>CM054124.1:145572542-147972542 GCA_028751855.1 Ambrosia trifida | reverse complement strand
CTTTTTCATTCCATTCTGAAATGCTTGGATGAAATTTCTACTTAAAATGAACAACTTTTAACTCTCAGAAACACAATTTCCATGAAATTTTGAAGCAAATAGATAAGAAGAACACCCAAATTTTTGATAAACACAAAAGAGTATAAAAATCTTAATAATAAAAACTAACAAGATGAGGGTTTTGGTATCTTTAAATAGATACAATCTAGAGCACAAAGGCTCTGATACCAAATTGTAAGTCCCAAATACTAGATCTTGTTAAGTGCAAGAGATTGTTATCACTTAGAAACACCTATGGATTAGGTGTTTTAAGTGATTAATCTTCTACAATCAAAGAAACTAGATGAATATGATAAAAACCGACACACAATATGAATAATAAGATGATTTCATTGCCGATTTGTTACTGAAGAACCATGGAATAACAACAAGTACGCACCTATTCAAAATGTGCTACAAAGATAATCCAAAACCCTAACTCTAGAGCTGCACATAAGCCATCTATATATAGTAAGTCTGATAGGCCTGCGCACTTGAGTCAAGTGCGCAGAGCCCGTGTAATAAGTGCGCAACATCTAGGGTCTTACATAAACTATGCCATAGTTACATAAACAGCCCTTTAACTTACAAACTACATAACAAGCTATCAAAAGTCTTTGTTCTGGTAACTGTGGTCTCAATATAACCCAACAAAAACCACTATACAATATACAAAGGGTATTTCACCCACTCATCCCAAACAATCATTTTAAACCTAGACCTATGTTTCCCCCAAATAAACGACAAAGCCTTAACTTTAGCATTAACATCAACGACTCTAGGAGTACCTCCTTTAAACACCTTGTTGTTCCTCGCTATCCAAATCGCCCAACTAGTAATCCTCAAAATACCCATAACGATTTGCCTTTAGATTTAAAATTATTCTGGTTCATTTGTAGAAGATCATCAACCGAAATAGGATTCCAACCACCTATCCTACACCAATGCCTTATCTTACTCCACCACTTCAAAGCTAAACCCACAATGAACCATAAGATGCATTGTCGTTTCCTCAACAGAATCACATAACGGACATTTAGTATCCAAAATGTTTATGTTTCTCCTCACCAAAGCATCCCGAGTCGCTATGCGATCCATACCCAATCTCCACATAAAAATATTTACCTTCAGAGGCACCCATCTATCCCACATGAATATACGGTTCTGGACAGCATTCTCCAAGCCTCGGATCCACTCTTTGACAGCTGCAACAGAGAACTCTCCACTGCCATCTTCGTTCCAGGCCCAATGATCTTCTTTCGCTGTTAATGTGACTTGAGACAACATAAAATTAACGTCTTGCATTTATGAAATGGCTTCAACCGATGAAAGATTGACTTTCCATACTGCACTCATACCCACAACCTCACCATGAACCTTAATTCTTTGACTTACGACTGCATTTTTGTTTAAATCCTGGGCATACAACCTAGGCCACGTGTTCATAAGAGGAGACGAACCCCACCATAGATCTTTCCAAAACCGAAGATGTAACCCGTTTCCAATGGTCCTTTTAAATAAAGCTTTGAACGATTGACCATTGAAATTTAAGCCATCAACATGATGACTTATAGACTTCCAACAGCCGTTAATAGTATTATTAACCGGTAAGAAAATCCATCTCTTTCTACCCCCATGAATATCTTCAATAATCCTCTTACACAAACTATTTTTATCGTTTTTGAACCTCCAAACCCATTTTGCCAAAAGAGCCGAATTCACCTCAGCAATCTTTGATATACCCAGCCCACCGCTCTTTTTAGACTTAGTAGCCACTTCCCAAGATACCCAGTGTAAACCTTTGCCAACTTTACATCCGGCCCATAAGAAATGTCTCATGATCTTTTCAATATTATCAACTACCACTTTTGGTGCTCTAAACAGTGAGAGATAATATACCGGAAGGCTTGTCAACACCGATTTAATCAAAGTGAGCCTTCCACCGATCGATAAAACCTTCGCCTTCCAAGAAATTAATCTGTCACGAATAGCCTCCAAGACCGGATCCCAATTAGAGATCCGATTCATGTTTTCTCCCACTTTTATGCCCAAGTAGACAAACGGTAATCTACCAATTCTATACCCCAAAATATTAGACATAGCTTCAATGTCCGACTCCTCTACTCCCACACCAAACAACACCGATTTATGAATATTGATTTTAAGACCGGAACAAAGATAAAAAATTCTTAACAAGCGATGAATCTTTTCCAAGTTATCTTTACTCCAAGTGCCCAAAATAAGCCCATCATCAGCGTACAACAAAGAAAGATAATGGGTCGCCTTGTCTGAGCCCCTTTTGACATTGAAACTCAAACGTAGGCAAACCATTAACTAGCACCGCCGACCTAGCCGAATGAAGAAACCTGATGTGTGTAAATGTATATATATAAATAACACAAGTTCTAATTAAAAAGACTCACCTAAAAACTACACACGCACGGCAAGTGTACCGGTCGCAAAGCAGTAAACAGATAAGACCGAGTATCGAACCCAAAGACGCGAATACACTCAAGATCACAACCTATACCGAATACTAGCCTAAATAAATATATACTTAAATGGGGGGTATTTTAAACTACTAATTATAAACTTAAAAGAAACTAAATATAAACAAAATAACCTCAATTGCTTATACGAACCTAGGAACTTGGAGAAATCGGATAGGAAGAAGGCTGGTTACTTAGGTAAAATCCCTAGACACTAGCAATAAATCCTGAATCTGGTAATTAACTTGAGACCCTATTCTTATCTAATAAACCTCCTGTCAAAGATAGCTCACTAGAGTCAAGGCGGGACAAGTGTAGAAATGCTAAGATGGACCTGGATCGCCCTAGCGTACTAAAATCCCATAGAAATCAGATTAAAACCTCTCCTGGATTAAAATCCTCAAACTATGAAGCAGACTTAAACTCTACTGAAGAAAACCTAGGAAAACTCTAAACACGGACAAGTAGTGACTCCCGCCCTAGCGCTTGCCCAACTACCGAACAATGCCTAGTTAGTTACCTAGCAAACTCGAGTTAGATTTCTCACCCTCAAGAATGGACTGCACGTCTTAGTTAAATTTATTATATTAGTTTGTTATACTTGTGTCGTACTCCAACTCCAAATACTAGCACGCTAACCTAAGTTGACGAACTAGATTGATTTCAAGACCTAGGGGGTATCTCTACATGCCTAGCTCCACAAAACCAATAAACAAACTTCAAATAAAAATAACACCAACACACATATATCAAATCCAACAATAAAATTAAAATCATGTAATCCTACACATCAAAATTAAAAACCAAGAATCATTAAAAACTGTAAATTACGTGTCTAGTTCATAAACCTAAGCAACCATAAAAGTCTAGCTACTCATAATATTTAGAAACATAAATTCAAAGTTTATAAAAAAAAACAATTTCATCATGTCTATAAAAATATATAGCGAAAACTAAACCTAACCCACGGCTCGTTGGCTCTTGATCTTTACCGTGCCCGTGGCCTTTTCTCCTTCCGTGCTCGTTCGATCGTCAACGTAGTTGACCGTTGACTTTTACTTCTGTTGTTAGAAGAATGAATTTTCAATTCTCCTTTTGCAATTGTGAGTGAATGATTTGTTCAATTCTCTAATAATTGATGCGGCTGTCGAAGTTTTAATATGTTTTTTTTTTCCACCGACTTTGACAAATTGTTTTGTTTATTTAGGTTTGGCTTGGGTCACGGGCCCAAGCTCAATTCCTTTTTTTTTTTTTTTTATTAATTATTATTATTATTATTTATAGTATTATAACTCGGTGCTCTAGACTCGGGTGTTCTTGGCTTGACCAAAGTTGCTCGTTTACGCTTCAACGTTCACACGAACACCTACCAAAATATAAAATAAATAAATAAGTACTAAAAATTAATAAAAATCTATACAATGACAAAAATAGGCCAACAAACGAATACACGTCTAAAACTACTAAAAAGTATATACTAAAGACTCAATTATAACAAAAAATACATATGAGAATAGATGTGTTTTACGACACATCAAACATCCCCACACTTGACTCTTTTTCGTCCCTGAAAAAGAATTATGCTATGGAATCACAGTTAGGTTTACATCCAGTTTCAAAACATAGGTTACTTAATTAATAATCTACTAACGTGTTGATTGCGATTGCAGGTATATTGATCCTCTTAAACCCACACCGGTTTCCAAGCCCCTTTTTATTTATGTTAAGTTCATGTTGATTAGTCTATCTAGGGTCTCACTTGAAGGAAGCCACGGTTCCTCCTAATCCCGCCTCAAGCTTATGAAGCTAAAGGAACGACCAATTGACCATTTCCCA
This sequence comes from Ambrosia trifida, assembly GCA_028751855.1. Classification (NCBI taxonomy): domain Eukaryota; kingdom Viridiplantae; phylum Streptophyta; class Magnoliopsida; order Asterales; family Asteraceae; genus Ambrosia; species Ambrosia trifida. The sequence continues at coordinate 147,968,178 of CM054124.1, read as the reverse complement.
ACTGTCTTATGTAGAAAACCAAGAGAATTTAAAATCACTTTTTTTTTTTTTTTGCATACTTAACTCAGAGGGTGTGACCAATCCAAGTCGCTATCCCAGTGGCCAGGCACCTTAAGCTTCAGCATTTTTTTTTTCATCTCAGCATACTTAACTCAGAGGGTGTGACCAATCCAAGTCGCTATCCCAGTGGCCAGGCACCTTAAGCTTCAGCATTTTTGCTTTGATTTCTAAATTTTTTTTTTTTAACTGATTAGAAATTCTAACGGTTTTCTACTTATAACGGTGCTTCTTATACTATTTTGGCGGTTTTGGTCTCCCCGTTTCTCCTAGATGAGAACCCACAAAATAGCCTAACATAATTAATTTATTACTTTTCAAAGGAAACCTTTCTACCGGCCGAGCCTACCCACATATCCCAAATCAGACACGTTTTCAATCAATTTTAATCTCTTATTATACATACTATTTGAAAACCGGACACCTAACTTTACCTATCATTTTCCATATTTTATATAATGCAAACTTCAAAATCAGGGACTTTTTTTTTTTTTTTTAAACGACTCTGTATACAGACTAAACGACAGTTTCCCATCCCCACACTTAAACTCTACATTGCCCTCAATGTAGGAATAGAGAACGACTCAAAATAAAAAAATAAATTCCGAATACAAAAATAAAAAAAACGAGGGCAAATTGGAAAGGACTTAGCTGGTTAATTTTTCTTCGTAAGCTCTAGTCCAAACCAACTCGATCGTATAGCATTTTGGTCGCGATCGGCTCTGACACAATGGTAAACTCTCGGGTTGCTTCAATATAACGTACAGCTCCAGAATCGCCCGAATGGAGATTGAGTACGAGCGGTGCAATCCAAACCTGCGCAAACGAAACAAACAAAACCCGAGCATAATACCGAACCACACAAAAATAAAAAGACTCAAACTACTAACTTAGACTCATAATATAACAACAAACAAGAAGACGTACCTGCTTGGCAAAATGGCGGTGAATGGTGGTAGAACCAAATGGGTAGAAAAAAAAAATCTGGTTCTCACTCAACGTGAAGGACACTGGTGATCACAACACGCGTTGCAAGAGAAAAAAATATAACTTTCCGGGGTAATAGCTGGTCGCCATGAGGCGAACAGGTCAGCCCAGACTCCTCACATTACGTGAAAAGTCTTTTTTCAGAGAAAGTTAATTAATTTTTTTTTTTTAAAAAGAATTCTCCTATTACCCAAACCTTTACCAAAACTCCCACTCATAAAATATATATAAAGATAATACATGGGATCCGCTCATTGTGAAATTTCCTCTACCTAAGCAAACACGCAAACTTGCAAACAGACTCAAAGACACAAAAAATAAAAAATAAAACCTATGAACCACTACCGATTGACAGACCACAAATAATAAAAAAAATGAAAAGCTAGAAAAAAAAATAATAAATAAATATAAATATAAATTTACAGACTCTACAGAGCCTCCCCACACTTAAATTTAATCAGGGGGCTTCTCTTTTATCTGGACCCGATCCAACCCGTTTAATTCCACCCGGTCCATATTATTTAGAAAAATTACATTAGTGGAATTGAAAAATATTTTATCGAATTTAAATGGGTCGGGCCACCAATATTTAAATTTACCTGGACCAAACCTGATTCTTGGCATGTAATGAGGGGACTTGTTATCTCTACAACTCCTGACCCTCACCCTGTGTCGGTCCAGATGCCTCTTCGCCTTCTCCCGTGGTGGTGGCCATGGTGGTGGCACTAATAGCAGTGTAATATCCAATGCCTGCACGGGCCGGCCGATGTGTTCTTCTTCTTCCACCATTACTTCTTTCTCATCTTCCTTGTTTGGTGACACTTGTTCAAAATCTTTGTCCACTTCCGGGGCTGACAAATCAACCAACTCGTCACCAAACTCTTCTTCCTCATCAACTGCTTCTTCAAGCAGGTCAGTGGTGTCTTCCTCTTCCACCACTTCTTCCTCAAACAGCCAGCCTGTGGATTCAGAAAAATCCATATCTTCCTCAGCCTCCCCTATCTTCTCCATCATGGCTTTCCTATGCGCGCCCCAGGCTATCCTTTCTATCTCCTCATCATCACTCCAGACATCTGCCTCCCAAGGGTATGCTGTTGAACTAGAGATCTGGCAAGGCTGCTCATCCTGCTGAACCAAAGGTGGGACTAAGGCGTCCATTATGGTCTCTGGCTCTAACCCTGAATCCTGCAAAATATCATCCTCACAAGACAAGTGTAAAGAATCATATGGGTCAGTTAAATTATGCACAGAATCAGATGAGTAAGGACAAACAGTTTCAGCAACGGGCCTAACACAATCAGGTAATGTAAGTGTTACCATCTCGTCTGGGTCATCATCTGTGAAATAAACCTGCTGAACTGGAGGTGGGACTTCAACGTCCATTATGGTCTTCAGTTCATCCACCTGAGCCTCTAGCCTTTTAAGTGCCGCATCTTGTTCCCTCAAAGATTCGGTGCGCTTGGATAGCAAAGAATCGATATCCTCGAGCATGAGCTGTTGTTTAGCAACTAAGGCGGCAAAATCGGGCCTAGTGTGAGACGAGACATCCCGATAATCGGGATGTGGATACAAATGTTGGCTAGGTGGATACTCTGACGAGTTACCACCATGCCTATCCTCATACATCTCAGCTTGTAGACGATCAAGCCGACGTTTTGTTCTATCTAGTGACTCAGATGTTGCAGGGTTAAACCACCGGTTAGCCTGTGGGTATGAAGGCTGGTATGACTGATATGGCTGCGGCTGCAAATACGTGTTAGAATAATAATCCGTGGAATACCCCGATGAATATGAATGAGGGCATCTTATGGTAAAGTGGGGTCCTCCGCAGATCTCGCACATGATAAAAAAAATTATATATTAAGAATAAAAAAAAATAAGAAAAAAAAAATTATTCACAAAATAGTAGACCAGAAACGGATCGGATAATTCTCAAGAGTGCTAATTGCGTCCCCGGCAGCGGCGCCAAAAACTTGATGTGTGTAAATGTATATATATAAATAACACAAGTTCTAATTAAAACGACTCACCTAAAAACTACACACGCACGGCAAGTGTACCGGTCGCAAAGCAGTAAACAGATAAGACCGAGTATCGAACCCAAAGACGCGAATACACTCAAGATCACAACCTATACCGAATACTAGCCTAAATAAATATATACTTAAATGGGGGGTATTTTAAACTACTAATTATAAACTTAAAAGAAACTAAATATAAACAAAATAACCTCAATTGCTTATACGAACCTAGGAACTTGGAGAAATCGGATAGGAAGAAGGCTGGTTACTTAGGTAAAATCCCTAGACACTAGCAATAAATCCTGAATCTGGTAATTAACTTGAGACCCTATTCTTATCTAATAAACCTCCTGTCAAAGATAGCTCACTAGAGTCAAGGCGGGACAAGTGTAGAAATGCTAAGATGGACCTGGATCGCCCTAGCGTACCAAAATCCCATAGAAATCAGATTAAAACCTCTCCTGGATTAAAATCCTCAAACTATGAAGCAGACTTAAACTCTACTGAAGAAAACCTAGGAAAACTCTAAACACGGACAAGTAGTGACTCCCGCCCTAGCGCTTGCCCAACTACCGAACAATGCCTAGTTAGTTACCTAGCAAACTCGAGTTAGATTTCTCACCCTCAAGAATGGACTGCACGTCTTAGTTAAATTTATTATATTAGTTTGTTATACTTGTGTCGTACTCCAACTCCAAATACTAGCACGCTAACCTAAGTTGACGAACTAGATTGATTTCAAGACCTAGGGGGTATCTCTACATGCCTAGCTCCACAAAACCAATAAACAAACTTCAAATAAAAATAACACCAACACACATATATCAAATCCAACAATAAAATTAAAATCATGTAATCCTACACATCAAAATTAAAAACCAAGAATCATTAAAAACTGTAAATTACGTGTCTAGTTCATAAACCTAAGCAACCATAAAAGTCTAGCTACTCATAATATTTAGAAACATAAATTCAAAGTTTATAAAAAAAAACAATTTCATCATGTCTATAAAAATATATAGCGAAAACTAAACCTAACCCACGGCTCGTTGGCTCTTGATCTTTACCGTGCCCGTGGCCTTTTCTCCTTTCGTGCTCGTTCGATCGTCAACGTAGTTGACCGTTGACTTTTACTTCTGTTGTTAGAAGAATGAATTTGCAATTCTCCTTTTGCAATTGTGAGTGAATGATTTGTTCAATTCTCTAATAATTGATGCGGCTGTCGAAGTTTTAATATGTTTTTTTTTTTCCACCGACTTTGACAAATTGTTTTGTTTATTTAGGTTTGGCTTGGGTCACGGCCCAAGCTCAATTCCTTTTTTTTTTTTTTTATTAATTATTATTATTATTATTTATAGTATTATAACTCGGTGCTCTAGACTCGGGTGTTCTTGGCTTGACCAAAGTTGCTCGTTTACGCTTCAACGTTCACACGAACACCTACCAAAATATAAAATAAATAAATAAGTACTAAAAATTAATAAAAATCTATACAATGACAAAAATAGGCCAACAAACGAATACACGTCTAAAACTACTAAAAACTATATACAAAAGACTCAATTATAACAAAAAATACATATGAGAATAGATGTGTTTTACGACACATCAAAACCCCTTCACCCAAAGGCACCATTTCTCTGAAAATCCCATTTGACTCAACATGGACAAAAGAAAACTCCAATTCACATTATCATAAGCCTTTTTGAAATCAATTTTCAGGAGAAAAACTGATTTTTTTGTTTTTCTTAACCCGTCCAATGATTTCGTTAAGGATTGACGGACCATCCAGAATAAATCTATCTTTCAAGAAAGCCGATTGAGCTTCGGAAATTACTTGACCAATTACTTTCTTGATTCGAGCCGCCAACACCTTAGAAATGATCTTGCTAATGACCCCGATTAAATTGATTGGCCTGTAGTCTTTTAATCCCACTGGCACTTTTGTCTTGGCCGCCAAAGTAATAAAAGAGGTACTACAGACTTTACTGATGGAACCCGAATCGAAAAACTCCTCAAAAACTTTATAAAAATCATCCTCCAAGGCGCTCCAAAAGTGAGTGATAAATCTGAAATTAAAGCCATCAGGGCCCAGAGCTTTGTCACCACCACAATCAAACGCCGCTTTTTTTAATTTACCCCTTAGTAAAAGGAGCAATCAACGCATCACTATCTTCAATAGAAACCTGTTTTAAATCATCAAACAAAAAACAAGGCTGAGAATGATTAGTTTCAGTAAAGTGTTTACGAAAGAAACACAACACCTCCTTCTTAACAAGAGAAGGCTTCGATACCTAACCCCCATCAACCACCAAACCTGGGATAGCATTGGACGCCTTCCTCCCTTAAATACATCGATGAAAATAAGCCGTTCTCATCCCCTGAAATCGCCCATTTCACCCTAGACTTCTGGTGGAGATCTTTATTTTTAAACCAAAGAAGTTTTTCCAACTCCTTCTTACTCTCTTCCCAAACCCATAATTCCTCATCAGATAACTCCCGTTCCTCCAACTGGTTTTCTAGATCCGCAATGTCCTCTTTCAATTCATACAATTGATTCTCTTCTTTTTTGCCTACCGTTTTCCACCATTCCTTTAAGCCCCCCTGATTCTCAAGAATTTTCTATTTAAATTACTATACACAGGCCCATCATTCATAACACTACTCAAGGCGTCCAGCACCACTTTATCACAACCGTCTCTCTCCAACCAAGAATTAAACCACTTAAATGGTTTTGGCCCAAAGTTATAATCACTCAAGGTAAGAACCAAGGGACAATGATCAGATAGCTCCCGAGGAAGAGATCTTAAACACACTCCCGGCCATCTACTAAAAAATTCCTGACACACCAATACCCTGTCAATTTTGCTCATCTTACTATCACACCCCGTGCCCGACAAGAAGGTGAATCTATTCCCCCTCATGTTAAATTCAATTAAACAGGTTTCGTCAATGAAAAGGTTGAAGTCTTCAGCCATACCCTTATTAAATTTAGAGTTTTTAGGCTCTTCCCTCCACCTAAGAGTGTTGAAATCTCCAATTAATATCCACCTACCACTCCCACCCTGGATAATATTTTTTAACCTATCCTAAACCCTCCTTTTTTCTAGCGCCTTTTGAGGAGCATAAACATTTATCACATTCAGAATACACCCGTCTTCTACTAGGCTGCCAGAAGTCACTAAAAAATTCCTATCTTCAATCGACGAAACTTTAGTAAATTTTTGCACTTTCCAAATATTGAATAAACCTCCCGATTTACCAATAGCACCCACTCTATCTACCCCATAATCTCCCACAGGCCATAATCTATCTACATCAAAAGCCTTGTCATCAGAGAGCATAGTTTCTTGTAAAGCCAAGAAATCGACACCCAATTTACTCACCAAACCCTTAACCCAAGAAGGTTTACCAACCACCCCAATCCCTCTAACATTCAAGGTTAGAAAATTCATTTAAAACCAGATTGTATACCTTTACCTTGAATGGACTCCTTGATCAAAACATCAAAATTGTCCAACTGTGCCCCCAATTTCGATCCCAATTGTTTCGTCTGTTGCACTTCCTTATCCACCTGAGAAGACCCTTCATCCCGGGAATAAGACTTCGGCTTCATATTACTCGGATCGTCAGTCACATCTTCAACCAAAGGATTAGCCTCACGCGTCTCATCTTTATCCGACTCACTAATCAGAACACTGAATAAGTTTTGACAAGGAATAACAGACGGACCACTTAATTTACTCACTTTATCATCAACAGCCCAAATTAATGGGTCCAACCCAAATAAATCATCCTCTACCACTTTGGGCCCTTTAAGTGGTCTTTGGTTACCACTTGAAGATCCACAAGATGAGTCCAGGCCGAGACTTATAAAACTTTTAAACTTCTTCCTCTTTAAACTATGAAAAGTCATATCACCCCCTCATAATTACCTGGCACATGGTCAGCCTTAGAATTATTACCCGAGTTAAAACTTTCGTCCAAGGATCCTAGAGAATTTGCCTTATCATTGGAAACCCTCCCACAATTAATGCCATCTTTACTTCCTTCCAAAAATGGAGATTTCGAACTAACTGTCGCCGGAGAACCACGTACCAGACTAAATTCCGGTGAATTATTCTCCTTTTCAGAACCTGCGTACGAGCCACCAACAGCCTTAGGAACCTTAACAAATTCTTCAATCCACTCTTTATATTCCTCCACAACCCAAACTTTAAAAGTAGTACCCCTCCATCGTAGAAACGCCTCCTCTTGAATAGGTTTGCCATAATCCACAAGGACCCCAACATAATGTAAAGACGCATCACAGCCACGGGTATCCATCTGTGCGTCTTTAACAACCGTTCCAAACAGGCTTCCGACATTGTTAATGACACTAGGGTCCGTAATGCACAAAGGGACCCCAACAATCAAAGGAAAACGGCTGACCTTTCCAAATGACAGGTACCTCGAACAGGTCCGGTCTACCTACAGTTCATCCTTAGCCATAACGTCATGCTCACTCGAAAAGAAAACGATCAAAACCGAAAAACCACCGAAACAACTAACCAAACCTTCTTGTAATTTCATATGCTTTAAAATACTATATATATTTTGGAACACATATAAAGATTTCACCTTGACAACCACCGCTCTACCATGCCAATGTTTGCACGCGTCAATAGAGTCATCAACATGTACCAACCTACCCACAGTAGCCCCAACAGACGCATCCTTAAATGACATTTTATTAATATTTGAATCTTTAGCCACATATTCCGGCCTAAACATCTTCTTCGGATCCCTATACGGCCCTTTCTGAGGAGGAGGGATCCTTGTGTGATTAATTTCCCCCTCCTCAAGGACAAATCTTGCCACGTTTGCTTTAATTCTGTAATCCCCCAAATGTACCGAAGACAACCATGTAATCATCTCCTTACGATCCTTCACGTCCAAGAACGAAATAAATCCGAACCTTTTTCCATCCTTATCTCTTTTCCGAGCAACGTAGATATCAAAAATAGTGCCAAGGGACCTTAATTCCGTTGCCACATCCGCTCCGCTACACCGATCTGGAAGATTGGTGATGAAAAACTTGGTGATCCTTGCCTGAATCTCGGCCGGAATAGGTTTCCGGTGAGACGTCATGTTGAGAGAGTTTTCGAAAATAGGTTTCTGTCTCTGTTTCTTATCAAAAAAAATTTAAGAGGTCCGTCTCTGTTTCTTTTCGTCATGTTGAGAGAGTTTTCAATAATAGGTTTCCGGCGTCTCTGTTTTTTTTCAATAATAGGATTTAGTCTCTGTTTCTTATCAAATAAATTTTAAGTAGGTTTCTATCTCTGTTTCTTAACAATTCAATGTAGTATTTTCCATTTAATATTTTCACTCTAAATTTTTTTTTGAAAGGTAGATTTCATTCAAAACACGGACGGTCCTCAAAGCAAGGACCGCCGATAACAAACGAGCTTACATGACGTTTAATGGGTACATATACCACAAACTCCAATCTATACCTTTCAATCTAATTCTATTTTTATACCAAAAATACGAGGTCATTTTGATACTTTCGACAAGTTCAATAGCACAACGCCGCTTGCCTTTGAAAATTCTATCATTGCGCTCTTTCCAAATCTCCCACAAAGTAGTAAAGACAATGCCTCTCAATGTGTATCTCGATTGTTTAGAAGTTGTTTGGCCGTTCGGAATCTTCATCAAATCGGACACGTCAAAAGCAAAAACGGTAGGAAGGAGACACCAAGACTCAATCCGAAACCAAATCTCCGAAGCAAAAGCACAACCAATAAACAAGTGGTCCGTCGTCTCTAAATCCGATCCGCAGAAGTCACAAAAGGCATTTTCCAGATGTACCCCTCGTTTGCAAAGCTCCACCTTTGTCAAAATACGGTTAAGGGCCGATCTCCAAACCATAATCTTACACTTAAGTGGAACCCACCCTTTCCAACTCATCTTAAATGAAGTAACCGGATGTTACAGGTTCGTCATCAACAATTTAACTTTTTTCACAGCAAACTCCCCACTAGCATCGGCCCGCCAGCGCCATTTATCTTTTTCACCCTTCCATTGAAAGTCATAAATGTCATTCATGAGATAAAATAGTTCACTAACCTCTTCTGCAGTAGATGGCTCCGATTTCCAGTCCCAATGCATAGCTTTTATTCCATTATCAACTTTAACTCTATCTGCAACCAATGCCCATTTCTTTTTCTCGAGGCTAAAGAGATGCGGATAAACAACTCGAAGTGGATCCTCTCTAAGCCAAGAGTCCATCCAAAAGTTAATAGACGACCCATCACCCGTAATGGCCCCAAAATAACTAGCAAGAGTATTGCCATTCCATAATCCCCCCCTCCCCCCTGATTTTTACAATTTGCTTCCAACACCCGCTAGCCGAAGAAATACATGGTAAGAGCGTCCATGTTCTACTCGACCCGTGACATCCAAGCACCACTTTCTTCCATAAAGATTTGTCATTTTTTTTAAAACGCCACGCCCAATTAAGGAGGAGAGCATCATTAACATCTTCTAATCTAGCAACTCCTAAGCCACCCACCTTCTTAGGACTTGTAATCATATCCCAAGCAACCCAATTAATTTTTTTCTCCACACTACAACCCGCCCATAAGAATCGTCTCATAATCGCCTCCATGCTTTCAATGACTACCTTAGGCGCTTTATAGAGCGAAAGGTAATAAATGGGGAGATTCTCAAGGACCGCTTTGACAAGAACCAATCGGCCGCTAATGGATAAAGTTTTGGCTTTCCATAAGGTGAGCCGATTCCTTATAACTTCAAGGACAAAATCCCAATTGCAAATTCTCGACATTTTAGCGCCTGCTTTAATACCCAAATAAACAAATGGGAAAACCCCTCGCTTGCATCCCAAAACTTCCATCATACTATCCACTTCCTCATCATCCGTACCCACCCCAAATAAATTAGATTTATGAAGGTTGATACGTAAACCCGAGCATAAATAGAAGATTCTAAGGATTCGAGCCGTATTATGAATATTCTCGCGGGACCACTCACCCAAAATAAGAGTATCATCCGTAAAGAAAAGGAGATTAATGTCCAAATTATCAAAGGGGAAATTAATACCTTTAAGAACTCCAAAAGCTTTCACCTTGTCTACCATCCACGAAAGACATTCCATGACACTCACCTTGTTAATGGATCAATGTCTGGTTCTTCCTCTCTACGACTCCGTTTAGTTGCGGTCTATACAATCCAAAAACACGAATTATAATCGAAAATTCACAAGAACATGAAGAACACAAAACTCATGGGTTTTTTTTTTATCAAAAATCCAGATCTGATTTAATATAACGTTGTTCAACACTTGAAATTGATTCAAATAGTTTCTAAAACACTTATGGATGATGATTGAATGATCATATCTCACAAATCATTCCATGATCATGATTTTGCACCAAAAACTCATAATATTCATAAACATAAAAAATTTCAAAAAAATCTCAGATCTGATACGTTTTGATATAATTTGATTTGGTTGTTGATAAAAACACTTCCTAAACATAAAACCACAATCAAATCTCAGGTCCAGTAATCAAACACACCTCAAAATCATTTAAAACCATGGTTTAAGCTATAAACGGGTCAAAATCGGTTTTCTAACACAAGTGCCTTAAAACTTTAAGATATGATGCAAACCCCTATAACAACACGCGTGATATGAGCCTCAGCTCTGATACCACTTGTAGGATCGTGTTACGGACAAGAAACGATGTATAGCGCACGTTTCGAATTCAAGGTGGAATCAATAACCCGATTAGTTATTATAGTTGAGTGTTTATGGATAAGATAATAATATGAGAACACACACACAAAAACACACACAAAGGCATGGGGTATTTATAAGGTGTGCTGTGATACCCCGCAATTTCAGGTTCTTAAATTAATCAAACTCTAGTTACTTGAACTTAGATTTCTTGCATTCTACTTGACTAGAGTTAACTAGATAAGTCACACGTGTACACACTAGGTGTATATGTATCTATGAGTTATCATCATTTGACAAACATATGACTAAACTTATGAGAGTTATAAATATTAATCTACGTGTGTACATGAATCTCTTATATTCCTATATGTGCTTGTATATATATACCCACAATACGTACACTAGGCCTTGAGAAGTAAACTCTATCCTTGCTAAACACCTTCTAGAGGCCTACATACATACATACATACACGAGAATGCATACACACATGATCAAGAACACGTGTTTTTTCCTAAATCATTGATGTGTCACTATCCTCTAGAAGCTTACACCTCACTTTCCTTTTGTTTTCCTTTCCTTGCGGCCGCCTACACAACTCAAGGTACCCAAATGTCCCTTTCACCTATGATTAACCTAAGGTTACACCTAATTAGCATAGACAACTAGGTATAGCTTCATTTTCACACTTAGAACCTCCCTAAAACTACTATATTCTAATCGGACTTATGGAGGACAAAATGGAACATCACTATCCTATGAATAAGACAAGCTACACCCTCAAGACAAGTCCTTTTCCTTCCATACATACCTTGGTCGAAAAGCAAGATGAAAGAAGGATACTAGCATCACTTGTCACTATCCCCTAGTGTCCAAGACTTGCACTAAAGTAGAGCCTGATTAACCTCATAAGTACAAGCCTTACACCATGGAATGTCCCTAAATAACATATGCTAAGCTAGCAATCGAATGGGACAAGGAACACACATCACTATCATCAAATTTTGATCCCACTCCTTTGTCTTATGTTCGGCCAAAAACTACATCACATGAGGGCTTGCACATTAGTTGGCAACTTACACCAATTTAGCAATAAGACAAATATTCCTAATCCACCTTGCTAGGACAACCTCTACCCCTTTGAGATCTCTTACACATAATCGGCCATGGACAAGGAATGGAAGGCATGGCACTCACTTATATGAAAGTAGAGATAAGATAAGGAATGAATGCTCCATTTCCAAGGCAAAGGACTTGCCTCTTTGGGAGAGATTCTAATCGGCCAAAGGAAGGGGAGTATGCAAGCTCATGATAGTTGTCAACCTTATACAAGAATAGGAAAGAAACAAAACCTTAATCCATTCCTTGATGAGTCAACCTATCCCTTTGGTCCATATCTATCTATAAATCGGCCAATATCAAGGAAGAAGCAACCATCTTAAGTCACTATATTTCATTCACACTTGATTAGTCACCTAAACAATAGCTAACTCTAAGAATCTAGTGCATTCCTCTTTTGTTTTGTCCACATCTTGGCCGATCCATTATAAATAGAGATCACATTCCATCCCCAATTGCCACACCAACACATTCATTCTATCTCTCTCAAACATTGGGTAACACCCCTTGAAGTCGAAGCTTTGCAAGAGCTTGGAGGAGTCTTGAAGACTATCCAATCTTCGATCCATCTCTAGGTAAGGTTCCTATGCCTTCGAGTTATATTCTAGTCTAGTCTACCCGCTCTAATCAGTCCTAGTTGCCTTAGACACATAAACACATACACATTATCTTGGATCTTGATTAGTCTCACACTAGTAAATGCATTTTTGTAGCATTACAAGCAAGAGGCCCATGTCACACCTCTAGAAGGCCGAAGCTACACTCTTATGCCATGTAGATTTCATATATCACCATGATTATCATCTACTTGTCATAAGACACCCACTTGATCCAAGCTTAAGGTTTAAAACTAATGTAGTGATCAAACTAACCCATGTCCCGCGAAAACAGACTTCCGAATTCGTTATTAAGTCCAAACATACCTACTTGATCCATGTTACAATCGACCTAAGGCCTAGTGGATCTTTATAATCAAACACCTACTAATAGCATGTGTTAGCAAGACTAGAGCATGTGTTAATATTCACTTAGATGTATTTATGCCCTATACTCATGTAAAGGTGTCTAACTTTACCACAAGAACAAAACCAAGGTCCACGTAACACAAATAACCAAGTCCACATGTGTCGGGTAGACTAATCGTATGATAAAACTTGTGATTTACCATGCTTTATTAAATCATAGGGCAAGTACTGTCCGGACAATAGTAGCTACGTAATTTGGCTTCACTAGATCACAAGCACTCTATCAGGTGAGTTTCACTACTCTTTTCTCAAAAGCATACGTCTCAGATGAGACAACTTTCTAAACTTTTTCATAGTCCGGTTTCGGACTACTTTTACGCATCCCGGATTTTGGTTGCTATGATTCACTAGGTGAATCTGCTTTCACTAATTCATGCTTTATGTCCTTGATGAAATAAACCAACTCTATCATTGAAGTCCTTCTAAAAACCGAATGAATTGTCGGGTGGGCAAGCGGGTTACTAGTTGATAGCGTTATTAGGTCTCACAAACCTCACATCGTGCTAGAGAGCATGGGTGTGAACTATAACTCAACATATTATATTTGTTGATAGACAATGATGCAAGGCACTTTGCTCACTATTGTGGGATCTCGTTGTTTAGCAATTCGGTATATCCGGTTTTAGTAATCATGAGTGAGCTAGCTACCCCTGGCATGTGAATTAGCATTTACTCGTCAAAACATGCTCTGGAGGACCTACGTATTTACCAACTTTGTGAACTCACCAACTTTATGTTGACACACGATTATTATACCTTTTTGCAGGACACTAGTTTGAAGCACGAGTAGGGCATGCATCATATAGCATCATGGGAATATGAATAATTATCTACCTTCGAGTGTTTAATTATCTATTATGATTTCGAACTCGTTGTTTTATTCTGACTATTTGAATAACTATTATCTTTCTCTTCCGCAACTATTGAAATATTTAATTATCAATGAAACTTGTTTTACAATAACGAACTAAATGGTTTGGGCATTTAGAGTCGTTCATGTGACTTATGGCTATGGAGATCCCGGTGTGTCACGCGCCTCGCGGTATAAATCCCGCAGTGGAAATTGAGGGTGTGACAAATTGGTATCAGGGCCATTGGCTATAGTGAACTAGGATTGCATTCTAGTCTATAATCATCATAGCATAAGTATTAGTTACACTTACTACCTTAAGTGCACAACTTGATAATATCTGGAATACGTGTACTGATCTAGCGTATGGCAGGAAAGACAATGACTAACCCTACTCATAACTATTCTTCTCGTGCTATCGAGGGACAACAAGCTCCATCAGTGGATCCCTACCTACGTCCAGTATCATTTTAGGATCCACATTGGGACACCAATCGTTGGCATTGGTTTACCGATATGTTGCACTCTTGGGTTGTAGGTTATGGAATACCAGCTAGAGTTCCTCCTGTTATAGATTCTTGGGAAAGATCTTTTGCAGGTATGGTTAGGCACGTTCATACTGAGTTGGACAATGCTTTCACTGCGGTGCAATAGTTTAAGTTCTGGAGGAGGAATGCAGATGAGAAAATCAGGCATATGGAAGGTCAAATAGGTCACTTGATGACTGAGATGGCAGTCATCAAGCGGTAAGCTGCTGAGACTAGGCAGGAGTTGGCTGCCACTAGACAGAGTTTAGCAAATACTATGCAAGAATTGAATACCGTTCGTAATAGGCTTATAGCAGCCCTAGGGATAGATGTAGAGGATCTTGAGGAGGATCCCGAAGAGGAACCTATGGAGGAAGAAGATGATGCTATTGGAGCAGCCGTTGAGGCAGCATTTGAAGAAGAGCTCGAACCAGAAGAGGAAAATGATCTATTTGAGGTTGAGATTCAAGACGAAAGCGATGATGAGGGCTCGTGTGTGGATCATACGGATGATTGATTTCTACTATCTTAAGTATCATATATATTCGTATTATAACTTTTATTTCCTCGTGTTAGATATGAGAATCGTTTATCCTATGTTATTACTATTATTATTATTATCAATCTACCACTTTATCTTATTCTCGCGTTCATAATCCTTGTTACATTCTAGTTTACTTATACTGCATGAACGATGGTATGCGGAACATATTATTGTTTTCTCATGAGTATAATGTAAATGTAGAATTGCTATGATGGGTAGAGGAAATGGTAGACGCAGCATCAGCATGACGCAAGAAGAACTGAGCGCATTAATCAATGATCGGGTTGTAGCAGCCTTGGCAGCTTTTCAAGCTGGACAACCTGCTCATCACCCTCCGACATGTACCTACAAGTCATTCATGGATTGTAAGCCTCATAACTTTGGAGGATCTGAAGGAGCGGTCGGACTACTTAGGTGGTTCGAAAAGGTGGAATCATACTTTGCTATGTGCAATTGCCCGCCAACTGATAGGGTTAAGTACGCCACGGCTACGCTTGAAAAGGCGGCATTATCTTGGTGGAATGCCCAAGTGCAGCTGCTAGGAGTTGATGTGGCAAATGCTACCTCGTGGGCAGATTTCAAGGAACTCATGAAGGAGGAGTATTATCCTCGAGATGAGATTCAGAAGTTAGAGACCGAGTACCTCAACCTGAAGATGGTGGGGTCAGAGATTGAGAGCTATACTACCAGGTCGCATGAGCTGGCGACAATGTGCCCTAACTACTCCACTCCGCTCTACAAACGAATTGAGTTGTATATCCAGGGCCTAGTACCTCAGATTAAGGGAATGGTCACTGCTGCTAACTTCAATAACCTCCAGCAGGTGATTCGCTTGGCTCACGAGCTGACTGATCAAAAGGTGGAAGAGGGACTCCTACCCCCTCGCAGAGCTCCATCTTCTAAAACCAATGATAACAAGAGGAAGGGGGAGAATGCATCTGGCAGACTTTCGACAAATGGTAATCAGCAGCAGTAGAACAAGAAACATGACAACGGTGGCAACCGTAATCAATCACAGAGTGGTTATCAGGGACACCGTCCCAAGTGCAATAAGTGCAACTATCACCACTCAGGACCCTGTAACAGGATCAAGTGTGATCGTTGTGGTAAGATGGGTCACGTACAGAAGGACTGTAGAGTCAATGTCCCGGGAAATCAGCTATCACCTTAACAAGGATAGCAACTGAAGAACAATAAGGGTTGTTACCAGTGTGGGAATGAAGGTCACTTCAAGAAGGACTGCCCACAGCTGAACGGGAATGGTAACAACAACAACGGTGGGAACAATAACAACGGTAGTGGTAACAGGAACGGGAACAACAATAACACTACCAACAACAATAACAACAACCACAACAACAACAACAACGGGGCTCGTGGGAGAGCTTTCGTAATTGGTTCAGGAGAAGCTAGGAATGACAACAATGTCGTGACGGGTACGTGTTCCTTATACGACAACCTTGCTTCTGTTTTATACGATACTGGTGCGGACTTTAGTTTTGTGTCGATGAAACTTAGCAAACATCTAGGGATAGTTCCTACTCTTCTTGATATCCCACATTCTGTAGAATTAGCTGATGGGAAGCCGGTCGAGGTAACCCACATCTATCGTGACTGTAAGCTCGAACTAGATGGGCAGTTGTTTACCATCAATCTTCTACCTATCACCCTCGGAAGCTTTGATCTCGTGGTTGGCATGGACTGGTTGTCCAAGCAATGCGCTGAAATTCTCTGTCAGGAGAAGATTGTTCGTATCCCTCTCCCTGACAGAGAATTACTAACTATTCGGGGTGATCGTAGTAGTGCCATGATGGGCATCATCTCATTCCTAAAAGCCCAGAAGTGTATTTGAAAGGGCTATCCAGCCATTCTGGCTAACATTTCTGATACTCAAGCTGAAGATGAAACGAGAATTGAGGATATCCCAGTAGTCCGTGACTTTCCAGACGTGTTTCCTGAAGAATTACCTGGACTTCCACCTGTTCGTCAAGTGGAGTTCCAGATAGATCTTGCACCAGGAGCGGCCCCAGTTGCATGCGCACCATATTGCCTAGCACCAGGCGAACTTCAAGAACTATCTACCTAACTCCAAGAGCTATTGGATCGGGGTTTTATTAGACCCAGTTCTTCACCGTAGGTAGCCCCAGTTCTATTCGTTAAGAAGAAGGATGGAAGTTTTCGTATGTGCATTGATTATCGAGAGTTGAACAAGGTGACGGTAAAGAACCGCTACCCTTTACCTCGTATCGATGGCTTGTTCGATCAACTTCAAAGGTCAAGTTTCTATTCCAAGATTGACCTGAGGTCAGGATATCATCAGTTGAGAGTCCAAGAAGAGGATGTGGTGAAGACAGCCTTTCGAACTCGTTATGGACATTATGAGTTTTTGGTGATGCCATTTGGGCTGACAAATGCACCGGCTGTGTTCAAGGATCTTATGAACCACGTGTGTAAGCCTTATTTGGACAAATTCGTCATAGTGTTCATAGATGATATATTGATCTATTCCAAGAGCAGGGAAGAGCACGAGTAACACCTACGATTGATATTAGAACTCTTGAGAAATGAGCAGCTATATGCGAAACTTTCCAAATGTAACTTCTGGATTAGAGAAGTCCAATTTCTAGGACATGTGGTCAACGAGGCCGGAATACATGTCGATCCCGCCAAGATTGATGTTATTAAATAGAGGGAGGCTCCTAAGACTCCTACAGAGGTGCGTCAATTCCTTGGTCTTGCGGGATATTATCGCAGATTCATTGAGGGATTCTCTAAGATCGCTCAACCCATCACTGCTTTGACACAGAATGGTATTACTTACAAGTGGGGAGATGCCCAGGAGTCTACTTTTCAACTGTTAAAGGCAAAACTTTGCAGTGCGCCGATCCTATCGTTACCGGAGGGTACAGACGATTTTTGGTGTATTGTGATGCGTCTATCCAAGGATTAGGGTGTGTACTGATGCAACATGATAAGGTGATCGCGTATCTTCACGTCAATTGAAGGTTCATGAGAAGAACTACACCACCCATGACTTGGAACCAGGAGCAGTAATTTTTGCTCTGAAGATTTGGAGGCACTATCTCTATGGAACGAAGTGTACGACTTTCACTACTCATAAGAGTCTCCAACACATATTCGATCAGAAAGAGCTGAACATGCGACAGCGTCGATGGGTCGAGCTTCTGAACGATTATGACTGTGCCATTAAATATCATCCAGGGAAAGCAAATGTAGTAGCAGATGCCCTCAGTCGTAAGGAGACGAAGCCAAAGCGAGTGCTAGCGTTACAACTCACTATCTATTCCAATCTTCCTGACAAGATACGTAAAGCACAGAGCAAGGCTTTGAAAGAAGAGGACGTCGGGCTTGAGACACTGCATGGTGCTGATAAACATCTGGAACTGAGAACAGATGGTCTTCAGTACTTCATGAATCGAGTCTGGATTCCACGTTTTGGAAATCTCAGACAACTAGTGCTCGACGAGGGTCACACCTCTTGTTATACGGTACATCCTGGTTCGGATAAAATGTACCAAGATCTCAAAACCCTTTACTGGTGGCCAAACATGAAAGCCGAGATAGCCACTTATGTTAGTAAGTGCTTGACCTGTGCGAAGGTTAAAATTGAATATCGGAAACCTTCAGGCTTACTCCAGCAACCAGAAATTCCTATGTGGAAATGGGATGGAATTTCCATGGACTTCATCACGAAGCTTCCTAAAACGCCAAGTGGGCATAATACGATTTGGGTTATCGTAGATCGCTTAGCCAAATCGGCACACTTTCTGGCAATAAAGGAAACTGGCACGCTGGAAAAACTGGCCAACCTCTATCTCAAAGAGATCGTCTCTAGGCATGGGGTGCCTACTTCTATTATATCCGATCGCGATCCACGATTTACCTCTCGTTTTTGGACTACTCTCCAAGATGCTTTGGGAACTCGCCTAGATATAAGCACAGCTTATCACCCCCAAACGGATGGACAGAGTGAGCGTACCATCCAAACATTGGAAGATCTACTACGAGCGTGCGTAGTAGACTTTGGCAACAGTTGGGATAAGCACTTGCCGCTAATCGAATTTTCATATAACAATAGTTACCACACTTCTATTCAGTGTGCGCCTTTTGTGGCACTATATGGACGCAAGTGTAGGTCTCCCATCTACTGGACTGAAGTTGGGGATAGCCAACTGACAAGTCTCGAACTAGTGCACGAAACTTCTGAGAAAATCGTGCAAATCAGAAACCGAATGGCTGTTGTGCGTGATCGACAGAAAAGTTATGTTGATAGGCGTAGGAAACCTTTGGAATTCCAATTTGGAGACAAGGTACTGCTAAAGGTGTCACCTTATAAAGGAGTGATACGCTTTGGAAAACAGGGAAAGTTAAACCTGCGGTACGTTGGACCATTCGAGATCGTCGAAAGGATTGGTCCAGTAGGGTACAGGTTAAACCTACCTGAGGAACTTAGTGGAATTCACAACGTTTTTCACGTCTCAAATCTAAAGAAGTGTCTTGCTGACACGACACTGGTAGTGCCACTGGAAGAGATCTAGGTGGACGACCAGCTACGGTTCATGGAGGAACCGGTGGAGATTCTTGAGCAAGGCGTCATGAAACTCAGACAAAGTACCATACCTATTGTTAAGGTACGATAGAATTCCCGTCTAGGACCGGAATACACGTGGGAACCAAGCATACATTCTTCTAGCTAGCTTTATTGTTTACTTGCCGAATTTCGAGACGAAATTCTTTTCAACTTGGGGATGATATGATACCCCGCACTTTCAGGTTCTTAAATTAATCAAACTCTAGTTACTTGCACTTAGATTTCTTGCATTCTACTTGACTAGAGTTAACTACATAAGTCACACATGCACACACTAGGTGTATATGTATCTATGAGTTATCATCATTTGACAAACATATGACTAAACTTATGAGAGTTATAAATATTAATCTACGTGTGTACATGAATCTCTTATATTCCTATATGTGCTTGTATATATATATATATATACCCACAATACCTACACTAGGCCTTGACAAGTAAACTCTATCCTTGTTAAACACCTTCTAGAGGCCTACATACATACATACATACATACATACATACATACATATATACATACATACATACATACATACATACATACATACATACATACATACATACACGAGAATGCATACACACATGATCAAGAACACATGCTTTTCCTAAATTATTGATGTGTCACTATCCTCTAGAAGCTTACACCTCACTTTCCTTTTGTTTTCCATTCCTTGCGGCAACCTACACAACTCAAGGTACCCACATGTCCCTTTCACCTCTGATCAACCTAAGGTTACACCTAATTAGCATAGACAACTAGGTATAGCTTCATTTTCACACTTAGAACCTCCCTAAAACTACTCTATTCTAATCGGAATTATGGAGGTCAAAATGGAACATCACTATCCTATGAATAAGACAAGCTACACCCTCAAGACAAGTCCTTTTCCTTCCATACATACCTTGGTCGAAAAGCATGATGAAAGAAGGATACAAGCATCAATTGTCACTATCCTCTAGTGTCCAAGACTTGCACTAAAGTAGAGCTTGATTAACCTCACAAGTACAAGCCTTACACCATGGAATGTCCCTAAATAACCTATGCTAAGCTAGCAATCGAATGGGACAAGGAACACACATCACTATCATCAAACTTTGATCCCACTCCTTTGTCTTATGTTCGGCCGAAAACTACATCACATGAGGGCTTGCACATTAGTTGGCAACTTACACCAATTTAGCAATAAGACAAATATTCCTAATCTACCTTGCTAGGACAACTTCTACCCCTTTGAGATCTCTTACACATAATCAGCCAAGGACAAGGAAGGAAGGCATGACACTCACTTATATGAAAGTAGAGATAAGACAAGGAATGAATACTCCATTTCCAAGGCAAAGGACTTGCCTCTTTGGGAGGGATTCTAATCGGCCAAAGGAAGGGGAGTATGCAAGCTCATAATAGTTGTCAACCTTATACAAGAATAGGAAAGAAACAAAACCTTAATCCATTCCTTGATGAGTCAACCTATCCCTTTGGTCCATATCTATCTATAAATCGGCCAATATCAAGGAAGAAGCAACCATCTTAAGTCACTATCTTTCATTCACATTTGATTAGTCACCTAAGCAATAGCTAACTCTAAGAAGCTAGTGCATTCCTCTTTTGTTTTGTCCACGCCTTGGCCGATCCATTATAAATAGAGGTCACATTCCATCCCCAATTGCCACACCAACACATTCATTCTATCTCTCTCAAACATTGGGTAACACCCCTTGAAGTCGAAGCTTTGCAAGAGCTTGGAGGAGTCTTGAAGACTATCCAATCTTCGATCCTTCTCTAGGTAAGGTTCCCATGCCTTCGAGTTATATTCTAGTCTAGTCTACCCTCTCTAATCGGTCCTAATTGCCTTAGACACATAAACACATACACATTGTCTTAGATCTTGATTAGTCTCAGACTAGTAAATGCATTTTTGTAGCATTACAAGCAAGAGGCCCATGTCACATCTCTAAAAGGCCGAAGCTACACTCTTATGCCATGTAGATTTCATATATCACCATGATTATCATCTACTTGTCATAAGACACCCACTTGATCCAAGCTTAAGGTTTAAAACTAATGTAGTGATCAAACTAACCCATGTCCCGCAATAACACACTTCCCAATCCGTTATTAAGTCCAAACATACCTACTTGATCCATGTTACAATCGGCCTAAGGCCTAGTGGATCTTTATAATCAAACACCTACTAATAGCATGTGTTAGCAAGACTAGAGCATGTGTTAATCTTCACTTAGATGTATTAATGCCTTATACTCATGTAAAGGTGTCTAACTTTACCACAAGAACAAAACCAAGGTCCACGTAACACAAATAACCAAGTCCACATGTGTCAGGTAGACTAATCGTATGATAAAACTTGTGATTTACCATGCTTTATTAAATCATAGGGCAAGTACTGTCCGGACAATAGTAGCTACGTAATTTGGCTTCACTAGATCACAAGCATCTCTATCAGGTGAGTTTCACTACTCTTTTCTCAAAAGCATATGTCTCGGATGAGACAACTTTCTAAACTTTTTCATAGTCTGGTTTCGGACTACTTTTACACATCCCGGATTTGGGGTGCTATGATTCACTAGGTGAATCTGCTTTCACTAATTCATGCTTTATGTCCTTGATAAACTAAACCAACTCTATCATTGAAGTCCTTCTAAATACCGAATGAATTGCCGGGTGGGCAAGCGGGTTACTAGTTGATAGCGCTATTAGGTCTCACAAGCCTCACATCGTGCTAGAGAGCATGGGTGTGAACTATAACTCAACATATTATCATTGTTGATAGACAATGATGCAAGGCACTTTGCTCACTATTGTGGGATCTCGTTGTTTAGCAGTTCGGTATTACCGGTTTTAGTTATCATAAGTGAGCTAGCTACCCCTGGCATGTGAATTAGCATTTACTCGTCAAAACATGGTCTGGAGGACCTACGTATTTACCAACTTTGTGAACTCACCAACTTTATGTTGACACACGATTATTATACCTTTTTGCAGGACACTAGTTCGAAGCACGAATAGGGCATGCATCATATAGCATCATGGGAATATGAATAATTATCTACATTCGAATGTTTAATTATCTATTATGATTTCAAACTCGTTTTATTCTGACTATTTGAATAACTATTATCTTTCGCTTCCGCAACTATTGAAATATTTAATTATCAATGAAACTTGTTTTACAATAACGAACTAAATGGTTTGGGCATTTAGAGTCGTTCACGTGACTTATGGCAATGGAGATCCCGGTGTGTCACGCGCCTCGCGGTATCAACCCCGCAGTGGAAATTGAGGGTGTGACATGTGCCATGCGCCTATGATCATTATATGTGTAGGGCTCCCATACGTGTACACAGTACACACGTATGAGGCCAATGTAGGCGTATGATATCTAACAATTTACCAAAATACCCCAAAACCTATATAATCATCTAAGCGAGCCCTAAACGCCCTAAAACATGATCCGACTAGCATATCCAAGCTAGGAACATATCTGAAATGTGTATCTACAAACAAGAACAACCAAGCCGACATGAACCAGTGATGCCCTAACCCCACTCCGACCTCTGCGACAACCACCAGTCTTGTAACACCCTAGGTATATCCCACATTGTATCAGAGCCACTCTGGTGCCATCCGGGATGGTGGGGCAAACCTCATCGAGGACGATGACTCCCTTAGGGGGGGGGTGATTGTAACACCCTAGGCATATCCCACATTGTCCGTGGATAGGAGAGATCTTGGTTCATAAGTAATGTCATGCCACATAAATCACCAACGCGTTTTGGGCTTAGTTGGCTGTGGAGTACATGAAAACTCCACAGTTAAGCGTGCTCAGGTAGGAGTAGTACTAGGATGGGTGACCACCTGGGAAGTTTTCACTCTGGCAACCAAAAACAAATTCGTGAGCTTCTAGTGGGCAAAGTGGACAATATTGGATGATATTAGAGGCGGGGTGTTACAAGACTACCATCGTGACCCCGGCTTCTGTTTGGGCGTTTGGCTAATGTTTATGTAAGTGCTTTTATAATATGATATGCAACACACCGAATCAAATATTTATCGATTTAATTGCTAAACTTTTTGATCGAACTTCACAATGGAAATTGATTTGCTTTCTCAGTTAAGGCTTCTGTACTCATTATGTGTTTTATAATGCACCATTTTAATTTTTATATTGGTTGTTGCTTTTATTAGTTTATACAACATTAAAGATTCTAAAAAGAGGTAATTGAATATTAGATGTTTTGAGAGTTGTATTGAAAATTATTACTTTAATCTTTGTTAAAGAAAATAGTTTACGTTGTTTATTTCGTTAAAGCCTAAGCTAAGGGGCATATTTTTTATGGCTCGACTCGGGCACCGGAATTCTCACTGACGTCCCTGGAGATGCAAGCCATGCGAATGAGCCTCCATTTGCCTAGCCTATCCTAGTCATGCGAATAGGAATATCCTATATAAAGTCATCCCCCATTCTCCTAAGGAAACACTTATTCGCATCTTGTACTAAACCTTTGATCTTAGTGCAATTGGACAGTGGGAAATCATTTTTGTTGTTTGTTTATTACTTATCTTAATATTTCCTACAACTATTATACATATGTGCCTTGTTTTCGCCTCGGTTCGCTTGAAAACCATGGCATCAATTTTTGTTCGGGTTCTGAATCCGTGAGAAAACGGTCCTACAAGTGGTATAAGGGCTTTCGGCTTGATTCACGGGTTATTTAATGGTGTTTGTTCAATTCAGACATGAGTTTTGATCAGGGGCGGAGACACAGTACAAGAACGGTGGACCTGTGCCCATCCTAGGTCCAGCCCAGATGTATTATCCATATTAATAATATCAGCCCATTTAATTAATAAAATGTCCAGGAGCCTATAATGCCCACCGTTGGTTTATTTCTTTGCGATTAGCATTCTCCTAAAACCTCCAGCCTCCACTTTTGAGTCAGATGATCAACAAAAGTACGTAAGGGAGGTTAAACATTAAAGAAAGAAAGAAGGAAATAAGGGTGACCGGCCTGCAATTGGCGATCAAATTCAGTGTCAAAGTGGGATTTGAGATCATCAACCCTACCCAAGAATAATCCTCTTTCCTGTGTGCCTATGAGTGAGTAGGTGATGAACACACTTACCAAGTTACCACTTACCATCAATATAATATATAGTGTCTAGAAAAAGATAATATTTTTAATCGTCCTTTTTTATGACCATTTTCAATCAACACAAGAATTTTGTGATATTTATAGCTATTGTTAAGTTACTAGTAAGCATATCATATGGGTATATGTTTTTTTAGCTATCGATTTGATGTGTAAAGATGTTATATGTAGACATGGTATTGTGAAGTTACTTTTAAGTTATAACTTATAAATATGTAATTTGTGCGGTAGAAGTTTGACAAACTTATGAATGTTACTGATGAAGAGGTAATCGAGCGTTTTCAAAAGATGAAAACACGTAGAAGTCAACTATAATCGAGTTATTTTTATATTATGTTTAAGTATTTAATGAATTATGTTTAAGTATTTACCAAACTTTGTTATTTTATCATTATTTCTTTTTTTCTTCCACCCCATGTATGGTCAGTGGCGAAGCTTGATTCTCCAAATGGTGGGGGCCGAACTCAATTTTTTTTCAATCGGTAGTGGCAAATCGATGGGCGCCGGACTCAACCCGTGCTCAATTTACCTACGAAAATCGCCAAATTCTGTCACGGCGCCAAAAATCGGTGTGGGTCAAGGCACCCCTAGCCCTCATGATGTTTCGCCCTTTTTATGGTCGACCCAAAATGTGCCCACCCTATGAAAATTTTATGTATCCGCCCCTGGTTTTGATTGGATTTGAGGGTTTTTAGATAAAAAAAAAACTTTTAAAACTTTTTATTCTAGTTTTTTTTTTTTTTAATGATTTCTAATGGTTAGATGTTGGTTTTTATGATCTAAACGGATTTAAAAAGTGTTTTCTGATCATATCTATCAAAATTTTCATTGAAAATAACACCAGATCGAAAAACTTGGGCAAAAGCAATGAAAACTCTCATTTTCGTAAGGAACAAGATCTGCAGGTCAGGTAGGTGAATGGCCCCATTACATGGTATGTTATGCTGAGCGAATAAGCTCATTAACCTGAACAGTGAGTGCGAATAGAGACCCATTCGCTGAGCTCCCTATTCGCTTAGCTTCTTATTCATATAGGTCCCTCATATTGTATATAAACCTTGACTGTTAGTAATAAAATGTAATAGTAAGTTGGAAATGTAATAAAGAATAGTACAGGGACTAATAATGTCATATAGTGATAGTTTGAAAGTTAGTTACAGGGTAGTTATTAGCTGTTGTATAAGTAGCCGTTAATATGGTTAATGAAAGGCAGCTATGTGTTGATTGAATTCCTCTTCTGTTTCTAATTTTTGTCTTCATAGCTATCATTGACCCATCATCATTTAATGAATCGATTTCCGGTTTCTTATTTTTTATTCTCTCAAACGTTTGCATGCAGAAACTAAAGTTTATCATTGTTGTTGATCATGCCAAAACTCAACAAACATTGATATTAAAATGCAAAGACTGATAACACAAAACAACTTAAAAAACCAAAAGCGAACAAATTAAAGGGACCTGTTGTAATCGTTGGCATAAACCTTTTGTAGGAACATGTTGCAGCCGAATGATGATTTTGGCATCGATAGCAACCAATGAATCGTAAAAGAAACCTAGTTAAGACAAATCGATGATTTTGGAACCAAGATCTAAAGAGTTCAAAGGTTCCTAGGGTTATACACATATACAATGATCTGAGGGCACACAAGAGGATAACTGGAGGGCGCTTGAATGAGATTAGGGTTTCTTAAACACACGAGCAGGTTTCTAAAATGGGCCACCCATAGGATCTGCGTATGGTAGTGAAAAATTAGCTTGATGATTTAGGCAGCAAAAACACATCTAGAGGTCCTCACAGAGTGCCAAGTAACATTTGAATTTATTATGTACAAAAATACAAATAGTTAATAGGTAGATTAATTAACTATGTAACATAGGATAGTTTGTTAACTAAATTGTGATTTTGATTATAAATTATGACTTGCACTCCAAATAGAATAACATGCAATTGCATTTCATAAATCAATGCTTTCTTTGTTTAGAAAGACCAAATTTTAATTATAAAAAATATTCTTAATAATTTCTATCATAAAAGTTTTCTGAGAGTTGAATCTCTTATGGCATCATGATGACGTTTCTTAACCGGTGAATCCTAAATTTAAGAAACATTTTTTGTTAGAAGCACAATACCGATTAAAAGAGAAGATAGTAAACAAAGAGCAGGAAGAAATTAAATCTCCCTTACTAACGTTTTTAACAATATACTATAAACCCCTGAATTCTAACATTTTTAGAGTCATCCCATAGTCCAAAACCACGTTCACTAAAAGAACAAAATATTACAACATAGTACTTAGTTTACACATAGTTCAAGATCATTAAAGATAAACGAACCATTAACATATTTTGGTTATACATTGACATGCATACCACAATTATTATAAGCTAAAACAAACCACTACCACATATTGTAGTTAAGAGTTCAAGAGACTTGATTGGGATGCTCCATTAACAGTGGATCAGTGGCTTGCAAATCTCTACAAGATTTAAAATCAAGACATGAGGAAAAATTGTAAAGTTAAAATATTTCAAATAATAATAAAAGTATGTGTGTGTATATATATATATATATATATTATATTTGTGTGTAATGCGTGTGTATATGTACACACATATTTATCGTGTTAGAGCTCCATAATAATCAAACAAAAGATCAACCGACTACAAGCTTTCAATTCATTTATGCAATTCACTCAATACAAGGTCTACACCTACAACTAATGTCACATAAAAACTTATCACCGCAAGATTTACATAGGGTTGTATTAATGGGCCACCCTCGAATTAACATTGCACACTCCACTCTTTATCTCTGCTTTTATAAATATACTTGTGTATAAATAGAGAGAGGGTATCTCAATATTAACACTCTTCTGGTTTGATAAAAGCTTGTATTAATGGGACACCTATAAATTATATTGGGACACATCTCCCTTTTATCTCTCTATTTAGATATAGAGAGATAAAGATGGATGTACCAGTATTAAGACGCTTGATGAATGGGTTGAAGGGGACAGACTCAAAGACTGGTTTCCTGCTATGTTTGGGTGTATGTTACACAAAGAGGCGTTAGTCAGCTATTGCTACAAAAATATAGCCTATGGGAGTATGTTGGATTTGGAATGGAAAACGACTTTGGTTGTGTGTGGTTTATTATTATTATTATTGTCTATTAATTTTTTTCCAAGTTTAAATTTTACTATTGTATTTGAGGCGCTATATTTTTCGTTAACATCAAACACGTCTTCTTAAAGTTCAATCATAAAATTCAACTATTGCTCAATTTGTGGACTTGAAGAAGCATCACTTTCGTAGAATAATAAATACTCGTTGACACTAGACAAAGAGGCAATTGAATTGAAACTTACAATAGATGACCATGGTGTTAATAACAGTTAAATGTTATTATAATTGATTGAACGTGTTTTCAAACATGAATTTTTTTTAGAAGGTGTACTTCAGCGGTGAAACCAATCGACAGACAACCCCTCAACCCGAGTTTGAATCACTATCCACGCACCGGTGTCGACTTTGAAGTTATCTCAAACCGTTACAGGGAATTTTTTCGTGATGTGCAGGATTGGAACTCAAGACCAAGTCCGGACGGGAACCCTCCGAAGAGGTAAACCCTTCCACCTCTCCCAGCTGGGTTAGAGGTCATTGGCTTTCAAACATGAATTTGACTATTAGAAATGTAGGAAATTATTTAGAGTGAAAATATTAAATGGAAAATACTACATTGAATCGTTGTGAAAATATTAAATGGAAGTATTTAAGGCACTAGGTTTGAGTTTTGATAACCTATATACGATTTTAGATTTAGAATTTTGTCTAATTCTTGGATTGTTGTGTAAAATTGGTAAACGAACAACTAGGCGGAGTGAAAAAGAGTTCGGTTTGTGAGATCTATATATATATATATATATATTTTTTTTTTACTTTTTTTAAAGGTAAAAAAGGTGCACAAGGAAGAGGCATCGAGGTCATCTTAGGAGGAGAATAAGACGCCTATTATATGGATATAAAAAAGATTATCATAAAATTAGGAACTAAATTTATGTCATCACTCTACAAATGAATCTTAAACGACTATTAATATTAATTTGAATCAAACTAGGATAATGTGTTTAATTATTTGATATGATGTTTAAGATTCAAGAGATATTTGCCTATTTTGACCCGACTCGTTATAACCCAATCAATTTTTACTTCTTTTGTATGACCAAACTTCTTGAATCTGTAAATGTCAATGTTCATTGGCACCTCACACTATTATTACACATAGGTGTTACATGCACCCATCTCCAACGCGAGGGGGGCAAATAGCGTCACGGCTTCTCGCCTCCCTCCCTCCACCTTAGAGCAGTGGCCTCACGGATCATCAATTCACATTTGTTGGAGAAAGTGTTACACCAATAAACATGCTTTGTTTGTGTTGTATCATATGCTACTTAAAATTTATATTGTACAAGTACCATTAGTGGAGTATATTTCTGTAAATACACTACGTGTATGTCTCTGGCGAGATCATTAGTCGTTCATGTAGGTTGTTAGTTGTTATGTTGACTAGGTAGCATTTTGGATGTGCTTGGATATAATTTGAACATTTAAAGTTTGAGGTTATGTTTGGGGCGTATGAGGCATGCGCCTTATTGCATTCAGGCGTTTGTGACTCATACGCCTACAATGGTCCAGCCATAGATAAGAAGCTTATAATAGGGGACTTGTGCACACTCATTCTAACCTTTGCAATTTGATTTTCCAAGTAATGAAGTGCTATCGAATTTTTGTGCAAATCGTTTTGTGTGTTTAGTGCTTATCTTGTGTTGATTCATACGACTAGCAAATGTCCGGTTTATTGATTCCTCCTTTAAATCGGATTTTACACTAGTATCCAATTCTTGGCCTCGGATTCAAACCAGAGATCGGTCCTACAATTTCAGTTTCATCCTTAACTAAGGAGGTGATATATACACCCAATCATACTTGAATATGTATAAAATAAGACTATGAAAATTAATTGGGTTCACTGAAATACTTGCCTGTTGGTGTTGTTGAATATTATCAAGGAAGCAGGTTGCTCAGGTGAGAGGTCGAACAATTGCCGAAGTATGTATGCACATAAGGTAACACTACAAAAAAGTTGCAAGAAAAGATTATAAGTCATTTTACATGTATAGAATAACGTTCATGTCTTATATTTATGTATTTGACAAAGAGATCAATGGAGACTTTTGTAAGCTTACCCCTTGAAACATACAAGTAAAACAATCCAAAATAAAGTACTTGCCCAACTTGGTTCCTTATATGCTATCCACACCTTAAAAAACCAACCAAGAGCACAAGATTCTTATGGATTTGCAAATTACAGCTCTTGTGTGTGCAATTAAAAGTAAGGATCCATTAGTCATTACAGTATTTAAAAGCTTGTACGTAGGTCTGCAAACGACAAACACGAGTCATTCGAAGGCCTCCTAATGTTTTCAACTTATATTAATCGAAAAAAAAAAAAATATAGCCATGTCTTTAGCAAGCGACTTGGCCACATTACATTCGAAGGCGTCCTAATGTTTTCAATTTGTTAATTTATATGGACTATATTATCTTGTGTATAGCATTGCGTTATGATAGAGTTACTAATAGCCAACATATTTATGGAATGATTTTTGTAATTATTTGTAATTAATTTGTATTTATCATGTTTCCTATTTAGTTTGTAATCTCCCAAAAATATGGGCACATGGTTTCTATATAATGTATATCCCTATGAGGGAAAGTTTGAGGACTCAATCATAATATGGTATCATTCTTACCGGGTTACACCTCTCTTTCCTAACATCCTGCTGTCTTCTTCTCTATTTTGACTTCCTTCATCTTCCCTTTATTTCCCTGTTTACCTTTCTATTCATTCCTTCAACCCCACAGCCGACATGGCCGATAAACTACACCCCGCAATTACCGTATCAAACATAACCAATTTTATCCCGATCAAACTCGAACAAGAAACTGCCCACTGGCCGACTTGGTCAGAACTCTTCAAAATCCATTGTAAAGCATACCAAGTCTATGACCATCTTCTTCCTCGTCAACCACCCGCCGCTCCTGCCACCACTACCGACAAAGACAAACAAACCTCTTCATCCACAGACAATGAACAATGGGAGCGGCTCGACTCCATTGTTCTTCAATGGATCTTTGGAACGATTTCCCAAGATCTAGTTCACACCATAATCGAACCTGGCCAAAATAAAACCGCTCACGAGGCTTGGGTTGCCCTTGAAAACTACTTTCAGGACAACCAAAGCGCTCGTGCTCTCCACCTCCGTCACCGATTTACCAACACCCGACTTGAAAATTTCTCATCTGCCTCTGCCTACTGCCAAGAACTCAAGACACTTTCCGACCAATTAGCAAGTGTCGGTCACCCGCTTGACAACGATGGGTTGGTGCTAAAACTAATCAAGGGCCTCACAGAACAATACGACAGTCTCGGTACTCTTCTTCAGGGGCAGGACCCATTACCACCCTTTAACATTGCTAGATCCAAGTTGTGTATGGCTGAATCAAGGAAGCAGGGTCACGCACACCATGCCTCGAAAGCTGCTGGAACGGCTCTGAATGTCAACGCCCGTACGGATCCGCACTACGACCGGTCTCGAGCACCCTCCCAACCAGCTGGTACGGACGCATCTTACGACCGGTCTCGGGCACGTGGTCGCACGCGCGGCCGTGGCAGAGGACGAAGCTCCTGGGGACAAGGAAGAGGACAACCAACAGGTCAATTCTATTATTCTTCTTTTGCACCGTATCCTTATTGGCCACCTCCCCCTAATTTTTATGGCAATTGGGCCGGCCCACAGTCCACTCCACAATTACATTCATCTCAACAGTGGGCCAACCCTCCTTGTCCCTGCCCCACAGTTTCCAACAAGCCCAATAATAACACAAGTGGATCTGGGCTTCTCGGCCCTAGACCAAACCAGGCCCATCATACAACATATCAGCCCACAAACATTGATCAGGCACTTGCAGCTATGTCTCTAAACAGCCAACAGGAACCGACTGGTTATATGGATACGGGCACCACAGGTAACATGTCTAATACCTTAGTTAATTTCAATTCTTTTACTAATAATAGCATGGGTCAACAAATAATTGTCGGTGATGGCTCAACCATCCCGGTACATGGACATGGCAACCAAACCCTACCACCACCCTTTCCCCCACTTGTCCTAAAAAATGTCCTATATGCACCCAAGTTAATTAAAAACTTAATATCTGTTCGTCGGTTTACAACCGACAATTCTGTCTCTGTCGAATTTGACCCTTTTGGTTTTCTTGTGAAGGATTACAAGAGCCGGATCCCTATCCTCCGGTGCAACAGCAGCGGTGATCTTTATCCCCTTGTCCTTGGGCCAGATACTACCACTTTTCCATCTACCTTTGCTGCTGTCACCTCGACTTTATGGCACCAACGTCTCGGCCATCCTGGACGTGCTCCACTACAGTCCTTAAAGTCTTCTAGTTTTATTAATTTTTCCAATTTGAATAATAAACTTTGTCAATCTTGTGTACTTGGCAAAAGTATTAGACTACCCTTTGCTAGTTCTAATACTCGCATTTATTATCCTTTTGATTTAATTCACAGTGATTTATGGACCTCTCCAATTTTTAGCACTAATGGTCATAGATACTATATATTATTTATTGATGATGTCTCAAATTTTTTATGGACCTACCCACAGTCAAATAAATCTCAAGTTTACACCACATTTTGTCATTTCCACAAACAAATATTAACCCAATTTGAACGTCAAATAAAAACCTTCCAATGTGACAATGGCATCGAATATATAAACTCGTCCTTCAACAATTTTTTCTCAATCCATGGCATCCTTTTTAGACGATCGTGTCCACACACCTCGTCTCAAAATGGCAAGGCGGAGCGCATGATCCGCACAATCAACAATATGATCCGCACCATACTCACACATGCCTCTCTCCCCAATACCTTTTGGCATCACGCCCTTGAAACCATCACCTACCTTCTTAACATCATACCTGTCAAAAACCTACATAACAAAACACCAAATGAACTTTTATACCACCGCACACCTTCATATGACCATCTACGAGTTTTCGGTTGCCTTTGTTACCCCCTAACACCTTCCACCACCATCCATAAACTCGACCAACGCTCCACCCCGTGCGTCTTTTTGGGTTATCCCACCACTCACCGCGGGTACAAGTGTTTTAACCTTAAAACTAAACAACTAATCATTTCTCGTCATGTGGCCTTCGACGAAACCACCTTCCCCTTTGCCAACACAATCACTCCTCCTCCCAAATACGACTTCCTTGATGTCTTTCCACCCATTCTTTGGCCACACATCGAGTCACAGTCACACCCACCCTCTCGTAACACCTCCCCACATAATAACTCTTCCATCCCAGAGACCATTCCCCCCTCTAGCCCAATTCTCGGCCCACACCAAACACAACCCACTGAAGCCCAACATTCTCCTCAACATATTTCCACACCTCCCCAATCTCCGGCCCATAGCACCTCCTTTCCAACGGACCCAATCAGGCCTACCCATACCACATCGCCTCCTCACCCAACCGGCCCATCTCACCCCCCCACCATCACGGATATCCACCTCACAGCCCACACCCACACCCACACCTGACCATCACGACACGGCCCATAACCCACCTCCCACTACCCGCACCATGCGCACCCGCGCAATGGATGGCATCTCCAAACCTAAACAACGCCTAAACCTTCACACCTCCACTATCATACCCATTCCTAAAAACCCTACCGACGCCTTGTCCATCCCGGTTTGGCACAAAGCTATGACCGATGAGTACCATGCCCTTATTAGAAATAAATGAGACATGGGAATTAACTCCTAGGTTGCCAGGCATGAATATTATCCGCAGCATGTGGTTATTTAAACACAAGTTCAGGTCGGATGGGTCCTTGGAGCGTTATAAGGCGCGTTTAGTCTGTGATGGTCGCCTTCAACAGGTTGGCATAGATTGTGGTGAGACCTTTAGTCCTGTGGTTAAACCAGCCACTATACGCACTGTTTTGTCTATTGCTTTATCTCAATCTTGGCAGATACATCAGCTGGACGTTACCAACGCCTTCTTACATGGACATCTAAATGAAACAGTGTATATGTACCAGCCAATGGGTTTTCGCAACAAGGACTTTTCGGATCATGTGTGCCATCTTAAAAAGTCACTGTATGGTTTAAAGCAGGCACCTCGGGCATGGTATCAACGGTTTATAGATTTTGTTCTTACCTTGGGATTCGTATAGAGTAAATGTGATGCATCTCTGTTCATCTATCATCAGCACTCACAGGTTGCATATTCGCTACTCTACATTGATGACATTGTTTTGGTCACCTCCTCTGACTCTCTTCGCAGTACCCTAATGTCTCACCTTTCAAACGAGTTTGCTATGAAAGATCTCGGGCCGCTCAGCTTCTTCCTCGGGCTTTCTGTCACGCGGCATCACAACACCATGTTTCTATCTCAAAAAGCATATGCTCGCGATATTATTGAACGTGCAGGAATGTCCTCCTGCAAACCCGTTCATACTCCTGTCGATACCAACTCCAAGCTTGGCACCAACGCGGGAGAAGACTTTCATGACCCCTCCCTATATCGTAGTCTTGCAGGTGCCCTACAGTATCTCACTTTTACACGGCCGGACATTAGCTACGCTGTGCAGCAAATCTGTATCCACATGCATGCTCCCAAATTGGATCATTGGAATGCTCTAAAGCGAATAATTAGATACCTACAGGGAACTTCCGACTTCGGTCTCTCTCTTGGACCTTCTCGAGACCCACGATTAATTGCCTATACTGATGCTGACTGGGCTGGGTGCCCAGACACTCGTCGTTCTACCAGTGGCTTCTGCGTATATTATGGTGACAATCTTATTTCCTGGTCTTCTAAACGACAAGCTACGATCTCTCGCTCAAGTGCCGAAGCAGAATATAGAGGGGTTGCAAATGTAGTAGCAGAGGTCTGTTGGTTACGTAACCTCCTTCTTGAACTCAACCGTCCTCTCTCATCTGCCACATTGGTTTATTGTGATAATGTTAGTGCCATCTATCTCTCCGGCAACCCCATTCAGCATCAACGTACAAAGCACATCGAGCTAGACATTCATTTTGTTCGAGAAAAAGTGCAGAAGGGTGAAGTTCGCGTTCTACACGTTCCCTCTCGCTACCAGATAGCTGACATCTTCACCAAGGGTCTACCTCGCGTTTTGTTTGAAGATTTTCGGTCCAGTCTTAGCCTTCGTTCACCTCCGGCTTCGACTGCGGGGGTGTAATAGCCAACATATTTATGGAATGATTTTTGTAATTATTTGTAATTAATTTGTATTTATCA
This sequence comes from Ambrosia trifida, assembly GCA_028751855.1. Lineage (NCBI taxonomy): Eukaryota > Viridiplantae > Streptophyta > Magnoliopsida > Asterales > Asteraceae > Ambrosia > Ambrosia trifida. The sequence goes on along the minus strand of CM054124.1, from coordinate 147,933,103 downwards.
TGTTTCCTATTTAGTTTGTAATCTCCCAAAAATATGGGCACATGGTTTCTATATAATGTATATCCCTATGAGGGAAAGTTTGAGGACTCAATCATAATAGTTACATTGTGAAGGAATATATACCGAAAAAATCGCAATGTGGATATATAGGTCAATTTCAAATGGTATGAAGCACCTGTCAACAATTCGTATCTATTAGTGCCATTTTATTTATTAAATGATATGCTATTTTACTTTCAAGTGAAAAATGACAGAAGAATACTTACGATACAAAACATTTGGCATATGATGGAGATAACTCATCAATAACCGTATAAACTAGAGCTCCAAGCACCAAGAAACCTAATATCGAGAAGAATACTCTTGCAACTACAACCAAAGATCCTCCATTGACAACCCTAAGCCAAGTATTTAAATACAAATTAGATGTAAATATCTCAACACACTCAAGAGTGAAGCCATCAAACCTTAAATTGCAATTCGGACGTATATAAAACATTTAGATTCCCAAATGCGAAAGAAGTTTAAGAACTTGTAAATCTTGTATCTTTTGCTATTAATTTCTTACCTTTTTTGACGTCTTGCTAACACAAAATATAATGGATCATTCAAATATTCTTCATTTGATAGCTTGTAGAATTGGGTAAGGATGTATCCAAGGCTAACAAGGCTATAGATTGTAAAAAAAAAAAAAAAAAAGTTAGACTATAATTAGTATGTACAACTATGACAATTACTCAAGTGAGTAAATTAAAACAAACAAATTGAATAACAAATTACCATCCAAGTATGTACATTGAAAGAAATATAACAATTGCAATAGTCCAATTTGCTTCCTTGTAGAACACCCATGCCTAAAAAAATATGGATGTAAAATGACATATGAGTCTATAGTGGAAAACCGAAAAAAGATTGCCTTTGCTGGTTGGAGGCTAGTGCTGGTCTCTATTACACCATGACTGGATTAATTAACGTAAAACACGGGAAGATTTTACATTGTTCTACGTAACAAGATGTGTTAGACCGAACAGTGTGGGGGCGACATAGGCCCGTCTCCACACCCTTTAGCCTTATGTTGTCACATATTATATAGTAATTTTTTGTATAGTGTTTGTAGGTTGCCACATTAGTAAAAGAAAAAAATAAAGGGGGTGAAGGAACCATGTTTACCCGATCTCTTTATCTAAGTTTCTTTGTATATTTTGTATTTGACTTTTTTTTTATTTATAGTTTTATCTAATATAATTTCATTTTATTTTCTTGCATATTTATTAAAAATATTTTTTTACAAGATTAATTACGTTTGAACAATATTCCATCGGTAATCCCTCAACTTATTTCAACAGCTCCGGTCCATGATACTTCGGTGACAATCAATTCAGAAAACATTACAATCGTTGGCCGTAAGATTAAACAAAAGAGATTGTTCCAACCGGTTACCAACAATCACTAACTACCTTCACTCCATTAGAGTGTGGGGAGTAGGGCTTGGAAAATGGCGTGGAAGTGGTGATCCCACTCGGAACACCGCCTCCTAGGGGCTTGAAAAATGGCGTGGCCGCAAGGGTTTGGAGAATCCCATGGGCATGGGGCGGGGGCACCTTGAACGTGATTGGCTGTTTTTTTAAGTTATACACACAAACTTTTCAAAACTCAAGCCCTTCCACTCCCCTAGCTTTTGAAGACTTGATTTGTAGATCCTACATGTGTCACATAGCAACTCATGCCCCAACCCAAGCCTCCCACTCCACATAGTCTTAACATAATCCGATACTCTCGTTTATTTATTGTGTGGTTATAATTAAACAAAAGAGATTGTATAAATTCAAAGTCCATGTGCCAAACGAGAAATAACTATCATACCACTATAACAACTGTAAATGCTGTAAAATCTGCCACCATCAGCATGAACCACCTGCAACAAAATTGACAACAAATATTCAGCTCATAAAACTCATTGCTTCTTATTGATACAAATTAATATCCCAATTAAATACATCTATACATCCAAAAACAAATTGTGTGCTTTTATCCCTCTGGTTCCTTTCCTTGACAGAGCCCAGTGGGTCGTCAACAACAATATTTCAACCCCCAAGGTCAAGGATTGTTTTTACTAAGGTAAATTTTACTATCTAGAAAGGGGTGACGGCGTAGTTTATTATGTATTTACTGCCCATCCTAATGTAATTTGCCTTTTCTATTTAAAAAATAATTGTGGACTAATTTATTAAGAATCACACATGAGGAGAACATTAATTTCATAAGTACGAGATTCATATCCACCATTAATTAATATCATATCAAGAGAATAAAAGATCTGGTATATATACGTTTACCTCGAATGTATATCAAAACATGAAAAGAAGTCACCGAACATGAACAAGTAAACAAACGCAGCTACCATCACCCAAAACAAGACCATAAACAACGTCTTCACTAAGACTCCAGTGGATGCTGCCAACTTCATATTGTACAGACACGAATATGTGTGGAGGAGCGTTGCTCAACGTTAAAGTTTTCTGTTTTTGTGATATACGGTGAATATATATATAGGATCATGTGTGCATTGAAATTTCACGTGGAAAGATAATTTAATACATCATGGGGGAGTAGGCAGTCCATGACTTTTGAGTGTGGATCGAGGTAATGGGTTCAAGTCCCACTCGAAGCAATTTATTTTAGATGGGTTAGGGGTTTTATCATATTGGTACTTTGCATGGTGGGTTTCTGCTGAAATGGTGGGCGGGCCCGGGTCACCAATCCATGTCTACGTTTGTAGGACATGAGTGGTCTTTCGTTATTGAATTTATAGTAATCGTTACCCTTAAAAAGACGACCACGATGATGAATATATAATATTTCAGGGATTATACCGGTCAAGCTGAGACGGTTCAGGTCGCTATCGGGCCCTGTCGGGTTGAAACAGTCCGGGTCGCTATGGGACAGATAGGTTGAAACGGTCTGTGTCGTTACCGGGGCCGGTCGGGTCGAAACGGTTCGGGTCGCTACCGGGTCCGGCCGGGTCGAAATGATCTGGGTCGCTACAGGACGGGTCAAGTTGAAACGCTCTGGGTCGTTACCGGGCCCAGTCGGGTTGAAACAGTTCGGGTCGCTACCGGTCCCGACCGTGTCGAAACAGTCAGGGTCGCTACGAATGGTTCATGTTGAAACGGTCTAGGTCATTACCGAACCCGGTCGAGTCGAAACGGTTCAGATCGCTACCGGGCCCGGCTGGGTTGAAAAGGTCCGGGTCGCTACGGGACAGGTCAGGAGGAAACGGTCTGGGTCGTTACCGGGTCCGGTCAGATCGAAACAGTTCGGGTCGCTACCGGGCCCGGCCGGGTCGTAACGTTCCGGATTGTTAACCAGCCCGATAGGGTCGAACCGGTCCGGTTCAAAATGAAATATTTCGGATCCCATAAAGTTTTATTTTTAAGTTTATTTGTTTTTTTTTTTAATTTTAATGTTGTTTTTTTAATTTTTTTTACTTTAATTTTTTTTTACTTTTTTAATTTTTAATTTTTTATTGTTATTTTATTTTATAAAATTTTAATCTATTTTGATGTGAACCTATCCTAATCCAAACTATCCAGACCCAAACCTATCTTGACCCAACCCATCCTAACCAATTTTTTAATCTACTCATCTTGACCAAACTTATCTTAACTCAAACCCATCCTGACCCAACAACCAACCTACTATTAATGTTTTGCTGATCGTATTGGAAATAAGTAGAAATAATGGAGTTTAGTTCTTAACATGAGTTTTTAAAATTTTAGAATTTAAAAATATTGCTTTAAAAGTTGGCATATGATGGGATATGATTGAGGTAGTGAAAGTCTATACTGCAGCTTTAGATGCGGTACTAATTGAAGATGAGCTACTCATATAAGATGCGCGCGCTACTCGTAATTAATTACAAAGATGAGGTTATGATTAAATACACAAAACACTTTTTTTATGAAGGGTGAGAAGGATTGTGATCCATTGATCATATATTTGAAGGGTTGAGATTAGTTTGTTTGAAAAAAATAAATAATAAATTAGAGGAATGGCATAAAAGGAAAACAACATTTGTTGACTTTCTCTCTCTACATGCAATGCACATGTCAATTCCCCCATCATTTTAAAACGTTTATAAGTTTTTCATACGACATTTTTTTTTTCAAACAAATTTCACCATATTAACGAGCGTTTTTTTATCTTTAATATGAGTTGAACCACATTGCTACAATAAAATTGAAAAAAAAAAATTCGTGCTAAATGGGTTTTTTTTCTCCGTTGTGTCTTCTGCTCGTTCATTGTGTTATAGTATGCATGTGTGCTTTATAAATATGCTATTTATGTTTTTTTAGTCTACACATTATTTAACTTTGTCCATTGTGTTTTTAGTATGCTTTTAATTGTGTTTTACGCAAATAAGTTTTGTATTTAGGTGTACATTGTGTTTTATTATGTTGTTCACTGTGTTTAACTCTATTATTCACTGTGTTTTAGTCTTCTGTTCATTGTGTCTTTTATATGTCATCCATTGTGTTTTACACAATTGGGTTTTTAACTTTTTTTTTTTTTCAAAAGTATTCATTGTACTTTAGTCTTCTTTCATTGTGTCTTTCGTATGTCATCCATTGTGTCTTACGCAACTGGGTTTTCAACTTTTTTTTTTTTAAAGTATTAATTGTGTTTTAGTCTTCTATTCATTTTGTCTTTAGTATGTCGTCCATTGTGTTTTACTAGACTCTTGATTGTGTTTTATACCCTATATTTAATTGGTGTTCATTGTGTTTTACATTCCATTGTGTCTTACGTAAGTGGGTTTTGAATTTTTTTTCACAAGTATAGCAATATGGTACTCATATTAAAGATAAAAAGACGCTCAATTTTATGGTATAATTTTTTTTTTAAAAACAGATGACGTATAAAAAAGTTACGGGCATTTAAAAATGAAGGTGGAAATGACATGTGACTTGCATGTGCATATGTTTTTTACAAAATTACCTCTCCCACTTGTTAATCCTTTGGACACATGTCATTTTTTAGTGGCTTCTCACCCTTCTCATTTTTTGTACCCTTTGTAGAATAACCCAACCCTACAAAGATGTCCTATTGCATATAAGATGTTCTACTACATATTGAATGAATTTTTTTGATGCGCTATTAGATAGTGTGCACCATTAGATAGTGTGCACCAGTTCATAACATTCATTAAATTTTGTTTTGATTTCATTCACATTTTTATTAAAATAATACCTGATTACCCTGGGAAGGTGACGGGGTTGAAAAATCTAATATAAACTTTGTAAATAATCAACTTAAAGATGTGATAAAAAATGGTGGCAAATTAGCATGTTTAATGTAACATGTATATAGATAGATTAGTAATAATAAAAACACCGACACATTACAACCTCTCTTTATACATGTCTAAATAAAACGTATTGGCATGTTGTCTACAACCTCTTTATAGTATAGTTGTCTATGCATAAAATGCTAAACAAAATCACCACATCCAAAAATAGATGTATATTAACTTTTTTGAAAACAGAAACCTTTGTTAATATTCAAAACCAGGTTCTAACCACGTTTATTTCGCCATGTGTCGATAATGGATAAAAAACAATGCAATGCAGTTCATTTTATCACTCTCCACTTACAAAGTATCACCAGTTGCAACCCAAAAGTACACATCAACAACCAAACTAAATTGACTATCAATCTCCAGTTGATGACCCACAAACCAAAATATATGACATACCATCAAGTAAGACAACATATTAATAAAAACCAAATTGCTTGTGATGTCCTGATCATTCCCTACTTGATGTACTGAGAAACCCATATGATAAAGTAACTCCTCTTCCGAGGCTGTCTACGCGATGTCAATCTTGTTGCCTAAAATGAAGAAAGGTACAGTCGCCAATGATTCATTTCAAAGGCGCAGCTCTTGCCAAAATTCGATGCTATTTTCCCCTTGTCTCTTCAAATAACACAACCCTAACTAAACATTCTCTCAATGATAAACTAAGAGGAGTAATGTAGATGCATTATTGCGACTAATGCTTTGAATTGACGAAATAAAGAGTTTTGTTGATTAACGTGAGGTCGAAGGTGGTTTTAGGAGGTCGAAGGAAGAATTGTTTTGGTCCAAGGAAGAGATTCAAGACAGAAGACAGGTTGAGCTTCTTAGTAGGTCGAAGGTGCTTATTCGACCTCATCGTGAGGTCGAATGTAGCTTACTATATAAGATCATCAAAATCCATAAACTTTTGAAAAATTTGGATCAAATTAACTGATTTTCAAAGAATAACCATTTTTCAAATGGGTCAGGTCGAACTAGAGAGAGTTAGGTCGAACGTGTAAGTTTTAGGGTCGAACCAGGTCATTTTAGGTCGAATCTGACTTTGTTTAGGTCAAACCAAGACTTTGTTTGTGTGTTGTTTGTACATTCGACCAAGTGTTGTTCCTTCGACCAACCGGGAGGTCGAAAGAAGGTTTATAGAGGTCGAAAGTGAGTCTTGTGTGTTACTGATCTACATTCGAGTCAGATTTAGAGGTCAAACGAAGCTTGTTTTAGGAAATTTTTCTAAGGGTTTACATTTTGGAAATTATGGACAACATGTGGGGATTTCCTATGACACAAAGACCAGCAACAACAAAGCAACAGCACGTTCCGATGAATCCATGGGTTGTAGCTTCTCAAAAGACGAACACTCAGTCATCTCAGCCAATCAACTATCTTGCTATGAGTAGTTCGGTACCACCTGTTACTCAACCTCCACAACAACCGATGACAGATTATTGGGGCGTTGCAGCAGCAGCGGTACACTCTTAAACTACTAATGCTATTTCTACTCTAATAAATGATTTGTCTTCAGGTAGTTGAAATCGCCCTCCAAAGCTTATGGACATGGCAGAGTATAATCAGTGGCAAAAGAAGTTCAAGATACATCTTGAAGGTATGGGATTGGAAGGAACTGAGGTGTGGCAGATGATTGCTAAGGGGTATGCTGCTCCGTGTTTGGAGAATTCAGGTGAACCGATTCCACTTGATGGTTTATCTGAAGACGAGAAGAAGAAATTTGCAGTGGAAAAGAAGGCTTTCTCACAACTATCTCAAGCGCTGACTACCGATCTACTTCATCAGTTTGGATCATGTACCACTTCTAAGCAGCTTTGGGATATGTTGAAGAACATGCACGATGGGAATGATAAGATGAGGAGATTAAAGGTGGAAGAACTAAAGAAGGAGTTCGAAAACTTTAGTTTTGATGGGAATGAGACTTTGAAGGAATTGATTCCGAGATATTGCCATCTGTTGACTGAATTGTCGAATTATGAGATCAAGATTCCTATGTCTGAGTTGGTTGATAAGTTTGCTGATTCATTACCACCTTATTGGAACCAACACATTGAGGTATTGAAAGAAAAGGATGCTTATCAATACTAGACAATCAATGAGTTAATTCAGAAGTTAGAGAACGAGGAGGAGAGGAAGGCTAGACGATCACAATTCCCACAAAATCCGGAATTGTATCATGACTCTTCATCCACTTCTGTGTCCAGTTCAAATGTGGCAGGTACTGTTATGCCACATATAGCTTGTGTTTCGAGTGTTATTGAACCTCCAAGACAACCAATTAATTACCTTGCACAAACACCAACTTATCCACCAAACTACACCACAAACTCTTACATTCCACCACAACCTCAAATGTCTACTGCATGTTATACATCCAACACACCTCAACAACAACAACCATATGTTCCCACAACTTCACAAGCTTCTTCAAGCCAAAGTCCAGTAGTGTTGGAAACTTCCAACATGAATATTGTCATAGTTGAAGTTGCTCAGCAACACATTCCTTGGTTTCAGCAATTGTTGCATCTTATAATGGACTGGTGGCAAGTTAGATTGGGAATAATAATCTGACAGATGAAGATTTTGCCCAAATTGATAAGGAGGAGATGGAGTTGATTGATATTCAATGGGCATTCGCCAGTGTGATGAGAAGGGCGACAGAGTTAATTGAGAAAACCGGTATAACTGATTTGGCAACCTCACCGAATACCACATACGGCTTCAACAAAGCCAAAGTTACATGTTTCAATTGTGGTGGTAGAGGTCATTTTAAAAGGGAATGCACACAACCGATGTAGCAAGGTAATCGAAACCCTTTTAACTCGATCTATCAAAATCGCCAATCACAAAATCAGGTAACTTACCAGAGCCAAAACAACAACACCTATCTACAACAAAACAATTTCCAAAACCGACAAAACTCCTCACAAAATACCTCTACTAGACAAACAACTACACCCAATCAAACTCAAACTCAAACTCCAAATAACCCAACCAGAACCATTATTCCTATTTCCACACCAAATAGCCAAAATCAATCTGAAACCCAAAATCAGGCTTTGGTGATACAAAAGGATAAGGGTTATGACTGGACGGGAATGCAATTGGGAGTTGAGGAGATTACAACTAGGAATGTAGCATGTTTTGCTAATGAGATGGATATCGAGGAGCCGGTGATAGCTGAAGATGTTTTGGATTCTAAGAAGGTGTCTGAGGTGGTGATTGAAGAGATAGTCAAAGATTCTCATGTTTCTGTTGCTGAACAGGTTGAAGAGCTTAATGATAAGAAGGTTTCAGGAACTGTTATTGATTCTGTCACTGAAGTTCCTGATGAACCTGAATCTGTTTATTCTGACTCTAAGAGTGAAGCTGACTCAGAAGCGAGTACTAATTCTTTGGATGATGACATTGATCAGCTTCTAGCCGAAGCAAATTTCTTGATGACCAGGAAATCATGTATTGTAGATGATGCCTTCACTAAGATTGACTGCTCGAAGTTCTTTGCAGGGAAGGAGGCTCATTTTGCGCTTATAGCTATGACTGATACACCAAACTCTACTATTGACATGATTAGTGAGAAGTATTGTGGTACTTGCGATAGATTGACTGAGGAAAACAAGCAACTCAGGGTTAACCTTGAGAGTGCTAGAATCAACATTCAATCTCATCGTAAGGATTCACATGAATTCAACAAAACACTTGAAGGGTATAAAAATGACATTTCTGAACTAAAGAAAACCTTTGCTTTAAAACAACTTACCATTACAAATTACATAAATGAGCTTGAAAACACCAAATTGGAAATGGCAACTGTCAAGTGTTTTGCTGAGAAAGTCAATAAGAAGTTAGAGAGCTATAAGCACATAGCTTATGTTGTTGATCACATTATTGAAGAACCATCACAGTCTGGTATTGCAAACTACAAATCTGTTCCTTCTCCAGTGTTGTTTGAGAATCATAATGTGACAACCTGCACCCTTCACTTTTCATAAATGTGCATAATTGGTTCCTCAACTATTTTAAAATTTTCATTTTTAACCCTCGTATTTTAATAGGACCAAAATTCACAATTTAATAAAACTTATAATTTTTATAAGTAAAAGTATGCACGTTTTATACTCACATCTACGCCCGAGCACGTATGTTTCAGACCTTGATACTCAAAGCCCTTAATTTTTTGTCCTAAAACAACTTAGATACAGAAGGAAAGAAGTCTATAACTTAAAATTGATTAAATTAGAAAAAAATATTTTTTTAGCCCTCGCGGTCCGCTAAGACAGTCAAACAGTCAAAGTCCTAGTCAAAAGTTCTAGTCAAAGTCTCAGTCAAAATCCTAGTCAAAGTCCTAGTCAAATAGTCAATTCATCTTAAAACCTTACTTTATTGTGTTGACCAATTTTAAAACATAATTGAATCCAAAACTAGTATAAAAACCCACCTATGACCCATTACACTCTGCACCTCTAAATCGATTGTTTCAATTCGATTAAACTCTCCCTCATACCTTTCTTCTATAGTATATTACTTCTACATTTGAAGCTTTGATTATAAGCTCTCGTAATTGGCGAATTGGAAGCTGGATATTTTTCTTATTCGGTTTCTTTTCTTCTAAATTGGACTAGTTTCGTTGTTGAGTCTTTGGATTGCTCGCATTTTCACGCTCGCTTAGTCATCTAGTTATTTGGCGAAAGTAAGTATTTCCTACCCCATTTTTTTGCTTTTATTCACTTTTGGGGTGTTACATGTACACTTATACAAATTACAAATACAAGTTCACATTTTTTACAATACAATTCTAGTACTATGTGCATTTGCTTACAAACGTGCTTTATGCTTAGACATTTCGTGTAGAATACATTTGTACTTAGTGAAATCATTAACATTGTACAAGCCGACCTTAAAATTGGATAACGCTATTGGATTGACAACCCGCCTAGGTTGATTCTCCCCCTTTTTCATCGGAGAATCGGTGGTCATTGTTAAGTTATTATCCATTTAGTGGATAAGTACACCGCCGCTCATTTAGTACATTATACAGTCACAGGATTGATTTCGCTCATTTGTATGATACATAGTTTACATAATTGCATTATAGCTTTGCACTTGAATTGTATAACATTTTCCAACTTACTATATGCATTAAATCTAGGAATGCTCACCAACATTTCATATGTTGACAAAACTTATTTTGTACATGTTTCAGGTGCAGTTTGATCTTAGTACTATAGCATTTGACTTTAGTGCTTGCTTTTAATAAGTTATTTCAAATTTCATGTTTCATTCAAACTTTTGTATTTTTTCCCATTTCATCTATGTAAGACAATTTAAATTATTCAATAATATATTTACATTTTAGTACCATGTGCTTTTGAACAATCGTCACTACGTGATACCTCGATGATTCCGCCATCGGTTGGGGTGTTACAGATTGGTATCAGAGCCATGGTTATAGAGAATTAGGTTATTAGAATGCCTTTTAGCCTAGTTTATAACCAAGCTTACATTCACGAGTCCTCTCGTGTTTATTTCTCTTTATCCTATTATTTTCTTTCAAGATATTTTTTCTATGATTCTTTCTCGTTATTTTTTCGGTGTTTTGTTTAGAGAAGAAGATACTCGTATTTCACAAACGAAACGATATCACCAAGTTAGGAGTGACATCCATACCTTGGTGATTAGTTTCACTCCTCTATATGTTATTTATCTTAGGAATATATCTTTGAGATAGGAGTGACATCCACACCTCAAAGAGTATTTTTTTTTTCAAAAAGGAACTTAACCACTAAGCTCGGAGTGATATCCTTAACTTAGTGATTGGTTTCATTCCACAATTGTTTTCAATTTTGAAATGCATCTTTGAGTTAGGAGTGAAATCCAAATTTCAAGGATCTATTTTTGCATCTCGTTTTTAATCTCGCTAAAGATTTGGAATTCACTAGTGATGGGGCACGTGCAATCTGGAAGGGTGAGCGCCTGTATCCTGAGTTTTCTGTCTAGGCCTGGTATTTCATATAAATCCCAATCAGACGAGGGACCCGTATACCTACCTGGGAACTCTTGGGATGAGCATTCACTTATAGGTTAAAGTACGCCCCCACAAGTCACTAGGAAATTTCAAATACTTGAGTTGGTCAAAGTTTCCAATGGAAACAAATCCAATGTTTTATATTATTGATATTTATGTTTGTTTATCATTTGAAGATTCCATTTAATCACTTGATGTTTCATATGCCATTATTCATTGATCATTCGCTTTTGAATCCCTTATCATCATTACTAAAACTTTTGTTCGATATATTATCGCATTAAAGCTTACACTATTTCACTTATGCTCATGATTTTTACACTATAAGGTATTACTCGTTTTGCGTTAAAACATTTTTACCCACGACTTAAGTTTTAAACTTTGTGTTTAACTTTGATCACATCCTGATTTTAAGAATTTTGTGTCATCATACAGTTAAAAAAAACATGGTTTTTCCAAATTTATTATTTCAACCTGTTTTATACCTTCATGTTTACAAACTTACTTGATCGAAGTCACAGTATATCCTCATATACCTAATACTAATATTGCTGCACCCAGTCTCCTAAGCCATAGCCAACTACCATTAGTTACAACTTCATAGTCAGACTAAACTCATACATATATGCCTACCTACACGATATGCACTAGTACACTACTCTCTAAAACGATTAATTTGACAACTTATTCTATAAGTCTTTTCACAAAGCCTATTCACCAAATTAGAACACACTTTTCATACACCTTGTGCCTTGAAACAAATAGCCCTCTATGAGCCCAAAGAGATGCCTTAACGATCCTGCAAATAAATGATCTTTCAATGTATAAATTTCGTAAAACTTTGAAAATTTAAAAGGTTTCAAGTTTACCCAGTCTTAACGGGTAACATTTCGATTTTCTCAACATTTCATAACAATTAAAAATTTCTGACTTTTCAACCCACACGTTAAAGAAATGTTTAAATACAGAAAATTTTATTTTCCAAAATTCGTCAAGGCATCTGGGATCATTCACAACCTTCACATCATTTTAAATCTTGGTCTTTCGAAACACATTAGATTTACACACACTTCATGAAATGGTTTCATCTTGCATTTTATAAACTTGCATTGCCTATTTTACAAATCAAATGTAAATCTGCATGTTTTCATATAACGTATCCAATATATGTTTTCGGGAGGAATTTGCAACTAATAATATACCTTATAACACTTTTCAAACTCGACTTCTCGTAAACACATGAAAATGTGTACCTACAAAATCTTTTCAAGTGAACCTGTTTTGAACTTAAAACATTCTTCGGTTTCCAAAACGTTATGCTTAGACGTTTTGTGTAGAATACATTTGTACTTAGTGAAATCATTAACATTGTACAAGCCGACCTTAACATTGGATAGCGCTATTGGATTGACAACCCGCCTAGGTTGATTCTCCCCCTTTTTCATCGGAGAATCCGTGGTCATTGTTAAGTTATTATCCATTTAGTGGATAAGTACACCGCCGTTCATTTAGTACATTATAAAGTCACAGGATTGATTTCGCTCATTTGTATGATACATAGTTTACATAATTGCATTGTAGCTTTGCACTTGAATTGTATAACATTTTCCAACTTACTATATGTATTAAATCTAGGAATGCTCACCAACATTTCATATGTTGACAAAACTTATTTTGTACATGTTTCAGGTGCAGTTTGATCTTAGTACTATAGCATTTGACTTTAGTGCTTGCTTTTAATAAGTTTTTTCAAATTTCATGTTTCATTCAAACTTTTGTATTTTTTTTCCCATTTCATCTATGTAAGACAATTTAAATTATTCAATAATATATTTACATTTTAGTACCATGTGCTTTTGAACAATCGTCACTACTTGACACCTCGATGGTTCCAGTGACTGATGATTCAGACACTAAAGATGAGAAACCGAAAGAAGGGAGTGATATTCCTTTGGAAAATCATATTATCATGAGAGAATCGCATGGTTGCTCCCTGTGCTTTCCAGATATTGCATTCTTGGTCCTAGTGGTTCACTAATTACACCATTGGTCCCGAGGGTTGTAAACTTATTACTGACATGATCCAAATGTATTAATTTCGTTACTCTATTGGTCCTTGCCCCTAACGGGGGTTAAAATTCTCTGTTAAATAAATACAAAATGTCTAGTTTGCCCTTATAAAAAACAAACAAACCAAATATATAACTATAAAATACAAATATATTTATTAATAAATGTGGGCCCCATCCCTCCTCAACCCTTCTTCTTCCTTATCCCACCAAACCCCTTTTCAGATTTCAACCCAACCATAACCACCTCTACCACAGCCACCATCGGCCAAACCTGTCACCACAGCCACCATCGGCCACCATAACCCCCAAACCCGTCACCACAGCCACCATCGGCGACCATAACCCCCAAACCCGTCACCACAGCCACTATTAGCTACCATAACCCCCAAACCCGTCACCACAGCCACCATTAACAACCATCGGCCACCATAACCCCCAAACCTGTCACCACAGCCACCATCGGCCACCATAATCCCTAAACCCGTCACCACAACCACCATAACCCAACCAACATGACCATCACCAGTCCTCCATTCATGAATCGACCACCGTCGGCCACCTAATCCCCGACTGAAACAACCACAGCCAACATCCACCCTCCACCGACCACTGTAACCACCCAAATCGGCTCCCATCTGACAACGCCCAGCAAGTCAGTAGCATTTGATTGAAATTTAGTTAGGGTTAGGGTTCATAGTAGGATTTGGGGAAGAAGATGAATTGTGATTGTGACTTTGGTAGTGGTTTGTGCAGGTGGAGGTGAAGATGAATTGTGATTGTGACTTTGGTAGTGGTTTGTGCAGGTGGGTGATGGAAGAAGAAAGGGTATTTATTTATTATAAATAAAAAAGGATTTAGGGTGATGGGGTAACATGAAAAGACCATAATACCCCCATGTGGGAAGCTTGTGGTTGGACTTAACCAGAAAAGATAACAGTTGTTAGTCATGGGGATCACACGAGTGCACTTTTGACAACTCTCGGGACCAATGGTGTAATTAGTGAACCACTAGGACCAAGAATGCAATATCTGGAAAGCACAGGGACCAACCATGCGATTCTCTCTATTATCATTAATGAACCAGTTTCACCTTCTCAGTTTTCTCATCCTCAGGCTAATGCACACAGAAAGAATCATTCAGTTACTAACAATGTGAAAAAGATTGAGAAAATTGATTCAGTTGACAAACTCGTCAAAGTCTTATATCGGATGGAAGGATCCGATAAGATCATTTCTGACGAGGAGTATCTGATAAAATTTGCAAATTATTCAAAGATTGACAAAATCTGGCAGGAAAGTACCATCTGGTTTCCTAAACACGAAAGGACCAATGACTTTCCTCCAGAACTTTTAAAGAAATTGCATTGTGATACTCCCAAAGAACCAAAAGTTCATGTCACTGAATTCATCAAGCCTAAAGAAAAGGCGAATGCATTTTTCGAGCTGGCTTACTCAATGGACCTAGCTCAAATGAGTTTGAGACGAAGATGTGTTGATGATCAATTTCCGATCACTTCATATGCTAAGCCGGGAGCTAAAAATGTATTTGAAGTGTACCGTGTGTGTTACAAATGCGGGGAGAGAGGGCATTTACTTGCTCACTGCCCATATGTGCGACACAAAAGGCATGAAGTTGAGCACAAGCAACCTTATCCTAGTCCAGTCGATAATCATAGATATCCACAACGACACTTTATCTCTCAAAGACCACCATTTTACAATCAAACTCGATATTTTCAAAATAGGGATAGTCGTCAGTTTGTCTATTATCATCGAAACAAGATTGCTATAGAGAAACACCTTAAGAAACCAGTGGTGAACTCAACTAATGACAAACAAAAGGTTGTTTCTAAACCTGCTGTAAAGTCACAAGTTGGACCGAAATCTGTTAAATCAGAGAAGGTAACCAAGAATGTTTCTTTTGCGAACGACACTAAGAAACCTGCTGTGACACAAAAATCTCAGATCAGGATACTTAAACGTTCATAACATCATTGGTCACCAGTGGGTTTTTCGGGTGCTTCTACTTCAAGTGCTAGTGTTAAAGTTACTGATGAGAAAGTTTTGAATGATCAGAAAAAGATCGATTCTAAACCTAAAGTTGTTGAAAAAGAATCTTTGAAGCTTAATGTTCAAAGACCCAAGACCAAATAGGCTTGGGTCCCTCGAAAGATTTAATCATTTCTTTATTTGGTGCAGGGAGCTCCAGCTGGCCATGTTAGCAGTCTTTGGATTGTCGACAATGGAGCTTCTAGGCACATGATCGGAGACTTAACGCTATTATTTGACATCAAGAATGTGAATGGAGGGTATGTAGCATTTGCGGGTAATAAAAGAGGTTATATCACGATGGAAGGAAGCGTAAGCAATGGGATTGTAAGTTTTGAAAGGATTTCTTACGTGAAGCAGATCGATTATAATCTGTTAAGTGTCACTCAAATTTGTGACAAACAGTTTTCTGTACACTTTGATGATAAATCTTGCTATATTCTGAAACCCGACTTCGTCATTCCAAAAGAGTGGATTATGTTGAGGCACCAAGAGTGAACAACTTGTACATTCTTGATATGAGCAAGGCGATGACAACCCACGGCCAAGTTACATGTTTTCTATCCAAGGCTACAGAAAAAGAATCGATTATGTGGCACAGGAGGATTGGACATATTCACCTCAGAAAAATGAATCATTTGGTGAAGAATGGGCTTGTAGAAGGGGTTAATATGAAGCATTTTTATCTCAACGATAAATGTGTGAGTTGCAAAAAGGGCAAACAGCACAAACAGTTCCACAAACCGAAGAAAGTAAATTCTGTAGATATGCCACTTGAGCGTTTGCATATGGACCTTTTCGGACCTGTCAAATGTAAAAGTCATGCTGGAGAACTTTATTGTCTTGTGGTTACTGATGATTATTCTAGATTTTCGTGGGTGATGTGTTTGCAACACAAAAGCGACACGTTTAATAATCTGAAAGTTCTGTTCACCCGTTTGGATAATGTTTACGGATTGAAGATCTAAAGAATTCGTAGTGACAACAGGAAGGAGTTTAAGAATTCCCAAATGGATGCACTTTGTGAAAACAAAGGAATTCATCATGAATATAGTGCTCCGTACACTCCACAACAGAACGATGTTGCTGAAAAGAAAAACAAGACTTTAATCGAAACGGCACGAACAATGCTTGCGGATTCAAATCTTCCAGTAATGTTCTGGAATGAAGCTATTTACGCAACTTGTTATACATTGAATCGTGTATTAACAGTGAAGAAGTTTGGCAAAACTTCTTATGAACTGTTGAATAGACGAAAGCCGAATTTGGAGTATCTAGAACCATTTGGAGCACCTTATACGATGTTGAATCCAACTGAGAAGTTTGCACCAAAAGCTGAAGAGGGATACTTTGTTGGATATGCAACCCCGCTCAAACGGGTATTTAACAAGCGAACTCGATAGGTGGAGGAGTGGGCTAATGTTGACGTACAAAGATACACTCAGAACGTACAGGGGAGCGGTCCAGATTGGATGTTTGATTATAAAGATTTCTTTGAATCATTCAATCTAGATAACTTGGTTGAAGAGGCTGTATTACGACTTTATTACGAGTGTGAAAACGCAGTGACATCACCGTTGGTGCATCCGATCACTGTAACTCCTTCAACAGCTTCTAATGATACCAATGTTCCTGCTAATGTAGAGGAAGTGTTCCAAGAAGCTTCGATTACTCTTAATTCATCTGAATCGGAAGATGATGATTTTACCAGTGAAGCTATTCTAGATAATGTTTCGGAGGTACCACCAGTGAACCCAAATCCAGATGTTGCTTCATCATTAAATACGGGTAGTGATCTGGATACGGCAGAGAATCTAACTACTCAAACTGGAGTTCAAGTTCCTGTTTATCCAGAATCTCGAATACATCAGATTCATCCACTTGAGCAAGTTATTGGTGATCCCGGAAGCAGTGTCATGACTAGAGGACAACTTCGTCATGCAACTTCACATGATAACATTGGAGCCCTAGCCCTTAATGCTAAAATTCAAAAATCTGGTTGTCAAAATGACTGGTCCTTTGCTTGTTATGTTTCGCAGGTGGAGCCGCGGACATACAAAGACGCTTTATTGGATGATGCTTGGGTTGAAGCGATGCAAGAGGAATTGTTGCAGTTTCAGAAGTTGGGAGTCTGGACACTTACAGATTTACCTCCAGGAAGAAAGAAAATTGGTACTAAATGGATTTTTAAGTGTAAGAAGGAGGATCGAGGGGTAATTGTACGAAACAAAGCTCGATTGGTTATTCAGGGATTTAGTCAAACTAAGGGAATCGACTACAACGAAGTTTATGCACCTGTGGCACGTATAGAAGCTATCCGAATGTTTCTAGCGTTTGCTTCCTGTAAGAAATTTAAGGTGTATCAAATGGATGTGAAGAGCGCGTTTTTGTACGGTGTGGTCAAGGAAGAGGTTTACGTTGGTCAACCACCAGGCTTTGAAGATCCTATCCACCGGGATAAGGTTTACGTTCTCAACAAAGCACTTTACGGGTTGCACCAAGCTCCACGCCAATGGTATGAGAGGCTGAGCACGTACCTATTTTCTAAAGGGTTCAAACGAGGTTCGGTCGACTGTACCCTGTTAAGGAAAAGAACAGAGGGTGACTTACTTCTCGTTTAGATATATGTTGACGATATTATTTTTGACTTTACTAACGAACTTTTGTGCAGAGAATTTGAAAGAGTAATGCAGGAAAAGTTCGAGATGAGCGCAATGGGAGAAATGCAGTTTTTCCTAGGCTTGCAGGTAGATCAATTGCCAACGGGCATTTTCATCCATGAGACGAAATATGTATCTGAAGTCTTGAGCCGGTTCCATATGGAAGATTCCAAGCCTATGGGAGAAAGAGTAATGCAGGAAAAGTTCGAGATGAGCGCAATGGGAGAAATGCAGTTTTTCCTAGGCTTGCAGGTAGATCAATTGCCAACGGGCATTTTCATGCATGAGACGAAATATGTATCTGAGGTCTAGAGCCGGTTCCATATGGAAGATTCCAAGCCTATGGATACCCCGATACAACCTAATCACGGGATTTGAGTTGACACTAAGGGGGAGCTCATTGATCCATTCACTTATCGAGCCATAGTTAGATCGTTGATGTACCTGTTTGCATCTCGTCCAGACATTATGTTCGCAACATGTCTCTGTGCCCGATTCCAATCGAAGCCGAAACAGAGTCATCTAACAGCCTTCAAACGAATCCTTAGATATCTGAAGGGTTGTCCGTCAAGAGGATTATGGTACTCTAATGATGATAATTTTGACTTTTTTGCTTTCAGTGATGCAGATTTTGGTGGCTGTGACAAAGACAATAAATCCACAACGGCTGGATGCCAATTCTTTGGGAGCAGGCTTGTGACCTGGCAGTGTAAGAAGCAGACGGCTGTCGCTCTATCTACTTGTGAAGCAGAATATGTAGCAGCCTCTAGTTGTTGCTCATAGGTTCTGTGGATTCAACAGCAGATGAGAGATTACGATTTTCAATATCTTAAAACCCCAATTTATTGTGATAATGAACATGATGAATATAGTCAAACTGCTAATAACATGTGTTTTATCATGGATGATTTAAAAAATTTCAGCAATGATGACTTAGAAGAAATGGACATCTTACACCAACTGGCCATGTTAAGAATTAAAACAAACAAATTTTATAAAAGGTCAGGAAGGAAATTTGCAGAAGAAAATAGTTCTACAAAAAATTTGGTTTTGACAAGTCTAAACTTAGATGTCATAAGTGTCAGAAGTTGGGACACTTTGCTAGAGAGTGTAGAAGCTCTAGCTACAACCAATATCAGTCTGGAAATCAGTTTAACCCTAGTTATAATAGGAATAATGGAACACAAGGAAGTGCACATTTTGTACAGGCATAAGCTCCACAAATCCAATATGTGCCACAAGTACAATATGTACAGATGCCTGCTCAACAGATGCAGAGCCAACAATCAATCCCTTCCATTCCAGCTGCTTAACAACCTCCATAGACTCAGCAACCCTCACAACAAAGTTTATTCACCTCAGGGTATGTTGACTGGAGCAGTCTTCCTTTTGACACTACTGAGTGCAATCCTGATGCAGACAACAAAATGTTTGACATCAACTGGGGAGAACCTGACAATGGTATAAAGAATTTTGCCTTAATGGCATTTGAGGGCTACACCTCAAAATCTGCCCTGTCTCAGGTATCAAAAGAATCTTTAACAAAACTTTGTTCCACTTCATGTAAAGAATCTTTTGCTCTCATAAGAGAGACCAATGTGCATTTACAAGGCAAAGAAAATGACTCTGAGAGAAAATTTACTCTGATGAAATGTGATTTAGAAAGAAAACTTGCTGCAAAGGAAAAAGAAAATTCTAAATTGACTAACAATGCTAACCCAAGCACAACTTAAAATCATGATAGAAGACCTAGGAAATGTCAGAAAAGAGCTTGCTGACACTAAGGTTGTTTGTGAAAAATGGGTAGAATCTTGTAAAGGGTACCAACTGCTGCTTTACAAACAAAGTGTATCAAATGTTAGGTTTGGCATATGGTACAATCACACTGAAACACTAATAGATTTTTCCCCCAAAACTACTGAAGATGGGAGAAAAATTGTTTCAGATGAAACTTTTAAAGAGAAAGAATGCACATCTTTTCATGAAAACTTTCTAAAAACTCACAAAGAAAGTTCTTCAGAAGTACTGATAAAATATGACTTTAAGCCATCAGTAGTTTCATCTACATTAGGAGTTGAGAACCTGAAAACTACTGATGACCTAAAACAAATCAAAACAGTCAAAAATTTGCCTTCAAATGAAAAAGAAAAGGCAAAAGAATGTGAAATCTATGGTTTGTTTAACCACAAGACATAATTTTGTAGATACAGAAAAGGAATTCAGTATAACAAGAAAATTTCACAACTGGTTGTGGGAAAACAACTCAAAAATGATTTTGAAGAAACTTTTTCTCCCAAGAAACAACCAGTCAACACCTTTTCTCATAAAAAGATGAAAACTCAACAAAAGTCATTTTCTCAAAATTCTCTTTCAGTAGTTAGACCTACATCACCAGCTGTTTCACAAACTGCTGAGATTAAGAATCTCATGTATATGGTACAACTACTGATGACCAAGGTTGATGGTGGTCCTCAAAAGAAATCCACCATTGCTCTTAATGAAAAATCCATTGCCAAAAAGACATGGATTCCTCAACCTGGTCAAGAACAAACTGTTAATGTTCTCAAGAGCAAACCCAAAGCCAAACTGGCTTGGGTTCCCAAATCTAACTAATTAGCTACTTTGTGCAGAGGGTCTCCAGAGGCTTAATTAGCATTTGGTATGTTGACAGTGGAGGTTCAATGCACATGACAGGATGCAGATACCTGATAAACAATTTTATCAGTCAAAGAGAAGGATCTGTATCCTTTGGGAACAATGCCAAGGGATATGTGCTAGGACATGGAAATGTCTCTTCTGGAAAAATACAGTTTGACAAGGTCAATCTGGTTGAAAACCTTGAGTACAACTTGCTGAGTGTGTCACAAATGTGTGATAAAGGATATTCTTCCTTTTTCACAAAGACAGCATGCAAGAGCATATCACCAGAAGGCTAGAAGTTGATAGAGAAGATCATTGAAGATCATACTTTGTTGATAGCCAACAGATGTGGCAATGTCTATGCAGTGGACATTGAAAAGGACAAAGTACTAAACAACACTGCCTGTTTCTTCTCAAAGGCATCATCTTCAGAGACTGATCTCTGGCATAGGAGACTTGGCCATGTGAACTTTAAAACCATAAATAAAGTCACAAAAATGGGCTTGGTCAGAGGTCTACCCTTAAAAGTATACCAGTGTCAAAAACACTGTGTATCCTGTTTAAAGGGAAAGCAGCATAAGTCCTCTTATAAGTCTATTGAAGAATAAAAAACAACTGCATGTCTTCAACTACTCCATATGGACTTATTTGGACCAGTAAAAATCATGAGCCTTGGTAAGAAGAAGTACTGCTTGGTCATCATTGATGACTATTCAAGATTCACATGGGTATTCTTCTTATTTTCCAAGGATGAGGCAGCTGAAATCATCAAGTTCTTCATTCTACAAGTAGAGAAACAATATTCTCTATCTGTCAAAGCCATTAGAAGTGATAATGGGACAGAGTTCAGGAACAAAACTCTGGATGAATTCTGCTTGTCTAAAGGGATTATTAGACAATTCAGTGTTCCCAGAACTCTTGAACAAAATGGTGTGGTAGAAAGGAAGAACAGGACATTAATTGAAGCAACAAGAACTATGTTAGCTGATTCAGGCCTACAATTGTATTTCTGGGCTGAAGCAGTTAACACTGCATATTATGTTCAAAATAGAGTCCTTGTCAACAAGAGACACTCCAAAACTGCCTATGAAGTTCTTCATGGCATGAAGCCCCTTATCTCCTTTTTCAGGGCTTTCGGATGTCAATGTTTCATTCTAATCATTAAAGACTCTATTTCAAAGTTTGCTGCTAAAGTTGATTCAGTTTATGTTCATGGTTATTCTTCCACTAGAAAAGCCTACAAGGTTTTTAACTCAAGAACCAAGATAGTAGAAGAAACACTGAATGTCAAGTTCAATGAGTCAAAACACACTCTTATTCCAGCACACCCTGCTGAACTTTTTGACCTTGACAGCTTCCATTTCGGACCTGAAAAGACTGTCACTTCATCTAAACCTACTTATTAGGGTGATCAAAGGTTTGATGATGAGGATCCAGCACCATGGACTCCTAAAACAGTCATTAAATCAACTTTCAAACCTTCAGAAGTTTAACAAACTTCTGATTCAACAACTGCTGATGTACAAACTTAAGCATCTGCTTTAGCTCTTACAACTACTGAAGATGTTCAAACAGCTGAACCAGACATTATAAACCTCAGTGGTTTGTTTGATGAAGTACAAGAGCCACCTACACCTGTCAGTGGTTTACAACAACTGATTGAAAACAAAGATCATCCATTGGAACAAATCATGGGTGATATTACATCAGGTGTTCTCACAAGAAACCAGCTTTTCAACTTTTGCTTCTTCTCAGCATTCATTTCTCTGTTGGAACCTAAGAAGTACCAAGAAGCCCTCAAAGACAACAATTGGGTGGAAGCTATGCAAGATGAGTTGCTTCAATTCAAGAAGCAACAGGTTTGGGAAATCTGTCCCTTACCATCAAACAAGCTACCAATTGACACAATATGGGTTTTTAGGAACAAACAAGATGAGGCTGGTATGATTATTAAGAATAAGGCAAGACTGGTGGTACAAGGTTACTCTCAAGAAGAAGGAATTGATTATGATGAAACCTTTGCTCTAGTTGCAAGACTTGAAGCCATCAGGTTATTTATGGACTATGCCATTTCCAACAAAATAAAAGTTTTTCAAATGGATGTTAAAAGTGCATTTTTGTATGGAAAGATTAAAGAGGAAGTGTATGTTTGTCAGCCACCTGGGTTTGAGGATCCTTCTCATCCTGAGTGGGTGTACAAGCTTGACAAAGCTCTTTATGGGCTAAAACAGGCTCCAAGAGTCTGGTATGAAGCACTTTCAAACTTTTTGCTCAAAAATAACTTTACAAGAGGCTCCATTGATAAAACTCTTTTCATTAAAAATGTTGGAAATCATGTCTTACTTGTTCAAATTTATGTTGATGATATCATATTTGGTTCAACAAACACAAAACTGTGTGATGAATTTAAGAAACTCATGCAATCAAAATTTGAGATGAGCACAATGGGAGAACTGCAGTACTTTTTAGGACTGCAGATTGAACAACAAACAAATGAAACTTTTATACATCAATCTAAATATGTTAAAGAATTATTGAACAAATTTTGTTTACAAGACTGTAAATCATGTTCCACTCCCATGACACCTACCACACAAGTTGAACCAGATGATCAAGGAAACCAGGTTGATCAAACCATGTATAGATGTATGATAGGTTCCCTTTTATATCTAACTGCTTGTAGACCAGATATTATGTTTTCAACATGTGTCTGTGCTAGATATCAATCAGCTCCTAGGGAATCACACCTAATTGCAGTCAAAAGAATCTTCAGATATCTGAAAGGAACTCCTACACTTGGAATTTGGTATCCTGCTTCTAGCAATACCAAGTTATCAGCTTTTTCAGATAGTGACTAATAGGGTGCAAAATGTCAAGAAAATCAACATCTGGTGGTTGTCAATTCTTGGGAAACTGTCTAGTGTCTTGGCAATCAAAGAAACAAACATCTGTTGCAACTTTAACTGCTGAAGCTGAATACATTGCACCTGCAAGTTGTACATCCCAGATACAATGGCTCCAATATCAACTTCTTGATTATGGAATCAAAGAGACCAAGACACCATTGCTTGTAGACAGTAAATCTGCCATTAGCATCATTCAAAATCTTGTTCAGTTCTCAAAAACTAAACATATTGAAATCAGGTATCATTTCATAAGGGATTGTTATGAAAAAGGTAAGATTGAAGTGAAGCATGTGACAAAAGCTAATCAAATAGCTGACATATTCACTAAACCCCTTGACACATCAACATTTCAGAAGTTCGTATCCATGCTTGGGATGCTAAATTTGTAAGTGTTTCTTTTATTATTCTGCACATATTTTTATTTTTCACTCACATCTGTTTGTCTTTAAAACTTCTGAAAAAGAGAGAAAATACTGATGAACAAAACATCAGTATGAGAATTTATTCTGAAAAAATGATTAACTTCTGATAAAATAAACTTCAGAAGTTATGAATAAAGTGCTTATAAAACATTCTCATCAGTTGTTAACAAACTACTGAAGAGAAAATGGGAACTACTGATGATAGCTGTTCTTCATCAGCAGTTTGGTCATTAAGGGTAAATCAGACATTTCCCAATTCAGAAGTTTGACCTAGGGCGGTTATAAACTTCTGATAAAAACATTTTCTAACACTTATCCTTTCAAAAAGCAAAATTCCCTCCTTCTCTCTCAAAAACACTCTCAAGCCCTAAACCTGCAAACAAAAACACGCTCGATCTACACATGTTAGGATCTGAGTTTGATTGTTTTGATATATTTAGAGTAAGATGAGAAATGAATGATGTAAGTATATATGGAAAGTGCAGCGGAAAGATAAACTATAATCAAAACAACAGGAATAGATGTTTTCAATGATCAAATGCTTTCATTAATTGAAAGATTACAATCAGTACAAATACTCCCCCTCAGCCTGATCACACAGTGATTGTTTGTCTGAGAGAATGTTTGTGTGTGATGTAATAGAACAGTACAAGCACTGTTCTATTTATAGACAAACCTAAACCACTGGTGACATGTGCTGACGTCACCTAAGATAGTGACCTCTAACAGAATAACAACATAAAACATCTGCCCTATACAATCTACTGTTACATTACAAAACACTGTAAGGTAAACTACTGTTAAGGGAAAACTCTGATGGTCTTGCAACATCTGTTGAAGTCAAAGTGCTGTTGACTCCAACAGACCTTTTGTCTTCAGTACTTGATCAGCAGTTGTTTCTTCATCAGACCTTTGGTCAGCAGTTGTTCTCTATCAGTTGTTCTCTAGCAGTCCTTTGTATCAGCAGTTGTATCAGCAGTTGTTTGGATGGAACAGTTGTTAGGGTCAGCAGTCTTTTGGGAAGAATATGTTGTAAAGACTGTTTTTTTGTGGAATCAACAGTTAGCATATTTTGGCTTTTCAATCATCTGTTCTTCTCCAGGTCAGCAGACCCAACAATCTCGCCCTAGAACAGATGATGCCAAAACTAAGCTTTATTCTTGATCTTTATTTCTCATCAGACTTTCTCTGATTTGTCCTTTGAATTGAAGTTCAAAGTCCAAGGCAAATAGGTCTTCTACATCTTTTTCAAGCTTAAGATTCAGCAGTGTTTGGAGATTATTTGCACACAGGTTATATGCATCATCCATGCTTATCTTTTGAACTTTTCCATCTAACTTGAGCATAGTCAATTCATGGTTGTCTTTATTGACTTTCCATTTTAGAATTTTTGAGTCAGTGGATTTGCTGAGATGCACCTTTATTCTTGATGAGTTTGGTGATGGAGGTCTCCCAATGAGTTCTCTGAGCTTGTCAGTTGTGGGATCTGAGAAAAAGTGCACTTGATTGAAGAGGCCCTCTTTAATGAAAGTATCAGCAAACTTCTTCTGATCTTCTTCTGACATTTCTTTCTGTTTCTTGAACTGTCTTCTTGCAGCAGCTGATAGATCAGAAGTGTCCAGTAAGCTGTCAAGGGTAAAAGCCTGTTGAGATCTCTTCATCAGTGGTTCATCAGTGTAGACAGGTTTTCTAGGTAGGCTGGGATCTTTCTTCCTGTTTTCTTCTAGTCTCTTGTATGTTTCAACCAGCCTTAGCTCAGACCATCTTGCAACAGACCTCATCTCCCCATAATCAGCATCCACTATTTCTTGTCTCATCCTCTTAAACTTCAAGGCTCTAGCTGGATCTCTGCCTTTACCAAAATCAGGGGAAGAGACTTTAGCTTGGGGATTCTTGGCCAACTCTTCTATTCTTAAGAGTTCTTCCCTTAGTGCATGAGTGGTCCAGCCTGCAAACTGCTTCTTGTTTGCTTTGTAAGGCATGGTTGCCAAGATCTGTTCAAGAAGGGATTCCCTAACCTCCTTTTCCATGTCACTACTGAGAGGCATGGCAGACATGGAATTGCTCAGGGTCTTAGCAAAATCTTCAATCCTTCTCAATTTGCTAAGTTCTGCTGAATGGATGCCCTGAGCAGTCCTGTCATCCTTCCCTTTGCATTTCTCTTTTATGATTGCATCTGCCTGTTCAGCCTTATATTTAAGATATGTGCCAATGTTTAAGGGAACAGGGAAATATGGAAGAGAAGGGAAAGATCTATCAGATGGTTGTTCAGTATTATAGAAGGATTGCATTTCCCCCTTGAGTAGATCAAGTTCAAGAGGATACTGAACAGCCAATGGTGTAATGGTTGATGTTGGTCTATGGGATCTGAATTGTGATGTGTGTGGTGAAAATGATGAGAGTGGAATGGCTGATATAGGTGTGGATTGTGTGGTTGAGGTGGTGTGTGGTGATGTATGTATGTTTTCATCCTGTACAACAAAGGTTGATTTCCTCTTCCTTTTGTACAAGATATTTGGTGATGGTGGTGTGGAAGCAGTGGTTGTTTCAACATCGGTTGGCACCTTAGTAGGACCAGCAGATGTTTGGGATTTGGGTGGTGATGTGATTGTAGGTTCAGATGTGGGTTTGGTGATTGTAGGTTCAGGTGTTGTTGTAGATTCAGGTGTTGTGGTTTTATCAGTGGTTTGGGTGGCAGCAGTGGCTTTATCAACAGAGGTTTTAGCAGCAGTGGTTTTCAGTTTAGATGGTGGTTGTCTGACATGTTTAGCAGGCATCTTCTTCCTTTTTGAGGATCCCACATCTTCAACTTCCTGCTGTTGTTCCCTTTTTAGTTGTACCAACAACTCTGCTTTGGCTTCCAAAGTGTCAGCCCTCTTTTGTTTGTCTTCAGCAGCCTTTTCAGCTTCTTTATTTGCAGAGTTGTCTACTGCTTTATCTTTGCTAGTTTGTTGTTGTTGTGGTGCAGTTTGAGTTTGTTGTTGCTGTTGTGGTGCTGTTTGAGTAGACCCTGGTATGTTGGCAGACTTTGATTTACCTTTTTGAGAAGCTGGACAACCAAAGGGATCTAGCTTTGGCAACCTATCTCTGCCACTCTCCCCCTTTTTGGCATCATCAGCTGTGAATGCATCATCACCTTCATCCCTGAGAATGGTGGTAGGGGCAGAGCCAGTGGTCTTCAGCAGATGGTCTTTGATGGCTTGAATATCTGCATGAGTATCTTTGTACCTTGCATCTACCATGTTTCTGATCTCAGCCATGTAGGTTTCATGATTCTGATCTGCTAGTTTTCTGTGAGCTATGATGATGGGGGAAACATATTTCCATAGCTCACTAGCAATATCAGATGTGGATGGTTGACTCTTGGAAAGAGTAGCCAAGGATTCCAATATTAGCTTGACATCAGATTTTATGTCAGCAACAGAGGTTTCAATGGTTTGAACTCTAGCCGTCAATTCTTGGTATTTTAATCCATCACCTAAGTTAATAGGATCATCTGAATTCCTACCAGTGGTAGTTTTAACTAATTCAGTCCTAGGAGGTGAATCCAAAGGATGAGAACCAGATGCCCCTTTGTCTTGGTTCTGGGGACTTCCAACTGATTTTGGGGACACTATAGTGGCCTCATCAGTTGTTGCCTTCAAGGGAGTCTTAGCTATGTAACCACTGTCCTGGTGTGAGACAATGGTCTCTACATCAGTAGTGGCTGCTCCACTTGAAAACTCACCTAGAGTTGCATTGAACTCTAGGGGTGTAACCTCCTCATCTGTTTGTGGGATGGCTGATTGAATTTCCTCAGTCCCAGTCACTTGTGGAGGTATACTCTCATTGACAGGTAAAAGAGAGGAACTGGGATTTTCCTGAGTTTTGTCAATAGCCTCAAACAGAGGTTGCATGGTCTGTTGAACATGTGATGGTGAGGGTGGAGGAGTAAAAAGAGAATTAGCCCTGGGAGAAGGGCTTGTGGACATTTGGCCAAGTGACTCAAATGTATCATGATGTGGTTCCCCTTGGCTTACAACATGATCCTTTTGGGAGGATGCATGAGGAGTTTGGTCAGGTTGAGATATTTCCAACTGTTGTGAGGAAGTAACAACAGTGGTTTCTAGTTTCTTTTGTGTTGCAACAGAGTTATCTTCTGGTATCTCATCTTCCAGAAGTCTCTTTTGAGGTTGAGTGGTGGTTTTTGTGGATGGATGTTTCCTTTTGGAAATGGCTGGTGTGGGTTTCACAGCACTGGATGTAGTGCCATGATCACCAGGAGCAGTGGGCTCAACAACAGAGGTTTGGACAACAGTTGTTGTCTTAGTCCTCTTAGTATGTGTTTTTGAAACCTTTGACACTTTTAATACTTTTTCTTGGGTGTTTGCACCCAGCATTCTTGTGAAAGTTTCATCAGTTAGACTCTTCATTTGCATCGATTCACCCTTTTTGAAAACTTTTTCTGGTAAAATCTTTTGTAGAATTACACTTAAGATTCTTGGGTAAATTAGGAAAGCATTGTTTGACCCAGACTTTATGGCTTTCACATTTGACACTAAATCCATAAACAGTCCCTGGGATAGATTGAAGTCAGAATCTGACAACATAGCATAGGCCAAGTACTGAATCCTCAATGGGATTTCATTAAAGGAGGTGGACTTAGCGGAGACACAGAGAAGGAGGGTATGGAAGAAAAATTTCATGACTGGTGGAAAAAACTTTTTGAAAAGTGTTGACCCAGTCATCTGAGCATCATACCCCCTTTCCTGAAACTCTGTGTGAAGCTCTGTTTTAGGGAAAGAGTCTTTACTTGACAGGTCATTAAGTGAGAAGGTTGTGGATATCAGTTGAGGGGTAATGACGATACTTGTTTCACCAATTTTTGAGATAATGGAAGTAGGCTTTTTGTCTTGAAGCAAGAACTCAGCATTCAACCAGAATTCTTGGAGAGTATCAAGATAGATGGGGGCGTCAGTGGCTAAGATTGTCAGGTATTTGGATTTTAGAATGATATCGATGGTGGAATGAAATGGAGTATTTTCATCTGTTTAAACCAGATATGGAAGGTAATTGTGGGTGGCTTTAGCTTGAAGATCCATTGTAATGGATTCAGAAGTTGAGAATGAATGAAATTTGATTGAGGGTTTGAGAATGAAGAAGGCGGTTTCAGTATTTTGAATACAATGAGACAGTGTAACGACTGTTGTGATAAAACAGGGTTTTTATAGGCTCTGGTGACACCGCTGATGTGGCCAAAACTCTGCATGTAAGAGCAGACGTGGCAAACAACTGATGGTTAAAACATCTGGTGGGGAACAGCTGTTTTTGGCAAACAGCTGATGCAAACAGCAGTTTTTTTTTTCAATATTGTAAATATATATATATATATATATATATATATATATAGATATGGATAATAAAACAGTTGTTTTATCTGATCAGAGGTTTGAAACAGATTTTTCAACCAACAGTGGATAAAATGAATGAAACAGTGGTTGTTTTATCTGAACAGAAGTTTGAAACAGATTTTTCAACCAATAGTGGATAAAATGAATGAAACAGTGGTTGTTTTATCTGAACAGAAGTTTGAAACAGATTTTTCAACCAAAAGGCTATTTTTAAGGATGAATTTTGATTTTCTGAAAACATTTTAATGCTTTTATTAAAAACATTTTGTTGTTTAATCCATGTTTAGCATACCAATTCTAGAAATCAGATTTGTAAAGGTAGATGTGTCTAAAGCTTTTGTCAACACATCTGCCAACTGATCCTCTGTTGGAACATGGTGCAGAGAAATCAAACCTTTTTCATAGCTATCTCTAACAAAATGATGTCTGATGTCAATGTGTTTGGTAGTGGAGTGAGAGACTGGATTTTTTATGATATTTTCAGCAGCTTGACTATCCAACATGAGTGGAGTCTGTAATGCAGTTATCCCAAAATCCAACAATTGATTTTGAAGCCACATGAGTTGGGCTGTACAGCTTGCAGCAATGTATTCAGCCTCCGCTTTTGAGGTCGAAACAGCTGCCTGCTTTTTGCTTTGCCAAGATACTAAGGCATTCCCTAGAAATTGGCACCCTCCTGATGTGGATTTTCTTGTGGAGTGACAGCCAGCAAAATCACTATCTGAATAACCTGAAAGCTCAATGTTTCCATTAGAAGGGTACCAGATACCAAGTGTGGGAACACCTTTTAGGTATCTGAATATCCTTTTCACAGCAATAAGGTTTGACTTTCTAGGTGAAGCCTGGGATCTTGCACAGACACAAGTGGCAAACATAATGTCTGGCCTAGATGCAGTTAAGTACAATAAAGACCCAATCATGCATCTATAATGTGTTTGATCAACCAGTTCATCCTTGTCATCAATAGTGAGTAGCTTGACTGTACTCATGGGTGTACTACATGGCTTGCAGTCATTCATCTCAAATCTAGTTAGCAAATTCTTTACATATTTATTTTGATGGATGAATGTGCCATTTTGCAGTTGTTTCACTTGGAGACCAAGGAAACACTGAAGTTCACCCATGGCACTCATTTCAAACTCTGCTGTCATGAGTTTCCTGAACTCTTCACACATTTTGTTACATGTGGATCCAAAAATGATGTCATCCACATATATTTGAACAATCATTAAGTCTTTCCCTTTCCATTTTAAAAATAAGGTTTTATCAATTTTACCTCTAGTGAAGCCAATGGATAAGAGAAAAGTGGAAAGAGTTTCATACCAGGCCCTTGGTGCTAGTTTGAGTCCATACAAAGCTTTATTGAGCTTGTAGATATGATCAGGATAGAAATTGGCCTTCAAAACCAGGTGGTTGACATACATAGACTTCCTCCTGAATTTTCCCATAAAGGAAGGCACATTTGATATCCATCTGATACACCTTGATGTTGTGGTTGACAGCAAAGGCTAGAAAGAGTCTGATGGCTTCTAACCTTGCTACAGGAGCAAAGGTTTCATCATAGTCTATTCCTTCTTCTTGTCTGAAGCCTTGAACCACTAGCCTGGCTTTATTCTTGACAACAATACCCCTTTCATCAGTTTTGTTTTTAAAGACCCACTTTATGCCAATTGGACAAACATCTTTAGGCAGTGGTACAAGCTCCCATACTTGTTGTCTTTTGAACTGAAAGAGCTCTTCTTGCATAGCTTCTACCCAACTGTTCTCTTTCAGTGCCTCTTGGTACTTGACAGGTTGTGTGAGAGATAGAAACCCTGCAAAAAGACAGATATTGGAGGATTGGCTTCTTGTGAGCACACCCTCTCTGATGTTGCCAATGATCTGGTCTGGTGGATGAGCTCTTAGGTAGATAAGATCTCCCTGATATGGTATGATGGCATTTTGAGATGAAGGACAGAGGTTTGGTGACTCTGTTGATGTAACATCAGTTTGCACTTCTGTAGTACCATCAGATGTTTGGAATGGAAGTGGGGGAATGGGTCCAAGTGGTGTAAAACTGGACTGACTTTTGTCAACAGATGTTTGATCAGTGGTTGTGAGAGGTGAAGCAGTGGTTTGAGGGTAAGACTGGCCAACAGTGGTTGACTCAGCTGTGACAGAGTTTTGACAATTGTTTTGAATAGCTGCTTCCTCTGATGCAGAATAGATTTTATAGTGACTGGGGATCACAACATCTGTTCTGTAATCTTGTTGTGGAGACTGTGGAATACCTGCATTGTTAGTTTTAACAGTGATATCTTCAAATTTGAATTTATCTAAATCAAATAGTTCAGCAGGATTTGTTGGGATTTTTAGGGATGAAAGTTCATTGAACTTTACATTCAGAGTTTCTTCTATTGTCTTGGTCTTTGTGTTAAACACTTTATAAGCCTTGGCAGTAGAAGAATATCCCAGAAAATAGCCACAATCTACTTTGGCTGCAAATTTTGAAATGGAATCTTTGAGATTTAATATGAAACATGGGCAGCCAAAGATTTTGAAAAATGAAATTAATGGTTTGATTTTGAACAAAATTTCATAAGCAGTTTTTTGATGTCTAGGGTTGATCAAAACTCTGTTTTGAACATAGCAAGCAGTGTATACAGCTTCTGCCCAGAAGGACAAAGGCAAACCAGAATCTGCTAGCATGGTTCTTGCAGCTTCTATAAGAGTTCTATTTTTCCTTTCAACTACCCCATTTTGCTCTGGTGTTCTTGGGATGCTGTACTGCCTCAATATCCCTTTTGACACACAGAAATCATCCAACTCCTTATTTTTAAACTCTGTTCCGTTGTCACTCCTGAAGACTTTTACTGGCAAGTCATATTGTTTTTCAACTTTGGTGACAAAGTCCTTCATTATACCTGCAATCTCATCCTTAGAATGTAAAAAGTAAGTCCATGTAAACCTGGAAAAATCATCAACTATGACAAGACAAAATCTTTTTCTTCTTAGACTCATGATTTTAACAGGGCCAAACAAGTCCATGTGCAACAATTGTAGACATTGACTGGTTTTGGACTCATCAATGGATTTGTAAGAGCTTTTATGTTGTTTCCCTTTTAAACATGAAACACAACGCTCATCACATTTGAATTCTTTTGATGGTAAGCCTCTGACAAGACTTTGTTTAGAGAGTGTGTTGATAGTGTTAAGGTTGGTATAACCCAGTCTCCTATGCCACAATTCTGTCTCCTTTGTGGAGGCAGCAGAAAACAAACAGACATTTGCCATATGATTGTCCTTTAACATATCAACAACATACACATTGCCACTTCTATGAGCAACAAGTTGTGCTTTGCTCTCAGCAATGATGGTATCAATCTTTTTCACCACTTCTGGCCCAATAATCTTGCAAGTTTTCTTTGTGAAGAATGAGCCATAACCTTTGTCACTCATTTGTGAAACACTCAGAAGATTAAACTTGAGATTATCAATAAGATTGACATTTTCAAACTTGAGTTTCCCAGCTTGTACAGTCCCTGACCCCAACACCTTACCTTTTGAATCATTACCAAAGGATATATCACCCCCTCCATGAGCTAAGAAGTCCAGAAGAAGGGTTCTACATCCTGTCATGTGCCTGGAGCCTCCACTATCTACATACCAAAGACTATCTAAACAAGCAGAAGCTCCCTGCACAGCAGTAATGGATTAGTTTTGGTGAGTGTCCAAAGCCAAGTTGGCTTTGGATGGGTCCTCAGATTTTTCAGACTCAAGCTTTGGAAGATGATCAGTGGTTTGAACTAATTTTTGAATCAAGTTCAACAACTGCTGCTGA
Source organism: Ambrosia trifida (assembly GCA_028751855.1). Classification (NCBI taxonomy): domain Eukaryota; kingdom Viridiplantae; phylum Streptophyta; class Magnoliopsida; order Asterales; family Asteraceae; genus Ambrosia; species Ambrosia trifida. Next base: position 147,899,760 of record CM054124.1, on the reverse strand, counting down.
CCATTTGCCAGTGCTTGAATGTCAACACTTAGAGCGACAGTTGTTTGATCACTTCCAGAAAGATGATAATACCCATAGGGATTTCTGTTCACTCTTGGTTTAGAGGGTCTTTTTGGCTCCTCATAAACATGTGACAGACTATGAGATGGTGGTTGTCCATATCCTCTTGGGTACTTGCTTGTGGGTGGAGCATCTGTTACTTGGACATCCCTAGGAGCAGATGTTTCAAGACTTTTAGTAACAGATGTTTGGACAGGAGTGAAGGTCTGTTTAGGCTTTCCTTTTGAAGTACTTACCCCAGGATTTGCAAGAGTTTTAGCTTTGTACTCTTGTATTTTCACATCAAAATTTTTGAGATACAAGCACTCTTTGGTTTTGTGATTCTTTTTCCCACATATTGAACATGTGGCTTTGGAGTCACATACACTTGTTCCTTTGTTAATGTCATATGCTTTTAGAACAAAACAGTTTTTAGTGACATGATTCTTCTTTTCACAGAAATCACAGAACAAGTGGACAGTCTTTTCTTTCTTCTTCCCCTTTTCAGCCTTCTTTTCAGCAGATGTTTGAGCAATTGCTGGAAGGTTTTTCAAGGGAATGATTTTTGCCTGAGGAGCTGTCTTTCCTTTAGGTGTTTTAAAATTGACAGGTTTAAAATTCTCAAGAGTACCACACTCATCAGACCAAGTAGGTTTAAATTCATACTTTTCAAGTTCAGTGAATGATGAGGAACCTTCTGGTTTTTCAAGAAAAATTTTCTTACCATTTGGTTCAGTGATTTTAATATCTTGACCCTGCAATTTTGTTGGTACTATCTCAACAGACTTTTGATCCCTTTTGTCAGTGTTTTCAAAAGCTGGAGCAGTGGTTTCAAAACCAAAACCAAACTTCACATGACTTTTGGTTTGTTTGTTGAGTAGCATCTCAAATCCTCTACATGATTCCACCCATTTCTGACATTCAACTTGGGTGGACTCAAGCTCACTTTTACAACTCTGATATTTTGTTATCATAGTTTGGAGCTGGTCTTTGGTTATGGTTGCTTCATGTTTTAAGCTGCTTATTTCAGATTCTTTTTCAGTTAAACTTGTTTTTAATTCTTTTGAAAGTTTCTCAAATTTAACTTCATCATCTAAAATTTTCTTTCTAAGGTTTTCATTCACCTCTTTGATGTTAGCAAATGCTATCACACATCTGTCAGAACATAAATCCTTAAGAATTTGAGGAGATACCTTAGCAGCAACCATCAATGTACAATCACACTTGCACTCACAATCATCAGATGCACCCCAGGGATCTGAGAGATTCACAACCTCTTCTTCAGGTTTTTCACCTGCAACAACTTTATCAACAACATCATCAGTCACAACATAAGATTCAGTCACCACCTCCTCAGATTCAACCTCTTCTATGATAGCCATGAAACAAAAATTTTCTGGTTCATTTTCAGCTTTGGCAACTAATGCAAAATTTTCATCTGTTAACTCATCTGGTAGACTGCTCCAATCGACAAAGCCTTGTGTAAAGAAGCTCTATTGACTGATCTCTGCTGGAGCAGAGGATGGAGCAACAGTCGTTTGCACAGGTGCTTGAGCAACAGGTGTTTGCACATAGTGGATCTGAGGAACAGTGGTTTGGACATACTGGACATGAACAGTGTTTGAGGACTGTGCAAAATGAGCAGTGTTTTGCACATTTGGTCTAGGGGTATTATAGGAATTTTGATAAGTGTTGGTCTGAGGTCTTTGATTTGGATAGGTGATTATAGGTGTACCATGTTGACTCCTACATTCCCTAGCAAAATGACCAAGTCTATGACATTTATAACACTTTATCTTTGATTTATCCAACCCAACCTTTGATCTGCCAGTTAACCCTGGAAACCTTCTCCCAGTTTTCTTGTAAAAATTGCTAGTTCTTACACTGAGAAGGGCCAATTGGTGCATAATGTCCATTTCCTCCAAATCATCAGGGTCAAAGTATTTCAGGTCATCATACTCAAAGGATATGTTATCAGATGCCTGGATATCACCACCACTTGCTGTGAAAGCATAGTTTGGTGAATAAGAATCAGAGTTAAAACCTGAGTTAAAACCTAAAGTTATGTCAACGAAATGATCATAACTCTGATCCTTAGTATTTCCAGGCACCTCATCATGACCCAAAAGTGTTGTATTCCCAAATACATAATCATCAGACACTTTTCCAGAGTCCTGGAGCTTCTTTTTCTGGTTAAGCTCTCTCTCATAGGTCAAGAGCTTACCATGAAGCTGGGTCAGTGATAGGTCCTTAAATCCAATTGAGTTTCTCATAACAATAGAAATAGTGTCCCATTTGTCTGGTAATGATCTTAAAAACCTATGGTTCAAAGTAGAATGGGGGTAAGTAAGACCAACCAGTTTTAGTTCACTAATGAGACAATTAAACCTCTCAAATTGTTGAGTTAATGACTCTCCCTTGACATGACTGAATGTTTCATATTGTTGGTTAAGTATTTCACGATTGTTTTCAATAACCTCTTCAGTCCCACCAAATTGTTCTTTCAGTGCATCCCACAACTCCTTTGCACTGTTACAGTGTAACAGCCCAACATATATATCATTGGGTAGAGCCATGGCCACAATACTGAAGGCCTTAGCATCTAACTCAGTTTTCTGAAAATCCTGGTCGGAGTAGTTTTCAAGTTTCTTTGGCTCCTGAACCTTGGGATCTTCAGTACTCGGCACCATCGGAACATGTGGTCCGAAGATAACCGACTTCCAACACCCAGTGTTCTGTTGAGCTAGAAAATGGCTCATCCGACGTTGCCAGATATTGTATTCAGATCTGACAAGCATCGGTGGCTTGTTGTTCATGCCAGTGTTATGTGGATCGTGATTGATTGAAGCCATTCTCTGATTTTTCAAAAAAACAAAGTCTGTTTAAAAACGGTTGAATCGAAATTAAACTATTACTCTGTTTTCAATCCAACAGACAAACAATATCAATAATTGTGAGCTGATCTGTTTATATTAAATTGATTTGTTAGATCGTGATGTAATAGAACAGTACAAGCACTGTTCTATTTATAGACAAACCTAAACCACTGGTGACATGTGCTGACGTCACCTAAGATAGTGACCTCTAACAGAATAACAACATAAAACATCTGCCCTATACAATCTACTGTTACATTACAAAACACTGTAAGGTAAACTACTGTTAAGGGAAAACTCTGATGGTCTTGCAACATCTGTTGAAGTCAAAGTGTTGTTGACTCCAACAGACTTTAGTCTTCAGTACTTGATCAGCAGTTGTTTCTTCATCAGACCTTTGGTCAGCAGTTGTTCTCTATCAGTTGTTCTCTAGCACTCCTTTGTATCAGCAGTTGTATCAGTAGTTATTTGGATGGAACAGTTGTTAGGGTCAACAGTCTTTTGGAAAGAATATGTTGTAAAGACTGTTTATTTGTGGAATCAACAGTTAGCATATTTTGGCTTTTCAATCATCTGTTCTTCTCCAGGTCAGCAGACCCAATAACACGCACACAAACCACATGGCTCGTATACTAAAACAGGGACATAATCAAAGAGGCTACTTTGAGAAACTTGAAGCCTGGTCCCAATACGACGAAATAATTGATTTAGTTGTCAAATCCCAATACTTCACTGCCCTCACCATTAATCCTCCTATCCTTACTGAAACTCTAAATGAGTTCTGGGCTAAGGCGGAGACGGTGACAGTGAATGATCAAGTGATCTCCCTCAATTCAACCATCCAAGGGAGAACAATGGCAATCAAACCGGCAACTTTGAGAATTAGAATGGGTCTAGATGAGGTGGATGCCCCAGATCATTTTCCAAACTTCAAAATTCATTTAACCATGACAGAGTGTGGTTTCCAAGGTACTCTCTCACATGCTACTATTTTTAAGAAATATTTTGAACCTAAGTACAAACTTTTGTTTCACTACATCATCATGTGTCTGAGTCAAAAAACTGGATCTTATGATCAGATGCCCTCTACTTTTCAACCTATTTTTTATTCCATTGTGAATGAAACAAAATTCAGGGCATCAGCACTTTTCTTTAATGAGTTGGTGTTGCATCACCTTTCTAAAAAGAATTTTTTGTTGTATCCAAGGTTCATTATGCAATGCATAATAAAAGAACTTGGAGAAGAGGTGCTTGTGGGTAAAACAACTGTTTTAAACCCATTAACCTCACAAGCATACTCTAGGCATTATAAACCGGCTGCCTGGCCAGAAGATGACCAATGGGAACAAACAACAGTCCCCATGGAACCCTCATCTTCCAAACCCTCACCCAAAAAGGCCAAGAAACCAAAACAACAAAAACCGAAACCCACCAGCCTTAAAAGAAAGGCAGTTCAGGAAGTTGAGATGCCTGAACTTGCCAATGTGCAATCTGCACTTAACAAAGATGTGACTGAAACATCCTCTCAGTCTCATCCATCTCAAACACCCACAAGAGCACCAATCACAATTCTCTTCGAAAGAAAGAAATTAAAGAAAACCATACCAATTGACTCTTCTTTTGAAACTGCTGAACCTTTACCCCAAGCTGCTGAACCTTTACCACAGACTTCTGAACCTGAAACCATAGAAATTTCCAAACTTCTCTCTAGGCTAAAAGAGACTATCCCATTAGAGCATGTTAGTCCCCAACAACCACATCAAACAGGGACATACCTTCAGACTTTGATATGAATGTGGAGTCCATAGCCCAAACCCAAGAGATGAGGATGAACCAGGGTTTCTAAGCCCAAACTTAGAGACCTTAGGTACATTTGAGGCTGCTACTACTCATTTACCACCCAGTGGTGGATCTGAGGACAGAAGTAACATTGCTAAGACCTCATTTGTGGAAACTACCGATGAAGGCTTTATGCCTGAGGTAGGAAATCCTCTGAACCAAGAACAAGAGGTACATGAGACAACTGGCTTGGGCCCAGCTCATGATATAATTGATACTGTCCTCATCGAGGATGTAATCAGGGATTCAGATGATTCCATTGATTTGGATGATGATTCACACTCCACCAAACATGAATTGACGGCTGCTAGTGAAGGTCTTGCACATGGTGTCTCTAAGCTCAAAGAGTTGGTCACACCAGATCAGGTTAAAGTCCACTTGATCCCTGATTCGCCTAAAGTGGCATCTTCTGTACAACATGAAGATCACCCAAAAACACACCCCTCACTAAAAATGCCTACCCAATTCCCTGGGTCATCAAGCATAGATCTGAAGCAACTATGCAGCCCAGATGGTCCCCAATACCAGATGATGAACACCCTCATTGCCAATCACCTCAAATCTTTCACAACTGCTTTGGAGTTGTCAACCAAAACTCAATTTGAGGTGATTAACAAGAAACTTGGTGAGCTGTCCAACAAGATTGACAACAACTCAAGACAGTTTGCTGAACTCACTGGTAGAACTTCTCAACCTGGCAAGCTTCCAGAAGTGGATGAAGCCAAAAAGGGGGAGAAGATTAAGGAACCTAAGGAGTCACTGGAAGCCAGGATAAAGACAAGAGTGGCTCTACAACAACAACAACTGCTAGAAAAGGCCAAGAAACAACAAGAAGATCAACAAAGGCATGTTTCTAGAACTGAAGTTGAAGATGAAACTTTCCAAGGCCATAATGAAGAAACTGCTGAAGACTCTGAAAGTACTGAAGACAATCCTTCAGTAGTTGACACTTCTGCCAACACTTCAGCAGTTAACACTTCCATCCTACAACCAACTGAAGAGCCTTCCAAACCAACTGAACAACAACAAACAACTCCTATTCCAAGGCCCACAACAACAACAATGACTGTGCTAAACCCTTCTCCAATTTCAATGTCCAAAGAACTACTAGAGAAAGTTTAATTGCAGCCCAAAGAAAGGCTAAGGAAGATGAGATCTGGAACAACTTGGAAGCAAGGGAAGACTTAAGCTTAAATAAAAAGCTTCAAGCTTATGAAGCAGAGTTGAATAGGCAAGCTGAAATAGAAAGAATTGTTGAAGAAGACAAAAGACAACAACTGATGTCTTTCATAACAAAGAACAGCAAAACAAAAGCCTATTCACTCAAAGGGCTCTCAATGGATGAGCTAACCAGAAGAGCTCAACTTGTTGCTAACAAGAATGCAACAGAGAAGGATAGAAAAGCCAATAGAGTAGAATTAATTGAAGAACTGGTAGCTAATGACTATGCTTCAAAAGCCTCAGTGTCAAAGTGGAGAGAAGACAAAGTACTGGACGCATACAAGAAATACAAGGCTACCAAGGCTGCAAATCCAGAGAAGTTCAAAACTTCTGAAGTATCAACTTCAGTAGTTAGAACTTCTGGTGTCAAACAAAGACCAGCTAAGCCAGAGGAAAATACAAAGACTGATTTCAAGATGGTGTTGCTAGAAGGCAACACAGTTGTACAAGGAGACTTTGATATTGAAGAAAAACCTCTGATAACACAGTTCAGGGATCCTTCAACATTTGCTTATCAAATCCAGAAGACTATAACTGACAAATTGCACACAAAGGTAGTTACTGAACATCATTTACCTACTTTTAAATTACCTAATGTGGTGCATACAGGAGACAGAAGTGAATCCCACCTGAGAGTCACAGAAATAGAAAACATCCAACACTCAGGAACATCCCAGGGATCCAGCATGGTTCCCTATACTTCAGATTTTGATAGATCTAAAGTGCTGATCATCAGATGGTCCTTTACTGATTCCAACTCAGTATTGGTGACAAGAAGAGATCTTACAAGCAAGGCCTACAGATCCATGAATGAATTGAGAAATCTATCAACCCAAGACTTGCTTACAATTCAACAATTGGAACCTCAAAAGGGATCTCTCACTGATGAACAGCTGAATCAATTGAAGAATTCCATATTCAAGGAAATATGGAAGATAGTCAATGACAGAAAAAAACAACAATAAGGAATTAGAAAAGGTTTTGGCTTCATCAATCTAGGGGGAGATCGTTAGGACAAAAAGGATTGAGGAAACCAATTTTGCAAACCTTAGTCTAATTCATACTTCTGCAAATTATTCTAAGTATAGAACTACTGAAGAAAGAAGACTAAAGTACTGAAGAAGGATTCAACAAGTACTGAAGAAAATAGATCAGATGTTCTGAAGTCAAACCAGACAAGTTCACTGAAGAACTACTAAAGACAAACTACTCATCAGTAGTTTCTCATTCATCAGCACTTGTAAGAGAATCTTTCCACCGCCATTATGTTTCAGTAGTGTATTTGTTTATTATTACTTTATCTTTTTGTACAAGTTCCAAGAATGCAACTTGTTGCAGACTTGCTTTTTGGCAAGGTTCATGCATTTGTAAGTCTATAAATAGATGGGTTCATCCCTCTGTTTTAGACATCGATTTTAATTGAAACTGAAATCCTTCAAAGCTTATTACTGTTATTTCCATTTCATTTACTGAGAATCTGTTTGAGTATTTATTGTCGTTCACATTCAATACTTAGATTCTCATTAAACTTGTCTTTAGTTTTCAAACATCCAGCGGAGTAACAACTCCTGTTGATAGTGTAACTTTACTTACTTATTTCGCTATGCAAATCAGATTGAACTTGCTAAACACATAAGTGTTCACTAGCAAGCAAAACATCAAGAGCATTACTGATCCAACATTCTTTATTCCTCATCAGACTTTCTCTAATTTGTCCATTGAACTGTAATTCTATGTTCAATGAGAAGAGGTCTTCAACATCTCTTTATAGCTCAAAGTTAAGCAATGTTTGGAGATCATCTACACATAGGCCATGTGCATCATCCATACTCAACTTTTGAGCCTCTCCATCTGATCTGAACAAAGTCAATTCATGGGTGTCTTTGTTGACCTTCCATTTTAGAATTTTTGAACCAGAGGATTTGTTGAGCTGCAAGTTTATTTTATATGAGTTTGGTGATGGAGGTCTCCCAATGAGTTTTCTGAGTTCATCAGTTATGGGATCAGAGAAATAGTGAACTTGGTTGTAGATACCCTCTTTTACAAATGTATCAGCAAACTTCTTCTGGTCTTCTTCAGACATCTCCTTCTGTCTTTTGAACCGTCTCTTGGTAGCAACAGATAGGTCAGAAGTGTCAAGTAAGCTGTCAAGTTTAAAGGCCTGTTGAGGTCTCTTAACCATGGGAGCATCATAGTAAATTGGTTTTATGGGCAATGTGGGATCAGTCTTTCTATTCTCTTCCAGCTTCTTGTAAGTTTCAACCAGCCTCAGCTCAGCCCGTCTTGCAACTGACCTCATCTCTCCATATTTTGCAGCCACAATCTCTTCTCTCATTCTCTTAAACTTTAAGGCTCTGGCTGGGTCTCTGCCTTTCCTAAAGTCAGGGGTAGAGACTTTCATAGGAGGATTCTTGGCCAGTTCTTCAATTCTCAGAAGTTCTTCTTGAAGTGCATGAGTGGTGCAGCCTGCAAACTGTTTCTTGTTTGCTTTGTAAGGCATGGTTGCCAATATCTGATCAAGTATAGACTCCCTTACTACCCCTTCCAAATCACTATTGAGAGGCATGGTGGACATGGAATTGCTCAGGGTCTTTGCAAAATCCTCAATCCTTCTTATTTTGATAAGCTCTACTGAATGGATGCCCTGAGCAGTCCTGTCATCCTTTCCTTTGCATTTCTCCTTGATGATCAAATCTGCCTGTTCAGTTTTGAATTTCAAATATTGATGTATGCTTATGGGAACAAGGAAATTTGGGAGAGATTGGAAAGTTCTTTCAGATGGATCCTCCGTATTGTAGAAGGATTGCATTTCCCCCTTGAGTAGATCAAGCTCAAGAGGATACTGAGAAGCCAATGGTGTAATGGATGGTGGTGGTCTGTGAGAAGTGAAATGAGAAGTGTGTGGTGAAAATGATGTCAGTTGAAGGGCTGGTATAGGTGCAGATTTTAATGTTGATGTGAAATAGGCAAGGGATTGATCAAGGAGAAGAGAAGGCAGCCTGCAAAGAACGTAGGAAGGTGGTGAGGTTTGTATATTTTCATCCTGTACCACAAAAGTTGATTTCCTCTTTCTTTTGTACAAGATAAGTGATGATGATGGTGTTTGGGCAGCATTAGTTGTGTTAACTTTTGTTGGCACTTGTGCAGGATCAGCAGATGTTTGGGATTTAGGTGGTGAAGTGGTTGGTATGGTTGTAGGTTTTGTATTGGTGGTTGTAGTGGTAGGTTCAGTGGTTGGTTTGGTGGTTGTGGTTGTAGGTTCAGTTGTTTTAGTGGCATCAGTGGTTTTGGTGGCAGCGGTGGTTCTAGCAATAGATGTTTTAGCAGCAGCAGTTTTAGATGGTGGTTGCCTGGTGTGTTTTGCAGACATTTTCTTCCTTTTAAAGGAGCCAACATCCTCAACTTATTGTTGTTGCTTTATCTTCCTTTGTACTAGAGCCTCTGCCTTGACTTCCAATGTGTCAAGCCTCTTTTTCTTAGCTTCAACAGCCTTTTCAGCAATGACATTTGCAGAGTGATCAACTTCTTTTGCTTTGCCAACATTGACAGTTTCAGCATCAGCAGTGGCTTGAACATTGGGTTGTTGTGCTGGTGGTGCAGACCCTGGTTTGTTGGAAGTATACTTTGGTGATTGTGAAGGTGGACACCCAAAGGGTTTTAACTTTTTCAATCTATCTCTACCACTCTCCCCCTTTTTGGCATCATCAGCAGTGAACACATGATCATCTTCATCTCTGTGAATCGTAGTAGGGGCAGAACCAGTGGTCTTCAGCAGGTGGTCTTTATGGCTTTAATGTCTGCTTGGGTATCTGTGTACCTAGCATCTACCATAGTCCTGATCTGAGCGATGTAAGTTTCATGAGTTTGGTCTGCTAGTTTTCTATGAGCTATGATGATGGGGGAAACAGATTTCCATAGCTTACGAGCAATTCCTTCCTTTGATTGTTGACTTTTGGTTAGAGCTGCCAAATATACCATGATAGTCAAAGATCTGTCTTGATGTCAGCAACAGAGGTTTCAATGGAATGTACTCTATCCGTCAATTCTTGGTATTTTAACCCATCACCTAAGTTAATAGGATCATCTAGATTCCTACCAGTGGTAGTTGTAACTGGTTCAGTCCTAGGAGGTGAGTCTATAGAATAAGAACTAGATGTCCCTTTGTCTTGGTTTTGGGGACTTCCAACTGATTTTGGGGTCACTATAGTGACCTCATCAGTTGTTGCCTTCAAGGAAGTCTTAGCTATGTAACCACTGTCCTGTTGTGAGACAATGGTCTCTACATCAGTAGTGGCTGCTTCACTTGAAAACTCACCTTGAGTTACATTGAACTCAAGGAGTGTAACCTCCTCTGTTCGTGGGCTACCTAATTGATTTTTCTCAATCCCAGTCACTTGTTGGTGTATACTCTCAGTGATAGGTGATAGAGAGGAACTGGGAATAACCTAAGTTTTATCAATAGCTTCGAACAATGGTTTTATTGTTGGAAGGACATGTGATGGTGAGGGTTGAGTTGTGAAAAGAGAAGTAGCCCTGGGAGAAGGGCTTATGAGCATATGGTCAAGTGACTCATATGCCTCATGATGTGTTTCTCATTGGCTTACAACATGATCCTTTTGTGAGGATTCATGAGGAGTTTGTTCAGGTTGAGATATCTCCAACTGTTGTGAGGCAGTAAGAACTGTAGTGTCTTGCTGCTTTTGTGCTGCAACAGGGTTGTCCTCTGGTATCTCATCTTCCAGAGGTCCCTTTTTGGTTTTCTTGGGGGGTTTTGTGGATGGATGTTTCCTTTTGGAAGTGGTCGCTGTGGGTTTCACAGCACTGGATGTAGTGCCATGATCACCAGGAGCAGTGGGCTCAGCCACAGAGGTTTTGGCAACAGTTGTTGTCTTACCCTTTTTAAACACGTTTTTAGGTAAAACCTTTTGTAGGATTACACTTAGAAGTCTTGGGTATATCAGAAAAGCATTGTTTGACTCAGACTTGACTCCCTTTACATTTGCCACTAAATCCAGGAACAGGGTCTGGGATAGATTGTAATCAGATTCTGACAACATAGCATATCCCAAGTACTGAGCTTTCAATGGGATTTCATTGAAATAAGTGGTTTTAGCAGAGAGAGACAGAGAAGGAGTTTATGAAAGAAAAATTTCATGACTGGTGGGAAAAACTTTTTGAAAAGTGTTGAACCAGTCATCTGTGAATCATAACCCCTTTCCTGAAATTCAGTGTGAAGTTCAGCCTTAGGGAAAGATTCTTTACCTGCCAAGTCGTTTAGAGAGAAGGTTGTTGTAACAACCGGCAAAATTAAGGTAATCCCGTACTAATTAACTAAACGCAATTAACGTAATTAAACGTAATTATGTGCTGACTGTTTAACTGAGGCCTTAGAAAGATAGAAATTCCCAAATAATGCATAGGAATGCATAAGTTTAAGAGCGAAGCATGATAGGATCATGCGTAAGCAAAACTATCCGGTATGGACACTGGCGATTACCCGGTAAAAATTAAATAAGCGAAACGAACTCCGGACACCCGGAATATAAAATAAATAATATTTTCACAAAATATAATGATTTTTGGAAACCCAAGGCCATACGTGAAAGCTTATTGTACAAATCTCCCGGTAACGAATAAAGTGCGCGTATTGCACCCGATACGCGCGTAGCACGTAATTTCACCCGGCAAAAGCCAAAATAAATTATCAGTAATTTAACTGGGCAAAATTTAAGGAATATTAATGGTATTTTAATATTCGGGTGACACACGATTAAAAACTCAAGAATACCCGGACGGTACCCGAAAGAGATTAACTTAAACATAATATGGGATAATAATTAGCAAAGTGGACCCCACCAAACACCCCATAGGGGCCGGCCTATGGCCCACTCAATGGGAAAAACCTTTTAATCATCCCACTTTAACTCTTCCAATTCTCACTAATTCAAATGTAGTTAATATTAATCATTGGGTTTGCATGGATTAACATTGGCCAAAATTCACCAAATCATCTCTCCTCTCTCTCTCAAATCCACGGCCAAACACCCTCTTATTATGATCTCCAAAGATTTTTATTATCTCTCACAATCTTACTAAGATATTACACAATCTAGATAAGATACAACTAATCTTTGAAAGATATGGAGAAGATCATATAAGGATACATAGATCATACTTGAATCAAGAAGCCAAAAATCTTCTTCTTCTCTTCCCCTTTGGCCGTAGCATATACCCACCCCAAATACATTTTCTTTTCAAGTTTTACATCTCCAAATCATCTCTAAATCATCATTCTTCAAAACCCCCTTTGTGTGTTCAAGAACTTGGAGCTTAACCCACTTGGAAGAACACATTAAACCTCACCCAAATCCAAGGTTTTTGTCTTCCCTAGCCTTGAGCTAGTAGTAAGTATTACATTGTTTTATTCCTTAAATGTCCATGTTTTGTGCTATTGAAAGCAAGTTGTACATTAATGGGTAATAAAATGGATTTTATTAAGTTTTGTTAGAATAAAAATGGATGAACAATAATATGGGTAAATCTTGGATTTAATATTATTAATATGATATTTGAAGAGAATGTAGAAATATGAACATACTCTTGAGTGAGATGATGATTGGAACATGATTTTTGAAAAAGGCTTGGATATGATCAAGGATGATCTTAATCATCATAAGATGATATGTTAATGACAAAAGTGGATTAAAATGGGTTAAATAAACATAGATGAAAAGTTTCCATATTCAAAGTCCACTCACTTGAAAAAGTGAAAAATTGATATATTGGATAAAAGTATGGAACAATCATGTTAATGACATCTAGGATGGATTATAAGATCATTAAAAGTGAAATGAGGTAAAAACAACTAAGCATCAAGAAAATGGATCTTCAAAGTCCACTACTTTAGCTGAAAAATGCTAACTTTGGAAGTTAGAGTAGAAAAATGCAACATTTGAAAGTTAAGGGACTAATGTTGTAACTTTGAAAGTTAGAGGACTAAAATGAATATTTTAGAAACTATTAGTCCAAAAATGCAATAATGAAAAGTTTGGTGTCAAAAGTATAAGTAATACTTTTCCAAGGTCGATTTGGTAAATACTAGTAACATACTTGGGAATTTTGTATAAAAAGAGTATTTTTATAAAAATGGAAGTTATAAAAATATGGACTTGTATTAACATAAGGATTTTTATAAAAATAGAGATTTTTATAAAAATGTTGAACCAAGGTTTAAACTTGAAAAACTTGTACAAAAATGGATACTTTTATATAAATGGGAATGTAAAAGTATCGGAAACATTTTTGGGTAACAAGTTGGACAAGTTGGGCTAAAACCTACAAAGTATATTTTTCCAAGGAAATAAACGTTCGGAATCGGAAGTAGGAATAATACTTCCATAAAAACGCGCAATGGAAACAAATATGAAAAACGCTAAACTAACGAACTTAGTTACATGAGCTAACGTAAACGGACATATGGGAAAAATGCCATTACGACAAGATAAAAATATACATATATATTTTAAGGAAATAAAATATATATAACAAGGGTGAAACGTGCGAAACACTTTCCTAAGTGTAGAAGGAATATTCGTGGGAAAGGAAAACACAACGTAACGAATTAAAAACGCTAAACGACACATGAACTTAACAAGTAGTATCCACGCGATGGTATATGTACATATGCTTGTTTTCGACGAAATTCTAGTATATCTATTTGAATGGGAAAATAGATATGCGAGAAGGAAAACCGAGACGAGTAGGTGAAATATACCTAGGATACGAAACTATTAAACGGGAATTGGGATAAAGACGTGGTCGGGAAGTTGGGTGTACAACTTGCCAAGGCACATACACCATACGTGTAGTGACTTATACGCCTAGAACATTTGTAGGTGCGGGATCACAAACTTTACTATTTTCTTCTTTGAGCCGGGCACAGTTACAGGTGAGTCTCACGGCCCCATTTCTAAACTATTTAACGTTTTTACGGGGGAAAGATATGTTGGGATTTGTATGACGGGTTGGATACTTGAGTTAAGATCGCCACTCGGGGTTGAGACCTCCCTACTATAATCATTAATTCAGGAAAGAGAAACCAAAGGAATATTTGGATAGTACTATTGGTGCCTGACAAGGCCCACCCCTAATCGATAGCGTCGATTATGCATCGGCGTATGCCTGGGGTGCACGTATTCTGAAATCAAGTCGTAGGATTACCGAGTAACGACTTGGGGCGGGGGCATTATTAATTGTCTTGGTTTGGTTATAGGCTCAAGTAAATTGTAGGACTTTGCAACTCCTATAAATGTCATAACAAGGATATTCCCACTTAATAAAGTTTTATTAAATCAAAACCTGTGAACTCACCAATATTTATATATTGACGATTTTCGAACATATCTTTCAGGTAACTGAATGATGAAGGTTAGCATGGCAAGCAGGGTCGGGGGAATCTCCAGGTCGGGCGTTGGAATGTCATGAAGGGGTCTCATCTCTTTATTCCATGGACTTCGGGATAAAGGGAGGAGCCTCCTTATTAATTTCAAAAACAATTTATGATTATGTACGAATAATTTGACATGATTATCGGCGTTGAATAAATGTCCGTTTGTTTAATTATCATTGTGGTTTGCATTAATCTTGGCTTAATACTTTTGAACCGTCGCGCCACGTGTTTCCGCCATAGGCGTGGTGTGACAGAAAGTGGTATCAGAGCCAAGGTTATAGCGAATTATCATTTTTAAAATCTAAACTATAACCGGATTTGGTTCAAAAGCTTTCAAAATAAATGCGAAACGCAATAAACTAAATTTTCCAACGACCATTTGGGTATGTGGAGATTCCGACCAAGCTAGCCATGGGTAAGAATACGTGTTATTTTAGTGTTAGAAGGTTAGGAAGAGTACCCTAGATATGTGCCTTAACTATCTAACGAATAATACTTAAATATTAGTACGGTTCTTTTGCCAGGATGTCAGACGCAGGGAGCGTAGCACCGAGCTACGACAGTAGCATTCAGATCATCCCAGCACCGCCAGCAGAGCCGATCGAGGTTGTGGTACTCGATCCTGAGGATGACGAGATAGAGGAGGTTGACGCCGCCATAGAGGGCGCAGACGGAGACAGATCTGACGAGACGGACCCGAGCGAGGACCCAGCGTGGGCCCCCGCTGGAGGCGACATGGCCACCGTAGCCGACCTACCGATGGCCGAGGCACCACAGGCTGACTTGCCTCTAGTGCCATTCCAGGCAGCACCACTGCCAGCACTTCCCCTCCGAGCCGTCAGGGACTTCCCTGTAGGCTGTGCAGGTCCTTCGAGACCTATCCCTACGCAGTCGGAGACCGTTGAGTCTCCATACGACCGACACGCACCTGTCGATCGCGAGCCCTTACCCACCCCATGCATCCCCGTTCCCTCGGGCATGAGGCTCGTGCCCGTCTGCCGAGGACACAACGGGTGGATCTCGGATGACTCCGATGATGAGTCGACCGCATCGGTAGAGCACATTGCTGTGCCGATCCCACCAGCAGACCAGGAGGAGCACGTCGCTCCGATGATAGGACATACCACCACTACCCCAGCCGCCCTACCCGCCATACCCGAGCCCGTACCACAGGATGGGCCAGCTTCTACTAGGCACATCCTTGAGGGCAGCTCAGCCCGTAGTTCTGAGCTGCACCGAGCAGGTTTGGCAGCTCACGCCACTGCTAGCCCTCCCACCCCTACCACTGTGATATCCGCTCCAGAGTGGGTCGCTGTCACCCAGCCCCTCATGGTCCCACTCGCCGAGCTTATAGTCCCCTCACCGGTATCCATGACACTACCCATCACCACTTTTCCCACACTACCACCCCTACCCGAGATGCTCCCTACACCACCACCTGCATCATTCACTATGGATGCAGGAGCCCCTTTTCTGATACCCCCATATACACCATATACTCTAGGTGCGGGAGACCCGTACCAGGTACCACCCTATTACTTCACCGGATTACCGGGCTTTGCCCCACCCTTCACACCCCTACCCATACCCGATATCGTCGGCCCGTCCCAGCCGACGTATACCGACATCCCCGGGCCGTCGCAGCCCCACGGGATGGCCCCACTGTCAGGACCAGCGTGGTCCACGGTGATCTCACTAGAGAGAGATTTCCAGACTCTCACCGACACGGTGCAGCGCACCGTGAGTCAGATGGAGCAGCAGGCCCAGCTCATGTGGGCCAGGATCATCGATGCCAGGGATGCGCTGGCACATTATGCTGAGGAGTTGCTGAGCATGGACGCTCATTGTGGGATTACGGGCGACGCACACTTTGCTCATCGCCAATTCTTGTACGATCGCATTATGGCGATTAGTATGACCATTAGCATGTGCGCACCCCAGTATCAGTACCCGCCGCCGCCGCCACCACAGTAGCGATACATCAAAGACGCTTGGGGGATCACTTACGGACATAGTAGTAGTAGTAGTAGTAGTATGATAGCACAGTATGGGTTATAGCACCCATCTGCATTTTTGCCTAGCCGAGCGGGATTGTGCCGGTATATGACATTATATTTCTAGTGTATTTCAAAAGAGCAATGTATGAGGAATGTATCCTCGGTTTTTGTTATTATGAACAAATCATTGTACTCATGGTATTGAAATTAATGAAAATTTTGTTATGGTAAAATATGTGTTATGATTGTCTACGATTATTATTACCTGTTCTGTTTATATTGTGATTGTGTGTTGTTGTATGATGATTATTGTGTTCATGTGTTGTGATGTTATTTATACCTTATGTACGACGATATTGTATGAATGATCGCCAAATTAACCTTTGATAATGATTATTGAAGAAAAATGGCACCAGCCACCCGAAGCAACAGTGGAAATGAAAGACTACCCACGACACCCGAGGAGCTTGAAACCCTAGATTCGGGACGCATCGCCCAAGCTCTCGCGGAACACAATGCCACGCGCACCGAAAGGTCGCGGGATCGAACCGGGAGCGACCGACGCGAAACCTCCCCTACCGGTAAGAAGATTTCGAGTATATGCAACAGGAGTTCGTAAAACTCCTACCTCATAATAACATGTTACTTTATTATTGCAGAAACAGCCTCGCGAGAGCGTGGCTGCACGTTTAAAGCTTTCCTGGACTGCAAACCGCTCAACTTCAGCGGCACTGAAGGCTCTGTCGGACTAGTCAAGTGGTTCGAGAAGACCGAAGCGGTGATTCGTATCAGCAGCTGTACCCCGCGACAGGCTGTCATGTACGCCACTAACCTGTTTCTGGACCAAGCTCTAACCTGGTGGAACAACCAAGTGCAAACACTGGGAGATGATGCTGCTTACTCCTTGTCATGGTTGGAGTTGAAGGAACTAATGATCGTCGAGTACTGCCCGGCAAGTGAAGTGCAGAAGCTAGAGATTGAGTTCTGGAACCTCACCATGGTTGGATCGGACGTAGCTGGATACACGTCCAGGTTTCATGATCTCTCCCGGTTAGTGCCTCGCTTGGTCACCCCGGAAAGCAAGAAGGTGGAAAGATACCTATTCGGACTGGCACCACAGATACGCGGCATGGTCACTGCTTCCAAACCTACAACCATGCGCGAAGCTATCGACCTCGCCTTAAGCCTCACTGAAGACGCCATCCGAATGGGCACTCTAATCCGAAAAGTATCAGGATTGAAGCTTACTGAGTCCAGCAGTGTTGAGGGTAAGAATCTGGGTACAAGTTCAGCCGTTGGGTCAAACGAATAGGGAAATAAGCCAAGGTTTGGGAAGCGTAAGCGTGATGAGAGGAAAAAGGATGGATCATCAGGAGGTTCAGGGAAGAAAAGGGAGAGGGTATGTGGCCACTGGACGTGGAAATAATGGAAAGCAAGGTTACCAGGGAAAGAACGAAGTGATCTGCGGTAAGTGCCGTCGTTCTGGGCACAAGACAGAAGACTGCAGGTCGGGAGCGCCAAAGAACGGAGGAGCGAGGCCCTGTTTCTCATGTGGATCGCTCGATGATTGGAAGAGGGATTGCCCCAAACTCAACAACCAAGCCCGTGGGCGGGCATTCGTGATTGGTGCCTGTGATGCACGACAAGACCCTAATGTGGTCACTGGTACGTTCCCTCTAAATGGTCATTATGCTTCAGTATTGTTTGATACTGGCGCCGATTTTAGCTTCGTATCTGTCGAATTTAAAAGATTACTTGGTCTAAAAACTAGTAAGCTAGACACACCATACTCTATCGAACTGGCTAACGGTAAGACTATAGAAACTCGAGAAGTAGCGAAGGATTGTAAGTTGGATCTCTGTGGTCACGAGTTTGGCATTGATCTATTGCCAGTCGTGCTGGGTAGCTTTGACATATTTGTTGGCATGGATTGGCTATCCGCACACCGCGCCGTCGTTGTGTGCAATGACAAAGTAATTCAAGTTCCCCTCGCAAGCGGTGAAACCCTATCGATCCAAGGGAAAAGGCATGGAACGCCGTTGGGAATTATTACCAGCATGAAAGCCAGGAAGTGTCTGAGGAAAGGTCTCGTCGCATTCTTGGCGCACGTAGTAGATAAGAAGGCCGACGAGCGAAAGTTAGAAGACATTCCAATAGCCAGAGACTTTCCAGATGTGTTCCCAGAAGATTTGCCGGGACTGCCACCACCCCGACAAGTCGAGTTCCGCATCGACCTTGTTCCAGGAGCAGCACCCGTAGCGCGATCGCCATATCGCCTAGCTCCTTCTGAGATGCAGGAACTGTCTGGTCAACTGCAGGAGTTGTTGGACAAAGGTTTCATAAGACCAAGCTTCTCACCCTGGGGAGCTCCCGTCTTATTTGTAAAGAAGAAGGATGGCACCTTTCGAATGTGCATTGACTATCGAGAACTGAACAAATTAACCATTAAAAATCGCTATCCTCTTCCCAGGATCGACGATTTGCTTGATCAACTTCAAGGATCCAGTTTCTACTCCAAGATTGATCTAAGGTCCGGCTATCATCAGTTGCATATCCAAGAAGAAGACGTGCCAAAAACAGCTTTCAAGACTCGTTATGGGCACTATGAGTTCCTGGTTATGCCATTCGGTCTAACCAACGCACCAGCTGTTTTCATGGATTTGATGAACCGCGTGTGTAAGCCATACTTGGACAAATTTGTCATCGTCTTCATTGATGATATCTTGATCTACTCACGCACTAAGGAAGAACACGAGGATCATCTTCGATTAATCCTCGAGGTACTACGCAAGGAGAAACTCTATGCTAAGTTCTCGAAATGTGACTTTGGATTCGAGAGGTTCACTTCTTAGGCCACGTAGTGAATGAAAAGGGTATACATGTCGATCCCGCCAAGATCGAAGCAATCAAGAATTGGGACGCCCCTAGAACTCCTACTGAAGTACGACAATTTCTTGGCCTTGCGGGTTACTACAGAAGGTTCATCGAGAACTTTTCTAAGATAGCACAGTCTTTAACCATGCTAACCCAAAAGGATAAGAAGTTCGAATGGACGGAAAAGCAGGAAGCAGCATTTCAATTGCTAAAGGATAAGTTATGTGGCGCCCCGATACTATCACTCCCCGATGGTACAGAAGACTTCGTGGTTTACTGTGACGCCTCTCACCAGGGATTGGGTTGTGTATTGATGCAACGAGAGAAGGTTATAGCCTATGCTTCCAGACAGCTAAAGCTTCACGAGAAGAATTACACCACACATGATCTGGAATTGGGAGCCGTGGTATTCGCGCTCAAGATATGGAGACATTATCTATACGGAACCAAGTGTACAATCTTCACTGATCATAAAAGTTTGCAGCACATCTTTGACCAAAAGGAATTAAACATGCGACAACGGCGATGGGTCGAGTTATTGAACGACTACGATTGTGAGATAAAGTACCATCCCGGGAAGGCGAACGTCGTAGCCGACGCCTTGAGTCGCAAGGAACGGGTTAAGCCATTGCGTGTCCGAGCTTTGGGCCTAACCATCCACACGAACCTGACTGACCGGATTCGTGAAGCTCAAACTAACGCTCTTAAACCCGAGAATGTCAAAGGTGAAAGATTGCGGAAGATGGTTGATTCACTAAAGCCAAAAGCGGATCAAGCCCTGTATTTCATGAATAGAATTTGGGTACCAGTGTATGGTGGATTGCGTGAACTAGTATTGGCTGAAGCTCACAGTTCGCGATATTCGGTTCACCCTGGAGCAGACAAGATGTTCCATGATTTGAAGGAATTTTACTGGTGGCCAAATTTCAAGAGAGATATAGCGGCGTATGTTGCGCGATGCTTGACTTGCGCGAAGGTCATGGCCGAGCATCAGAGACCATCCGGCTTGCTCCAGCAACCGGAAATACCGGAATGGAAATGGGAACGGATTACTATGGATTTCATTACCAAGTTACCTAAGACAACAAGCGGCCATGACATGATCTGGGTAATCGTTGATCGATTGACAAAATCTGCACACTTCCTCCCGATTCGCGAAACGGATAAGTTGGAGAAACTGACCCGTTTGTATATTAAGGAAGTTGTGTCGAAGCACGGTGTACCTATTTCCATCATCTCCGATCGAGATAGTCGTTTCACCTCAATATTTTGGGAAAGTTTAAATGAAGCCCTCGGTACTCGCCTTGATATGAGTACCGCATATCATCCACAAACCGATGGTCAGAGTGAACGGACCATCCAGACTTTGGAAGATATGCTACGGGCATGCGCAATCGATTTCAGCGGAAATTGGGATACACACTTGCCACTGGTAGAGTTTTCGTATAACAACAGTTACCACACGAGCATTCAAGCTGCACCTTTTGAAGCTCTATATGGACGCAAGTGTAGATCGCCTCTATGTTGGGCCGAAGTTGGTGAAAAGCAACTTACCGGGCCCGAAATTGTTCAAGAGACAACGGATAAGGTCTTCCTGATAAGAGAACGTCTCAAAGCGGCACGTGACCGGCAGAAAAGCTACGCAGATATAAGGCGAAAGCCTTTGGAATTTCAAGTCGGAGACAGGGTCCTACTAAAGGTGTCACCTTGGAAAGGTGTCGCGCGCTTTGTGAAGCGCGGGAAGCTGAACCCACGGTATGTCGGACCGTTCGAAATCCTGTCCAGGGTAGGCCCCGTAGCATACAAGCTCAAGTTACCACAAGAACTTAACGGTGTACATGACACGTTCCACGTATCGAACTTGAAGAAGTGCTTATCCGACGAAACTCTCATCATCCCCGCAGACGAAATCCACATTGACGACAAGTTACACTTCGTCGAAGAACCAATCGAAGTAACCGATTGGAAGGTCCCAAAAGTTAAGACGCAGTAAGATCAGATTGGTCAAAGTGCGTTGGAATGCCAAGCGTGGACCGGAGTTCACGTGGGAAAGGCTGGACCGGATGAAGCAAAAATATCCCGCCCTATTCGAGAAGACCCCTATACCGGAGAGCTCGAAGTGAATTCCGGGACGGAATTCTCTTAACGGGGGGAGAATGTAACAACCGGCAAAATTAAGGTAATCCCGTACTAATTAACTAAACGCAATTAACGTAATTAAACGTAATCATGTGCTGACTGTTTAACTGAGGCCTTAGAAAGATAGAAATTCCCAAATAATGCATAGGAATGCATAAGTTTAAGAGCGAAGCATGATAAGATCATGCGCAAGCAAAACTATCCGGTATGGACACTGGCGATTACCCGGTAAAAATTAAATAAGCGAAACGAACTCCGGACACCCGGAATATAAAATAAATAATATTTTTACAAAATATAATGAGGTTTGGAAACCCAAGGCCATACGTGAAAGCTTATTGTACAAATCTCCCGGTAACGAATAAAGTGCGCGTACTGCACCCGATACGCGCGTAGCACGTAATTTCACCCGGCAAAAGCCAAAATAAATTATCAGTAATTTAACTGGGCAAAATTTAAGGAATATTAATGGTATTTTAATATTCGGGTGACACACGATTAAAAACTCAAGGATACCCGGACGGTACCCGAAAGAGATTAACTTAAACATAATATGGGATAATAATTAGCAAAGTGGACCCCACCAAACACCCCATAGGGGCCGGCCTATGGCCCACTCAATGGGAAAAACCTTTTAATCATCCCACTTTAACTCTTCCAATTCTCACTAATTCAAATGTAGTTAATATTAATCATTGGGTTTGCATGGATTAAAATTGGCCAAAATTCACCAAATCATCTCTCCTATCTCTCTCAAATCCACGGCCAAACA
Organism: Ambrosia trifida; assembly: GCA_028751855.1. Lineage (NCBI taxonomy): Eukaryota > Viridiplantae > Streptophyta > Magnoliopsida > Asterales > Asteraceae > Ambrosia > Ambrosia trifida. The sequence continues at coordinate 147,877,554 of CM054124.1, read as the reverse complement.
CCCTCTTATTATGATCTCCAAAGATTTTTATTATCTCTCACAATCTTACTAAGATATTACACAATCTAGATAAGATACAACTAATCTTTGAAAGATATGGAGAAGATCATATAAGGATACATAGATCATACTTGAATCAAGAAGCCAAAAATCTTCTTCTTCTCTTCCCCTTTGGCCGTAGCATATACCCACCCCAAATACATTTTCTTTTCAAGTTTTACATCTCCAAATCATCTCTAAATCATCATTCTTCAAAACCCCCTTTGTGTGTTCAAGAACTTGGAGCTTAACGCACTTGGAAGAACACATTAAACCTCACCCAAATCCAAGGTTTTTGTCTTCCCTAGCCTTGAGCTAGTAGTAAGTATTACATTGTTTTATTCCTTAAATGTTCATGTTTTGTGCTATTGAAAGCAAGTTGTACATTAATGGGTAATAAAATGGATTTTATTAAGTTTTGTTAGAATAAAAATGGATGAACAATAATATGGGTAAATCTTGGATTTAATATTATTAATATGATATTTGAAGAGAATGTAGAAATATGAACATACTCTTGAGTGAGATGATGATTAGAACATGATTTTTGAAAAAGGCTTGGATATGATCAAGGATGATCTTAATCATCATAAGATGATATGTTAATGACAAAAGTGGATTAAAATGGGTTAAATAAACATAGATGAAAAGTTTCCATATTCAAAGTCCACTCACTTGAATAAGTGAAAAATTGATATTTTGGATAAAAGTATGGAACAATCATGTTAATGACATCTAGGATGGATTATAAGATCATTAAAAGTGAAATGAGGTAAAAAAAAATAAGCATCAAGAAAATGGATCTTCAAAGTCCACTAATTTAGGTGAAAAATGCTAACTTTGGAAGTTAGAGTAGAAAAATGCAACATTTGAAAGTTAAGGGACTAATATTGTAACTTTGAAAGTTAGAGGACTAAAATGAATATTTTAGAAACTATTAGTCCAAAAATGCAATAATGAAAAGTTTGCTGTCAAAAGTATAAGTAATACTTTTTCAAGGTCGATTTGGTAAATACTAGTAACATACTTGGGAATTTTGTATAAAAAGAGTTTTTTTATAAAAGTGGAAGTTATAAAAATATGGACTTGTATTAACATAAGGATTTTTATAAAAATAGAGATTTTTATAAAAATGTTGAACCAAGGTTTAAACTTGAAAAACTTGTACAAAAATGGATACTTTTATATAAATGGGAATGTAAAAGTATCGGAAACATTTTTGGGTAACAAGTTGGACAAGTTGGGCTAAAACCTACAAAGTATATTTTTCCAAGGAAACAAACGTTCGGAATCGGAAGTAGGAATAATACTTCCATAAAAACGCGCAATGGAAACAAATATGAAAAACGCTAAACTAACGAACTTAGTTACATGAGCTAACGTAAACGGACATATGGGAAAAATGCCATTACGACAAGATAAAAATATACATATATATTTTAAGGAAATAAAATATATATAACAAGGGTGAAATGTGCGAAACACTTTCCTAAGTGTAGAAGGAATATTCGTGGGAAAGGAAAACACAACGTAACGAATTAAAAACGCTAAACGACACATGAACTTAACAAGTAGTATCCACGCGTTGGTATATGTACATATGCTCGTTTTCGACGAAATTCTAGTATATCTATTTGAATGGGAAAATAGATATGCGAGAAGGAAAACCGAGACGAGTAGGTGAAATATACCTAGGAACGTGTGAATGACCGACAAGATCCTAGTACATTTATTTAAATGGGAAAATAAATGTACGGCATGGTGAGTCTAGTCGGGCGTTAGAAATATGTTACCAAACGACAAGAACTTAGCATATTTATTTGAATGGGAAGATAAATATGTGGCAAAGTGAGTCGGGTCGGATAATAAGAAATCACATTATATCGAGCGAAACGATCCTAAGTATAATTATTTAAATGGGAAAATAATTATACGTTGGGTAGAGTCGCGTCGAGTATAATATTGTACAAGTCACAAAGAATCTTAATAAGAATAATATATGACTTGTAAGGAAAGGGTAATCCATCGCCATCGAACCTAGGATACGAAACTATTAAACGGGAATTGGGATAAAGACGTGGTCGGGAAGTTGGGTGTACAACTTGCCAAGGCACATACACCATAGGTGTAGTGACTTATACACCTAGAACATTTGTAGGTGCGGGATCACAAACTTTACTATTTTCTTCTTTGAGCCGAGCACAGTTACAGGTGAGTCTCACGGCCCCATTTCTAAACTATTTAACGTTTTTACGGGGGAAAGATATGTTGGGATTTGTATGACGGGTTGGATACTTGAGTTAAGATCGCCACTCGGGGTTGAGACCTCCCCACTATAATCATTAATTCAGGAAAGAGAAACCAAAGGAATATTTGGATAGTACTATTGGTGCCTGACAAGGCCCACCCCTAATCGATAGCGTCGATTATGCATCGGCGTATGCCTGGGGTGCACGTATTCTGAAATCAAGTCGTAGGATTACCGAGTAACGACTTGGGGCGGGGGCATTATTAATTGTCTTGGTTTGGTTATAGGCTCAAGTAAATTGTAGGACTTTGCAACTCCTATAAATGTCATAACAAGGATATTCCCACTTAATAAAGTTTTATTAAATCAAAACCTGTGAACTCACCAATATTTATATATTGACGATTTTCGAACATATCTTTCAGGTAACTGAATGATGAAGGTTAGCATGGCAAGCAGGGTCGGGGGAATCTCCAGGTCGGGCGTTGGAATGTCGTGAAGGGGTCTCATCTCTTTATTCCATGGACTTCGGGATAAAGGGAGGAGCCTCCTTATTAATTTCAAAAAAAATTTATGATTATGTACGAATAATTTGACATGATTATCGGCATTGAATAAATGCCCGTTTGTTTAATTATCATTGTGGTTTGCATTAATCTTGGCTTAATACTTTTGAACCGTCGCGCCACGTGTTTTCGCCATAGGCGTGGTGTGACAGTTGTGGATATCAGTTGGGAGGTTATGGTGATATTTGTTTCTCCAATTTTTGAGATAATGGTTGTAGCCTTTTTATCAGGAAGTACAACATCATCATTTAACCAAAATTCTTAGAGTGTATCGATGTAGATGGGTGCATCAGCGGTTAGTATTGACAGGTACTTGGATTGGAGGAAGACGTCAATAGTGGTATGGAACGGAATGTTTTCATCTGTTTTAACCAAATAGGGAAGGTAATTATGGGTGGTTTTTGCTTGAAGATCCATTGTAATGGTTTTCGAGTCAAAAGATGGAAGGAATTTGTATGAGGCTTAGAGGTTGAAGAAGGCGGTTTTAGTATTTTGAATACAATGAGACAGTGTAACAACTATTGTGGTAAAACAGGGTTTTTATAGCCTCTGATGTGGCCAAAGCTCTGCTTTTGAGAGCAGACGATGCAAACATCTGATGGAGCCTATGTGGCATACAGCTGTTGCCAATGGACAAATGTAAACAGCTGTTGAATTACCAAAGTGCTGATGCTAACAGCACTTGAGGTTTTTTTAATAATATATACATATATATATATATATATATATATATATATATATATATATATAATGGAAACAGTTGTTTTATCTGATCAGACGTTTGAAAACATATTTTTCAAACAAGGAGTGGTTGTTTTATCTTATCAGATGTTTCAAACAGATTTTTCAACTAACAGATGATAGAGTGGATGAAACAGTGGTGGTTTTATCCTTAGCAGATTTTTCAACCAAAAAGCTATTTTTAAGGATGAATTTGGATTTTCTGAAACATTTTAATGTTTTTATTTAAAGCATTTTTGTTGTTTAATCCATGTTTAGCATACCAATCCGAGAGATCAGTTTTTCAAAGGTAGATGTATCTAAAGCTTTTGTCAACACATCTACGAGCTGATCCTCTGTTGGAACATGGTGTAGAGAAATCAAACCTTTTTGATAGCTATCTCTGACAAAGTGATGTCTAACGTCTATATGTTTTGTGGTTGAATGAGAGACTGGATTTTTGATGATATTTTTAGCAGCTTGACTGTCCATCATTAGTGAAGTCTTTAGTGCAGTTATACCAAAATCTAGTAGTTGATTTTGAAGCCACATGAGTTGGGTTGTACAGCTTGCAGCAGCAATGTATTCAGCCTCTGCTATTAAGGTTGAAACAGCTACTTGCTTTTTGCTTTGACATGAGACTAAGGCATTCCCTAGAAATTGGCACCCTCCTGATGTAGACTTCCTTGTGGTCTGGCAGCCAGCAAAATCACTATCTGAATAACCTGAAAGCTCAATTTTTCCATTAGCAGGATACCAGGTACCAAGTGTGGGAGCACCTTTTAGGTCTCTGAATATCCTTTTCATAGCAATAAGGTTTGACTTTCTAGGTGAAGCCTAGGATCTTGCACAGACACGAGTGGCAAACATAATGTCTGGCCTGGATTCAGTTAAGTACAATAAAGACCCAAGCATGCATCTGTAATGTGTCTGGTCAACCAGTTCATCCTTGTCATCAATAGTGAGTAGCTTGGCTGTGCTCCTGGGTGTACTACATGGCTTACAATCATTCATCTCAAATCTGGTTAGTAAGTTTTTAACATACTTGTTTTGATGAATGAATGTGCCATTTTGCAACTACTTCACTTGGAGACCAACGAAGCAGTGAAGTTCACCCATATCACTCATCTCAAACTCTGTTGTCATGAGTTCCATAAACTCTACACACATTTTGTTACATGTGGATCCAAAAATAATGTCATCCACATATATTTGAACAATCATTAAATCTTTCCCTCTCCATTTTAGAAATAAAATTTTATCAATTTTACCTCTTGTGAAACCAATGGATAAGAGAAAGGTGGAAAGAGTTTCATACCAGGCCCTTGGTCTTTGTTTGAGTCCATACAGAGCTTTGTTGAGCTTGTAGACATAATCAGGATGGAATGTGTCTTCAAAACTAGGTGGTTGACATACATAGACCTCCTCCTGACTTTTGCCATAAAGGAAAGCATATTTGATGTCCATCTGATACACCTTGATGTTGTGGTTGACTAGAAAAGGCTAGGAAGAGTCTGATAGCTTCTAGCCTAGCTACAGGAGCAAAGGTTTCATCATAGTCTATCCCCTCTTCTTGTCTGAAGCCTTGAACCACAAGCCTGGCTTTGTTCTTGACAACTATACCCCTTTCATCAGTTTTGTTTTTGAAGACTCACTTTGTGCCAATTGGACAGACATCCTTTGGCAGTGGAACAAGTTCCCATACTTGTTGTCTTTTGAACTAAAGGAGCTCTTCCTGCATGGCTTCTACCCAACTGTTGTCTTTTAGTGCCTCTTGGTACTTGACAGGTTGCGTGAGAGATAGAAAGCCTACAAAAAGACAGATATTTGAGGATTGGCTTCTTGTGAGCACACCCTCTCTGATGTTGCCAATGATTTGGTCTGGTGGATAAGCTCTTAGGTAGATTAACTCTCCTTGATATGGTATGATGGTATTTTGAGGTGAAGGACCGAGGTTTGGTGACTCTGTTGGTGTAACATCTGTTTGCATTTCTGTAGTACCAACAGATGTTTGAAATGGAAGTGGGGGAATGGGTCCAAGTGGTGTAAAGTTGGACTGACTTTTGTCAATAGAGGTTGGACTTTTGTTAACATATGATTGAACAGTGGTTGAACTTCATGAGGCAGTGGTTTGAGGGTAAAACTGGCCAACAGTGGTTGACACAGCTGTGGCAGATTTTTGACAGGTGTTTTGAACAGTTGCTTCCCCTGATGCAGAAGTGACTTTGTAGTGACTTGGGATCACAACATCAATTTTGTAATCTTGTTGTGGAGACTGTGGAATACCTGCACTGTCAGCGTTAGCAGTAATATCTTCAAATTTGAATTTGTCTAAATAAAACAGTTCAGCAGGATTTGCTGGGATTTTTAAGGATGAAAGTTCATTGAACTCTACATTCAGAGTTTCTTATATTGTCCTAGTCCTTGTGTTAAACACTTTATAGGCCTTGGCAGTACAAGAATATCCCAGAAAATACCCACAATCTACTTTGGCTGCAAATTTTGAAATGGAATCTTTAAGATTTAAAATGAAACATGGGCAGCCAAAGATTTTGAAAAATGATATTAATGGTCTGATTTTGAACAAAATTTCATAAGCAGTCTTTTGATGTCATATGTTGATTAAAACTCCGTTTTGAACATAGCAAGCAGTGTTTATAGCTTCTGCCTAGAAGGACAGTGGCAAACCAGAATCTGCTAGCATAGCTCTTGCAACCTCAATGAGAGTTCTGTTTTTCCTTTCAACTACCCCATTTTGTTCTGGTGTTCTTGGAATGCTGTACTGCCTCACAATTCCTTTTGACACACAGAAGTCATCTAACTCCTTATTCTTAAACTCTGTTGTTAGGACAAAAAGGATTGAGGAAACCACTTTTGCAAACCTTAATCTAATTCATACTTCTGCAAATTATTCTAAGTATAGAACTACTGAAGAAAGAAGACTAAAGTACTGAAGAAGGATTCAACAAGTACTGAAGAAGATAGACCAGAAGCTCTGAAGTCAAACCAGACAAGTCCAATGAAGAACTACTGAAGACAAACTACTCATTAGTACTTTGTCATTCATCAGCACTTGTAATAGAATCTTTCCACCGCCCTTATGTTTCAGTAGTTTAATTGTTTATTATTACTTTATCTTTTTGTACAAGTTCCAAGACTGCAACTTGTTGCAGACTTGCTTTTTGATTCAGGTTCATGTATTTGTAAGTCTATAAATAGATAGGTTCATCCCTCTGTTTTAGATATTGATTTTAGTTGAAACTGAAATCCTTTAAAGCTCATTATTGTTATTTCCATTTCATTTACTGAGAATTTGTTTTAGTATTTATTGTCATTCACATTCAATACTTAGATTCTCATTAACTTGTCTTTAGTTTTCAAACATCCAGGGGAGTAATAACTCCTGTTGATAGTGTAACTTTACATACTTATTCCGCTGTGCAAATCTGATTGAACTTACTAAACACATAAGTGTTAACTAGCAAGTAAACCTTCAAGAGCATAATACTGATCCAACAATTGGTATCAGAGCACTGGTTTATCTGATCACATATCAATCTAACACATTGAGAATCAGACACAGTCTCCTATTGATATTCAATAAAGGATTAAAAGTTCACTTTTTCAACATCCATCACTTTAAGAGATAGTTGACAAATCAATACTCTCTAAAATGGATCCACATAATACTTGTTCTGCCAATAAACTGGCTATGCTAGTTTGAAATGAATACAATATCTGGCAAAGGAGAATGGCACATACATTATCTCAGACCAACACCGGTTGCTAGAAATCTGTGATATATGGTCCTCAAAAACCAGTAAACATTAACCGTGAAACTAAAGTAGAAATACCAAAAGACCCAAAGGACTATACAGAAGATGATTTCCTAAAACTTGAGCTTGATGCTAAAGCTTTCTCTATGTTGGCAATGGCACTCCCAAATGAAATCTACTCTGGACTATTACATTGTGGTAGTCCCAAAGAGCTTTGGGACTGCCTAAAAGAACAGTTTGGAGGAACTGAAGAGGTGATTGCCAACACTAGAGAAATCCTGGCTCAACAATATGAAACATTTGCTCACATAAATGGGGAAACTTTAACGCAAAAATTTGAAAGATTCTCCTCATTAATATCTGAGCTAAAACTAAATGGTCAGACCTATACAACTGTATCTATGCTTCATAGATTTTTAAGGTCTTTACCTGAAAAATGGGAAACATATTCTATAGTCCTCAGATCTTCAGCAGACTTTAGCTCCCTCATTCTTACAAAATTACATGGTAGATTGCTAACTTTTGAAAGAGAAATCGATCAAAAGAAGAAATTGCAAAGTTCTGGTAAAACTGCTGATGACTATCTACCAGGTAGTACAACACTAACCTACTTGTTCAAATAGTTTGGATCTTTTGACCACATTGACATAACTGTTGGGATCTCATCAGAAAGATCATTCCCAGGTTATGACAATGATGAATATAGTCAAACTGCTGATAACATGTGTTTTATCATGGTTGATTTAAAAAATTTCAGCAATGATGACTTAGAAGAAATGGACATCTTACACCAACTGGCCATGTTAAGTATAAAAACAAACAAATATAATAAAAGGTCAGGAAGGAAATTTCCAGAAGAAAATAGTTCTACAAAAATTGGTTTTGACAAGTCTAAACTTAGATGTCATAAGTGTCAGAAGTTCGGACACTTTGCTAGAGAATGTAGAAGCTCTAGCTACAACCAATCTCAGTCTGGAAATCAGTTTAACCCTAGTTATAATAGGAATAATGGAACACAAGGAAGTGCACATTTTGTACAGGCACAAGCTCCACAAATCCAATATGTGCCACAAGTACAATATGTACAAATGCCTGCTCAACAGATGCAGAGCCAACAATCAATCCCTTCCATTCTAGCTGCTCAACAACCTCCATAAACTCAGCAACCCTCACAACAAAGTCTGTTCACTTCAGGGTATGTTGACCGGAGCAGTCTTCCTTTTGACACTACTGAGTGCAATCCTGATGCAGACAACAAAATGTTTGACATCAACTGGGGAGAACCTGACAATGGCAGAAAGATTTTTGCCTTAATGGCATTTGAGGGCTGCACCTCAAATTCTGCCCTGTCTCAGGTATCAAAAGAATCTTTAACAAAACTTTGTTCAACTTCATGTAAAGAATCTTTTGCTCTCATAAGAGAGACCAATGTGCATTTACAAGACAAAGCAAATGACTCTGAGAGAAAATTTACTAAGATCAAATGTCATTTAGAAAGAAAACTTGCTACAAAGGCAAAAGAAAATTCTAAATTAACTAAAAATGCTATTGAAACATTAAGCAGAACTTAAAATCATGATAGAAGACCTAGGAAATGTCAGAAAAGAGCTTGCTGACACCAAGGTTGTTTGTGAAAAATGGGTAGAATCTTGTAAAGGGTACCAATAGCTGCTTAACAAACAAAGTGCATCAAATGTTAGGTTTGACATATGGTACAATCATACTGAAACACCAACAGATTTTCCCCCTAAAACTACTGAAGATGGGAGAAAAATTGTTTCAGATGAAACTTCTATAGAGAAAGAATTCACATCTTTTCATGAAAACTTTCTAAAAACTCACAAAGAAAGTTCTTCAGAAGTACTGATAAAATCTGACTTTAAGTAATCAGTAGTTTCATCTACATCAGGAGTTGAGAACCTGAAAACTACTGATGACCTAAAGCAAATAAAAAAGGTCAGAAATTTTCCATCAAATGAAAAAGAAAAGGCAAAAGAATGTGAAATCTGTGGTTTGTTTAACCACAAGACAGAATTTTATAGATATAGAAAAGAATTCAATATAACAAGAAAATTTCACAACTGGTTGTGGGAAAACAACTCAAAAATGATTTTGAAGAAACTTTTTCTCCCAAGAAACAACAACAAGTCAACACCTTTTCTCAGAAAAAGATGAAATCTCAACAACAGTCTTTTTCTCAAAATTCTCTTTCAGTAGTTAGACCTACATCATTAGCAGTTTCACAAACTGCTGAGATTAAAGATCTCTTGTATATGGTACAACTATTGATGACCAAGGTTGATGGTGGTCCTCAAAAGGATACCACCATTGCTCTTAATGAAAAATCCATTGCCAAAAAGACATGGATTCCTCAACCTGGTCAAGAACAAATTGTTAATGTTCTCAAGAGCAAACTTAAAGCCAAACTGGCTTTGGTTCCCAAATCTAACTAATTTGCTACTTTGTGCAGAGAGTCTCCAGAGGCTTAAATAGCATTTGGTATGTTGACAGTGGAGGCTCAATGCACATGACAAGATGCAGATACCTGATAAACAATTTTATCAGTCAAAGAGAAGGATCTGTATCCTTTGGGAACAATGCCAAGGGATATTTGCTAGGACATGGCAATGTCTCTTCTGGCAAAATACAGTTAGACAAGGTCAATCTGGTTGAAAACCTTGAGTACAACTTGCTGAGTGTGTCACAAATGTGTGATAAAGGATATTCTTCCTTTTTCACAAAGACAACATGCAAGATCATATCACCAGAAGGCCAGAAGTTGATAGAGAAGATCATTGAAGATCATACTTTGTTTATAGCCAAAAGTTGTGGCAATGTCTATGCAGTGGACATTGAAAAGGACAAAGTATTGAACAACACTGCCTGTTTCTTCTCAAAGGCATCAACTTCAGAGACTGATATCTGGCACATGAGACTTGGCCATGTGAACTTTAAAACCATAAATAAAGTCACAAAAATGGGCTTGGTCAGAGGTCTATCCTTGAAAGTATTCCAACGTCAAGAACACTGTGTATCCTGGTTAAAGGGAAAGCAGCATAAGTCCTCCTATAAGTCTATTGAAGAATCAATAACAACTGCATGTCTTCAACTACTCCATATGGACTTATTTGGGCCAGTAAAAATCATGAGCCTTGGTAAGAAGAAGTACTGCTTGGTCATCATTGATGACTATTCAAGATTCACATGGGTATTCTTCTTATTTTCCAAGGATGAGGCAGCTGAAATCATCAAGTTCTTCATTCTACAAGTAAAGAAACAATATTCTCTATCTGTCAAAGCCATTAGAAGTGATAATGGGACAGAGTTCAGGAACAAAACTTTGGATGAATTCTGTTCGTCTATAGGGATTATTAGACAATTCAGTGTTCCCAGAACTCCTGAACAAAATGGTGTGGTAGAAAGGAAGAACATGACATTAATTCAAGCAGCAAGAACTATGTTAGCTGATTCAGGCCTACCATTGTATTTCTGGGCTGAAGCAGTTAACACTGCATGTTATGTTCAAAATAGAGTCCTTGTCAACAAAAGACACTCCAAAACTGCCTATGAAGTTCTTCATGGCATGAAGCCCCTTATCTCCTTTTTCAGGGCTTTTGGATGTCAATGTTTCATTTTAAACATTAAAGACTCTATTTCAAAGTTTGTTGCGAAAGTTGATTCATGTTATTTTCTTGGTTATTTTTCCACTAGAAAAGCCTACAAGGTTTTTAACTCAAGAACCAAGATAGTAGAAGAAACACTGAATGTCAAGTTCAATGAATCAAAGCACACTCTTATTCCAACACATCCTGCTGAACTCTTTGACCTTGACAACTTCCATTTCGGACCTGAAAAGACTGTCACTTCATCTAAACCTACTTATTATGGTGATCAGAGGTTTGATGATGCGGATCCAGCACCATGGACTCCTAAAACAATCATTAAGTCAACTTTCAAACCTTCAGAAGTTTCACAAACTTCTGATTCAACAACTGCTGATGTACAAACTTAAACATCTGATTCAGCTCCTACAACTACTGAAGATGTTCAAACAGCTGAACCATACATTATAAACCTCAGTGGTTTGTTTGATGAAGTACAAGAGCCATCTACACGTGTCAGTGGTTTACAACAACTGATTGAACACAAAGATCATCCATTGGAACAAATCATGGGTGATATTGCATCAGGTGTTCTCACAAGAAGCCCTCAAAGACAACAATTGGGTGGAAGCTATGCAAGATGAGTTGCTTCAATTCAAGAAGCAACAGGTTTGGGAAATCTGTCCCTTATGACCAAACAAGCTACCAATTGGCACAAGATGGGTTTTCAGGAACAAACAAGATGAGGCTGGCATAATTATTAAGAAAAAGCCAAGACTGGTGGTACAAGGTTACTCTCAAGAAGAAGGAATTGATTATGATGAAACCTTTGCTCCAATTGCAAGACTTGAAGCCATCAGGTTATTTCTAGCCTATGCCATTTCCAACAAAATAAAAGTTTTTCAAATGGATGTTAAAAGTGCATTTTTGTATGGAAAGATCAAAGAGGAAGTGTATCTTTGTCAGCCACCTAAGTTTGAGGATCCTTCTCATCCTGAGTGGGTGTACAAGCTTGACAAAGCTCTTTATGGGCTAAAACAGGCTCCAAGAGCCTGGTATGAAACACTTTCCAACTTTTTGCTCAAAAATAACTTTACAAGAGGCTCCATTGATAAAACTCTTTTAATTAAAAATGTTGGAAATCATGTCTTACTTGTTCAAATTTATGCTGATGATATCATATTTGGTTTAACAAACACAAAACTGTGTGATGAATTTAAGAAACTCATGCAATCAAAATTTGAGATGAGTACAATGGGAGAACTGTAGTACTTTTTAGGACTGCAGATTAAACAACAAACAAATGGAACTTTTATACATCAATCTAATTATGTTAAAGAATTATTGAACAAATTTTCTTTACAAGACTGTAAATCATGTTCCACTCCCATGATACCTACCACACAAGTTGAACCAGATGATCAAGGAAAACAGATTGATCAAACCATGTATAGATGTATGATAGGTTCCCTTTTATATCTAACTTCTTCTAGACCAGATATTATGTTTTCAACATGTGTCTGTGCTAGATATCAATTAGCTCCTAGGGAATCACACCTAATTGAAGTCAAAAGAATCTTTAGATATCTGAAAGGAACTCCTACACTTGGAATTTGGTATCCTGCTTCTAGCAATACCAAGTTATCAGCTTTTTTAGATAGTGACTATGCAGGGTGCAAAATGTCAAGAAAATCAACATCTGGTGGTTGTCAATTCTTGGGAAACTGTCTAGTGTCCTGGCAATCAAAGAAGCAAACATTTGTTGCAACTTCAACTGTTGAAGCTGAATACATTGCAGCTGCAAGTTGTCCATCACAGATACAATGGCTCCAATATCAACTTCTTGATTATGGAATCAAAGAGACCAAGACACCATTGCTTGTAGATAGTAAATCTGCCATTAGCATCATTCAAAATCCTGTTCAGTTCTCAAAGACTAAACATATTGAAATTAGGTATCATTTCATAAGGGATTGCTATGAAAAAGGCAAGATTGAAGTGAAGCATGTGACAACAGCTAATCAATTAGCTGACATATTCACTAAACCCCTTGACACATCAACATTTCAGAAGTTAGTATCCATGTTTGGGATGCTAAATTTGTAAGTATTTCTTTTACTTTTCTGCACATATTTTATTTTTCACTTACATCTGTTTTTAGTCCAAAACTTCTGAAAAACAAAAGGGGAGAAACTACTTATGAACAAAACATCAGTATGGGAATATTTTCTGAAAAATGATTAACTTCTGATAAAATAATCTTCAGAAGTTATGAATAAAGTGTTTATAAAACTTTCTCATCAGTTGTTAACAAACTACTGAAGAGAAAATGGAAACTATTGATGATAGTTGTTCTTCATCAGTAGTTTTCTCATTAAGGGTAAATCAGACATTTTCCACTTCAGAAGTTTTACCTAGGGCGGTTATAAACTTCTGATAAACACCTTTTCCAACACTTATCCTTTCAAAAAGCAAAATTCCCTCCCTCTCTCTTAAAACACTCTCAAACCCTTAACCTGCAAACATAAACACTGTTCGATCCACACACACATAAACCACATGGCTCTAACATTGAAACAAGGACACAATCAAAGAGGCTACTTTGAGAAACATGAAGCCTGGTCCCAATACGACGTAATCATTGATTTAGTCATTAAATCCCAATACTTCACTGCCCTCACCATTGATCCTCCAATCCACACTGAAACTCTAAATGAGTTCTAGACGAACGTGGAGACGGTGACAGTGAATGATCAGGTGATCTCCCTCAAATCAACCATCCAAGGGAGAACAATGGCAATCACACCTGCAAATTTTGGGATTATACTGGGTCTAGATGATGTGGATGCCCCAGATCAATTTCCAAACTCTGAAATTCATCTGACCATGACAGAGTGTGGTTACCAAGGTACTCTCTCACATGCTACTATTTTTAAGAAATTTTTTGAACCTAAGTACAAACTTTTGTTTCATTACATCATCATGTGTTTGAGTCCAAAAACTGGATCTTATGATCAGATGCCCTCTACTTTTCAACCTATTTTTCATTTCATTGTGAATGAAACAAAATTCAGGGCATCAGCACTTTTCTTTAATGAGTTGGTGTTGCATCACCAAAACTATAAAAAGAAGTTTTTGTTGTTTCCAAGGTTCATTATGCAATGCATAATTAAAGAACTTGGAGAAGAGGTGCTTGTGGGTAAAACAACTGTTTTAAACCCATTAACCTCACAAGCATACTCTAGGCATAATAAACCGGCTGCCTGGCCAGAAGATGACCAAGGGGAACAAACAACTGTCCCCATGGAACCCACATCTTCCAAACCCTCACCCAAGAAGGCCAAGAAAACAAAACAACAAAAACATAAACCCACCAGCCTTAAAAGAAAGGCAGTTCAGTAAGTTGAGATGCCTGAACTTGCCAATGTGCAATCTACACTTGACAAAGATGTGACTGAAACATCCTCTCAGTCTCATCTATCTCAAACCCCCACAAGAGCACCAATCAAAATTCTCTTCAAAAGAAAGAAATCCAAGAAAACCATACCAATTGACCCTTCTTTTAAAACTACCGAACCTTTACCACAAATTGCTGAACCTTTACCACAAACTTCTGAACCTGAAACCATAGAAATTGCCAAACTATGACATGAATGTGTCCCCAACAATCACATCAAACAGGGGACATACCATCAGACTATGACATGAATGTGGATATCCATTGCCCTAACCCAAGAGATGAGGATAAACCAGGGTTTCAAAGCCGAAACTTAGAGACCATAGGTACATTTGAGGCTGCTACTACTCATTTACCACCCAGTGGTGGATCTGAGGACAAAAGTAACATTGCTAAGACCTTATTTGTGGCAACTACTGATGAACGCTTAATGCCTGAGGTAGGAAATCCTCTGAACCAAGAACAAGAGGTACATGAGACAACCGGGTTGGGCCCAGCTCATGATATAACTGATACTGTCCTCATTGAGGATGTTATCAGGGATTCAGATGATTCCATTAATTTGGATGATGATTCACACTCCACTAAACATGAATTTATTGTTGCTAGTGAAGGTCCTGCACCTGGTGTCTCTAAGCTCAAAGAGCTTGTCACACCAGATCAGGTAAAAGTCCACTTGATCCCTGATTCCCCTAAAGTGGCATCTTCAGTACATCCTGAAGATCACCCAAAAACACACCCCTCACTAAAAATGCCTACCCAATTCCATGGCTCATCAAGCATAGATCTGAACCAACTATGCAACCCAGATGGTGCCCTATACCAGATGATGAACACCCTCATTGCCAATCACCTAAAATCTTTCACAACTGCTTAGGAGTTGAAAACCACAACTCAATTTGAGGTGATTAACAAGAAACTTGGTGAGCTGTCCAACAAGATTGACAACAACTCAAGACAGCTTGCTGAACTCACTGGTATAACTTCTCAACATGGCAGGCTTCCAGAAGTGGATGAAGCCAAAAAGGGGGAGAAGACTAAGGAACCAAAGGAGTCACTGGAAGCCAGGATAAAGGCAAGATTGGCTCTACAACAACATCAACAACAGCTAGAAAAAGCCCAGAAACAAAAAGAAGATCAACAAAGGCTTGTTTCTAGAACTGAAGTTGAAGCTGAAACTTCCCAAGGCCATAATGAAGAAACTGCTGAAGACTCTGAAAGTACTAAAGACAATCCTTCAGTAGTTGACACTTCTGTCAACACTTCAGCAGTTAACACTTCCAACATACAAACAACTGAAGAGCCTTCCAAACCAACACAACAACAACCAACTCCTATTCCAAGGCCTACAACAACTCAAATGACTGTGCTAAGCCCTTCTCCAATTTCAATGTCCAAAGAATTACTAGAGAAGAGCTTACTTGTAGCCCAAAGAAAGGCTAAGGAAGATGAGATCTGGAACAACTTGGAAGCAAGGGAAGACTTAAGCTTAAATGAAAAGCTTCAAGCCTATGAAGCAGAGTTGAATAGACAAGCTGAAACAGAAAGAATTGCTGAAGAAGACAAAAGACAACAACTAGTGTCTTTTATATCAAAGAACAGCAAAACAAAAGCCTATTCACTGAAAGGGCTCTCAATGGATGAGCTAACCAGAAGAGCTCAACTTGTTGCTGACAAGAATGCAACAGAGAAGGATAGAAAAGCCAAGAGAGCAGAGATAATTGAAGAACTGGTAGCCAATGACTATGGTTCAAAAGCCTCAGTGTCAAAGTGGAGAGAAGACAAACTACTGGACACATACAAAAGATACAAGGCTTACAAGGCTGCAAATCCAGGGAAGTACAGAACTTCTGAAGTGTCAACTTCAGTAGTTAGAACTTCTGGTGTCAAACAAAGACCAGCTACTAAGAGAAAGCCAGAGGACAATACAAATATTGATTTCAAGATGGTGTTGCTAGAAGGCAACACAGTTGTAAAAGGAGACTTTGATATTGAAGAAAAACCTCTGATAACACAGTTTAGGGATCCTTCAACATTTGCTTATCAAATCCAGAAAACTATCACTGACAAACTGCACACAAAGGTAGTGGTGCAAAGAGAAGACAGAAGTGAATCCCACCTGAGAGTCACAGAAATAGAGAACATCCAGCACTCAGGAACATCCCAGGGATCCAGCATGGTTCCTTATTCTTTTGATTTGTGCTGATCATCAGATGGTCCTTTACTGATTCCAACTAAGTATTGGTGACAAGAAGAGATCTTACAAGAAAGGCCTACAAATCCATGAATGAATTGAAAAATCTATCAACACAAGACTTGCTTACAATTCAACATCTAGAACCTCAACAAGGATCTCTCACTGATGAATAGATGAATCAATTGAAGAAATCCCTGTTCAAAGAAATATGGAAGATAGTCAATGAAAGAAGAAAATAACAATAAGGAATTAGATAAGGTTTTGGCTTCATCAATCCAGGGGGAGATTGTTAGGACAAAAAGCATTGAGGAAACCACTTTTGCAAACCTTAGTCTAATTCATACTTCTGCATATTATTCTAAGTATAGAACTATTGAAGAAAGAAGACTAAAGTACTGAAGAAGGATTCAACAAGTACTGAAGAAGATAGATCAGAAGTTTTGAAGTCAAACCAGACAAGTCCACTAAAGAACTACCGAAGACAAACTACTCATCAGTAGTTTGACATTCATCAGCACTTGTAATAGAATTTTTCCACCGCCCTTATGTTTCAGTAGTTTAATTGTTTATTATTACTTTATATTTTTGTACAAGTTCCAAGACTGCAACTTGTTGCAGACTTGCTTTTTTATTCAGGTTCATGTATTTGTAAGTCTATAAATAGATAGGTTCATCCCTCTGTTTTAGATATTGATTTTAATTGAAACTGAAATCCTTCAAAGCTAAATATTGTTATTTCCGTTTCATTTACTGAGAATCTGTTTTAGTATTTATTGTCATTCACATTCAATGCTTAGATTCTCATTAACTTGTCTTTTGTTTTCAAACATCCAGGGGGAGTAATAACTCCTGTTGATTGTGTAACTTTACATACTTATTCCGCTGTGCAAATCTGATTGAACTTGCTAAACATATAAGTGTTAACTAGCAACTAAACCTTCAAGAGCATAATACTGATCCAACAATCTGTTCCATTGTCACTTTAAAGACTTTTACTGGCAAGTCATATTGTTTCTCAACTTTGGTGACAAAGTCCTTCAAAATACCTACAGTCTCCTCCTTAGAGTGTAAAAAGTAAGTCCATGTAAACCTAGAAAAATCATCAACTATGACAAGACAAAATCTTTTTTCTTCTTAGACTCATGATTTTAACTGGGCCAAACAAGTCCATGTGCAACAATTGAAGACATTGACTTGTCTTGGACTCATCAATGTCTTTGTAAGAGCTTTTATGTTGTCTCCCTTATAAGCATGAAACACAATGCTCATCACATTTGAATTCTTTTGATGGTAGACCTCTTACAAGGCTTTGTTTAGAGGGTGAGTGGATTTTTTGAAGGTTGGTGTGACCCAGTTTCCTATGCCACAATTTCGTCTCTTTAGTGGAGGCAGCAGAAAACAAACAGACATTTGCCATAGGATTATCCTGCAACAAATCAACAACATACACATTGCCACTTCTGTGAGCAACAAGTTGTTCTTTGCTCTTAGCTATGATGGTATCAATCTTTTTAACCACTTCTGGCCCAATAATCTTACAAGTTTTCTTAGTGAAGAATGACCCATAGCCTTTGTCACTCATTTTTGAGACAACCTTTGCTCTGCCGAGCCATTTCGGGCTAAGAAGATGTCTAAGAAGATTAAATTTAAGATTATCAATAAGATTAACATTTTCAAACTTGAGTTTCCCAGCATGAACAGTCCCTGAACCCAACACTTTACCTTTTGAATTATTACCAAAGGATATATCAGCCCCTCCATGAGCTAAGAAGTCCAGAAGAAGGGCTCTACATCCTGTCATGTGCCTGGAGCCTCCACTATCTACATACCGACTATCCAAGCAAGAAGAAGCTCCCTGCACATCAGTAATCGATTAGTTTTGGTGTGTGTCCAAAGCCAATTTGGCTTTGGATGGGTCCACTAACTTTTCAGCCTCAAGCTTAGGAAGATGATCAGTGGTTTGAACTAGTTTTTAAACGAAGTTCAGCAACTATTGCTGACTATTTTCCAGTGCTTGGATGTCAACACTTGGTGCAACAGATGTTTGATCATTTCCTATCTAAATGATAGTAACCATAGGGGTTTCTGTTCACTCTTGGTTTTGAAGGCCTCTTGGGTTCTTCATAAACATGTGACAGACTATGACAAGGTGGTTGTCCATATCCTCTTGGGTACTTGTTTGTGGGTGGAGCAAATGTTACTTGGACATCCCTGGGAGCAGATGTTTCAAGACTTTTGGTAATAGATGTTTGGGCTGGTACATAAGTCTGTTTGGGCTTTCCTTTTGGAGTATTCACCACTGGACTTGCTAGAGTTTTAGCCTTGTACTCTTGTATTTTGACATCAAATTTTTGATATACAGACACTCTTTGATTTTGTCATTCTTTTTACCATATATTGAGCATGTGGTCTTAGAATCACACACACTTGTTTCTTTGTTGATATCAAATGCTTTTAGAAGAAAACAGTTTTTAGTAACTCATAGAAATCATAAAACAAGTGTACAACTTTTTCTTTCTTTTTCCTCTTTTCAACCTTCTTTTCAACAGATGTGCTGGAAGGTCTTTCAAGAGAACGACCTTTGCCTGTGGTGTTTTCTTACCATTAGGGGTTTTGAAATCAAATGGTTTGAAATTTTCAAGAGTATCACACTCATCAGACCAAGTAGGCTTAAATTCATATTTTTCAAGTTCATTGAATGATGAGGAACCGATGGCGGAAACATCGGGATGTCACGTATTGATGATTGTTCAGTAGCTCATGGTAATACATATGTTTAAATAATCCTTTATTTCATTACAAAATTGAATTACATTAAAGTCTACATCAAATAATCAAACAAAGCTTAAAACTTCAAATATCTCCTCATGCTAGCTCTAGACTTCAAGCATCAGTATTTCCTGTTGAGTTTGGAAAAATGGGGGGTCAACTAGAAGTTGGTGAGAATACATAAGCCATGTCACGCAATTAAGTTTAAGAATAAAAGTTTAGCAATTCATATGTCTATCGTAAGTTTAAGTCTACATGAATAAACGTGAAATGTTGAATCGACATAATCAAACCTCCGACTAGTTTAGGTCCATCCCGTCATCCACGGTTCACCTTAATAATATGTTGGAACAATAACAATCACCCACGCTACCTATGTAGGAGGTACACGTATCCGGGTGGGATTGTCAATCCAATAGATCTATTATTGAGTATCGCCGGCTTGGCCATAGCTAATGATTATGTAATGTTGAAACTCGTTGAAACTGTTGTTGTCTAATTCATGAGGCAATAAAGTTTACATCTAGACATGCATGTTGAATTGCTTAAGTAAAATGTTGCAAGTATAAAGAATCGCATAAACATGGTTACGTAAACTCACCTTAGCAAAGTATTAAGTCTCGAGAAATAGAATATGTGTAGCCCCAAAGTTGCCAATTACAAGAGCTTATAATCAAAGCTTCAATTGTAGAAGTAATAGACTATAGAAGAAAGGTATGAGGGAAAGTTTAATCGGATTGAAACAATCGATTTAGAGGTGCAAAGTATAATGGGTCATAGGTGGGTTTTTATACTAGTTTTGGATTCAATTAGCCATTAAAATTGGTCAACACCATAAAGTAAGGTTTTATGATGAATTGACTATTTGACTAAGACTTTGACTATTTGACTCAAGGCTTTATTTAAGAAATAAAAAAAATCATTAGTTTGAATTAGAAAATAAAAAAACACCGTCTTATAAAATGACGATTTTATAAATAGAATTAGGATAGGACATATGTCATGATTGAAGATTTTTTTTTTAAGTACAATGATAAAAGAAACTTAGAAAAATAGAGTGCACGGATAAAGATAAGAATACTTAGAAATAAATTAGACTTTATATCATGGATCGGGAAATACTTTAATGCAAAATAAATGGGAAAATTTGTGAGGTTACACCTCAGGCTTTTCAAGAATGATTTTCTTGCTACTAAGTTCAGTGATTTTAATCTCTTGACCCTCCAAATTAGTTGGTACTACCTCAACTAACTTTTGTTCCCTTTTGTCAGTGTTTTAAAAAGCTGGGGCAGTGGTTTCAAAAGCAAAACCAAACTTCACATGACTTTTGGTTTGTTTGTTGAGGAGCATCTCAAAACCTTTACATGATTCTGTGACACCCCGCATTTTCAGGTTCCTACTTTAACTAAACTCTAGTTAACTTTATTTATATTTACAGCATGTTACTTGGCTAGGGTTCGTTAGGTGAGTCACACGTTGCACAACTATAGGATAATACTACCTCCGTCCCATTAGAATTGTCTTGATTTGAAAAACACAAAGTTTTAGACATATTAAATAATTGCCTTTTTTTGCTTGCCATATGACAATAATATCCTTGAAATATGTGGGTCCATCATATTCTTTGTTTATTTTAGTTGTGTTTTAAGGGTAAATTTGGAAATTGGCTAATAATTTTTTAAAGTGGACACATGAAGTGGGACAAATAAAAAAGGGAATATAGACGCTTCTAATGGCACGGAGGGAGTAAATGCATAAAATGGTAATTCGAGGAATTACCGAACTACGTACAGGTGTCTTCAACCCTGAACGTTGGTGAAACAACAAAACAAATAATTGTGGAATAGTTCTTTTGATATTATTTGCAATTATGTACTTGTGTGAATTTATTTGTGAACATATGTGGCGTTACATGTTAATAAGCGAAAACACGTTACTGACCTCGTAACTGACACTTGACAGAATGAGGATAATATGTAAGTTATAAAATATTGGGTTAAAAATTATATAGATTTATTGTATTTTATATATAAACTTTTACACGAAATTATTTAGAATTAAACGAAACTAATTTTTGTACCTGGGTATATGAGACTGGGTCCATAACTAGTTTTAGTCGGACCGAGAGTCATGAAATACTTATAAATTACTTGGGTTAAATATTTTATAGATTAATTATTATATAAATAGTATATATACACACAGGAACGTATGTATGCATCTAAAATATATATTTAGCATATAAATTCATGACTTGCGAATATCAAGTCATAACACAAACAAATTGTGTCAGCTTCCTCTTTGAAATAAATAACAACCATAAGATAAGATGGTGGGGCCCACCTGGTGGAAATAATAATAATAATAATAATAATAATAAAAAGAATAAAGAAAGCGTGGGTTGTGGACTTTGATCACAGCAGCATCCGCTGCATGCGTGGAGGCGGCCCAACAAGAGTCTAAGGGCCTAGTTCGTAAAATTTCTATAAAATCTCTTTTTTTTTTATCAAAGTTTAGCATTCTAAATCTCACCCTAATTACCCTAACCTGCATAATTACGAAAACGTAACCCTACCCTCTGCCATTAAAATACTTTAAAGATCCTAGGAGCTTGAGAAGGTATAGGATCAATTGGTTGAAGAGCTTAAGGTATATTAATCCTTCTTGTGTGTGTTAATCCTTTTTAATCATGATTTAAAACACTACAAACTTGTTTTTCCAGATCTGATGTGGGTCTATTATGATCAAAACATAAGTTTTATAAAAGATTAACGTGTTAAACGTTAAGCTTTGTGATTATTATGTGGCGTGATACATGTTAATGATTGGTTTTGATTTATAAACATGTAGGGTTTATAGATAATAATATTGTGATAAAAACTTGCATGTTGGGACTGTTATGTTGTATGATCATGATGTGTTACACTTTTATGGTAATATTTAGGCGATAATATGGTCATACGATGCGTTATGAATGAGTTCTTAACATAACTGAAAACGGACAGATTGCATACTCAGATTTGTAGGCTCTCTAATTTGAACTTAAACTATTTGTTTTGATTGTTGCTTTGTTCGATCATCTTATTCATAATCTTAGCTTTGAGAATGTATAAGTTTGTGCGTTTTGGTTATCGTTTGATATGTTTTTTGGAATTTATTACAAATAAAGGTTAAACCTGAATTTCGGATTAATAAATTGGGTCAACTTTAAACGGTCATAACTCGAGTTTTACAAAGAGTTAGGTCACGAAATTTGGGTAGTAGGTAGATACATGAATAACTCATCTTTTCCAAGTGGATTTATTCCATTTTGATGAATACACAATGTTTGGGAATTTTTCTAGTAAACTGATCTGACAAGAGTGTTTTCTAAACCTAACTGTAATGTATGATTTTTCATAATTTTTGTGTATGGTCTTATCTCAAAACAAAAATATGGTCAAGACATGGACTTCCAGGAATATTCATTAAAAATTTGGAAGTCAAATTCATTGTGTAAGTATTTTTAATAAAATCGTTTTCATAGAGCATAATCTGTCCTAAAAAAACACAGATTATGATATGTGCGCATATGTGCTTATTTGGAGTCTTGTATGATTTGCTTATGACTTGAACTTGTATGTGCACTTATATGAGATGTAATTGAAGTGTATAACTGATGTAAATGATAACGTTCACCAACGGGTTTGTAGGGGTATACTTGTGCATCTAGTAACACTTTTTGTCACTTAAATGTTTTCACAACATTAAACATTTTGGACAAACGAGTTATGTGGTGTATCGTATGTACAAACGTACTCACATGGTGTCACGTATAATAGGGAGTCGGTAGCACCTCCTTGTTTGTGAAGTTTGGATTTTTAGCTTGCAATTTAAGGTGAGTTTCACTACTTTTTCTCAAAAGCATGCGTCTCGGGTTTGAGACAACTTACTTAACTTTTCTAGTCCGGTTTGGGGACTACTTTTACATCTCAGGTTTTGAGATCCTTTGACTCCTTGTGTGGGTCGGGTTTTGCTAGTTTCATACTCTGTGTCCTTGATGAACTAAACTGCACTCTATCACGGAAGTCCTTCACTATTTACTGAATGAATTGCTGGGTGGCAAGCGGGTTACTAGTTGATAGCGCTATTAGGTTTGACAAACCTCACACCGTGCTGGGAGCCGGGCGTGAACTATGACCTTAGACTTTATCATTGTTGATAGGCAATCATGTGAGGCAAAAACCAGCTCGCACGGCAAGTGCATCGTTCAAATAGCAATCCGGTATATCATTTTTAGTTATCATGAATGGGTTTGCTACCCTTGGCATACGCTGAACTAGTGGTTCTTGGTTTTGGTTATTGACTACTGTTTTGGGTTTGGGAAACCTAACTGTTGTTCTTGGTTTGGGAAACCTACACTTTTACCTACCTTACTTTGTGAACTCGCCAACTTTATGTTGACACACGATATACGTGCTTTTGCAGGTAGTTAGATTCCGGTGTCACGATTAGGAAGCACAACATGTTTCACTGCATTTGAGGCCTTGCATAACTATAGGATAATAAATGCATAAAAAGGTAATTCGGGGAATTACCGAACTACGTACATGAGTCTTGAACCCTGAACGTTGGTGAAACAACAAAACAAATAAATGTGGAATAGTTCTTTTGATATTATTTGCAATTATGTGCTTATGTGAATTTATTTGTGAACATATGTGGCGTTACATGTTAATAAGCGAAAACACGTTACTTTCCTCGTAACCAACACTTGACAGAATGAGGATCATATGTAAGTTATAAAATATTGGGTTAAATATTTTATAGATTTATTGTATTTTATATATAAACTTTTACACGAAATTATTTAGAATTAAACGAAACTAATTTTTGTACCCGAGTATATGAGACTGGGTCCATAACTAGTTTTAGTCGGACTGAGAGTCATGAAATAGTTATAAAATATTTGGGTTAAATATTTTATAGATTAATTACTATATAAATAGTATATATACACACATGAACGTATGTATGCATCTAAAAATATATATATTTAGCATATAAATTCATGACTTGCGAATATCAAGTCATAACACAAACAAATTGTGTCAGCTTCCTCTTTGAAATAAATAACAACCATAAGTCAAGATGGTGGGACCCACCTGGTGGAAAAAAATAATAATAATAATAAAAGGAATAAAGAAAGCGTGGGTTGTGGACTTTGATCACAGCAGCATCCGCTGCATGCGTGGAGGCGGCCCAACAAGAGTCTAAGGGCCTAGTTCGTAAAATTTCTATAAAATCTATTTTTTTTTATCAAAGTTTAGCATTCTAAATCTCACCCTAATTACCCTAACATGCATAATTACGAAAACTTAACCCTACCCTCTGCCATTAAAATAATTTAAAGATCCTAGGAGCTTGAGAAGGTATAGGATAAATTGGTTGAAGAGCTTAAGGTATATTAATCCTTCTTGCGTGTGTTAATCCTTTTTAATCTTGTTTTAAAACACTACAAACTTGTTTGTCCAGATCTGATGTGTGTCTATTATGATCAAAACATAAGTTTTAATTAAGATTAACGTGTTAAACATTAAGCTTTGTGATTATTATGTGGTGTGTTACATGTTAATGCTTGGTTTTGATTTATAAAGATGTAGGATTTATAGATAATAATATTGTGATAAAAACTTGCATGTTGAGACTGTTATGTTGTATGATCATGATGTGTTACACGTTTATGGTAATATTTAGGCGATAATATGGTCATACGATGTGTTATGAATGAGTTCTTAACATAACTGAAAACGGACAGATTGCATGCTCTGATTTGTAGGCTCTCTAATGTGAAATTAAACTATTTGTTTTGATTGTTTCAGAATGTATAAGTTTGTGCGTTTTGGTTATCGTTTGATATGTTTTTTGGAATTTATTACAAATAAAGGTTAAACCTGAATTTCGGATTAATAAATTGGGTCAACTTTAAACGGCCATAACTCGAGTTTTACAAAGAGTTAGGTCATGAAATTTGGATAGTAGGTAGATACATGAATAGCTCATCTTTTCCAAATGGAGTTATTCCATTTGGATGAATACACAATGTTTGGAAATTTTTCTAGTAAACTGATCTGACAAGAGTGTTATCTAAACCTAACTGTAATTTTTGATTTTTCATAATTTTTGTGTATGGTCTTATCTCAAAACAAAAATATGGACAAGACTTATGGACTTCCAGGAATATTCATTAAAATTTTGGAAGTCAAATTCATTGTGTAAGTATTTTTAATAAAATCGTTTTCATAGCGCATAATCTGTCCTAAAAACACAGATTATGATATGTGCGCATATGTGCTTATTTGGAGTCTTGTATGATTTGCTTATGACTTGAACCTGTATGTGCACTTATATGAGATGTAATTGAAGTGTATAACTGATGTAAATCATAACGTTCACCAACAGGTTTGTAGGGGTATTCTTGTGCATGTAGTAACACTTTTTGTCACTTAAATGTTTTCGCAACATTAAACGTTTTGGACAAACGAGTTATGTGGTGTATGGTATGTACACACGTACTCACATGGTGTCACATATAATAGGGAGTCGGTAGCACGTCCTTTTTTGTGAAGTTTGGATTTTTAGCTTGCAATCTAAGGTGAGTTTCACTACTTTTTATCAAAAGCATGCGTCTTGGATTTGAGACAACTTACTTAACTTTTCTAGTCTGGTTTGGGGACTACTTTTACATCTCGTGTTTTGAGATGCTTTGACTCCTTGTGTGGGTCGGGTTCTGCTAGTTTCACACTATGTGTCCTTGATGAACTAAACTGCACTCTATCACGGATGTCCTTCACTATTTACCGAATGAATTGCCGGGTGGCAAGGGGGTTACTGGTTGATAGCGCTATTAGGTTTGACAAACCTCACACCGTGCTGGGAGCCAGGCGTGAACTACGACCTTAGACTTTATCATTGTTGATAGGCAATGATGGGAGGCAAAAACCAGCTCGCGGGGCAAGTGCATCGTTCAAATAGCAATTCGATATATCATTGTTTAGTTATCATGAATGGGTTAGCTACCCTTGGCATACGCTGAACTAGTGGTTCTTGGTTTTGGTTATTGACTACTGTTTTGGGTTTGGGAAACCTAACTGTTGTTCTTGGTTTGGGAAACCTACACATTTAGTTACCTTACTTTGTGAACTCTCCAACTTTATGTTGACACACGATATACATGCTTTTGCAAGTAGTTAGCTTCCGGTGTCACGATTAGGAAGCACAACACGTTTCACTGCATTTGGCGTCTTGGGCATACACCTAAATTACATATCATGCTTTTACGTTTTCTTTTATATGGTTTTAATTTGGGAGCGTTGTTTTGTGCATGGTTTTAAAACGTTTAAATTTGGTTTACGCTTCTGCAGCTTAACTAAACTTGATTTTTGAAAACAAACTAAATGGTTTGGGTATTTAGAGTTCGTTCATATGACATATGGCTATGGGATCCTGGTATGTCATGCGTCTCGCGGTATAAACCTTGCAGTGGAAATTTGAGGGTGTGACAGATTGGTATTAGAGCCATTGGTTATAGTGAACTAGGCCATGTGGCGCATCAATTGAGACTAAAATTCCAACCAGCTTCACGGACGGGGAAGTCGGCAATAGAGTACCAGTGAGGGTACAAACTGTTAGATACATGGGAGAGAACCCTTGAAGGAACCCGAATCAATGAAACCCGAAGAAAGCGCATGTGGAGAACTCTTATCCATTAAGGGTGATCGTGGTGGTGCCATGGTAGGTATCATCTCATTCTTGAAAGCCCAGAAGTGCATTTGAAAGGGCTATCCAGCCATTCTGGCTAACATCTCTGACACTCGAGCTGAAGTTAAAACGAGGATTGAGGACATCCCTGTAGTTCATGATTTCCTAGTTGCCTTTCTAGAGGAAGTACCTGGACTTCCACATGTTCGTCAAGTGGAGTTCTAAATCGATCTTGCACCTGGAGCAGCACCAGTTGCACGCGCACCATATCGCCTAGCACCAGGCAAACTTCAAGAACTGCCTACCCAACTCTAAGAGCTATTGGATAGGGGTTTTATTAGACCTAGTTCTTCATCTTGTGGAGCCTCAATCCTGTTTGTTAAAAAGAAGGATGGGAGCTTCCGCATGTGCATTGACTATTGAGAACTGAACAAGGTGACTGTTAAGAACCGTTACCTAATACCACGTATTGGTGACTTGTTTGACCAGCTCCAAGTATCCAGCTTCTGTTCCAAAATTTACTTAAGGTTTGGATACCATCAACTGAGAGTCCGAGAGGATGAAGTAGCCAAGACAGCTTTCCGAACTCGCTATGGACATTATGAGCTTTTGGTAATGCCATTTGGGTTAACCAATGCACCGGCAGTGTTCATGGATCTTATGAACCGCGTGTGTAAGCTCTATTTGGACAAATTCGTCATAGTGTTCATTGATGACATATTAATCCATTCTAAGAGCAAGCATGAGCAACACCTGTAGCTGATCTTGGAACTCTTGAGGATTGAGCAGTGATTTTTTGCCCTAAAGATTTGGAGGCATTATCTTTATGGAACGAAGTGTACGATCTTCACTGATCACAAGAGCCTTCAACACACATTCGATCAGAAGGAGCTGAACATGCGACAGCGTCGATGGGTCGAGCTTCTGAATGATTATGACTGTGCTATCATCTAGGGAAAGCTAACGTAGTAGCGGATGCCCTCAGTCGTAAGGAAACGAAACTCAAGTGGGTGCGAGCCTTACAACTCACTACCCATTTTAATCTTCCTGATAAGATTCGAGAAGCCCAGGTTTGACCGAATCAGTGCATTTCTTGGCTATAAAGGAGACGGACAAGTTGGAACGTCTAGCTTCCATATATATTAAGAAAGTTGTCTCTAGGCATGGGGTGCGTACTTCTATTATATCGGATCGCGACTCGGAAGTTACTTCTCGTTTTTTTGGACTACTCTCCAAGATGCTTTGGGGACTCGTTAGATATGAGCACAGCCTATCACCCATAAACTGATGGACAAAGTGAACGTACCATCCAAACATTGGAAGATCTGCTACAAGCATGCGTGGTAGACTTTGGCAACAGTTGGGATAAGCACTTGCCTTTAATCGAATTCTCATATAACAACAGTTATCACACTTCTATTCAGTGTGCGCCTTTTGAGGCACTATATGGATGCAAGGGTAGGTCTCCCATCTGTTGGACTGAAGTTGGGGATAGCCAGCTGACAGGTCCCGAAGTCATGCACGAAACTTCTAAGAAGATAATGCAAATCAGAAACCAGATGGCTGCTGCTCGTGATCGACAGAAAAGCTACGCTGATTAACGTAGGAAACCTTTGTAGTTCCAGATTGGGGACAAGGTACTATTAAATGTTTCACCTTGGAAGGGTGTGATACTCTTTGGGAAACGGGGAAAGTTGAACCCGCTATATGTCGGACCATTCGAGATTGTCGAAAGGATTGGTCTAGTAACTTACAGGTTAAACCTTCTTAATAAACTCAGTGGGGTACACGATGTATCCAACGTATCGTATCGAATCTAAAGTAATGCCTGTTGGATACAACACTGGTGGTGCCACTGGAGGAGATCCAGGTGGACGATCAGCTACGGTTCATGGAAGAACCAGTGGAGAATCTTGAGCGGGGAGTCAAAAAACTCAGACAGAGCACTATACCTATTGTTAGGGTATGATGGAATTCCCGTCTATGACCGGAATACACGTGGGAACGCAGCGATCAAATGCGGCTCAAATATCCACATCTTTTACTGAACCTGAAGCTGTGCATAGACCAAACGCTAAACGTAAAGCAGCTCACTCAAAGTGAATTTCGGGTTGAAATTCCTTTCAACTTGGGTATGATGTGACATCCGGGAACCAAGCACACATTGTTACACTAGCTTTACAGTTTACATACTGAATTTCGGGACGAAATTCTTTTCAACATGGGGATGATGTGACACCCCGCATTTTCAGGTTCCTACATTAACTAAACTCTAGTTAACTTTATTTATAGTTACAGCATGTTACTTGGCTAGCGTTAGTTAGGTGAGTCACACGATGCACAACTATAGGATAATAAATGCATAAAAAGGTAATTCGGGGAATTACCGAACTACGTACATGAGTCTTGATCCCTGAACGTTGGTGAAACAACAAAACAAATTATTGTGGAATAGTTCTTTTGATATTATTTGCAATTATGTGCTTATGTGAATTTATTTGTGAACATATATGGCGTTACATGTTAATAAGCGAAAACACGTTACTGTCCTCGTAACCGACACTTGGCAGAATGAGGATCATATGTAAGTTATAAAATATTGAGTTAAATATTTTATAGATTTATTGTATTTTATATATAAACTTTTACACGAAATTATTTAGAATTAAACGAAACTAATTTTTGTACCCGAGTATATGAGATTGGGTCCATAACTAGTTTTAGTCGGACCGAGAGTCATGAAATAGTTATAAAATATTTGGGTTAAATATTTTATCGATTAATTATTATATAAATAGTATATATACACACATGAACGTATGTATGCATCTAAAAATATATATATATATATATTTAGCATATAAATTCATGACTTGCGAATATCAAGTCATAACACAAACAAATTGTGCCAGCTTCCTCTTTGAAATAAATAATAACCATAAGTCAAGATGGTGGGACCCACCTGGTGGATAATAATAATAATAATAATAATAAAAAGAATAAATAAAGCGTGGGTTGTGGACTTTGATCACAGCAGCATCCGCTGCATGCGTGGAGGCGGCCTAACAAGAGTCTAAGGGCCTAGTTCGTAAAATTTCTATAAAATCTATTTTTTTTTATCAAAGTTTAGCATTCTAAATCTCACCTAATTACCCTAACCTGCATAATTACGAAAACTTAACCCTACCCTCTGCCATTAAAATAATTTAAAGATCCTAGGAGCTTGAGAAGGTATAGGATCAATTGGTTGAAGAGCTTAAGGTATATTAATCATTCTTGTGTGTGTTAATCCTTTTTAATCTTGTTTTAAAACACTACAAACTTGTTTGTCCAGATCTGATGTGGGTCTACTATGATCAAAACATAAGTTTTATAAAAGATTAACGTGTTAAACATTAAGCTTTGTGATTATTATGTGGTGTGTTACATGTTAATGCTTGGTTTTGATTTATAAATATGTAGGGTTTATAGATAATAATACTCTGATAAAAACTTGTATGTTGGGACTGTTATGTTGTATGATCATGATGTGTTACACGATTATGGTAATATTTAGGCGATAATATGGTCATACGATGCGTTATGAATGAGTTCTTAACATAACTGAAAACGGACAGATTGCATGCTCTGGTTTATAGGCTCTCTAATGTGAACTTAAACTATTTGTTTTGATTGTTTCTTTGTTTGATCATGTTATTTATAATCTTAACTTTCAGAATGTATAAGTTTGTGCGTTTTGGTTATCGTTTGATATGTTTTTTGGAATTTATTACAAATAAAGGTTAAACCTGAATTTTGGATTAATAAATTGGGTCAACTTTAAACAGCCATAACATGAGTTTTACAAAGAGTTACGTCACGAAATTTGGATAGTAGGTACATTCATGAATAACTCGTTTTTTCCATGTGGATTTATTCCATTTGGATGAATACACAATGTTTGGGAATTTTTCTAATAAACTGATCTGACAAGAGTGTTTTCTAAGCCTAACTGTAATGTATGATTGTTCATAATTTTTGTTTATGGTCTTATCTCAAAACAAAAATATGGACAAGACTTGTGGACTTCCAGGAATTTTGATTAAAAATTTGGAAGTCAAATTCATTGTGTAAGTATTTTTAATAAAATCGTTTTCATAGCACGTAATCTGTCCTAAAAACACAGATTATGATATGTGCGCATATGTGCTTATTTGGAGTCTTGTATGATTTGCTTATGACTTGAACTTGTATGTGCACTTATATGAGATGTAATTGAAGTGTATAACTGATGTAAATCATAACGTTCACCAACGGGTTTGTAGGGGTATACTTGTGCATGTAGTAACACTTTTTGTCACTTAAATGTTTTCGCAACATTAAACGTTTTGGACAAACGAGTTATGTTGTGTATGGTATGTACACACGTACTCACATGGTGTCACATATAATAGGGAGTCGGTAGCACGTCCTTTTTTGTGAAGTTTGGATTTTTAGCTTGCAATCTAAGGTGAGTTTCACTACTTTTTCTCAAAAGCATGCGTCTTGGGTTTGAGACAACTTAATTAACTTTTCTAGTCTCGTTTGGGGACTACTTTTACATCTCGGGTTTTGAGATGCTTTGACTCCTTGTGTGGGTCAGGTTTTGCTAGTTTCATACTATGTGTCCTTGATGAACTAAACTGCACTCTATCACGGAAGTCCTTCACTATTTACCGAATGAATTGCCAGGTGGCAAGGGGATTACTAGTTGATAGCGCTATTAGGTTTGACTAACCTCACACCGTGTTGGGAGCCGGGCGTGAACTACGACCTTAGACTTTATCATTGTTGATATGCAATGATGGGAGGCAAAAACCAGCTCGCGGGGCGAGTGCATCGTTCAAATAGCAATTCGATATATCATTGTTTAGTTATCATGAATGGGTTAGCTACCCTTGGCATACGCTGAACTAGTGGTTCTTGGTTTTGGTTATTGACTACTGTTTTGGGTTTCGGAATCCTAACTGTTGTTCTTGGTTTGGGAAACCTACACTTTTACTTACCTTACTTTGTGAACTCTCCAATTTTATGTTGACACACGATATACATGCTTTTGCAGGTAGTTAGCTTCCGGTGTCACGATTAGGAAGCACAACACGTTTCACTGCATTTGGGGTCTTGGGCATACACCTAAATTACATATCATGCTTTTATGTTTTCTTTCATAAGGATTTAATTTGGGAGCATTGTTTTGCGCATGGTTTTAAGACGTTTAAATTTGGTTTACGCTTCTGCAGCTTAACTAAACTTGATTTTTGAAAACAAACTAAATGGTTTGGGCATTTAGAGTTCGTTCATATGACTTATGGCTATGGGATCCTGGTATGTCATGCGTCTCACGGTATAAACCCTGCAGTGGAAATTTGAGGGTGTGACAGATTAGTATTAGAGCCATTGGTTATAGTGAACTAGGCCATGTGGCGCATCAATTGAGACTAAAATTCCAACCAGCTTCACGGACGGGGAAGTCGGCAATAGAGTACCAGTGAGGGTACCAACTGTTAGATACATGGGAGAGAACCCTTGAAGGAACCCAAAACAATGAAACCCGAAGAAAGCGCATGTGGAGATCTCTTATCCATTCAGGGTGATCGTGGTGGTGCCATGGTAGGTATCATCTCATTCTTGAAAGCCCAGAAGTGCATTAGAAAGGGCTATCCAGCCATTCTGGCTAACATCTCTGACACTCGAGCTGAAGTTGAAACGAGGATTGAGGACATCCCTGTAGTTCATGATTTCCTAGTTGTCTTTCTAGAGGAAGTACCTGGACTTCCACATGTTCGTCAAGTGGAGTTCCAAATAGATCTTGCACCTGGAGCAGCCCCAGTTGCACGCGCACCATATCGCCTAGCACCAGGAAAACTTCAAGAACTGCCTACCCAACTCCAAGAGCTATTGGATAGGGGTTTTATTAGACCTAGTTCTTCATCTTGTGGAGCCTCAATCCTGTTTGTTAAAAAGAAGGATGGGAGCTTCCGCATGTGCATTGATTATTGAGAACTAAACAAGGTGACTGTTAAGAACCGTTACCTAATACCACGTATTGGTGACTTGTTTGACCAGCTCCAAGGATCGAGCTTCTGTTCCAAAATTGACTTAAGGTTAGGATACCATCAACTGAGAGTTCGAGAGGAGGAAGTAGCCAAGACAGCTTTCCGAACTCGCTATGGACATTATGAGTTATGGGTAATGCCATTTGGGTTAACCAATGCACCGGCAGTGTTCATTATTGACATATTAATCCATTCTAAGAGCAAGCATGAGCAACACCTGTAGCTGATCTTGGTACTCTTGAGGAATGAGCAGTGATTTTTTCTCTACAGATTTGGAGGCATTATCTTTACGAAACGAAGTGTACGATCTTCACTGATCACAAGAGCCTTCAACACACATTCCATCAGAAGGAGCTGACCATGCGACAGTGTCGATGGGTCGAGCTTCTGAATGATTATGACTGTGCTATCATCTAGGGAAAGCTAACGTAGTAGCGGATGCCCTCAGTCGTAAGGAAACGAAACCAAAGTGGGTGCGAGCCTTACAACTCACTACCCATTTTAATCTTCCTAATAAGATTCGAGAAGCCCAGGTTTGACCGAATCAGTGCATTTCTTGGCAATAAAGGAGACGGACAAGTTGGAACGTCTAGCTTCCCTATATATTAAGGAAGTTGTCTCTAGGCATGGGGTGCGTACTTCTATTATATCGGATCGCGACTCGGAATTTACTTCTCGTTTTTTTGGACTACTCTTCAAGATGCTTTGGGGACTCGCTTAGATATGAGCACAGCCTATCACCCACAAACTGATGGACACAGTGAACGTACCATCCAAACATTGGAAGATCTGCTACAAGCATGCGTGGTAGACTTTGGCAACAGTTGGGATAAGCCCTTACCTTTAATCGAATTCTCATATAACAAAAGTTATCACACTTCTATTCAATGTGCGTCTTTTGAGGCACTATATGGATGCAAGGGTAGGTCTCCCATCTGCTGGACTGAAGTTGGGGATAGCCAGCTGACAAGTCCCGAAGTCGTTCACGAAACCTCTAAGAAGATAGTGCAAATCAGAAGCCAGATGGCTGCTGCTCGTGATCGACAGAAAAGCTACGCTGATAAGCGTAGGAAACCTTTGGAGTTCCAGATTGGGGACAAGGTACTATTAAATGTGTAACCTTGGAAGGGTGTGATACTCTTTGGGAAACGGGGAAAGTTGAACCCGCGATATGTCGGACCATCCGAGATTGTCGAATGGATTGGTCTAGTAACTTACAGGTTAAACCTTCTTAATAAACTCAGTGGGGTACAGGATGTATCCCACGTATCGTATCGAATCTAAAGGAATGCCTATTGGATACAACACTGGTGGTGCCACTGGAGGAGATCCAGGTGGACGATCAGCTACGGTTCATGGAAGAACCAGTGGAGAATCTTGAGCGGGGTGTCAAGATACTCAGACAGAGCACTATACCTATTGTTAGGGTACGATGGAATTCGCGTCTAGGACCGGAATACACGTGGGAACGCAGCGATCAAATGCGGCTCAAATATCCACATCTTTATTGAACCTGAAACTGTGCATAGACCAAACGCTAAACGTAAAGCAGCTCACTCAAAGAGAATTTCGTGGCGAAATTCCTTTCAACTTGGGGATAATGTGACATCCGGGAACCAAGCACACATTGTTACACTGGCTTTCCAGTTTACAAACTAAATTTCGGGACGAAATTCTTTTCAACATGGGAATGATGTGACACCCCGCATTTTCAGGTTCCTACTTTAACTAAACTCGAGTTAACTTTATTTATATTTACAGCATGTTACTTGGCTAGTGTTAGTTAGGTGAGTCACACGATGCACAACTATAGGATAATAAATGCATAAAAAGGTAATTCGGGGAATTACCGAACTACGAACATGAGTCTTGAACCCTGAACGTTGGTGAAACAACAAAACAAATAATTGTGGAATAGTTCTTTTGATATTATTTGCAATTATGTGCTTATGTGAATTTATTTGTGAACATATGTGGCGTTACATGTTAAAAAGCGAAAACACGTTACTGTCCTCGTAACCGACACTTGACAGAATGAGGATCATATGTAAGTTATAAAATATTGGGTTAAATATTTTATAGATTTATTGTATTTTATATATAAACTTTTACACGAAATTATTTAGAATTAAATGAAACTAATTTTTGTGCCCGAGTATATAAGACTGGGTCCATAACTAGTTTTTGTCGAACCGAGAGTCATGAAATAGTTATAAAATATTTGGGTTAAATATTTTATAGATTAATTATTATATAAATAGTATATATACACACATGAACGTATGTATGCATCTAAAAATATATATATTTAGCATATAAATTCATGACTTGCGAATATCAAGTCATAACACAAACAAATTGTGTCAGCTTCCTCTATGAAATAAATAACAACCATAAGTCAAGATGGTGGGACCCACCTGGTGAAAAAAAATACTAATAATAAAAAGAATAAAGAAAGCGTGGGTTGTGGACTTTGATCACAGCAGCATCCGCTGCATGCGTGGAGGCGGCCCAACAAGAGTCTAAGGGCCTAGTTCGTAAAATTTCTATAAAATCTCTTTTTTTTTTTTTTATCAAAGTTTAGCATTCTAAATCTCACCCTAATTACACTAACCTGCATAATTACAAAAACTTAACCCTACCTCTGCCATTAAAATAATTTTAAGATCCTAGGAGCTTTAGAAGGTATATGATCAATTGGTTGAAGAGCTTAAGCTATATTAATCCTTCTTGTGTGTGTTAATCCTTTTTAATCATGTTTTAAAACACTATAAACTTGTTTGTCCAGATCTGATGTGGGTCTATTATGATCAAAACTTAAGTTTTATAAAAGATTAACGTGTTAAACGTTAAGCTTTGTGATTATTATGTGGTGTGTTACATGTTAATGCTTGGTTTTGATTTATAAATATGTAGGGTTTATAGATAATAATACTCTAATAAAAACTTGTATGTTGGGACTGTTATGTTGTATGATCATGATGTGTTAATCGTTTATGGTAATATTTAGGCGATAATATGGTCATACGATGCGTTATGAATGAGTTCTTAACATAACTGAAAACGGACAGATTGCATGCTCTGATTTATAGGCTCTCTAATGTGAACTTAAACTATTTGTTTTGATTGTTTCTTTGTTTGATCATGTTATTTATAATCTTAACTTTCAGAATGTATAAGTTTGTGCGTTTTGGTTATCGTTTGATAGGTTTTTTGGAATTTATTACAAATAAAAGTTAAACCTGAATTTTGGATTAATAAATTGGGTCAACTTTAAACAGCCATAACTCGAGTTTTGCAAAGGGTTACGTCACGAAATTTGGATAATAGGTAGATTCATGAATAACTCGTCTTTTCCAAGTGGATTTATTCCATTTGGATGAATACACAATGTTTGGGAATTTTTCTAGTAAACTGATCTGACAAGAGTGTTTTCTAAACCTCACTGTAATGTATGATTTTTCATAATTTTTGTGTATGGTCTTATCTCAAAACAAAAATATGGACAAGACATATGGACTTCCAGAAATATTCATTAAAATTTGGAAGTCAAATTCATTGTGTAAGTATTTTTAATAAAATCGTTTTCATAGCGCATAATATGTCCTAAAAACACAGATTATGATATGTGCACAGATGTGCTTATTTGGAGTCTTGTATGATTTGCTTATGACTTGAACTTGTATGTGCAATTATATGAGATGTAATTTAAGTGCATAACTGATGTAAATCATAACGTTCACCAATGGGGTTGTAGGGATATACTTGTGCATGTAGTAGCACTTTTTCTCACTTAAATGTTTTCGCAACATTAAACGTTTTGGACAAACGAATTATGTGGTGTATGGTATGTACACACATACTCACATGGTGTCACGTATAATAGTGAGTCGGTAGCACGTCCTTGTTTATGAAGTTTGGATTTTTGGCGTGCAATCTAAGTTGAGTTTCGCTACTTTTTCTCAAAAGCATGAGTCTCGGGTTTGAGACAACTTACTTAACTTTTCTAGTCCGGTTTGGGGACTACTTTTACTTCTCGGGTTTTGAGATGCTTTGACTCCTTGTGTGGGCTGGGTTTTTCTAGTTTCACACTCTGTGTCCTTGATGAACTAAACTGCACTCTATCACGGAAGTCCTTCACTATTTACCGAATGAATTGCCGGGTGGCAAGCGGTTTACTAGTTGATAGCGCTATTAGGTTTGACAAACCTCACACCGTGCTGGGAGCCGGGCGTGAACTACGACCTTAGACTTTATCATTGTTGACAGGCAATGATGGGAGGCAAAAACCAGCTCGCGGGGCGAGTGCATCATTCAAATACCAATTCGGTATATCATTGTTTAGTTATCATGAATGGATTAGCTACCCTTGGCATACGCTGAACTACTGGTTCTTGGTTTTGGTTATTGAGTACTATTTTGGGTTTGGCAAACCTAACTGTTGTTCTTGGTTTGGGAAACCTACACTTTTACTTACCTTACTTTGTGAACTCGCCAACTTTATGTTGACACACGATATACATGCTTTTACAGGTAGTTTTCTACCGGTGTCACGATTAGGAAGCACAACACGTTTCACTGCATTTGGGGTCTTGGGCATACACCTAAATTACATATCATGCTTTTACGTTTTCTTTCATATGGATTTAATTTGGGAGCGTTGTTTTGCGCATGGTTTTAAAAGGTTTAAATTTGGTTTACGCTTCTGCAGCTTAACTAAACTTGATTTTTGAAAACGAACTAAATGGTTTGGGCATTTAGAGTTCGTTCATATGACTTATGGCTATGGGATCCTTGTATGTCATGCGTCTCGCGGTATAAACCCCGCAGTGGAAATTTGAGGGTGTGACAGATTGGTATCAGAGCCATTGGTTATAGTGAACTAGGACTGCATGTTGAGTCTAGTCTATAATCATCATAGCTTAAGCGTTAGTACACTCACAGCTTAAGTACACAACTAGCTTTTGGGCTACCTATACTTGCTTAACATGTTATAGGAGATACATATTTGTTTAACACTAAACCCAATACTGGGCACATCTTTGGTCAAGGACGAGGGCTAGGCCTTGTGGCGCATCAATTGAGACTAAAATTCCAACCAGCTTCACGGATGGGGAAGCCGACAATGGAGTACCAGTGAGGGTACCATCTGTTAGATACATGGGAGAGAACCCTTGAAGGACCCCGAATCAATCAAACTCGAAGAAAGCGCATGTGGAGAACTCTTATCCATTCAGGGTGATCATGGTGGTGCCATGGTAGGTATCATCTCATTCTTGAAAGCCCAAAAGTGCATTAGAAAGGGCTATCCAGCAATTCTGGCTAACATCTCTAACACTCGAGCTGAAGTTGAAACGAGGATTGAGGACATCCCTGTAGTTCATGATTTCCCAGTTGTCTTTCTAGAGGAAGTACCTGGACATCCACCTGTTCGTCAAGTGGAGTTCCAAATCGATCTTGCGCCTGGAGCAGCCCCAGTTGCACGCGCACCATATCTCCTAGCACCAGGCAAACTTCAAGAACTGCCTACCTAACTCCAAGAGCTATTGGATAGGGGTTTTATTAGACCTAGTTCTTCATCTTGGGGAGCCTCAATCCTATTTGTTAAGAAGGATGGGAGCTTCCGCATGTGCATTAACTATTGAGAACTGAACAAGGTGACTGTTAAGAACCGTTACCTAATACCACGTATTGGTGACTTGTTTGACCAGCTCCAAGGATCGAGCTTCTATTCAAAAATTGACTTGAAACGGATACCATCAACTGAGAGTCCGAGAGGAAGTAGCCAAGACAGCTTTCCGAACTCGCTATGGAGATTATGAGTTTTTGGTAATGCCATTTGGGCTAACCAATGCACCGGCAGTGTTCATGCATCTTATGAACCGCGTGTGTAAGCTCTATTTGGACAAATTCGTCATAGTGTTCATTGATGACATGTTAATCAATTCTAAGAGCAAGCATGAGCAACACCTGTAGCTGATCTTGGAACTCTTGAGGAATGAGCAATGATTTTTTGCTCTAAAGATTTGGAGGCATTATCTTTATGGAATGAAGTGTACGATCTTCACTGATCACAAGAGCCTTCAACACTCATTCGATCAGAAGGAGCTGAACATGCGACAGCGTCGATGTGTCGAGCTTCTGAATGATTATAACTGTGCTATCATCTAGGGAAAGCTAAGGTAGTAGCGGATGCCCTCAGTCGTAAGGAAACGAAACACAAGTGGGTGCGAGCCTTACAACTCACTACCCATTTTAATCTTCCTAATAAGATTCGAGAAGCCCAGGTTGAGGCTTTGAAAGAAGAAAACGTCGAGCTTGAAACCTTGCACGGTGCTGATAAGCACCTGGAACTGAAGTCGGATGGTCCTCAGTACTTCATGAATCAAGTCTGGATTCCATGTTCTGGAGATCTTAGACAACTCGTGCTTGACGTAGCTCACACCTCTCGTTATTTGGTACATCCTGGTTCGGATAAGATGTACCAAGATCTCAAAACTCTCTACTGGTGGCCAAACATGAAAGCTGGGATAGCCACTTATGTCAGTAAGTGCTTGACTTGTGCAAAGGTTAAGATTGAATATCAGAAACCTTCAGGCTTACTCCAGCAACCGGGAATTCCCATGTGGAAATGGGATGGGATTTCCATGGACTTTATCAACAATCTTCCTAAAACACTTAGTGGGCATGATATGATTTGGGGACATTGTTGACCGTTTGACCGAATCAGTGCATTTCTTGGCAATTAAGGAGACGGACAAGTTGGAAAGTCTAGCTTCCCTATATATTAAGGAAGTTGTCTCTAGGCATGGGGTGCGTACTTCTATTATATCGGATCGCGACTCGGATTTTACTTCTCGTTTTTTTGGTCTACTCTCCAAGATGCTTTGGGGACTCTCTTAGATATGAGCACAGCCTATCACCCACAAACTGATGGACAAAGTGAACGTACCATCCAAACATTGGAAGATCTGCTACAAGCATGCGTGGTAGACTTTGGCAACAGTTGGGATAAGCACTTGCCTTTAATCGAATTCTCGTATAACAACAGTTATCACACTTCTATTCAGTTTGCGCCTTTTGAGGCACTATATGGACGCAAGGGTAGGTCTCCCATCTGCTGGACTGAAGTTGGGGATAGCCAGCTGACAGGTCCCGAACTCGTGCACGAAACCTCTAAGAAGATAGTGCAAATCAGAAACCGGATGGCTGCTGCTCTTGATCGACATAAAAGCTACGCTGATAAGTGTAGGAAACCATTGGAGTTCCAGATTGGGGACAAGGTACTATTAAATGTGTCACCTTGGAAGGGTGTGATACGCTTTGGGCTACGGGGAAAGTTGAACCCGCGATATGTCGGACCATTCGAGATTGTCGAAAGGATTGGTCTAGTAACTTACAGGTTAAACCTGCATAATAAACGAAGTGGGGTACACGATGTATCCCACGTATCGTATCGAATCTAAAGGAATGCCTATTGGATACAACACTGGTGGTGCCACTGGAGGAGATCCAGGTGGACGATCAGCTACGGTTCATGGAAGAACCAGTGGAGAATCTTGAGCGGGGCGTCAAGATACTCAGACAGAGCACTATACCTATTGTTAGGGTACGATGGAATTCCCGTCTAGGACCGGAATACACGTGGGAAAGCAGGGATCAAATGTGGCTCAAATACCCACATCTTTTACTGAACCTGAAACTGTGCATAGACCAAACGCTAAACGTAAAGCAGCTCACTCAAAGTGAACTTCGGGGAGAAATTCCTTTCAACTTGGGGATGATGTGACATTCTGGTACCAAGCACACATTGTTACACTGGCTTTACAGTTTACATACTGAATTTCGGGACGAAATTCTTTTCAACTTGGGGATGATGTGACACCCCGCATTTTCAGGTTCCTACTTTAACTAAACTCTAGTTAACTTTATTTATATTTACAGCATGTTACTTGGCAAGGGTTAGTTAGGTGAGTCACACGTTGCATAACTATAGGATAATAAATGCATAAAAAGTTAATTCGGGGAATTACCGAACTATGTACATGAGTCTTGAACCCTGAACGTTGATGAAACAACAAAACAAATAATTGTGGTATAGTTCTTTTGATATTATTTGCAATTATGTGCTTATGTGAATTTATTTGTGAACATATGTGACGTTACATGTTAATAAGCGAAAACACGTTACTGACCTCGTAACCGACACTTGACAGAATGAGGATAATATATAAGTTATAAAATATTGGGTCAAATATTTTATAGATTTATTGTATTTTATATATAAACTTTTACACGAAATTATTTAGAATTAAATTTTGTACAACGTGTGACAAAAATATTTTGTACCCGAGTATATGAGACTGGGTCGATAGCTAGTTTTAGTCAGACCGAGAGTCATGAAATAGTTATAAAATATTTGGGTTAAATATTTTATAGATTAATTATTATATAAATAGTATATATACACACATGAACGTATGTATGCATCTAAAAATATATATTTAGCATATAAATTCATGACTTGCGAATATCAAGTCACAACACAAACAGATTGTGTCAGCTTCCTCTTTGAAATAAATAACAACTATAAGTCAAGATGATGGGACCCACCTGGTGGAAAAAAATAATAATAATAATAAAAAGAATAAAGAAAGCGTTGGTTGTGGACTTTGATCACAGCAGCATCCGCTGCATGCGTGGAGGCGATAAAATCTCTTTTTTTTTTTATCAAAGTTTAGCATTCTAATTCTCACCCTAATTACCCTAACCTTCATAATTAAGAAAACTTAACCCTACCCTCTGCCATTAAAATAATTTAAAGATCCTAGGAGCTTGAGAAGGTATAGGATCAATTAGTTGAAGAACTTAAGGTATATTAATCCTTCTTGTGTGTGTTAATCCTTTTTAATCATGTTTTAAAATACTACAAACTTGTTTGTCCAGATCTGATGTGGGTCTATTATGATCAAAACATAAGTTTTATAAAAGATTAACGTGTTAAACATTAAGCTTTGTGATTATTATGTGGTGTGTTACATGTTAATGCTTGGATTTGATTTATAAATATGCAGGGTTTATAGATAATAATATTGTGATAAAAACTTGCATGTTGTATGATCATGATGTGTTACACGATTATGGTAATATTTAGGCGATAATATGGTCATACGATGCGTTATGAATGAGTTCTTAACATAACTGAAAACGGACAGATTGCATGCTCTGGTTTATAGGCTCTCTAATGTGAACTTATACTATTTGTTTTGATTGTTTCTTTGTTCGATCGTGTTATTTATAATCTTAGCTTTCAGAATGTATAAGTTTGTGCGTTTTGGTTATCGTTTGATATGTTTTTTGGAATTTATTACAAATAAAGGTTAAACCTGAATTTTGGATTAATAAATTGGGTCAACTTTAAACAGCCATAACATGAGTTTTACAAAGAGTTACGTCACGAAATTTGGATAGTAGGTACATTCATGAATAACACGTTTTTTCCATGTGGATTTATTCCATTTGGATGAATACACAATGTTTGGGAATTTTTCTAATAAACTGATCTGACAAGAGTGTTTTCTAAGCCTAACTGTAATGTATGATTGTTCATAATTTTTGTTTATGGTCTTATCTCAAAACAAAAATATGGACAAGACTTGTGGACTTCCAGGAATATTCATTAAAAATTTGGAAGTCAAATTCATTGTGTAAGTATTTTTAATAAAATCGTTTTCATAGCACATAATCTGTCCTAAAAACACAGATTATGATATGTGCGCATATGTGCTTATTTGGAGTCTTGTATGATTTGCTTATGACTTGAACTTGTATGTGCACTTATATGAGATGTAATTGAAGTGTATAACTGATGTAAATCATAACGTTCACCAACGGGTTTGTAGGGGTATACTTGTGCATGTAGTAACACTTTTTGTCACTTAAATGTTTTCGCAACATTAAACGTTTTGGACAAACGAGTTATGTTGTGTATGGTATGTACACACGTACTCACATGGTGTCACATATAATAGGGAGTCGGTAGCACGTCCTTTTTTGTGAAGTTTGGATTTTTAGCTTGCAATCTAAGGTGAGTTTCACTACTTTTTCTCAAAAGCATGCGTCTTGGGTTTGAGACAACTTAATTAACTTTTCTAGTCTCGTTTGGGGACTACTTTTACATCTCGGGTTTTGAGATGCTTTGACTCCTTGTGTGGGTCAGGTTTTGCTAGTTTCATACTATGTGTCCTTGATGAACTAAACTGCACTCTATCACGGAAGTCCTTCACTATTTACCGAATGAATTGCCAGGTGGCAAGGGGATTACTAGTTGATAGCGCTATTAGGTTTGACAAACCTCACACCGTGTTGGGAGCCGGGCGTGAACTACGACCTTAGACTTTATCATTGTTGATATGCAATGATGGGAGGCAAAAACCAGCTCGCGGGGCGAGTGCATCGTTCAAATAGCAATTCGATATATCATTGTTTAGTTATCATGAATGGGTTAGCTACCCTTGGCATACGCTGAACTAGTGGTTCTTGGTTTTGGTTATTGACTACTGTTTTGGGTTTCGGAATCCTAACTGTTGTTCTTGGTTTGGGAAACCTACACTTTTACTTACCTTACTTTGTGAACTCTCCAATTTTATGTTGACACACGATATACATGCTTTTGCAGGTAGTTAGCTTCCGGTGTCACGATTAGGAAGCACAACACGTTTCACTGCATTTGGGGTCTTGGGCATACACCTAAATTACATATCATGCTTTTATGTT
Organism: Ambrosia trifida; assembly: GCA_028751855.1. Lineage (NCBI taxonomy): Eukaryota > Viridiplantae > Streptophyta > Magnoliopsida > Asterales > Asteraceae > Ambrosia > Ambrosia trifida. The sequence goes on along the minus strand of CM054124.1, from coordinate 147,833,590 downwards.
TTCTTTCATAAGGATTTAATTTGGGAGCATTGTTTTGCGCATGGTTTTAAGACGTTTAAATTTGGTTTACGCTTCTGCAGCTTAACTAAACTTGATTTTTGAAAACAAACTAAATGGTTTGGGCATTTAGAGTTTGTTCATATGACTTATGGCTATGGGATCCTGGTATGTCATGCGTCTCACGGTATAAACCCTGCAGTGGAAATTTGAGGGTGTGACAAATTAGTATTAGAGCCATTGGTTATAGTGAACTAGGCCATGCAGCGCATCAATTGAGACTAAAATTCCAACCAGCTTCATGGACGGGGAAGTCGGCAATAGAGTACCAGTGAGGGTACCAACTGTTAGATACATGGGAGAGAACCCTTGAAGGAACCCAAAACAATGAAACCCGAAGAAAGCGCATGTGGAGATCTCTTATCCATTCAGGGTGATCGTGGTGGTGCCATGGTAGGTATCATCTCATTCTTGAAAGCCCAGAAGTGCATTAGAAAGGGCTATCCAGCCATTCTGGCTAACATCTCTGACACTCGAGCTGAAGTTGAAACGAGGATTGAGGACATCCCTGTAGTTCATGATTTCCTAGTTGTCTTTCTAGAGGAAGTACCTGGACTTCCACATGTTCGTCAAGTGGAGTTCCAAATCGATCTTGCACCTGGAGCGGCCCCAGTTGCACGCGCACCATATCGCCTAGCACCAGGCAAACTTCAAGAACTGCCTACCCAACTCCAAGAGCTATTGGATAGGGGTTTTATTAGACCTAGTTCTTCATCTTGTGGAGCCTCAATCCTGTTTGTTAAAAAGAAGGATGGGAGCTTCCGCATGTGCATTGATTATTGAGAACTAAACAAGGTGACTGTTAAGAACCGTTACCTAATACCACGTATTGGTGACTTGTTTGACCAGCTCCAAGGATCGAGCTTCTGTTCCAAAATTGACTTAAGGTTAGGATACCATCAACTTAGAGTTCGAGAGGAGGAAGTAGCCAAGACAACTTTCCGAACTCGCTATGGACATTATGAGTTATGGGTAATGCCATTTGGGTTAACCAATGCACCGGCAGTGTTCATTGATGACATATTAATCCATTCTAAGAGCAAGCATGAGCAACACCTGTAGCTGATCTTGGTACTCTTGAGGAATGAGCAGTGATTTTTTCTCTAAAGATTTGGAGGCATTATCTTTACGAAACGAAGTGTACGATTTTCACTGATCACAAGAGCCTTCAACACACATTCCATCAGAAGGAGCTGACCATGCGACAGCGTCGATGGGTCGAGCTTCTGAATGATTATGACTGTGCTATCATCTAGGGAAAGCTAACGTAGTAGCGGATGCCCTCAGTCGTAAGGAAACGAAACCCAAGTGGGTGCGAGCCTTACAACTCACTACCCATTTTAATCTTCCTAATAAGATTCGAGAAGCCCAGGTTTGACCGAATCAGTGCATTTCTTGGCAATAAAGGAGACGGACAAGTTGGAACGTCTAGCTTCCCTATATATTAAGGAAGTTGTCTCTAGGCATGGGGTGCGTACTTCTATTATATCGGATCGCGACTCGGAATTTACTTCTCGTTTTTTTGGACTACTCTTCAAGATGCTTTGGGGACTCGCTTAGATATGAGCACAGCCTATCACCCACAAACTGATGGACACAGTGAACGTACCATCCAAACATTGGAAGATCTGCTACAAGCATGCGTGGTAGACTTTGGCAACAGTTGGGATAAGCACTTACCTTTAATCGAATTCTCATATAACAAAAGTTATCACACTTCTATTCAATGTGCGTCTTTTGAGGCACTATATGGATTCAAGGGTAGGTCTCCCATCTGCTGGACTGAAGTTGGGGATAGCCAGCTGACAAGTCCCGAAGTCGTGCACGAAACCTCTAAGAAGATAGTGCAAATCAGAAGCCAGATGGCTGCTGCTCATGATCGACAGAAAAGCTACGCATATAAGCGTAGGAAACCTTTGGAGTTCCAGATTGGGGACAAGGTACTATTAAATGTGTAACCTTGGAAGGGTGTGATACTCTTTGGGAAACGGGGAAAGTTGAACCCGCGATATGTCGGACCATCCGAGATTGTCGAATGGATTGGTCTAGTAACTTACAGGTTAAACCTTCTTAATAAACTCAGTGGGGTACAGGATGTATCCCACGTATCGTATCGAATCTAAAGGAATGCCTATTGGATACAACACTGGTGGTGCCACTGGAGGAGATCCAGGTGGACGATCAGCTACGGTTCATGGAAGAACCAGTGGAAAATCTTGAGCGGGGTGTCAAGATACTCAGACAGAGCACTATACCTATTGTTAGGGTACGATGGAATTCGCGTCTAGGACCGGAATACACGTGGGAACGCAGCGATCAAATGTGGCTCAAATATCCACATCTTTTATTGAACCTGAAACTATGCATAGACCAAACGCTAAACGTAAAGCAGCTCACTCAAAGAGAATTTCGTGGCGAAATTCCTTTCAACTGGGGGATGATGTGACATCCGAGAACCAAGCACACATTGTTACACTGGCTTTCCAGTTTACAAACTAAATTTCGGGACAAAATTCTTTTCAACATGGGAATGATGTGACACCCCGCATTTTCAGGTTCCTACTTTAACTAAACTCGAGTTAACTTTATTTATATTTACAGCATGTTACTTGGCTAGTGTTAGTTAGGTGAGTCACACGATGCACAACTATAGGATAATAAATGCATAAAAAGGTAATTCGGGGAATTACCGAACTACATACATGAGTCTTGAACCCTGAACGTTGGTGAAACAACAAAACAAATAATTGTGGAATAGTTCTTTTGATATTATTTGCAATTATGTGCTTATGTGAATTTATTTGTGAACATATGTGGCGTTACATGTTAAAAAGCGAAAACACGTTACTGTCCTCGTAACCGACACTTGACAGAATGAGGATCATATGTAAGTTATAAAATATTGGGTTAAATATTTTATAGATTTATTGTATTTTATATATAAACTTTTACACGAAATTATTTAGAATTAAACGAAACTAATTTTTGTGCCCGAGTATATAAGACTGGGTCCATAACTAGTTTTTGTCGGACCGAGAGTCATGAAATAGTTATAAAATATTTGGGTTAAATATTTTATAGATTAATTATTATATAAATAGTATATATACACACATGAACGTATGTATGCATCTAAAAATATATATATTTAGCATATAAATTCATGACTTGCGAATATCAAGTCATAACACAAACAAATTGTGTCAGCTTCCTCTTTGAAATAAATAACAACCATAAGTCAAGATGGTGGGACCCACCTGGTGAAAAAAAATTACTAATAATAAAAAGAATAAAGAAAGCGTGGGTTGTGGACTTTGATCACAGCAGCATCCGCTGCATGCGTGGAGGCGGCCCAACAAGAGTCTAAGGGCCTAGTTCGTAAAATTTCTATAAAATCTCTTTTTTTTTTTTTTATCAAAGTTTAGCATTATAAATCTCACCCTAATTACACTAACCTGCATAATTACAAAAACTTAACCCTACCCTCTGCCATTAAAATATATTTAAGATCCTAGGAGCTTGAGAAGGTATATGATCAATTGGTTGAAGAGCTTAAGCTATATTAATCCTTCTTGTGTGTGTTAATCCTTTTTAATCATGTTTTAAAACACTATAAACTTGTTTGTCCAGATCTGATGTGGGCCTATTATGATCAAAACTTAAGTTTTATAAAAGATTAACGTGTTAAACGTTAAGCTTTGTGATTATTATGTGGTGTGTTACATGTTAATGCTTGGTTTTGATTTATAAATATGTAGGGTTTATAGATAATAATACTCTAATAAAACTTGTATGTTGGGACTGTTATGTTGTATGATCATGATGTGTTACACGTTTATGGTAATATTTAGGCGATAATATGGTCATACGATGCGTTATGAATGAGTTCTTAACATAACTGAAAACGGACAGATTGCATGCTCTGATTTATAGGCTCTCTAATGTGAACTTAAACTATTTGTTTTGATTGTTTCTTTGTTCGATCATGTTATTTATAATCTTAACTTTCAGAATGTATAAGTTTGTGCGTTTTGGTTATCGTTTGATAGGTTTTTTGGAATTTATTACAAATAAAAGTTAAACCTGAATTTTGGATTAATAAATTGGGTCAACTTTAAACAGCCATAACTCGAGTTTTACAAAGGGTTACGTCACGAAATTTGGATAATAGGTAGATTCATGAATAACTCCTCTTTTCCAAGTGGATTTATTCCATTTGGATGAATACACAATGTTTGGGAATTTTTCTAGTAAACTGATCTGACAAGAGTGTTTTCTAAACCTCACAGTAATGTATGATTTTTCATAATTTTTATGTATGGTCTTATCTCAAAACAAAAATATGGACAAGACTTATGGACTTCCAGAAATATTCATTAAAATTTGGAAGTCAAATTCATTGTGTAAGTATTTTTAATAAAATCGTTTTCATAGCGCATAATATGTCCTAAGAACACAGATTATGATATGTGCACAGATGTGCTTATTTGGAGTCTTGTATGATTTGCTTATGACTTGAACTTGTATGTGCAATTATATGAGATGTAATTTAAGTGCATAACTGATGTAAATCATAACGTTCACCAATGGGTTTGTAGGGATATACTTGTGCATGTAGTAGCACTTTTTCTCACTTAAATGTTTTCGCAACATTAAACGTTTTGGACAAACGAATTATGTGGTGTATGGTATGTACACACATACTCACATGGTGTCACGTATAATAGTGAGTCGGTAGCACGTCCTTGTTTATGAAGTTTGGATTTTTGGCGTGCAATCTAAGGTGAGTTTCGCTACTTTTTCTCAAAAGCATGCGTCTCGGGTTTGAGACAACTTACTTAACTTTTCTAGTCCGGTTTGGGGACTACTTTTACTTCTCGGGTTTTGAGATGCTTTGACTCCTTGTGTGGGCTGGGTTTTTCTAGTTTCACACTCTGTGTCCTTGATGAACTAAACTGCACTCTATCACGGAAGTCCTTCACTATTTACCGAATGAATTGCCGGGTGGCAAGCGGTTTACTAGTTGATAGCGCTATTAGGTTTGACAAACCTCACACCGTGCTGGGAGCCGGGCGTGAACTACGACCTTAGACTTTATCATTGTTGACAGGCAATGATGGGAGGCAAAAACCAGCTCGCGGGGCGAGTGCATCATTCAAATAGCAATTCGGTATATCATTGTTTAGTTATCATGAATGGATTAGCTACCCTTGGCATACGCTGAACTACTGGTTCTTGGTTTTGGTTATTGAGTACTATTTTGGGTTTGGCAAACCTAACTGTTGTTCTTGGTTTGGGAAACCTACACTTTTACTTACCTTACTTTGTGAACTCGCCAACTTTATGTTGACACACGATATACATGCTTTTACAGGTAGTTTTCTACCGGTGTCACGATTAGGAAGCACAACACGTTTCACTGCATTTGGGGTCTTGGGCATACACCTAAATTACATATCATGCTTTTACGTTTTCTTTCATATGGATTTAATTTGGGAGCGTTGTTTTGCGCATGGTTTTAAAAGGTTTAAATTTGGTTTACGCTTCTGCGGCTTAACTAAACTTGATTTTTGAAAACGAACTAAATGGTTTGGGCATTTAGAGTTCGTTCATATGACTTATGGCTATGGGATCCTTGTATGTCATGCGTCTCGCGGTATAAACCCCGCAGTGGAAATTTGAGGGTGTGACAGATTGGTATCAGAGCCATTGGTTATAGTGAACTAGGACTGCATGTTGTGTCTAGTCTATAATCATCATAGCTTAAGCGTTAGTACACTCACAGCTTAAGTACACAACTAGCTTTTGGGCTACCTATACTTGCTTAACATGTTATAGGAGATACATATTTGTTTAACACTAAACCCAATACTGGGCACATCTTTGGTCAAGGACGAGGGCTAGGCCTTGTGGCGCATCAATTGAGACTAAAATTCCAACCAGCTTCACGGATGGGGAAGCCGACAATAGAGTACCAGTGAGGGTACCAACTGTTAGATACATGGGAGAGAACCCTTGAAGGACCCCGAATCAATCAAACTCGAAGAAAGCGCATGTGGAGAACTCTTATCCATTCAGGGTGATCATGGTGGTGCCATGGTAGGTATCATCTCATTCTTGAAAGCCCAAAAGTGCATTAGAAAGGGCTATCCAGCAATTCTGGCTAACATCTCTAACACTCGAGCTGAAGTTGAAACGAGGATTGAGGACATCCCTGTAGTTCATGATTTCCCAGTTGTCTTTCTAGAGGAAGTACCTGGACATCCACCTGTTCGTCAAGTGGAGTTCCAAATCGATCTTGCGCCTGGAGCAGCCCCAGTTGCACGCGCACCATATCTCCTAGCACCAGGCAAACTTCAAGAACTGCCTACCTAACTCCAAGAGCTATTGGATAGGGGTTTTATTAGACCTAGTTCTTCATCTTGGGGAGCCTCAATCCTATTTGTTAAGAAGGATGGGAGCTTCCGCATGTGCATTGACTATTGAGAACTGAACAAGGTGACTGTTAAGAACCGTTACCTAATACCACGTATTGGTGACTTGTTTGACCAGCTCCAAGGATGGAGCTTCTATTCAAAAATTGACTTGAAACGGATACCATCAACTGAGAGTCCGAGAGGAAGTAGCCAAGACAGCTTTCCGAACTCGCTATGGAGATTATGAGTTTTTGGTTATGCCATTTGGGCTAACCAATGCACCGGCAGTGTTCATGCATCTTATGAACCGCGTGTATAAGCTCTATTTGGACAAATTCGTCATAGTGTTCATTGATGACATGTTAATCAATTCTAAGAGCAAGCATGAGCAACACCTGTAGCTGATCTTGGAACTCTTGAGGAATGAGCAGTGATTTTTTGCTCTAAAGATTTGGAGGCATTATCTTTATGGAATGAAGTGTACGATCTTCACTGATCACAAGAGCCTTCAACACACATTCGATCAGAAGGAGCTGAACATGCGACAGCGTCGATTTGTCGAGCTTTTGAATGATTATGACTGTGCTATCATCTAGGGAAAGCTAAGGTAGTAGCGGATGCCCTCAGTCGTAAGGAAACGAAACACAAGTGGGTGCGAGCCTTACAACTCACTACCCATTTTAATCTTCCTAATAAGATTCGAGAAGCCCAGGTTGAGGCTTTGAAAGAAGAAAACGTCGAGCTTGAAACCTTGCACGGTGCTGATAAGCACCTGGAACTGAAGTCGGATGGTCCTCAGTACTTCATGAATCAAGTCTGGATTCCATGTTCTGGAGATCTTAGACAACTCGTGCTTGACGTAGCTCACACCTCTCGTTATTTGGTACATCCTGGTTCGGATAAGATGTACCAAGATCTCAAAACTCTCTACTGGTGGCCAAACATGAAAGCTGGGATAGCCACTTATGTCAGTAAGTGCTTGACTTGTGCAAAGGTTAAGATTGAATATCAGAAACCTTCAGGCTTACTCCAGCAACCGGGAATTCCCATGTGGAAATGGGATGGGATTTCCATGGACTTTATCAACAATCTTCCTAAAACACTTAGTGGGCATGATATGATTTGGGGACATTGTTGACCGTTTGACCGAATCAGTGCATTTCTTGGCAATTAAGGAGACGGACAAGTTGGAAAGTCTAGCTTCCCTATATATTAAGGAAGTTGTCTCTAGGCTTGGGGTGCGTACTTCTATTATATCAGATCGCGACTCGGATTTTACTTCTCGTTTTTTTGGACTACTCTCCAAGATGCTTTGGGGACTCTCTTAGATATGAGCACAGCCTATCACCCACAAACTGATGGACAAAGTGAACGTACCATCCAAACATTGGAAGATCAGCTACAAGCATGCGTGGTAGACTTTGGCAACAGTTGGGATAAGCACTTGCCTTTAATCGAATTCTCGTATAACAACAGTTATCACACTTCTATTCAGTTTGCGCCTTTTGAGGCACTATATGGACGCAAGGGTAGGTCTCCCATCTGCTGGACTGAAGTTGGGGATAGCCAGCTGACAGGTCCCGAACTCGTGCACGAAACCTCTAAGAAGATAGTGCAAATCAGAAACCGGATGGCTGCTGCTCTTGATCGACATAAAAGCTACGCTGATAAGTGTAGGAAACCATTGGAGTTCCAGATTGGGGACAAGGTACTATTAAATGTGTCACCTTGGAAGGGTGTGATACGCTTTGGGAAACGGGGAAAGTTGAACCCGCGATATGTCGGACCATTCGAGATTGTCGAAAGGATTGGTCTAGTAACTTACAGGTTAAACCTGATTAATAAACGAAGTGGGGTACACGATGTATCCCACGTATCGTATCGAATCTAAAGTAGTGCCTGTTGGATACAACACTGATGGTGCCACTGGAGGAGATCCAGGTGGACGATCAGCAACGGTTCATGGAAGAACAAGTGCAGAATCTTGAGCGGGGCGTCAAGAAATTCAGACAGAGTACTATAGCTATTGTTAGGGTTCGATGGAATTCCCGTCTAGGACCGGAATACACGTGGGAAAGCAGGGATCAAATGTGGCTCAAATACCCACATCTTTTACAGAACCTGAAACTGTGCATAGACCAAACGCTAAACGTAAAGCAGCTCACTCAATGTGAATTTCGGGGAGAAATTCCTTTCAACATGGGGATGATGTGACATTCGGGAACCAAGCACACATTGTTACACTGGCTTTACAGTTTACATACTGAATTTCGGGACGAAATTCTTTTCAACTTGGGGATGATGTGACACCCCGCATTTTCAGGTTCCTACTTTAACTAAACTCTAGTTAACTTTATTTATACTTACAGCATGTTACTTGGCAAGGGTTAGTTAGGTGAGTCACACGTTGCATAACTATAGGATAATAAATGCATAAAAAGGTAATTCGGGGAATTACCGAACTATGTACATGAGTCTTGAACCCTGAACGTTGATGAAACAACAAAACAAATAATTGTGGTATAGTTCTTTTGATATTATTTGCAATTATGTGCTTATTTGAATTTATTTGTGAACATATGTGACGTTACATGTTAATAAGCGAAAACACGTTACTGACCTCGTAACCGACACTTGACAGAATGAGGATCATATATAAGTTATAAAATATTGGGTCAAATATTTTATAGATTTATTGTATTTTATATATAAACTTTTACACGAAATTATTTAGAATTAATTTTTGTACAACGTGTGACAAAAATATTTTGTACCCGAGTATATGAGATTGGGTCGATAACTAGTTTTAGTCAGACCGAGAGTCATGAAATAGTTATAAAATATTTGGGCTAAATATTTTATAGATTAATTATTATATAAATAGTATATATACACACATGAACGTATGTATGCATCTAAAAATATATATTTAGCATATAAATTCATGACTTGCGAATATCAAGTCACAACACAAACAAATTGTGTCAGCTTCCTCTTTGAAATAAATAACAACTATAAGTCAAGATGATGGGACCCACCTGGTGGAAAAAAATAATAATAATAATAAAAAGAATAAAGAAAGCGTTGGTTGTGGACTTTGATCACAGCAGCATCCGCTGCATGCGTGGAGGCGATAAAATCTCTTTTTTTTTTTTTATCAAAGTTTAGCATTCTAATTCTCACCCTAATTACCCTAACCTTCATAATTAAGAAAACTTAACCCTACCCTCTGCCATTAAAATAATTTAAAGATCCTAGGAGCTTGAGAAGGTATAGGATCAATTAGTTGAAGAACTTAAGGTATATTAATCCTTCTTGTGTGTGTTAATCCTTTTTAATCATGTTTTAAAATACTACAAACTTGTTTGTCCAGATCTGATGTAGGTCTATTATGATCAAAACATAAGTTTTATAAAAGATTAACGTGTTAAACATTAAGCTTTGTGATTATTATGTGGTGTGTTACATGTTAATGCTTGGATTTGATTTATAAATATGCAGGGTTTATAGATAATAATATTGTGATAAAAACTTGCATGTTGGGGCTGTTATGTTGTATGATCATGATGTGTTACACGTTTATGGTAATATCTAGGCGATAATATGGTCATACGATGCGTTATGAATGAGTTCATAACATAACTGAAAACGGACAGATTGCATGCTCTGCTTTGTAGGCTCTCTAAAGTGAACTTAACTATTTGTTTTGATTGTTTCTTTATTCGATCATGTTATTCATAATCTTAGCTTTCAGAATGTATAAGTTTGTGCGTTTTGGTTATCGTTTGATATGTTTTTTGGAATTTATTACAAATAGAGGTTAAACCTGAATTTCGGATTAATAAATTGGGTCAACTTTAAATGGCCATAACTCGTGTTTTTCAAAGATTTAGATCACGGTATTTGGATAGTAGATAGATACATGAATAACTCGTCTTTTCCAAGTGGATTTATTCCATTTGGATGAATACACAATGTTTAGGAATTTTTCTAGTAAACTAATCTGACAAGAGTGTTTTCTAAACCTAACTGAAATGTATGATTTTCCATAATTTTTGTGTATGGTCTTATCTCAAAAAAAATATGGACAAGACGTATGTACTTCCAGGAAAATTCATTAAAAATTTGGAAGACAAATTCATTGTGTATGTATTTTTAATAAAATCATTTTCATAGCGCATAATTTGTCCTAAAAACACGATTATGATATGTGCGCATATGTGCTTATTTGGAGTCTTGTATGATTTTCTTATGACTTGAACTTGTATGTGCACTTATATGAGATGTAATTGAAGTGTATAACTGAAGTAAATCATAACGTTCACCAACGGGTTTGTAGGGGTATACTTTTGCATGTAGTTACACTTTTTGTCACTTAAATGTTTTCGCAACATTAAATGTTTTGGACAAACGAGTTATGTGGTGTATGGTATGTACACACGTACTCACATGGTGTCATGTATAATAGGGAGTCGGTAGCACGTCCTTGTTTGTGAAGTTTGGATTTTTAGCTTGCAATCTAAGGTGAGTTTCCCTACTTTTTCTCAAAAGCATGCGTCTCGGGTTTGAGACAACTTACTTAACTTTTCTAGTCCGGTTTGGGGACTACTTTTACATCTCGGGTTTTGAGATGCTTTGACTCCTTGTGTGGGTGGGGTTTTGCTAGTTTCACACTCTGTGTCCTTGATGAACTAAACTGCACTCTATCACGGAAGTCCTTCACTATTTACCGAATGAACTGTCGGGTGGCAAGCGGGTTACTAGTTGATAGCGCTATTAGGTTTCACAAACCTCACACCGTGCTGGGAGCCGGGCGTGAACTACGACCTTAGACTTTATCATTGTTGATAGGCAATGATGGGAGGCAAAAACCAGCTCGCGGGGCGAGTGCATCGTTCAAATAGCAATTCGGTATATCATTGTTTAGTTATCATGAATGGGTTAGCTACCCTTGGCATACGCTGAACTAGTGGTTCTTTGTTTTGGTTATTGACTACTGTTTTGGTTTGGGAAACCAAACTGTTGTTCTTGGTTTCGGAAACCTACACTTTTACTTACCTTACTTTGTGAACTCGCCAACTTTATGTTGACACACGATATACATGCTTTTGCAGGTAGTTAGTTTCCAGTGTCACGATTAGGAAGCACAACACGTTTCATTGCATATGGGGTCTTGGGCATACACCTAAATTACATATCATGCTTTTACGCTTTCTTTCATATGGTTTTAATTTGGGCGCGTTGTTTTGCGCATGGTTTTAAAAGGTTTAAATTTGGTTTACGCTTCCGAAGCTTAACTAAACTTGATTTTTGAAAACGAACTAAATGGTTTGGGCATTTAGAGTTCGTTCATATGACTTATGGCTATGGGATCCTGGTATGTCATGCATCTCGCGGTATAAACCCCGCAGTGGAAATTTGAGGGTGTGACAGATTCCACCCATTTTTCACATTCAACTTGGGTGGCCTCAAGCTCCTTTTTACAACTATGATATTTTGTCATCATAGTTTTGAGCTGGTCTTTGGTTATAGTTGCTTCATGTTTTAAACTGTTGATTTCAGATTCTTTTTCAGTCAATTTTGATTTTAAGTCTTTTGAAAGTTTTACAAATTGAACTTCATCATCTAAAATTTTCTTTCTAAGGTTTTCATCCACCTTTTTAATGTTAGCAAATGCTAGTACACATTTGTTTGAACACAAATATTTTAGGATTTGAGGAGATACCTTAGCATCAGCCATCAATGCACAATCATACTTTCACTCACAATCATCAGCCCAGGGATCTGAGAGATTCACAACCTCTTCCTCAGACTTTTCATCTAGAACTACTGCATTAACAATATCATTAGTCACATTTTCAGATTCAGTCACCACATCCTCATATTCCACCTCTTCCACAATTGTATCCATAGCCATGAAACAAAAATTTTCTGGTTCATTTTCAGCTTTGGCTTCAAGAGAAAAAATCTCATCTGTTAGCTCATCTGATAGACTGCTCCAATCAACAAAGCCTTGTGTGAAGAAACTCTGTTGACTGGTCTCTGTAGGAGCAGAGGGTGGAGTAGCAGTCATTGGCACATGTGCCTGAGCGACAGGGGTTTGAACATAGTGGATCTGAGGAACAGTGGTTGAGGACTGTGCAAAATGAGCAGTGTTTTGCACATTTGGTCCAGGTGTATTATGGGAAACTTGATAAGTGTTGGTCTGTGGCATTTGATTTGGATATGTAATCATAGGTAATCATCACACTTAATCTTTGATTTATCCAACCCCACCTTTGACCTGCAAGTCAACCCTGGAAATCTTCTCCCAGTTTTCTTGTAAAAATTATTAGTTCTTACACTGAGTAGAGCCAATTGGTGCATAATTTCCATTCCTTCCAAGTTATCAGGGTCAGAGTATTTTAGGTCATCATACTCAAAGGATATGTTATCAGATGCCTGGATATCACCACCACTTGCTTCAAAAGCATAGTTTGGTGAATAATGTGGTACCCCGCAATTTCAGGTTCTCACTTTAACTAAGCTCTAGTTACATTCCTTGCATTCTACTTAACTAGGGTTAGCTAGGTAGGACACACGTTGCACAGTTATAGGTTAATAACTGCATGATGTGGTAATTCGGGGATACCATACTGTATACATGATTAGTGAACCTCGGACGTTAGTGAACAATGAAGTTAAATAATTGTGAATTAACTGATTAAGATTGATTTCAATTATGTACATTTTATGATACTGTGTGAAACTATGTGCAAACTGTATATGATTACGTGAACTCAAACCGAATACGTTAATAAAAAACATAATGGATGGACCGTTAGGATGGTTGTGGTCTTAACACATGGGGTTACACTTGTTATGGTCCAAAATAGCGAAAACATCAAAGGAAACAGGCTGGGCAACGAAGCAGGTCACCCAGAGCGAGCCGGGGAGCTGTGAGCAGCCGCTCACAGGCTCCGCGCGGCCGTTCACGGAGGCCTGACGAGCCCAAACCGCCTTAAACTACTATTTAAGAAACCTTAAGCCTCTTGTATCTCCTATCCTCAAACCCTAATCGCCCCTACTGCCCTATTTACGAAATATTAACCCCTAAGCACCTGCTAAGGCGCAAGAACATCGATCAGGAAGCTTCAAGAGCATTCGGTTGATTGTTTTGAAAAGCTCGCGGTATAATCTTCAATCTCTTGTGTATTAATCTTCTTTAATATGTTATAAAACCTTATAACTAAGTTTGTCCAGGTCTGAAACGTTTTCATAAAGATTAAAACTTGAGGTTTATAAAGATTGAATGGGCTAAACATAATCTTATGCGATTAGAAATTGATAGGTTGCATGATTATGCATGTTTTTGATGTTTTAGACTCCTAGGGTTTATGAATGATGATGTTTATGATGTATCACTAGGGTTTGATCAGATGTGGCTCTTATATATGTTGTATATGATGATTATTAGGTGTTATTGATTGATAATATGCAACTACCATTTGATATAATTGATAATATTGCATGATCAGAATCTGGACAAAATCTGAATGTCGACTTGTAGAGTCTGTTACGTGGCTTGAAAGTAATTCTTTTGATCGATTCTTTGCATGAATGGATTGTACATGGTATTAGCTTTTTAGAATGGGAAAAATCATCTGAATTGGATGTCGTTTGATAAGTTTTTGGAATTTTCTTTGATTAATGGTCATATCAGATTTTCGGATTAACAAACTGAGTCAACTTTAAACAATCATAACTCGAGTTTCACAAGGAATTAAGTTATGAAATTTGTATAGTAGGTTAACATTAGAATAACTTGGCTTTTCCAAGTAGATTCATCCCGTTTGGATGAACACACGATTTTTGGGAAATTTCTACTAACCTGGCCTGCTGTAGAAACTTTCTGGACATATCTGTGATGTACGATTTTTCATGATTTTTGTGTTTGGTTTTGAGAAAAAAAAATATGGGTTATCAAATGAATCCCAAATAATATTCAGTAAAAATTTGGGATTTAATTCGTTTGTTAAGTATTTTAAACAAATTAGTTTTCATGGCGCATAATCTGTCCTAAAAACGCAGATTGTGTATTATGTGTTTATGTGACTATTTGGAGTCCTATGTGGTATGTTATTGACATGAACTTGAATGGACACATATATTAGATGCATAGGAAGTGTACAACTGATGGTAACCAACATATGCACCAACGGGTCCCTTGGGTTTAGTTATGCATGTAGAACCACTAGGTGTCACTTATACAATTTTGAACAATTAAACATCTTGGACAAACGGGTTATATGGTGTAATGGTATTACACATATACTCACTTAGTGACACATGTACTAGGGAGTCGGTAGCACACCCTACTTTGGAGTTTGGATTTATTTGCTTGCATACTAAGGTGAGTTTCACTACTCTTTCTCAAAAGCATGCGTCTCAGGGTGAGACAACTTTGATAAACGTTTTCTAGTCCGGTTTGGGACTGCTATTATATCTCGGATTGAGATGTTTTGACTCCTGTGGTGGGTCAGCTTTTCGTTACGAATCCTCGAGGAGGATTATACTTTGATTAGTTTAAAACTTATTGGTCCTTTGTGAACTAAACACTCTATCACTTGAAAAGTCCATGCATATTATTGGGTTAATCGCTGGGAGCGAACGGGGTATTAGTTGATAGCGCTATTAGGTTGTGCAGCAACCTTATGTTTGCGATGCTGGGAGCATGGGCATGAAGTTCTGACCACATTTGAGAACTAGTGTTGATAGACACTAGTTATTGAGGCAAACTATTATATTACTGAAGGTGTCCCAATAATACTGTTTAGTTGCAATGAGTGGGTTAGCTACCCCTGACACCCTTAAACTAATAACACTTGAACATTTGGGTCTGGGAGACCTACGCTTTCGATTACTTAATACTTGTTGTTATGTGGTCTGGGAAACCTACATACGTGGTTTGGGAAACCAGCGCGTTTACTTACTCACTTTCTTTACTTAGTGAACTCACCGACATTGTTTGTTGACTCACGATATACATGCTTTTGCAGGTAGTTAGCTTCTGTATGCGTATAGGATCGGCTAATCAACAAAGATTATGATCAAACAAGTTCAATTCAGGTGCGCAATCCCTGAATTGATCACAAAATGATAATAAAACTAGCAAAACACAGAAATCATCATAAACACTTTCATTTCATTCAATAACATAATCAATTACACTTCAAAAGATTGTTTATAATGATATAACTTAATTACAGACTCAATAAAAACCCTAGGGAGAAACACACACTAGGAGGGAAAAAATGACCAAAAGTTAAACATTCAAAAATGAGTTTGCCTTATATAGACTTGCACATTCGACCAAATAGCTTGGTTGAATGTGCAGGTTCGACCGTTCATATAGGGCGAACTTGGACACATATATATACAAATCTACATTCGACCTCCCAGTTCCTCCTTCGATCGTTTACTTTTCACCTTCGACCACACGATAACAACAAAACATCTTGAAATTCGCAATTCAATATCACTAGTCGTACTTTCGTGTATCTACAAGCTCCCCCTCGACTATTGCTTGAATTGCTTCAGCCTTTGCTCTTCATCCATAGTCTTGTTCATCAGTTTGATACGCAATAACGTCTTTTGTTCTTTCGTCATCACTGGTTCATGAGTCTGTTTAGGTTTCTTCTTTTCAACATTTTGAATCTTAACAAACTTCCCCAGCTTCTTATCGAAATCACAACCCGCATTAACATCCCACGCAAAGCATAAGAACACCACACGTTGGTAGTTAGCTGCCTGTTCACTATCTTTCGCTTCACAATAAATTGGATTATCTTCGTGCGAGCAATTGATTAACCACATCGGGTCAAAAATATGAATCTTCTTAAAATCCTTCAAACCATCCTTCAGAACGATAATAGCCTCTGCTGTCTTCCAGACATAGTACCACCACATAAAATCCTTTGAAAGTGTTGTGGAATTTGCATCAAAGGAATATGCTTCAACACTTTTGGTGGTTTATACTTCAAAGTCACCTTATGCAACCCTGTAATCTCATCCTTCTCCTTCTTGTGAACAATCCTTTTAGGATATTGTGGGGTAAACACTACCCATTTCATCCTGCTCTCCCTCGCCATGCGATTTGCAAAGTAACCAACAAGATGGTTGTTTACTGAAGCACCTGACATTTCATGTCTGCAGATATCGCGAACAACCCAGTATGATAGTGTCTTAATGTCGTGGAATCTGTTGAAGTACAGAATTCCTTTCTCCCATTTCACTGCGACGCATTTAAGCTGTCTCAAGTACTTCCATCCGAGAGCTTTTCCTTAAACAATTCGTTATGGAATTTTTAAAAGCTACCTTGAACTTCAGTCTTTGGACGGTTAGCTTCTTTTTCTTTAAGCTTCCTCAATAATTCTTTCAAATCATCAGATTGTTCAACATTTGGCTTTCGACAATCTAAATCTTTGAACACTTCTTCAACGAACTTCTTACTCTTCTCGCGAGCAAGTTTCTCAGCCTGGCTCAGTAATTCATCAGAAAATTCAGGAAATCCAGAATCTTTATCATTCTTAAAGTATTCTGCATATTCCTCACTAGTAATATCCTCTATCTCCACTTCTTCAAACATTGGGACATCTCTATCATTGGAATGATTACCTGCCTGTTTCTCAGGTATATTAGGAATCTGATTCTCACTCATCAACTCCTCTAGAGATTTACCAACCTGTTTCGCTAGTCCCTCCAATATCTCTTTAGATACGGCTGCAGAAACTTCTCCGTCTTCTATATCAGGATCATTATATTCCAACTCAAAATGCATATCGTTTGACTCAAATATATCTGTAAACCTACCAGTCATCTCGATCGTCCAGACTCTATCAGTCAACATCTGGCGATATAATTTCTTATCTTCTTCAGATAAGGCTCTTAATTTCTCGTTCCAGAAGATATTATCATCGTCAGTAGTGCCACCAGGAGCTTTCGAACTAGATTCTCCTGTGTCTTTTCCTGATCCTCTCTTTTCATACTTATACTTGTCAGTATCATCATCACTATCAGAACTAGCAGAGCTATTACCATCACCTGACTCATCTCCTGAACCATCATCATCACCATCATCTTTCTTCTTCTTTTTAGGAGCATCCGGCATCCTCATTCAACTCAGCATCATCTTCTTCTTCTTCTTCATCTGATGGTTCAAAATCAACTTGCTCCTTGTCACGTTCTTTATCTTCTTCATCAGCTTGTAGTTGTGGAGCTTTAGAATACAAATCCTTTATTAGATTATTCATACTCTTTTTGTCTGCTCCACTACTAGAAAAAAGGCCTTTCTTGACACGCATTGCGTGTCAAGGAAAGGGTCTGATGACAAGAAAAAAAACGTCAAGGACGGTGGTGTCATAAATTTAAGATGACATATTTCCGCGTATCATCTGTTTATGACACACATTTATGACAGCATTTATTGACACGCGTTATGACACTTTTTAATGACACGCATTTTTATGACAATTTTTGTTGACATTTTTTCGACACATATTATGACAGAAATTTATGACAGAATTTTATGACGTTCTTTTGCATGTCATAATTTATTAATCTAAAACAATTTCCTGTAAAATTACATATTTACCCTCCTAAATTTATAGCCATTTTATTTTATGCAAAATAATTAGCAAACTAATAACAAAAACATTATTTCATTATATAATACATATTTGTCAAATTACAATCCAATCCGAGACAACGTTTAACGTTTAAAAAAATATTGTATCGACAATACATTGCCTTCATCCCTTGAAAATAAATGTCGCGGCGTAGCTTGACCATTCTTCGCGAATGACATCCATGTCTTCATCCGCGTAATAATCCGCTCCTCCCCCAACCTATGACAACAATAAAATTAATACATTAGTCGAAACCGGCCAATAAAGTTAAATACATAGCTTTTAGTTTCATTTAAGCAGTGCATTAAAGAATTTTATAATTTGCCACTATATCACTGTAACAATAAGGTTGTTACCTGCATGACACCAGCACCAAGAACAAGCTGACAAAGTAATAAGTAACTATTGTTGAGTTTCAGGCATTTAAAGTACCTAATGACCAATTGGTTTGGCGTTGCAAACAATAAAAGATAAAGGGTACCACAACATGTTCTCTTTGAGTGTTTGTAAGCTGTTATTATTAAATCAACATGTATATGATGAGCAGTTAAAGTTGGATTTTCATGTGTCGAGCCAGCTTATGATTGGTCTGAATGTTGACTTCAGTTGATCACACCGCACAAGGCGTGGCTGGGCATTAAGACCTGCAACCAAACGGTACCAAATGGTGGATAGGACAGTCTGCAAAAGAAACAAAGGAGAAACTTATCAGCATATAAATAACTAAGAGGAAGCATGTCAAGCGGCTCGAAAACATGGGATGTGCAAAACTCAGTCTAAACAGTAAACACATAAACCGAACCTGAACCGGACCCAGACCGGTTACATATACTCCATTTCGTGGTTAGTTCTGGTCCAGCCAAAAACATGATTTTTTTCCTTTTTATTTTAATGAAAACAACTCAGCTTAGGTGAGAGTTTGGGCTTGAATCACCCGCCAGAAGTTTGAATCCAGCTCCCAGATCAGTTTGGTACTGAATGTCCGAAACGACACTAAACCAGAACCAGACCAACACCAAACCTGTCTTATAAAGTCCAACTCTAGCTTCCATTAGGGTCTGTTTGGTATGGGGTAATGGAATGGATGGGGGAATGGAATGGACGAGGTAATGGAATGGACATGGTAATGGAATGGATCATTACCATTCCATGTCTTGTTTGGTTGTCATGTGGGAATGAAACAAAACATTATTTTGTGTTGTTGGATAGACAAGAAAAAACGAATGAATAAAATCGATGGTTAGTGGCGGTGGTGGGTGGTGGTCAGTGGCGGTGACGGTGGGTGGTGATATGTGGCGGGTAGCGGCGGTGGTGGGCGGCGGCGACGGTGGAAGGTGGAGGTGGATGGTCGTAATGGTAGGTGGGTGACGATGGTGAGTAGTAGCGGTGGTGGATGGCGGTGGTGGTGGTGATGGTAGGTGGTGGTGTGTGGCGGTAGCGTGGTGGTGGATGGCGACGGTGGTGATAGGTGGTGGCGACGACGGTGGTGGGTGGCGGCAACGGTGGCGATGGGTGGAGGTGGATGGCGGTGATGGTGGGTGGGTGACAATGGTGAGTAGTGGCGGTGGTGGGTGGAGGAGACGGCGGTGATGGGTGGCGGCGGTAGTCGTGGGTAAAGGAAATTGTGGTGAGTGACGGTGGTAGGTGGTGGAGGTGGCGGTGGGTTGATGACGGTGGTAGGCGGCGGTGGGTGGTTTTGTATGGCGGGGGTGGTGGGTGGGTGACGGTGGTGGGTGGTGGCGGTGGTGGGAGGGTGAAGTAGTGGGTGGTGGCGGTGGTGGTGGTTGGTGGCGGTGGTAGGTAGGTGAAGGTAGTGGTTGGTAGCGGTGGTGGTGGGTGGTGACGGCGGTGGTGGGTGGTGGTGGCGGCGGGTGGTGACGGCGGTGGTGGGTGGCGGTGGCGGTGGCGGCGGTGGGTGGTGGCGATAGTGGTGGTGGGTGGTGGCGATAGTGGTGGCGATAGTGGTGGTGGGTGGTGATGGTGAGTTATGATTTTGTTAGTAAAGGGTGAATGGGGATGGAATGAAAAAAAAACATGGGGGGTGGATGGAATGGTTTTGAGGGAATGGAATGCCTTGTGGAATGGGTGATTCCATTCCTTTAGCCAACCAAACACATTATTTTTCATTACCTTGTAATGGTCCATTCCATTCCCTCTTTCATTCCGTCATACCAAACGCTACCTTAGTTTCAAATTTTTGGTTCCGGTTCGCTCTGGTCCGGTTTTGGACCACGGCACATCCCAAGCTGAATGCGTTTTTTTAAAGGAAAACGCAGCAACCTTTATTTCACCAACAAAAAATGTACATCACATAAACACCAACACAATACTAGCTGAAAGCATATTTAAATGCATAAAATCTTCTAATCATATATTTAGAAAATCAATTTATTACTGATTCAATATAAGTTTTATACCCATATTCAAACGCACTAATTATTTATATAAGAAAATTGAACACAAGTGTATCATGTCAACCCACTCATGCCCATTTCGACACAGTCAAAAACTTACTTGTTGTCACTATGAAGAGCAAAAGGAGCCATATAACTTCCGTCCCCACCAAAAACTAAAGAGAGGGGAAATCTTTGATGAAGTGATGGAGGAAGATCGTCTCTCTTCTCATCTCCCCCAATAAAGAAATCCACATACGCAAGCATCATATTAGAAGTTGCAGAGACCTGCATTTTAATTTTTACCAAATAAAAACATTATGTTTCCAGTCCCTCAGTTGTACAGATTGCAATTGACTATTGTGAGACTGAATATTAAACCCAAGGTACTAGAAAGAAATAATGAATTTTTAGTCCCTCCATATAACTACATGGTTGACCCAGATTATACTTTTTTTTTTAAAAACTTGTAGCACTTTTAAAAAAATAATATGATAAAAAAACTCACGTAATCTTTGTATCTTCTTTTTACGACACCATTGCAGCCATGTCCAAGAAAAGGGATAGGATATAATAGAAAAAATGTTATATACTGCAAAAGCGCTAACCTTTTTTTGTTCTTTCTTAGCCAGATACTCAATAATCTCTTCGTCGCTAATCTTCAAGTGTCAAGTGTTAAGCAATGAAGCCCATGCTATACATACATGTTCTGGAAGTTGAAGGTCACCAAAGCATAATATAGTCAAATGACAAAGATTTTTGGATAGCACCACCTGAGGATTAGAAAAAAAACAGGACATAACTCAAACATTAAAGCTGCATAGTATTATATATCAACAAATCAGAAACCAAGATGACAAATAAAACAATGTAAGTGTACAGCAGCAAATTTGATCCTAATGAAACCATACTCATGTGCGCCTATGTTTAAAGCGAACTCCCTAAAAGCTTTGAGATGTATCAAAAGTAATGCAAAGGTTGTTGCTAATGAGGCGAGAACAAAGTTTAAAAGAACGGAAACGCGCCTCGAGGCGTTTTCCCTTCGCCTCCTCAGAAGCGTTTTCAGACCAAATCGCCTTGAGGCGCGCCTCGAGACGCACGCCTCAAGCGTTTTTTTAACCATGGGGCGAGAAAACATCGGATAGCACAGAGCGTAACGAAGGCATAAATACAACAACAATAAAAAAAAACTTCACACTAACAAAAACAAAGCTGGTTTACCCCCTAATATAAATTGTTTAGTTACAACACTTGGATATGTCAGGCAACTTATGATCCATTAAACTCTTTTTGTTATCAGCTAGATTTTTGAATTGGCCTACTGTAAGCATAATAAGCTTAGTTAAGTAATAAAAAGTAACAAAAAATGTCATTAGAACCCACTGTAACAAAAAATGGCATGCCGTCATTTTGTTCCTAAGAAAATCATATCAGTTGCTGAAATACTTTTTGATTGGTGGGATCTCAAAATAATAAATCCTTTAAGTAACATTAATGTAATGCTCTGATCTACTGCCACTTATTGAGTTCAAATTACATGTCAATAGACTCTGATTTCATCTAATGAAACAATGTTGTCAAATTACATAAGTCTAATGATAATTTCAAAAGAAACGAAATTCTTTTAACTCATGTGATGCAAAGTAAAGATGCTACTATCACACACCTGAGAGATGATAAGGAAACAGATATAGGTTACCTCTTCTTGCAGCTAAGGATTTGATGTTAGGGTTTCAACAAGTTATTTGAGTGAAGATGATAGCGGCGTCCTCTTCCTCGCCTCCACAACTCAGGGTTAGGGTTTAATTTCTTCACAGCTTCCTATTTACAGGTTTGATTGAGCAGAATTTTAGGTTTATGGAACGAGCAGAATTTTTGGTTTGATTAGGAAAGAGGGGTTTGATTTGAGAGAGAACGAGAGAGAAAGAGGGGGGTTGATTTGAGAGAGGGAAGGTTTATAGAAAAACGTGCGTGAGTGAAATCTTTTGAGATTTTAGGTGACACAAACTATGACACGCGATTTCAAAACTGTCATGTTTTTTTATTTTATGACGGTAAATTATTGACGTGCATAAAAAACGTCAAGAAATTATCATTTTTTTCCAAAGATGACATTTTTTTTATGACATGCACTTTTGCATGTCATAAAATGTGGTATGTCATAAAAAAACTGTCAAGGAAGGCCGTTTTTCTAGTAGTGCTCTCAACTTCTTGTTCTCCTCTTTCATAGTGATGTACCTTCTGGTGTTTCTCTACTCATGTAATAACAACTTCTTGTTCTCTTTCTGAAGTCGTTTAATCTTTGCTTCCAGAGCTTCTTGATTTTCATGTGAAGATTCGACAACATCCAACATCTTTCTGTCATTATTCCTCAACTGTTCGATCTCTGCTTGTTTCTGATTAATAATCTTCATCATATCTGCAAGCTTCTGGTTAACTGCAGTCATCACATCACTATCTATAGTAACCTTTGGTATTGAAGCTTCAGCAACTAGAATCTTTCCTTTCTTCAGCTTTTTCAAAACTCTATCCAAAGCATCATTGAATGCATCGGTTGGCAGTTCAGTATGCTCAGCAGCAGATGATGTCTTCTGTTTCTTTGCTGCTGGGGATGTAATGGGTGATTTAGAGCTAGATGCTACAGGAACTTTCTTCCCAGCAATCAAATTCTCAATGTCTTTAGCTCTTTTCTCCATCGGCTTAACAACTTTTTCTTTCTTCTTATATAAAGGCTTCTTCTGTTTCTCTCCAGCCTTTGGCGATCCTCCAAAATCTTTAGATCCCAAACCTAAACCTTCATCAATATCATCCAATGCAATCAGACTTTTTGTCCTATGTTCTTCTAAAGACTTGTTTAGACTTTCAGACTCACCAGCCACAGTGGCCTTGGGCGTGGTGCTCTTAACAGTCTCATTATCTGAATCCCATATTTCTTCAACCCGAGTTTCCTCTGAATCCATTGATTCTTCATCCACCAAATGTGTTCCTTTCTTCGCAACACTCTTCTTCCTTCTAGAAACTTTCTTTGGTGGTTCTACATCATCCTGTTTCTCTTTCCCTTTTCCACTCTTTGCGCCGACATTCACTACTTGCCGTTTTCTCTTTGCATCAGGATCAAGAGGGCATAAAGGATTATCTTCATCAGAATCACTGTTAGCATGCCTAGCTTTATCGGTACCTGGATCTTCATATCCTGGGTTAATCAGATGACCAAACAAATTCTTCAATGGTGGTCTCTCATTCATCGTCACGCCTTTATAACCCTTCATTCTTACTAGCGTGTTCAGATTCATGTGATCCTGTACGACTATCTGAGTAGGATCTCTTCTCAAGTTCTTGTACTTCTCATCAAAAATCATCTGCAGCAATCTCGGATATAAGAGAAACTTCTTGTTCTTTAAACCTCTTAGTTGTTCCAGCATATGTTCAAGTATCATTCCGGATACATTGAAAGGGTTGTTCAAGATTAGGGCAACCATCAAAGAGCTAATACTCTTTCTCATAACATCATAGCCTCCGCTCACTGATCCAAACACATGTAACATAACGTGTGCAAGATACTTAAACTGTGGACATAGCTTTCCTTTGTGTAATGAACCATCAATAATCGGTCCATTGCATTTCATTCTAAGGAAACACTTTCTCTGCTCAATCCAAGAAAGAACTCTTGGATCTGTCTTCTTATCCTGCAGCTTCAGTGCCTCTCTGATGTCATCTTCAGAAACAATCACTAACTCCTCCTGAATCGTACTTACGACAGCAGATTCATTGTTCCAATAATCCATTATAGCATTCTTCCAGAATTCTTGTTGATGATATTTGTATATGATGGCGGGAGTAGCAAGGGCAACAATCACACGGCTTCTCTTTAAGAAATCAACAATACCGGTGAATTCGGTATGTTTCTTCAGATCTCCCATAAACGCACAGCAATTGTGTGCTGCTTCAAATGGTAATTCTTCAACTTGTTCTTTTCCAGCTGCCTTTTCTGAAGATCCTGCGGGAACATCAGTACTCTGTGGTTCAGACATAGTAAAACTGTAAATCAAATCAAGAAAACACATTAAAAACGGACAAAATAACCAAAACTTGAAATTTTTGATTTTGAAATTCTACATTCGACCATTCGAAGGTACAAATGTGAAAAATGAGGTTCGAATGTGGAGTTAAAGGATCGAATGTGAAAATCAGTTGTTTAAAAATGTTCATTCGACCATTTGTTCCACTTTCGACCGTTTGAACATCTACATTCGACCAAAAAACCACTTTCGACCGTTTAAAATTGGGCGAATGAGACTGTTCATCTTCTCAAATTGCAGATTTTGATTTACATAGTTTTAACATGCCATTTTGATTTGAAAAGCAACTAATATGACCGATAAACATTTTCCAATCATCAATTTTGATTATTATTCAGTGTTTATGTGTTTTCACTTAAAATCTAGGGTTCAAAGTTTTTAAACAATCAATTGACTGATCTAAGTTGTCTAAACCCTTGATTTTGGATTATTCTCCCCCTAAAACACTTAAACATTGAATCCTTAACATCAGTTTTAATAATTAACGGTTAGAAATCATGTTTTAATCTCAGTTAGGGTTTGAACACAAATTCGAATAATCTGTCCTTGTTATTGAATGAATACCTGCAAATGTTATCTTAAAATGATCAGCAAGAATCAACGAACACAATGATATGATTTTTAAATCACGAGCAACAAGGTCCCTTAATCTCAAAAATTTAAAAATTTTTGAATATGAGGTCGAATGAGCAGATTAGGCATATATAGGCTCCACATTCAACCAAACTACTAGGGCGAATGTGAAAATTTGTCCACCTTCGACCCTATTTAAAGGTTCGAATGTAGACAAATGGTTCGAATGTGAAAATATCATATGAACACTCACATTCGACCGTTTGAAAGCTTCGAATGAGCAGGAAAAAAATTCCACCTTCGTCCCAATGAAGGGGCGAATGAAACTTGGAATTTTTGAAGTTTTTACCAAATTTCAAAAACGAATCCCGTTCAAAATTTTTCTCAACTTTTAAGCATCTGACATTCATTATTTCTCATTTTAAGATGACAAAACTCAAATGGTCCATCAAGCTTTAGAAAATCACCATCAACCACCATCAGTTATCAAAAATAAGATAGAAATGTAAAATCTTTTGGATTTTCTAAACTTTTTGTTAACACACACCTAAAATCATTTTGAGTTTTGTATTTTTGACGAGAAATGTAAAATGCAAAAATGTAAAGATAAAGCAGTAAATGTTTTGTGATTTCCGGTAAGAGGATCATATCAGTCTTTGAGAAATCTGATCACACCATTGATCTTTTGATTTATTATCATTAAAGACAATGTATGATCTGGCAACTGCTGATATTGTGATCCACATAAACTCACATGCAGACTGTTGAGCAGTGCTTTAGACTGATACTATTATTTATAGTATAAACTCAATTGTCTGTGGTTCCCACGCACACGACATACTCCCGTATCAAGAAGTAAATGCACAAAGACTCATTGTAACGCGTGATTATGCTTTCGTCATCTGTAATTTACAAGGTATGAGGCACAGAGGTGTACAGGTCAGCAACTTAATGCTACAAAGTAACTTGTGCACTCTACCAGGTTGAGGGCTGATATCAATCATGATTTACATCAATGATTAGATACGATGTATTAGATAATCTTTGATTATCGTCATACATTGAAAGTTCCTCAATTCGGTAACTTTAGGATTTGGCTTTACAGCTCTTTTATAAAGACACCCTATCTGATCTAGGTCCGTAATGACTTACAGCAGAAGATCAGAGAGGCTATCCCCAGATAACTAATAACATAACGACCCGAAACCTTCGAATTTTGTACAAATACCCTATCAAACGAAATTACACTACTAAGACCATATGCCTATAAGGAGTTCATCCACACAACAATTCGTTTGATATGTATGTATTAGGCACGTAGTAATAGGTCTACGAAGTCTATCAACACATCACACAGACTCAAACACGCGGCTTATATTGCATTACACTTCTTTAGCATGTGTCAGATCCCCACTGATGTACTATCATTTCCCCTTTTTCTCCTGGAAATCATTTTGGGTTTTCTATTTTTTATGGAATTTTTGGATTTTTCAATTTTTTTGGTTTTTCTAAAATTAAACTCTACCAAAAATGTAAAACATATTTTTGGATTTTTTGTAATTTTCTGAAAACAATAAAAACTAAAACTAAAAAGCGATAAACTGAGGTGGTGATCAGTCTTGTTTTTGTTTTATACCGTTAGCTTTTAAAAGATATTCAAATCTTGATTTACCAAAAGCTTTGGTAAAAAGATCTGCACGTTGATAGTCAGTGTGGATTTTGACCATATCGATCAACTCTTTTGCGTAACAATCACGGATAAAATGATATTTGATCCGGATATGTTTAGCTTTCGAGTCATTTACTAAATCTTTTGTCAATGCAATTGCAGCCTCATTATCACAGTAAATAGGCGTTTTAAGAAATTGCAAACCGTAGTCCACCATCTGTTGTTGTTTCTAGAGAACTTGTGAGCAGCAGCTTGATGCTGAGACATATCCTGCTTCACATGTGGATAAGGCAACTGTAGTTTGTTTCTTGCATTGCCAGGTCACGAGCCTACTCCCCATAAACTGGCATCCAGCCGTTGTGGATTTGCAATCTTTATCACAGCCTCCCCAATCTTCATCACTAAAAGCAATCAGGTCAAAATTATCATCATTAGGGTACCATAGTCCTCTCGACGGACAACCCTTCAGATATCTAAGGATACGTTTTACAGCTGCAAGATGACTCTGTTTCGGCTTCGATTGATAACGTGCACAGAGACATGTCGCAAACATTATATCTGGTCTGGAAGCGGTGACATACATCAGAGATCCGACGATTGTTCTGTATCTAAAAGGATCAGTTAGCTCCCCCTTAGCATCAACACCAATCCCATGATTAGGTTGTATCGGGGTATCCATTGGCTTCCAATCATCCATCTGGAATTGGCTCAAGACTTCAGAAACATATTTGGTCTGATGAATAAAGATCCCCATTGGTTTTTGATCCACTTGCAAGCCTAGGAAAAACTGCATCTCTCCCATCGCACTCATTTTGAACTTTTCCAGCTTAACACGTTCAAATTCTCTGCACAGAAGTTCATTAGTAGAACCAAAAATAATGTCATCAACATAAATTTGCACTAGAAGCAAGTCATCCCCTGTTCGTTTTGTGAACAGTGTGCAATCTACCAAACCTCGTTTAAATCCTTTGGATAGATGATACGTGCTCAGCTCCTCATACCATTGCCTTGGAGCCTGGTGCAACCCATGGAGAGCTTTGTTTAAAACGTAGACCTTATCCCGGTGAATAGGATCTTCAAAGCCTGGTGGTTGACCTACGTAAACTTTTTCCTTGACCACACCATATAGAAACGCGCTTTTAACGTCCATTTGATACACCTTGAATTTCTTGTAAGATGCAAACGCCAGAAACATGCGGATAACTTCTAAGCGTGCAACCGGTGCATAAATCTCGTTATAATCAATTCCTTCAACTTGATGAAAGCCTTGTACGACCAATCGAGCTTTGTTCCTAGCAATCACTCCTCTGTCATCCTTCTTACATTTGAACACCCATTTTGTTCCTATCTTTTTCCGTCCTGTAGGTAAATCTGTCAGTGTCCACACTCCAAGTTTCTGAAACTGTAATAACTCCTCTTGCATAGTCTCTACCCAAGCGTCGTCCAAAAGAGCGTCCTTGTATGTCCGCGGCTCGACCTGCGAAACATAACAAGAAAAAGACCAGCCAAGGTTTTCTAGTGAGTTTGCATTCCTCAGTTGACCTCTCATCATCACACTACTACCAGGATCACCAATAACCTGCTCAAGCGGGTGAATCCGATGTATCCGAGATTCTGGATAATCAGGTACTTGCACTCCCGTCTGAGTAGTCAAATTCTTTAGTAATGTCTGGAACAGCTTTACTTGTAACATCATCGTCATCTTCAGATTCCGATGAATTAAGAGTTGTGGAAGCTTCCTGAAATACCTCTTCTTCAGCTGCAGGAGCGTTGGTATCATTAGTAGCTGTTTGGGGGTTTACGGTGATCGGACGCACCAACGGTGATGTCACTGCGTTTTCACACTCGTAATCGTAATACAGCCTCTTCAACCAAGCCATCTAGATTGAATGATTCAAAGAAATCCTTGTAATCAAACATCCAGTCTGGACCACTACCCTGTACATTCTGAGTATACCGCTGCACTTCAACGTTAGCCCACTCCTCGACCTGACGAGTTCATTTGTTGAATACCCGTTTGAGTGGGGTTGCATATCCAACAAAGAATCCTTCTTCAGCCTTTGGTGCGAAGTTCTCAGATGGATTAAGCATTGTACACGGTGCTCCAAACGGTTCTAGATACTCTAAGTTCGGCTTTCGTCGATTCAACGGCTCATAAGAAGTTTTGCCAAACTTCTTCACCGTTAAAACACAATTGAGACTATAACAAGCTGCGTAAATAGCTTCATTCCAGAACATTACTGGAAGATTGGAATCAACAAGCATTGTTCTTGCTGCTTCAATTAGAGTCCTGTTTTTGCGTTCTGCGCCACCGTTCTGTTGAGGAGTATACGGAGCACTGTATTCATGATGAATTCCTTTGTCTTCACAAAGAGCATCCATCTGTGCGTTCTTGAACTCCGTCCGATTATCACTCCTAATTCTCTTGATCTTCAGACCATAGATATTTTCCAATCGAGTGAACAGAACCTTCAGATTATTAAACGTATCGCTCTTATGATGCAAGAACATTACCCATGAGAATCTGGAATAGTCATCTGTAACCACGAGACAGTACAATTCACCAGCATGAATCTTAAGCTTGACTGGTCCGAACAGATCCATGTGCAAACGCTGAAGTGGTAGTTCAACGGGATTGACTTTCTTTGGTTTATGGGATTGCTTGTGCTGCTTTCCTTTTATGCAACTCACACACTTGTCATTCAAATGAAAATGTTTGACATTCACGCCTTCGACAAGTTCATTCTTCACCAAATGATTCATTTTTCTAAGGTGAATGTGTCCCATCCTCCTATGCCACATGATTGATTCTATTTCAGTAGCCTTGGAGAGGAAACACGTGACTTGGCCTTGTGTAGTCATAGCTTTTGACATGTCGAGAATGTACAAATAGTTCACTCTTGGTGCTTTTAGCATAACCCACTCTTTTGGTAAAACGAATCCTGGCTTGCGTATATAGCAAGATTTGTCATCAAAGAATACCGAAAACTGCTTATCACATATCTGACTGACACTGAGCAGATTATAATCAATTTGCTTCACGTACGAAATCTTTTCAAAACTCACTATCCCATTACTTACACTACCCTCCAGAGTAATGTATCCTCCTTTATTTCTGGCAAACGCTACGTATCCTCCATTGATATTTCTGATGTCAAACAGTAGCGATAGATCCCCTGTCATGTGACCAGAAGCTCCACTGTCAACACTCCAAAGACTGCTCACAGGGCCAGCTGAAGCTCCCTACACATATCAAGTAAAAAGATTAGATTTTTCGGGGGACCCAAGCCTGCTTGGTCTTGGGTCTTTGAACATTGAGTTTCAAAGAATCTTTCTCACAAACAGATTGATTTGAATTGATCTTTTTCTGATCAATTAAATCTTTTTCAGTTTCAGCTTTCACATTCTCTTGTGAAGATGAAGCATCTTGAGAACCCTTTAGTGACCAATACTGTTCTGAACGTTTCAAGATCCGGATTTGAGATTTTGGGGTCTCAACCTGTTTCTCTACCTTGTCCTTAAAGGAAACTTTATTGGTTACCTTTTCTGATTTAACAGAGACAGGTCCAACTGTTGGTTTCACGGCAGGTTTAACAGGTACATTTTTCTTGTCAACAGTTGTGTTCACCACTAGTTTCTTAAGCGGTTTTTCTATGGCTATCCGGTTACCACGGTCATATGTCATCGAACGGGTATCCCTTCTTTGATAAAAACGATTTTGATTATAAAAAGGTGCTTGTTGAGGGACAAAACGCTGTTGTGGATAACATTGATTATTGACTGAACGTTGATGATTTTGCTTCACTTTCACCTTGTGCCTTTTGTGCCTAACATACGGGCAGTGAGTAAGTAAATGCCCTCTCTCCCCGCATTTATAGCACGCACGGTATTCTTCAAAGTTGTTCTTGGCGTTCGACTTAGCATATGTAGTGATAGGATATTGATCATCCACACACTTCCTTCTAAGACTCTCAGGAGCTGGGTCCTTGGAGTAAGCCGGCTCAAGAAAACAATTAGCCTTCTCTTTTGGCTTGATAAACTCTATGACATGAACCTTTGGTTCTTTTGGAATATCCAAATAAATTTTCTCTAAAACCTCCGGAGGTACATCATTTGTTCGCTCATGCTTTGGGAACCAAATGGTACTCTCCTGCCAAATTTTCTCAATCTTGGAATAGTTGGCAAATTTGATTGGATATTTCTCGTCAGAAATTATCTTATCGGATCCTATCATCCGATAGAAAATTTTGACGGGTTTGTCACATTGATCATTTTTCTCAACACGCTTAACTGATTGATTCGCTCTATGAGCGTTAGCCATGGGATACACAATCTGAGATGGTGACACAGGTTCATTGGTAATTATGTGATTTTCAACAGGAATATCACACACCTTCTCAGATTTGTCATCCTCAGAGTGAGAATCATCAGTTACAGCAATCATACCTTCATTATTTAGTCCCAAAATTGGTCTAACATCAGAATTTGGGTCTCCCACACTAGAGGTGTTAGACTCATCATCCGATGTCGAGTCAGATTTAACTGAGCTCTCCGGTGTTATTGAATGCAAAGTATGGTTTTCAAATAACATAGGAGATGGGACTGCTTTGTAGTTTGCACTACTTGACTGTGAAGGCTCCTCAATGATGTGGTCAACAACATATGCAATATGTTTATAGCTTTCAAGCTTCTTGTTGACCTTTTCTGCAAAACACTTAATGTATCCATTTCAAGTTTTGTATTTTCCAATTCATTGATATAGTTGTTAATGGCTAATTTTTTCAAAGATAAAGTCTTTTTAAGTTCTGAAATGTCTTTCTTGTAACCATCAAGCACTTTATTAAATTCTCGTGCTTCTTTCTGATACGATTGACAGTTGATCTTAGCACTCTCAAGCTGAACCCTGAGTTGCTTATTATCCTCTGTCAATCTTTCGCATGCACTGATGTGTGTAAATGTATATATATAAATAACACAAGCTTTAATTAAAACGACTCACCTAAAAACTACACACGCACGGCAAGTGTACCGGTCGCAAAGCAGTAAACAGGCAAGACCGAGTATCGAACCCAAAGACGCGAATGCAACTCTAGATCACAACCTATACCGAATACTAGCCTAAATAAATATATACTTATTTGGGGGGTTAAACTAATAATTATAAACTTAGAAGGAACTAAATATAAACAAAATAACCTCAACTGCTTATAGATACTAGGAACTTGGAGAAATCGGATAGGAAGAAGGTTGGTTACTTAGGCAAAATCCATAGACACTAGCAATAAATCCTGAATCTGGTAATTAACTTGAGACCCTATTCTTATCTAATAAACCTCCTGTCAAAGATAGCTCACTAGACTTAAGGCGGGACAAGTGCAGAAATGCTAAGATGGATCCGGATCGCCCTAGCGTACCGAAATCCCACAGAAATCAGATTAAAACCTCTCCTAGATTAAAACCCTCAAACTATGAAGCAGACTTAAACTCTACTGAAGAAAACCTAGGAAAACTCTAAACACGGACAAGTAGCGACTCCCGCCCTAGCGCTTGCCAACTACCGAACAATGCCTAGTTAGTTACCTAGCGAACTCGAGTTAGATTTCTCACCCTCAAGAATGGACTGCACGTCTTAGTTAATTTATTATATTAGTTTGTTATACTTGTGTCGTACTCCAACTCCAAATACTAGCACGCTAACCTAAGTTGACGAACTAGATTGATTTCAAGACCTAGGGGGTATCTCTACATGCCTAGTTCCACAAAACCAATAAACAAACTTCAAATAAAATTAGCACCAACACACATATATCAAATCCAACAATCAACTTAAAATCATGTAATTCTACACATCAAATTGAAAACCAAAAATCATTAAATACTGCAAATTACGTGTCTAGTTCATAAACCTAAGCAACCATAAAAGTCTAGCTACTCATAATATTTAGAAACATAAATTCAAAGTTTATAAAAAACAATTTCATCATGTCTATAAAAATATAGAGCGAAAACTAAACCTAACCCAAGGCTCGTTGGCTTTTGATCTTTAACGTGCCCGTGGCCTTTTCTCCTTCCGTGCTCTTTCGCTCGTCACCGTATTTGGCCGGTCGCCTTTTGTTCCTATGCTGTGCGACTCCCACTGTATAATTGGAATTGTGAAATCGCATGAATGAATGATATATCTCCTCCTATTGTGCGGCACCTTCACTGAATATATCTTGCCTCCACATCAAAACCCTCTTTTGTTTTTTTGTCAAAATTTGTGGGCTTTAGGCCTTTTGTGACAAAAAGTCACGATTCTATTATTTTTTTCTATATTATTATTATTATTATTATTATTATTATTATTATTATTATTATTATTATTATTATTATTATTATTATTATTATTATTATTATTATTATTATTATTATTATTATTATTATTATTATTATTATTATAGCTCGGTGCTCTACACTCGGGTGTTCTTGACTTGACCAAAGTTCATCATTTACGCTCCAATATTCACACGAACACCTACAAAAATATAAAAACGAGTACTAAGAGTACCAAAAACTAATAAAACTATACAATGATAAAAATAGGCCAACAAACGAATACACGCCTAAAACTACTAAAAACTATATACAAAAGACTCAATTATAACAAAAAATACATAAGAGAATAGATGTGTTTTACGACACATCAAACATCCCCACACTTAAACCTTTTTCGTCCCTGAAAAAGAATTATGCTATGGAATCACAGTTAGGTTTATATCCAGTTTCAAAACATAGGTTACTTAATTAATAATCTACTAACGTGTTGATTGCGATTGCAGGTATATTGATCCTCTTAAACCCACACCGGTTTCCAAGCCACTTTTTATTTATGTTAAGTTCATGTTGATTAGTCTATCTAGGGTCTCACTCGAAGGAAGCCACAGTTCTCCTAATCCCGCCTCAAGCTTATGAAGCTAAAGGAACGACCAATAGACCATTTCCCAACCGTCTTATGTAGAAAACCAAGAGAATTTAAAATCACTTTTTTTTTTTGGCATACTTAACTCAGAGGGTGTGACCAATCCAAGTCGCTATCCCAGTGGCCAGGCACCTTAAGCTTCAGCATTTTTTTTTTTCATCTCGGCATACTTAACTCAGAGGGTGTGACCAATCCAAGTCGCTATCCCAGTGGCCAGGCACCTTAAGCTTCAACATTTTTGCTTTGATTACTAATTTTTTTTTTTTTTAAGTGAGTAGAAATTCTAACAGTTTTCTATTTATAACGGTGCTTCTTATACTATTTTTGGCGGTTTCGGTCTCCCCGTTTCTCCTTGATGAAAACCCACAAAATAGCCTAACATAATTAATTTATTACTTTTAAGGAAACCTTTCTACCGACCGAGCCTACCCACATATCCCAAATCAGACACGTTTTCAATCAATTTTAATCTCTTATTATACATACTATTTGAAAACCAGACACCTAACTTTACTTATCATTTTCCATATTTTATATAATGCAAACTTCAAAATCAGGGACTTTTTTTTTTTTTTTTTTTTACTCAAACGACTCTATACAGACTAAACGACAGTTTCCCATCCCCACACTTAAATTCTACATTGCCCTCAATGTAGGAATAGAAAACGACTCAAAAACAAAAAAAATAATAAAAAAAATTCCGAATACAAAAATAAAAAGATGAGGGCAAATTGGAAAAGACTTAGCTGGTTAATTAATGCGTAAGCTCCAAAAACTCTAGTCCAATCCAGCTCGATCGTATAGCATTTTGGTCGCGATCGGCTTTGACAAAATGGTAAACTCTCGGGTTGCTTCAATATAACGTACAGCTCCAGAATCGCCCGAATGGAGATTGAGTACGGGCGGTGCAATCCAAACCTGCGCAAAACGAAAAAAAACAAAACCCGAGCATAATACCGAACCACACAAAAATAAAAAGACTCAAACTTCTAACTTAGACTCAAAATATAACAACAAACAAGAAGACGTACCTGCTTGGCAAAATGGCGGTGAATGGTGGTAGAACCAAATGGGTAGAAAAAAAAATATATCTGGTTCTCACTCAACGTGAAGGACACTGGTGATCACAACACGCGTTGCAAGAGAAAAAAAAAATATAACTTTCCGGGGTAATAGCTGGTCGCATAAGGCGAACAGGTCAGCCCAGACTCCTCACATTACGTGAAAAATCTTTTTTCACAGAAAGTTAATTATTTTTTTTATTTTTTTTTTAAGAAAAATTTCTTTTATTACCCAAACCTCTACCAAAACTCCCACTCATAAAATATATATAAGGATAATACATGGGATCCGCTCATTGTGAAATTTCCTCTACCTAAGCAAACACGCAAACCTGCTAACTGACTCAAAGACACAAAAAACAAAGATAAAATAGAAAGATAAAAACCTACAAACTACTACCAAAGAACGACCACAAATAAAAAAATGAAAAGCTAGAAAAAAAAATATGTATAAATATGAATTTACAAACTCTACAGAGCCTCCCCACACTTAAACTTAATCAGGGGGCTTCTCTTTTATCTGGACCCGATCCAACCCATTTAATTCCACCCGGTCCATATTATTTAGAAAAATTACATTAGTGGAATTTAAAAATATTTTATCGAATTTAAATGGGTCGGGCCACCAATATTTAAATTTACCTGGACCAAACCTGATTCTTGGCATGTAATGAGGGGACTTGTTATCTCTACAACTCCTGACCCTCACCCTGTGTCGGTCCAGGTGCCTCTTCGCCTTCTCCCGTGGTGGTGGCCATGGTGGTGGCACTAATAGCAGTGTAATATCCAATGCCTGCACGGGCCGGCCGAGGTGTTCTTCTTCTTCCACCATTACTTCTTTCTCATCTTCCTTGTTTGGTGACACTTGGTCAAGATCTTTGTCCACTTCTGGAACTGACAAATCAACTAACTGGTCACCAAACTCTACTTCCTCATCAGCTGCTTCTTCAAGCAGGTCAGCGGTGTCTTCCTCTTCCACCACTTCTTCCTCAAACAGCCAGCCTGTGGATTCTGAAAAATCCATATCTTCCTCAGCTTCCCCTATCTTCTCCAACATGGCTTTCCTGTGCGCGTCCCACTCTATCCTTTCTATCTCCTCATCATCACTCCAGACATCTACCTTCCAAGGATATGCTGCTGAACTAGAGATCTGGCAAGGCTGCTCATCCTGTTGAACCGGAGGTGGGACTAAGGCGTCCATTATGGTCTCTGGCTCTAACCTTGAATCCTGTAAAATATCATCCTCACAAGACAAGTGTAAAGAATCATATGGGTCAGTTAAATCATGCACAGAATCAGATGAGTAAGGACAAACAGTTTCAGCTACGGGACTAATACAATCAGGTAATGTAAATGTTACCATCTCGTCTGGGTCATCATTTGTGAAATAAACCTGCTGAACTGGAGGTGGGACTTCAATGTCCATTCTGGTCTTCAGTTCATCCACCTGAACCTCTAGCCTTTTAAGTGCCGCATCTTGTTCCCTCAAAGAGTCGGTGCGCTTGGATAGCAAAGAATCGATATCCTCGAGCATGAGCTGTTGTTTAGCAAGTTAGGCGGCAAAATCGGGTCTAGTGTGAGACGAGACATCCCGATAATCGGGATGTTGATAAAAATGTTGGCTAGGTGGATACTCTGACGAGCTCCCACCATGCCTTTCCTCATACATCTTAGCTTGTAGACAATCAGGCCGACTTTTTATTCTATCTAGTGACTCAGATGTTGCAGGGTTAAACCACCGGTTAGCCTGCGGGTATGAAGGCTGGTATGACTGATATGGCTGCGGCTGCAAATACGTGTTAGAATAATAATCCGTGGAATACCCCGATGAATATGAATGAGGGCATCTTATGGTAAAATGGGGTCCTCCGCAGATCTCGCACATGATAAAAAAAATTATTTATTATGAATCAAAAATAATAATAAGAAGAAAAAATGAAAAATAAAAACAAAAATTATTCACAAAATAGTAGACCAGAAACGGATTGGATAATTCTCAAGAGTGCCAATTGCGTCCCCGGCAACGGCGCCAAAAACTTGATGTGTGTAAATGTATATATATAAATAACACAAGCTTTAATTAAAACGACTCACCTAAAAACTACACACGCACGGCAAGTGTACCGGTCGCAAAGCAGTAAACAGGTAAGACCGAGTATCGAACCCAAAGACGCGAATGCAACTCTAGATCACAACCTATACCGAATACTAGCCTAAATAAATATATACTTATTTGGGGGGTTAAACTAATAATTATAAACTTAGAAGGAACTAAATATAAACAAAATAACCTCAACTGCTTATAGATACTAGGAACTTGGAGAAATCGGATAGGAAGAAGGTTGGTTACTTAGGCAAAATCCATAGACACTAGCAATAAATCCTGAATCTGGTAATTAACTTGAGACCCTATTCTTATCTAATAAACCTCCTGTCAAAGATAGCTCACTAGACTTAAGGCGGGACAAGTGCAGAAATGCTAAGATGGATCCGGATCGCCCTAGCGTACCGAAATCCCACAGAAATCAGATTAAAACCTCTCCTAGATTAAAACCCTCAAACTATGAAGCAGACTTAAACTCTACTGAAGAAAACCTAGGAAAACTCTAAACACGGACAAGTAGCGACTCCCGCCCTAGCGCTTGCCAACTACCGAACAATGCCTAGTTAGTTACCTAGCGAACTCGAGTTAGATTTCTCACCCTCAAGAATGGACTGCACGTCTTAGTTAATTTATTATATTAGTTTGTTATACTTGTGTCGTACTCCAACTCCAAATACTAGCACGCTAACCTAAGTTGACGAACTAGATTGATTTCAAGACCTAGGGGGTATCTCTACATGCCTAGTTCCACAAAACCAATAAACAAACTTCAAATAAAATTAACACCAACACACATATATCAAATCCAACAATCAACTTAAAATCATGTAATTCTACACATCAAATTAAAAACCAAAAATCATTAAATACTGCAAATTACGTGTCTAGTTCATAAACCTAAGCAACCATAAAAGTCTAGCTACTCATAATATTTAGAAACATAAATTCAAAGTTTATAAAAAACAATTTCATCATGTCTATAAAAATATAGAGCGAAAACTAAACCTAACCCAAGGCTCGTTGGCTTTTGATCTTTAACGTGCCCGTGGCCTTTTCTCCTTCCGTGCTCTTTCGCTCGTCACCGTATTTGGCCGGTCGCCTTTTGTTCCTATGCTGTGCGACTCCCACTGTATAATTGGAATTGTGAAATCGCATGAATGAATGATATATCTCCTCCTATTGTGCGGCACCTTCACTGAATATATCTTGCCTCCACATCAAAACCCTCTTTTGTTTTTTTGTCAAAATTTGTGGGATTTAGGCCTTTTGTGACAAAAAGTCACGATTCTATTATTTTTTTCTATATTATTATTATTATTATTATTATTATTATTATTATTATTATTATTATTATTATTATTATTATTATTATTATTATTATTATAGCTCGGTGCTCTACACTCGGGTGTTCTTGACTTGACCAAAGTTCATCATTTACGCTCTAATATTCACACGAACACCTACAAAAATATAAAAATGAGTACTAAGAGTACCAAAAACTAATAAAACTATACAATGATAAAAATAGGCCAACAAACGAATACACGCCTAAAACTACTAAAAACTATATACAAAAGACTCAATTATAACAAAAAATACATAAGAGAATAGATGTGTTTTACGACACATCATGCACCACAATACCTCTCACTATTCATATCTAGATTAGATTCAGAACTTACCTGCTTTGGAGTCTCAGTCATCGCCATCAATGCAAAGTGTGCTTCCTTTCCAGCAAAGAATTTAGAATAGTCGATTCTGGTAAAAGCATCATCCACTATGCACGATTTGCGTGTCATCAGAAAATCAGCTTCGGCAAGAAGTTGATCAATATCATCATCTAGTGAATTAACACTAGTTTCAGAATCAGAATCGCTCTCTGTATCAGAATAAGCTGAATCACACTGTTCTGGAATCTCAGTAACAGAGTCAAGGATCAATCCCGACTTCTTCTCAACACAATCATCACTTTCTTCACTCAACTCTTCAATTTTTACCTCAGACATCTTCTCAGTCATCAAATCTTCTTCAACAGACACCGGCTCATCTAAATCCATCTTCTGGGCAACACACGCCACATTACCAGCAGTAATCTCCTCAACACCGAGTTGCATACCAGTCCAATCAAAACCCTCATCTTTCTGAATCACCAAAGCTTGGTTCTTGTTATCTGGTTGGGTTTAGCTATTTGGTGTAGAGATAGGAATTATAGTTCTGGTTGGATTGTGTAGTGTTGGATTTTGGTTTTGG
Organism: Ambrosia trifida; assembly: GCA_028751855.1. Classification (NCBI taxonomy): domain Eukaryota; kingdom Viridiplantae; phylum Streptophyta; class Magnoliopsida; order Asterales; family Asteraceae; genus Ambrosia; species Ambrosia trifida. Next base: position 147,794,364 of record CM054124.1, on the reverse strand, counting down.
TTTTGTGTAGTGGTTTGTCCAACAGTATTGTTTGGTGAGTTGTTTTGGCGGTTTTGGTAGTTGTTTTGTTGTTGAAAATTGGAATTGTTTTGACTTTGGTATGATACCTGATTTTGACGGTTCTGGTAGTTGGTGTTGAAAGGATTCATGTTCCCCTGCTGTGCTGGCTGTGTGCATTCTCTCTTGAAGTGACCTTTCCCACCACAGTTAAAACATGTCACTTTGGCTTTGTTGAAGCCATACGTGGTGTTAGGAGAAGTAGAAACATCAGTTCTGCCCGTCTTCTCAATGAACTCAGTCGCTTTCCACATAACACTAGCAAACGCCCACTGGATATCAATGAGCTCCATCTCTTCTTTGTCAATTTGTACGTAGTCTTCACTGGTTAAGTTGTTGTTACCAATTTGACTAGCAACTAACCTGTTATAAGAAGCGACAATAGCAGAAACCAATGCTACATGTTGCTATGCAACTTCAACACTAACATTGTTCAAGTTCGAAGTCTCCAGCACAATTGGACTCTGATTAGGTTGACTTTGGTTCATTAGAGTTTGATTTATTTGAGGAATATAGGATTGTTGTTGAGGTTGGTTTAGACTTGCAGAATAACAAGCAGCTTGTTGCATCGGTGAAAATGGTGGGATGTAAGTATTAGTAGGGTATGATGATGGGGTATAAGATGAAGTTTGAGCAAGGTAATTTATGGGGGCTTTGGGTGGTTCAACAATACTTGATACACAAGCAATGTGTGGAGCAACAGTAGTACTTGAACTTGAACTAGCTAGAGATGAAGATGTACCACCATGGTATAATTCTGGGTTCTGAGGAACTTGTGCTCTTTTCACCTTCCTCTTTTCTTCCATCTCTTTGTTTTCAAGCTTCTGGATAAACTCATTAATGGTCCAATATTGGTACGCATCCTTCTTCTTGAGTACCTCGATGTGTTGATTCCAGTATGGTGGCAATGCATCAGCGAACTTGTCCACCAGTTCAGACATCGGTATATTGATTTCATAACTTGAAAGTTCGGTTAATAAGTGACAGTACGTCGGAATCAACACCTTCAACGTCTCATTTCCCATATAGCTGAAGTTCTCAAACTCTTTTCTTAACTCCTCCATTCTCAGCTTCCTTGTCTTTTCATTCCCATCGTGACGATTTCTTAACATGTCCCACAATTGTTTAGAAGTGGTGCACGACCCAAACTGATGTAAGAGATCAGTGTTAATAGCCTGGGACAGTTGGGAAAACGCCTTCTTTTCCACCGCAAACTTCTTTTTCTCGTCCTCAGCAAGACTCTCTAACGGAATTGGCTCACCCGTGTTCTCCAAAACCGGAGCAACATAACCCTTAGCAATCATTTGCCACGCTTCCGTTCCTTCTAATCCCATTCCATCTAGATGAATCTTAAACTTGGTCTTCCATGTGTTGTAGTCTACCATTTCCATCAACTTTGGTGGACGGCTCGCACTACCCGAAGAAAAGTCATGAATAAGTGTCGAAATCGCATTGGTAGTCTGAGAGTGTACTGCCGCTGCTGCAACTCCCCAGTAATCAGCCATAGGTTGTGGTTGTGGTTGTGCAACTTGTTGGGGCATAGAACTAGTCATCGCGATATAGTTAATCGGTTGGGATGGTTGACTAGTCTTCTGAGCAGCTACCGACCAAGGATCCATAGTTGTCTGCTGTTGTGGTGTTGTATTAGGTCGTGGTGTTGTAGGAAAATTCCACATATCGCTCTGAAAATGATAAAACACGAAACGATTAGAAAAATTTCACTACAGTTTCTACGTTCGACCCTTTTGAAGAATCGCGTGGTCGAATGCAAAAATTAATCCAGGTTCGACCGTTTGATAAAGTTCGAATGTAGAAAATAACAGACTCAGTTCACTTTCGACCGATTTATCCCACGTTCGACCACCCGATTGGTCGAATGTACCACTTAAGGTCGAATGAACAACAACACACTAAATCTTTCTAGGTTCGACCAAATAACACTCCACGTTCGACCGAAAATACCCTGGTTCGACCTAAAAACTCCACTCTCGACCAAATCTCCCTAGGTTCGAGCCTTTCATTTTGAAAAACGGTTATACTTTGAAAATCAGTTATTTTGATAAAAAAAATTCAAATGTTGATGAAATTTGATGATCTTATGCAGGTTTTGCTTCGGATTAGATTTGGAACAAGTTTAACAAAGAGAATTTTGAATTTTATCCATGAAAACAAGTTCAAATCAATCAATTTAACACCAAATTCAAATGTTCAATGAAAAATAGAAGTTTTGATCAAAATTGGGTCCAAATCAGCTGTAATATTATCAATTTGTGGTTGTTTGATCCTTATGGCTCTGATACCACTTTGTATGCGTATAGGATCGGCTAATCAACAAAGATTATGATCAAACAAGTTCAATTCAGGTGCGGAATCCCTGAATTGATCACAAAATGATAATAAAACTAGCAAAACACAGAAATCATCATAAACACTTTCATTTTATTCAATAACATAATCAATTAAACTTCAAAAGATTGTTTATAATGATATAACTTGATTACAAACTTAATAAAAACCCTAGGGAGAAAGACACACTGGGAGGGAAAACAAAATGACCAAAAGTTAAACATTCAAAAATGAGTTTGCCTTATATAGACCTGCACATTCGCCCAAATAGCTTGGTCAAATGTGCAGGTTCAACCGTTCATATTGGACGAACTTGGACACATCTATATACAAATCTACATTCGACCTCCCAGTTCTTCCTTCGACCGTCTGTTTCTTCCTTCGACCGTTTACTTTTCACCTTCGACTACACGATAACAACAAAACATCTTGAAATTCGCAATTCAATAGCACTAGTCGCACTTTCGTGTATCTACAGCTTTCGGTTCCACGATTAGAAAGCACTTCACACTTCACTGCATTTGAGTCTTGGGCATTCACCTAAATTACATATTATGCTTTTACATTTTCTTTCATATGGTTTTAATTTGGGCGAGTTGTTTTGCGCATGCTTTTAAAAGATTTAAATTTGGTTTACGTTGCTTTTTGAAAACGAACTAAATGGTTTGGGAATTTAGAGTTCATTCATATGACTTATAGCTATGGGATCCTGGTATGTCATGCGCCTCGCGGTATAAACACCGCAGTGGAAATTTGAGGGTGTGACAGATTGGTATCAGAGCAATTGGTTATAGTGAACTAGGTCTGCATGTTGAGTCTAGTCTATAATCATCATAGCATAAGTACACACACAACTTAAGTGCATAACTAGCTTTTAACTACAAATAACTACAACACATGATTTCAGGAGATATGTTATCTTCTTATTCTAGACCTAATTTTGAACACGTCAATGGTGGGAACCCAGGGCTACACCAGTTGGCACACTACTGGGAGTAGTATCCTACAGGGGAGAGAGCCCTTGCGAGCGTTATGGCACACGTACACAGGAATTTGCACGATGCGCATGACGTGGTACCATTAAACCGAATCAAATTTGAGCAAGGAGACAATTAGTTCCTGTTCCTTGTCGCTTGATATTCCTTACTCTCATTTTGAAACTCAGACGAGACTGGGTTGCACATATAGAATTCATTTCCTACTTTAGTACCTTACGCCTAGTGCGAGCGGGCGAACGCATGATTGCATATCCTTGTTTCTCATAAGTATATGGTAGATTCATGGGAACACATTAGATCGGGGCTTGTTACACACACCCTTGGGGAGTTATGTAAAGCCTGTGATGCAGTGCAATATCTCAAAGGAAGACGAAACCTACCAGTTACTGTCAGTCACGATTGGAGGAGCGAGTTGTGCTGACCACTGAGCTGACTTACACAGGACTGGAAAAGGAAACTGTACGTGATACGATCCATATAACACTGACACCACGAAAGAGGAAGAAGAAGGGATGTAAGGGGAACCTGAGAAGGACGAGCACATGGAAAGTGAGGATGAAGGCTCTACTATCTAGACAGAGTGTGGCGACGATTGGCTCTTACCATTTCTTACCTTTCTTTTCTTTCCTTTCCTTTTGTTAACTTAGATAAGACTGAGTTCTTATGATTAACGATACGGTGGTTGAGTCCCTCGCAACTTTCCAAGCTAGTAAAGATCCATTTTGCTAAATCATTCGTTTCCCCTGACTTCCACATTTGAACTTTCTTATACCTTGAACGCACATGCCACAACAACAACCTGCCATCGTATTTTCAAGCCTCTTATTGGTTGTAAACCTCGATAACTCCAATGGAACTGAAGGAGACCGTCTGATTGCTTCGATAGTATAAGTCTTTGCCATGCGCATTTTCCTTAGGCATGATGGGGTAATGTATGCTACATGCACACTCGATGAGTTACAAATACTTGGATGGAGAACGTTACACCCTGTGATGAAACCTAAAAATTTTTTATATAAAGACGGATGGGTCTGAGATTGACACCTACACTACCAAGCTACAGGAGTTAGATACCATATGCTCGAATCTAATTAACCAACTTTACCAGCGGATCGAATTTCATATCAAAAGGGTGGGTCCCTCAGATTCGTGGCTTGGCCACTGCAGCTCACCTACCCAAAATCTAACAAATCTTTCACCTGGCTCGCAAACTCACTGATGAGGCTGTTGAGTATGGTACTTTTCCGAAGCATGGTGCTTCATCTTATACTTTTGGTGATGGCAAGAGAACGTGGGATAGTGTGAGGTATAAGTCCTTCAACAACAACAACCACAACGGTAACAACAACAACGGGGCTCAGGGAAGAGCATTTGTGATGGGCTCTGGGGAAGCTAGGACTGATAACAATGTCGTGACGGGTACGTGTTCCTTGAACGACACTCTTGCTTCTATTTTATATGATACTGGTGCGGACTATAGTTTTGTGTCATCAAAACTTAACAAACAACTAAGGATGGTTCCTACTCTTCTTGATACCCCGTACTCTATAGAGTTAGCTGACGGGAATCCTGTTGAGGTAACCCATATTCATCGTGACTGTAAGCTCGAGCTAGATGGGCAATTGTTTTCCATCGAGCTTCTACCTATCACCCCTGGAAGCTTTGACCTCGTGGTTGGCATGGACTGGTTGTCCAAGCAACACGCTAAAATTCTCTGTCAGGAGAAGATTGTTCGTGTTCCCCTCCCAAGTGGAGAAATTTTATCTATACAGGGTGATCGTGGTGGTGCCATGGTGGGCATAATCTTCTTTTTGAAAGCCCAGAAGTGTATTCGTAAGGGCAGTCCAGCCATTTTGGCTAACATATCTGACACTCGAGCTGAAACTGAAACTAAGATTGAGGACATCCCAGTAGTCCGAGATTTCCCAGATGTTTTCCCAGAGGAATTACCTGGACTTCCACCTGTTCGTCATGTGGAGTTCCAAATTGATCTTGTACCTGGATAAGCTCCAGTTGCACGCGCACCATACCGCCTAGCACCAGGCGAACTTCAAGAACTGTCTACCCAACTCCAAGAGCTATTGGATAGAGGGTTTATTAGACCTAGTTCTTCACCTTGGGGAGCCCCAGTTCTGTTTGTTAAGAAGAAGGATGGGAGTTTCCGCATGTGCATTGATTATCCGGAGTTGAACAAAGTGACGGTTAAGAACCACTACCTTTTGCCTCGTATTGATGACTTGTTCGACCAGCTACAGGGGTCGAGTTACTATTCTAAGATTGACTTGAGGTCAGGATACCATCAACTGAGAGCCCGAGAGGAGGATGTGGCGAAGACAGCCTTTCGAACTCGTTACGGACATTATGAGTTTTTGGTAATGCCATTTGGGCTAACCAATGCACCGGCTGTGGTCATGGATCTTATGAACCGCGTGTGTAAGCCTTATTTGGATAATTTCGTCATAGTGTTCATAGATGTCATACTAATTTATTCCAAGAGCAGGGAAGAGCACGAGCAAAACCTGCAACTCATCTTGGAACTCTTGAGAAATGAGTAGTTATACGCGAAATTCTCTAAATGTGACTTTTGGATTCGAGAAGTCCAATTTCTAGGACATGTGGTTAACGAGGCAGGAATACATGTCGATCCCGCAAAGATTGATGCTATTAAAAAGTGGGAGGCTACTAAGACTCCCACAGTGGTGCGCCAGTTTCTTGGTCTTGCGGGATATTATCGCAGATTCATTGAGGGATTCTCTAAGATCGCTCAACCCCTCACTGCTTTGATACAGAAGGGTATTACTTACAAGTGGGGAGATGCCCAAGAATCTGTTTTTCAATTATTAAAGTCAAAACTTTGCAGTGCACCTATACTATCATTACCTGAGGGTACAGAGGACTTCATGGTGTACTGTGATGCGTCTATCCAAGGGTTAGAGTGTGTGATGATGCAGCGTGATAAGGTGACCGCGTATGCCTCACGGCAATTAAAGGTTCTTGAGAAGAATTACACCACCCAAGACTTGGAACTGGGAGCAGTGGTTTTTTTTTAAAAGATCTGGAGGCATTATCTCTATGGGATGAAGTGTACGATCTTCACTGACCACAAGAGCCTCCAACACATATTCGATCAAAAGGAGCTGAACATGCGATAGCGTCGATGGGTCGAGCTTCTGAATGATTATGACTGTGCCATCAAGTATCATCCAGGGAAAGCTAACGTAGTAGATGATACCCTCAGTCGTAAGGAAACGAAACCTAAACAGGTGAGATCCTTACAACATACCATACATTCTAATCTTCCTGATAAGATACGTGAAGCCCAGGGAGAGGCCTTGAAAGAAGAAAACATCGGGCTTGAAAAATTACATGGTGCTGATAAGCACTTGGAACTAAAGACAGATGGTCTTCAATATTTATGAATTGAGTCTGGATACCACGTTTTGGGGATCTCAGACAACTGGTGCTCGATGAAGCTCACACCTCTCGATATTCGGTACGTCCTTGTTCGGACAAGATGTACCAAAATCTTAAAACTCTTTACTGGTGGCCAAACATGAAAGCTGAAATAGCCACTTATGTTAGTAAGTGCTTGACTTGCGCAAAGGTTTAGATTGATTATCAGAAACCTTCAGGCCTACTCCAGCAACCAGAAAACCCTATGTGGAAATGGGACGGGATTTCTATGGATTTTATCACAAAGCTTCCTAGAACGCCAACTGGCCATAACACGATTTGGGTTATCGTGGACCGTTTAACCAAATCGGCACACTTTCTGGCAATAAAGGAAACGGACTCGCTGAAGAAACTAGCTAATCTCTACATCAATGAGGTAGTCATTAGGCATGGGGTGCCTACTTCTATTATATCTGATCGCGATGCGCGATTCAATTCTCATTTTTGGAGTACTCTCCAAAACGCTTTGGGGACTCGCTTAGATATGAGCACAGCCAATCACCCACAGACGGATGGACAGAGTGAACGTACCATCCAAACATTGGAAGATCTGCTACGAGCGTGCGTGGTGGATTTTGGAAACAGTTGGGATGAGAACTTGCCTTTGATTGAATTCTCGTATAACAACAGTTACCACACTTCGATACAGTGTGGGCCTTTTGAGGCACTTTATGGACGCAAGTGTAGGTCTCCCATCTGCTAGACTGAAGTTGCAGATAGCCAGCTAACAGGTCCCAAAATTGTGCACGATACTTCTGAGAAGATGGTGCAAATCAGAAACCGGATGGCTGCTGCTCGTGATCGACAGAAAAGCTTCGCTGATAAGCGTAGGAAACCTTTGGAGTTCTAGGTTGGGGACAAGGTTCTATTGAAGGTGTCACCTTGGAAAGGGGTGATACGCATTGGAAAACGCGGAAAGTTGAACCCGTGATACGTTGGACCATTCGAGATTGTCGAAAGGATTGGTCCAGTAACTTACAGGTTGAACATGCCTAATGAACTTAATGGGGTACACGATGTACACCACGTATCGAATATAAAGAAATGCTTATCGTATACAACACTGGTGGTGCCACTGGAGGAGATCCAGGTGGACGATCAGTTACGGTTCGTGGAAGAACCGGTGGAGATTCTTGAGCGGGGCGCCAAGAAACTCAGACAGAGAGTCATACCGATTGTTAAGGTGCGATGGAATTCCCATCTAGGACCGGAATACATGTGGGAACTCACGGATCAAATGCGGCTTAAATACCCACACCTCTTTGCTGAACCTGATCCTTAACATAGATCCAACGCTAAACGTAGAGCAGCTCTTTCAAAGAAATTTCGGGGCGAAATTCCTTTCAACTTGGGGATGATGTGACATCCGGGAACCAAGCACACATTTTTCTAGCTGGCTTTAATGTTTACTTGCTGAATTTCGGGACGAAATTCTTTTCAACTTAGGGATGATGTGATACCCCGCAATTTTAGGTTCTCACTTTAACTAAACTCTAGTTACATTCCTAGCATTCTACTTAACTAGGGTTAGCTAGGTAGGACACACGTTACACAATTATAGGTTAATAACTGCATGAAGTGGTAATTCGGGGAATTACCATACTGTATACATGATTGGTGAACCTCGGACGTTGGTGAACAATGAAGTTAAATAATTGTGAATTAATTGATTGAGATTGATTTCAATTACATGCATTTTATGATACTGTGTGAAACTATGTGCAAACTGTATGTGATTACGTGAACTCAAACTGAATACGTTAATAAAAACCATAATGGATGGACCGTTAGGATGGTTGGGGTCTTAACACATGGGGTTACACTTGTTATGGTCTAAACTAGCGAAAACATCGAAGGAAACAGGCTGGGCAACGAAGCAGGTCACCTAGAGCGAGCCGGGGAGCTGTGAGCGGCCGCTCACAGGCTCCGCGCGGCCACTCACGGAGGCCTGACAAGCCCAAACCGCCTTAAACTACTATTTAAGCAACCTTAAGCCTCTTAAATCTCCTAAACTCAAACCCTAATCGCCCCTACTACCCTATTTACGAAATATTAACCCCTAACACCTGCTAAAGCGCAAGAACATCGACCGGGAAGCTTCAAGAACATTCGGTTGATTGTTTTGAAGAGCTTGCGATATAATCTTCAATCTCTTGTGTTTAAATCTTCTTTAATATGTTATAAAACCTTATAACTATGTTTGTCCAGGTCTGAAACGTTTTCATAAAGATTAAAACTTGAGGTTTATAAAGATTGAATGGGTTAAACATAATCTTATGCGATTAGAAATTGATAGGTTGCATGATTATGCATGTTTTTGATGTTTTAGACTCCTAGGGTTTATGAATGATGATGTTTATGATGTATCACTAGGGGTTTGATCAGATGTGGCTCTTATATATGTTGTATGATGATTATTAGGTGTTATTGATTGATAATATGCAACTAGGGTTTGATATATTGATTGAATGTCGACTTGTAGGGTCTATTACGTGGCTTGAAAGTAATTTTTTGATCGATTAATTTCATGAATGGATTTTACATGGTATTAGCTTTTTAGAATGGGCAAAATCATCTGAATTGGATGTCGTTTGATAAGTTTTTGGAATTTTCTTTGATTAAAGGTCATATCAGATTTTCGGATTAACAAATTGAGTCAACTTTAAACAATCATAAATCGAGTTTTATAGGGAATTAAGTTATGAAATTTGGAAAGTAGGTTAAAATTAGAATAACTTGGCTTTTTCAAGTGGATTGGTCCCGTTTGGATGAATACACAATTTTTGGGAATTTTTCTACTAACCTGACCTGCAGTAGAAACTTTCTGGACATATCTGTGATGTACGATTTTTCATGATTTTTATGTTTGGTTTTGAGACAAAAAAAAATATGGGTTATCAATTGAATCCCAAATAATATTCAGTAAAAATTTGGGAGTTTAATTCGTTTGTTAAGTATTTTAAACAGATTAGTTTTCATGACGCATAATCTGTCCTAAAAACGCAGATTGTGTATTATGTGTTTATGTAACAATTTGGAGTCCTATGTGGTATGTTATTGACATGAACTTGAATGGACACTCATATGAGATGCATAGGATGTGTACAACTGATGGTAACCAACATATTCACCAACAGGTCCGTAGGGTTTACTTATGCATGTAGAACCACTTGGTGTCACTTATACGATTTTGAACAATTAAACGTCTTGGACAAACGGGTTATATGGTGTAATGGTATTACACATATACTCACTTAGTGACACATGTACTAGGGAGTCGGTAGCACACCCTACTTTGGAGTTTGGATTTATTTGCTTGCTTACTAAGTTGAGTTTCACTACTCTTTCTCAAAAGCATGCATCTCAGGGTGAGATAACTTTGATAAACGTTTTCTAGTCCGGTTTGGGACTACTATCATATCTCGGATTTAGATGTTTTGACTCCTGTGGTTGGTCAGGTTTTCGTTACGAATCCTCGAGGAGGATTGCACTTTTATTAGTTTAAAACTTATTGGTCCTTTGTGAACTAAACACTCTATCACTTAAAAAGTTCTTGCATATTATTGGGTTAATCGCTGGGAGCGAACGGGGTATTAGTTGATAGCGCTATTAGGATGTGCAGCAACCTCATGTTTACGATGCTGGGAGCATGGGCATGAACTTCTGACCACATTTGAGAACTAGTGTTGATAGACACTAGTTATTGAGGCAAACTATTATATTATTGAAGGTGTCCCAATAATACTGTTTAGTTGCAATGAGTGGGTTAGCTACCCCTGACACGCTTAAACTAATAACACTTGAACATTTGGGTCTGGGAGACCTACGCTTTCGATTACTTAATACTTTTTGTTATGTGGTCTGGGAGACCTACGTTTTTACTTGGTTACATGGTTTGGGAAACCAGCGCGTTTACTTACTCCCTTTCTTTACTTAGTGAACTCACCAACATTGTTTGTTGACCCACGATATACATGCTTTTGTAGGTAGTTAGCTTTCGGTGCCACAATTAGAAAGCACTGCACACTTCACTGCATTTGTGTCTTTGGCATTCACCTAAATTACATATTATGCTTTTACATTTTCTTTCATATGGTTTTAATTTGGGTGCGTTGTTTTGCGCATGGTTTTAAAAGGTTTAAATTTGGTTTACGCTTCCGCAGCTTAACTAAACTTGGTTTTTGAATACGAACTAAATGGTTTGGGCATTTAGAGTTCGTTCATATGACTTATGGATATGGGATCCTGGTATGTCATGCGCCTCGCGGTATAAACCCCACAGTGGAAATTTGAGGGTGTGACAAATAAGAATCAGAGTTAAAACCTGAAGTTACGTCAATGAAATGATCATAACTCTGATCCTTACTATTACCAGGCACCTCCGCTTGACCCAAAAGTGTTGTATTACCAAAAACATAATCATCAGACACTTTTCCAGAGTCCTGAAGCTTCTTTTTCTTGTTAAGCTCTCTCTCATAGGTCAAGAGCTTACCATGAAGCTGGGTTAGAGATAGATCCTTGAATCCAATTGAGTTTCTCATAACTATAGCAATAGTGTCCCATTTGTCTGGTAATGATCTTAAAAACCTATGGTTCAAAGTTGAATTAGGATAAGTTAGACCCACCAGTTTTAGTTCACTAATGAGACAGTTAAACCTCTCAAACGATATTAAATTGATTGGTTAGATCGAATTTAATTGACCAAGCTCTGATACCAATTGTTAGGATCTAAGTTTGAATGTTTTGATTGTTTAAGTAATGATAGATGAAAGAAGTTAATCTATAAATGGAAAGTGAAGCGGAATGATAAACTATAAATCAAAAACAAGAGAATAATTGTTTTAGAATCGAAAGCTTTCATATAACTTAATGATTACAAACGCTTGTACAATTACTCCCCCTCAGCCTAATCACTCTGTGTAAGTTTGTCTAAGAAAATGTTTTGAGTGATGAATAGAACAGTACATGCACTGTTCTATTTATAGACAATCTAAACTACTGATTGTAACATTTCGCGTTAAATAAATGTACGCTACGGATAAAAACGACAAGTTTTCATTTAATTATTGTTGTGACATTTTAAACCCTAATACTATGATAATTATTCATTATATATATGTATATATATGTATAATAATAATAATAATAATAATAATAATAATAATAATAATAATAATAATATTATTAAACCCAATATCCCCTTCTTCATTTTACCCCCACATGAGCCCAATCCGAGTCTGGCCCAACCCAAACGGCCCACCAAGAGCCCAAAAGCCCTCCTTTTCCTCTTATGTGCTCGCTGGACAAAAAAAAAAAAAAAAGAAACGTCTTGACCGGGAATCAAACCCGCGTCCAGACCCGGTTCAAACAAACACACACACACTAACCAGTTGATCTAGAATACATCATTGTTTCAAACCAGGTTTATTATAAATATAACACTAGTTGTAAAACCTTCACAGTTGACTTGGAAAGTCAACTGTGATACAACGACTTACCAAATTCATCACGTTAATTCATGATTGATCTATAATTGGTATTCCTACACAATATCCGGCCTGTTATGACACGAACAGAAATAATCACAACCACTGGTCTGGACCAAGTGGTTGTGTCTGGTGCAAGCTTCCCAAGCCACCCGGGTTCGAGTCCCGGCTGTGGCATCCTTTTTTTTCCTTTTTCATTTTTAAAACAAACAAATCAATTAATTATATATAATACATTTAATTTTATAAATTTATTTTTAATTATTAAAACTCTTTTATAAATTCTAAAAAAATTATCCTTAGATAATCTGATGTAAATGTTTCACACAATTCTTAGTTTTCAAAAATTAATTTATTTAATATACATAATAATTAAATCAATTTTATTCTATTATATTTATAAAATTCCATTAAAATATCAAAACAATTTTATAAATTTCCACAAAAATTATTCTAAGTTTGAATAATGATAAACTTTTCTGAAATGATTTTTAATTTTGAAAAATCATTTATTTAATATTTTTAATCAATTTTTGTTTGTTTTAATCATAATTAAATCATAATAAATTCAATTTTCAATAATTTTGCACCAAAATTTTATACAATTTATTTCTGAATATTTAGAACAGAAATATGAATTTTAAACTAATAATTCTTTAATTTTAATATTTTTAAATATTAAAGTTAAATTTTGACAAATTGTTATAAATAGAATTAATATTCTATTTTAAAGAAAATAATTTTGTAAAAATTATTTTGACACTTTAAACACATTATTGTGACCATCTTAAATTTAAATTTCATAAAAAGATTTTTGGTTATTTATTTACTAATATTCTCTCAATTATTAATCATTTTTGATATTAATCAAACGAGCATTTATCCCCAAATTCGAAGCCCTAGAAACTTATACATTTGTAGACTTGATAGACTTAGACATATTTATTACCTTATTATAGGGTGATACTTGATACATTTGGGCAACACCATTATTCAATTTTTCAACAGTTATAACATTTTGCTAAGGTGAGTTTTACATAGCCCCTTATCTATTTATCACCATTTTTGGGGTAAAACATGTTACAACATTATTTATGCAATTCAATCATCAATGTGTCTATGTGTATTTCTATGTTGCATTATGTCTTGAACATGACTAGGGTAAGCACAATTCTGACAATCCCACCCGGATACGTGCCTCCTACAAAGGTTGCGTGGGTGTTTGTTACTGCAATATAAACGAGTGAACCATGAGCGTATGGGATGTACCACAATACAACAGTCACAATGGTTGATTATGCACTCGATTTACTTCTAGTATGTTTTCACATATGGACTAGATTTGCCATGACACATGAATTGCACAACAATTTTATTCGATCATCAAAACCTATGTAATTCTCACCAACTTTTGTTGACCCAAAATATTTTCAACTTAACATGTTTCAGGTTCTACTTGCTTGAAGATTTGAATTGATGCTTGAAGATGTTTGCATAGTTTTATTCAATTTGATGTACAAATTCTTAGAACATTTGTATGTAACTTATTTAAATTATTTAATGAAATTATTATTCACCATGAGCTACTGAACAATCATCAATACATGACATTCCGATGTTTCCGCCATCGGTTGGGGTGTTACAGATTGGTATCAGAGCCATGGTTATAGGGAATTAGGTTATTAGAAAAATAATCTAGTCTATAACCATAGGATTTAACCAGTACTTGCTTCTTTTACTTGCTATTCTCTATCTCCCTCCTACTTCTTATCCCTACTTTCATCCTTACAAGAAGGTTGCTCTGCATCACTGAATCCACTCTTAGGCTAATAAGGCAAAATCCTCAGGTTTAACCTGAACCACCTTGAGATCTCGTCGAAGTTCTAGATTTTAATAATGAACACGTGCAATCTGGAAGAGTGAACGCCTGTATTCTGAGTCTTCTGTCTAGGCTGGCATTGCGCATATATCCCAATCAGACGAGGGACCCGGATGCCTAGCTGGGAATTCTCGGGATGAGTGTTCACTTATAGGCTAAAGCATGTCTTCATATGTTATTAGAATCTAGAGTCTTTGATAAGTCAACGTTTTCATTTATTCGTTTTAATGAATAAATGATTACATTCCTTACATAACCTCATTCATTTCACTGTGTCTCTTACATATCATGCCTCCACGTCGCAGCGCTCGTCTCAACAGTGGTGACAACCATGACGAAGGAAGTAGCAATCACAACCATAACCATGACACTAACCACAACAACAACAACAACAATGGTGTCGATGCTCAACTGGCTGCAATCATTTCTCAACAAATGGCGCAACAAATCACAACTCTGGTTCCCAACTTACTAACTCAAGTCGTCCAGTTGAATGGCAACGGGAACGGAAACGGTAACGGTAACGGGAATGGAAATGGAAACCACAACGGGAATGGGAATGGTCTTCCAGCCTGCACCCTTAAACACTTTAATTCTTGCAATCCCCCAAAGTTTAGTGGTGAAGAAGGAGCTACGGGACTCCTGCAATGGTTTGAGGGTATTGAGAATACCTTCATCAACAGTGAATGCCCCGACAACTTTAAAGTCCGTTATGCCATGAGTGTTCTTCACAAACGAGCACTCACTTGGTGGAATGAAGAAAAACGCACTCGCGGAGCTGAAGCTGCACTAGCCTTAACTTGGGATCAAGCTAAAGACATTATGAAGGCAGAGTTCTGTCCTCCTAATGAAATCAAGAAGCTGGAAGATGAATTTCATGATCTTGCTCAAGATAGTGGGGAAAACCTTGCTTACAACGCTCGTTTTCACGAACTTAGCTTACTGCTACCCCACAAAGTCACCCCTTTGCCCATTGCGATCGAAAAATACATTGGTGGCTTACCGATGCAGATTCAAGACACGGTGTGGGGAAGGAACCCTGCTACTTTGGAGGAAGCAAAGCGTTTGGCTGCCACCCTAACAGATAACCATGTGAAGGCAGGAACCCTGACTCGTAAAGGGGAAAAGAAAAAGGATACTCCCCAACCTGCCGTTGAAATCAAAACCGAGGCCTCAACCAACGGGAAGTGTAAGGTCAGGAATTTTGCAATAGACACCACTGCCCCACCTAACAAGAAACGATACAACGGGAACAAACTTAAGTGTGACACCTGCCAGTATCACCATCCAACTCAAGTACCCTGCCGACAGTGCACCAATTGTCAAAGGTATGGGCATCTTGCAGATGCTTGTCGAATCCCTGCTACAAACGCTCTTGATGCTCCAAATAACCCCGCTTGAGACCCTCCAGCTACTTAAACCCCACCATTTGAATGATGTCTACCTTCTCTTTATTCCATGTATTGACACTTTTTGATTCAAATAATAAATCCAAGTATTATCATAACATCTGAGTGCATGCTTGTTTGAATGTGAATTAATTGCTATATCTATAATTATACTTGCTTACTTGTATATCAAATAGTTTACTACTAAACAACCTACTTAACGATTGGTAGAGGTCATCATGTCTTTTCAACAGTCGAGAGAGGCCCTACCACCTGCTCAACGACTGGTGGAGACTAACGAACCTGCTCAACAATCGGTAAAGTCATAAAAGGACGCAAAACCCTAATGTAAGGTAAATTGGTAATTACGGTCCGGAACGTAATCATGAATTTACAGGTACGTTAAGGTAGTGAGGAATTTTATCAAGGTTTTCGGTAGTCGACTAATTGTAAACCTAGTGTCTTCCTTTAACTTCGGGACGAAGTTCCTAAAAGTAGGGGAGACTGTAACATTTCGCGTTAAATAAATGTACGTTACGGATAAAAATGACAAGTTTTCATTTAATTATTGTTGTGACATTTTAAACCCTAATACTATGATAATTATTCATTATATATATGTATATATATGTATAATAATAATAATAATAAGTATAATAATAATTGTAATACTATTTTTTGCAAAGTTAAACCCAACCCTATTATTATTATTATTAAACCCAATATCCCCTTCTTCATTTTACCCCCACATGAGCCCAATCCGAGTCTGGCCCAACCCAAACGGCCCACCAAGAGCCCAAAAGCCCTCCTTTTCCTCTTATGTGCTCGCTGGACAAAAAAAAAAGAAACGTCTGGACCGGGAATCGAACCCGCGTCCAGACCCGGTTCAAACAAACACACACACACACTAACCAGTTGATCTAGCATACATCATTGTTTCAAACCAGGTTTATTATAAATATAACACTAGTTGTAAAACCTTCACAGTTGACTTGGAAAGTCAACTGTGATACAACGACTTACCAAATTCATCACGTTAATTCGTGATTGATCTATAATTGGTATTCCTACACAATATCCGGCCTGTTATGACTCGTACACACATCAATCAACAATCAATTGTTGCCATTTTGATCCAAAACGCGTCCCGAATTGAAGTCGTGGTCAAAACCTTCCAATTATACAATCTAGGCTATAATACTATAAATTGATCATTCACGAGCAATTACAACTCCCCAATACACCTCTCTCAATCCCCAATTCTTCTTATATATCCTCTGTTCTTGTTATACGATTCGCATTTGACTTTTTGGCTTGACTGACCAATCGTATTCGTAACGACGTTGTAAGTACAATTATTTTAGTGGGATTTGATCATCGGCATCCACACATCAATAGCCCTAAGGTTAATTGGGCTATTGAGGTGTGAATCAGACAATTGAAAAATCTAGGGCTCGTGGGACGATTTGGGGATAAACTTGATCCAGCTTATTATATTTATCTTTAAACGAACAGAAATAATCACAACCACTGGTCTGGACCAAGTGGTTGTGTCTGGTGCAAGCTTCCCAAGCCACCCAGGTTCGAGTCCCGGCTGTAGCATCCTTTTTTTTCCTTTTTCATTTTTAAAACAAACAAATCAATTAATTATATATAATACATTTAATTTTATAAATTCATTTTTAATTATTAAAACTCTTTTATAAATTCTAAAAAAATTATCCTTAGATAATCTGATGTAAATGTTTCACCCACAATTCTTAGTTTTCAAAAATTAATTTATTTAATATATATAATAATGAAATCAATTTTATTCTATTATATTTATAAAATTCCATTAAAATATCAAAACAATTTTATAAATTTCCACAAAAATTATTCTAAGTTTGAATAATGATAAACTTTTCTGAAATGTTTTTTAATTCTGAAAAATCATTTATTTAATATTTTTAATCAATTTTTGTTAGTTTTAATCATAATTAAATCATAATAAATTCAATTTTCAATATTTTTGCACCAAAATTTTATACAATTTATTTCTGAATATTTAGAACAGAAATATGAATTTTAAACTAATAATTCTTTAATTTTAATATTTTTAAATATTAAAGTTAAATTTTGACAAAATGTTATAAATAGAATTAAATTTCTATTTTAAAGAACATAATTTTGTAAAAATTATTTTTACACTTTAAACACATTATTGTGACCATCTTAAATTTAAATTTCATAAAAAGATTTTTGGTTATTTATTTACTAATATTCTCTCAATTATTAAACATTTTTTATATTAATCAAACGAGCATTTATCCCCAAATTCGAAGCCCTAGAAACTTATACATTTGTAGACTTGATTGACTTAGACATATTTATTACCTTATTATAGGGTGATAGTTGATACATTTAGGCAACACCATTATTCAATTTTTCAACAGTTATAACATTTTGCTAAGGTGAGTTTTACATAGCCCCTTTTCTATTTATCACCATTTTTGGGGTGAAACATGTTACAACATTATTTATGCAATTCAATCATCAATGTGTCTATGTGTATTTCTACGTTGCATTATGTCTTGAACATGACTAGGGTAAGCACAATTCTAGCATAAACATTCATCAGCCAACGGTATACATTGATAGATCTATTGGACTGACAATCCCACCCGGATACGTGCCTCCTACAAAGGTTGCATGGGTGTTTGTTACTGCAATATAAACGAGTGAACCATGAGCGTATGGAATGTACCACAATACAACAGTCACAATGGTTGATTATGCACTCGATTTACTTCTAGTATGTTTTCACATACGGACTAGATTTGCCATGACACATGAATTGCACAACAATTTTATTCGATCATCAAAACCTATGTAATTCTCACCAACTTTTGTTGACCCAAAATATTTTCAACTTAACATGTTTGAGGTTCTAATTGCTTGAAGATTTAGATTGATGCTTGAAGATGTTTGCATAGTTTTATTCAATTTGATGTACAAATTCTTAGAACAATTGTATGTAACTTATTTAAATTATTTAATGAAAATATTATTCACCATGAGCTACTGAACAATCATCAATACGTGACATCCCGATGTTTCCGCCATCGGTTGGGGTGTTACACTAATGACCTAGGCTGACATCACCTAAGACTGTGACATCTAATAGAGTAACAACATAAAACATCTGATGAAACAAACATTGTTACATAGGAAACCTCTAATAACTAAACAACTGATAGGTAAACCTCTGATGGTCTTGAATCATCTGTTGGAGCCTAAGTGCTGCTGGCTCCAACAGATCTTGAGTCTTCAGTACTTTTTTCAGCAGTTGTTTCTTCATCAGACCTTTGTGATCAACAGTTGTTCTTTATCAGATCTTTGTTCCAGCAGTTGTTGGGGTACAGCAGATGTTAGAGCCAACAGTCTTTTGGGACAAGTAACTTGTAAATGTTGTTTTATTTAGGATCAATATGTAGCATATTTTGGCTTTCCAATCATCTGTTCTTCTCCAGGTCAGCAGACCCAACACAAGACTAATCGTCACCTCGGTTTATCAATTTATTTTAGTTTTTACTGTATTCCAGAAAATTCAAAAATCCAAAAATATGTTTTACATTTTAGGGGGAGTCTTTAGATTTTCAGAAAAACCAAAAACATTAAAAAATCCAAAAGCCCTAAAAATCAGAAAAACCCAAAATGATTTTCCAGGATTAAAAGAGGAAATGATAGTACATCAGTGCGGATCCGACACATGCTAAAGATTTGATATGTTATCTAAGGCGTGTGTTAAGTCTGTGTGATGTGCTGGTAGGCTTCGTAGACCTATTACTGCGTGCCAGATACATACATATCAAACGAATTGTTATGTGGATTAACATCTCATGGGCATATGGTCTTAGTACCGTAATTTCGTTTGATAGGGTTTTGTACAAAATTCGGAGGTTTCGGGTCGTAAAGTTATTAGTTATCTAGGGATAGCCTATCTGATCTTCTGTCGTAAGGTTTTACGGACCTAGATCAGACAGGGTATCTTTATAAAAGAGCTTTAATGCCAAAACCTAAAGTTACCGAATTAAGGAACTTTCAATGTATGATGATAATCAAAGATTATCTAGTGCATCGTATCTAATCATTGATGCAAATCGTAATTGATATAAGCCCTCAACCTGGTAGAGTTCACAAGTTACTTAGTAGCATTGAGTTGCTGACCTGTACACCTCTGTACCTCAATACCTTGTAAATTACAGATAACGAAAGCATAATCACGCGTTACAATGAGTCTTTGTGCAAAATTCCTTGATACGGAAGTATGTCGTATTGTAGAGGATCGTTTTCACAAAAACAGTTTAGTTAATCATACAAGTCTACTAATCCAGGTGCGAAAACCCTAGATCAGTTACAAAATGATAGTAAATGAATCAAACACGCAAATTCACCTTTTCAATCATCATTTTCATTAATTAACTTAATAAAAGATCTTTGCAATTGGATTACAAGTTAATAAAACACTTTCAGAAAGATCAAATCCTAGAGAGAGATTCTAGACCAGACACACTAATACAAATGGCAAAAGTTAAACTTAAAACAAAATTTCAAGTATTTATTATAGGCTACACATATACATTCAATATCCACGTTCGCCCCCACGATATCAGCTATAAAAGTTTGTATGTACAATCCAAAGAATTAGTCGCAAATCGTGCATGAACAAACTCCCCCTCGACTATTGCTTGGATTTCCTTCGCTCTTCGTCCATCTGCTTGTTCATCATATTAATTCTGAGTTGCTTCTTTTGATCTTTCATCATCTCAGGCTCAACCTTTCGTTTTGTCGATCGTTTCGGCACTTCGTTCATCTTAACTCGTTCCCCAAGTTTCTTCTCCATTTTACTTCTAGAATTGATGTCATAAGCAAAACAAACACCAACAACTTGTTGATACTTTCTAGCTTGATTAGCATCCTTCTCTTCACAGTAAGTTGGATTATAGTAGAGCATGATGATGTCTTCGAATGTACAGTTAATGATCCACATCGGATCAAAAACATGAATCTTCTTATAAGTATCCTACTTGTCTTTCAACACAATCACTGCTTCTACCGTCCTCCAATCATAATACCACATTACGAATTCAGAGCTAAAGTGCTGCTGAATCGGCATCAAAGGAATTCTTTTCATCACAACCGGAGGTTTATACTTTAATGTCACCTTCTTTAGTCCTGTTTTTGGATCGATCTCTTTATGAACCTTTCTCTTGGGATACTGTGGCTTGAACATCTTCCATTTCATTATACTTTCCCAAGTTAATTTATCAACAAACCATCCCACTGCATCACAATTCGCTGAAGCACCGGACAAAGTAAACCTGCAGATATCTCTCACCGCCCAGTACGGTAGAGTCTGTATATCATGAAATCTGTAAAAGTACAGGATTCCTTTCTCCTACTTCACTCCGATACTTCAGTTGTCTCGGATACTTCCATCCCAAGGCTCTGCCTTTGAACAACTGATTATGAAACTTGTAAAAAGCACCTTGTGCTTCAGGCTTTGGTCTTTTCTCATCCAATTCTCTCAAATTCTTCAATAACGTCTATAAACTGTCATTTTGTTTTGTAGTTGGTTTTTGATTCCCAGTATTAAACACATTCTTCACAAATGCATCACTCTTCTTCTTAGCTTGATACTCAGCTTCTTTCAAATTGATCTCATTCAAATCTGGGAATACCTCATTCTCATTGTTTCTGTAATACTCTGAATATTCTTCATGTGTGATATCTTCAATCTCTATCTCTTCTTTCTCAAATGATTGTTCATCAGAATGACTTCCTACATCATTTTCAGGAATATCAGGAATCACCTGTTCTTTCATAATCTCCTCTAGTGTCTTACCAACCTGCTGTGCAATACCTTCTAGAATCTCTTTTGCCACAGTTGCAGACACCTCACCTTCTTCTAAATCTGGATGGTTATATTCCAGCTCATGCCTTATATCACCTGCTTCAAATATCTCTGGAAACTTTCGAGTTAGCTCTATCGTGCATACTTTCTTTTTCAACATCTCTCTGTACAAATCTTTATCATCAGCAGATAAAGCTTTAATCTTTTCAGATCCAAAATATGTCATTATCATCAACATTTTCACTAGATATCTTATTCTTTGAACCTAATTGACCTGCATCTCCCTTTTTGTTCTTTCTCTCTTCATAACTGAATTTACTGACATCATCATCATCATCATCATCAGAACTAATACTATCATCAGCATCATCTTTCTTATCTCTAGTTTTACCATTAGCATCATCATCATCCGAACTATCTGTTTCATCATCATCTTTTTCTTCTGATGAATCTTCATAGTCAACCTTTTCTTCCTTTTCCTCCTCATCCTCTTCACCTTCGTTTAGTTGAGGAGCTTCAGAATACAATTTCTCTAACAACTTACTCATCCTCTTATTCTCTTCACGCATTTTCTGGTTTTCAGTCTGCATCGTCTTGATTCTTCTAGTGTTTCTCTTACTATGTGCTTCAATCTCTTCCTTCTCCTCTTTAAGCTCCTTAATCTTTTTCTCCAACTCATCCTGATTTATTTTAGATGCCACAACAATCTGTAACATAGTTTCTTCATTCTTCTTAAACTTCTCTATCTCTGATTGTTGTGCATTGATGAGTTTCATCATATCTTCAAGTTTTTTATTCACTAACTCCATCACATCATCTGATACTGTAACCTTTGGAGTAGACGATTTAGATCCTGGAGTTTTCTTCTTCTTTTGAAACATGTTTAACACATTCTGCAATGATACATTAAAATCAGGAACTGGTTTTGGTTCAGTTGTAGCTTTATCAGATTTCTTTTGCTTCTTTGTTATTGGAGAAGTAACTTTTGATGAAGTGACAACATCAGGAACTTTCTTTCATGTAACTAAAATTTCAACTTCTTTATCAAGTCTTTTCTTAGGATTCTCTTTTTCTTCTTTCTTAGACATTGACTTGTACTTAGGTTTCTTCTGTTTCTCAGCAACTACAGGAGAACCTTCAAAATCTTGTGCTCCCACACCAAGATCGAAATCATCCTCATCTAACTCAATATGACCTTTCTGTCTCTGTTCCTCTATAGTTTTGTTCAGACTCTCAGACTCACCAGCCACAGTGGCCATGGGTTTGGTTTGTTTGATTGTCTCATCACCTGAATCCCATCTCTCATCTTCTTGAGTCTCCTCAGAATCGGTAAACTCTTCATCAACTAACATCATTCCCTTTCTTGCCATACTTTTCTTTCTCCTAGTTGACTTCTTTGGTTGTTCAACTTCAATAACCTTAGCTTTACCCTTCCCTTTTTCACTTCTTGCACCAACATTCACAACTTGACGTTTTCTCTTTGCTCCTGGATTGACATGAAACAAAGGATCATCAGTATCTGATTCACTTTTCTCATTTGTTGCTTTGTTCTCACCCGGATCTTTATAACCTGGATTAATTAAGTGTCCAAACAAGTTCTTATTTGTTGGTGTTTTATTCTCGGGAACCCCTTTATAACCTTTCATCCTTATCAACGTATTCAGATTCATGTGATCTTGAACTAATATCTGAATAGGATCTTTCTTCAGATTAGGATACTTCATATCAAAAATCATCTGTAAGAATCTGGGGTACATCAAGAATTTCTTCATCTTCAAACCTTTAAGAGGTTCAAGCATGTGATCCAAGATCATCCCTGAAACATTAAATGGCTTATTCAGCACAAAAGCAACCATCAAAGAACTTATGCTCTTTCTCATAACATCATACCACTGCTAACGGATCCAAAAACAACATGAGCTAGATACTTAAACTGCGGACATAACTTCCTTTGTTCAAAGCTCCATCAGTTATTGGTCCGTTGTACTTCATACGAAGGAAACCCAATCTCTGTTCTATCCAAGATAACCTTCTAGGATCTGTCGGTTGTGAGACCCGCAAATCCGGTGTCAAACAGTTGGCATTCAAAGACTAAAACCATGTAACAATTCAAAAGAAATCTTATTTTATTTCAGAAAATACGCAGCGGAATGTCAGATAAGTTTTTAAGTTTCCCAACATGGGTTTTCCGAAACGGGTCAAAACAATAATTATAAAACCAACTAGAAAGTTAGAAATATTATAAATGACGTTCGAGCAAAATCCCTTAGACGTCTTCTTAATTGACATGTCAATCGCAACTGAGTAGCTCCACTGCATGCCAAGGCGTCCTTTTTATTTATCAACAAACCTGAAATCAATCTAACGTGTATGCAAAAGTCAGCTACGCTGAGTGAGTTCAAGTTTTACAAATTTATATAAACAAGTAATTTATCAAAATAAGAATTAACAAAATACCTCAACCTCAAAGTTAACAAAAAGCGCAATCCGCTAAATTGTTTATTTTTTTTCCCAAGCAACAATCAAAGTCTAGGACAAGCGCAATCCGGCTATTTAACCAAGACTTCAATTTCCAACTATAATAAGCGCATTTCGCTTATCAACACAAAGTACAATCAAGTCTATTTAACTCAACCAAGTCTAGAGATCAAAGCAGGCATCTCCCACTTCTGTCATAGCTCAGTTTATAATAACCCATACAACATAAACCATGTAACAGCCATGACATAAAACTAATACCATAAATCAGAGCAGGCGTATCCCACTTCTAATAACACATAAGCCATAAACTATGTGAACCATGACAAAAACTATACCATAAACCAAAGCAGGCCTATCCCACTTCTTGTAATACATATGACTCAAGCCATAAAATAACACAATAAGCGCATTCCGCCTACTTACATTTCATACCAAACTAATATATATATATATAGGATTTGGATCATTTGAGAACCACTATTTAGGGAGAGAACCAAAGAACCAAGTGTGAATACAAAACCCCCTCCACCAAAAAATAAAAAAAATAATAAAAAAATTATATAACCTAAAAAAATAAAAAAATAAAAAAATAAAAAAATAAAAAAAGTAAAAACCCCAAAAGGTTTTTTTAGTGTTAATCTTTCTGAAAAAAAATACAAAAAATACAAAAGCGCATTCCGCCTACTTACATTTCATACCAAACTAATATATATATATATAGGATTTGGATCATTTGAGAACCACTATTTAGGGAGAAAACCAAAGAACCAAGTGTGAATACAAAACCCCCTCCACCAAAAAATAAAAAAAATAATAAAAAAATTATATAACCTAAAAAAATAAAAAAATAAAAAAATAAAAAAATAAAAAAAGTAAAAACCCCAAAAGGTTTTTTTAGTGTTAATCTTTCTGAAAAAAAATACAAAAAATACAAAAAAAATACAAAAAAAAACAAAAAAATGGCCTTTTTTACGTCATAATTACGTCATATACCGTATGCACATGTGCATTTCACTATTAGAGCACACTTTTGAATAAATTATCAATTGCCATAATGAAATGATCATTTAAATGGACGTGATATGATATATAAGGTGGAAAAAAATTTATTTAATGATCTTTAAATAAACGTGAAGTGCATTTCACTATTATAGTTAGGTTTTTTTTTCATGGGTTTAGCTTTAGGGTTTAGTTTTTAGGTATGATGAGAATGGGGTTAGGTTTTTTGGGGTTGTTGGTGAATAAAATTAAAAAAACCCCTATATAAAACTATAAAATAAGATAATTGTACTACATGCACATGTGCATTTCACTATTATAATTAAGTTTTTTAATGGGTTTAGCTTTAGGGTTTAGTTTTTTGGTATGGTGGAAGAGGGGGTATCTTTTTGGGGGGGGGATGGGATGGAGCGTTTTGGTTTTTGAGGGGTGTGGGGTTAGCTACACATGTGCATTTCACAATTGGAGGGGGGGGGGGGGGGTTGGGGCGGTGTGGGGGATGGGGGGTTTAGGTTTTTAGGGAGTGAGGTGGGTGGGTTTAGGTTTTAATGGGGTGAAGGTGGGGTTTTTAGGTTTTTTTTTGTTTGTGTTGACAATGGTTCTCTTGTTCTCTCCCTAAAGTTGGTTATCGTTTGATCCCTACCCTATATATATATATATATATATATATATATATATGAGTCCACAAAAATATTTATAAGTTTATAAAAATATTTTGTGACTTCATAAAAATAATCATATTGGTTTAGCATGCACGTTAGCCCAAAATATTAAATAAAAGAGTGTGCACAAGAACTCACCTTCTTATAGTACCCGCTTCACAATCAAGCTGGAAGTTCCTATGTAATGTAATCCATGAAGGTCCTGGTAACATAGGAATTATGTTCCTAGCACCTAACATAGGGACACGTAGTCTATTAAACCCCATAATATAATGGCATAGTTGCTAACATTTCTATTATTAATTTACGCATGAAACCCTTATCCAATCCCATGAAAATATCAAAACTTCATGGGCATGGCATACAACTTAAACACTTCCAAACCCAAGAGTGATAACTCATGCAGGCCATGCAAGACCCAACACATAACAACACAAGTCATGGTCCCGCTCCTCATTAATTACATCAAGTCCCCACCCTACGGAACACCCATGGTTGGCACAACCATATTCTTGTTTCTCAGCCAAAACCATGATCATAACTCTGATCGGGTTTATCCCAGCCTACTACCACGACGAGCATAGGTCTTCGATTAAACTAAGACTAATAGAACGGGGAGTGTACCTGGGGTGTGAGCGATCGAGACTCGAGACCGAGTTCCATGTGAGGCTAACCGGTTCACATTGAAATCTAGAGAGAAATTATATCACTTGCGACTCTCAAAATGAAACTTGTACAGGCGGGGTTCAACTTGCTACACGGTTCCGGGTTCTACTCTTGACTAAACAAGAAGACCATCATAAAGATGGCCATCATCACAGTCGAGTTTTGATTCCGAATAACACGAGGTTTAGCGATCGACCCTGAAAGTCAAGTGTTAGTTCAGTTCGAAACATCGTTCTCTTCACTTGCTAGCGGCGGCTATGGATCTTCACAATCCCTTAGTACAAACCTAAGTTTGTTGACCCCTTTTATAGGACCCTTACTACCCCACGAAGTTTACGAAAAGATCTCACCTACTTGGACAGAAATAACAATTATAATAACCGAGCTCTCATGCTTCTTCTTGACGGCAATAGAAAAAGTGGTAAGGTTTTGTTGTTCGATGATGAGGTTTTTATAGGGAATGCTTTGATAACATAATGAATATAGGCCCCTCAATTTTGTCCATCACGCTTCTTGTTCCAACATATCAAATAAAGTCCTCATATTTTACCATGTTAATTCCATTGTGTTGTAATTTGCTTTTGCGTCAAATTTCTATTTAGCAAACCTTTTTGCTAAATTCCTCGATTTGTGACTAATACCAAAGATTTGTGACTAATGCCAAAGACGCACCACATACCATCTTGTTGTACATTTAGGCTAGTTATTCCCATTGTAAGTCCCTCAAGGATTTAATAATCAAATGAGAACCCATGTTTCCAAGGATTTAATCTAGTTCCAGACAACAGTTTTTTTTAAGCGGTGCAGTATAGTTGGATGGAAATTTAGGGCGTTACATCTTGCAATCTTAATGCTTCCCGAATATCGCTTTCAATAACAATAGCAACCTGTCCCTGAATGTTGCTTACTATTGCTGTTCGATTTTCACAGAAATCCATCTTCGCATTTTTCTAGAAATCCACCTGATGGTCATTGTAGATAATTGCTGGTGTAGCTAAAGCATCAACCACTCTGCTTCTCCTCAGAAAATCAATAATCCCAGAGAATTCTGTATGTTTCTTTACTTCACCAAGGAATGCACAATAGTTATGAGCTTCTTCAAATGGCAATTCCTCTTCTTTTTGCTTATCAGTGGCTTTTCCTGACGATCCAGCTGGTATTTTAGTGTTTTATGGTTCTGCCATTTAGAATTCTGCAAAAACGAAACATAAAAATTCATAAGAAACAGATAAAATTGAAATTTGATTTTGAAAATCCCACATTCGACCCATGTAGGGTACGAATGAAGATTTTCTGAAGTACGAATGTGGTTATTTGAGTTAGAATGTGAAAGACTATGAGCAAAACTCCACTTTTGACCATTTATCCCACATTTGACCCTATGAAAAAGCCTTATTCGACCAAAAGAGTCACATTCGACCCTTTGTTTATGGTCGAATCTGCCTGTTCATATGACCAAATTTTCAAAACTCAATTCAGCCCAATTTAACAAGTAATTTTCATTTGATTACCACCTAACATGACCGATTAACCAACATATATCATAAATTGATTCAATCATTTTGTTTTAGATAGTTTTTAAGTACAATCTAGGTCTTGATAATTTTGAATGATCAGTTCAAAAACTATCAATTTGTAGTTGTATGATCCATATTGGCTCTGATACCACTTTGTAGAGGATCATTTTCACAAAAACAGTTTAGTTGATCATACAAGTCTACTAATCCAGGTGCGGAAACCCTAGATCAGTTACAAAATGATAGTAAATGAATCAAACACGCAAATTAACCTTTTCAATCATCATTTTCATTAATTAACTTGATAAAAGATCTTTGCAATTTGATTACAAGTTAATAAAACACTTTCAGAAAGATCAAATCCTAGAGAGAGATTCTAGACTAGAAACACTAACACAAATGGCAAAAGTTAAACTTAAAACAAAATTTCAAGTATTTATAGGTTGCACATTCGCCCCCGTGATAGGATTAAATGCGCACCTTCGCCCCTTAACAGAGTACGAATCAGCACACATATACATTCAATATCCACATTCGCCAAATTCTCTCTCCATTCGACCATTTCTTCCCACTATCGACCTTCTTATATTCCACATTCGCCCCCACGATATCAGCTATAAAACTTTGTATGTACAATCCAAAGCATTAGTCGCAAATCATGCATCAACACGTGTGTTTGGGAACCACAGACAATTTAGTTTATAGTATACATAATTGTATCAGTCTAAAGATCTGCATAACAGTGTGCATGTGAGCTTATATGGATAACAATATCAACAATTGCCGGATCACACATTGTCTTTGATGATAATACACACTAAAGATCAACGGTGTGATCAGATTTCTCAAAAACTGATATTATCCTCTTACCAGAAATTACAAATCATTTACTGCGTTGTGTTGTTTACATTTCTACATTTTACATTTTATTGTCAAAATATCAAAAACTCAAAAAGATTTTAGGTGTGTTTTAACAAAAATTTCAGAAAATCCAAAAGATTTTACATTTCTGATTTATTTTTGATAACCGATGGTGATTGATGGTGATTTTCTGAAGTTTGACAGGCCATTTGAGTTTTGTGACATTTAAATGCAAAATGATGAATGTTTGAAAGATAAAAAGTGTGAAAATGTTTAAAAGGGATTCTATTTTGAGATTTGGTAAAAATTTCAGTTTTTCCATTTGTTCATCGGCCCTTCGGTGGGCCGAAGGTGCAAATGAGGCTACATTTGAACCTCTTAAAAAGGTCGAATTAGAGTGTTCAATTGAAAATTTTTCATTCAAACCCTTCAACTTCCATTCGAACCTTTCATTAGGGTCGAAGGAAGCTGAAGCTTCTCATTCGAACCCCATTATAGGTCGAATGTGGGCATCTATATATACTGAACTCTTCATTCGAACCCCCATTCTGAAAATTTTTAAATTTCTTATTTGAGGAGGAGTTTTTGAATTCGAGTTTTAGACCATAACACTTTGTTCCTGCACCCTTTCTGATCATTTTGCTATAAGATTTACAGGTAATGGATGGATATTCCATAAGAATCGATGAAATTCATTCGGGACTCTTAAACACAAAATTGGACTTCAAAATAACTTGTTATGAACCAATTGATGATTGGAATGTTGTTTTCGATAGTTTTAGGGGGAGAAGAATCCAAAATCTGGGTTTATTACATAGTTTTTGACAGGATTGATTGTTTAAACCCTCGAACCCTAGATTTTGATAGAAAACTATCTAAAACAGGTTAATCATTGCAATTGATTGTTAGGATATGATGATCGGCCATATTAGATGGATAACAAACAAAAATTTGATGTTTAAATGGATTAAAATTGATTTTGAAGATTTCTGATTTAGAACACTCACATTCGACAAGATTTAAAGGGTCGAATGTAGACTGAAGCAGGTCAAAGGTAGGTTTTTGGTTGAATGAAAAAGTTTTCAAACTTTTTCCACATTCGAAATAAAACTCCTCATTCGAACCTCATAATTCCTTCATTCGAACCCACGTTGGGGTCGAAGGAAGACCTTTTCACCAAAATTCAAATTTTGTCCGATTTGGACGAATTTTCATGTTTTTGTTTTGCAGTTTTTCAAATGGCTGAACAACAGAATCCTGAACAATAGATTGCTGAACAAGAGAAACCGAAGGAATTGATATTTGAAGTAGATCACAACTGCTGTGCGTATATTGGCGAGGTGAAACAACATGAAGCCTTCGCTGGGATTGTTAAATTTCTCAGACGTTGCAGAGTGTTGTATGCTATTGCTACTCCGGTTTCAATCGATAAAGATCATCAAGTTGAATTCTGGAAGAACGCTTTCATAGACTTTTGGGAGAAAAAGATGGCTATTAGAAGCAAAATTCATGGAGAATTGATGTTAGTCACGGAACAGGATATTCGGGAAGCACTTATTTTGCATGATTCTCCTACAGATCCGAGGAAGCTATCATGATTGATCAGAGATTATGCTTTGTCAGGATGAAATACAATGGTCCTATCACAGATGGTTTATTGCATAAGGCGAAACTGTGTCCACAATCCAAGTATCTTGCACATGTGATTCTACATGTTTTCGGACCAGTTCATGGCGGGTATGATGTGATGAGGAGCAGTATCAGTTCGTTATTGGTTGCTTTGATTTTGAACAAACCATTTAATGTGTCTGGGATGATATTTGATCACATACTTGAAGTACTGAAAGGATTGAAGGTTGATAAGTTTCTGATGTACCCAAGATTTCTACAAATGATTTTTGACAAGAAGTATTCAAAACTGAGGAAAGATCCGACACAGATATTGGTTCATCATCATATGAATTTGAGTATGCTAAGCAGAATGAAAGCGTATAAGGGTGTTCCAGAGAATGAGAGACCACCTCACAAGAATCTATTTGGTCATCTGATTAATCTGGGTTATAATGATCCAGGTGAGAACAAGGCAAGGAATGATGGTAGTGAGTCTGATGCTGATAATCCATTACATGCTATTGATCCTGAAGCTAAAAGAAAGAGACAGGTTATCAACAAAGGTGCAAAATCCGGAAGGGGATATGCTAAGGTTGTT
This sequence comes from Ambrosia trifida, assembly GCA_028751855.1. NCBI lineage: Eukaryota > Viridiplantae > Streptophyta > Magnoliopsida > Asterales > Asteraceae > Ambrosia > Ambrosia trifida. The sequence continues at coordinate 147,763,466 of CM054124.1, read as the reverse complement.
GAAGAAGCCGCACCAAAACGACACAAAACCATGGCTAAAAAGAAAAAGTCTAGTAAAAGCAAGACTTTATTGGTTGATGAAGAGTCTGCTGATTCAAAGGAGACTCAAGACAATGAAGAGTGGGACTCAGGTGCTAAAACAGTCAAGATCACCAAGCCCAAGGCCACTAAGGCTGGTGAGATTGAAAGTTTGAACAAGTCTATTGAAGAGCAACAACAAAAGAGTCCAATCATAGTTGAAGAAGGTGAACTTGGATTGGAAAATCTAGATTTTGTTGGAACTCCAGTTGCTGTGGGAAAGATTCTTAAGCCAAAGTTCAAGTCAATGGCTAAGAAGACTAATCCTAAACAGGAGAGAGATAGGGAGATTGAGATACTAGTTGCAGGAAAGAAAGTTCCTGATATTGGAAGTTCGAAAGCTGCTACACCTGTGACATCTCTAGTAGCAAAGAAATCAAAGAAATATGTTGCAGATACATTAGTGAATCCTTCTACAGATTTTGAAGCTACTTTGGAAAATGTATTAAATAAGTTCAGAAAGAAGAAATCTCCTGTTTTTGAGGCATCTACTCCTCAGGTTACTGTGTCTAGTGATGTGATGGATGCAGTTAATCAAAAGCTTGCTGATATGATGAAATTGATGAACCAGCAACCGCAGGAGATAGAAAAACTGAGAGAGAATGACAAGAAGATGCTAGAGGTTGTCGTATCTTCTTAAGAAAGTCAAGAAGTATTGGAAGAAAAGATTAAACAACTTCAGGAAGAAAATCAGACGTTGTTATTGCATGAACAAAGAAATACACGAAGAATCATAACCTTACGGCTTGAGAACAAGAAGATGAGAACGAACAATAAGAGTATGAGGAAGCTTATTGATGATTTGTATGAGAAAGCTCCACAATTGAAAGCCGGAGAAGAGGACAAAGAACCAGAAGAAGAACAAGTTGATTTTGAACCATCTGATTCAGTAAAGGATGAGGATGAAGATGATGATGAGGATCTAGATGGAGATGCTGGTGATGCTCCTGAGAAAAAGAAAGATGGTGATGATGACGGTTCTGGTGATGACAGTTCTGCTGATGATGATTATGATGATACAAAAAGTATCGATATGAAAAGAGAGAATCTGATAAGCAAGATGCAGGTGAATCGAGTTTGAAGAAAACACCTTGTGAAAATACATATGATGAAAGTATTTTCTGGACTAACAAGATTAGAGCTTTATCAGATGATGATAAGAAGTTATATCGTCAGATGTTGACACAGAAAGTGTGGACGATTGAGCTGACTAGAAAATTTCCAGAGATATTTGAATCTTATGATATGAAGTACGAGTTAGAATACAATGATCCTGATTTAGAGGATGGTGAAATTTCTGCAGCTATTGCCAAGGAAATTCGTTAAGGTTTGGCAAAGGAGGTTAGTAAATCTCTTGAAAAATTGATGAATGCTAATCAAATTCCAAACATTCGTGAATGAGAAGCTGGAACTCATTCTGATGATAGAGATACACCAGTGTTTGAGGATATTGAGATTGAGGATATCACTAGTGAAGAATATACTGAATACTTTAAAGATAAACAGGATGATGCATTTCCTGAATTTACTGAAGAGGTGTTGGAACAGGCTGAGAAACTTGCACAGAAAAAGAGTGAAACATTCGTTGATGAAGTGTTTAACAATGCAGATAATCAGAAGCCAAATGTTGAATAATCAGATGATCTGAAAAGTTTGTTAAAGAAGCTTAAAAGAAAAGAAGCTAACCGACCCAAGACTGAAGTTCAGGATAGTTTCTCTAAGTATCACAACGAGTTGTTTAAAGGGAGAGCTCTTGGATGGAAGTATTTGAGACAGTTACGGTGCGTTGCTGTGAAGTGGGAGAAAGGGATTCTGTACTTTCACAGATTCCATGATATTAAGACGCTACCGTACTGGGCTGTGCGTGATATCCGCAGACATACAATGACTGATGCAACTGTAAATAATGATGCAGTGGGTTATTTTGCAGATCGTATGGCTAGAGAAAGCAAAACTAGATGGGATGTGTTCAGGCCACAGAATCCTAAAAGGATAGTTCATAAAGAGATTGATCAAGTCACTGGGCTGAACAAGGCTACGTTAAAGTACAAACCACCGACAGTGTTGAAGCATATTCCGTTGATGCCTATACAACAACACTTCAGCAAAGAATTCGTCATGTGGTATTACGATTGGAGAACCGCAGAAGCTGTCATGTTATTGAAGGATAAAAGGGGAGAATATAAGAAGATCCATATTTTTGACCCCATGTGGTTGATTAATTGTTCGTATGAGGATATAATCATGCTGTATTACAACCCGATATACTGTGAGGAGAAGGATCGTTAACAAGCGTTGAAATACCATCGTGTGGTATGCTTGTATTTTGCGTGGGATGTCAATGCAGGTTGTGATTATGATAAGAAATTGGGAAAGTTTGTGAAGGTTCGTGAAGTGAAGAAGAAAACTAAACCAACATTCGAACTAGTGATGACTAAAGAGCAGAAGATGAATTTGCGTATCAAGTTGATGAACAAGACACTTGATTACCAACGTCAACAATCCAAGCAATAGTCAAGGGGGAGTTTGTAGATGCATTATTGTGACTAATGCTTTGGATTGACGAAATAAAGAGTTTTGTTGATTAACGTGAGGTTGAAGGTGGTTTTAGGAGGTCGAAGGAAGAATAGTTTTGGTCGAAGGAAGAGATTCAAGACAGAAGACAGGTTCGAGCTTCTTAGTAGGTCAAAGGTGCTCATTCGACCTCATCGTGAGGTCGAATATAGCTTACTATATAAGCTCAACTTTTTGTTAACTTTATAACTTTTGCCATTTTGAGTCTTGTGTCTGGTCTAGAATCTCTCTCTAAGTTTTGTTCTTCCTGATCTTGATTTATAAGCTTGTAAACTCAATTGTAAAGATCTTTTATCATGTTATTAATAGAAATGATGATTGAAAAGGTACTTTTGTGTGTTTGATTCGATCCATATCATATTGTAAACAATCTAGGGTTTCCGCACCTGGATTTGTTAGACTTGTATGATCACCTAAACGTTTTTGACAAAACCGGTCCTCCTACAAAGTGGTATCAGAGCCTACGAGATCATACAACTACAATTTGATATGTTTTGAACTGAATTTGATCCAAAATTGTCCAAATATTTTCTATTTTGATAGAACATTGAGTTTTAAATGGAAATTGATTGATTTGGATAAAATTTCACGGTTAAAATCAAAAGTTTCACTCATTAAAGTTGATCTACATTCAATACCGAGCAAAACCTGGATTTGTTAGACTTGAATGATCACCTGAACGTTTTTGTCAAAACCGATCCTCTTACAAGTAATATTCAAAAGTCAAAACTGAAACGACACGTTAAAAACGGACCTTTGAAAAGTCTAAGTTGGCAAACAGATGATTCTTAATTGTGAAAAGTCAAAGTTAGCAAAGAAGTTTATGTTTTACCTTTAAAGTCAAACAGACAGTTATTCCCTATAAGAAAGAAAGGAAATAATATGACCAACATTTTTTAGCAAGGATAGTAGGTAAGTTAGGTAATATGCTGAGCCAGACCTATATAAAAAACGGAGTTGATTTTTAAACTATTAGTGTAATTTTGACTTTTACCAGTAATGCATTTGACTTTCATAATTTAATAGAACAGGACTTAAGAGATAAAAAGTCGAACCTTGATTAATGTAGCTGCATTCCTGATGCATGTCACCATTCATCTTCAAATAATCTGTACAGTTTTTTATTTATATTAGTGGCCTGCCAGCTGTTCCGAAAGCAGGTTGTGTAAGAACGTCGAGGGTCAACCTAACTAATTTTCTAAGGTTTAATAAAGTAGTAAGTAACTTCTATCAAAATAAGTAAATGACTAAATAACAATTGCTTACTGCATCCTCCATAACTACAAATTCTGTAAAAATTGCAAAGCAAATTGTATTTCATCCATATGACACTCTTTTTTTCAAGAAAATATAATATTAGTCACATAATGTTAACACATACATGTTCGGAAATCTTGGCACCGATATAAAGATGAGGATAAGATGGCAATGTAGTAGCAAACAAGGCGGGGTTATATTGTTTTTAACATTTTATAAAGAATGGATCACTATTAAGACATCTATGTTTCAATTCAACCAGTCTCCTAGACAGAGACAACGTTTCTTAAAAAGCTAAAAGGTTATATATCCGTGAAAAACCAAAGACAAAACACATTTATGTAAATCTTATTGTAACCATGGTATCCACATAGATCGGTATAAGAAAGTTTACAAAGTGTTGAAAGATAAGGACTCTATGAACATGAATCTTCCATTTTTTTGAACAGGTTTAAGCCATAAACAGTATTTCCATGTGCGAAAACATGCAACATGTCATACCATATAGATCTCCATCCATCCATAAGTAAAATCATCAATATCCTACAGCATTGGCTTTATGACGACTGTTAAGATTCCTAATTAATGCAACTCAACTACGATAGAAATAATATTGCAACTAAGAAACAAAGCAGCTTCAAAACCAATGAACAAAGCATATTCATAGGGAGAAAAATTACCCTGTTAAAAGCAGGCTGGTAATTAGTTGGAGCTCCACCCTTTTCGCCACCGAACTCACAAGGAGGCCCTCTCGGTCTACCGCGATAACCATCCCTATCACCAAACTGTCCCTATCAGGTTTACCATATCAGCGCCTACGGCGACAACAGTAAATCAAAACGTCCATATTCCATTAATGTTGACACATATCTGTAAAAATTTAGCCTAAAACCGTCTAAATGACATGTTGCATCCACAAACTGCCCATTAATAAGTAGTTTTTTGTGCTCAATCTTGACAGGCGGAGTTATCGGTTCCTTTAAAGCAGCAGCTGTACTAAACCTACTGATACCATTGCCTCTGCCAGAATATTGACCTGAATTATGCAACTAATGGTCAAATAAAACCCCGATCTCAATAAAAATATGCTAAAGATGACATTCATTAACACATATTACAATCATTACACCTAGTATCAAGAAAATATATGATATACATGTATATATGAATTAATACATATATCGAACATGGTTGCCATAAACCACTTTCTTCTTCATACCCATCTTTCCAATTACTTTAATTCTTAGATCAACAGTGGGGTATGTCTCAAAAATAACCGAAGTATTTTTTAAACCTCATATTAAAATCATCAACAGATGAAGATGAAACGCAAACCTTTTCCGTTAATTGCAGCAGCCGGCGTCTTAACCTCTTCCCGCATTCACGTCTTCTCTTACACATCACCACATGCAATCTCTACTAATGTTTTGTATTGAAATAATCGTAAAAGGGAAGTTTGATACATATGGTTCCTTTAGCGAATTAAAGGCATCTATAAAAAAAATTGTAATCCTTATCACATGTACGTGAAAGATTTTAAAATGTTGATGAGGATCGAGGATGAAGTAGAGGTGCACAAAAAAACCGGTACGAGAACCGAAAGCGGTAAAACTGACCTGAACCAAAACTGGTCAAAACTGGTTTCACATGAAACCGGCACTAAAAATCTCAAACTATAAACAATACACACGTATCACCTTATGAAGAGGGTGAACTGGAGCAGGGACTTTAGGGTTGGTAATTGAAGATATTAATACAATCAATCTATTTTGTTATTTGGAATATTGTTATTGACATAAGGGTTTGGAGGATGTGCGAGAGAGATATAGAGAGAGGGAGAGGGTTTGTGAGAGAATTATGGAAGAGATAAAGAATGTAAGAATATAATGGCAAAAGGATTAGGGTTTTAAAAATATTCAAAAATACTAAAATCTTTCAATTATGATGCCACGTGGCAGTTTCATGGAAAGGTTGAAACCACCATTGCACGCCACGCTAGCAACATTCAATTCTTTTATATATATTGATAGATTATTAAATTTTATTTTATACTAAAACTAAATGAATAAAAAAATTGAGAAATCGTCATTGGGTAATGATTTAAGGGGCTTGAACAATACACATTTTTGGCTAAAAATAAACATGATGACATTACGTCCACATGGCAAAAAAAACCCATAAGGGCTTGAACCACTACACATGGTCTTAGTAGTTTTGTGTTTGTGTATTTGTAGTGGGTTGGGGAGTGAGGTGTCCGCCAATAGGAGTGAAGTTTATAGATTGTGGATGGTAGCTGTTGGATTGGATTAGATATGTGGTTGAGTTTGTGTTCAGCTAAAATGAGTGGTTGAGAATGGTTACTGCTTGATAGTGGTTAAGGTTAAAACTGAAATAAGGTGAAAATACAAAGGTCTGTTCTAGAGCAGTGGGTTTGTTTACTAAGGTTTGCTTAGTAAGATCTGTTTAAAACATATACATAATTCACTTGATTATGAATTAGTAAGGTCTGTTTACTAAATTCTGTTCCACAGCAGTGGGTCTGTCATGGAAATCTAAATTCTGTTCCAGAGCAGTGGGTCTGTTAGGGAAATCTATCTAAAACAGGAGCAACATCTGTTTGAAGCAACAACTGTTTTAGATATATCTCCTTAACAGGCACACTGCTCTGGACATACCTTAGTAAAAGATTGATGTTTCCACTATTTGATCATTCTTGCCATTTTGAAATCATCTTTATTTAGGTTGTAACAATTCATTCACAACACATCATTTATGACAACTAATTATGCTAATGGAGTTATTATAACAAACTTCAATTACAATACAATTATTTCATTTTGTTTGCCACAGATACAAACATCATTGTCTAACATTTCATTTTAGGGAAGAGATATTGTGCAAACTCTCTTAACATAAGAAGCATAAGAAGCAATCTAGACCATTAGATTTTAAACTGATCAGATCATCTAACCATAGGCGTTTAAATCAGACAAGGGTAAATTAGTCATAACAAAATTAAACGCGTTTTTAAAAATTAGGAATTAGAACCGCCAATTCAAACACCACGATGGTTATTACTAAAATTTATAAACAAAATCATCAAACCATCATTTAATTAGGGTTTATTACACCTCAAAATCAAACAAAAACACGCACAAACACAATTAAACACCCAGAATGACGATCAACAACAAAAAACAGAGCATAATGTCTTCAAAACGACAAAAAACAGAGCATAATGTTTTCGCTTTTTCATATCGTTTGATTCTCGTTTTGATTTTTTTTAAATGAAATCAGACAAAGATGTGGAAAGAATAAGAGAAGCTAAACTCAACAAACCAAAGTCAAAACAGAGTAAAGGTATAGTTGATTCAACCAACAAAATAGCACTTAATTTTTGATGAGACGCACTTAGGTTAGTTGCATGTGGTTATTACTTGCTTAATTACATTCAGTTTTTTATTACAATCAGTTTTACAGTCTATATGTTATGTGTTAGTGCGTCTGTATTTTTTGTTTGAGTGCGTTTGTATGTTTAGTTTTATTTAGGTTTGATGAGTGAGTCTGTATGTTTAGTATAAGTGAGTCTGCATGTTTTGTTTTAAAAACATGAGTGCGTCTCATTTAGGATATGAATGCGTCTGTATGTTTAGTATGAGTTCATCTGTATATTTAGTTTTATATATGTTTGATGAATGCGTCTGTATGTTTAGTATAAGTGCGTCTGTATGTTTAGTTTAAAAACCATGAGTGCGTCTCAATTAGGATATGAATGCGTGTGTATGTTTAGTATGAGTTCATCTGTATGTTTAGTTTTGGTTATGTTTGATGAGTGCATCTGTATGTTTAGTATGAGTGCGTCTGTATGTTTAGTTTTAAAAACATGAGTGTGTATCAATTAGGATATTAGTGTTGTTGATGCATTTTGCGACTAAGGATTGCATATACTTGATTAACATGTGTTAATAGATAGCCGAATGTGATTCTTACTGGGCGAATGTAATATAATCTGGGCGAAGGTAACATGAACTGGGCGAAGGTAGAACTGAAGTGGACGAAGGTAGCATGGACATGGAATGAAGACACATTCGACCACTGCAAGTGGGCGAATGTGGAAAATGCCCACATTCGACCATCTGTAAGGGGCGAATGTGCAGAGGCTATATATAGATTTTGAGTTTTTGTTTATGTAAGAGAGTTATCATTTGTGTCCAGGTTCAGTTCAGGTTTAGGAGTGTTTTTGAGAAAGTGTCTTTGTGATTCTAGATTAACATAAACAGTGTAAATGCTTATTGATTGAAAGTTAATCTATGAAAATGATATTGAAAATGATCTTGATTGTGTCGTGATTAGCATCTTATCAATTTGTTCAGATCTAGGGTTTCCGCACCTAGATTTGTGACTTGTATGATCGTGTAATCCTGTTTTAGATAAAAACCAACGCTCACAAAGTGGTATCAGAGCATAGAGGATCATACAACAACAAGTTTGATAAGATCAGAGTTGATTTGGACATGTTTTAGACAAATTATCATCTGTTTTTACAAAAACTCTTAAAAACATTGTTTTTGATCGATTTAAAGGTGATTTTGTGGTCAAATTCAAGTTTTCCAAGACTTAAAGTTGTTCCAAATCAAATCCGAAACATAACCTGATTGAGATCATTGAAATCCAAGAACTTTTGAAAATCTCAGATCAAAATAACCGTTTTTCAAACAATAACCGTTTTTCAAAAATGAGATCTGCTGTTTTTGGGCGAACCTGGAACCTGGACTGAGAGTTGTGGGCGAACCTGACAAAAAGTGGGCGAACCTGAGTTTAAAGTGGTCGAACCTGAAAATTCTTGTTGAAAATTTTCACATTCGGGTTGAAAATTCCACATTCGACCGTTCTTAATTGGGCGAAAGTGGAAATTGTGATAGTCTTTGTTTACATTCTGGTCATTTCCACATTCGGGTATCACTATTTGGACGAAAGTGAGGAAAAAGGGACGAGAGTGTGACAGATTGGACGAACCTAGAAAAATTTGGACGAAAGTGTTATTTTTGGGCGAACCTAGGATATTTTTGCTGAAAAATTTTTCTAAGTGTTGTGATTTTCAGATTTTGATCATGTGGCGTTTTCAAACTACTTCGGGATCAGCACCAACACAACCACAACAGCAGACAATGGACCCATGGACTGTGGCAGCTCAAAAGACGAACACGCAATCCTCACAACCACATAACTACATGACGACAACGAGCACGATGCCTCAGAATGTAGCACATCCGGCATTACAATCAGATTACTGGGGAGTAGCTGCAGCGGCGGTAAATACTCAAACCACTAACGCTATCTCTACCTTGATTAAGGATTTGTCTACAGGTAGTGGAACTCGGCCACCTAAGCTCATGGATATACAAGAGTACAACCAGTGGCACACCATGTTCAAGATCCATCTGGAGGGCATGGGAGTTGAAGGAGCTGAGGCATGGAGCATGATCGTCAAAGGATACACAGCACCGATTCTGGAGAATACCGGTGAGTTGATTCCTCTGGAGAGTTTGACTGAGGATGAAAAGAAGAAATACGTGGTGGAGAAGAAGGCGTTCTCTCAACTGACACAGGCGATCACAAGTGACCTGTTGCATCAGTTTGGGACATGTACTACGTCAAAGCAGCTTTGGGATAAGCTGAAGAGGAAGCATGATGGAAATGAAAAGACCAGGAGTTTGAGAATGGAGGAGTTGGTTAAAGAGTTTGATAATTTTTCTTTCATTAATAATGAAACTTTGAAAGAACTAACTCCAAGATATATGCATTTATTGTCTGAATTGTCTAGCTATGGTGTACAGATTCCCATGACTAAGCAGGTGGATAAGTTTGCAGATGCTTTGCCACCACAGTGGGATCAGCATGTGGAGGTACTTAGAGAGAAGGATGCTTATCAATTCTGGACCATTTCAGAGTTTATTGAGAAGTTGGAGAACAAAGAGCTGGAGGAAAGGAGGAAAGCTAGGAGGTCGCAGATTCCTCAGAATCCAAGTCTGTATTTTGGAGGTACTTCAGTTTCAGCTGGAAACTCGAGCTCTGGAAGCGTTGCACCACATGTTGCATGCATTTCCAATGTCATGGATTCATCAAAACCAACCACCAACTATACACCACCACAATACAATTCCTACTCACAACCATCATACACACCACCACAATATACTTCCTACATTTCACCAGTCTCTCCAATGCAACAAGCTAGTTTTTACACTGCTAACCAATCACAACAACCATCAAACCAAATTACTCAACATAAACAACCGGTGGTTTTGGATACATCCAACTTAGGAAACGTGACTGTGGAGGTTGCTCAGCAACACATTGCATTAGTCTCTGCAATGGTTTCATCTTACAATGGATTGGTTGCTAGTCAGATTGGGAACAACAACTTGACCAACGAAGACTACGCACAGATCGATAAAGAAGAGATGGAACTCATTGACATTCAATGGGCTTTTGCGAGTATAATGAGGAGAGCAACAGAGTTCATAGAGAAAACTGGAAGGACTGACTTGGCAACTTCTCCCAATACAACCTATGGTTTCAATAAGGAGAAGGTTACATGTTTTAATTGTGGAGAGAAAGGACACTTCAAACGGGAATGCACCCAGCCACCTAAACAAGGTAACCGAAACCCTTTCAATGCAAATTACCAGAACCGTCAACAAAACCAAGTTTCTTATCAAAATAACAACAACTACCAAAACCGAAACTTTAACAACCAAAACAGACAACCAAACACACAAAACCAGATTCAAAACCAATCTCCTAATCACCCAAACCGAACAGTTGTACCTATCACTACACCTACTGAGACTCAACAGAATGTGGGTCAAAACCAAGCTTTGGTAACTCAGCAGGATGAGAGGTTTGACTGGTCAGGTATGCAAATAGGAGTTGAAGAAGTAACTACTGGTGGGAATGTGGCTTGTGTTGCTTATCAGGTTGATTTGGAAGAGACGGTGGTAGTTGATGAGAAGAAAGAAACTGAGGAGAGTGAGAGTGATGATTCTGAGACTGAGATGGAAGTGGAGAGTGAACCTGTTGAGGTAAAGGCTGAGGAGAAGAGATCTGGGATGGTGATTGATTCAATTTCTGATGTTCCCGAGGAATGTAAATCAGTCTATTCAGATTGTGAGAGCGAATCAGACACAGAGGGAAGTGTTGATTCTTTGGATGATGATATTGACCAGTTGCTGGCAGAAGCTGATTTCTTGATGACGAGGAAGTCGTGCATAGCTGATGATGCTTTCACCAAGATCGACTACTCAAAGTTTTTCACTGGAAAGGAAGCTCATTTTGCTTTGATGGCCATGACCGAACCGCCAAAACCTGTAAGTTCTGAATCTAGCACTGATGTCATGAGTGATAAATACTGTGGGACTTGTGATAGGTTGACAGAGGAGAATAAACAACTCCGAATTTCACGTGATAGTGCTATTCAAAACTGTCAATCTACTCGCAAAGAGTTAAATGCTTTTAACAAAGTCTTAGATGGATATAAAAAGGACATTTCTGACTTGAAAAACACTTTGTCATTGAAACAATTGGCCATAAATAACTACATCAATGAAATTGAAAACACCAAGTTAGAAATGGCTGCCATTAAATGCTTTGCTGAAAAGGTTAACAAGAAGTTAGAAAGCTATAAGAATGTTGCTTATGTCGTGGATCATATCATTGATAATAACACCACCAACTACAAGTCTGTACCATCTCCGGTTCTTTTCGAGAACCATAACTATCATCAAGTTATACCGGAGAGTTCGGTGAAATCAGACTCATCATCAGATATGGAATCTAATACCTCGAGTATTGGTGATCCATATCCTGAAGATGTGAGACCGATTTTGGGCTTGAACAATGAGGGTGTTTATGCTGAGAGTGATAGTTCAGACTCAGATAATGATGATACTGGTAGTGATAAATCTGATAATGAATGTGAGATTCCAAAAGAAAATCACATCATTACTACCGAACCAGTGTCACCATCTGATCATATTCATCCGATGGCAAAAGCTATTCATGATAAGAAGTCTGAAAAGTTTGAGGTTAAGAAAAAGAATGTTGTTAAGAATGTGATTGAAAAGAATGAGCTGAATGAAACCAGTGACAAACCTGTAAAGGTGTTTTATCGGATGGAAGGATCCGATAAAATCATTGCTGATGAGGAATTTCCGATTAAAAATGTTAACTATTCTAAACTTGATAAAATCTGGCAAGAAAGCACAATTTGGTTTCCAAAACATGAAAGAACCAATGAAATTCCACCAGAAATTTTAAAGAAACTGTTTTCAGAAGTTCCTCAAGAGCCAAAAATTCATGTCACTGAGTTCATTCGACCTGATGATAAAGCAAATGGTTTTCATGAACCTTCTTACTCGAAAGGACCACTTCCTGAGAGTTTAAGAAATCAACAATATAATGATCAATTTCCTGTAAGATCATTTGCTTCACCAAATGCTCATTATGTGTTTGAGGAATATAGAAAGTGCTTTAAATGTGGAGAACGCGGGCATTTACTTGCTCAGTGTCCATATGTAAGGCACAAGAGACATGAAGTTGAGGTTAAGAATTCCATGAAAAAGCCGATTGATCATTATATTCCACCGCATAGACGGACTGTTCCTCAACAACAACATTTTCATAATCAAAACAATTTTCAAATGAGGAACAACCGTCCATTTCATTATGATCGAAGGAATCGGATTGCAATGGAACAATCTTGGAGAAAACCAGTGGTGAACACAACAGCTGACAGACAAAAGGTTCCACAAAAACCAATTGTCAAGTCAAATGTTGGACCTAAGTCTGTTAATTCAGATAAGGTTGCTAAGAAAGTTACTTTCAGTAACAATGTTCAGAAACCTATTGAGAAACCAAAATCTCAAATTCGTATTCTCAAAAGGTCTGAACAATCTTGGACACCTAATGGTACTCCAGGAGCCTCTACATCAAAGGTGAGTGATAAGAATGAATCTGTTTTGAAAAATCAGAAAACGATTGATTCAAAACAGAAAGTTGTTGAGAAAGTCATTGAGAATGATTCTTTGAAAGCCAAAGTTCAAAGGCCCAAGACTCAGGCTTGGGTCCCCCGAAAGAACTAATTGTTTACTTTTTGTGTGCAGGGAGCTTCAGTTGGCCCTATTAGCAGTCTCTGGATTGTTGATAGTGGAGCTTCAGGCCACATGACGGGGGATTTGGCATTGTTGTTTGATGTGAAGAATATTAATGGAGGATATGTTGCGTTCGCGGGAAATAAAGGAGGTTATATCACGATGGAAGGAAGCGTGAGTAACGGGATTGTGACTTTCGAGCGGATATCTTATGTCAAACAGATAGATTATAATCTGTTGAGCGTCAGTCAAATATGCGATAAACAATTTTCTGTGCATTTTGATGACAAATCCTGCTACATCCTCAAACCGGGCTTCAAGATTCCAAAGGAGTGGGTTATGTTGATGGCACCTCGAGTCAACAATCTTTACATTCTTGATATGTCCAAGGCAATGACACCACAGGGGCAGATAACATGCTTTCTATCCAAGGCGACCGAAAAAGAATCTATAATGTGGCACCGCAGGATGGGGCACATTCATTTGAGGAAAATAAATCAGTTAGTGAGAAATGGACTTGTCGATGGAGTAAACGTGAAACATTTCCATCTGAACGACAAGTGTGTGAGCTGCATGAAAGGAAAACAACACAGACAATCCCATAAAGTGAAGAAGGTTAACTCTGTTGAGATGCCGCTTGAGCGATTGCACATGGACCTTTTTGAACCGGTCAAGCGCAAAAGTCATCTTGGAGAGCTTTATTGTTTAGTCGTCACTGATGACTATTCACGATTCTCATGGGTGATGTGTTTGAAGAACAAAAGCGACACCTTTACCAACTTACAAGTTCTGTTCACTCGGCTGGAGAATATCTACAACTTGAAGATAAAAAGAATCCGGAGTGACAACGGGACGGAGTTTAAAAATGCAAAGATGGATGAACTTTGTGAAAGCAAAGGGATACATCATGAATATTCAGCTCCGTATACCCCGCAACAGAACGGTGTTGCTAAAAGAAAGAATAGGACTCTGATTGAGGCTGCAAGAACAATGCTCGCTGATTCAAATCTTCCAGTAATGTTCTGGAACGAGGCGATTTATGCAGCAAACTATACATTAAATCGGGTTTTGACAGTGAAGAAGTTTGGAAAAACATCTTATGAGCTGTTACACCGACGAAAGCCCAATTTAGAGTATCTAGAACCATTTGGGGCGCCATGTACGATGTTGAATCCAAGCGAAAAGTTTAGTCCTAAAGCTGAAGAGGGATATTTTGTTGGATATGCAACCCCGCTCAAACGGGTATTCAACAAGAGAACTCGTCAAGTGGAGGATTGGGCAAACGTGGAAGTTCAACGTTACACTCAAAATTTGCAAGGCACGGGCCCTGATTGGATGTTTGATTACAAAGATTTCTTTGAATCATTCAACCTAGATAGCCTGGTTGAAGAAGCTGTGATCAGATTACTTTACGAATGTGAAAACGCGGCAACTTCACCGTTGATGCGTCCAATTACCGTAAACCCCCCACCAGCTTCTAGTGATACCAGTGCTCCTACACAAGAAGAAGAGTTGTTTCAGGAAGCTTCAACTTCATTAGACACTTCAGAATCTGAAGATGAACAATTTGAAGAAGCTGTTCTTGAAAATGCAGAAGACTTAGAAGAGCAAACTGTGAACCCAACCCCAAATCCAGATGTTGCTTCATCATCTAACACGGGTAATGATCAGGATGCTGTAGAGAACTTGACTGCTCAGACGGGAGTGATTGTACCTGTTAATCCGGAATCTCGGATTCATCGTATTCACCCGCTGGAGCAAGTAATTGGTGATCCTGGTAGTGGAGTGATGACCAGAGGGCAGCTTAAAAGCGTTAATACGCCAGAGAGTTTTGGTGCTTTAGCATTGTATGCCAAAATTCAGAAATCTGGTGACCAAAATGATTGGTCGTTTGCATGTTATGTGTCCCAAGTAGAGCCAAGGACATACAAAGACGCTTTGCAAGAAGATGCCTGGGTTGAGGCAATGCAGGAAGAGTTATTGCAATTCAAGAAATTGGGAGTCTGGACGCTCACAGATTTGCCGCCGGGTCGAAAGAAAATAGGCACTAAGTGGGTGTTTAAGTGCAAAAAGGATGACCGTGGGGTTATTGTAAGGAACAAAGCCAGATTGGTTGTGCAGGGTTTCCATCAAATTGAAGGAATTGATTACAACGAAATCTATGCACCAGTAGCACGAATGGAAGCTATTCGGATGTTCCTTGCGTTTGCTTCGTATAAGAAATTCAAAGTCTATCAAATGGACGTCAAGAGCGCATTTCTGTATGGTAAAGTCAAAGAGGAGGTTTATGTCGGGCAACCACCGGGCTTTGAGGACCCAATCCACCGGGACAAGGTCTACGTGCTGAACAAAGCTTTATATGGTTTGCACCAGGCTCCAAGACAGTGGTACGAGGAGCTAAGTACATACCTCATCTCCAAAGGATTCAAGCGCGGCCTCGTCGATTGTACCCTCTTTACGAAGAAGACGGGAGATGACTTGCTTCTAGTACAGATTTACGTTGATGATATTATATTTGGTTCAACTAACGAACTCTTGTGCAGGGAATTTGAAACTGTTATGCAGGAGAAGTTCGAAATGAGCGCTATGGGAGAAATGCAATTTTTCCTCGGCTTACAGGTGGATCAAAGACCCGACGGGATCTTCATTCACCAGACGAAATATGTTGCCGACATCTTGAGCCGATTCCAGATGGAGGACTCTAAGCCGATGGATACCCCGATTCAACCCAATCACGGGATTGGAGTCGACGCTAAGGGGGAGCTGACAGACCCATTTACATACAGAGCAATCATCGGATCTCTGATGTATTTGACAGCGTCTCGACCAGATATTATGTATGCAACGTGTCTCTGTGCGCGTTACCAATCGAAGCCGAAACAAAGTCATCTGACGGCGGTCAAGCGTATCCTTCGATATCTGAAGGGTTGTCCATCAAAAGGACTTTGGTACCCTAATGATGATGATTTTGATTTTATTGCTTTTAGTGATGCAGATTGGGGCGGCTGTGACAAAGACAGCAAATCAACAACAGCCGGTTGCCAGTTTTTAGGGAGCAGGTTAATTACCTGGCAATGCAAGAAACAGACTTCCGTCGCACTGTCTACATGTGAAGCCGAGTACATTTCAGCCTCGAGTTGCTGTTCGCAAGTGCTCTGGATCCAACAACAGATGGTCGATTACGGTTTGCAGTTTCTTAAAACCCCTATACACTGTGACAACGAAGCCGCAATTGCATTAACTAAAAATACTGAAAATCATTCTAAAGCTAAACATATCCGGATTAAATATCATTTTATCCGTGACTGTTATGCTAAGGAATTGATTGACATGGTCAAAATCCATACTGACTACCAACGTGCAGATTTGTTTACAAAAGCTTTTGACAGATCCCGCTTTGAATATCTTTTGAAAGTAAACAATATAAAGGAAAAACAGGACTAATCGGCTCCTCGGTTTATCATTTTTCGTTTTTAGTTTTAGTTTTAAATTTTTGCTAATTGGGAATTTCTCTTTGCTAATTGGGAATTTCTCTTTACTATCATAATCCTCAAAGAAGTTGATGCTTTCGAGGGGGTTGTTTAATCCTCAAAGAAGTTGATGCTTTCAAGTGGATTGTTTCTTTCAAATTTTGTTTTGTTTTGTTTTTCAGAAAAAATTAAAACCCAAAAATATGTTCTTTATTTTAGGGGGAGTCATTTTATCAGAAAAACCAAAAACATTGAAAAATTTTCAAAATACCTAAAAAATTACAAAACCCAAAATGATTTCCTGGATAAAAAGAGGAAATGATAGTACATCAGTGGGGATCTGACACAGGCTAAAGAATTGTATAGTTTTAATGAGACGTATGTTGATTATGTGTGATATGCTGATAGGCTTCGTAGACTTTATATTGCGTGCATTAGTGATACAAACATAACAAACTACGCGTTTGTGGATGAACACCTCATGGGCATATGGTCTTAGTACCGTAATTTCGTTTGATAGGGTGTTTGTACAAAACTCGGAGGTTTAGGGTCGTTATGTTATTAGTTGTCTGGGGATAGCCTATCTGATCTTCTGCTGTAAGTCATTACGGACCTAGATCAGACAGGATGTCTTTATAAAAGAGCTTTATGCCAAAACCTAAAGTTACCGAATTGAGGAACTTTCCATGTTATATGATGATCAAAGATTATCTATAATATCGTATTGATCATTGATGCAAATCATGATTAATATTAGTCCTCAACCTGGTATGGTGCATATGTTACTTTGCTGCATTAATTTGCTGACCTGTATACCTCTATGCATTATATCTTGTACAATTACAGACGACGAAAGCATAATCACGCTTCACAATGAGTCTTTGTGCAGATTACTTCTTGATACGGGAGTATGTCGTGTGTGTGGGAACCACAATGTGTTAGTCTAATACATTTAATTCGTATCATTTTAAAGCATTGCGTAATTGTCTGCATGTGAGCTTATGTGGACAACAATATCAGCAATTGCCGTGTCACATATTGTTTCTAATGATAATATTGAACCAGATCAACGCTGTGTTCAGATTTCTCAGAAAACTGATATGATCCTCTTACCAGAAATCACAAAATGTTTACTGCTTTCATTTACTTTAATACATTTTACTTTGTTGCATTTTACTTTTATTGTCAAAAACTTACAAAATCCAAAAAGATTTTAGGTGTGTTTTAATATAAATTTCAGAAAATCCAAAAGATTTGCATTTCTGCTTTATTTTTGATATCCGGGGATGCTTGATGGTCAATTTCTGAGATTTGATAACACCATCTGGACTTTGTGACATTCAAAATGTGCAAATTTGAGTTTTGGAAGCTTAACGAATTGAAAAATGTTGAACGGGATTCGAATTCGTGATTTGGCGAAATTTTCAGTTTTTCCATTTCACATTCGCCCCTTAATTGGGTCGAATGTGGAAAAACTATCAAGTTCGACCGTTTTTGATCTGGGCGAAGGTGGTTATTTTCACTTTCGGGTGACATTTCTACTTCCGGGTATCACATTCCACCTTCGGGTCTTTAATTAGGGGCGAAGGTGGACAATATTCACATTCGTGTCTTTAACTAGGGGCGAATGTGGAATTAACCCACATTCGTCCATTTCATTCGGGCGAACGTGAACCTTTATAAATAGACCTGTCACTTTCGAGTCTCTCATTCGAAAATTTTTTCAAAATTTCATAACTACCAGACCTTGTTGCTCTTATTTTCTGTGTTTGTGCATTTCATTCCCTTGCTATTTCTGATCATTTTAAGCATAATTTTACAGGTATTGGACAACAAACCAGATCAGATTTGACTGTTAAAGGACCGGGACCTAGGGTTTCTGTTTTAGAAATTTTTGATGATGTTTAATGTCTGATTTTGATTGACGATCATTTCACATAGGTTTTAGGGGGAGATGATGGAAGGAATTAGGATAAAAACTTGTTTAGTTGATAATTTTGATCGATTGAACACGATGAACCCTAATTCTAATTGAAAACCGATGTAAAATGATGTTTTGATAAAATTGATTATAAACGAGAGTTATTCGGCCATGTTTGTATACATTAGAATCAAAAATACATGCTAAAAAATCAACAATGGCAATTTTTTAAATTTTTGGGGAAAACAGGTTCCACCTTCGGTTCAAAACCGGGCGAAGGTGAAAATCTTTGGGCGAACGTACTTTCAAATCGGACGAATTTGTCTTTAAACAAAAACTTTTTCATATTCGTCCATTTATGTTCACTTTCGACCAATAATTCCCACATTCGGCCATTTTTAAATGGGCGAACGTGCAGAACAGTTTTGACCAAAATTTTTATATTTTTGTCGTTTTTGTGTTTTGACGCGTTTTATTGATTTTCATGTGCAGATGGCTGAACAATCAGAGAATATTGACACTCCAGCAGTGAATGTTGAGACTCCAGCAGAGATAACTGTTCAAGATCCAGTTCCCGTAGCTGAAACATCTACACCGAGCAGTTGGTCTTTCGAAAGATCGCACAACTGTTGCGCGTATCTAGGAGACGTGGAGAAGAACACGGAGTTTACTGGCATTATTGAGTTTCTGAAGAGGAGCAGGATTGTACATGCTCTAGCCACACCAACCATCATTTACAAGGACATAATTGAAGATTTTTACCAGAACGCTAAGTATGACTACTGGGATAATCAAACTATCATCAAGAGCAAGATTCAGGAGATAGATATGTTCTTGACTGAAGCCGACATCCGGGAAGCTTTACAGATTAAGTTCGAAGATAGAGAAGATCCCAGGGAATTGTCGTGGACAGAACAGAAGGCGTGCTTCTTAAGGATGAAATACAAAGGTCCTATCACTGACGGATTGATGTATAAAGGAAAGCTGGGAGTGCAGTACAAGTACTTTGCACATGTTCTGATCCATGTCTTTGGATGTGTTAGTGGTGGTTATGACGTGATGAGGAAGAGTTTGAGCTCATTAATGGTTGCGTTGACACTCAACAAACCATTTAATGTGTCTGGGATGATACTTGACCACATGTTGGAGATGCTGAAGGGGATAAAGTTTAAGAAGTTCATGTTGTATCCGAGATTTCTAATGATGATCTTTGATTACAAGTATCCAATGCTGAAGAAGGATCCGACAATGATTCTAGGTCAAGATCACATGAATATTAGAACCTTGATGAGGATGAAAGGTTATAAAGGTGTAGCTGATAATGAGAAACCACCTAACAGGAGATTGTTTGGCGCTTTGGCTCGTCCGGATTACACTGATCCAGGCAAGAACAAAGCTAGACATGATGATAGTGACTCAGACAACGACGATCCCTTAGTGTATGCTGATTCAAGCACTAAGCGGAAGCGTCAAGTAGTCAATCCTGGAGCCAAAGGGAAGGGCAAAGGAAAGGCTATTGATCAGGGAAGCACAAAGCAACAGGCTGCTAGAAAGAAATCGACTGCGAAGAAAGGTTCGAGTTTGGTGGATGAAGAGTCTGTGGATTCGGAAGAAACTGAGGTTGATGAACAGTGGGATTCTGATGACGAGAACGTGAGGACCACCAAACGTAAGGCCACTATGGTTGGTGAGTCTGAATTATTGAATCAGTCGATTGAAGAGTCTGAGAGAAGAAGGAAATCGGTTGAAGATGAAGGATTGGGAGTTGATCTAGCTGAATTGAGTGTTGGAGACACTGTAGTTGTGAATTTGCCAAAGAAGACAAAGAAACAAAAGACGATGGCAAAGAAGTCTAGTGTGAAAGAACTGAGAGAGAAAGAATTAGCTCAGTTGTTGAAGGGTAAGAGATTGCCTGATGCTGGAACACCTTCCAAGTTATCTTCACCAGTTGCTAAGAAGCAGAAGAAAGGAAAGGAGGCAGAGACTTTACCAATCGATCAGTTTAATATCGATATGGATAAAGTGCTCGATATGTTTAGGAAGCCTCAAAAGGAGAAAGCTGTTGAAGTTGAGCCCTCCAGATCAAAGTCAAAGAAAATGACTGTTGATGACGATGTTATGAAACAAGTCAATAAGAAGATGGAGGACATGATGAAGATGTTGATTGCTCAACAAGCTAAAATCACTAAATTCAAGCAGAATGAGGAGAAGATGCTCCAAATTGTAGTTGCTTCGAAATCGAATCAGGATGAGATAAATGAAAAGATTCAGTTGTTAGAAGCTAAGAATGAGAAGCTTGAGAGGAGATGTGATAGAAACAAGAACAAGATCAAACTGATCAAGGCGGATAACAAAGAGTTAAAGAAGGAAAACAAACGCCTGTGTGGTTTGATTGAAGAACTGTATAGTAGAGCACCCCAGTTGAAAGAGGGTGAGGAAGATGAAGAAGAAGATGAACAGAAGGTTGATTATGAGTATTCTGAATCTGAGAAAGAGGATGATGATGAAGAGGATGATGATGGATCGGATAAAAGCGATGATGACAACAATGATGATGATGATGACAATGATGATGATGATGATGGTGCTGAGGGTACAGGGAAGAAGAAGGGTGATGAGTTTAGCAGTGGAAGTGATCATGAAGGAGGAGATGATACTTCTAAGTTTAGTTATGAGAAGAGAACATCGCAGAAGAAGAAAGATACTGGAGAATCGAGTTCCAAGAAGAAAGGAGGAAATGTAGATTCGGATGAAAGTATCTTTTGGAACGAAAAGGTGAGATCTGTTTCTGATGATGCTAAACTAATATACAAGAACATGTTGGAGAAGAGGGAGTGGACCATTGAGTTCACTGGATGCTTCGCTGAAATATTCCAGACTGATGATCTGAGATATGAGCTGGAATATGAAGATCCAGATCTTGAAGAAGGGGAACTACCTGCATCTGTGGCGAAAGAAATTTTAGATGGTCTCGCACAGAGGGTAGGTAAGACGTTTGAGGAGTTTATGATGGATGAATCGATTCCTGATATTCCTGAAAAGGATATGGGAAGTCATTCAGATGATGTACAGACTCCAGAAAACAATGAAGTTGAGATTGAAGATATTACTCATGAGGAGTTTCCCCAGTATTTCAGAAAAGAAGATGAAAACGAAGTATTTCCTGACTTCACAGAGATACCAAACAAGTCAGCGAAACAGAAAGCGAAGAGAAGAAGTGAAGAGTTTGTTGAGAAGGTGTTTGGAGATGAAAAGAAAGATTCTTCTAACCAGTCTGATGAGTTGAAGAATTATCTAAAGAAGTTGAAGGAGATGGATGAGAACCGACCTAAACCTGAAGCTCAAGGGAACTTTTATCGATTTCATAATGCCAAGTTCAAAGGCAGAGCTCTCGGGTGGACTTATCTTGGCAGACTAAAGTGTATTGCAGCTAAATGGGAAACCGGAATTCTGTATTTCAACAGATTCTGTGATTTGCTTACTCTACCGTACTGGGCGGTGAGAGATTTATGCAGATTCCCAATGTCAGGTGCCGAGGTAAATGGATCGCATGTTGGTTGGTGCGCAGACAAATTGGTTTGGGAGAGTCGTACACGATGGAAGAGATTTCAGCCTCAATATCCCAGAAGAAAAGTGCATAGGGATATTGATCCTCAAACCAACATGAAGCGTGTGACTTTGAAATATAAAGCACCAAATGTGATGAGAAAGATACCATTGATGCCAATGCCACAGCATTTCAGTGCTGATTTCATATTCTGGTATTACGATTGGAGGAAGGCAGAAGCAGTGATTGTGTTGAGGGATGGAAAGGACAAATACAAGCATGTTCATGTATTTGATCCTATGTGGCTGATCAATTGCACATTCGAAGACATCATCATGTTGTTCTTTAATCCGATCTACTATGAACCGAATGATTTTGCTCAAGCGAGGAAGTACACTCAAGTTGTGGGAGTTTGTTTTGCATATGACATAAATGCAGGAAGCAACTTGGAGGGTAAACTTGGCAAGGCTGTGAAGATCGCCAATGTATCAAAGCCTGTGAAGAAAACATTCGAGCCGCCAATGACTGATGAACAGAAGAAGCAGCTCAGAATCAAGCTGATGAACAAGACGATGGACTATCAAAGAAAACTATCCAATCAATAGTCGAGGGGGAGTTTGTTGATGCATTTTGCGACTAAGGATTGGATATACTTGATTAACATGTGTTAATAGATAGCCGAATGTGATTCTTACTGGGCGAATGTAATATAATCTGGGCGAAGGTAACATGAACTGGGCGAAGGTAGAACTGAAGTGGACGAAGGTAGCATGGACATGGAATGAAGACACATTCGACCACTGCAAGTGGGCGAATGTGGAAAATGCCCACATTCGACCATCTGTAAGGGGCGAATGTGCAGAGGCTATATATAGATTTTGAGTTTTTGTTTATGTAAGAGAGTTATCATTTGTGTCCAGGTTCAGTTCAGGTTTAGGAGTGTTTTTGAGAAAGTGTCTTTGTGATTCTAGATTAACATAAACAGTGTAAATGCTTATTGATTGAAAGTTAATCTATGAAAATGATATTGAAAATGATCTTGATTGTGTCGTGATTAGCATCTTATCAATTTGTTCAGATCTAGGGTTTCCGCACCTAGATTTGTGACTTGTATGATCGTGTAATCCTGTTTTAGCTAAAATCCAACGCTCACAAGTGTGTCTGTATGTATAGTTTTATTTAAAATATTAAAAAACATGAATGCGTCTGTTTATTTTATTAGTGCGTTTAAATAAATGATATCTTCATTGTTTATGCAGAACCAATTGTAACATCAGATAATGATGATTTCGAATATCAACCACTGAAAAATTTAATTAAAATTAAAAAAAAAGGTTGAAAAGGTAAACAAGGAAGCTGCTAAGAATTTGGAAGTTATATTGAAAAGATGAGACAGCAGTTGAAGAAACAAAAACAAGTTGTTGAACAAACTTCAGAATCATCTGATGAAGATTTCCAGAGGCCACAGAAAAAGTTGAAAATAGATGAACCTCAGAAGAAGGTGAAGAAAATACAGGAAATGGAGTTTGTGAAATACATAGGAAAAAATTTAAAAATAAGATGCTCTCCTGTTGAGTTTATTGAAAGCATCCAAGACTACACAGATGAACAAAAGGAAGAAGTTAGAACAATGGGGTTTGGATCCGTGTTGGAGATTAAGATTGAACATATATCAACAGCCTTGGGTTACTGGTTGTTAGTCAATTATGATGAGGGAAGAAACGAACTAAATGCATGAAATTGGAAAATCAAGATCACACCTACATTGGTACATGAAGCTTTAGGGATACCAATGGGAAAGAAACCGGTTCTCGAAAAAAGTAGGGCAAGGAAAGGGCCTGACTCTACAATAGATGAGTTCAAGAGTCAATTTGAGAAAAAGAAAGTAAGTATATCGATGGTAACACCGGTTGTTAGGGGACAACAAAAGGGTGGAAGGCTGTTTAAATTGAATTTTCTTGTGTTATGGAACACAGTTTTCGGGGAGATCACAAAATCAACCACAATCAATCAAAGTTTTTGCATGGGGTGGATGATGAGTCTGACATTCCAAATATGGATTGATGCTCTTACCTGATAGAATGTCTGAGAAGAACAAAGGCAGGCTGGAAAGAAGACCAGTATAATGGTCCAATTGTAATGCTAAGTGTAAGACTTCAAATGCACTAACATTATCTATTAAACACATTTGATTTTATTTGATTGACTATTTTGGATGCACTTAATTTTAATTTAAACGCATTTATGTTTTCTAACACATTTAACTATTTTAAAATAAGAAGATTATCTACACACATGAATACAACAAGAGACATCCTTCTGAATAACAAATCAGCATACCGGCAGTTACTTACATAACTACTAGTTCACTTGCAGAGATGGAAAATCATCTTTATAACAACGGGCCTTTGTCTGACATTGAAGAAGATGATGGATATGATCAGGGTGATGCTGATAAGGGTGATGAAGAAGAGAATGAGGCTGATGACGAAGAAGAGGATGACGAAGATAATGCGGATGCTGAAGAAACTGAAAATCTGGTAAGTGATCTTGTGGAAGCCTTGATTGAAATGCAAGGTGAAAAAGCTGGCGATAAAACAGCAGCAGCTTTGGTTTGTGTTGATTACAATCTGCATATGAGACCGAGTCCACCAAGATGAGTCCAAGTTGATGATGCCGATGACACTGAAGATTGGAGAAATTATGAAATGAGTACACAAACACAACAAATGTTTGAATACTACAACACTCAACCAGATCTGAATTATAGACAGGGCATTAGAAGAGAAGAATATAAGTCAGCAATGAAAGCCAAAAAGGTAAATACTTAAAATTATTATTCAAACGCACTTGTATATGTTTATTTGGAAGCACTAGTATATTTCTGATCTGTATATTTGTAAACAAACTAAACTACAACGTTAGACGAACTAATGTTACTTTATGGACACACTCATGTATTTCTGATCTGTATATTTGTAAAAAACTGAACTGCCACTTTGGACGCACTAATGTTTTTTTCAGAAGCACTAATGTTTTTTCAGACGCACAAACATATGTTTTTGGACGCACTAATATTTTCCACAGGTTTGGATAAAAACCATGGAGAGAAACATATAAAAATATGAAGCAATTCAAAAGGAGATGGAGGAAATGGTTACAGAGGCACGAACCAAGTACTTGTGGGTGCCAGAGTTGATGAAGTTGTGCGACGAATGGGACGAATTGAACAACAAAGCTAAAGACATTGATGCTGAGAATGTTGAGACAGGAAATATAGTGGAGCATGTAGCTGAGTTGTAAAAGGATGATGAAGTTGTCAAAGTCAATGTTGAAGCAGAAAACCAAAATGTTGATGTGACTAAAACTTCACATATGAATCAGGATGGGACTGACTTGGTTATGGATGATCAGGCTGGTGATGCAAACCTGGAAAATGTAACTGAAGAAGATGAAATAACTGATACAGCACTTGGCATGCTGGAAACAGTTGAACCAGGGGTATATAAAGTAAGAGATGTGCATGAGGAAGCAAACGAAGAACCTGATAGAGAATTGGAGACAGACAAAACAAAAAAATGCATGATGTTGAAGTCTCTTTAGAATCACAAGAGATAACAGACGCAACATTTATTAAACTTCAAACAATAGAACCAACTGTGCATGTAGCTGAGGATGAAGAAGCAACACCAAAAGATAAGCATGCTGAGAAAGAAAAAACACCAAAAAGGAAGGAGAAGAGGCACAAAAGAAAGATAGAGGGAAAGCAGTGGCTGGTTATGAAAATTCAGTTAAGGACAAAAACCCTTCATGGGCATTGAGATCACTATACACTGGGAAGCAAGTGTGCACTGTTGAGAAATTAACAAAAGATGAAGTTAGTATAACACAATACATGTTTGCACCAATTAGAGAGAAAAATGTAAGTGTGTTTTTTCATTTTGTTTATAAATTATTATTCACTGATTACTAACCTATTGGCTTTGTTAAAAAATGTTTGTAGAGACACACTTTGTACCGGTTATGGAAGAAAACATGTCCTACAACACCGGCGATTGAGAAACTTGTAATAGGTCCAATTATAAGAAGAGAAATGCCATGGAGGACTTCAAAAAACATTGTAGACTGTGGCATATTATTCGCTACCAGACACCTCAAAACATTCAAAGGGTATGCATTTTGGAACTGTGGATTTGCAAGTGAGTCGGCCTATCAACAAAAACAATTGGATGCATTGCAGTTCAAGTACGTGTCAAAGATTATACTCTCACTACACAACATACTTAGGGATGAAATAATTGAAGAGGCTTGCAAGTTTGCAAAAAGGCCAGCCAAAGTAAGGGAAAAGATGTTAGAGAATGCAATGGCAAAATTAGAGAAGAGGGTGGCTGCAATATAAACATTGTTTTAATGCTTTTAAAACATCTTAGTTACTGATTTTGATTCTAAATATGTTAGTTTGGATGCACTCATCTATAAATTAGTTTTGGATATGTAGTTAAAACTGATTTAATCTGAAATTATGTTTGGACGCACTAATCTGCAAGTGAGTTTGCACTTGCACGCAATTTATAAATATAAATAAATTACTATGTGACACCCGGCATGTTTGGCTTAAACATTTTAGTAACATCTAAGTCTACCTTAGCGGGAAACAATTATAAACGGACTTAACTAGGTTAGTTGAGTCGGGTCAAGTTAGGATTGTCCAGGGTTCAATGATCTGGAGGATCATTGGGAGTCGTTTTGGGAATACACTAGTACCGGGTCCAGTTGTTGGAGAAATTACATTAACTAATCAAGTGTATGTGTAGATTAATTGTCGTGTGGTAGACTATATGCATAGGTGTGTTTAAACAATGTGTAGATAATCATCCATGCTTAGATATGTTAAACATAGACTAAGGTTGCATGCTTATATGTTAAGGTGCGTTAAAATGCGTTAAACACGACAAATTGAAAAACTAGAAAAACATAAGTTCAGGTTCGACCACATCGAGTGGGCGAACCTGGAAAATAAAACTTGGTTCGACCCTTTGCAAAGGGGCGAACCTGGAATGTGGAAATGAAAAGGTTCATTCAACCAGAACATGCACATTCGACCCTATGAAAGGAGGTAGAAGGGGCGAATGTGGACTAGTATAAATACCAAACTTTGTCATTTTTCACCATTTCACAAACCCTAACCGTCTCAAAACACTCTCAAATGATTTTACTCATTAAGGAATGAGTTTTTTCTCTTCTTTTTCATAATCTAACCTATCAACAACATCTAATCAAGAATCCAAGGTGTGTTCTTAATTCTAAACCTTGTTCAAGTATTTTAATTCGTTTTTATCTAACCCTAAATGTCCAGATCTGTTCTAAGGAAGTTTTTATCAATAAAAACCTTTTAAACATCTTTCTAAACCTAAACCCTATCAATAAACATAGGTTTCATATCAATAAACATATGTTAATTGTGTGTTATGTGATATTATGTGTTGTTTAATGATTTTCTACTGTGCTAATGCTAGAAACATGATCTAGGGCTGCCATTGATGATAGTTTAGGAGTATAGAAGGTTATAATTAGATTGATGGTGATATCAAGTCTAATTTGGGGATTTTATGGAATCTAGGGCTTGTGCATGTTAGTATAATCAATAAAATGATTGGGGTTTTCAATTACATGATAAACTGAGGATTTTTAGATGATTATGGATTGATATTGAAAAGTTTCCAAATTTGGTAAAGATTACATGCATGATGTGACACTTCCATAATCTTTGCCATTTTAGGAAAGGGCTGAAACGGATAGATTTTGGGGCAAAATTGGTGGGGTTTTGTTGGGATAAGTTATTCATGCTTGAGTGCAGTGTTTGGTAATGTTTCGGGATGTTTTCGGATGTTTTTGAAGCGTTTTGGGAAAAATAATCTGTCAGGGTCGAACCTGGGCACATTCGACCGGTCGAGTGGTCGAACCTGGACAGTTTGGTCGAACCTGTTAAGAACGGTCGAAGGAGACTTTTCAAAGGGGCGAAGGAGGGTTAAAACGGGCGAAGGAGGATTAATCTGCCTGGTTCGACCCTTCTGATTCAAAAATGAGATTTTTGATACAAACTAAGTGTTTTATGCTTGAACCTTGTGTGTAATCTATGTGTACTTGATTAGTTAGGGTAATGGGTCACCAACGGGACGTCGGGTCGGTCTAGTGTGTCGGTTAAACATTTAAACGCGTTTTAAAACATACTTGGTTACGATCTGGACAATCGGGGACTAGATAACCTTATGGTTATTAGTCGGAACACTTATGTGAACATTTTGATAGATCTCCGGTAGAGGGATTATCAAGGGCTTAGCATTTTACTATTTACCGAGGAACGCAATCTAAGGTGAGTTCACGGCCCCACTTTTATAGCTTTAACTTTTGGGGGAGAAAACGTGCGCTAAACTATTTTGGTAACATATGTCATACTATAGTTTTAACTTGCATTGCTATACGATCTTTTAAATTCCCGGGGAAAACCATGAATGTGCGGGGATGCACAACGGGGGAAGTGTGGATAGATCTATTGGGCGTGACCTGCCCCACTCGTCGGCTTGGAGGGCTGGGCGGGTGCATATTGTCTCGAACTGGTAACATTGGTATCATGCTGAACATTCGGGCTGAACATTGCTAAACATTGCTAAACGTGTCTAGTAATGGTTTTCCAATCGTAGTAGTAATAAAACATACGCCTAGCTAGCGTACTTGGTAACATTGGTATAGTATGGACATTGTAACGTTTTGGTAACATTTTGAACAAACCTGTGAACTCACCAGCATTATATATGTTGACGTCTTTTTGGCATGTTTTTCTCAGGTCGCTAAGGTAGCATCGGTTGGACTAGGCGCATGGGTCTCCACTGGCGTCTAGGCTTAGTAGCATATTTTAAATAAATGTTTTGAACATGTTGGAACACAGTTTTGTAGTTGACAAAATTTTGAAATGCTTCTGCTATGGTTTTAATGGTTTGATAACCAAGTTTTGGGTTTACGTATTTCATATAGTGTTGTTTATTGTGACCGTTGACTTGGATCCTGGAAACTTGAGGGTGTGACATATTGTGATTTTAATTAAATGCAGTTGTTTAATTATTTAAACGCACTTAAAATAGAACACACATCATAAACAGGTAAATAACAACTACAAAAAACAAATTACATAATCAGTTCCTCATGATCTTGAGATTACTGTCACACCCTCGAATTTTCACTTGCGGAGTTTTACCGCAAGGCGCATGACAAACCAGGATCCAAGTCAACGGTCACAATAAACAACTCTATATGAAATACGTAAACTCAAAATATAATTCATATATCATAAAACTGTAGCGTAAGCATTATAGTGTTATAAAACCAAGTACCAACATGTTAAAAAAATGTTTAGTTCAAAAGCATGAAACTAAGCCCAAGACGCCATGCAGACCCGTGCGCCTAGTCCGTGTGATGCTACCTTAGCGACCTGAGAAAAACATGCCAAAACGATGTTAACATATAATGCTGGTGAGTTCACAGGTTTGTTCAAAATGTTACCAAGTGTTACCAAATGTTACGAAATGTTACCAAGTCCAAAACCTGTCAATACTATATCAATGTTACCAAAGTACGCTAGCTAGGTGTATGTTTTGTTACTACTACGATTGGAAAACCATTACTGGACACGTTTAGCAATGTTTAGCATATGTTCAGCCCGAAATGTTCAGCATGTTTAGCAAAGTTCAAGATAATATGCACCCGTCCGACCTCCGGTCGACGGGTGGGGCATGTCACGCCCAATAGATCTATCCACATTTCCCCCGTTGTGCATGCCCGCACATTCATCGTTTCCCCCGGGACTTTCAAAGATCGTATAGCAACGCAAAAGTAGATCATAGTATGACATATGCTACAAAGTATAGGTTTAGCGCATGTTTTCTCCCCCAAAGCAAAACCAGTAAAAGTGGGGCCGTGAAACTCACCTTAGGTTATGTTCTTCAATATAATAAGAAAAGCCAAGCCCTTTATAATCCCAACTACCGGATATCTATCAAAATGTTCACATAAGTGTTCCGACTAATAACCATATGGTTATCTAGTCCCCGATTGTCCAGATCATGACCAAGTATGTTTTAAACGTGTTTGACTGTTTAACCGACACACTAGACCGACCCGACATCCCGTTGGTGACCCATTACACAAACTAATCAAGCATACATAGATTACACATAAGATTCAAGCATAAAACACTTAGTTCGCATCAAAAATCGCACATACGAAGAGATAGGGTCGAATCAACGTTTCTGGAGGCTCCTTCGACCCCAAGGACCCCTGGTTCGACCCCCATGAGGCTCCTTCGACCCTCATACAAGTTCACACAACCTAATACATGTTCCTTCGACCTTAACACATGTTCCTTCGACCTTAACATGTGTTAATTCGACCTAAATCAAAGTTCGTTCGACCAAACTGAGTAACAGATTGCAGGTTCGACCTCCTGGTCCCAACTTCGACCCCATGTGGGTTCGAATGTGGCCAGGTTCGACCCCTGCAGCTCTATTTTTTCTAAGACGCATCAAATCGCATCATAACCATCCGAAAACACCACGAAACATCATGAAACACTGTAGTCAAACATGATTAACATATTCCTACGAAACCCTACCAATTTTGCCCAAAAACCAGTTCATTTTAGCACTTACCCAAAATGGCAAAATTATGGAAACGTCACATCATGAATGAAATCTTTACCCAATTTGGAAACTTTTCGAAATCCTTTCATAATCGTCTTAAAATTCTTAGTTTAATGTGTGTATGAAAACCCCCAATAGTTTTATCATTAATATTAACATGCAACAAGCCCTAGATTTATCAAAATTCTCAAATTAGACATGATATCATCATCCATCTAATTGTAACCTTAAACAATCATAAACCAACACCAATAGCAACCCTAGATCATGTTTCTATCATTAGTATAGCAGCAAATCATTAAACAACATATAATATCACATAACACATCATGAACATATGTTAATTGATATGAAAACCCATGTTTAATGATAAGGTTTAATCATAAAAACATCCTTGGAACAGATCTGGACATTTGGGGTTAGATGAAAACGAATCAAAATACTTTAAAAAGGGTTTAGGATTAAGAACACACCTTAGATTCTTGATTAGATGTTGTTTATAGGTTAGATTATGAAAAACAAGAGTAAAAACTCCTTCCTTAGTGATTAAAATTGATAGAGAGTGTTTAGAGGCGACTAGGGTTTGTAAAATGATGAAAATGACAAATTGTAGTATTTATACCCTTGCTACATTCGACCCCCATCATGGGTCGAATGAGCTTTATGCTAAAATCTCATCCGTGGTTCGACCCCCCTACAGGTCAAACCACTACTTGTGTTTTCCAGTTTTTCATGTTTTGCCATTTAAACGCGTTTTAGCACATCCTAACATATGAACATGCAATCCTAACATGTCTTAAGAATATACAATCATGTTTACACCTTTGAAGCACGTATTTGCACATTATATCACATGTATGTATCAATCTACGTATCCTACTTAATTCATTTCATGTAATTTCACCAACAACGGGACCCGGTACTAGTATATTCCCACAACAACTCTCAATGTTCCTCCAGATCATTGATCCCTGGGCAATCCTAATGTGACCCGACTCAACTAGCCCAGTTAAGTCCATTTATAAATGTTTTTCGCTAAGGTAGACTTAAGTTTTACCAAAATGCTTATGCCGAACATGTCGGGTGTCATATCATCCCCACGTTGAAAGAATTTTCGTCCCGAAAATTGCACGAAATCAAAAGGAAAAGAGACGAAAAAGAAAGAAACGAAAAGAAAATATACCGGTCGTCACAATTACATAGACTTTAAGAACTGAATTTCAAATTCAATAGATCACCTCTAAAGGGCTATACATTTTGTAAGTTATTCAACAAGATTAAGATCGCCTTTCTTTGCATCAATCATAAACATAACCGCCAGTTCATGAAGACTCGAGTCGGGCATACAAATAAGAAGCTTGGAAATCTCATCTCTCTTACTCATGCCATCATTTATTCTGTTTAAGTTTTCCGCCAGACGACCCTCAAGAGCATAATCTTTGGCAATTTGCTCTTGCATCATTTTGATCATTTCAGGTTTTGATGATGAAGATGAAAAAGCCATTACTGAAAAACAAATAAAAAAAATCTGTGATTGAATTATATATTGAGAGTTCATTCTGAATACAACAAAAAATATATAAACAACAAAATAAAAACAAGGTGACAAATAATCATTCACGAGAATTACTGTTTTTTATTTGCTTCCAATAATTGATCTGTAAAACCACATGAATAATAATTCAAACTGATATGTATAGACGCATTAAACAAAAACTCTAGACGCATTAATTAAAACATTAGAAAAACAAAAACAGACGCACCTTATAACAAATTTACAAACATTCAAATGCACTCTATTATCATCATCTTCGACATTTGTTAACTTATCTATTTGTTTAATTCTACAAATAAAAAACACTGAAAACTTAATTGTAACAAAATCACATCCACACCTTTAAATGATTTTTAAAATAACAAAATCTCCAAACTTCAAACGATATGATAATCAGACATATTATTTAGATAAAATCAAACACTGGTTCGATGAAAAAACAGAGCATCATGTAATCAATATTTAAAATTGTGTTTGATTGATGGAATCCTTACTTTATTATATGTTTGATGTTCGTTCGAATGATGAATTGAAAATGATTAGTTGAATTCATCAAACGATATTATTAAGATAAAATCAAACACTGGTTCGATAAAAAAAATAGAGCATCATGTAATCGAGATTTAAAATTGTGTTTGATTGATGGAATACTTACGTGATTATATGTTCGATGTTCATTTGAATGATGAATTGAAACTGATTAGTTGAATTCCATAGTATTAACTGAAACGTTGATTGGAACATGATTGAATAAACGTAGATGACTAATTTACCCTTTTAATCAACTAGGATTAGGTTAATTAAACTTAACCATAGTTTACAGGTGGCGTAATTTGGTGGCTTCTTATGCTTCTTACGTTAATAATCTTTGTATCTTATACTTTCTCTTCATTTTATTAGGTGAAATGGGACGAAAAACACTATCTAATATTTCAAATGGTAATTGTTTGGTTTTATTTACAATGTCTTTCTATTTCTATTATTTGTGCTATTTATTCTAACTAATAGATTATTTTATTTTTAAGGTTATGAGGAACAAAGACCATTATCAAATATCTCAAACGGTAAAACATTTTCATATGTTCAGCTTCATTATTTATATGCTTATAATATGATGCAACTAATTACTTTTTCTACACAGTTGGTACGAATCACCACAAAAGTCACAATGCGGCCGAGTGTCGCAAATATAGAAAATTGCAACTGGTTGCTAAGAGACAGAAGATCAATACTAATAATGTAGTTCATACTAGATCAACCTTCAACACCCCATTTAATGCATCTGCTTCCGGTAAGAATTTTTTTACCATTATTTTTGTAAGTTATTATTCATTTGAACATTTTGTTTTACTAATTCTAACCTTTTTTCCTATATTATCAAAAGGTTCAACAGAACGTATTCCTTTGTCTAATATCACAAACGGTATTGTAATTCTATGTTACTTACATTTGTATTTATATTATTCTAATATTCTATAATTGAAAGTTTATTTACTATCAATGCTTATTTTATTTTATCCATAGTTTCAGTGCCTGAACTCAAAAGACACAAATCTGGCGAGTGTCAAAAATTTAGAAAATCACACTTTGATGCAAAAAGATGTAAGGTTAATTCCATTACAGGATTAACAAACCAATCCATTGTTACATGTGACGTTTCCAATAAATACACCTTTGCAACTCCTATTAATCCATCATCTAGTACAATAATCTTTGTATCGAATAATTTTATCAATTTGTTATTCTTATTAATATTAACATTGTAATCAAACCATTATATTCAGGTCAAGCCACCAATTGTAATACAGTTTCACTTGCATCATCTTCTATTCAAACACAAATCATGAATACAACATTGAATAGATCAAGTCATGTTTCCATCGTAACACCTTCTTCAAGTTTAAGTAACTTACAAATTTGCAAGAATAGGTTAAGAAGTAATTCTATTCAAACACCAATTGTAATTTAAGTTTTTTTATTTAATTTTTTTAAAACAACATGTTTAAAATCTTATTTTATTCACAAGATTATTTGGATTATGGTGATCAAACGGTTGTATGTGAAATGTGTAACGCCAAATTGTAGAGATCAGAAGCTGGTAAAGGACTAAAAGTTGCTGGAAGAACAACTTACATGCTATGTTGTGGTAATGGAAAGCTACAACATCCAGATTTCAAAGAAACCGATCAAGATTATTAAAATCTTTTCAAGAACACATAGTTGAAAAGCAAATATTTCATAAAGCACATTCGGCGTTTCAATTCTATGTTCTGTTTAACTTCAAAGGGAGGGAAGGTTGACTCAACGATTAATACAATAAAGGCTCCTTTCATATACAAAATCAGCAGTGAAAAATATCATACCATTGGTAGTCTTCTTCCCAAAGATGGATAGAAACCAAAATTTTCTCAGTTATATATATATATATATATATATATATATGACACTGAGAATGAAGTCTCAAACAGAAAAACCTTTTTTAGGTAACATTCTACAGTTTCTTAATAGTAATTTCCAATTATACTTTAACTTTTAGCATTTTATATAACTCTTAATGTTTGTTATTTTTATTTTATTTTTTACAGTAACGATAAAGGATAATCAATGGAAACTTCTGATGCCCTTGATATTCAAATTATTCAGTACCTAAAGTTGATGTTAGATTCAAATAATTAGCTTGTCGAAACCTATAGGAGTGTACGAGATCGATTTGATGAAACTCATGAAGTTAACCTTAAATTACGTCTTATTGGAAAGAGAAGTAAAGATGGCCAAACATACAACTTACCCACTTCATCAGAAATTGCTGCCCTTATTTTAGGAGACAATGATGACCAACTTGACAATCGAGATATTGTTATGGAATCAAGAAAATAGGGTCTTCAGCGTATAAGTGAACTTTATCCATCGTATTTAGCCATTCAGTATCCATTGCTTATTCCCTTTGGAGAAGATTGTTACAGGGTTGATATACCACAGAGAGAAGAAAGGAAACCTAAAAAGAAAATAGATTTAAAGTGTTCAATGAGGGAGTATTTTGCGTATCGTATTCAGGATAGAGTTCGTAAATTTTCATTGATTTTAAATGCAGGGCGCCTTCTCCAATAGTTTTTAGTTTATGTTTATACAATGATAGAAAGTGAGCGGTTATTTTACATACGTCACCAACAACAAAAACTTAGGTGTGACTCTTATACCGATCTTCAAACCTTGCATCAAAAGGGACCTACTGATTTGGCAACAGTGGGAACACCTATAATATTACCCTCTTCTTTTACGGGTGGTGCACGTTACATGAGGGAAAATTATCTTGATGCAACGGCTATTTGTAAATGACATGGATACCCGGATTTTTCATCACAATCACATGCAATCCCAATTGGCCTGAAATTAGAAGGTTTCTTAAGGATAAGAAAACAAATCCAGAAGACAGACCAGGCATGTTATCTAGTTTATTTAAAGTTAAGATAGACTCAATCATTAAAGATTTACGAGAAAAAGCTTTGTTGGGCAACTCTTCTGCACGTAAATATTGTTACAGATAAAAACATTTTTATATATATTTATATATTATGATCCTAAGTCACTAATACAGTTAGTCAATTTCTTTGTTGTTTTAAATACTTATATGTTTTTATTTATTAATTGTTTAACTATATTTTATTACCTAATATTGTAGTAGTTTATACTATAGAGTTCCAAAAATGTGTCTTCCGCATGCTCATATCTATTTGTTTCTTAAAGATGAAAGTAAGCTTCCCAGGATTGAGCATGTCGATCACTTCGTTTCTACTGAAATCCCTGGTAAGAATGTAGATCATGAGTTATTTAGTCTTGTGAGGGACTTTATGATTCATGGGCCTTGTGGACGTGAAAATCCCAAATGTCCGTGCATGGTTGAAGGTAAATGTTCGAAGAAATTTCCGAAGAAATTCTCGCCTACATCAACTTTAGATTCAAATGGCTTCTTGGTTTATAAAAGAAGAGTGTCAGGAATATTTGTTGAAAAAGGTGGTGCTCAGTTAGACAACAAACATGTAGTTCCTTATAACCCAACACCGTTGAGGCGTTACCAAGCTCATATTTATTGAATGGTGTAACCAGGCTACTTCAATTAAGTATTTATTTAAATACATTAACAAGGGACCTAATAGGGCTAAAGTTTCTTTTGTAGAGAATGATGGAGAAGGTCAAGAAGTGATGCAAAATGATGAAATCAAAAAACATTATGATTGCAGGATCCTTTCAGCATGTGAAGCTTCGTGGAGGATATTTAAAAATGAGGTTCATTACATGTACCCTCCAGTGATAAGGCTTCCTTTTCATCTACCTGGAGAGCAAAATGTTGTATACGGTGTGACACCCGGCAAATTCTGGTTAACAACGTTGTTTAGATGAAAGTCTACCTTAGCGAGTCACGCGTATATTGTACTTAACTGGGTTAGTTAAGTCGGGTTATGGTTCGGGAACTATCGGTTTAGTCTAGAGGATCATTGGATGTTGGTCTAGAGGTTCATTAGATGTCAGTCCTTAACCAAGTGTACAAACGGTGACGATTTGTAGGATCGTCAGGGCATACGGAACATACAAGTCTTGAGTCCCGGGAATTGGTGAACGAGTGTGAATATGTGTATTTACAAGTGTTATGTGTTTACAATCATTATGTGACTTGTCGGTATGTGAATATGTGTTAACATATGTTAAAACGGGGTTTAACGCGCAAAACACAAGAAACCAGCCCGTATAGGCGACTAGGAAGGCCTAATCGCCTATAAGGGAGTCGAGTAGGCCCTTTAGGGGCGAGTAGGGGACCAAATGCATGACTGTTCATGCGATTAGGCCCCAATTGCATGAACTTACATGCGATTAGGCTTCCTAATCGCGTGTAAGGGTTGCACAATCGCTAGTTACGGGCTGGACGACTAAAAACGACTATAAATACCATGCTTGACCTCCTAAACTTCATTATACAAACCCTAGTCGTCCCATAACCCGCCCCAACACACACACAACCTCTGGAACGCGATTTTTGATCAAAACACAAGGTTTCAAGCTTAATCCATCATTCTTTTACAAATCTAAGGTTTGGTTTCCATCCATGCAATCTTATAAACGTTTTTATTCAATCCCTAATAGTCCAGACCTGTTCTAAAACGGAAAAGCTTTCTGAAAATCGTTAATAAGTGTTGTTAATCGGATTTTAACTAGTATACATGTGTTATGTGTGTTTATGATTAGAAAGCTAGGGTTTTTATGATTCAAGATGAAGGATTAACATGTTATTAGGTTAATTCAGAATACTAATGATATTATGATGATAAAATCTGAGAATTGATTATTAGGGTTATAGTTATGCATGTTAATGTGGTGTTTCATGCTATGTGTATGGCATTTGGATTACATGGTTGCATGCAGGACTGATGATACGAGGTTAAATGAAGGATTTTGGTTTAAACATGTTTAGAATAGTTGTTGGGATGATATTGGGTGGTTACACACGTTCTGGATCTGATTTGGAGTGTTAAACGCGCGAAAAACCGGAACAACAAGGTTACAGGCGATTAGCAATCCTAATCGCCTATATTAGAGGCGATTAGGAGGCCAATCGCCTATGTTTCATGCGATTAGGGCCTAATTGCTAGTAGATACATGTGATTAGCCCTAATTGCTAGTAGATACATGTGGTATAGCCCTAATAGCTAGTATTTACATGCAATCAGCCCTAAATGCTAGTAGTTACATGCGATTAGCCCTAAATGCTAGTAGTTACATGCGATTAGCCTTAAATGCTAGTAGTTACATGCGATTAGCCTTCCTAAATGCCAGTTGACCAACCTAAATGCTAGTTGACTTTTCCTAATCGCGTGTACTGCTGCTGTAAGTGTAAATTAGCATTCCGAGACCCGATTTGACCTATAGGAACATGCTAGGAACCCCGTAACATATCTAATAACTTGGTAACATATGTTTGGATGTAATTCGGTAATACGTGAGCTATGTGCTATAACTTGTTGTGCGTTAACGTATGTTAAGTATGATTGCATGATTGCATGTTTGAGAGCGTAAACATAACACGGGGAGTCTCGGGTCACCAATGGGATGTCGAGTCTTGTACTTTGGGTCAGTTAAACAGTCACGGTGCTTTCAAACGAACTTGGTTATGGTCTGGACATCTAGGGACTAATTAACCTGCGGGTTATTAGTCTAAGTGCTTGTAACTGTCATATGTTAGGTCGCCGCTTTACGGGACTAGCATAGCAGTTGGGTTATTCATATTACGAAATTAACGCAACTTAAGGTGAGTTTACGGCCCCTCTTTTAAACTGGTTTCATATTTTCGGGGGAGAAAACATGTGTTAAAACGATTATTTGGTAACTACTGTCATACTATGGGTTTCTATTGTGTACTACACGATCTTTGGAAGTCCCGGGGGGAACCATGAATGTGCGGGTTTGCACAACGGGGAAATGTGAATAGCGCTATTGGGAGTGACCAACCCCGCTCGTCGACTTGGAGGGTCGGCGGGTGCATATTGTCTCAAACAGGAACAACAGGAACAACAGGGTTACTACATCGGGCATACATTTGGTTTACGAGTTAGTAATGGTTTTCCAATCGTGGTAGTAACAAAACATACGCCTAGCTAGCGTACACTGGTTTTCGATTTGTTATAGTATGGACAGGTTGACTTGGTACTTGGATTGCAAAACCTGTAAACTCACCAGCATTTTTGTGCTGACGTAAACTTTTACATGTTTTCTCATGTCGTTAAGGTAGCACTGCTGGACTAGGGCGCACGCGTCTGCACGGCGTCTAGTTAGAGTCGCATGGTTTTCATATGTTGAACATTTGGTTTACTTTTGAGATACTGTTTGAAATAAGCTTCCGCTGTAAACGGGGATTTTAAACTATGTTTTGAAATTGCATTATATTCATTTTAGACTTGTTTATTGTGATCGTTGGTTTGGATCCTGGTTTGTCATGCGCCTCGCGGTAAAACTCCGCAAGTGGATTTTGAGGGTGTGACAGATTGGTATCAGAGCCAATGGTTATAGTGAACTAGGACTGCATGTAGGGTCTAGTCTATAGCCGAGTCGCACACACTAGACGATCACATGGTACTAAACATTATGGTGGTTTACGTATGGTCTTGTCGGGGTGTCTCTAAATCATTTGGTCTTTCTACGTTACATCATCCGTTCTATCTTAGGTTGGGTTACTTGCTTTCTAGGCAGTGTAGTATATTGGGGTAACTCGTATACTCTTGAGATTTGTCCAAGGCTCGGACATCTCCCTTTCATACTTCAATAGAAACACTTGGAGGACCATAAACTACCGTAGTATTACGGTGTATAGCTAAGAGTCTATGTTCGGTGATTCGAACTTTGAACTAGGAGAACACTTGGAGGACCATGTAGAGCGGTTTATCATTTTGGGTGCACACAAAATCATAAACCGAAATGCATGGAAGCCCTGGTGAGCTCTGGGTTTGAAGGGATAGTCCTGGATTGGATCTAGCTTTGATCTTGTAAACATTAGTGGTTATCTTTATCTGCGAAACTAAATTTTCTCGTTCTTTCTGCCAGAATCATGTCTGGAGTAAGAGGAGGACGTGGAGGTGGTCGCAATGGTGGACGTGGTGGTGGTCGCGGTGGTGCTGGTGGTCGTGGAGGTATTATCCTATCGCAGGCTGATCTGAACAACTTGCTCCAAGCTGCCTTCCAGTTAGGGCACAACGGTGGTGGTAAGTTGATTTATCCATTTTCTTTGCCTCATTGGTGAACCTTGTATACATTCTTCGTGGTTTCTCATGCGTTTCATTTCAGGTGGTCCTGTTAACCCACCCCCACCCATGTGTACCTACAAGATGTTTCGGGACTGTAAGCCCCAGGAATTCTCTGGCACTGAGGGTGCGGTGAGCTTGCTTAGGTGGCTGGAGAAAGTGGAGTCAGTGTTCCTGATGTGTAACTGTCTCCCAGAAGATCGGGTTAAGTATGCTGCTGCGTTATTCCAGGATGTTGCATTGACTTGGTGGAATAACATCACCCAGAATATGGGTATTGGGGAGGCGTATGCTATGCCTTGGGAGAATTTTGTGCAGCTGCTAAAGCGTGAGTACTGTCCGAGGGAAGAGGTGCAGAAGCTAGAGCACGAGGTGTGGAACCTCAAGATGGCTGGGTCTGAAATTGAGAAGTATACTGTGAGGCGTAACGAGTTTGCAGTGCTGTGTCCTGATCTGCATGTGCCAGAGTACAGGAGGATTGAACACTATGTCTCGGGGTTAGTACCGGAAATCGCAGGGTTAGTGGCTGCGGGAAATCATCCTACATACGCAGAGGTGGTCCGATCGGCTCATAGGATGACCAACTTGAAGGTGAATGAGGGTATTTTGCCTGCTAAGGGT
Organism: Ambrosia trifida; assembly: GCA_028751855.1. NCBI lineage: Eukaryota > Viridiplantae > Streptophyta > Magnoliopsida > Asterales > Asteraceae > Ambrosia > Ambrosia trifida. Next base: position 147,722,815 of record CM054124.1, on the reverse strand, counting down.
TCGACTGTCAAGGCCCCAGAGAACAACAAGCGCAAGTGGGATAATGAAGGGAAAGGATTTGGGCCAGCACAGCAGGGTAAGAGGTTTGATAATGGGAGTTCTTCTTCTTCGGGTAACAAACAGGGTGGTTATGCGGGGAAACTGCCTAAATGTAACAAGTGTGGACGTCATCATCAAGGGAACTGCGACAGTAACCGTTGTCATCGCTGCCAGCGAATTGGGCATTTTGCTAAAGATTGTCGGGTTACACTTCCATCGACCCAGGCCCCGACTACAAACTCAGCTCCGACTACTCAAGGGACTACGGGAAGACAAGGATGTTACAACTGTGGTGAGACTGGGCATTACAAGAAGGATTGCCCAAAACTGAAGCAGGGTGGAAACAACGGTAATGGGAACAACGGGGGCGGTGGCAGGAATGCACGCGCCTTCGTCATTGGAGCCGTTGAGGCTAGACAGGATCCTGACACAGTTACCGGTACGTTCCTTCTCAATAATCGTTCTGTTAGTGTGTTATTTGATTCTGGTGCCGACAAGAGTTTTGTATCCATGGAAGTTAGTCGACTGCTAGATGTAGCACCCGTACCATTAGAGACTAAGTATATTATCGAGTTGGCTGACGGTAAAAAGATTGAGGCTACTAGTATCCTTCGGGGTTGTCAATTAGAGTTGTCGGGTTTATCGTTCCCCATCGACCTCATGCCGGTACCTTTGGGTAGTTTTGACGTGGTGGTAGGCATGGATTGGTTGTCTTTGTATCGCGCGGAGATTGTCTGTTACGACAAGATTATTCGGATTCCTCTCCCTGATGGAGAATTCCTTTCTGTGTACGGTATCAAGGGTGGTGTTCCGCTAAACATCATCTCTAGCATGAAAGCCCTTAAATGTCTTCGAAAGGGTTATCCAGCCGTTTTGGTGTAACATTACGCATTCAAACTTGTACGTTACATGACTATATTTAATAAAAACGTCAAGTTTTATCATTAGTATTCTCAATTAATTATTTTGTCGCATTATTTGAAACCCTAATACCTTATATATATTATATTATATATGGTTGTGTGATAATTGTATCAAAAAAAATAATTTGCTCGAGCCGGGGTTCGAACCCGCGCCAAAGCCCAAGCCAACACAACACTTAACCAACTGGGCTAAGCCATCAATCTGATTAAACCCGGACGCGAATTTACTTTATGCTTGTTTTTAAAAAACCTTCACAGCTGACTTTGGAAAGTCAACTGTGACGCGTTTGCTCTATCAATCACAATTAAATTGTGATTGATCCAAAAATAGCAACGATGCTCGATGACCGGCCCTGTATGACTTCGATTACACGCTAATTACAATCAATCATTGACCAATTTTGGATCCTACGCGTATAGACTTTAATAATTTGTCAAACCTTCCAATTAACCTAACCATCGAACCACACTATAAATTGATCTGCTTCAAACCTTCACAACTCGCTCACATATCTCTCTTAAACCTCCAATTGTTCTGAATCACTCTGTTTTTAGCATTCTGTTCATTGTTTGACGTTTGGCTTTGACCGAGCAATCGAACACAAAACATCACTGTAAGTTCAATTGTTTTTGTGGGTTTTGTTAGTCGGCAACCATACAACAAAAACCCTAACAATAATCGGGTTCAAAATGTGTGGTTTGCCTGATTGAAAAATCTAGGGTTCGTGCTTTGTAATTTGGGGATAAACTCGATTTCATATCGCGTATATAATAAATTTTAATCAGAGATCATCACAACCACTGGCCTAGGCCAAGTGGTTGTGACCATGGCTTGCAACCCTGAGCACCCGGGTTCGAGTCCGGCTACGGCCACCTTATTCTTTTCTTTTTCTTTTTAAAACAACAACCTAAATAATATATATATTAAACATTTTAATCTTATAAATTCGTTTTTAAATATTAAAACTATTTTATAAATTCTAAAAAAATTATATTTATTAAATCTGAGATAAAAGTTTTATTTACAATTTTTATTTTTCAAAAATTCATTTATTTAATATTTATAATAATTAAATCAATTTTATACTATTATATTTATAAAAATCCATTAAAATATCAAAACAATTTTATTAAATTCTCCAAAAATTATCCTGAGTTTGTATAAAGTTAAACTTTACTGAAATAATTTTTAATTCAGAAAAATCATTTATTTTATATTTTTAATCAATTTTTGTTAGATTTAATCATAATTAAATCATAATAAATTCAATTTTCATTATTTTTGCACCAAAATTTTATACAATTTATTTTTAAATATTTAGAACAGAAATATGATTTTTAAAATAGAAATTCTTTAATTTTAGTATTTTTGAATATTAAAGTTAAATATTGGCAATTTGTAATAAATAGATTTAAAAATCTATTTTAAATGAAATAATTTTATAAAAATTATTTTTTATACTTCAAACACTTTATTGTGTACATTCTAAATTCAAAATTTATAAAAAGACTTTCTTTTATCAAATTTCCCTTTTTATTTGATTAACATTTTATTTTAAATTCAACAATTGGATATCCCCAAATCGAAACCCTAGGATACACTTATAAACTAATTAGACTTAGACTTATTATTTATTACCTTATTATAGGGTGATATTTGGCATTATTTTGGGCAACACTATTATTTCATCTTTTCAAGAAGTTTAACATTTGCTAAGGTGAGTTTTACATAGCCCCTTTTATTTATCACCATTTTTGGGGTGAAACATGTTATAACATCATCATTGCAATTCAATCATCAATGTGTCTATGTGTTTTCTATGTTGCATTATGTCTTGAGCATGATTAGAGTAAGCACCATTCTAGCATAATCATTAACTCCGTACAAGCCGACGGTATACATTGATAGATCTATTGGACTGACCATCCCACCCGGATACGTGCCTCCTACAAAGGTTGCGTGGGTGTTTGTTATCGCATAACATATTCAAGTGGACCATGAGAGTATGGTATGTATCATATTATAACAGTCATTAGGGTTGATTATGCACTCGATTTATTTCTAGTATGTTCTCACATATGGGCTAGATTGACATGACACATGAATTGCACAACATTTTATTATCAAAAACCTATGTAATTCTCACCAACTTTTGTTGACCCAAAATACTTTCAAAATTTAACATGTTTCAGGTAACAATGAAGCTGAGGCTTGAGTTAGCATGAGGATTTAACATGAAGTTTTATTTGAAGTTATTGAAGTTTTGTTATTTGATATCATGTATTGAATTCCTAGACATCATTTTATATTTGGATATTATGTTTTAATAAATTATTTAAAATTTATATTATACCATGTGCTACTGAAACAATCATCAATACGTGGCACCCCGATGTTTCCGCCATCGGTTGGTGTGTTACAGATTGGTATCAGAGCCTTGGTTATAGGGAATTAGGTTATTAGAAATAATCTAGACTATAACCTTAGGGACTTAAACAGTACTTGCTTCTCCTACTTGTAACCCTAATTGCTTCCCTAATCCTATCCTTATCCTATACCTTATATAACCCTAAACCTACATGTGACTACTCTTATTCGTCTGCTGCAATCCTGATCCACCATTAGATTAATAGGACAAAATCCTCAGGTTTAACCTGAACCCCCTTGAGATCTCGTCGAAGTTCTAGATTTTAATAACGAACACGTGCAATCTGGAAGGGTGAACGCCTATATTCTGAGTCTTCTGTCTAGGCTGGCATTGCGCATATATCCCAATCAGACGAGGGACCCGGATGCCTACCTGGGAATTCTCGGGATGAGTGTTCACTTATAGGCTAAAGCATGTCTTCATATGTTATTAGAATTTAGAATCTTTGATAAGTCAACGTTTTCGTTTATTCGTTTTAATTAATGAATAAATGATTACATTCCTTATATAAACTCTCATTCATTTCATTGTGTCTATTACAGATCATGCCTCCTCGTCGCAGCACTCGCAACAGCAATGGTGAGAACCACGAAGAAGGTGGTGATAACCATAACCATGACCAAGTTCCTAACCACAACAACAATGGGGTCGATGCTCAACTGGCTGCGATCATTTCTCAACAAATGGCGCAGCAAATCGCAACTCTGGTTCCCAATTTACTCGCTCAGGTCATCCAAATGAACGGCAACGGGAATGGTCACGGGAATGGGAATGGGAACGACAATGGCAATGGAAATGGACCCCAAGCCTGCACCCTTAAGCATTTCAACTCTTGTAACCCTCCAAAGTTTAGTGGTGAAGAAGGAGCTACAGGACTCCTCCAATGGTTCGACGGTATTGAGAATACCTTCATCAACAGTGTGTGCCCCAACAACTTCAAGGTTCGTTACGCCATGAGTGTTCTCCATAAACGAGCACTCACTTGGTGGAATGAAGAAAAGCGTACTCGTGGGGCCGAAGTTGCTCTTGCTATGACATGGGACCAAGTCAAGGAGGTCATGAAGGAAGAGTTTTGTCCTCGCAATGAAGTTAAGAAGCTTGAGGATGAGTTCCACACCTTAGCTCAAGATAGTGGGGAAAACCTTGCCTACAACACCCGCTTTCATGAGCTTAGCTTATTGTTGCCCCACAAAGTTACTCCCCTGCCGGTAGCCATCGAGAAGTACATCGGTGGTCTGCCCATGCAAATCCAGCACACCGTTTGGGGTAGGAACCCTGCAACTTTGGAAGAGGCCAAACGTCTAGCGGCCACTCTTACTGATAATCACGGGAAGAACGGTACTCTCTTCCGCAAGGGCACTAAGAAGACGGTTGCCAAAGACACTCCACAGCCTGCAATTGAAGTCAAGCCTGAGACCTCAAGCAACAAAAAGCGCAAGGCTAGAAACTATATGGTTGCTGCTACTCCACCTGCTGCCCAAAACCCAGCCAAGAAACCATACACCGGACCTCACCATTTGTGCAACACTTGCAAGTACCATCACCCAGCACAGGTGCCATGTCGTTTTTGTACTAAGTGTCAAAGATATGGTCACCTGGTGAACGTCTGTCGAGCCCCTCCTACTACCCAAGACAACAACAACCCAGCTCCCAACCAACAAAACAACAGACCTGCTCGTGGTCAATGCTACGAGTGTGGCAACCCTAATCACTACATCAACAACTGCCCTAATCGTAACCGAAACCAAAACCAAAACCAAAACCAAAACCAAAACCAAAACCAGAACCGCAACCAGAATCAAGGTGCTCGAGGTCGCGCCTACAATCTCAATGCTAACCAGGCTCGTGACAACAACGAAGTGGTGAATGGTACGTTTCTCATTAATAACCACTATGCATCCATATTATTTGATTCGGGAGCTGATAAGTCATTTGTGTCACTGAAGTTTGAACCTTTACTTAATTTACCCCACACTAATCTAGAAGAACCTTTCGTGGTAGAGGTAGCTAACGGGAAGTCTATTTCGATTGACTCTATTATTCGTAACTGCTTGTTGAACCTCGACGATCATACCTTCTCTATCGATCTCATCCCCATGCATCTTGGTAGTTTTGATGTTATAGTAGGCATGGACTGGTTGTCAACTCATCGTGCCGAAATTCTGTGCTTCGAGAAAGTCATACGCATTCCTCTCGAATCTGGTGAGATTTTGAAGATCTATGGTGAGAAACCCTGTGGCGAGCTTAAGCTTATGTCTTGTACTACTGCCCAAAAGTACTTACGAAAGGGGTATACAGCCTTCTTAGCTAACGTGATAGAGAAGAAGGACAAAGGCAAAAGTATCCAAGACATTCCTATTATTCGAGACTATCCTGAAGTCTTTCCAGAAGATTTACCTGGTCTGCCTCCTGCTCGACAAGTGGAATTTCGTATTGATCTTGTTCCTGGTGCTAATCCTGTCGCTAAAGCTCCTTATCGTCTTGCACCCTCTGAGATGCAAGAACTTGCCAGTCAATTACAGGAACTTTCTGATAAAGGGTTCATTCGCCCTAGTTCTTCTCCATGGGGAGCCCCTGTCTTGTTCGTTAAAAAGAAGGATGGTTCTCTTAGAATGTGTATTGACTACCGTGAACTCAACAAACTCACCATCAAGAATCGTTATCCACTTCCTAGGATTGACGATCTCTTCGATCAACTTCAAGGAGCAACCCACTTCTCGAAGATTCATCTCCGTTCTGGTTATCATCAGCTTAGAGTCCACGATGAAGATATTCCCAAGACAGCTTTTCGCACACGCTATGGTCACTATGAATTCATGGTTATGCCTTTTGGGTTGACCAATGCTCCCGCAGTATTTATGGATTTGATGAATCGGGTTTGTAGACCCTATCTCGACAAATTCGTGATCGTTTTCATCGATGATATTTTGATTTACTCTAAATCAAAATCCGATCACGAGCAATATCTTCACTCTATCTTGAATCTCCTAAAGAAAGAACAATTGTATGCCAAGTTCTCAAAATGCGAATTTTGGCTTAAGGAAGTTCAATTTTTGGGACATGTCATTGATATGAACGGAATTCATGTTGATCCTGCAAAGATCGAAGCTGTGAAGAATTGGAGTGTTCCTACCACTCCAACGGAAGTCCGTTCTTTTCTTGGGTTGGCTGGTTATTATCGTCGATTCATCGCCAATTTCTCCAAGATCGCTGTTCCTCTCACTACCTTAACTCACAAGGGTAAGCCCTATGAGTGGGGACCTAAGCAAGAGGAAGCATTCAAAACTCTGAAGCTGAAACTCTGTGAAGCTTCTATCTTGTCTCTACCTGATGGTAATGATGATTTCGTGGTCTACTGTGATGCATCGAACCAGGGTCTTGGTTGTGTTCTCATGCAACGAGGAAAGGTTATTGCTTATGCGTCTCGACAACTCAAGACTCACGAAAAGAATTATACCACCCATGATCTTGAATTGGGCGCTGTTGTCTTTGCACTCAAGATTTGGAGACATTATCTTTATGGGACCAAATGTGTGGTGTTCACGGACCACAAAAGTCTCCAACATGTCTTCGATCAAAAGAATCTTAACATGAGGCAACGACGTTGGGTTGAATTACTTAACGACTATGATTGCGAAATTCGCTACCATCCTGGCAAGGCGAATGTTGTGGCCGACGCACTTAGTCGTAAAGAGCGTGTCAAACTACAATGTGCGAGAGTTCGTACTGATCTTCAAGATCGCATTCTCCAGGCTCAACACACATCAGTCACCCAAGGTAACATGTACGATGAAATGTCTTGTGGTGCTGAAACTTAACTTGAAACCAAACCTGATGGTCTCCTTTATTTCCTTAATCGACTGTGGATTCCCGACCGTGATGATCTTCGTACTTTTCTCATGAACGAGGCTCATAAGTCTCGTTATTCTATTCATCCTGGAGCTGACAAGATGTACCAAGATCTTCGTTATTCTTATTGGTGGCCTGGTATGAAGAAAGACATTGCTCTTTTCGTTGCAAAATGCCTCACTTGTTCCAAGGTCAAGGCTGAACATCAACGACCATCTGGTATGCTTGAACAACCAGAGATTCCTGTCTGGAAATGGGAGAGCATAGCTATGGATTTCATCACCAAACTCCCTCGTACACCCAAAGGTTTTGACAGTATTTGGGTAATCGTCGATCGTTTGACCAAATCAGCCCACTTTCTACCTATTCGTGAGAAGTATTCTGTGGAAAGGTTGGCAAGGATGTACGTAAGTGAAATCGTATGTCGTCACGGTATACCTTTGGACATTATTTCTGATCGCGATGGTCGTTTCACCTCTCACTTTTGGGAGTCTCTACAAGATGCTTTGGGTACCAAGTTGAACCTGAGCACTGCTTATCACCCTCAAACTGATGGTCAGACTGAACGAACCATCCAGACACTTGAGGATATGCTCAGGGCATGTGTCATTGACTTTGGTGGCGCATGGGATTCTCATCTTCCTTTGGTTGAGTTTTCATACAACAACAGTTATCACGCCAGCATTAACATGGCTCCTTTTGAGGCACTCTATGGTCGGAAATGTCGTTCACCTGTCTGTTGGACTGAGGTTGGTGAAGCTCGTATTACTGGACCCGAACTAATCCAGGAAACCACAGACAAAATTCAGCTTATTCAGGATAATCTTCTCAAGGCTAGAAGTCGCCAAAAGAGTTATGCTGATAGACGTCGTAAACCCTTGGAATTTCAAGTTGGGGACCTTGTACTACTTAAGGTATCCCCTTGGAAAGGAGTAATTCGTTTCGGTAGAAAGGGAAAGCTAGCTCCTCGATACGTAGGCCCCTTCAAAATTCTTGACAGAGTTGGAAAAGTGGCTTACAAACTTGAACTTCCACCTGAGCTAAGCAATGTTCATCCGACCTTCCATGTTTCGAATCTCAAGAAATGCTTAACGGATGAGAACCTTCATGTTCCTCTTGAGGATGTGCAAATTGATGAAAGCATGCACATTATCGAGAAACCCGTCGAGATTGTTGATACTGGAGTCAAGAAACTCAAGCGCAGTCGTATTCCGATCGTTAAGGTTCGTTGGGAATCTAAACGAGGCCCAGAGTTCACTTGGGAACGTAAAGACCAGATGAAGTCGAAGTATCCACATCTTTTCCCACCAGACTCTCCAACTCCAACTTCGGGACGAAGTTCCTAAAAGTAGGGGAGACTGTAACATTACGCATTCAAACTTGTACGTTACACGACTATATTTAATAAAAACGTCAAGTTTTATCATTAGTATTCTCAATTAATTATTTTGTCGCATTATTTGAAACCCTAATACCTTATATATATTATATTATATATGGTTGTGTGATAATTGTATCAAAAAAAATAATTTGCTCGAGCCGGGGTTCGAACCCGCGCCAAAGCCCAAGCCAACACAACACTTAACCAACTGGACTAAGCCATCAATCTGATTAAACCCGGACGCGAATTTACTTTATGCTTGTTTTTAAAAAACCTTCACAGCTGACTTTGGAAAGTCAACTGTGACGCGTTTGCTCTATCAATCACAATTAAATTGTGATTGATCCAAAAATAGCAACGATGCTCGATGACCGGCCCTGTATGACTTCGATTACACGCTAATTACAATCAATCATTGACCAATTTTGGATCCTACGCGTATAGACTTTAATAATTTGTCAAACCTTCCAATTAACCTAACCATCGAACCACACTATAAATTGATCTGCTTCGAACCTTCACAACTCGCTCACATATCTCTCTTAAACCTCCAATTGTTCTGAATCACTCTGTTTTTAGCATTCTGTTCATTGTTTGACGTTTGGCTTTGACCGAGCAATCGAACACAAAACATCACTGTAAGTTCAAATGTTTTTGTGGGCTTTGTTAGTCGGCAACCATACAACAAAAACCCTAACAATAATCGGGTTCAAAATGTGTGGTTTGCCTGATTGAAAAATCTAGGGTTCGTGCTTTGTAATTTGGGGATAAACTCGATTTCATATCGCGTATATAATAAATTTTAATCAGAGATCATCACAACCACTGGCCTAGGCCAAGTGGTTGTGACCATGGCTTGCAACCCTGAGCACCCAGGTTCGAGTCCGGCTACGACCACCTTATTCTTTTCTTTTTCTTTTTAAAACAACAAACTAAATAATATATATATTAAACATTTTAATCTTATAAATTCGTTTTTAAATATTAAAACTATTTTATAAATTCTAAAAAAATTATATTTATTAAATCTGAGATAAAAGTTTTATTTACAATTTTTATTTTTCAAAAATTCATTTATTTAATATTTATAATAATTAAATCAATTTTATACTATTATATTTATAAAAATCCATTAAAATATCAAAACAATTTTATTAAATTCTCCAAAAATTATCCTGAGTTTGTATAAAGTTAAACTTTACTGAAATAATTTTTAATTCAGAAAAATCATTTATTTTATATTTTTAATCAATTTTTGTTAGATTTAATCATAATTAAATCATAATAAATTCAATTTTCATTATTTTTGCACCAAAATTTTATACAATTTATTTTTAAATATTTAGAACAGAAATATGATTTTTAAAATAGAAATTCTTTAATTTTAGTATTTTTGAATATTAAAGTTAAATATTGGCAATTTGTAATAAATAGATTTAAAAATCTATTTTAAATGAAATAATTTTATAAAAATTATTTTTTATACTTCAAACACTTTATTGTGTACATTCTAAATTCAAAATTTATAAAAAGACTTTCTTTTATCAAATTTCCCTTTTTATTTGATTAACATTTTATTTTAAATTCAACAATTGGATATCCCCAAATCGAAACCCTAGGATACACTTATAAACTAATTAGACTTAGACTTATTATTTATTACCTTATTATAGGGTGATATTTGGCATTATTTTGGGCAACACTATTATTTCATCTTTTCAAGAAGTTTAACATTTGCTAAGGTGAGTTTTACATAGCCCCTTTTATTTATCACCATTTTTGGGGTGAAACATGTTATAACATCATCATTGCAATTCAATCATCAATGTGTCTATGTGTTTTCTATGTTGCATTATGTCTTGAGCATGATTAGAGTAAGCACCATTCTAGCATAATCATTAACTCCGTACAAGCCGACGGTATACATTGATAGATCTATTGGACTGACCATCCCACCCGGATACGTGCCTCCTACAAAGGTTGCGTGGGTGTTTGTTATCGCATAACATATTCAAGTGGACCATGAGAGTATGGTATGTATCATATTATAACAGTCATTAGGGTTGATTATGCACTCGATTTATTTCTAGTATGTTCTCACATATGGGCTAGATTGACATGACACATGAATTGCACAACATTTTATTATCAAAAACCTATGTAATTCTCACCAACTTTTGTTGACCCAAAATACTTTCAAAATTTAACATGTTTCAGGTAACAATGAAGCTGAGGCTTGAGTTAGCATGAGGATTTAACATGAAGTTTTATTTGAAGTTATTGAAGTTTTGTTATTTGATATCATGTATTGAATTCCTAGACATCATTTTATATTTGGATATTATGTTTGAATAAATTATTTAAAATTTATATTATACCATGTGCTACTGAAACAATCATCAATACATGGCACCCCGATGTTTCCGCCATCGGTTGGGGTGTTACATTTGGCACTTTTATCTGTTTCCTCTGGTGATGAGAAGAAGATCGACGATATTCCTGTTGTACGCGAGTTTCCTGATGTTTTTCCCGATGATTTATCTGGTCTTCCTCCCCATCGTCAAGTCGAGTTCGGTATTGATCTTGTACCAGGGGCTGCTCCTATTGCTCGGGCCCCCTACCGTCTTGCACCTCCCGAGATGCAGGAATTGTCTAGTCAGTTACAGGAACTCTTGGACAAGGGTTTCATCAGACCAAGTTCTTCCCCTTGGGGAGCCCCGATTCTATTCGTCAAGAAGAAGGATGGAAGTTTCCGATTGTCTGTGGACTACAGAGAACTGAACAAATTGACCGTCAAGAACCGTTATCCTCTTCCACGTATTGATGATCTATTCGACCAGCTCCAGGGTTCTAGTTATTATTCCAAAATTGACTTGAGGTCCGGTTATCACCAGTTGCGGGTAAGGGAAGCTGACGTTGCAAAGACTGCCTTTCGTACACGTTATGGCCATTTCGAATTCTTGGTCATGCCTTTCGGTCTCACAAACGCACCGGCGGTTTTCATGGACTTGATGAACCGCGTTTGCAAACCATATCTGGACAAGTTCGTCATTGTGTTTATTGATGACATCCTGATTTACTCTAAGAACAAGACCGAACATGAGGAACATCTGCGGTTAGTTTTGGAACTCTTGCGACGGGAACAACTTTACGCTAAGTTCTCAAAGTGTGACTTTTGGTTACGCGAAGTCCAATTCCTAGGACATGTGGTAAATGAACTAGGAATTCATGTCGATCCAGCCAAGATCGAAGCGATCAAGGACTGGGGAGCACCAAAGACGCCAATTGAGGTGCGGCAATTCCTAGGCCTTGCGGGCTACTATCGTCGTTTCATTCAGGGGTTCTCGAAGATCGCTCAACCTCTCACCACTCTTACTCAGAAGGATAGGAAATTCGACTGGGGTGAACCACAAGAGTCGGCGTTTCAAGAACTGAAATCCAAACTGTGTTCTGCTCCTATTTTGTCTTTACCTGAAGGCCCTGATGATTTCGTTGTTTACTGTGATGCTACTATTCATGGTCTCGGTTGCGTGTTGATGCAACGCGAGAAAGTGATCGCGTATGCTTCTCGTCAACTCAAGGTGCACGAGAAGAACTACACCACCCATGACTTGGAGTTGGGTGCCGTGGTATTCGCGTTGAAAATTTGGAGACATTACTTGTACGGTACCAAATGCACCATCTACACCGATCACAAGAGTCTCCAACATATTTTCGACCAACAACATTTGAACATACGGCAGCGTCGTTGGATTGAACTCCTGAACGACTATGATTGTGCCATTAAGTACCATCCTGGCAAGGCGAATGTTGTAGCAGACGCCTTGAGCAGGAAGGAATCGACTAAACCTCGTCGCGTTCGGGCGTTGCAGCTCACCATTCATTCATCCCTACCTGATCAACTCCGTTCTGCCCAGTTAGAAGCTTTGAAGGAGGAAAACCTTAAAGCTGAGACTATGCACGGTGCCGACAAGCACCTCGAGCGAAGGCCTGATGGCCTGCACTATTTCGCAGAACGCATATGGGTTCCTTTATTCGGGGGACTACGGGAGCTTGTCCTTGATGAGGCTCATAAGTCCCGGTATTCTATTCATCCTGGTTCGGATAAGATGTACCAAGATCTGAAGGTGCTTTACTGGTGGCCAAACATGAGGTCGGATATAGCCTCATACGTGAGCAAATGCTTGACCTGTGCTAAGGTCAAGGTGGAATACCAGAAACCGTCGGGTCTCTTGCAACAACCTGAAGTTCCGGAATGGAAATGGGAACGGATTACCATGGATTTTGTCACGCAACTTCCTAAGTCACCAAGCGGGAATGACAAGATATGGGTGATTGTCGATCGATTGACGAAATCAGCCCATTTCCTTGCTATTAAGGAGACCGACACCATGGATCGTTTGGCTCGCCTTTATTTGAAGGAGGTTGTTTCTAAGCACGGGGTGCCAGTTTCTATTATCTCGGATCGTGACTCCCATTTTACTTCTCTCTTCTGGAAGTCTTTGCACAAGACTTTGGGTACCCAACTAGACATAAGTACGGCTTATCATCCACAGACTGACGGTCAGAGTGAGCGCACGATTCAAACTTTAGAAGACATGCTGCGGGCATGTGTGATCGATTTTGGCAAGGGTTGGGAAGCTCATCTACCGTTAGTAGAATTCTCATACAACAACAGTTATCACACGAGCATCAAGGCGGCTCCGTTCGAGGCACTGTACGGACGGAAATGCCGTTCTCCTCTTTGTTGGGCTGAAGTGGGTGAGAGTCAACTCACTGGGCCTGAACTAGTGTACGAAACTTCGGAAAAGATCGTACAGATTCGTAATCGGTTGACAGCGGCACGGGATCGGCAAAAGAGTTATGCTGATCAGCGTCGCAAACCATTGGAATTCCAAGTTAACGACAAGGTACTTCTAAAAGTCTCACCGTGGAAGGGCGTCATACGCTTTGGGAAGCGTGGCAAACTCAATCCGCGGTATGTCGGCCCATTTACGATCCTGGAACGGATTGGGCCGGTGGCATATCGTCTTGATTTACCGACGGAGCTCGGTAACGTACATAACGTCTTCCATGTATCCAACTTGAAGAAGTGCCTGGCTGACGAGTCTCTCATTGTGCCACTGGAAGAGATCAAGGTTGATGATCGTCTTCGGATTGTGGAAGAACCTGTGGAGATCCTTGATTACAAGATTCGTAGCCTACGTCACAGCAAGATTCGCATCGTTAAGGTTCGGTGGAACTCAAACCGGGGACCAGAGTACACTTGGGAACGGGAGGATCAGATGAAGTCTAAGTATCCTCATCTCTTTCCTAAGGAAGCGTTCGAGTCGAGATATGTCTCTTCTGCAGCTGAATGAATCTCGGGGCGAGATTCCTTTTAACGTGGGGATGATGTGACAACTCGGGTAAAATCTCTTTTTGGTTTCTATTTTTAGTTCCTATCTTTTGTTGTTTCCTTCGTTATTCCTTTTGGTACTTGTGCAATTTTCGGGACGAAAATTCTTTTAACGTGGGGATGATGTGACACCCGGCAAATACTGGTTAACAACGTTGTCTAGATGAAAGTCTACCTTAGCGAGTCACGCGTATATTGTACTTAACTGGGTTAGTTAATTCGGGTTATGGTTCGGGAACTATCGGTTTAGTCTAGAGGATCATTGGATGTTGGTCTAGAGGTTCATTAGATGTCAGTCCTTAACCAAGTGTACAAACGGTGACGATTTGTAGGATCGTCAGGGCATACGGAACATACAAGTCTCGAGTCCCGGGAATTGGTGAACGAGTGTGAATATGTGTATTTACAAGTGTTATGTGTTTACAATCATTATGTGACTTGTCGGTATGTGAATATGTGTTAACATATGTTAAAACGGGGTTTAACGCGCAAAACACACGAAACCAGCCCCTATAGGCGACTAGAAGGCCTAATCGCCTATAAGGGAGGCGAGTAGGCCCTTTAGGGGCGAGTAGGGGACCAAATGCATGACTGTTCATGCGATTAGGCCCCAATTGCATGAACTTACATGCGATTAGGCTTCCTAATCGCGTGTAAGGGCTGCACAATCGCTAGTTACGGGCTGGACGACTAAAAACGACTATAAATACCATACTTGACCTCCTAAACTTTATTATACAAACCCTAGTCGTCCCATAACCCGCCCCAACACACACACAACCTCTGGAACGCGATTTTTGATCAAAACACAAGGTTTCAAGCTTAATCCATCATTCTTTTACAAATCTAAGGTTTGGTTTCCATCCATGCAATCTTATAAATGTTTTTATTCAATCCCTAATAGTCCAGACCTGTTCTAAAACGGAAAAGCTTTCTGAAAATCGTTAATAAGTGTTGTTAATCGGATTTTAACTAGTATACATGTGTTATGTGTGTTTATGATTAGAAAGCTAGGGTTTTTATGATTCAAGATGAAGGATTAACATGTTATTAGGTTAATTCAGAATACTAATGATATTATGATGATAAAATCTGAGAATTGATTATTAGGGTTATAGTTATGCATGTTAATGTGGTGTTTCATGCTATGTGTATGGCGTTTGGATTACATGGTTGCATGCAGGACTGATGATACGAGGTTAAAAGAAGGATTTTGGTTTAAACATGTTTAGAATAGTTGTTGGGATGATATTGGGTGGTTACACACTTTCTGGATCTGATTTGGAGTGTTAAACGCGCGAAAAACCGGAACAGCAAGGTTACAGGCGATTAGCAATCCTAATCGCCTATATTAGAGGCGATTAGGAGGCCAATCGCCTATGTTTCATGCGATTAGGGCCTAATTGCTAGTAGATACATGCGATTAGCCCTAATTGCTAGTAGATACATGTGGTATAGCCCTAATTGCTAGTATTTACATGCAATCAGCCCTAAATGCTAGTAGTTACATGCGATTAGCCCTAAATGCTAGTAGTTACATGCGATTAGCCCTAAATGCTAGTAGTTACATGCGATTAGCCTTCCTAAATGCCAGTTGACCAACCTAAATGCTAGTTGACTTTTTCTAATCGCGTGTACTGCTGCTGTAAGTGTAAATTAGCATTCCGAGACCGGATTTGACCTGTAGGAACATGCTAGGAACCCCGTAACATATCTAATAACTTGGTAACATATGTTTGGATGTAATTCGGTGATACGTGAGCTATGTGCTATAACTTGTTGTGCGTTAACGTATGTTAAGTATGATTGCATGATTGCATGTTTGAGAGCGTAAACATAACACGGGGAGTCTCGGGTCACCAATGGGATGTCGAGTCTTGTACTTTGGGTCAGTTAAACAGTCACGGTGTTTTCAAACGAACTTGGTTATGGTCTGGACATCTAGGGACTAATTAACCTGCGGGTTATTAGTCTAAGTGCTTGTAACTGTCATATGTTAGGTCGCCGCTATACGGGACTAGCATAGCAGCTGGGTTATTCATATTACGAAAGTAACGCAACTTAAGGTGAGTTTACGGCCCCTCTTTTAAACTGGTTTCATATTTTCGGGGGAGAAAACATGTGTTAAAACGATTATTTGGTAACTACTGTCATACTATGGGTTTCTATTGTGTACTACACGATCTTTGGAAGTCCCAGGGGGAACGATGAATGTGCGGGTTTGCCCAACGGGGAAATGTGAATAGCGCTATTGGGAGTGACCAACCCCGCTCGTCGACTTGGAGGGTCGGCGGGTGCATATTGTCTCAAACAGGAACAACAGGAACAACAGGGTTACTACATCGGGCATACATTTGGTTTACGAGTTAGTAATGGTTTTCCAATCGTGGTAGTAACAAAACATACGCCTAGCTAGCGTACACTGGTTTTCGATTTGTTATAGTATGGACAGGTTGACTTGGTACTTAGATTGCAAAACCTGTAAACTCACCAGCATTTTTGTGCTGACGTAAACTTTTACATGTTTTCTCAGGTCGTTAAGGTAGCACTGCTGGACTAGGGCGCACGCGTCTGCACGGCGTCTAGTTAGAGTCGCATGGTTTTCATATGTTGAACATTTGGTTTACTTTTGAGATACTGTTTGAAATAAGCTTCCGCTGTAAACGGGGATTTTAAACTATGTTTTGAAATTGCATTATATTCATTTTAGACTTGTTTATTGTGATCGTTGGTTTGGATCCTGGTTTGTCATGCGCCTCGCGGTAAAACTCCGCAAGTGGATTTTGAGGGTGTGACATACGGTCCAGAGGATAACATTGAAAACGTACTCAACAAACCATTAGTGTCTTCAACAATGTTTCTATAATGGACGAAACTAAACAAAAATGAAGTTGTGGCACGTGAACTTAGTTACATTGAAATCCCAACTAAATTTGTTTGGAAAGGTAACGAAAAAAAATGGGACTTTCAAAAACTAGGTAAGGCAATTGGTCGTGTTCACATGGTTAGTCCATCTATGGGCGAGGCTTATTTTTTTGAGAATTCTACTTAATAAAGTAAAAGGCCCTAAATCATTTGAAGACATAAGAACGGTGAATGGAGAAATTTTACCAACATTTTGAGATGCATGTTACGCTCTTGACCTCTTAGACGATGACAACGAATATATAGAAGCTATTGAGGATGCTCATTATACAGCTTCAGGATACTATCTTCGTAATTTGTTTGCGACGATGTTGTCGTCTAACACCTTACCTATGCCTGAGCATGTTTCGGAAAAGACATGGAAGTACTTGTCAGATGGTATTTTGCGTAGACATGAAGACATATTCCAAATTGAAGGTAATAAATCTATGCCGAAAAATTTCCGTATATTATTATTTATATTAGTTACTTTTAGTATTAAATTAATCATTAAAATTTTTATCATTGCCAGGTTGGTCTCTTTCTGATGATCAAATCAATAACCTTACATTTCTTGAGATTGAGAAGCACTTGCTTTGGAATAACACGAGCCTACGTAGGTTTCCTTCTATGCCTTATCCCAATAATGATTTGATAGCATATGCAAATAACCGTTTGATACTTGATGAGCTGAATTATGAAGTAAGTACGCAAGCTGAAGAATTTCATAGCAATTTACGTACTTTAATAGATGAGCAACGTTTAATTTTTGTTGAAATAATTCATGTTATTGATTGTAACAAAGGTGGGTTATTCTTTGTTTATGGGTTTGGTGGTACTAATTAAACCTTCTTATGGAAAACATTGTCTGCTGCCATCAGATCTAAAGAAATTGTTTTAAATGTTACATCCACTGGTATTGCTTCTCTGTTGTTATCCGGTGGAAGGACAACACATTCTAGGTTTCGTATACCTTTGAATGTTACTGAAGAATCAATGTGTGGCATGAAGGCAAATAGCCATGATGCTAATTTATTGAAGCAAACTAAATTAATTATTTGGGATGAAGCTTCATTGATTCACAAACATGCCACTGAAGCACTTGATCGCACAATGAAAGACATCTTAAAATCAATGTCTTCAACTAATTCTGAGTTGCCTTTCGGAAGTAAGGTTATGGTTTTGGGTGGTTATTTTAGACAGATCCTTCCTGTTGTTCCCAATGGGAGTAGAAGTGATATTATAAATGCCTCAATAACTTCGTTGCCTATTTGGAATACTTGCAAAGTCCTAACACTAACCAAAAACATGAGGTTAACACTCGGTAACAACACATCTGAATATGAAGAAACAAAGACATTTGCAAATTGGCTTCTTAATTTAGGTGAGGGTAAGTTGGTGATTCAATTAATGATGATGAGGTAAATGTAGACATTCCAGATGATCTTCTAATTAAGGATTCATCAGATCCGATTTCTAGCTTAATTGACTTTGTCTACCCTTCACTTCTTCAACTTTATAAAGATAAAGACTACTTTGCAGAACGAGCAATACTTGCACCTACAAACGAGGTAGTACATGAAATTAATGAAAGGTTTCTTGCATTGTTTCCTCCAGATGAAGTCAAGTATTTGAGCTCTAATATTATATGCCAGACTGAGAGCGCTAAGAACCATTCACACGAAAACTTATATTCTCCTAATATCCTTAAAGGTTTAAAAATAGTTGGATTGCCTAATCATCGATTAGCACTAAAGGTGGGTGTACATGTGATGTTGTTGAGAAACATTGATCAACACAATGGCCTGTGCAATGGCACGAGATCAAGAATCACTAAACTTGCAAAGCGTGTTATTGAATCCGAAATCATATCAGGAGGAATCATTGGTACCGAAACTTTTATTCCTAGAATAACTATGATACCATTTGATAACAACATTCCAGTGAAGTTTCAAAGGCGTCAATTCCCATTATCTGTATGTTTCGCAATGATCATCAATAAAAGCTAAGGATAGTCTCTATCGAAGGTTGGATTGTATTTAAAAGACCCTATATTCTCACTTGGCCAACTTTATGTCGCATTGTCAAGAGTTATGAGTAAGGCAGGGGTGAAAGTACTTATACTAGATAGTGATGGGAATGTCAAAATTAAAACAAAAAATGTGGTGTATAAGGAAATATTTAGTGATATTTGAATAACATGTATATTCCTTACTTTTAAATGTATATTCAACTTTATGAGTAACATTCAATTAAAAATGATTTTGACTTCCCGTGCATCGCACGGGCTTTAATCTAATATTTATCAAAAGGAATCGTGTAGTTTGACTTTATATACTATATTTTGAGGGTTTTTAGTTTAGCCACGTAGTGTTCTCTATTCCAATACAACACGTCTAACACGTGGTTACAATACAATACAAAATATTAAATCCCACAAAATGCCAAAATATTCAACTTGCCACATGTTTTTAAAAAAATATGTTACTTTTGACTTTATATACACTATATTTTTTGTAACAAGGCCAGTTACCCAGCAAACAGTATTATATGTATTTGTTTGTATGGTTTTCATTTCATGTAAAACACATAATGATGTCCTCTTAATTGTTATAGCGAGTGTCGATATCATACTAATAGTATTACAAAACGAACCGATGCCGAATGAAAGCCCGCTAAAATTTCTTTTATATATTTGTTTAGATTCCAAACATATCTTAGCCACATAATACACAACTTGGGAATTTGGGTTTTATTTTCTATCGATTGCTATAGCGAGTATCGGTATAGTAACATACCAAACCAATAACAACCGAAATACAGTATCGTTACATGCCGAATCGATAGCAACCAATTTCCCACCTCGAAGCGCGGGGAGATACAACTATCTTTGTTAAGAACAAGATCTGCATGTTAAGTAGGTGAATTGCCCATTCACATGGTATGTTATGAGAAAATAGCCTCATTCGCCTAAACAATTAGTGCGAATAGAGACCCATTCGCCCATCTCCTTATTCGCTCAACTACTTATTCGTATAGATCCTTCCTTCACATTTTATATAAACGTAGACCCATCATCATATATTGAATCGATTTCTGGTTTCTTATTTTCTATCATCTCAAACGTTTACATAGAGAAAGATAAAGATAAGTTTATCATTGTTATTGATCATGCCAAAACTCAACAAACATGGATATTAAGATGCAAAACAGGTAACACAAAACAACTTAAAAGCAAAAGCGAACAAACACTACTAGAAAATATGTATTTCTTCACAAGCAAACAATGACACGCACCTCTTTTATGACATACAAAACCGTGTGTCATAAAAAAATGTCATGTTTCTTGAAATCTGATAAATTTATGACGCACATTTTTGTGTATCAATATTTATATGTCAAAAAGTAAAAGAAAAAACAATATCAAAGGTGGTGTGTTTTCTGTCCCCAAAATATAAATCCCTCTCATACTCTTCCGCCCCCTCTGTAATCCCAAAAATCCTATATCCCAAAATCTCAAAGCTAGTGATGTGTCGAAAAACACATCTATTTTCTTATGTATTTTTGTATAAAATTTAATAGCTTCTTATTTGTCTTTGAGTCGTTTTTTGTGTTTATTTATTATTTTATCATTTTATAGCTTTTTTATTAGTTTTGTGTGATTTTTAATATTTATTTATTTTATATTTGTAGGTGTTCGTTGAATTTGGAGCATAAACAAGAAACTTTGATCGAGTCGCGAACACCGGATGAGAGTCACATAATAATAATAATAATAATAATAATAATAATAATAATAATAATAATAATAATAATAATAATAATACATACATACATACATACATACATACATACATACATACATACATACATACATACATAAGAGGAAAAAAGAGACTAGATGTCTCGTTAGGTAAAAGAAGGGAAAACTTTATAGAATGAAAACCAAGTTTCAAGTTTGTTTAAATTAGGTCACTCATATTTATTTTTGTCTCAATTAGGTCACTTAACTTTTAAAAGTGTTCTAACACTATAATTTTTACCTATTTAGTAGGGTAAGATGCATAGGGGGAGGATCAAATGAGAAGAAACTTCTTGTGAGAACAAAAAGAAGAAATGAAACATTAAATACTTTAACTCTTATTACATTAATTATTATCTCTTTAATTAATTAGTCAATAACACTTTATCCTACACATTATCAAATTTTATCCAACACATATCAAAATTCATCCTACATATATAATAACTATCACACGTTTATCCTACACATATCGAGACTATCATACGTTAATCCTACACATATAGAAATTCAACCAACATTTTCCTACAAATATCAAAATTATCCTTCACTATAAATTAGGATTGATATGAAAGAATATATTTTGAAATTGAATTTTAATTTTCATTAATTTAACTAGTTTAGGTGGGTTACAAAAGAATTATCATTTATTTAACCTTAAATACAATTATTATTTGGAGGATTCCTATTGGTTTAAATTTGTTCTTTTTCTTCTTAGAATATTTTTTCTTCTCATTTGAACTCTCCCCAAAATGCATATGTGGCATTTCATTCTGTTTTCTCTCTTTTTTTTTTATATACTATGCTTTTTTCAATTATCATGAAATGAAATCCTAATATATTATATTAATTAAAATAACTAAACATCTATCATTCATTCTTTGGACTTGGAACAAAAACAACTCCACAACCACTCGCGTGAAGATAGATTTGACAAATTGTTTGAATAATAACAAAATTAGGTGGAATAATTTACAGATTCAAAAACTATAATCTTCCAAAGAAAATATTAAATTCAAAGCATCGTATCAAAGATCCCAAATCTAAAGAATGAAGAATGACCATATTCCGGCGAACGGTGAACGAAAATGAAGACCAAAGTTGTATGGCGGTGAACGATGATGAAGACTGGAGTTGTATGGCGGCGAACCTAAATGGTGATGAACGACAATGAACACCGGCTTGTTCTGTCGTCCTAATGTTGTGTTGGTGTCAGGGTTTCACCGGAAGGAATACCGATGTTTAGTTTGTCGAAACTTATGTTTAATAAAATTTCATAAAAAAACAACATAATTATTAAGTAATTGCCACAGAAGCATATAAAAAAAGAAAGAAAACAAATAAATGCCATGTATGCATGTTAACCTACTAAGTAGGTAAAAAATATACTATTAGAACACTTTTAAAAGTTAAGGACCTAATTGAGACAAAAATAAATACGAGTGAGTTAATTGGAACAAACATGAAACTTGGTTACCATTCTACAAAGTGATCCGTAAAAGAAAGCACAAGATAAAAAGGAGATCAAGACAGCCCAGGGCCAGGCCCATATCGTGTCTGTTGTGTTTTTGGCCATAATTTGTTTTATTAACCTAAATTCAAAACAAAGGGGGGGGGGGGGGGGGTTGACGGCTGCAAAATATTTTGGGGTTGAAACAGAAAAATATATCGATGACAGCAGCAACACTAAAAGATGAAATAAAGAGGTGGATCGATTGGAGCAGAGGTCAAGGGTTGAATCATTGGTGTGAGTACATGTCAGATCTAATTTATTTATTATTTATCTATTTGATACCCGTATGAACACTATAAATTTAATTTGCTTTATTGTTTTGATTTAATCATGACGATTAGAGGCTAATTATTTTAGCTACCTAGGTTTTGATGAATACTCATGTATGAATGATTGTTTTACGGTTTTTGGAATGTTGATTATGGATTGATGATTTAGTAAAGACTTTGATTATTTCTGATCTGGTGTATCTGCGTATCTAGTTTTGTTCAATTAACAGTTATTTACTCAACTTGTGCTTTTGTGAATGTCTTTCATGTATGAATGCGTGATAGGTTGTGGACTTTGTGTTAGCAACTAGTTTATGGTAAATTGCTAGTGTTTTCCATAGGAGTGATTCTTGTTGATTGGGTAGTTCTAGGAGTTCTTCGAATTTCAATAGCTGTAAGGTGCGGGATTGTTGATATGTCTAGGGTGTTAAATTGCTAGATCTAGATGCTTTGTAAAAAGATCTTCCTAGTTTCCTTATCATTTCTTGCGTATCAAGTCATATAAAGGTTTCTATATCTACCTATTGCACTCTTAGTGTAGTGAGGCTTTCACAATGTAAGGTAGACTGTCTAGCGGATACTTTATCATTAGACTAGGTAAGCCTGTAAGAGTAACCTCTCAATCGGTAGTTTCACTACTAGAAAAATGTCATTTAATGACATGCAAAGAATGACATAGACCAATTTAATGACGTGCAAAAGTGTATGTCATAAAAAATGTCATCTTTGGTAAAAATTAATAAATTCTTGACATTTTTATTCCGCGTGTCAAAAATTTGCTGTCAAAATTTAAAAAGCTGACGATAAAAAACCTTGTGTGTCATGATTTTGTGTCACTAAAATATTAAATTCCCTCCACACTCTAACCCTCTCTCTCCCATAACAATAACCAAACTCTCTCTCTCTCTCTCTCTCTCATCAAAAGAAAATCATAAAACCATCTTTCATCTCTCTCTATAAACCCTGAAGATGTTACGATTCATCACCACCAGTGTCGTCATCGCAAACCTTTGGAGTTCCTTGTTGGTGACAGGGTACTTTTGAAAGTTTCTCCGTGGAAAGGCGTTATACGCTTTGGGAAACATGGAAAACTAAATCCTCGTTATGTCGGAACTCAGTAGTGTTCATAACGTCTTCCATGTTTATAATATGAAGAAGTGTTTGGCTGATGAATCTCTCATTGTTCCTCTCGAAGAGATCAGGGTTGATGATCGTCTGCGTATTGTGGAGGAACCTGTTGAAATTCTTGATTATAAGATTCGTAGCCTTCGTCGGAGTAAAATCCACATCGTTAAGATTCGTTGGAATTCAAATCGTGGAACGGAGTTCACGTGGGAACAGGAGGATCAAATGAAGGCTAAGTACCCTCATTTGTTTCCCAAGCGCGCACTTGAGCAAACACTTGTTACTGTTGAAGCGGAGTGAATCTCGGGGCGAGATTCCTTTCAACAGGGGGATGATGTAGCAACCAGAAAATTTTTCTTTCTTTTCGTCTCTTCCTCTTTGGCTTCAGGTAATTTTCGGGACGAAAATTCTTTCAATAGGGGGATGATGTGACACCCGGTATATTCAGGTTAATACTTTTACAAACATATAAGTCTACCTTAGCTAAAACATTTATCTAACGTACTTAACTAGGTCAGTTGAGTTGGTTTACATTACGTATTGTCCAGAGTTCAATGATTCGGAGGATTATTGGGGTTAACATACGCACACACAAGTCTTAAGTCCCGTTGTTGGTGAATTGCATGAATTGGATTAAGTAATAAACATGAATTATTCCATATATGATGTGCAATGTGTAAATACGTGTTTATATGGTGTTTATATGATTAGATATACTTAACATATGTTAGGATTGCATGTTCATGTGTTAGAATGTGTTAACACGTGTTAAAACACGTTTAAACCACAAAACCGTAGAGAATTGGAAACCAGGATTCTGGTTCGACCTGTAGGGAGGTAGAACAAATGACAAGAAAGGTGAATCGACCTATGGCAAGGTTGAATGAACACTCATTCGACACTTGAAGGGTGCGAACCGACTGAGACTATAAATACCATACTTTGCAACTTTTTCATCATTTCACAATCCTAAACCGCCCCCAAGTGCTCTCTAACAACCCAAAACCTGTAAGGAGGAGTGTTTGACCTCGTTTTTCAGATCCTAACATAAAAACACGTTCTACATCATAAACAAGAGAAGATTCAAGGTGTGTTCTTGATCTAAAACCTTTTTAAGAAATTTTCATTCGTTTTTATAAAACCCCAATTGTCCAGATCTGATTCAAGGAAGTTTTAATGGATAAAAACCTTTCTAACACGTTTCTAAACAAAACCTTTTCATTAATAATGGATTTTCATACAAAAATTCATGTATTAATGATGTTAAATGAAATGATATGTGTTATATGATGTTTGAATGATGAATAGATGATAGAATAATGATCTATGATTGTTCTAGATGATGGTTTATGATTATTATAGGGTGTAATTCATGATTGATGATGTTTTGCCCATTTTGGGGGTTTTATGCTAGATCTAGGGTTTGTTCTAGATGGTATTGTTAAGGATATGATTAGGGGTTTTCATATACATAATAATCTGTGCATAATAATCCGATTAAGAGGTGATTTTGATAAATTTCCATTTTGGATAAAGATTACATGCATTGATGTGACATTTCCATAATTTGCCATTTCGTGTAAGTTGTGATTTCTTCATGAAACGGACGGATTTCGGGATATAATTGGTAGGGTTTTGTGGGGATGGATTAGATGTAATCGACTGCTGTGATTTATGATTTTTCGTGATGTTTTTGGACTGTTTTGATGCGATTTGGTGCGTTTTGTTAGTTTTTGCAGCAGTTGGGTAGAACCAGAAACTGGGTCCACCTAACGGGGGGGTCGAAACAACATGAAATAGGTTGAATGAACATCCAAGAAACTCATTCGACCCTCATCGGGTTCGAACCAACTGAGATTCTACCTGATTCGACCGCACGGCTTCATAAATGCGATTTTTGATGCAAACCAAGTGTTTTATGCATGAACCTTGTGTGTAAACTATATGTACTTGATTAATTTGTGTAATGGGTCACCAACAGGATGTCGGGTATGTCTGGTGTGTCGGGTCAACGTTCAAACACGTTTTCAGACACACGTAGTCATGATCTGGACAATCGGGGACTAGTTAACCTATGGGTTATTAGTCCGAACACTTATACAAACTTATGATAGGTCGCCGGTATTTGGGTCCATCCAGTCGTGTCGGTAATTCTTTTCTAGAAGAACGCAAACTAAGGTGAGTGTCACAGCCCCATTCTTTACTGTTTTCATATCTAGGGGAGAAAAATGCGGTACAAACTTACAAACATTTAGACTAACATATTACATTATACCACATGGATACTTAGTGACATTTTCATCATTAAAGTCCTCCTAACATTTAGTGAACCATTAATATGTGGATACATAGCGGGGAAAGTGTGAATAGGTTTATTGGGCCCGGCAAGCCCCACTCGGGTCGACTGGCGGTCGGACGATTGCATATTTGTCTTTTCTAACTTCCGACACCGGGTGATGACCGATGGCGGGTATTGAGGCATTCTAACTTTCAGCAGCTTTGTAGGATCGTTTTATCACAAAGAAACAATAATCACACGAGTTTTAGTAAATCAGGTGCGGAAACCCTAATTCACATGCAAAATTATACGAATTGAAATCAGAACACGGTAAGATTCATTTTCAACTTGTTTTCCATTAATAATAATCAAAGATAAACGTTACAATAGAGTATTAATGAAAACAGACGATTTCCAGAACCTTCCTAACACACACACTTGAAATGACCAGCCATTCTAAATGAAAACTGCTCAAACATATATATATACATCCCATTCGGCCTTGTCACGGTTCGAATTGACTCCTTCGACCCTGCGAGGGTTCGAATCAACAATAATAAACTTCCTTCGACCTTTTAGAAACTCATTCGACCCTTCCACTATCCGAATGAGCATGTAAATAATCAAAAACTTCAAATCTTCATCTTTATTCAGTAAATCCGAAGGCGACAACCACAATATTGCATCTACAAACTCCCCCTTGGATGTTGCTCGGATTGTTTTGTCCGTTTAATCTCCAAAGTAACCTTCACTTTCTTCTTCAATCTTGTACCTTTAGTGTTAGATGTACGTTTCTTCGGTTCAGGTCTCAACTTCATTGTTCTTCCAAGTAATTTCTTGTAATCACACCCAACATACACTTCCCAAGCAAAACAAAATATTGCAACCTTTTGAAATCTCCAGGCTTGTTCAAGATCTGGAACATACAGTGAATTTGGTTGTAATACAACATGTCGATATCATCCTTTGAACAATTAATCAACCACATAGGATCGAACATGCGTATCTTTTTACACAATAACTTCGAATTCTTGTCATGCAAAACAATCACCGCTTCACCAGTTCTCCAATCGTAGTACCAGAATGCGAAATCTATGCTTAATTATTCTTCAACAATCTTGTCAATAGGATTAGGAGTACTCAAATCACCAATGGCCTTGAGATGAGTATCCTTAACAGTTTCATCTTCAGAATCCCAAATCTCTTCTATCTCAGTCTCTTCTGAATCTTCATCAACCAACAACATCTTTGCCTTTCCCTTATTATTGGCTTTAGTCTCAACAACTTTCTCTTACCCTTTCCTTTTGACTTTGCTCCTTTATTGATCACTTCACGCTTCGCTTTCTCTCCTTTCTTTACTTATACCAAAGGAGAATCAGAATCTAAATCACTATCAGATGTCCAAACAATCTTCTATCCGGTGGCCTCTCATTTTCTGCTTTGCCTTTGTACATCCTCATTCAGTTAAGAGTCATCAAGTTCATTTGTTCTTGGTTTACAATCTTTAATGGATCTCTTATCAACTTAGGATACTTCTCATCCAAGATCATTTGTAAAAACCTTGGGTACATCAGAAATTTATCTGTCTTAATCCCCTCAAACACTTCTCTCATATGACTAAAAAGCATTCCCGAAACATTGTAGTCTTTGTTTAAGATTAAGATGACGGCAAGTGAACTGAGAGTATCTCTCAAAACATCGAATCCTCCTCGAACAGGTCCAAATACATGCAAAAGAACATGTAAAAGGTATTTAAAAGTGGAGAGACATTCGCCTTGTAAAGCTGACACTCTGTAATTGGCGCAAAGTATTTCATTCTCAAAAAGCATCCTCTTTGCACTGCCCATGGCAACTTAATGGGATATGTATCTTTATCAGTCAGTTGTAACACCCTCCTAAAATCATCTTCACCCACCAATACATCCAATCCATGTATCTTGCTGTGGATAACTGATTTGCCTTCCCAGAATGTCAAGGCTGCATTATTCCAAAATTCTTCCTGATGATCTTTCTAAACTGGATGTGTCTTAGCAATAGCATATACGATTCTTGATCTCCTTAGAAAATCGACAATCCCTCTGAATTTGTCATATTTTTCATCTACTTCGCCAATGTATGCACAGCGTTTGTGCCTTGGTTCAAATTTGAGTTCTTTCGGTTCTTTTGGTTCTGCCATTTTATATATACAAATACAAAGACACAAAACATGTTAATTAGGATTCAAAAATAAAAAATTTTGTTTTTTTAGAGTTGGTTCGACCTATCGAGGGTCCAAACCAATTTCTATAAGTTCGAATGAGGCAAAAATGACCCATTCGACCTACAGAAATCTCATTCGCCCCAACAAAGGCTCGAATGAACCTGTTCTTGATTCAAAATTTTAATTCATTGATTTTAACTATTCTAAGATCAAATTTTGATTGTAATGCATTCTAACATGATCGCCTAAGCCTAATTAACAATCAATTTTACTAATTAATCACTAATAAATGATTTTCTACTAAAACTAGGGTTTTAAATATCAATCTCATTAATCAGTTGATGTTAATCCTAGTTTTTGTGTTATTCTCCCCCTAAAATGATCGACTAGTATTCGACAATCATCAAAACATGTCCAATATCAGTCCATAGCATCCAATCAATAGCCTAGGGTTTCAGGTCCAAAAATCCAATTTATGAATGATTCCGTGGATAAAAACCTGTAAAATTCAAGTTATGAATACCTTAGAATGTCAGGAACACAATCACAATGTATAATATCAAAGATCAAAATAGTGGTTTAGAGAGAATTCGCAAAATGAACAGGTGAAAAGTGATGTTTGAATGGACCACTTTGATATTTATAGGAGATTTGGTTAAACCTCTTGATGGTGCGAATGAGGATAAATATTTTGGTTCGAGTCTAATAAAAGATCAAATCAAAATATCAGGGGTGCGAATGAAAATATTAAACAACTCCCAAACTTATTCGACCACAATAAAGCACGAATCAATCATCAAAATACTCTTTCGACCTACCGAAAGGCCGAATGAAAATTTTGTAAAATGAATTTTCACCAAAATGTCCAATTCGAACCACGTTTTGACAATTTCAAACTTTTAACCTTTCAATCTTTCAAAAATCTGATTTTAAAGATACAAAACTCAGATTGGCTCGTCAAACCTCAGAAAATGATCATCTTCCAACATCGGTTATCGAAAATAATGCAGAATGTAAAATCTTTAGGATTTTCTGAAATTTATGTTAAAACACACCAAAAATATTTGTGAGTTTTTATATATGAAGAAAAACAAACAGAAAACAATAAACCTTTTGTGATTTTTTTGTAAGAGGGTCATATTAGTTTTTGAGAAATCAAATCACACCGTTGTGATGTTACATTTTAACTTTACTGACTGTGTGACTTGGAAATTGCTGATATTGTTGTCCACGTAAGCTCATACGCAGACCGTTATCTAGTGCTCTAAAATGACACGCTTAATGTGTATTAATAACTGACTTACCTGTGATTCCCAAACACACGACATACTCCCGTATCAAGGAATTTTGCACAAAGATTTATTGTAATGCATGATGATGCTGTTGTTGTCTGTTTGTTACAAGGTATGAGGCACGAAGGTATACAGGTCAGCAAATCAATGCTACAGAGTAACTTATGCACTCTACTAGGTTGAGAGCTTATATCAATTATGATTTGCATCATAGATTTGATACGATGCATTAGATGATCTTTGATCATCATCATACATTTCAAGTTCCTCATTTGGTAACTTTGGGTTTTGGCATTAAAGCTCTTTTAATAAGATACCCTAACTGAATCTAGTTTCGTAAATCAATACGACAGAAGATCAGTCACGCCATCCCCAGATAACAATCAACATAACGACCCGAAACCTCCCATTTTGGGTAAACCATATCAAACGAAATTACGGTACTCAGACCATATGCCCATGAGGTGTTCAGCCACATAGCAAGCAGTTCATTATGTTTGTATCACTAAGGCACGCATTAATAGGTTTACAAAGCCTATCAACACATCACAGAGAGTAATCACATGTCAAGTATTTGACTTTACAATTCTTTAGCATGTGAAGGATCCTCACTGATGTACTATCATTTCCTCTTTTTCTCCAAGAAAAATCATTTTGGGGTTTTCTGATTTTTATGGCTTTTTCAAATTTTTTCAATGTTTTTGTTTTTTCTGAAAGAAAAGTTCCCCCTAAAATTAAAAACAGATTTTTGGATTTTAAATTTTTGAAAACATAAAAACAAAAGAAAACTTGATAAACCGATGAGGAGTCTAATCTTGCTTTTCCTTTATACCATTAGATTTAAATAAAAATTCAAATCTTGATTTGTCAAAAGCTTTGGTAAAGAGATCGGCTCTTTGATAGTCAGTGTGGATTTTGACCACATCAATCAAACCTTGAGCATAGCAATCACGAATAAAGTGATACCGTATTCGGATATGCTTAGCCTTAGAATGATGAATGGTGTCTTTTGTGAGGGCAATGATTGCTTCATTATGACAATGAATGGGTGTTTTAAGAAATTTCAAACCGTAGTCGTGCATCTGTTGTTGAATCCAAAGCACTTGCGAACAGCAACTCGAGGCCGCCACATATTCAGATTCACACGTTGATAGTGCAACTGACGTCTGCTTCTTGCATTGCCAGGTAATTAGGCTGCTACATAGAAATTGACATCCAACCGTTGTGGACTTTGCGTCAATATCACAGCCTCCGAAATCTGCATCACTAAAAGCAATGAGGTCAAAATTATCATCATTAGGATACCATAACCCGTGTGATGGACAATCCTTCAGATAACGTAGGATTCGTTTGACTGCAGTGAGGTGAATCTATTTTGGCTTCGATTGGAATCGGGCACAAAGACACGTTGCGAACATTATATATGGGCAGGAAGCGGTCAAATACATCAAAGATCCAACGATGGCTTGATATGTGTAGGGATCTATAAGCTCCCCCTTAGCATCAAATCTAATCCCGTGATTTGGTTGTATGGCAGTGGAAATCGGTGATGAATCCTACAACAGGAATCGGCTCAAGACTTTGGAAACATACTTCATCTGGTGGATAAAGATCACGGACGGTAATTAGTCCACTTGCAATCCAAGAAAGAATTCCATTTCTCCCATAGAGCTCATCTCAAATTTCTCCTGCATGACCTTTTCGAATTCCCTTCACAAAGTTTCATTAGTAGAACCAAATATAATATCATCAACATAAATCTGTACCAAAAGCAAATCGCCCTCTATTCTTTTCGTGAACATGGTACAGTCAACTTGTTCTCTTTTGAAACATCTAGAAAGTAAGTATGTGCTGAGCTTTTTGTACCACTGTCAAGGGGCTTGGTGTAAACCATACAACACTTTGCTTAGTTTGTAGACCTTATCCTGATGGATAGGATCTTCGAAACCCGGTGGTTGCCTGACATAAACTTTTTCCTTGACCACACCATATAGAAAAGCACTTTTAACATCCATCTGATACACCTTAAATTTCATGTAGGATGCGTACGCAAGAATCATACGGATTGCTTCTATACGTGCGACTGGTGCATAGACTTCGTTATAGTCAATTCCTTCCGTCTGACAAAAACCTTGCACGACCAATTGAGCTTTGTTCCGTAAAATCACTCCTCTATCATCTTTCTTGCATTAAAAACCCCACTTGGTTCCAATTTTCTTCCTGTTTGGTGGTAGATCAGTCAATGTCCAGACTCCTAACACTACAAAAAAATGCCATTTAGTGACATACAAAAAGTGCCACAAAAAAACAAAAAAGTGCTACTAAAGGGACTTGAAGGAATGTGCGGCACACAAAAAAAGTGTCACTAGAAGTGCTGACGCTAAAGCCTTTTAGTGACACATTTGCATTCTATCACACAAAGTTTTTTTGGCTTTTAGTGACACTTGTTTTTTTGTCACAATATAAAAAAAGACTTTTGTGACACATATTTTGTGCCATTAAAAAGTAATCCTATTTACATATTTATACTAGTTTTAATGACACTTTTTTTTGCCACAATATAAAAAAAGACTTTTGTGACACATATTTTGTGTCTTTAAAAAGTAATCCTAATTACATATTTATACTAGTTTTAATGACACTTTTTTTTGCCACAATATAAAAACTTTTGTGGTACAAATTTTGTGTTGATAAAAACCATTTCTAGTTATATATATATATATATATGTACTATTTGTAGTGGCACATAATTTTGCCACAAATCAAATGATATAAAATATAAAATATAAATAAATGTTCAGTAAAATTGTATATGTAAAAATTATCATAATATACTTCAATAAAAATTCAATTCGAAACATATTTCAAATGTTAGCAAAACATTATGTAATAAATAACATATTCCAAATGCTTGCACGACGAATCTAAACATTATTTTAGGAGAGAATTCAACTTTCATAGAACTAAGCTCCAAAATTTCCAATGATATATATCCTGCAATCATAAACCATATAAATAAGTATTAGTATTTATTCAATGAAATCTAAAAGTTCTTTAATATATGAAACTCGTTCCTATTCAAAGGAAAATCCAGTATAAACAAATATGATCGAACAACTAACAATTAGAGAAAAAACCAACATATAATTAATAGGCAGCCATTTATAATTTGTCCAAACACCTAACAAGTATACAAAAAATCAACATATTACCTTAACTGCAATGTCAACAAAAAGAGTTATAGATCAATTGTCCACACGTGTTTCTAACCCTGTAAAATGGAAAGTTTTGGCTAATCAATTTCAAACTAAGAAGCACGCTCGTTTAATATTACGAAATAGTTAAAAGTAAAAAGTTAATAGTAATTACCATTATCATCATGACTTCTTGAAGACGATATTTCGTTAACTGGTAAAGAGTTGTTACGTACCAAAGAACCAATACCAGGGACCTAAAACATATAAATTAAATAAATAATAGTACATAAATATGTAATGGTAAAAGAACAAACAATGGTTCATGCATGTAATTACCTGTATGTTCTTATTGCTAAGAATCGAAGATAGGTTTGCATTTGGGATATGTTCTTGGATAATAACAGCCATAGCATTAACAACACTCGTTAGCTGATCAATAGTTTGTGAATCTTTCAAAGATGTACCACTAGTTTTTTCGGCTGGCATCCTTCCCACTAACCGAACATATCCTCTTTTCTCAGGGCCTTTGACTTTTGAGTAGTCATCATTTGTAAAATCTTCTGGATCACCGGGTGTGGTTGTAGACTCATTGGCAATATCTTTTAATGAAGCCTGAACACGTAATAAAATACGTAATCATAAAAAAATTAAACACACCCATGATATATAGGGACATTAAAAATATATTACCACAACATGAGCAGCTTTATCATTAACGATGCTTCCATCTTTACGAGTGCGAGTTACGATATACATTTCTCCTCGTGTTGGATATACACCATTATTATTCATTGACTATAATTGATGTTTGATGGTTAGTAAGGGAAATAAAAACCCTAAAATATAATAAATGTAGAAAATAGCTAGAATAATACCATTTCATGAGCAAGTCTAGCAAATGACTTTGTCCCACTCACATGAGGCTCCTTCATCTTTGAGCGGCTCATTCTTTTAACATCACATATACTCTATGGTAAATGATAAAATAATACATGATAAGAATTCTTTGATATAATTAGATAATTGTAAATATTGTAAAAGAAATCAAAGTTCCAGATTATTGTTACCTGAAATTCCGGAGTGAACCAACGAGTACCAAGTTCTTTAAATTGAGTTGGATTCAATCTGTCGTCATTCTTAACATGTTGCGCCATGATTTCATCAACAGTAAGGCTTGGATCATGACATGTTTCCTTTAACGAACCTTTCCACGATCTCCATTTTGTTCCCATGCTTTGGAAGATCCAATTTTTAATCTTGTTTGTTTCATTTGGATAAATAACAAATTTTGACTACAAACAAAAATTATATATATTAAGGATGCACCTCTTACTTTATCTAGTAGATACATTTTGAAACTTAATAAAGACATATACCTTAACGAGTGAATACATGTCCTCTTTCTTTTGTTTGGGAACCTTTCTCCACTCAGAATATTCTATGGATACATGATCAGGATTCCTCACAAGCGTCCCAAGGAATTGAACTAGTTCAGTACCTTCATCCTCTACAGGGTATCCTAATTTGTTGAATGTGACAACTATTTTTTTTTTACTATCCATCTTCCAAGTTTCAGCTTTCTGTGTATAACCTCTAACCTTTTTAGGAGCACCTAAGAAATTAAAAAAAAGAAAGAAAGAAAACAAGTAGAAAAACAATTTACAAATTATAATACAGTTTGAACATATCTTCTATCATTTTATTTCTTAAACATCATTACAATTTGTCTAAAGTTTTACCTTGTATTTCACTAGCTTGATGACCTTGAGTTTCAAAAACTTGGTGGTCTTCAAAATTGTATTCAACAGGTTCGTCATCAACATGGTTTTCAATACACTCATTGGAGACGGTAGAAGTTATATTTAGCCTCTTGCGCATACCTATGCTACTACCTTTTGAATAAGATGTAGTTGCTTTTCGTTTTTCAGGGCCTTGTAGTTGTTTTTGAACATTGCCTCCATCTTCATGTAATGTATCACCCATATACTCATCATTTTGACCAACATCACCTACTTCCATATCCTCTTTGTTACCTTCTTCAAGCATAAAAGAGTAGATTAATATAAAATGTACTTTTTATTGAACAAAACTTTAAGATTAACAAAATAATACCTTGAGATATTTCATCATCATCATCCTCATCAACAAGAAGCATCCTTCCAATTGCTCCTCTTTTATTACCTTCAATTGTATCACTCATGGTAACGGTTTGTCGTTGTTTATTCGGTTGTGTTTCATTTGAAGTAGATGAAACCTTTTGAGAGACATTTGAAGCAACCACGCGGCGTAACTTCGTGAGATTAGCAACTCTATTCATGGACATTGGTGCAATATATTGTGGACGGTGTTGCTCTACAAAATTTATTTCCCCAGCATGAGTGTTATGATTCACATTGTTTTTCTTCGTTTTTTTGACTTTCTGATAAACTTGTACAAGACCTTACAATGTCTTTAATTCCAAGTTCTTGTAGCTTTTTTTGTTTCTTCTGAATTGTCAACTGTCTAATCTTCCATATTCATTGCCTTCTACTGCTAAAGTTTTATTTTTCTTGCTTTTGTTTGCCATTGGACCTGATCAAAGTCAAAAAGTAGCAAATTAGGATGGTCAAATTATCTTAGGAGCACCATGAAATGACAACCTTGCATTTTACTGGTACGGTGTGTTTGAGTTTCATAGTCGCCATGGTCTTCAACAATGTCATCAAAAGGCTCATTAAAATCAGTGGAAGTTATACGTAGTCCCTTGCGCGTGCCCATACTCTGTATTAAAAAACATGCAATACAATATCAGTATATATCGTTTTCATTACGAACAATTGAACATGTCATATGTGGGGGTGTAAGAAATGGTATTTTTTTGTAATTTATTTGGCAAATGTTGTTACTTTAAATTAGGATTCTGTTAAGTAATACTAGTTGGTGTCCTAGAAAGCCAATGCTAATTGTAAACTAAGTCAGGATAAGATCACTAGTTGGTGTCCTACATGTAATATGTACCTTAACCGAAAAAAGTATTGAGTAACAGGCCAACTATATGTCATTGTTCAGGTCTGCTAAAGTATAGCTGACTAAAGCGACTAAAGCCAGATAGGTACCCTGTAGAATTGTGATAACTGCGTGCCCTCTCTCATTCACAATCATCCTTAAATAATATAGTTTAGGCTTTTTTTTTATCGCCTAAACTAATATAGTTTAGGCGTTTTTTTTAAACGCCTAAACTAATATAGTTTAGGCGTTTTTTTTAAACGCCTAAACTAATATAGTTTTGGCGATTTTTTTGAAACGCCTAAACTAATATAGTTTAGGCGTTTTTTTTAAACGCCTAAACTAATATAGTTTTGGCGATTTTTTTTGAAACGCCTAAACTATATTAGTTTAGGCGTTTTTTTTTAAATAATACATGAGTTTGTGTGTGTATCTGAAACTTTAATACATATAACCATGAGATAAACAGATTTGTTTGCAATCTGTTCATAAGCGTGTATAAAAAATAATACATGATTTAAAAAAAGATAAACAGATTTGTTTGCAATCTGTTCATATGTGTATCAAAAAAAATACATGATTTATGTTGCCGCCTTCCATCACAGGACCGTAAAACTGCATTATAGATGGGTCAAAACAGAAAATTTAACACATATAACACATAAAACTCAGCAGGTCGTCTGCAGGTCAGCTGCGTCTGCAGGTCTGCAGTTTTACAGCTGCGTTTCTTTCATTCTTTGGGTCAGCACTCAGCAGGTCGTCTGCAGCAGTTTGGAACAATTCTATTCCACACAACAAAACCACTATAAAGACCGATTTATGCTGCTGCATATCAGTCGTCGCAGATGGAACAAAGCCACTATAAAGACCGAATGATGATGTACAATAATTAACTCCCCTGGAAAAGAAAACACAACACGCAACGAAGTATACACGAAAGATCGAATGTGCAGCCGAGATGGAACAAAAACACTCAGCAGGTCGTCTGCAGCAGTTTGGAACAATTCTATACCACACAACAAAACCACTATAAAGACCGATTTATGCTGCTGCATATCAGTCGTCGCAGATGGAACAAAACCACTATAAAGACCGAATTATGATGTACAATAATTAACTCCCCTGGAAAAGAAAACACAACACGCAACGAAGGATACACGAAAGATCGAATGTGCAGCCGAGATGCAACAAAAACACACAACCTTGGGACAATTTTCTGGATTTTATTAAAACTCAAAACTTACGACTACAAAGAGATTGAACTGGAAATTGTAAAGGCGCTCAAAAACAAAGGCTTGCTACTGTTACTACTTATAAGAAATCATTATCCCTAAGTTGGCTGGGAAAACAGAAAGAAAGTAAGATTGAACTACTGAATAAGAGAAGCATTGTGATTTCCTTGAAAAAAGGACTTTAGGATGTTATCTGGGCCCACCAAGAGCCATAGTTAGTTGCTGTTTCCAGAATTATTCCGACTACAAATGCTTAAACCTGGTATCTAGTTGGCTGGGAAAACAGACCAGAATTGATTCCGACTACAATTGCTTGAACCTGGTATCTAGTTGGCTGGAAAAACAGACCAGAATTCTATACTCGTATATTGATTCCGTTGTTTGGCGTATAACGCCGACTATATAGAAATCATCATCCCTAAGTTGTCTATAACTCATTGTATGCTATCAAAAATCTACATCTAGTCATGTTAATGAATCAGCATCTACAAAATTAAGGAATTTTTACACTTCAGTAATGTTCTTAATGAATCAACATCAAAGAACAACAATTAAATCTAGCAATAATCAAAGAATCGGCATCAAAGAACAACAATTAAAGCAAACAACAACCAAAGAATCAGAAACAAAGAACAACAATTAAAATGGACTATTAAATCAAACAATAATCAAAACCTCCTGCTTAGTTGTATTGTGGTCTGTTGGTTTGTTCAATGCGTCTGATCGATGATTGTAAGATGTTCTGTTTCTGATCGATGCGTCGGATATTCTGGTCGATGATTGTGATTCTGATTGATGATCTGCTCTTTCCATTGAGAATTGGAAATAGGGTTCAGCAATAAATCTAATATTGTTGCCGCTAATCTAATATTACAGCCTAATATGGCGTATTGACACCCATCATGTTCCATCAAGTGATCCGACTATTATTATGACTCATTACACTCCACAAAAGTATGAACAATCCTATTTCATTGTCGACCTACTATGACTCACTACAACACTATCTAGCATTTTATGATCGAATATGGCATATAGAGCCCATCATGCTCCATTAGAGAACAAGGAGCGCTTCACGAAATGCTCGCGGGCAGGCCACCACCCCCACGGCAACACCGCCGCCGGTTTTTTTTAATTTAATTTGTGTTTTAATACTTTAAAATGCCAAAAGCCTTGCACGAGTCCCACATCATTCCAACCTGTTGCTCGGTAACCCAATGAAGATACATTGCTAACATCCCTATATACCAGCAACTACCTATTCCACAAGTGTGACAAAATCAGTCTTTAACAATCAAATTATCTTTTTTTTTTTTTATAAACACGGTTAAATTGACCCACTCACAACAAGAATATGGTTTGCACATAGTTTCACCGAGTATCACAGAAGCACGTAATCGCAAACAATCCAAATCAGTTAACTCACAATTATTAAACTTCATTTTTCACCAACGTCCGAGGTTCAGTAATCATGTATACAGTATGGTAATTCCCCGAATTACCACTTCATGCAGTTATTAACCTATAGCTGTGCAACGTGTGTCCTATCAAGCTAACCCTAGTTAAGTAGGATGCAAGGAATGTAACTAGAGTTTAGTTAAAGTGAGAACCTGAAATTGCGGGGTATCACATCATCCCCAAGTTGAAAAGAATTTCGTCCCAAAATTCAGCAAGTAAACAATAAAGCCAGCTAGAAAAGTGTGTGCTTGGTACCCGGATGTCACATCATCCACAAGTTGAAAGGAATTTCGCCCTGAAATTCACTTTGAAAGAGTTGCTTTATGTTTAGCGTTCGATCTATGCACCAGTTCAGGTTTAGTAAAGAGGTGGGGATATTTGAGCCGCATTCGATCTCTACGCTCCCACGTAGATTCCGGTCCTAGACGGGAATTCCATCGTACCTTAACAATAGGTATAGTGTTTTGTTTGAGTTTCTTGACGCGCCGCTCAAGAATCTCCACTGGTTCATCCATGAACCGTAGCCGTCCGTCCACCTGGATCTCCTCCAGTGGCACCATCAATGTTTTATTCAATAGGCATTTCTTTATATTTGATACGTGGAGTACATCGTGTACCCCATTAAGTTCATTAGGCAGGTTTAACCTGTAAGCTACCGGACCAATCCTTTTGACAGTCTCGAATGGTCCAACGTATCGTGGGTTCAACTTTCCCCGTTTTCCAAAGCGTATCACCCCTTCCAAGGTGACACCTTCAATAGAATCTTGTCCCCAACCTGGAACTCCAAAGGTTTCCTACGCTTATCAGCGTAGCTTTTCTGTCGATCACGAGCAGCAGCCATTCGGTATCTGATTTGCACTATCTTCTCAGAAGTTTCGTGCACGAGTTCGGGACCTGTTAGTTGGCTATCCCCAACCCCAGTCCAGCAGATGGGAGACCTACACTTACGTCCATGAAGTGCCTCAAAAGGCGCACACTGTTTCGAAGTGTGATAGTTGTTGTTATACGAGAATTCAATTAAAGGCAAGTGCTTATTCCAACTGTTGCCAAAATCCACCATGCACGCTCGTAGCAGATCTTTCGATGTTTGGATGGTACGTTCACTCTGTCCATCCGTCTGTGGGTGATAGGCTGTGCTCATATGTAAGTGAGTCCCCAAAGCGTTTTGGAGAGTAGTCCAAAAATGAGAAGTGAATCGCGCTTCGCGATCAGATATAATAGAATTAGGCACCCCATGCCTAGAGACTACCTCCTTGACGTAGAGATTTGCTAGTTTCTCTAGCGAGTCTGTTTCCTTTATTGCCAGAAAGTGTGCCGATTTGGTTAACCGATCCACGAAAACCCAAATCATGGTATGGCCAGTTGGCGTTCTAGGGAGCTTTGTGATGAAATCCATAGGGATTTCTGGTTGCTGGAGTAGGCCTGAAGGTTTTTGATATTCAATCTTAACCTTCGCACAAGTCAAGCACTTACTAACATAAGTGACTATCTCAGCTTTCATGTTTGGCCACCGGTAAAGAGTTTTGAGATCTTGGTACATCTTGTCCGAACCAGGATTTACCGAATATCGAGAGGTGTGAGCTTCATCGAGCACCAGTTGTCTGATATCCCACAAAGTGCTTATCAGCATCATGTGAAGTTTCAAGCCCGATGTTTTCATCTTTCAAGTCTCGCCCTGAGCTTCACGTACCTTATCAGGAAGATTAGAATGTATAGTGGGTTGTAAAGCTCGCACCTGTTTAGGTTTCGTTTCCTTACGGTTGAGGGCATCAACTACTACATTAGCTTTCCCTGGATGAAATTTGATGGCACGGTCATAATCATTCAGAAGCTCGACCCATCGACGTTGTCGCATGTTCAGCTCCTTCTGATCGAATATGTGTTGGAGGCTCTTGTGGTCAGTGTAGATCGTACACGTTGTCCTATAGACGTGAAGCACACGCGATCAACTTATCATGCTGCATTAGCACACATCCTAACCCTTGGATAGACGCATCACAGTACACCACAAAGTCCTCTGTTCCCTCAGGTAGCGATAGTATCGGTGCACTGCAAAGTTTTGACCAGATTCTTGGGCATCTCCCCACTTATAGGTAATGCCTTTCTGCGATAGGGCGGTGAGAGGTTGAGCGATCTTAGAGAATCCCTCAATGAATCTACGATAGTATCCCGCGAGACAAAGAAATTGGCGCACCTCAGTAGGGGTCCTAGGAGCCTCCCACTTTTTAATAGCGTCAATCTTGGCGGGGTCAACATGTATTCCTGCCTCGTTGACCACATGTCCAAGAAATTGGACTTCTCGAATCCAAAAGTCACATTTAGAGAATCTTGCATACAACTGCTCCTTTCTCAATAGCTCCAAGATCAGTTACAGGTGTTGCTCGCGCTCTTCCCTACTCTTGGAATGAATCAGTATGTCATCTATGAACACTATGACGAATTTGTCCAAATAGGGTTTGCACACATGGTTCATCGGAACAATGAACACAGCCGGTGCATCCAAATGGCATCACCAAAAACTCATAATGTCCATAACGAGTTCGAAAGGTTGTCTTCGCCACATCCTCCTCTCCGACTCTCAGCTGATGGTATCCTGACCTCAAGTCAATCATAGAATAGAAACTCGACCCTTGCAGTTGGTCGAACAAGTCATCATTACGAGGCAAGCGTAGCGGTTCTTAATCGTCACTTTGTTCAACTCCCGATAATCAGTACATATGCGGAAACTCCCATCTTTCTTCTTAACAACTGGAACTGGAGCTCCCCATGGCGAAGAACTAGGTCTAATGGAACCCCTAGCCAATAGTTATGCGCCTTTAGATAGGAGATGATGCCCACCATGGCACCACCACGATCACCCTGTATAGATAAAAGTTCTCCACTTAGGAGGGGGAATACGAACAATCTTCTTTTAGCAGAGAATTTCAGCGTGTTGCTTGGACAACCAGTCCATGCCAACCACGAGATCAAAGCTTCCAAGGGTGATAGGTAGAATATTGATGGCAAACGATTGCCCATCCAACTTGAGCTTACTGTCACAATGGGTGTGGGTTACCTCAACAGGCTTCCCATCAGCTAGCTCCATGGTGTACAGGGTATCAAGAAGAGTAGGCACCATCCCTAGTTGTTTGCTAAGTTTTGATGACACAAAACTATAGTCCGCACCAGTATCACACAAAATAGAAGCAAGAGTTTCATACCCGTCACGACATTGTTATCAGTCCTAGCTTCCCCAGAGCCAATCACAATTGCAATTCCACGAGCCCCAGTGTTGTTGTTACCGTTGTGGTTATTGTTTGTTGAAGGACTTGTACCTCACACTATCCCACGTTCTCTTGCTATCGCCGAAAGTAGAAGATAAAGCTCCATGCTTAGTAAAAGTACCTTGCTCAACAGCTTCATCAATGAGTTTGCGAGCCAGGTGAAAGATTTGTTAGATTATGGGTAGGTGAGCTGCAATGGCCAAGCCATGAATATAAGGGACCCACCCTTTTGGTATGAAATTCGATCCGCTGGTATAGTTGGTTAATTAGATTCGAGCACAAAGTATCTAACTCATGTAGCTTGGTAGTGTAGATGTCGATCTCGGACCCATCCGTCTTTATATAACAAATTTCTAAGTTTCATCACAGGGTGTTACGTTCTCCATCCAAGTATCTGTAACTCATTTAGTGTGCATGTAGCATACATTACCCCATCCTGCCTGGGATAAATGCACATGGCAAAGACTCATACTATCAAAGCAATCAGACGGTCTCCTTCAGTTCCGTTGGAGTTATCGAGGTTTACAACCAATAAAAGGCTTGAAAATACGATGTGCGTTCAAGGTATAAGAAAGTTCAAATGTGGAAGTCAGGGGAAAAGAATGATTTAGCAAAATAGATGTTTACTAGCTTGGAAAGATGCGAGGGCCTCAACCACCCTATCGTTGATCATAAGAACTCAGTCTTATCTAAGTTAACAAAGGAAAAAGAAAGAAAAGATAGGTAAGAAAAGGTAAGAGCCAATCGTCGCCATGCTCTGTCTTAGATAGTAGTTCATTCATCCTCACTTTCCATGTGCTCGTCCTGCTCAGGTTCCCTTTCCATCCCTTATCCTTCCTCTTTCGCGAAGTCAATGTTATACGGTTCTCATCACGTACAGTGTCCTTCTCCGGTCCTTTGTAAGTCAGCTCAATGGTCAACATCACCATTCGTTCCTCCAATCGTGACTGTCAGTCACTGGTAGGTTTCGTCTTCCTTTGAGATGTTGCACTGCATCGCATGCCTTACATAACTCCCCAAGAGTGTGTGTAACAAGCCCCGATCTAATGTGTTCCCATGAATCTACCATATACTTATGAGTAACAGGGATATGCAGTCATACGTCTGCCCGCTCATACTAGGCGTAAGGTACTAAGGTAAGAAATAAGTTCTATATGCGTAACCTAGTCCCGTCTGAGTTTCGAACGGGAGTAAGAAAGATCAAGTAACAAGGAACAAAAACTAATTGTCTCCTTGCTCAGTGAAAAAGGATAAGTCTCAGTATTTGAGTTTCTTCATAGTTGATTCGATTTAATGGTATCACGTCATGCACATTGTGCAGTCTCCTGTGTACATGCGCCACAACGCTCGCAAGGGCTCCCTCCCTTGTACTATTGTTGTTTCCTCATCCATGAGGTTTGTTAAGATACTACTCCCAGTAATGCGCCACCTGGTGTAACCCTGGGTTCCCACCATTGACGTGTTCAGAATTAGGTCTAGAACTAGAAGATAACATATCTCCCGAAATCATATGTTGTAGATATATGTAGCTAAAAGCTAGTTGTGCACTTAAGTTGTGAGTGTACTTATGCTATGATGATTATAGACTAGACTCAACATGAAGTCCTAGTTCACTATAACCAATGGCTCTGATACCAATCTGTCACACCCTCAAATTTCCAGTGCGGGGTTTATACCGCAAGGCGCATGACTTACCAGGATCCCATAGCCATAAGTCATATGAACGAACTCTAAATGCCCAAACCATTTAGTTCGTTTTCAAAACCAAGTTTAGTTAAGCCGCGGAGGCGTAAACCAAATTTAAACCTTTTAAAACCATGCGCAAAACAACGCGCCCAAATTAAAACCATAAAAAAGAAAATGTGAAAACATAATATGTAATTTAGGTGTATGCCCAAGACCCCGAATGCAGTGAAGTGTGCAGTGCTTTCTAATCCTGGCACCGGAAGCTAACTACCTGCAAAAGCATGTAAATCGTGTGTCAACATAAAGCTGGTGAGTTCACAAAGTAAAGTATTGAGTATATAAATGCGCTGGTTTCCAAAACCACGTAAACAAGTAAATTGAGTTGGTTCCTAGAACCGTGTAACCACTAGTTCGTCGCATGTCAAGGGTAGCTAGCCCATTCATGATAACTAACACCGAATACACCGAACTGCTATGTACGTGTAGCCACAAATGTGAGCTGCATGCCTGACATCATTGTCTATCCACAATGATAAAGTTCATTAAGTTATAGTTCATGCCCACGCTCCCCGAGCCGGTGTGAGGTTTGTAAGACCTAATAGCGCTATCAACTAATAACCCGCTTGCCATAACCCGGCAACTCATTCGGTACGTGAGGACTTACAGATGATAGAGTTGGTTTAGTTCATCAAGGACACAGTTTGCGAACTAGTAAAAGCCGACCCACAAAAGGATCCATAGCATCCCAACCCGGGATGTGTAAGTAGTCCCAAACCGGACTAGAAAAATGTTAAGTAACTTGTCTCAACCCTGAGACGCATGCTTTTGAGAAAAAGAGTAGTGAAACTCACCTTAGAATGCAAGCAAATAAATCCAACTCCAAAGTAGGGTGTGCTACCTAGTACATGTGTCACTAAGTGAGTATATGTGTAATACCATTACACCATATAATCCGTTTGTCGAAGACGTTTAAATGTTCAAAAGCGTGTAAGTGACACCTAGTGATTCTACATGCATAAGTAAATCCTACGGACCCGTTGGTGAATATGTTGGTTACCATTAGTTTCACACTTCATATACATCTCATATAAGTGCCCATTCAAATATATATCAAACACATACCACATAGGACTCCAATTTGTTACACAAACACAAAATACACAATCTGCGTTT
This sequence comes from Ambrosia trifida, assembly GCA_028751855.1. NCBI lineage: Eukaryota > Viridiplantae > Streptophyta > Magnoliopsida > Asterales > Asteraceae > Ambrosia > Ambrosia trifida. The sequence continues at coordinate 147,678,419 of CM054124.1, read as the reverse complement.
TTAGGACAGATTGTGCGTCACCAAAACTAATTTATTTAAAATACTAAATCAGTGAGTTAAACTCCCAAATATTTACTGAATATTATTTGGGATTCATTTGATAACCCATATTTTTTTTTTGTCTCAAAACCAAACACAAAGTTTCTACAGCAGGTCAGGTTAGTAGAAAAATTCACAAAACTCGTGTATTCATCCAAACGGGATGAATCCACTTGGAAAAGCCAAGTTATTCCAATGTTAACCTACTGTCCAAATTTCATAACTTAATTCCTTGTAAAACTTCAGTTATGATTGTTTAAAGTTGACTCAGTTTGTTAATCCGAAAATCTGACATGACCTTTAATCAAAGAAAATTCCAAAAACATATCAAACGACATCCAAATCAGATGATTTTGCCCATTCTAAAAAGCTAAGACCATGTACAATCTATTCATGCAAAGAATAGATCAAAACAATTATTTTCATGTCACGAAACAGACCCTACAAGTCGACATTCAGATTCTGTCCAGATTCTAATCATGCAATATTATCAATTATATCAAACCCTAGTTGCATATTATCAATCAATAACACCTAATAATCATCAATAACCATTACCAAACATTCCTAATACCTATTGTGATCAGATTCTATCATTATTCATTCAAAGATTACAACTTTAATGATCAAAACTTCAACAACTTGCGCAACAAGAAACCTATGATATTACTAATCGCCTATCATCATGTTTAGTTCGTTTAATCTTCAAAAACCTCAAGTTTTAATAATTATCAAAAGCTTTCAGACCTAGACAAACCTTGTTATATGATTTTTATAACATAAAAATAAGATTAAAGCGTAAAGGATTAAGGATTATACCCCAAGCTCTTCGATACAATCAACCGAACGCCTTTGGAGCTTCCCAAACGATGTTCTTGCGCCTTAGCAGGTTGTTTGGGGTTAATATTTCGTAAGTGAGGCAGTAGGGACGATTAGGGTTTGAGTTTAGGTGATACAAGAGGCTTGAGGTTGCTTAAATAGGTGTTTAAGGCGGTTTAGAGACGTCAGGTACCGGCGAGCGGGCGCTCGCTCCCTGTGAGCGGCCGCTCACAAGGCCTTGGCCCGCGTGGGTGGCCTGTTTCGTCACCCGACGTGTTTTCCTTCGACGTTTTCGCTAATTCGGACCGTAATAATTGTAACCCCAGGTGTTAAGACCCCAATCATCCTAATGGTCCACCTCTAACGATACTTATTAACGTATTCGGTTTAAGTTCACATAATCACATATGGTTTGCACGTAGTTTCACCGAGTATCACAGAAGCACGTAATCGCAATCAATCCAAATCAGTTAACTCACAATTATTAAACTTCATTGTTCATCAACGTCCGAGGTTCACTAATCATGTATACAGTATGGTAATTCCCCGAATTACCACTTCATACAGTTATTAACCTATAACTGTGCAACGTGTGTCCTATCAAGCTAACCCTAGTTAAGTAGGATGCAAGGAATGTAACTAGAGTTTAGTTAAAGTGAGAACCTGAAATTGCGGGGTATCACATCCAAGTTAATGGAATCATCTGAATCCTTAATGATATCCTCAATGAGGAAATTATCTGTTATATCATGAGCTGGGCCCAACCCAGTTGTCTTATGAACCTCTTTTTCTTGGTTTAGTGGATTTCCCACCTCAGGCATAAAGTCTCCATCAATAGTTGCCACAAGTGAGGTCTTAGCTATGTTACTTCTGTCCTCAGGTCCACCACTAGGTGGTAAATGAGTAGTAAAGCCTCAAATGTACCTAAGGTCTCTAAGTTTGGGCTTAGAAACCTAGGTTCATCCTCATATCTTGGGTTAGGGCTAAAGACATCCACATTCATGTCAAAGTCTGATGGTATGTCCCCTGTTTGATGTGGTTGTTGGGGACTGACATGTTCTAATGGGATAGTCTCTTTTAGCCCAGAGAGAAGTTTGGCTATTTCAATGGTTGATGGTTCTGGTTCAGTAGTTTGGGGTAATGTTTCAGCAGTTTCAAAAGAAGGGTGAGTAGTTATATTTTTCTTGAATTTCTTTCTTTTGAAAAGAATGGAAATTGAGGCTCTTGTGAGGGGTTTGAGGTGGATGAGACTGAGAAGATGTTTCAGCCACATCTTTAACAAGTGCAGATTGCACATCAGCAGTTTCAGGCATCTCAACTTCCTGAACTGCCTTTCTTTTAAGGCTGGTGGGCTTTGGTTTTTGTTGTTTTGTTTTCTTGGCCTTTTTGGGTGAGGGTTTGGAAGATGAGGGTTCCACGGGGACTGTTTCTGGTTCCCCTTGGTCATCTTCTGGCCAGGCAGCCGGTTTGTTATGCCTTGAGTATGCTTGTGAGGTTAATGGGTTTAAAACAGTTGTTTTACACACAAGCACCCTATCTCCAAGTTCTTTGATTATGCAATGCATGATGAATCTTGGATACAACAAAAACTTCTTTTTAGAATTTAAGTGATGTAAGATCAACTCATTAAAGAAAAGTGCTGATGCCCTAAATTTTGTTTCATACACAATGGAATGAAAAATTGGTTGAAAAGTAGAGGGCATCTGATCATAAGATCCAGTTTTTGGACTCAGGCACATGATTATGTAATGAAACAAAAGTTTGTATTTTGGTTCAAAATATTTCTTAAAAACAGTTGCATGTGAGAGAGTACCTTGGTAACCACACTCTGTCATGGTCAAATGAATTTCAGAGTTTGGAAATTGATCTGGTTGTAACGACCCTGGCTGTCGGAGTCGGGTCGTTACAGGTGGTATCAGGGCGGCGCTTAATGACAGTCTTGAAGTCTTTACTAATCCAGGATCTACCAGAAATGTCTTTTAAAAGAAATTTTGATTAGAAATATATATAAAGCAAAAGAATATTAGACGATAAAATCTTTGGGTACCTAAATGCCAAACCATTATAAAGTTGGTGAGAACCATCAGAGTATACTAGAAATTAAAACAAATCCACTACAGGATATTATTAGAATGATTATGTGGGGTAAATTGACAATTATGTACACAATTGTGAATTTACATACACATTTAATTTCTGGGAAATCTTACAGGATATTAAGGCCATAAGAAATAAGACAGAAATACAGAAAAGAAACCAGATTATTAAAAGAAACGAGTTATAAAAGTATACGTATAAATAGATTATAAAGCTACAAAACATTCCTCGATAATTTAATCGATTTGTACGAGAGTTTTAGAAATCATTTTTCACTCTCTATAAAAACTCGTTGATTTATAATCATTCATCATATATTCCAGAAATTTTGTATGAATTAATTGAAATATTCCAAGTTTTAATGACTATTCCTATCGAAATTCTGATCGTTAACCTTATGGTTATTCCAAATATTTATAAATAGAATACAAATATTATGCTCCAACTTGAACATTCCTATGATCAAGTTTCCTGAAATATTATTTTACTCCATAAAATTTCGAAATTTTGATAAAATCAGATATGCTAGAGACATGCGAGTATTATGTTTCTAAAGAATTTCCTCCAATTATTTAATCAGAAATCGGACAGATCCTTCGATAACTTAAGTTGTTTTTGGTATGACTTCAATGTTTACTGAATTCATTCCCAGTCATTTCTATTTTATACTAAACTATTATTGTTATTTTAAAATTCCCCCTAGAAATTTTATTTCAAAATATGAAAGAATCACGGTCGTATCATTTTGCCTGAATATATTCACCCCATATTTAGTACCATTTTCATAAAAGATCTTTAGTCGAATCTGTATCCGTATATAAGTTAATAATATTTCAGGCATGATTCTATATCTATATTCGATCGTATAACTTCCTTGATATTTAATTCCAATATGAACGATGAATATTATATTCCGTTTTATAATACAAATCTCTTTGTGTATATCTAAGATTCTAACTATATAGTATCTTCGATATTTTCCTTTGAGAATTAAGTAATATTTCGGAAAGAAATATCATTATTCTAAAATTCCGTGACAAAAATAATCTGGAATCTATCTAAAGAATCCGAATTATTATTCACTCGATTATGCGACAATATAAGTACCCTCTTAATCCTATGACTCGAACAAGTCAGAAAGATTAAATGATTGGATGGTTATATTGGACATCTTTTGACATGAACAAATTCATGAACAATTGACAGTCTATTTCGTTAGACTCAGATCAACATGTTTTATTCCGGAATAATATAATTTCAAATTCAAGAGAAAATAAAGAACAGAATATCAGAATAATATGTGAAGGACACATACCAATTGTGATTAAAATAAACAAATACTGGAATGTTAGGTGAGGTGAAATAGTAATTATGATCGCGACATAATTATGAATGTCACAGTCAAAGGAACATTCGAGTAGGAATTTATCAAGATCACAGTTTGTTTGTGTCATGAACATATTAAAAGAAATAATAAGAAATAATAAGAAGAAATATAAATTCGAACTATCAACGTATCGTATATGAAGAATACGACCATATCATTGGCAATCTAGTTGAAATTTCTTCGTGAAATACGACTAAAGATATATGTGCAGAATAAAAACCATCGATTGGTTAAATTCTACGAATCATAGAAATCAATATATTGATTTTTGATTGCCAACCAAAGATAGTTGTATGTCCTTTGTGCAATTCCTGTGGCAAAAGATATCCGGACCCTTACGGAAGGTATATCCGGACATTTGCCACCAAGCCACATGATTCTTGTAAGAATATAACAGATAAAAATCAATATGGATTCAGAAACCGGAAATGGTAGAATCCAACGAATTATCAAAAGAAATAATTTATCGAATATATCGAAATACGATTAATACCAAATGGAATCACGTAGAGATTCGAAAGGTATAATCGAAGTATAAACGAAAAATAAATAGAATTATGCTCATTTTTCCAGTGAAACTCTCTGGCCAAAGAAGGATGGATTTTCTATTCCGAATAACGGCTTGTGAGAGTTATTATAAGAAATCATTGTTCTGGCAAGAACTCTCTATACAAATATCCAATGAAATAAGCCTTGCTTATAATAACTTGGATTAAGAAGATATGATAAATTGCCTATATATAAGTTTATCAGAATGTGTTTTCAGACACTGAAAGTATAAACTTTAATGGAATACATAAATAAGAAAGAATTATTCCAAGAAAATATATATTATAGAAGTGATCAATTTATGGTGTCTGTTATAAATCAGTATCAGTACTTGCTTGGATATAAAACAATATAAATTGATAAATAAAAGAATATAAATCGAAAAATAGAAAAGAACTATAAATTGAAAAGACATCCGATATATCTGAATAATAGAAAGGCATTCGAAATGCCAAATAATTATCAGAATAAGAATAAGAACATATATATTAAAAGAAATTAACAAATAAGAGTATAAGTCGTACGAAAACGACTAGAATTTTTTAAAGAATATTTTATAAGAAGAAATTATAGAATATTTTATCGAGAGCGTTAACGAATTCCGAAATAGTGATAAGAAGAAGGTATACGGAAATACTTAAGGCAATAAGTATTTAAATCTCGAATGATAATCATGATTTTGAGAAAGAATAATTGATGCATTGCCCTAAGAATCTTAAGTCAAAGAAAGGTTAGCGATAGATAATGCAGTCAATCATCAATGAAATAGTCGGTAAGATTATTATAGATGATTTAAGAGAAATCTCAATGACCAAATTCGGTAGGTCAAGGTAATGCAAAGGAATTGTTGAAACCATATAATTCAACAAGTTCAATTAGTCTTTTCAGGTACCTTTAGACTCCGGATAAGATACAATGATGGTAAATTCTAAGTTCGATCCAGGAGGTAGTAGCTCGGATCCCATTCGAGTCAAGAAGACAATGAATGGATGGGACTCCCGTATCTATCTCCTAAGAACTATCTAGAATCCATCATTGTAAATGAATCCGAATATCAAAAGATGAGAATATCATATCGATTTGAGACTCTAGAAATGTTGCTGGAAGTTTGTAAATCTTTTAGAAGAAAAACGATTAGAATCTCAAAGTATGTTAAATCGTCTTTATATAAGAATAATATTCAGTCTATTTCTCATTCTAATGAGGAACAAGATTAGAAGAATGTTCATAGTATAAAGAAAATAGCAATCTATACGGAAAACCTTTAATAGTCATACCAGAAAATACTGATAGTCCATGTATATGTATTAACATGACTATAGCAAGAAAGGTTAAAACGTAGATTTGAATTGATATGAGATTGATTTCCTCGTAAACCAATAGAACTTATCATGTCTCGATGATAAGTATTTTAGTTTTAATTGTAACATCCTTATATATTAAGGGTGTAAAGGACAAGATCACTCAAATTTCGGGGACGAAATTTCCTAAGGGAGGGAGAGTGTAACACCTCGAGGTGTTACGAGTCTCTTAAAACGGGTCGGGTCATACCTGACCACCCGATTATTTAATAAAATATTCAGGTTCGAATCTCGCGACCAAACGTTTCAACCGATTATATAGATAATAATTATTAAATTTTTAGTATCTCGGCTAAACGCTCCTTATCTGCTATTCAATCACTGTCAAACGTTTCTTATTTTATTATTATCCTCGTTGCCAAACACCCCTTGTTTTATACTTCTCTTAAAACCTTGCTTCTCCTTCCTTTGTCTGCAAAAACTCACGAGAGCAACACACACTTGTGTGTGTGTTCTGTCAACCACCAAACAGCAGCAGCAACCGGCCATCACCTCCGGCGCCGCCGCCGTCGTCCTCATCTTCCTCTCCGGTAATAACCTCCCCGATAACCCTCATCTTCTCTTATTCTCTGTTAACGAGAAGTAATCGGCACTGGTGGTGTGTTCCTCTGCAACCTCGAACCCAACCCAACCCATTATAAACCGATAACCACCACCACTTTATCCCTCCACCTCTGTCACCGGTAACCACCCCTCGAGTTTAAAACCACCGGAACCACCCCTTGAGCCAACAAACATCATCATCTTGTCCTTGTATCGGCTGTGAAACCCATCGCTTGAACCTGTCCGTACGGTTGTCATCAAGCCCGAACCATCACCCTGTTTCTGATAAACGAAACCGGACAGTCACCGGAGTTATGGTGACTGTCGTGAGCCTTTTATAACCATCAATCGAACCACTCCTCTGTTTCGATAAACAACCCATAACCCTTCTCCTTGAATCTGATAACCACATGACCGAAGGGGTTCTCCTAATGAACTGACCGTGTATGTGCGGTATCTTATTGTTAATTGGGTAACTGAAGGCCAGTCAACCTCCGATGAGGTTCCGGTCAGATTCAGGTTATATCCCGATTGCCCTCAGGTTCATGTCTGGAATTTGATAAGCTTCTATGGAACCGTCCTTTTGTTCTAATTAGTACTCGTTAACCCACCTGTTGCTTCCTATGTGTATTTGATAAGTTACCCACGAACCGCTCGGTCATCCTATGTTCATACACATACATACGGTGGTGTGTGTGTTACCGACCGGTTGTTAATCGGTAAGATTCGAGGATTATTTGTTAATTGGTTTAAACACATTATAATCAACTATTAACATAATAATCATATTTGATTGCGAGGTACCGTTAATCAAATCGGAGAGTTGAACCAATACCGAGTCGACTCAGTGACTCGGTCAACTGCTGGAATAGAACCCGGTCCAATAGCTAGACGAGGAATATTATTAGAATTATACGAATATATATATAATACGAATAATGTACAGACTTGATAATAATAATAAGAGAATAATAATCATATATAAAATATATATGTTTATATATATACGATTCGATATATAAAACGATATACTAAACTCGGGTTAATAATAATATGCTCTGCCGAACCATCATCCGGGTAAGTTCGTGTCTAGAGTTCTTTAGGTTCGTGTGCCAAGCTATAATGGCCAGCTTTATTAGCTACGAGTGCCAAGCTGTAATGGCCAGCTAGATTTAGGATGTCCGTGTCGTGTCAATAATAAACCCCGGGTTTAGGACTATCTAATATATACCGAATTCTATATGTATAAATTGTATATATGATATATATCCTAAATATTACAATCTAACAAGTCCCACGCGTAAAACGTATCTGCATATATATGACATATAATTGTAATAAGAAGTTTAAGCAGAAGATATAACGCAAACATGTGAGTATCGTGAACTCCCCACTTTTACTGTTTTATTAAGCGTTTTCGGGGAAATACATGTCATTTATAAGAAAACATAATAATGCTTTGCATAATAGAATTTATATAATAAAAGAAATATAATAGAAAAGGGGATAATAGAAATGACAAGGACAATACTGACCGGTATATCGCCATTTCCTTTCTTGTCCAAGTAGAGGACAAGAACCAGTCTTACCCAAGTAGAGGGTAGGAATAATTATATTTACCACAAGCAGAGTGGTACCATCGATAGGAATGGCAACTAATAGAATATAATCGGAATAATATATTAGAATTGGCATATAATTGAATTGGTATAATAGAATATATTTTCCCCCTTAGAATTATAACTGTAAAGCATGTTTATAAAAGAATGTTTTATATAAAAGAATTATCAATAAACGAACTGGCCATTCGCTTTATAAAATATACGACCTCACCAACTTTATGTTGACAGAAACTATTTTTGGCATGTGTTCAGGTAACCCAACAGATATGATGACGTGGATCCTGAAAGACTAAAGACTGTTATTATCCTGAATTCCGTTGCGTAGCTCCGATAACCCGACCCGACGACCCGGCTCCGACAGCCAGGGTCGTTACACTGGTGCATCCACATCATCTAGACCTAGTATAATTCCCAAAGTTGCTGGTGTGATTGCCATTACTTTCCCTTGGATAGTTGATTTGAGGGAAATCACTTGATCATTCACTGTTACCGTCTCTGCGTTCGCCCAGAACTCATTGAGAGTTTCAGTATGGATTGGAGGATCAACGGTGAGGGCGGTGAAGTATTGGGATTTGACGACTAAATCAATGATTTCATCGTATTGGGACCAGGCTTCATGTTTCTCAAAGTAGCCTCTTTGATTGTGTCCCTGTTTTAGTGTAAGAGCCATGTGGTTTGTGTGTGGGTGAATCGAACAGTGTTTTTGTTTGCAGGTTAAGGGTTTGAGAGTGTTTTTGAGAGAGAAGGAGGGAATTTTGCTTTTTGAAAGGATAAGTGTTGGAAGAGGTGTTTATCAGAAGTTTATAACCGCCCTAGGTCAAACTTCTGAAGTGGGAAAATGTCTGATTTACCCTTAATGACAAAACTGCGGATGAAGAACAACTTTCATCAGTAGTTCCCATTTTCTCTTCAGTAGTTTGTTAACAACTGATAAGAATGTTTATAAACACTTTATTCATAACTTCTGAAGTTTATTTTTTCATAAGTTAATCATTTTTCAGAAAATATCCCCATACTGATGTTTTGTACATCAGTAGTTTCTCTCTTTTTGTTTTTCAGAAGTTTTAGAGCAAAACAGATGTAAGTGAAAAATAAAATATGTGCAGAAAAGTAAAAGAAAGACTTACAAATTCAGCATCCCAAGCATTGATACTAACTTCTGAAATGTTGATGTGTCAAGGGGTTTAGTGAATATGTCAGCTATTTGATTAGCTGTTGTCACATGCTTCACTTCAATCTTGCCTTTTTCATAGCAATCCCTTATGAAATGATACCTGATTTCAATATGTTTAGTTTTTGAGAACTGAACAGGATATTGAATGATGCTAATGGCAGATTTACTGTCTACAAGTAATGGTGTCTTGGTCTCTTTGATTCCATAATCAATAAGTTGATATTGGAGCCATTGTATCTGTGATGTACAACTTGCAGCTGCAATGTATTCAGCTTCAGCAGTTGAAGTTACAACAGATGTTTGCTTCTTTGATTGCCAAGACACTAGACAGTTTCCCAAGAATTGACAACTACCAGATGTTGATTTTCTTGACATTTTGCACCCTGCATAATCACTATCTGAAAAAGCTGATAACTTGGTATTGCTAGAAGCAGGATTACAAATTCCAAGTGTAGGAGTTCCTTTCAGATATCTGAATATTCTTTTGAATGCAATTAGGTGTGATTCCCTAGGAGCTGATTGATATCTAGCACAGACACATGTTGAAAACATAATATCTTGTCTAGAAGCAGTTAGATATAAAAGGGAATTTATCATACATCTATACATGGTTTGATCAACCTGTTTTCCTTGATCATCTGGTTCAACTTGTGTGGATGGTGTCATGGGAGTGGAACATGATTTACAGTCTTTTAAAGAAAATTTGTTTAATAATTCTTTAACATATTTAGATTGATGTATAAAAGTTCCATTGGTTTGTTGTTTAGTCTGCAGTCCTAGAAAGTACTGTAGTTCTCCCATTGTACTCATCTCAAATTTTGATTGCATGAGTTTCTTAAATTCATCACACAGTTTTGTGTTTGTTAAACCAAATATGATATCATCAACATAAATTTGAACAAGTAAGACATGATTTCCAACATGTTTAATGAAAAGGGTTTTATCAATGGAGCCTCTTGTCAAGTTATTTTTGAGCAAAAAGTTGGAAAGTGTTTCATACCAGGTTCTTGGACCCTGCTTTAGCCCATAAAGAGCTTTGTCAAGCTTGTACACCCACTCAGGATGAGAAGGATCCTCAAACCCAGGTGGCTAATAGACATACACTTCCTCTTTGATCTTTCCATACAAAAATGCACTTTTAACATCCATTTGAAAAACTTTAATTTTGTTGGAAATAGCATAAGCCAGAAATAACCTGATGGCTTCAAGTTTTGCAACTGGAGCAAATGTTTCATCATAATAAATTCCTTTTTCTTGAGAATAACCTTGTACCACCAGTCTTGCCTTGTTCTTAATAATCATTCCAGCCTCATCTTGTTTGTTCCTGAAAACCCATCTTGTGCCAATTGGTAGCTTGTTTGGGGGTAAGGGACCGATTTCCCAGACCTGTTGCTTCTTGAATTGGAGCAACTCATCTTGCATAGCTTGCACCCAATTGTTGTCTTTGAGGGCTTCTTGGTACTTCTTAGGTTCCAACTGAGAAATGAATGCAAAGAAGAAGCAAAAGTTGGAAAGTTGCTTTCTTGTGAGAACCCCTGTTGCAATATCACCCATGATTTGATCCAATGGATGATCTTTGTGTTCAATTAGTTGTTGTAAACAACTGACAGGTGTAGGTGGGTCTTTTACTTCATCAAACAAACCACTGAGGTTTATAATGCCTAGTTCAGCTGTTTGAACATCTTCAGTAGTTGTAGGAGCTAAAACAGATGTTTGAGTTTGTACATCTGCAGTTGTTGAATCAGAAGTTTGTGAAACTTCTAATCGTTTGAAAGTTGACTTAATGACTGTATTAGGAGTCCATGGTGCTGGATCCTCATCATCAAACCTCTGATCACCATAATAAGTAGGGTTAGATGAAGTGACAGTCTTTTCAGGTCCGAAATGGAAGCTGTCAAGGTCAAAGAGTTCAGCAGGATGTGCTGGAATAAGAGTGTGTTTTGACTCATTGAACTTGACATTCAGTGTTTCTTCTACTATCTTGGTTCTTGAGTTAAATACCTTGTAGGCTTTCTAGTGGAAGAGTAACCAAAAAAATAACCAGAATCAACTTTAGCAGCAAACTTTGAAATAGAGTCTTTAATGTTTAGAATCAATCATTGACATCCAAAAGCCCTGAAAAAAGAGATAAGGGGCTTCATGCCATGAAGAACTTCATAGGCAGTTTTGGAGTGTCTCTTGTTGACAAGGACTCTATTCTGAACATAACATGCAGTGTTGACTGCTTCAGCCCAAAAATACAATGGTAGGCCTGAATCAGCTAACATGGTTCTTGCTGCTTCAATTCATGTTCTGTTCTTCCTTTCTACCACACCATTTTGTTCAGGAGTTCTGGGAACACTGAATTGTCTAATAATCCCTTTAGACAAACAAAATTCATCCAGAGTTTTGTTCCTGAACTCTGTCCCATTATCACTTCTAATGGCTTTGACAGATAAAGAGTATTGTTTCTCTACTTGTAGAATGAAGAACTTGATGATTTCAACTGCCTCATCCTTGGAAAATAAGAAGAATACCCATGTGAATCTAGAATAGTCATCAATGATGACTAAGCAGTAGTTCTTCTCACCAAGGCTCATAATTTTTACTGGTCCAAATAAGTCCATATGGAGTGGTTGAAGACATGCAGTTGTTTTAGATTCTTCAATAGACTTATAGGAGGACTTATGCTGCTTTCCCTTTAAACAGGATACACAGTGTTCTTGACACTGGTATACTTTCAAGGGTAGACCTCTGACCAAGCCCATTTTTGTGACTTTATTTATGGTTTTAAAGTTCACATGGCCAAGTCTCATGTGCCAGAGATCAGTCTCTGAAGTTGATGCCCTTGAGAAGAAACAGACAGTGTTGTTTAGTACTTTGTCCTTTTTAATGTCCACTGCATAGACATTTCCACATCTTTTGGCTATTAACAAAGTGTGATCTTCAATGATCTTCTCTATCAACTTCTGGCCTTCTGGTGATATGATCTTGCATGATGTCTTTGTAAAAAAGGAAGAATATCCTTTATCACACATTTGTGCCACACTTAGCAAGTTGTACTCAAGGTTTTCAACCAGATTGACCTTGTCAAACTGTATTTTGCCTGAAGAGACATTGCCATGTCCTAGCACATATCCCTTGCAATGTTCCCAAAGGATACAGATCCTTCTCTTTGACTGATAAAATTGTTTATCAGGTATCTGCATCCTGTCATGTGCATTGAGCCTCCACTGTCAATATACCAATAGCTATTTAAGCCTCTGGAGACTCTCTTCACAAAGTAGCAAATTAGTTAGATTTGGGAACCCAAGCCAGTTTGGCTTTGGGTTTGCTCTTGAGAACATTAACAGTTTGTTCTGGACCAGGTTGAGGAATCCATGTTTTTTTGGCAATGGATTTTTCATTAAAAGCAATGGTGGTATCCTTTTGAGGACCACCATCAACCTTGGTCATCAGTAGTTGTACCATATACATGAGATCTTTAATCTCAGCAGTTTGTAAAACTGCTGATGATGTAGGTCTAACTACTGAAAGAGAATTTTAAGAAAAAGACTGTTGTTGAGATTTCATCTTTTTCCGAGAAATGGTGTAGCCTGGTTGTTGTTTCATGGGAGAAAAAGTTTCTTCGAAATCATTTTTGATTTGTTTTCCCACAACCAGTTGTAAATTTTTCTTGTTATACTGAATTCCTTTTATATATCTACAAAATTCTGTTTTGTGGTTAAACAAACCACAGATTTCACATTCTTTTGCCTTTTCTTTTTCATTTAAAGGCAAGTTTCTGACTGTCTTGATTTGATTTATGTCATCAGTAGTTTTCAGGTTCTCAACTCCTGATGTAGATGAAACTACTGATGGCTTAAAGTCATATTTTATCAGTACTTCTGAAGAACTTTCTTTTAAAGTTTTTAGAAAGTTTTCATGAAAAGATGTGCATTCTTTCTCTTCAGAAGTTTTGGGAGAAAAATCAGTTGGTGTTTCAGTGTGATTGTACCCTATGCCAAACCTAACATTTGATGCACTTTGTTTGTTAAGCAGCAGTTAGTACACTTTACATGACTCAACCCATTTCTCAAAGTCAACCTTGGTGTCAGCAAGCTCTTTTCTGACATTTCCTAGGTCTTCTATCATTATTTTAAGTAGTGCTTGGGTTTCAATAACATTGTTAGTTAATTTAGAATTTTCTTTTGTTTTAGCAACAACCTTTCGTTCTAAATCACATTTCATTTGAGTAAATTTTCTCTCAGAGTCATTGGCTTTGCCTTGTAAATGCACATTAGTCTCTCTTATGAGAGCAAAAGATTCTTTACATGAGTTTGAACAAAGTATTGTTAAAGATTCTTTTGATACCTGAGACAAGGCAGATTTTGAGGTGCAGCCTTCAAATGCCATTAAGGCAAAAAAAATTATGTCATTGTCAGGTTCTCCCCAGTTGATGTCAAACATTTTGTTGTCTGCATCAGATTGCACTCAGTTGTGTGAAAAGGAAGACTGCTCCAGTCAACATACCCTGAAGTGAACAGACTCTGTTGTGAGGGTTGCTGAGTTTGTGGAGGTTGTTGAGCAGCTGGAATGGAAAGGATTGATTGTTGGCTCTGCATTTGTTGAGCAGGCATCTGTACATCTTGTATTTGTGGCACATATTGGAATTGTGGAGCTTGTGCCTGTACAAAATGTGCACTTCCCTATGTTCCATTATTCCTATTATAACTAGGGTTAAACTGATTTCCAGACTGAGATTGGTTGTAGCTAGAGCTTCTACATTCTCTAGCAAAGTGTCCCAACTTCTGACACTTCTGACATCTAAGCTTAGATTTGTCAAAACCAATTTTTGTAGAACTGTTTAGTCCTGGAAATTTCCTTCCTGACCTTTTATAAAATTTGTTTGTTTTTATAATTAACATGTAAAATTTTTTAAATCATCCATGATAAAACACATGTTATCAGAAGTTTGACTATATTCATCATTGTCATAACCTGGGAATGATCTTTCTGATGAGATCCCAGCAGTTATGTCAATGTGGTCAAAAGATCCAAAACTATTTGAACAAGTAGGTGAGTCTTGTCCTAATAGTGTTGTACTACCTGATAAATAGTCATCAGCTGTTTTACCAGAACTTTGCATTTTTTTTCTTTTTATCAATTTCTCTTTCAAAAGTTAGCAATCTCCCATGTAATTTTGTAAGAGTGAGGGAGTTAAAGTCTGGTTAAGATATGAGGACTATAGAATAAATTTCGCATTTTTCAGGTAAAGACCTTAAAAATCTATGAAGCATAGATACATTTGTATAGGTATGAACATTTAATTTTAACTCAGATATTAATGAGGAGAATCTTTCAAATTGTTGTGTTAAAGTTTCCCCATTTATGTGAGTAAATGTTTCATATTGTTGAGTCAGGATTTCTCTAGTGTTGGCAATCACCTCTTCAGTTCCTCCAAACTATTCTTTTAGGTAGTCCCAAAGCTCTTTGGCACTTTCACAGTGTAAAAGTCCAGAGTAGATTTCATGTGGGAGTGCCATTGCCAACATAGAGAAAGCTTTAGCATCAAGCTCAAGTTTTAGGAAATCTTCTTCTGTATAGTCTTTTGGGTCCTTTGGTATTTCAACTTTAGTTACAAGATTAATGTTTACTAGTTTGTGAGGACCATATATTACAGATTTCCAACAACCAGTGTTGGTCTGAGACAAAGTATGTGCCATCCTTTTCTGCCATATGTTGTATTCAGAACGAACAAGCATAGCAGGTTTATTGGCAGAACTAGTATTATGTGGATCCATTTTAAAGAGTATTGATTTGTCAAATATCTCTTAAAGTGATGGATGTTGAAAAAGTGAACTTTTAATCCTTTATTGAATATCAATAAGAGCATGTGTCTAATTCTCAAAGTGTTAGATTGATATGTGATCAGATAAACCAGTGCTCTGATACCAATTGTTGGATCAGTATGCTCTTGAAGGTTTACTTTCTTGTGAACACTTATGTGTTTAGCAAGTTTAATCATATTTGCACAGCAGAATGAGTATATAAAGTTTCACTATCAACAGGAGTTATTACTCCCCTTGGATGTTTGCAAACTAAAGACAAGTTAATGAGAATCTAAGTATTGAATGTGAATGACAATAAAAACTCAGATAGATTCTCAGTTAATGAAATGGAAATAACAAGAATAAGCTTTTGAAGGATTTCAGTTTTTCAATTAAAATCAATGTCTAAAACAGAGAGATGAACCTATCTATTTATAGACTTACAAATGCATGAACCTTGTTACAAAAGCAAGTCTGCAACAAGTTGCAGTCTTGGAACTTGTACAAAAAGATAAAGTAATAATAAACAATTAAACTACTGAAACATAAGGGCGGTGGAAAGATTCTATTACAAGTGCTGATGAATGACAAACTACTGATGAGTAGTTTATCTTCAGTAGTTCTTCAGTAGACTTTTCTGGTTTAACTTCAGAACTTCTGATATATCTTCTTTAGTACTTGTTGAATCCTTCTTCAGTACTTGCTCTGCAAATCGAAATACCTACCAATCCTAACCGCTGATGCACCAATATATGTGGATACTCTGAAAGAGTTCTGGAACAAAGCCGAGTGTTGAGAGAAGAACAAAAAGCCTTATGCGGTTGTCTCGAAGATTGGAAATACAGATATCGAGATAAGACCGGAATTCATCTACAACACGTTCTCATTAAACGATTTGCAAGGTAATAATTCTTTTGAAAAAAATGAAGTTCAGGCAGAGTTAATTGAGAGAGGGTATGAAGGTCAATTGAGTGCATCAACAATGTTTAAACCAAATTTTCCTCCACCAATGAAGTTTTTTTTATACCCTTCTTATATGTCTGTCTGCAAAAACAACATCATTTAATGAGATACCATTGAAAACACAGTATCTTGGTTATGCAATTTTAACTAAGAGTGATTTCAACTTATCTCAGACAGTATTTACTGATTTAATATCTAATCTAAAGGCTATAAAATCTGGATCTCGTAATGGTTTTTTACTATATCCAAGATTGTTGAGTTTCTGCTTACAAAACTGTTGCCTAATAATGATTTTAAGAAAGGATTAGCTATTAAAATTAATAGCTTATCGAATGAAACTTTTACAAGAATGTTGGACGTTAAAAGTATAGAAAAGGTCATTAAAGGCAAAAGCACTAAACAACAAACAAACATTGATGTTTCAACATCTGTTGTTGTAATGTCTGCTACGGAGACAACTGCTTCTGCTGAAAATGAAACAACAAACACTTCTGTGGAAATCATGCCACTGATTTCAACAAAGAAACCACCAACACAAAAGAAAATCAAAAAGAGGATAAAGACTGTACCTCTGGATGTTCAAAAGGCAAAGGAAACTACTACAGCCACACAAGAGCACCAAACAACAACTGTTGATGCTTCCTCTGAGCCAATGGAAATATTAGCAATGATAGAAATTGTCAATGTATCCTCTTTACCGGATGATCCTGTAAATGAAGAACACATACAACATGAGCTAGACGATTCGATTGTACATTTGGTTAAAAGTCCTTCTCCTGGAGCTGGATCTCTTTTAACTCCACCACAGTCCCCATCACAAGCATCAACAAAATTTCCACCTACCTTTAATCCATTGTTTGAAGCAATTGATAAAACTCAAACTGAAAATAGTCCCTCTAAATCACCCATAACTGAGAATACACAGCCAGAATAGAGTGTTCATGAAAAAAAATCAATCATCTAGCCCACAGGAAGAGAAGACCACAATCTCTAACTTTGAACTCAATCCTGTTGGTACTTCAAATGAGACTGCAACTACAAAAGCTGAGACAACTATTTCTCAGTTGCAAAGTGATAAGACAAATAAGACATCCTTGGATGCCCTGAGCAACCCTGTCTTCCTTTCCTTTACATCTCTCCTTGATGATCAAATCTCTTGTTCAGTTTTGAATTTTAGATATTTGTCTATGTTTCTTGGGACAAGGAAATTTGGGAGAGATTGGAAAGTTCTTTCTGATGGATCCTCAGTATTATAGAAGGATTGCATTTCCCACTTGAGTAGATCATGCTCAAGAGGATACCGAGTAGCCAATGGTGTGATGGATGGTGGTGGTCTGTGAGATGTGAATTGAGTGGTGTGTGGTGAGAATGATGTAAGTGGAATGGCTGGTATAGGTGCAGATTTGGTTGTTGAAGTGGAAGGTGGTGATGTTTGTATGTTCTCATCTTGTACCACAAAGGTTGATTTTCTCTTCCTTTTGTACAAGATAAGTGGTGATGGTGGTGTTGCAGCAGTGGTTGTGTTAACATCTGTTGGCACTTGTGTAGGACCAGCAGGTGTTTGGGATTTAGGTGGTGAAGTGGTTGTAGGTGGTGATTGGTAGTTGTGGTGGTAGGTTCAGTTGTTGGTTTGGTGGTTGTGGTTGTAGGTTCAGTTGTTTTGGTGGTAACAGTGGTTTTAGTGGCAGTAGTGGTTCTAGTGGCAGTTGTTTTAGCAGCAACAGTTTTAGCAGTAGTTTTGGATGGAGTTTGTCTGGTGTGTTTTGTAGACGTTTTCTTCCTTTTAGAGGAGCCAACATCCTCTACTTCCTGTTGTTGCTCTTTCTTTCTTTGCACTAGAGCCTCTGCTTTGACTTCCAATGTGTCAAGCCTCTTTTGCTTTTCTTCAGCTTCAGTATCAGTAGTAGATTGAACATTGGGTTGTTGTGCTGGTGGTGCAGACCCTGGTTTTGTGGCAGCAGACTTTGGTGATTGACCTTCTTGTGATGGTGGACATCCAAAGGGCTTTAGCTTTTTCAATCTATCTCTACTGCTCTCCCCCTTTTTGGCATCATCAGCTTTGAACTCATCATCATCTTCATCTCTTCTAACGGTGGTAGGGGCAGAGCCAGTGGTCTTCAGCAGATGGTCTTTTATGGCTTTAATATCTGCTTGGGTATCTGTGTACCTAGCCTTTACCATTGTCCTGATCTGAGCCATGTAGGCTTCATGAGTTTGGTCTGCTAGTTTTCTATGAGCTATGATGATGGTGGAAACTGATTTCCATAGCTCACTAGCAATTTCTTCTGTGGATGGTTGACTTTTAGTTATAGAAGCCAAAGATACCATGATTGTCTTGAGATATGTCTTGATATCAGCAACAGAGGTTTCAATGGAGTGAACTCTAGCTGTCAATTCTTGGTATTTTAACCCATCACCTAAATTAATAGGATCATCTGGATTCGTACCAGTGGTAGTTGTAACTGGTTCAGTCCTAGGAGGTGTATCCATAGAATGAGAACCAGATGCCCCTTTGTCTTGGTTCTGGGGACTTCCAACTGATATTGGTGTCACTATATTGGCCTCATCAGTTGTTGCCTTCAAGGAAGTCTTAGTAATGTAACCACTGTCCTGTTGTGAGACAATGGTCTCTACATCAGTAGTGGCTGCTTCACATGAAAACTCATCTTGAGTTTCATTGAACTCAAGGGGTGTAACCTCCCCTGTTCGTGGGCTAGATAATTGATTTTTTTCAGTCCTAATCACTTGTTGAATTATGCTCTCGGTGATAGGTGATGGAGAGGAACTGGGAATATCCTGAGTTTTATCAATAGCTTTGAACAATGGTTCATTGTTATGAGGACATGTGATGGTGAGGGTTGAGGGGTGAAAAGAGAAGTAGCCCTGGGAGAAGGGCTTATGGGCATATGGTCAAGTGACTCATATGCCTCATGATGTGTTTCCCCTTGGCTTACAACATGATCCTTTTGAGAGGATTCATGAGGAGGTAGGTCAGGTTGAGATATCTCTAACTGTTGTGAGGAAGAAACAACAGGGGTTTCTTGTTGCTTTTGTGATACAACAGGGGTTACCTATGGTATCTCATCTTCCAGATGTCCCTTTTTGGTTTTCTTGGTGGTTTTTGTGGATGGATGTTTTCTTTTGGAGGTGGCTGGTGTGGGTTTCATAGCACTGGATGTAGTGCCATGATCACCAGGAGCAGTGTGCTCAGCAACAGAGGTTTTGGCAAAAGTTGTTGTCTTAAAACTCTTTTCTTGTGTTTTAGAAACTTTAACTTTTGACACGTTTTTTGGGTGTTTGGACCCATCATTCTTGTAAAAGTTTCATGTGTTAGACTCTTCATTTGAAATGATTTACCCTTTTTAAACTCTTTTTCAAGCAAAACCTTTTGTAGGATTACAGATAAAAGTCTTGGGTATATCAGAAAAGCATTGTTTGGCCCAGACTTTATCCCCTTTACATTTGCTACCAAATCCAAGAACAGGGCCTGGGATAGATTGTAGTCAGTTTCTGACAACATAGCTTATCCCAAGTACTGAACTTTCAATGAGATTTCAATAAAAGAAGTGGATTTAGCAGAGATACAGAGAAGGAATGTATGAAAAAAAAAATTCATGACTGGTGGGAAAAAACCAGTCATTTGTTAATCATAACCCCTTTCCTTAAACTCAGTGTGAAGTTCATCCTTAGGGAAAGAGTCGTTACCTGACAAGTCATTCAATGAGTCGTTACCTGACAAGTCATTCAAGTCATTCAACTTTTGTATCTCCAATTTTTGAGATAATGGTAGTAGGCTTCTTGTCATGTAGAAGGACATCAACATTTAACCAAAATTCTTGGAGAGTATCGATGTAGATGGGTGCATCAGCGGTTAGTATTGTCAGGTATTTGGATTTGAGAATAATGTTGATGGTGGTATGGAATGGGATGTTTTCATATGTTTTAACCAGTTAGGGAAGGTAATTGTGGGTGACTTTAGCTTGAAGATCCATTGTAATGGATTTCGAGTGTGAGGATGAAAGGAATTAGAATGGGGGTTAGAGGTTAAAGAAGGTGGTTTCAGTATTTTGAATACAATGAGACAGTGTAACATCTGTTGTGGTAAAACAGGGTTTTTATAGCCTCTGGTGAAACCGCTGATGTGGCCAAAACTCTGCTTTTGAGAGCAAACATGGCAAACATTTGGTGGCATACTGCTGTTGCCAAACGACTGATGCAAACAGCTGTTGTATTACCAAAGTGCTGATGCTAACAGCACTTGTTTTTTTTTAAATATATATATATATATATAATGGAAACAGTTGTTTTAGCTTATCAGACATTTGAAAACAGATTTTTCAACCAACAGTGGTTGTTTTATCTGATCAGATGTTTGAAATAGATTTTTCAACTACCAGTGGATAAAATGAATGAAACAGTGGTTGTTTTATCCTTAGCAAATTTTTCAACCAAAATGCTATTTTTAAGGATGAATTTTGATTTTCTGAAACATTTTAATGTTTTTATTTAAAACATTTTTGTTGTTTAATCCATGTTTAGCATACCAATCCTAGAAATCAGTTTTTCAAAGGTAGATGTGTCTAATCCATGTTTAAATCTTTCCTTCTCCATTTTAAAAATAAAGTTTTATCAATTTTAACTCTTGTGAAACCAATGGATAAGAGAAAGGTGGAAAGAGTTTCATACCAGGTCCTAGGTGCTTGTTTGAGTCCATACAAAGCTTTGTTGAGCTTGTAGACATAATCAGGATGGAATGTGTCTTCAAATCTAGGTGGTTGACATACATAGACCTCCTCCTGAATTTTCCCATAAGGGAATGCACATTTAATGTCCATCTGATACACCTTGATGTTGTGGTTGACAGCAAAGACAAGGAAGAGTCAGATAGCTTCCAGCCTAGCTACAGGAGCAAAGGTTTCATCATAGTCTATCCCCTCTTCTTGTCTGAAGCCTTGAACCACAAGCCTGGCTTTATTCTTAAAAACTATACCCCTTTCATCAGTTTTGTTTTTGAAAACCCACTTTGTGCCAATTGAACAGACATCCTTTGGCAGTGGTACAAGTTCCCATACTTGTTGTCTTTTAAACTGAAGGAGCTCTTCCTGCATAGCTTCTACCCAACTGTTGTCTTCTAGTGCCTGTTGGTACTTGACAGGTTGTGTGAGAGATAGAAAGCCTACAAAAAGACAGATGTTTGAGGATTGGCTTCTTTTGAGCATACCCTCTCTGATGTTGCCATTGATTTGGTCTAGTGGATGAGCTCTTAGGTAGATTAAATCTCCCTGATATGGTATGATGGCATTTTGAGGTGAAGGACATAGGTTTGGTGACTCTGTTGATGTAACATATGTTTGCACTTTTGTAGTACCAACAGATGTTTGAAATGGAGGTGGGGGGATAGGTCAAAGTGGTCTGAAATTGGACTGACTTTTGTCAACAGTTGATTGAACAGTGGATGAGGTTGGTGAGGTAGTGGTTTGAATGTAAGACTGGCCAACAGTGGTTGACAGAGCAGTGGCAGAGTTTTGACAGGTGTTATGAACATCTGCTTCCCCTGATACAGAATAGACTTTGTAGTGACTTGGAATCACAACATCCATTTTGGAGTCTTGTTGTGGAGACTGTGGAATACCTGCACTGTTAACTTTAGCAGTAGTATATTCAAATTTGAATTTGTCTAAATCAAACAGTTCAGCAGGATTTGCTAGGATTTTTAAGGTTGAAAGTTCATTGAACATTACATTCAGAGTTTCTTCTATTGTTCTGGTCCTTGTGTTTAACACTTTGTAGGCCTTGGTAGTAGAAGAATATCCTAGAAAATACCCACAACCTACTTTGGCTGCAAATTTTGAAATGGAATCTTTAAGATTTAAAATGAAACATGGGCAGCCAAAGATTTTGAAAAATGAGATTAATGGTTTGATTTTGAACAAAATTTCATATGCAGTCTTTTGATGTCTTGGGTTGATTAAAACTCTGTTTTGAACATAGCAAGTAGTGTTTACAGCTTCTTCCTAGAAGGACAGTGGCAAGCCAGAATGAGAGTTCTATTTTGTTCTGGTGTTCTTGGAATGCTGTACTACCTCACAATTCCTTTTGACACACAGAAGTCATCCAACTCCTTATTTTTAAACTCTGTTCCATTGTCACTTCTGAAGACTTTTACTGGCAAGTCATATTGTTTTTCAACTTTGGTGACAAAGTCCTTCAAGATACCTGCAGTCTCATCCTTAGAGTGTAAAAAGTAAGTCCATGTAAACCTAGAAAAATCATCAACTATGACAAGACAAAATCTTTTTCTTCTTAGACTCATTATTTTAACTGGGCCAAACAAATCCATGTGCAACAATTGAAGACATTGACTTGTTTTGGACTCATCAATGGATTTGTAAGAGCTTTTATGTTGTTTCCCTTTTAAGCAGTAAATGCAATGCTCATCACACTTGAATTCTTTTGATGGTAGACCTCTTATAAGACTTTGTTTGGAGAGTGAGTTGATAGTTTGAAGGTTGGTGTGACCTAGTCTCCTATGCCACAATTCTGTCTCTTTAGTGGAGGCAGCAGAAAACATACAGGCATTTGCCATAGGATTGTCCTTCAACATATCAACTACATACACATTGCACTCCTATGAGCAACAAGTTATGCTTTGCTCTCAGCAATGATGGTGTCAATCTTTTTCACCACTTCTCGCCCAATAATCTTACAAGTTTTCTTAGTGAAGAATGAGCCATACCCTTTATCACTCATTTGTGATACACTAAGAAGATTAAATTTAAGATTATCAATAAGATTGACATTTTCAAACTTGAGTTTCCCAACCTGAACAGACCCTGAACCCAACACCTTACCTTTTGAATCATTCCCAAAGGATATATCACACCCTCCATGAGCTAAGAAGTCCAGAAGAAGGGCTCTACATCCTGTCATGTTCCTGGAGCCTCCACTATCTACATACCAAAGACTATCTATGAAAGCAGAAGCTCCCAGCACATCAGTAATGGATTAGTTTTGGTGAGTGTCCAAACCCAAGTTGGCTTTGGATGGGTCCACAGACTTTTTAGCCTCAAGCTTAGGAAGATGATCAGTGGTTTGAACTAGTTTTTGAACCAAGTTCAACAACTGTTGCAGACCATTTGCCAGTGCTTGGATGTCAACACTTGGTGCAACTGATGGTTGATCATTTCCTGTCAAATGATAGTAACCATAGGCGTTTCTGTTCACTCTTGGTTTTGAAGGCCTCTTGGGTTTTCATAAACACGTGACAAACTATGACAAGGTGGTTGTCCATATCCTCTTGGGTACTTGTTTGTGGGTGGAGCATCTGTTACTTGGACATCCCTGGGAGCAGATGTTTCAAGACTTTTAGTAACAGATGTTTGGGCTGGAACATAAGTCTGTTTGGGTTTTCCTTTTGGAGTACTCACCACTTGACTTTCAAGTGTTTTAGCCTTGTACTCTTGTATTTTGACATAAAAAATTTTGATATACAACCACTCTTTGGTTTTGTGATTCTTTTTACCACATATTGAGCATGTGGTCTTAGAATCACATACATATGTTTTGAAGTTCTCAAGAGTATCACACTCATCAGACCAAGTAGGTTTAAATTCATATTTTTCAAGTTCAGTGAATGATGAGGAGCCTTCAGGCTTTTCAAGAAAGATTTTCTTGCCATTAGGTTCCGTGATTTTAATCTCGTGACCCTCCAAATTAGTTGGTACTACCTCAACTAACTTTAGTTCCCTTTTGTCAGTGTTTTCAAAAGCTGGGGCAGTGGTTCCAAAACCAAAACCAAACTTCACATGACTTTTGGTTTGGTTGTTAAGGAGCATCTCAAAACCTTTACATGATTCCACCCATTTTCACATTCAACTTGGATGGCCTCAAGCTCATTTTTAAAACTATGATACTTAGTTATCATAGTTTGGATCTGGTCTTTGGTTATAGTTGCTTCATGTTTTAAATTGCTAATTTCAAATTCTTTTTCAGTCAATTTTGATTTTACCTCTTTTGAAAGATTTTCAAATTGAACTTCATCATCTAAAATTTTCTTCCTAAGGTTTTTATTCACCTCTTTAATGTTAACAAATGCTATTACACATTTGTTTGAATATAAATCTTTTAGGATTTGAGGAGATACCTTAGCAGCAGCCATCAATGCACAATCACACTTGCACTCACAATCATCAGATGCACCCCAAGGGTCTGAGAGATTCACAACCTCTTCTTCAGATTTTTCATCTGCGACTACTTCATCAACAATATCATCAGTCACATTATCAGATTCAGTTACCACATCCTCAGATTCAACCTCTTCAACCATAGCCACGAACCAATAATTTTCTGGTTCATTTTCAGCTTTGGCTACAAGAGAAAAATTTTCATCTGTTAACTTATCTGGTAGACTGCTCCAATCAACAAAGCCTTGTGTGAAGAAACATTGTTGACTGGTCTCTGCAGGAGTAGAGGGTGGAGCAACAGTCATTGGCACATGTGCCTGAGCATTAGGGGTTTGCACATAGTAAATCTGAGGAACAGTGGTTTGGACATACTGGACAGGAACAGTGTTTTGCAAATTTGGTCCAAGGGTATTATGGGAAACCTGATAAGTGTTGCTCTTTGGTCTTTGATTTGGATAGGTAATCATAGGTGTACCATGTTGACTCCTACATTCCCTAGCAAAATGACCAAGTCTATAACATGTATAACACTTAATCTTTGATTTATCCAACCCCACTCTTGACCTGCCATTCAACCTTGCAAATCTTCTGCCAGTTTTCTTGTAAAAATTGTTAGTTCTTACACTGAGCAGAGCCAATTGGTGCACAATGTCCATTTCTTCCAAATCATCAGGGTCAAAGTATTTTTAAGTCATCATACTCAAAGTATATGTTATCAGATGCCTGCATAACACCACCACTTGCTGTAAAAGCAAAGTTTGGTGAATAAGAATCAGAGTTAAAACCTGAGTTAAAACCTGAAGTTATGTCAATGAAATGATCATAACTATGATTTTTATTGTTACCAAGCACCTCATCATGACCCAAAAGTGTTGTATTACCAAAAAACATAATCATCAGATACTTTTTAGAGTCCTGAAGCTTCTTTTTCTCGTTAAGCTCTCTCTTTCATAGGTCAAGAGCTTACCATGAAGTTGGGTCAGTGATAGGTCCTTAAATCCAATTGATTTTCTCATAACTATAGCAATAGTGTCCCATTTGTCTGGTAATGATCTTAAAAACCTATGGTTCAAAGTTGAATTAGGATAATTAGACTAACCAGTTTTAGTTCCCTAATGAGATATCTAAACCTCTCAAATTGTTGAGTTAATGACTCCCCCTTTACATGACTGAATGTTTCATATTTTTGGTTAAGTATATCACGGTTGTTTTCAATAACCTCTTCAGTCCCACCAAATTGTTCTTTCAATGCATCCCACAACTCCTTTGCACCGTTAAAGTGTAACAGCCCAGCATAGATATTATTGGGTAGAGCCATGGCCACAATACTGAAGGCTTTAGCATCTAACTCAATTTTCTGAAAATCCTGCTCGGAGTAGTTTTCACGTTTCTTAGGCTCTCAAACCTTGGGATCTTCGGTACCCGGCACCATCGGAACATGTGGTCCGAAGATAACTGACTTCCAGCACCCAGTGTTCTTTTCAGCAAGAACATGACTCATCTGACGTTGCCATATATTGTATTTAGATCTGACAAGCATCGGTGGTTTGGTGTTCGTGCCAGTGTTATGTGGATCATAATTGATTGAAGCCATTCTCTGATTGTTTCTAAAAAAAGTCTGTTTATAAACGGTTGAATCGAAAATAAACTATTACTCTGTTTTCAATCCGACAAACAAACGATATCAATAATTGTGAGCTGATCTGTTTATATTAAATTGATTGGTTAGATCGAATTTAATTGGCCAAGCTCTATTACCAATTGTTAGGCTCTGAGTTTGATTGTTTTGATTATTTAAGTAAATGAATAATGAAAGAAGTAAACTATAAATGGAAAGTGCAGCGGAATGATAAACTATAAATCAAAAGAAGAGAATAATTGTTTAAGAATCGAAAGCTTTCATATATGATTGAATAATTACAAACGATTCACAATTACTCCCCCTCAGCCTGATCACTCGTGTAAGTTTGTCTAAGAGAATGTTTTGAGTGATGAATAGGAGAGTACATGCACCATTCTATTTATAGACAATCTAAACTACTGATGACCGAGGCTGACGTCACCTAAGAAAGTGACATCTAACAGAATAACAACATAAAACTTCTGATGACACAAATACTGTTACATTGGAAACCACTGATAGGTAAACATCTGATAAGTAAACCTCTGATGGTCTTGAATCATCTGTTGGAGCCTAAGTGTTGTTGGCTCCAATAGACCTTTAGTCTTCAGTACATTGATCAACAGTTGTTCTTCATCAGACCTTTGATCAGCAGTTGTTCACTAGCAGTTGTTCTCTATCAGACCTTTGTAAGCAGCAGTTGTTCCAGCATTTGTTAGGGTAGAGCAGATGTTAGAGTCAACAGTCCTCTGGGAGAAGTAACATGTAAATGTTGTTTTTATTAAGGATCAATATGTAGTATATTTTGGCTTTCCAATCATCTGTTCTTCTCCAAGTCAGCAGACCCAACATATATCAAAGTTAGAAACTTTGATTAAAACGTTTTATATATTAAATGAAACAAGAGAGCTTTGAATAGCAAATTATCATGATATAAACATTCACTTTCAACCTTTTGAATAAAAACTTGTTTTGCTAAGAGTTGTTTCTTGAGAGTACTTTGGGAATTTGAAATACTTGTAATGTACTTGATAAGAGATCAATATTAAAAACATCTGAACCCTAATTAAATGGCCAATATTTACTTCAATAAACAAAGTTTACAAACAAAACACTAAAGGGTTTAGACAAAAACTAATGATAATAATATTGATATTAAAAACTTCAAGTAAAAAAATTATGACTTCAAATTAACTGGCAAGTTTTAAAATATTAATATCTTCTTGTAAAACCGCATACACAACATGCCCAAAAATGAAACTTACTAAAGTTTCATACAACCTGTTACTCCATAACTACATAATTTTTCATCCTAGATAATCTTCTCCGGGTTCTTTCGGCAGTAGACGATAGTTCATCAACATTTAAAAGATCAGTATCTTCAATACTTCGTTTTCCATTGGGGCTTGTAGCACAATCCTTTAAAGCTTCATCGACGGAAGAGTCGGTACGTAGTAATACAAAAAACATCCTTGAAAAAATAGCAAAAAAAAACTACTGAACTATTAAAATGAAGAAAACAAACTCTATGGATAGCTTAAATAAGTTTCAAAAATGTATACTCACCTTTGACAACATTTGGAAAGCACCATCAGAAGCTTCATTAAGATTAACACACTCGTATTCACCATCATCCTGACTAACCTAATAAGTGACCAAACAAAAAAATAATGAAAAAAATAACAATGAACTTCAAAATCTTTTTAAAATTTCAAATTTAAAAACACAAGTGAAAAGTAATAAATACCTCTCCAACATTATCATATTCATAATCAGTGCCCATAACCAAGTCAGCAATTATTGCAGGATCATCACATATCTTCTGAATAGTGTACACACGGTATTTATATTTAAGATTGTATTCTGAAACATCAATCTTGAAAGCCAAAAGCTTATCTAACAGTCGAAATAACTCTTGGGGAAAGCCTTCACTATCCTCAAGCTTCAACTGTTTTTCCCTTAAATCACTTGCAGATGAACCAACAATACTGGACACATCTCTATCAAACAACATAATGGACACATTGCCAGTCTTATCTTGAACTCTGACTTGAACCTTAAACCTGAAATAAATACCTTCCAATAAGTTGACAGTAATGTTGAAAAAATGTAAATAAACATTTTATTTTACTTTGTTGAGATAGATTTACATTCACAATCGCATTTAGGATAAACAAAAGCTGTAACAGGCAAATCGAGAATTTCCTTAGAAACTTTTGCAGCAGTTTGTAAGTACTCTGATTTAATTTACACCTTCCTGAAACATTTCTTACAAGCAACATAAAACCAACCAAAACCTTGATGCACAACTTTTATAGTTCCAACCACAACACAACACATTACCTGCAATCCAACAATATATTGATCATCGTTTTGAACCAAAATATAAAAAACAAATTAAATATATCATAGAAATTAACAAATATGGAATTTTTTAAAAAAATATTGACACCGTTTCTATGTCACTAAGCTCGTCAACATCTTTCTTTGGAGTTGAAACAACAAATTCTTGATGCAATGAGTAAACAGAGTCGGAGGAACGTAGTGATAGGGAAGTAGAACCAGATTCTTGAGCTTGCTTCTTAAGAAGACTGAAAAATGGAAAAAACAATGAACCAAAAAAATGATCACAAAAGAATGACCCAAAAAAATTTAAAAACATTGCTCTTTTCTGTAAAAAAAAATTGTTCTAAATATTGTACCTCCTCCTTAATTTGTTAACGTCATCAATTTCTACGATCAGAAACAATCGACTTCCATACTTGTCAATTTGTACGGAAATTTGTTCTATATATAACAATGTACATATACTTAGTGACTTTATTTCATATTAACAATTATTTAAAAAAAAAACAAAAGTAAGACAAACTTACCTTTCCAGTCC
The DNA here is from genome assembly GCA_028751855.1 of Ambrosia trifida. Lineage (NCBI taxonomy): Eukaryota > Viridiplantae > Streptophyta > Magnoliopsida > Asterales > Asteraceae > Ambrosia > Ambrosia trifida. The sequence continues at coordinate 147,649,388 of CM054124.1, read as the reverse complement.
TTAACTTTATCATGCTATATAACAACCATCAAATGCTTATCAGAAGGAATATTAGCAATGAGATTGTTAAACAGGACTGCATAATCATTCCACATTGTACATTTTAAAATCGTACCTCTACATACAAACAATAATTTTAAGATTGTAAATACATATAATAAAAACGGGGACTCAACATTTCAAATACCACATTTATTACTTCACAAAATAACATACAAGTTGTCTACTATAAGAGAATATTCTTCATTACATTTACTACAAAACTTCATTAATTCTTAACGTTTATTACATAAATGATTGTATATATTATGTTTCGCAAACATAAGAACAAACAAAGTTTATAAAAATAAAAGTCAATGCTTACTCCAAATCTTGAAGATCAAAGTTCATCCGTTTGGTTATTTTCGGACCCTTACCAAACTCATTCAAATCGCCGTACCAAATAAGACTACAAGCAACATCTGCAGCAAAAGTATAAAATACAAGTATATAAAAAATCTATACAAATTAAACCATCCAAAAACTGAGTAACATAAAATATGGGAATAGACCAACCAACAGTCAATAGCGTATTTGCTTCTCCACTCAGAATATGTTTAAATGGAGTGAACCTGAACGCATACTCAACACCTTCCCATCTGCTGTTATGATTCACAGTAGTACAACGATAAAAACGATTTTAAAAGCATGGGCAACAACAATATATGGGTCCGTGTTTTCACCAACACCGAATTTGAAGAGAACAACAATATCATCCTCATGAACTTTAGTGTCAAAATGTTGCACCAAATGACTTTTAATAGAAGCCTGAATCTTATCACACTATAATAATTAATAATAAACAAAAGATAAACAACAAACATAACAACTTTTTCAAAATACAGATATCAGTATATAACATGAACATAAGACACAAACATTAACCTAAAACAATATAAAAAAACATAAAAAATCATTTCCATGACCATACCTTCTCATCGATCAATATGAGTTCCATCTTATAATTTTGTTTCCATTTTCGTATAACACGTCCCTTCATACTCCACATATCTTTCCCTGGATTCAGATCAGAAATAAAACTGAGACTATTGTTTACAGCTTCCATTAATAGAGATTTGATATATTTATTTATTTATTTATACAAAGATGAGACAAGTCCACAAAGTTTAGAAGACACTTTGAAGAAATTTAGAAGGTTGGTATTGTTATGTGCTGATAGGATATATTTATAAAGGAAACTTATTACTTTGTTTACCATTGCAACACAAGTAAGAACTACACTGACAACATTAATTTAAAAATTCCCGCTTAAAAGTTGAAAATTTAACATATATACTTTTAAAATTTTATTATTATTATTTATTATATATGTGCACAAAATGAGACTACAAATAAAGTCTATAGTTATATATTAAATTCTATTTAAGCTGATACAGTATCTGATGGTACGAACAAATTTATTTCTATAATATGAGATCTGTTTTACAACAACTGTTTAGTTGTCAACAGATCTTCTAAAAAACAATTGTCATCAAAATGAATATTTGCAATTTTTCAACATATAGCAATATTTGGTCTAACAACCCTTATTATTTGCAATTTGCAAGTCGACCCTATTAATGTTAAAATTCCTAAACACGCTTCCCTAAGTTGGCATTTTTCAACATATGATGTTAAAACAACTGTCATCAAATAAAATTTGGCACTCAACACGGTTAATGTTCAGAATCGTAAATACACTTCCTATCATAATTTAAAAGTTCCCTCTTGAATATTCAAAACTTGGGCCTAAATGTATTATTTATTATTATAATTGGAAGATCTGTTTTACAACAACTGATAACTTGTCAACAGATGTTGTTAAAATATCTGTCATCAAATAGAATTTCACTTAGAGCTTGCAATGTTATATCTTATATAAAAAAATTAATTAATTAATAATAATGCTACAAACACTATTCATGAAAGTTTTTAAACTAACATATAGGTAAAAAGAGTAAAAATATTTCGTCTCAAAAAAACTTATTATTTGGCATACAATACTGTTAATGTTCAGAATAGTAACAATAAAAATAGGGAGTGTGTAATTTGCTCTGAAAACTGTCATTATTTGCCAACTAATGTTGTTAAAACAGTTGTCATCAAATAGAGTTTCAATTAGAATTTGCAATATGTCATGTAGATGAATTAATTAATTAATAATAATAACAATATCAATATTTGCTCACACAACTCTTATTATTTGAAACTCGAGCCTGTTAACGTTAAAATTCCTAAACACGCTTCCCTATGTGATTTAAAACTTTCCGTCCTAAAAATTCAAAACTTAGGGCTTATTTATTAAAGATAGTTTTAAAATATTTTTTATAATTATTTAATTATCAAAATGAAATGATGCTAATACAAAATCTTTAGAAAAGAACCAGCCGGTTTGAAAAATATTTTTTTATAAAATATAAGCTATCAACTTGAATATTATTGAACAATACAACCAACTATATATATAATGATACATTGTTTTATCTTATATAAATTATTCAATTATTAAATTAACAATAATAATAATAAAAATATTTCGTCTCAAAAAACTTATTATTTGTCACTCAACACAGTTATTGTTCAGAATCGCAAATACACTTCCCTATAATAATTTTAAAAGTTCCCTCTTGAATATTCAAAAAATGGGCTTAAATGTATTATTTATTATTATAATTGGAAGATATGATTTACAACAACTGTTAATAATAACAACAGATGTTGTTAAAACAGCTGTCATCAAATAAAATTTCACTTGCAATGATATAACTTATACAACAACTCTTATTACAACATTTCTTATTATTTGCAACTCGAACCTGTTAATGTTAAAATTCCTAAACACGCTTCCCGATGTGATTTAAAACTTTCCCTCCTTAAAATTCAAAACTTAGGGCTTACTTATTAAAGATAGTTTTAAAATAATTTAATTATCAAAATGAAATGATGCTAATACAAAATATTTAGAAAATAACCAGCTGGTTTGAAAAATGTTTTTTTTTTTTTAGAAAATATAACTTCTCTACTTGAATATTATTGAACAATACAACAAACTATATATATATATATATATAATGATACAATTATTTATTTTATATAAATCAATTAATTATTTAATTAACAATAATAATAATAAAAATATTTCGTCTCAAAAAACTTATTATTTGGCACTCAACACAGTTATTGTTCAGAATCGTAAATACACTTACCTATAATAATTTTAAAAGTTCCCTCTTGAATATTCAAAACTTGGGCTTAAATGTATTATTTATTATTATAATTGGAAGATATGTTTTACAACAACTGTTAATAATAACAACATATGTTGTTAAAACAGCTATCATCAAATAGAATTTCTCTTGCAATGATATAACTTATGCAACAACTCTTATTACAACATCTCTTATTATTTGCAACTCGAATCTGTTAATGTTAAAATTCCTAAACACGCTTCCCTATGTGATTTAAAACTTTCCCTCCTAAAACATCAAAAGTTAGGGCTTACTTATTAAAGATAGTTTTAAAATAATTTTTATAATTATTTAATTATCAAAATGAAATGATGCTAATAAAAAATCTTAGAAAATAACCAGCTGGTTTGAAAAATATTTTTTTTTTATAAAATATAAGCTATCAACTTGAATATTATTGAACAATACAAGCAACTATATATATAATTATACAATGTTTTTTCTTATATAAATCATTTAATTATTAAATTAATAATAATAAAAATAAAAATATTTCATCTCAAAAAACTTATTATTTGGCACTCAAAACAGTTATTGTTCAGAATCGTAAATACACCTACCTATTATAATTTTAAAAGTTCCCTCTTGAATATTCAAAACATGGGCTTAAATGTATTATTTATTATTATAATTGGAAGATATGTTTTACAACAACTTTTAATAATAAGAACAGATGTTGTTAAAACAGTGGATATCAAATAGAATTTCACTTGCAATGATATAACTTATACAACAACTCTTATTACATCATCTCTTATTATTTGCAACTCGAACCTGTTAAGGTTAAAATTCCTAAACACGCTTCCCTATGTGATTTAAAACTTTCCCTCCTAAAAATTCAAAACTTAGGGCTTATGTATTAAAGATATTGTTAAAATAATTTTTATAATTACTTAATTATCAAAATGAAATGATGCTAATACAAATTCTTTAGAAAATAACCAGCCGGTTTGAAAAATGTTTTTTTTAGAAAATATAAGCTCTCTACTTGAATATTATTGAACAATACAACAAACTATATATATATATATATATATATATATATATAATGATACAATTATTTATTTTATATAAATCAATTAATTATTTAATTAACAATAATAATAATAAAAATATTTCGTCTCAAAAAACTTATTATTTGGCACTCAACACAGTTAATATTTAGAATCGTAAATACCCTTCCCTATCATAATTTAAAAAGTTCCCTCTTGAATATTCAAAACTTGGGGTTAAATGTATTATTTATTATTATAATTGGAAGATCAGTGTAAGACCCGCAAAACCGGTGTCAAACAGTTGGGTTAATATTCTTAAATAGGCAAAAACATGAGTAAATTTTTCTTTGAAAGAGTATGTATATGCAGCGGAAAATCATTTAGAATAAAATTTACACAACTCATGAAAAATATTTATTCAATTGTAATTCGAACTTAAAATTTATCATGTGTAAACAAAAATTGTCTTCCGCTAGAAATGCCTTCACTTGTCGGGTAGTTCCTTGCATCGCCAAGCAGTCATCCATCCATCTCTCTTTTAACCTGAAATCAATCTAACGTGTATGCAAAAGTCAGCTACGCTGAGTGAGTTCAAGTTTTATAAATTTTTATAACAAGTAATTCGTCAAAATAAGAATTAACAAAATACCTCACCCTCAGAGTTAACAATAAGCGCAGTCCGCTAACTAGTTTTCCCCCAAGCATTTAAAAATTTAAAGTCTAGGATAGGCATACTCTGCCTAATTACCTAAAAACTTCTATTATCAATTATATATAATAAGCGCATCCCGCTTATCAACACAAAGTACAATCCAGTCTATGTAAGCCAAACCAAAGCTAGAGATTTAAAGCAGGCATATCCCATCTCTGTCATAGCTCAGTTTATAAGAATACATATAATATGTACTATGTAACATTCCTGACTCAAAACCAAGTCCAGATATTCAAAGTAGGCATATCCCACTTCTGTCATAGCCCAGTTCGACATATCAGGTAGCTCTCAACATAGTCTATTATATAATAACAAGTATAACATAAACTAAGCAACAACCATGACACAAAACTAATACCTTAGATCAGAGCAGGCATATCCCACTTCTGTCATAGCCCAGTTTATAAGGTCAGGTAGTCACCAAACACAGTTTATATATTTATAGAAACACATATAACTTAAACCTATATATACACCTATATATAGGTACATTCATTTTCATATACGTATAAACATATACAACTATCCAAATATATATTTTATTCTAGTTGCATTCAAACATGTAGGTATAAAAACATAATAACCTACTCGCGTTTTAAGCCTAGAGAAAAAATATATATTTGAATTAGTATGGATTTCGTTTGTACGTAAAAGTATTTATAACTTCACATTAAGCGCATTCCGCCTACTTACGTTTCATGCCAAAATAATATATTTATTTACATGAATTTCATTTGTACACAAAAATATTTATAACTTCATAGAAAATATTTTTGTGTGTGACACCCGGCATGTTCGGCTTAAACATATTAGTAACATCTAAGTCTACCTTAGCGATAAACATTTATAAACAAACTTAACTGGGTTAGTTGAGTCGGGTCAAGTTAGGATTGTCCAGGGTACAATGATCTGGAGGATCATTGGGAGTCGTTTTGGTAATACACTAGTACCGGGTTCCGTTGTTGGTGACATTACATGAACTAATTAAGTATATGTGTAGATTATGAGTCGTGTGGTGGATTATATACATAGATGTGGTTAATTGATGTGTAAATGATTATCTGTGCTTAAATGTGTTAAATATAGACTAAGGATGCATGCTTATGTGTTAAGATGTGTTAGAATGCGTTAAACACGACAAACTGGAAAACTAGTTAAAAAGGGGTTCTGGTTCGACCACTTCGAGTGGTCGAAGGAGAAGAAAAGTGTCTGGTTCGACCCATGTAAGTGGGCGAACCAGGGAAGTGGAATTTGAGGAATTCCCTTCGACCAAACAGGGCTCATTCGACCCTATGAAAGGGGCGAAGGAGACCACATTCGACCAATGAATTGGTGCGAAGGAAGATTAGTATAAATACCAACCTTTGTCATTTTTCATCATTTCACAAACCCTAACCGTCCCAAAACGCTCTCAAACGATCTTAAACACTAAGGAAGGAGTTTTTGCTCTTCTTTTTCATAATCTAACCCATCTACAACATCTAAACAAGAATCCAAGGTGTGTTCATAATCCTAAACCTTTTTAAAAGCATTTTAATTCGTTTTCATCTAACCCTAATTGTCCGGATCTGATCTAAGGGTACTTTCATGATTAAAAACCTTTTAAACATCCTTCTAAATCAAAACATGATCCTTTAACATAGGTTTTCATGATGAATAACATATGTAGATTGTGTATTATGTGGTGTTATGTATTGTTCAATGATTTGCTGCTATATCTATGATAGAAACATGATATAGGATTGTTATTGATGTTGGAATATTGTTGTCTAGGGTTAGGATTGGATATATTGATATTTGGGGGTTTTATTGGATTAATACTTGATGTATGAATATTTATGATCAATAGAATGAATAAGAAAGATCGGATAATCGACAAACTGAGTATTTTAAGCTAAACATGAATCGATTTCAAAAGTTTCCAAATTGGGTAAATTATTCATGCATGAAAGTGATGTTTCCATAATTTTTACCATTTTGGGAAAGGGCTGAAACGGACGTATTATCGGGGGAAATCGGTGGGGTTTTGTAGGGATAAGCTATCCATGCTTGACTGCTGTGTTTGATGATGTTTCGGGTCGTTTTGAATGTGTTTGAAGCGTTTTTAGGAAAAATTATACAACAGGGGCGAACCTGGCCTCCTTCGACCAGTCGATGGTGCGAAGGAGGGATCCAGGGTCGAACTTGGGTTTATATTGGACGAATGTGATAAAACGGGCGAAGGAAGCATCAAACGGTCGAACGAGATGTAAAACGGGCGAAGGAGACAAAAAGGTGCGAAGGAGACTTAAAACTGACTGGTTCGACCGTTCTGATGCAGAAATGAGATTTTTGATACAAACTAAGTGTTTTATGCTTGAACCTTACGTGTAATCTACGTGTACTTGATTAGTTAGGGTAATGGGTCACCAACGGGATGTCGGGTCGGTCTAGTGTGTCGGTTAAACATTTAAACACGTTTTAAAACATACTTGGTTACGATCTGGACAATCAGGGACTAGATGACCTTATGGTTATTAGTCGGAACACTTATATGAACATTTTGATAGATCTCCGGTAGAGGGATTATCAAGGGCTAAACATCTTTACTTATATTTGAAGAACGCTACTTAAGGTGAGTTCACGGCCCCACTTTTTCTGCTTTAACTTTTGGGGGAGAAAACATGCGCTAAACGGTTTTGGTAACATATGTCATACTATGGTTTTAACTTTATATTGCTATACGATCTTTTGGAAAGTCCCGGGGGAAACCATGAATGTGCGGGGTTGAACAACGGGGAAATGTGGATAGATCTATTAGGCGTGACCTGCCCCACTCGTCGGCTTGGAGGGCCGGGTGAGTGCATATTGTCTCGAACAGGTACATTGGTATCATGCTGAACATACGGGCTGCTTAAACATGCTGAACATTGCTAAACGTGTCTAGTAATGGTTTCCAATCGTAGTAGTAATGAAACATACGCCTAGCTAGCGTACTTGGTAACATTGATATAGTATAGACATGGTAACGTTTTGGTAACATATTGAACAAACCTGTGAACTCAACAGCATTATATGTTGACATCTTTTTGGCTTGTTTTTCTCAGGTCGCTAAGGTAGCAATGAACGGAACTAGGCGCACGGGTCTGTATTGGCGTCTAGTCTTAGGGCACGTTTTGTAATAAAAGTATTTTGAACAACTTTTGAGATGACAGCATAGTTGATTAAATGCTACTGAAACGCTTCCGCCTATTAAATTAATGGTTATGTCTGTTTACGTTTTCATATAGAGTTGTTTATTGTGATCGTTGACTTGGATCCTGGTTTGTCATGCGCCTCGCGATAAAACCCCGCAAGTGGTAATTTGAGGGTGTGACATCGTGACTTCATAAAAATCAGCATGCATGTTAGCCCAAATATTTAGAAAAATAACTAAAAGAGTGAGCACAAGAACTCACCTGAATAAGGTTTGCGAGTTGGCGATAGCTAGAAGCGAGCAAAGACGTAGTCTAACAGTGGCTTCAATACAACGAAGGATAGAAACAATAACATATCCATGCCATATTTTATCATCATCAACTTCCTTGAAAAATAAAGAACCCATACTAAAATCTTATGAGTTCACCACCTCATACGTAATCACCATTACCTATAAAACTTTAATTATCTAATTCCTATAAAATCATCATCACCATCCAGCGACATCTTTCTAAGAACTACAAAGAACCCATCGTTCTTCATGCCATACAATATGCCAACATGAGGTGCGTGTACTTAATCTGATTCTCGCGAACAGATTAGACATCATCCCCAACCATGGCTTTCTTCGAACCACATGACGGTTGCTTGGCTAAACACCATTAGGCTCATCGCTACACCACTCCGCCGACCGCCACACATCATCCTCACCATCACCTTCGTTTTACATGACCATTGCCGTCGCATTCCATAACCGCAACCGAACCCAAGATCATGATCCGATCTCATGCGAACCATACATGTATAACATTATTAAAGGATTAGAGCTTACTCGAACATGAACTGATTATCAGATTATACGATAATCACTTTCGTAGCCGCATTCTCAACAAAAATCGTCGTCGTCGAGTTTATTGAGAATGTGATAAACATGTCCTCCCTTCGTGAGTAGGTTCCTTTTTTTTATCTATATATATATAAAACAAAGATAATTATAAATTTGCGATGCCTATAACCAGTTGGCATGATTGAGAATGTTTTTAGTTCCCCATTTAAGATGGTCAAATGGTTTCCATAAAATTTGTACTCAATTTCGCTTGCCTGATTTGTCGCGGCTGACTTTTCAGATGGGGTTTTATATGTCTAAATATATAGAGAGAGAGAATTAAGTTAAGTGCTACACTAAGGTCCCTCAAATTCAAACGTGTATTAACTTGTTCTCAAAGTTATATAAAACCAACTTACATAAATTGCAATTTGGTCCTTTTGATTCATATAACAATGAATTAAACGTTGCACTCGTTAAGCTACCCACCAATAACGTCTTATGCGGCAAAACCCATTGATGGGTCCATTTGATGGACGTCAGGAAGTCAACTAGTCTAAAAAATTATTTAGAGAATTTTCGGGGTGTTACAATCAGTTTTACAACAACTGTTAATAATAACAACAGATGTGTTAAAACAACTGTCATTAAATATAATTTCACTTCTAATGTTATATCTTATACAACAACTCTTATTACAACAACTCTTATTATTTGCAACACGGCCCTGTTAATGTTAAAATTCCTAAACACGCTTCCCTATGTGATTTAAAACTTTCCCTCCTAAAAATTCAAAACTTAGAGCTTACTTATTAAAGACATTTTTAAGATAATTTTTATAATTATTTAATTGTCAAAATGAAATGATGCTAATACAAAATCTTTAGAAAATAACCAGCCGGTTTGAAAAATATTTTTTTAGAAAATATAACCTCTCAAATTGAATATTATTGAACAATACAACCAACTATATCTATAATGATACAATGTTTTATCTTATTTAAATCAATTAATAATTAAATTAATAATAATAAAAATAAAAATATTTCGTCTCAAAAAACTTATTATTTGGCACTCAACACAGTTAATGTTCAGAATCGTAAATTACTTACCTATAATATTTTTAAAAGTTGCCCCTTAAACATTCAAAACTTGGGCTTAAATGTATTATTTATTATTATAATTGAAAGATATGTTTTACAACAACTTTTAATAATAACAACATATGTTGTTAAAACAGCTGTCATCATATAGAATTTTTCTTGCAATGATATAACTTATGCAACAACTCTTATTATTTGAATCTCGACCCTGTTAACGTTAAAATTCCTAAACACGCTTCCCTATGTGATTTAAAACTTTCCGTCCTAAAAATTCAAAACTTAGGGCTTATTTATTAAAGATAGTTTTAAAATATTTTTTATAATTATTTAATTATCAAAATGAAATGATGCTAATACAAAATCTTTAGAAAAGAACCAGCCGGTTTGAAAAATATTTTTTTATAAAATATAAGCTATCAACTTGAATATTATTGAACAATACAACCAACTATATATATAATGATACATTGTTTTATCTTATATAAATTATTCAATTATTAAATTAACAATAATAATAATAAAAATATTTCGTCTCAAAAAACTTATTATTTGTCACTCAACACAGTTATTGTTCAGAATCGCAAATACACTTCCCTATAATAATTTTAAAAGTTCCCTCTTGAATATTCAAAAAATGGGCTTAAATGTATTATTTATTATTATAATTGGAAGATATGATTTACAACAACTGTTAATAATAACAACAGATGTTGTTAAAACAGCTGTCATCAAATAAAATTTCACTTGCAATGATATAACTTATACAACAACTCTTATTACAACATTTCTTATTATTTGCAACTCGAACCTGTTAATGTTAAAATTCCTAAACACGCTTCCCGATGTGATTTAAAACTTTCCCTCCTTAAAATTCAAAACTTAGGGCTTACTTATTAAAGATAGTTTTAAAATAATTTAATTATCAAAATGAAATGATGCTAATACAAAATATTTAGAAAATAACCAGCTGGTTTGAAAAATGTTTTTTTTTTTAGAAAATATAACTTCTCTACTTGAATATTATTGAACAATACAACAAACTATATATATATATATATATATATATATATAATGATACAATTATTTATTTTATATATATCAATTAATTATTTAATTAACAATAATAATAATAAAAATATTTCGTCTCAAAAAACTTATTATTTGGCACTCAACACAGTTATTGTTCAGAATCGTAAATACACTTACCTATAATAATTTTAAAAGTTCCCTCTTGAATATTCAAAACTTGGGCTTAAATGTATTATTTATTATTATAATTGGAAGATATGTTTTACAACAACTGTTAATAATAACAACATATGTTGTTAAAACAGCTATCATCAAATAGAATTTCTCTTGCAATGATATAACTTATGCAACAACTCTTATTACAACATCTCTTATTATTTGCAACTCGAATCTGTTAATGTTAAAATTCCTAAACACGCTTCCCTATGTGATTTAAAACTTTCCCTCCTAAAACATCAAAAGTTAGGGCTTACTTATTAAAGATAGTTTTAAAATAATTTTTATAATTATTTAATTATCAAAATGAAATGATGCTAATAAAAAATCTTAGAAAATAACCAGCTGGTTTGAAAAATATTTTTTTTTTATAAAATATAAGCTATCAACTTGAATATTATTGAACAATACAAGCAACTATATATATAATTATACAATGTTTTTTCTTATATAAATCATTTAATTATTAAATTAATAATAATAAAAATAAAAATATTTCATCTCAAAAAACTTATTATTTGGCACTCAAAACAGTTATTGTTCAGAATCGTAAATACACCTACCTATTATAATTTTAAAAGTTCCCTCTTGAATATTCAAAACATGGGCTTAAATGTATTATTTATTATTATAATTGGAAGATATGTTTTACAACAACTTTTAATAATAAGAACAGATGTTGTTAAAACAGTGGATATCAAATAGAATTTCACTTGCAATGATATAACTTATACAACAACTCTTATTACATCATCTCTTATTATTTGCAACTCGAACCTGTTAAGGTTAAAATTCCTAAACACGCTTCCCTATGTGATTTAAAACTTTCCCTCCTAAAAATTCAAAACTTAGGGCTTATGTATTAAAGATATTGTTAAAATAATTTTTATAATTACTTAATTATCAAAATGAAATGATGCTAATACAAATTCTTTAGAAAATAACCAGCCGGTTTGAAAAATGTTTTTTTTAGAAAATATAAGCTCTCTACTTGAATATTATTGAACAATACAACAAACTATATATATATATATATAATGATGCAATTATTTATTTTATATAAATCAATTAATTATTTAATTAACAATAATAATAATAAAAATATTTCGTCTCAAAAAACTTATTATTTGGCACTCAACACAGTTAATATTTAGAATCGTAAATACCCTTCCCTATCATAATTTAAAAAGTTCCCTCTTGAATATTCAAAACTTGGGGTTAAATGTATTATTTATTATTATAATTGGAAGATCAGTGTAAGACCCGCAAAACCGGTGTCAAACAGTTGGGTTAATATTCTTAAATAGGCAAAAACATGAGTAAATTTTTCTTTGAAAGAGTATGTATATGCAGCGGAAAATCATTTAGAATAAAATTTACACAACTCATGAAAAATATTTATTCAATTGTAATTCGAACTTAAAATTTATCATGTGTAAACAAAAATTGTCTTCCGCTAGAAATGCCTTCACTTGTCGGGTAGTTCCTTGCATCGCCAAGCAGTCATCCATCCATCTCTCTTTTAACCTGAAATCAATCTAACGTGTATGCAAAAGTCAGCTACGCTGAGTGAGTTCAAGTTTTATAAATTTTTATAACAAGTAATTCGTCAAAATAAGAATTAACAAAATACCTCACCCTCAGAGTTAACAATAAGCGCAGTCCGCTAACTAGTTTTCCCCCAAGCATTTAAAAATTTAAAGTCTAGGATAGGCATACTCTGCCTAATTACCTAAAAACTTCTATTATCAATTATATATAATAAGCGCATCCCGCTTATCAACACAAAGTACAATCCAGTCTATGTAAGCCAAACCAAAGCTAGAGATTTAAAGCAGGCATATCCCATCTCTGTCATAGCTCAGTTTATAAGAATACATATAATATGTACTATGTAACATTCCTGACTCAAAACCAAGTCCAGATATTCAAAGTAGGCATATCCCACTTCTGTCATAGCCCAGTTCGACATATCAGGTAGCTCTCAACATAGTCTATTATATAATAACAAGTATAACATAAACTAAGCAACAACCATGACACAAAACTAATACCTTAGATCAGAGCAGGCATATCCCACTTCTGTCATAGCCCAGTTTATAAGGTCAGGTAGTCACCAAACACAGTTTATATATTTATAGAAACACATATAACTTAAACCTATATATACACCTATATATAGGTACATTCATTTTCATATACGTATAAACATATACAACTATCCAAATATATATTTTATTCTAGTTGCATTCAAACATGTAGGTATAAAAACATAATAACCTACTCGCGTTTTAAGCCTAGAGAAAAAATATATATTTGAATTAGTATGGATTTCGTTTGTACGTAAAAGTATTTATAACTTCACATTAAGCGCATTCCGCCTACTTACGTTTCATGCCAAAATAATATATTTATTTACATAAATTTCATTTGTACACAAAAATATTTATAACTTCATAGAAAATATTTTTGTGTGTGACACCCGGCATGTTCGGCTTAAACATATTAGTAACATCTAAGTCTACCTTAGCGATAAACGTTTATAAACAAACTTAACTGGGTTAGTTGAGTCGGGTCAAGTTAGGATTGTCCAGGGTACAATGATCTGGAGGATCATTGGGAGTCGTTTTGGTAATACACTAGTACCGGGTTCCGTTGTTGGTGACATTACATGAACTAATTAAGTATATGTGTAGATTATGAGTCGTGTGGTGGATTATATACATAGATGTGGTTAATTGATGTGTAAATGATTATCTGTGCTTAAATGTGTTAAATATAGACTAAGGATGCATGCTTATGTGTTAAGATGTGTTAGAATGCGTTAAACACGACAAACTGGAAAACTAGTTAAAAAGGGGTTCTGGTTCGACCACTTCGAGTGGTCGAAGGAGAAGAAAAGTGTCTGGTTCGACCCATGTAAGTGGGCGAACCAGGGAAGTGGAATTTGAGGAATTCCCTTCGACCAAACAGGGCTCATTCGACCCTATGAAAGGGGCGAAGGAGACCACATTCGACCAATGAATTGGTGCGAAGGAAGATTAGTATAAATACCAACCTTTGTCATTTTTCATCATTTCACAAACCCTAACCGTCCCAAAACGCTCTCAAACGATCTTAAACACTAAGGAAGGAGTTTTTGCTCTTCTTTTTCATAATCTAACCCATCTACAACATCTAAACAAGAATCCAAGGTGTGTTCATAATCCTAAACCTTTTTAAAAGCATTTTAATTCGTTTTCATCTAACCCTAATTGTCCGGATATGATCTAAGGGTACTTTCATGATTAAAAACCTTTTAAACATCCTTCTAAATCAAAACATGATCCTTTAACATAGGTTTTCATGATGAATAACATATGTAGATTGTGTATTATGTGGTGTTATGTATTGTTCAATGATTTGCTGCTATATCTATGATAGAAACATGATATAGGATTGTTATTGATGTTGGAATATTGTTATCTAGGGTTAGGATTGGATATATTGATATTTGGGGGTTTTATTGGATTAATACTTGATGTATGAATATTTATGATCAATAGAATGAATAAGAAAGATCGGATAATCGACAAACTGAGTATTTTAAGCTAAACATGAATCGATTTCAAAAGTTTCCAAATTGGGTAAATTATTCATGCATGAAAGTGATGTTTCCATAATTTTTACCATTTTGGGAAAGGGCTGAAACGGACGTATTATCGGGGGAAATCGGTGGGGTTTTGTAGGGATAAGTTATCCATGCTTGACTGCTGTGTTTGATGATGTTTCGGGTCGTTTTGAATGTGTTTGAAGCGTTTTTAGGAAAAATTATACAACAGGGGCGAACCTGGCCTCCTTCGACCAGTCGATGGTGCGAAGGAGGGATCCAGGGTCGAACTTGGGTTTATATTGGACGAATGTGATAAAACGGGCGAAGGAAGCATCAAACGGTCGAACGAGATGTAAAACGGGCGAAGGAGACAAAAAGGTGCGAAGGAGACTTAAAACTGACTGGTTCGACCGTTCTGATGCAGAAATGGATACAAACTAAGTGTTTTATGCTTGAACCTTACGTGTAAATCTACGTGTACTTGATTAGTTAGGGTAATGGGTCACCAACGGGATGTCGGGTCGGTCTAGTGTGTCGGTTAAACATTTAAACACGTTTTAAAACATACTTGGTTACGATCTGGACAATCAGGGACTAGATGACCTTATGGTTATTAGTCGGAACACTTATATGAACATTTTGATAGATCTCCGGTAGAGGGATTATCAAGGGCTAAACATCTTTACTTATATTTGAAGAACGCTACTTAAGGTGAGTTCACGGCCCCACTTTTTCTGCTTTAACTTTTGGGGGAGAAAACATGCGCTAAAACGGTTTGGTAACATATGTCATACTATGGTTTTTACTTTATATTGCTATACGATCTTTTGGAAAGTCCCGGGGGAAACCATGAATGTGCGGGTTGAACAACGGGGAAATGTGGATAGATCTATTAGGCGTGACTGCCCCACTCGTCGGCTTGGAGGGCCGGGTGAGTGCATATTGTCTCGAACAGGTACATTGGTATCATGCTGAACATACGGGCTGCTTAAACATGCTGAACATTGCTAAACGTGTCTAGTAATGGTTTCCAATCGTAGTAGTAATGAAACATACGCCTAGCTAGCGTACTTGGTAACATTGATATAGTATGGACATGGTAACGTTTTGGTAACATATTGAACCAAACCTGTGAACTCAACAGCATTATATGTTGAACATCTTTTTGGCTTGTTTTTCTCAGGTCGCTAAGGTAGCAATGAACGGAACTAGGCGCACGGGTCTGTATGGCGTCTAGTCTTAGGGACGTTTTGTAATAAAAGTATTTTGAACAACTTTTGAGATGACAGCATAGTTGATTAAATGCTACTGAAACGCTTCGCCTATTAAATTAATGGTTATGTCTGTTTACGTTTTCATATAGAGTTGTTTATTGTGATCGTTGACTTGGATCCTGGTTTGTCATGCGCCTCGCGATAAAACCCCGCAAGTGGTAATTTGAGGGTGTGACATCGTGACTTCATAAAAATCAGCATGCATGTTAGCCCCAAATAGTTAGAAAAATAACTAAAAGAGTGAGCACAAGAACTCCCCTGAATAAGGTTTGCGAGTTGGCGATAGCTAGAAGCGAGCAAAGACGTAGTCTAACAGTGGCTTCAATACAACGAAGGATAGAAACAATAACATATCCATGCCATATTTTATCATCATCAACTTCCTGAAGAAATAAAGAACCCATACTAAAATCTTATGAGTTCACCACCCTCATACGTAATCACCATTACCTATAAAACTTTAATTATCTAATTCCTATAAAATCATCATCACCATCCAGCGACATCTTTCTAAGAACTACTAAAGAACCCATCGTGTCTTCATGCCATACAATATGCCAACATGAGGTGCGTGTACTTAATCTGATTCTCCGCGAACAGATTAGACATCATCCCCAACCATGGCTTTTCTTCGAACCACATGACGGTGGCTTGGCTAAACACCATTAGGCTCATCGCTACACCCACTCCGCCGACCGCCACACATCATCCTCACCATCACCTTCGTTTTACATGACCATTGCCGTCGCATTCCATAACCGCAACCGAACCCAAGATCATGATCCGATCTCATGCGAACCATACATGTATAACATTATTAAAGGATTAGAGCTTACTCGAACATGAACTGATTATCAGATTATACGATAATCACTTTCGTAGCCGCATTCTCAACAAAAATCGTCGTCGTCGAGTTTATTGAGAATGTGATAAACATGTCCTCCCTTCGTGAGTAGGTTCCTTTTTTTTATCTATATATATATAAAACAAAGATAATTATAAATTTTGCGATGCCTATAACCAGTTGGCATGATTGAGAATGTTTTTAGTTCCCCATTAAGATGGTCAAATGGTTTCCATAAAATTTGTACTCAATTTCGCTTGCCCTGATTTGTCGCGGCTGACTTTTCAGATGGGGTTTTATATGTCTAAATATATAGAGAGAGAGAATTAAGTTAAGTGCTACACTAAGGTCCCTCAAATTCAAACGTGTATTAACTTGTTCTCAAAGTTATATAAACACCAACTTACATAAATTGCAATTTGGTCCTTTTGATTCATATAACAATGAATTAAACGTTGCACTCGTTAAGCTACCCACCAATAACGTCTTATGCGGCAAAAACCCATTGATGGTCCATTTGATGGACGTCAGGAAGTCAACTAGTCTAAAAAATTATTTAGAGAATTTTCGGGGTGTTACAATCAGTTTTACAACAACTGTTAATAATAACAACAGATGTGTTAAAACAACTGTCATTAAATATAATTTCACTTCTAATGTTATATCTTATACAACAACTCTTATTACAACAACTCTTATTATTTGCACACGGCCCTGTTAATGTTAAAATTCCTAAACACCGCTTCCCTATGTGATTGTAAAACTTTCCCTCCTAAAAATTCAAAACTTAGAGCTTACTTATTAAAGACATTTTTAAGATAATTTTTATAATTATTTAATTGTCAAAATGAAATGATGCTAATACAAAATCTTTAGAAAATAACCAGCCCGGTTTGAAAAATATTTTTTTAGAAAATATAACCTCTCAAATTGAATATTATTGAACAATACAACCAACTATATCTATAATGATACAATGTTTTATCTTATTTAAATCAATTAATAATTAAATTAATAATAATAAAAATAAAAATATTTCGTCTCAAAAAACTTATTATTTGGCACTCAACACAGTTAATGTTCAGAATCGTAAATTACTTACCTATAATATTTTAAAAGTTGCCCCTTAAACATTCAAAACTTGGGCTTAAATGTATTATTTATTATTATAATTGAAAAGATATGTTTTACAACAACTTTTAATAATAACAACATATGTTGTTAAAACAGCTGTCATCATATAGAATTTTTCTTGCAAATGATATAACTTATGCAACAACTCTTATTATTTGAATCTCGACCCTGTTAACGTTAAAATTCCTAAACAACGCTTCCCTATGTGATTTTAAAACTTTCCATCCTAAAAATTCAAAACTTAGGGCTTATTTATTAATGATAGTTTTAAAATATTTTTTATAATTATTTAATTATCAAAATGAAATGATGCTAATACAAAATCTTTAGAAAAGAACCAGCCGGTTTGAAAAATATTTTTTTATAAAATATAAGCTATCAACTTGAATATTATTGAACAATACAACAAACTATATATATAATGATACATTGTTTTATCTTATATAAATTATTCAATTATTAAATTAACAATAATATAATAAAAATATTTCGTCTCAAAAAACTTATTATTTGTCACTCAACACAGTTATTGTTCAGATCGCAAATACACTTCCCTATAATAATTTTAAAAGTTCCCTCTTGAATATTCAAAAAATGGGCTTAAATGTATTATTTATTATTATAATTGGAAGATATGATTTACAACAACTGTTAATAATAACAACAGATGTTGTTAAAACAGCTGTCATCAAATAAAATTTCACTTGCAATGATATAACTTATACAACAACTCTTATTACAACATTTCTTATTATTTGCAACTCGAACCTGTTAATGTTAAAATTCCTAAACACGCTTCCCGATGTGATTTAAAACTTTCCCTCCTTAAAATTCAAAACTTAGGGCTTACTTATTAAAGATAGTTTTAAAATAATTTAATTATCAAAATGAAATGATGCTATACAAAATATTTAGAAAATAACCAGCTGGTTTGAAAAATGTTTTTTTTTTTTAGAAAATATAACTTCTCTACTTGAATATTATTGAACAATACAACAAACTATATATATATATATATATATATATATATAATGATACAATTATTTATTTTATATAAATCAATTAATTATTTAATTAACAATAATAATAAAAATATTTCGTCTCAAAAAACTTATTATTTGGCACTCAACACAGTTATTGTTCAGAATCGTAAATACACTTACCTATAATAATTTTAAAATGTTCCCTCTTGAATATTCAAAAACTTGGGCTTAAATGTATTATTTATTATTATAATGGAAGATATGTTTTACAACAACTGTTAATAATAACAACATATGTTGTTAAAACAGCTATCATCAAATAGAATTTCTCTTGCAATGATATAACTTATGCAACAACTCTTATTATCAACATCTCTTATTATTTGCAACTCGAATCTGTTAATGTTAAAATTCCTAAACACGCTTCCCTATGTGATTTAAAACTTTCCCTCCTAAAACATCAAAACTTAGGGCTTACTTATTAAAGATAGTTTTAAAATATTTTTATAATTATTTAATTATCAAAATGAAATGATGCTAATAAAAAATCTTAGAAAATAACCAGCTGGTTTGAAAAATATTTTTTTTTATAAAATATAAGCTATCAACTTGAATATTATTGAACAATACAAGCAACTATATATATAATTATACAATGTTTTTTCTTATATAAATCATTTAATTATTAAATTAATAATAATAAAAATAAAAATATTTCATCTCAAAAAACTTATTATTTGGCACTCAAAACAGTTATTGTTCAGAATCGTAAATACACCTACCTATTATAATTTTAAAAGTTCCCTCTTGAATATTCAAAACATGGCTTAAATGTATTATTTATTATTATAATTGGAAGATATGTTTTACAATAACTTTTAATAATAAGAACAGATGTTGTTAAAACAGTGGATATCAAATAGAATTTCACTTGCAATGATATAACTTATACAACAACTCTTATTACATCATCTCTTATTATTTGCAACTCGAACCTGTTAAGGTTAAAATTCCTAAACACGCTTCCCTATGTGATTTAAAACTTTCCCTCCTAAAAATTCAAACTTAGGGCTTATGTATTAAAGATATTGTTAAAATAATTTTTATAATTACTTAATTATCAAAATGAAATGATGCTAATACAAATTCTTTAGAAAATAACCAGCCGGTTTGAAAAATGTTTTTTATAAAATATAACCTCTCAAATTGAATATTATTGAACAATACAACCAACTATATATATAATGATACAACGTTTTATCTTATATAAATCAATTAATTATTAAATTAATAATAATAAAAATAAAAATATTTCATCTCAAAAAAACTTATCTGTCACACCCTCAAGTTCCACGTGCGGGGTTTTACCGCGAGGCGCGTGACAAACCAGGATCTAAGTCAACGGTCACAACAAACGACACTATATGACACGTAAAATGAAATAAACAACCATCAAGTTTTCATAAATCCATTCGCTGCGGAAGCGTAACTTTATTACAACTCAAAATGTAAAAGTACGTAAGTCTGAAAAAGATAAGAAAATGCATATGAATCCTAGACGCCGTGTGACTCCGTGCGCCTATGATAAGCTGCTACCTCAACGACCTGAGACAAACATGCTAAAAACGTCAGCAAATAATGCCGGTGAGTTCACAGGTTTTATGTTAAACATTTAAGTAATGAAACTCATCATGTTATCACTATGTCAGAAATGATAGCGTTAGCTAGACGCATGAGTAATACTACTACGACCGGAAACCATTACAGACAACGATATATGATTTTTGCCCGAAACGATTATGCACTACCTCCAGTAGCGTTATGACCGAGACAATATGCACCCGCCCGGCAACCAGCCGACGGGTGGGGTCTGTCAGTCCCAATAGATCTATTCACATTTCCCCCGTTATGCTATCCAGCATATTCACGGCCCCCCTAACCCCGTTGCTAAAACCTGACAACGGGATCAGGCCTATCGCAATTGGGGCTATCTGGCGGAGGTTAGTCTCTAAAGTTGCTATGCGTAAGGTTGGGAAGGAGATGGCGACTTACTTGGGGGATTATCAATTTGGAGTTAGGGTTTCGAATGGGGCGGAGGCCATTCTTCATAGCGCAAATAGGTTTTTAAATGCATCCCATAACAACGGGTCGCTGGCCATGCTCACTGTTGATTTTTCAAACGCGTTCAACTTGGTTGACCGTACACATCTCCTGCATGAAGTTAGTGTCCGCTGCCCATCAATCTACCCTTGGGTCCAGTTTCTTTACGCTCAACCTGCAAGGCTATACGTGGGTGATACTTGCATTGGGGCCTCCACCGGGGTACAACAGGGGGGTCCTCTGGGACCGCTCCTGTTCGCGCTTGTCCTGCACCCACTAGTCCTTCGTGTGGACAAATGCTGCTCCCTCCGCTTTCATGCTTGGTACTTGGACGATGGAACGATTATGGGGGAGGCTGAAGAAGTGGCCAAAGCCTTCGAGATTATTCGAAACGAGGGGCCGAATTTGGGGCTTACGCTTAATGTTAAGAAATCGGAAGTCTTTTGGCCATCGTGCAATGGAGCGAAAAGGAAACCTGGGCTGTTCCCTGATGACATTGGGAGACCGGAAAGGGGTGTGAAACTCCTCGGGGGGGGCCGTAAGCCGAGATGGGGGCTATATTAGTTCTTTGGCGGTTAAAAGAGCTCGACGAGCTGTGGATCTGATGGGTCTTCTTGAGAAGCTGCGGGATCCCCAAAGTGAACTCCTTCTACTCCGCTCTTGCATGGGGGTCTCTAAGCTACTATTTGGTCTTCGGACGTGTCAACCGGAATTTGTTATTGAAGCCGTATCTATTTTCGACAAGGGGCTACGTGAGGCGGTTGAAGATATTGTTATATGTGGGGGGGCAGTTTTTTGGGGATTTTCAATGGCGGGTGGCGTCCTTGCCGATACGTTCAGGAGGGCTTGGGCTCTGTTCGGCAGAGGACGCAGCTGCGTATGCCTTTGTTGCCTCCAGGGTGCAGTCCTGGAAGTTGCAAGACCACATCTTAAGGAGCAGTGGCGTGGTAGGAATTGACTCAGATTACAAGTTTGCGTTAGACGTTGTTTGCAACTCTCTTCCTGATCTTGACTTGGGTGGTTTCATGGATAAAGACACCGCCCCCAAGAAAGCCCAAAAAACCTTGGCGAGTGCATTTACCCAGAAAACCCTTCACAATATGGAAGAGAAGTTTGGTATGACCCCCCGTCAGAAAGCGGTGTTCGAATGCCTCAAGGGGGCGCATGCTCAAGATTTCCTAACTGTCCTCCCGATCGATGGGCTTGGGCAACATATGTCAGCTATCGAATACCGGGCCATCCTGAAGTACAGACTTATGATCCCCATGTTCCCTGTTGACGAGTCGTGCCCGATTTGTAAGAAAGCTTGTTTGGATAAATTTGGGGAACACGCCCTACATTGTAAGGAAATGCCGGGATTTAAATACCGACATGACTTAGTTAAGGATGCCTTGTGGGATGTTTTGCGGAAGGCTGGGATCTCAGCTAAGAAAGAAGCCCCAGTTAATTTTCTGACGGACCCGCTAGACGGGCGGTCCACCTTACGGCTAGCAGATGTCCTTGTGTTCGGATGGGCTCAAGGTAAGCATGCGTGTGTTGACCTCACTGGGGTGTCCCCTCTGGTGGGGTTTCGGGATGTAGGGTTCGTAGCAGGGCAAGCAGTCTTGAAAGCTGAATCAAAGAAAGTCGCTAAACATGAAAACGCCTGCCTTGAAAACCAGCATGTCTTCGTACCCTTCGCTTTTGATACTTTTGGGGGCCTTGCCCCCGAAGCCATCCGATTTCTAGATCGGGTACAAAGAGTGACACATAGTAATTACTCGACAGCCAGGGACCAAAGTTTTATTTTTAATAGAGTAGGTTTTGCTATCCAAAAGGGGTGGCGGCGCAACTTGTTGCCCGCTTACCAGCCGTCCACTTGTAATGTGTTTGTGGGTTTATTTGTCTTTAAGTGAAAAAAAAAATGAATACGCCAAAAAAAAAAATTATCAAAATGAAATGATGCTAATACAAAATCTTTAGAAAAGAACCAGCCGGTTTGAAAAATATTTTTTTATAAAATATAAGCTATCAACTTGAATATTATAGAACAATACAACCAACTATATATATAATGATACATTGTTTTATCTTATATAAATTATTCAATTATTAAATTAACAATAATAATAATAAAAATATTTCGTCTCAAAAAACTTATTATTTGTCACTCAACACAGTTATTGTTCAGAATCGCAAATACACTTCCCTATAATAATTTTAAAAGTTCCCTCTTGAATATTCAAAAAATGGGCTTAAATGTATTATTTATTATTATAATTGGAAGATATGTTTTACAACAACTGTTAATAATAACAACAGATGTTGTTAAAACAGCTGTCATCAAATAAAATTTCACTTGCAATGATATAACTTATACAACAACTCTTATTACAACATTACTTATTATTTGCAACTCGAACCTGTTAATGTTAAAATTCCTAAACACGCTTCCCTATGTGATTTAAAACTTTCCCTCCTTAAAATTCAAAACTTAGGGCTTACTTATTAAAGATAGTTTTAAAATAATTTAATTATCAAAATGAAATGATGCTAATACAAAATATTTAGAAAATAACCAGCTGGTTTGAAAAATGTTTTTTTTTTTTAGAAAATATAACTTCTCTACTTGAATATTATTGAACAATACAACAAACTATATATATATATATATAATGATACAATTATTTATTTTATATAAATCAATTAATTATTTAATTAACAATAATAATAATAAAAATATTTCGTCTCAAAAAACTTATTATTTGGCACTCAACACAGTTATTGTTCAGAATCGTAAATACACTTACCTATAATAATTTTAAAAGTTCCCTCTTGAATATTCAAAAAATGGGCTTAAATGTATTATTTATTATTATAATTGGAAGATATGTTTTACAACAACTGTTAATAATAACAACAGATGTTGTTAAAACAGCTGTCATCAAATAAAATTTCACTTGCAATGATATAACTTATACAACAACTCTTATTACAACATTACTTATTATTTGCAACTCGAACCTGTTAATGTTAAAATTCCTAAACACGCTTCCCTATGTGATTTAAAACTTTCCCTCCTTAAAATTCAAAACTTAGGGCTTACTTATTAAAGATAGTTTTAAAATAATTTAATTATCAAAATGAAATGATGCTAATACAAAATATTTAGAAAATAACCAGCTGGTTTGAAAAATGTTTTTTTTTTTTAGAAAATATAACTTCTCTACTTGAATATTATTGAACAATACAACAAACTATATATATATATATATAATGATACAATTATTTATTTTATATAAATCAATTAATTATTTAATTAACAATAATAATAATAAAAATATTTCGTCTCAAAAAACTTATTATTTGGCACTCAACACAGTTATTGTTCAGAATCGTAAATACACTTACCTATAATAATTTTAAAAGTTCCCTCTTGAATATTCAAAACTTGGGCTTAAATGTATTATTTATTATTATAATTGGAAGATATGTTTTACAACAACTGTTAATAATAACAACATATGTAGTTAAAACAGCTATCATCAAATAGAATTTCTCTTGCAATGATATAACTTATGCAACAACTCTTATTACAACATCTCTTATTATTTGCAACTCGAATCTGTTAATGTTAAAATTCCTAAACACGCTTCCCTATGTGATTTAAAACTTTCCCTCCTAAAACTTCAAAACTTAGGGCTTACTTATTAAAGATAGTTTTAAAATAATTTTTATAATTATTTAATTATCAAAATGAAATGATGCTAATAAAAAATCTTAGAAAATAACCAGCTGGTTTGAAAAATAGTTTTTTTTTATAAAATATAAGCTATCAACTTGAATATTATAGAACAATACAAGCAACTATATATATAATGATACAATGTTTTTTCTTATATAAATCATTTAATTATTAAATTAATAATAATAAAAATAAAAATATTTCATCTCAAAAAACTTATTATTTGGCACTCAAAACAGTTATTGTTCAGAATCGTAAATACACCTACCTATTATAATTTTAAAAGTTCCCTCTTGAATATTCAAAACATGGGCTTAAATGTATTATTTATTATTATAATTGGAAGATATGTTTTACAACAACTTTTAATAATAAGAACAGATGTTGTTAAAACAGTGGATATCAAATAGAATTTCACTTGCAATGATATAACTTATACAACAACTCTTATTACATCATCTCTTATTATTTGCAACTCGAACCTGTTAAGGTTAAAATTCCTAAACACGCTTCCCTATGTGATTTAAAACTTTCCCTCCTAAAAATTCAAAACTTAGGGCTTATGTATTAAAGATATTGTTAAAATAATTTTTATAATTACTTAATTATCAAAATGAAATGATGCTAATACAAAATATTTAGAAAATAACCAGCTGGTTTGAAAAATGTTTTTTTTTTTTAGAAAATATAACTTCTCTACTTGAATATTATTGAACAATACAACAAACTATATATATATATATATATATATATAATGATACAATTATTTATTTTATATAAATCAATTAATTATTTAATTAACAATAATAATAATAAAAATATTTCGTCTCAAAAAACTTATTATTTGGCACTCAACACAGTTATTGTTCAGAATCGTAAATACACTTACCTATAATAATTTTAAAAGTTCCCTCTTGAATATTCAAAACTTGGGCTTAAATGTATTATTTATTATTATAATTGGAAGATATGTTTTACAACAACTGTTAATAATAACAACATATGTAGTTAAAACAGCTATCATCAAATAGAATTTCTCTTGCAATGATATAACTTATGCAACAACTCTTATTACAACATCTCTTATTATTTGCAACTCGAATCTGTTAATGTTAAAATTCCTAAACACGCTTCCCTATGTGATTTAAAACTTTCCCTCCTAAAACTTCAAAACTTAGGGCTTACTTATTAAAGATAGTTTTAAAATAATTTTTATAATTATTTAATTATCAAAATGAAATGATGCTTATAAAAAATCTTAGAAAATAACCAGCTGGTTTGAAAAATAGTTTTTTTTTATAAAATATAAGCTATCAACTTGAATATTATAGAACAATACAAGCAACTATATATATAATGATACAATGTTTTTTCTTATATAAATCATTTAATTATTAAATTAATAATAATAAAAATAAAAATATTTCATCTCAAAAAACTTATTATTTGGCACTCAAAACAGTTATTGTTCAGAATCGTAAATACACCT
This sequence comes from Ambrosia trifida, assembly GCA_028751855.1. Taxonomy (NCBI): domain Eukaryota; kingdom Viridiplantae; phylum Streptophyta; class Magnoliopsida; order Asterales; family Asteraceae; genus Ambrosia; species Ambrosia trifida. The sequence continues at coordinate 147,622,903 of CM054124.1, read as the reverse complement.
ACCTATTATAATTTTAAAAGTTCCCTCTTGAATATTCAAAACATGGGCTTAAATGTATTATTTATTATTATAATTGGAAGATATGTTTTACAACAACTTTTAATAATAAGAACAGATGTTGTTAAAACAGTGGATATCAAATAGAATTTCACTTGCAATGATATAACTTATACAACAACTCTTATTACATCATCTCTTATTATTTGCAACTCGAACCTGTTAAGGTTAAAATTCCTAAACACGCTTCCCTATGTGATTTAAAACTTTCCCTCCTAAAAATTCAAAACTTAGGGCTTATGTATTAAAGATATTGTTAAAATAATTTTTATAATTACTTAATTATCAAAATGAAATGATGCTAATACAAATTCTTTAGAAAATAACCAGCCGGTTTGAAAAATGTTTTTTATAAAATATAACCTCTCAAATTGAATATTATTGAACAATACAACCAACTATATATATAATGATACAACGTTTTATCTTATATAAATCAATTAATTATTAAATTAATAATAATAAAAATAAAAATATTTCATCTCAAAAAACTTATCTGTCACACCCTCAAGTTCCACGTGCGGGGTTTTACCGCGAGGCGCGTGACAAACCAGGATCTAAGTCAACGGTCACAACAAACGACACTATATGACACGTAAAATGAAATAAACAACCATCAAGTTTTCATAAATCCATTCGCTGCGGAAGCGTAACTTTATTAGAACTCAAAATGTAAAAGTACGTAAGTCTGAAAAAGATAAGAAAATGCATATGAATCCTAGACGCCGTGTGACTCCGTGCGCCTATGATAAGCTGCTACCTCAACGACCTGAGACAAACATGCTAAAAACGTCAGCAAATAATGCCGGTGAGTTCACAGGTTTTATGTTAAACATTTAAGTAATGAAACTCATCATGTTATCACTATGTCAGAAATGATAGCGTTAGCTAGACGCATGAGTAATACTACTACGACCGGAAACCATTACAGACAACGATAAATGATTTTTGCCCGAAACGATTATGCACTACCTCCAGTAGCGTTATGACCGAGACAATATGCACCCGCCCGGCAACCAGCCGACGGGTGGGGTCTGTCAGTCCCAATAGATCTATTCACATTTCCCCCGTTATGCTATCCAGCATATTCATGGTTTCCCCGGGACTTTACGTATCGTATAGTATGTAAATGAATCAACACTAGTATAACATGATAATTTATGAAATAAGTATGAGCATGTGTCTCCCCCGAAATGTAAAACGTAAAGTGGGGCCGTGAAACTCACCTGATGCTGCTCCTCGCACTAAGACAAGTAAACCTGCTCAATAGACGGCACCAAATACCGGTGACCTATCATGACGAGCGTATAAGGTGTTAGACTAACAACCCGTAGGTTGATTAGTCCCTAGTAGTCCAGACCATAACCGTGTACATATGAAATGATGTTTCAAACGTTTAACCGACCGTACCAGACAAGGCCCGACATCCCATTGGTGACCCGACATTCCACGTGTTAGATAAATGCAAGACATCATGCCACATATGCAATTAATCACTTAATATGCGCAACAGTCCACCTAGTCTAGCATAATGTCCGATTAACGTGTAAACGGGTCCGAACACGTGTCACAAAGTCATTAGGTGTATCCCGGGGTTCCTATCATGTTCCTAGGCGTTAAATCATGTTCCGGGATGTTAAAATATACATACAGCAGCATTATACGCGATTAGGAATCAAACTAGCACTTAGGATTGTAAATGCCTTATGTATAGGCATTTAGGATTGTAAATGCTTAAGTATAGGCATTTAGGATTGTAAATGCTTAAGTATAGGCATTTAGGATTGTAAATGCTTAAGTATAGGCATTTAGGATTGTAAATGCTTAAGTATAGGCATTTAGGATTGTAAATGCTTAAGTATAGGCATTTAGGATTGTAAATGCTTAAGTATAGGCATTTAGGATTGTAAATGCTAGTAGTTGAGGGGAATAGGCCCCTATTCTCATATACTATAGGCGAATAGGCTTGTATTCGCCTGAACATCAGGCATTTAGGATTCTACTCGCCTAAAGCCTCATGCGAGTAGGATCCTACTCGCCTATACAGTTCTGTAGTGCAATTTCGTGCGCCGAACACTCCAAATCAGATCCGAAACATGTAAGAATATTCAATAATCATCCTAACACATTAACAAACATATTTCAAGCAAAACCCCTAAGTTTTCATCGTTCTAACCGTTCCGAATGCGAGCGTTTTCCCAAAATAGCAACTTAGCATGTAAACATCACATCAACATGCAAGAACTTACCCTAAATAGCAATTATTCAGATTAAATCACATAACCACGTTATCCGATAGCATCCTACTGTTCTAGCATCATCCTAGAGCAAACCCCAACATCATACAATCAACAACACACCTCATATCATCCTTAATCATCCAAAATCCTTCAAATGGGTCAAAATATCAAGTATCAACAATACACAACCAAAACCATTCAAACTCCTAGGACATCATCATACTAACTTGTAATAGCCATAAACATCATAATAACACAAAAACAATCATGATTTAATCCTAAAAATTCTATCTTTAATCACATATAACACATATAACACATGTAAAGGTGTGGGTTTGTTTAAAGACGGTTTTAAATGGATTTTCAAAGACAAAAACGTTTATAAGTCAGGTCTGGACTTTTAGGGAGTAAAACATAATCATTTAAAGGTTTGGGTTTGAAGAACACTCCTTGTATTTAAGAGGAGATGATGGAATAAGCTTGGAAATGGTTGTTTTGATGTAAAAATAGGTTCCAGAGGTTGTTTGTGGGTTGAGATAGGCTATGGGACGGCTAGGGTTGTATAAATGATGTTTTAGAGGTCAAGGGTGGTATTTATAGGCGTTTTTAGTCGTGACCTGCAGTATAGGCGAGTACACAGATGTTATTGGCGAGTAGGATCCTATTCGCTAGTAACAACTAGCATTTAGGCCCTACTCGCTAGTAATACTAGCATTTAGGCCCTATTCACTAGTAACAACTAGCATTTAGCCCCTAATCACTACTAACAACTAGCATTTAGCCCTACTCACTAGTAACAACTAGCATTTAGCCCTACTCACTAGTAACAACTAGCATTTAGCCCCTAATCACTAGTAACAACTAGCATTTAGCCCTACTCACTAGTAACAACTAGCATTTAGCCCTACTCACTAGTAACAACTAGCATTTAGCCCTTAATCACTAGTAACAACTAGCATTTAGCCCTAATCACCCCAAGGGGCTTCCTACTCGCCTATAGCCTAAGTATCCGAGCTTTTGGCGCGTTATACCCTATTTTAACATATATAAACACGTTTTCACATACCGACAAGTCACATAATGATTACCAACATATAATGCACGATAAATAACACGTTCCCACCCGATCACCAATTCCCGGGACCCGAGACTTGCGTGTGTGCGTTAAACCCGGCGATTCCACGAATCACCGATCCTTGTACACATGGTTATGGACCGACACCCAATGGTCCCTCGGACCATTGTAACGGCTCCCGATGATTCCCGAATCATCGATACGACTCGACCGACCTGGTCAAGTATGATATTAAGTAGTTGTTTTCAATGTTTTCGTTGAGGTAGACTCGTATGTATGCAAAGTATGATACACATGTATGTAAAGTACGAAACGTATGTATGTAAAGTATGAAAAGTATTGACCTGAATATGCCGGGTGTCACATCATCCCCCAGTTGATAGAATTTTCGTCCCGAAAATTTCCCGAAGTCGAAGAGAGAGAAAACAATAAGAAGAAAAATTTTCCGGGTCGTCACATCATCCCCCTGTTGAAAGGAATCTCGTCCCGAGATTCTTTCGGTTTCAACAATGATGCGTGTCGACCTCTGCGTGTGCCCAAGTAACGTCTCCCCAAAAGACAACGAGTGAAGGTCATGAATCAAAATACGACAGTAACAACCGGGAAACCACTTTCCCCCAAATGTGAATATGAAACAAGAGACCCCCGATCGAAGGCCTACTGGAGACTACTATGATCGGTATAACTAACCCACCGGTACCGTCCAAGTAGCATCCCCAAAGGACCCTCATCGGCCCAAAGAATGAGAAACAGAGACCAAACCATAAAGAAAACGCCCGAAGACACGAACACACGACGATGCGGATAAAAGTAAAACCAAAGCGTAACAAGAGATAAGAAAGAATACGTACGGGTAACAGTGTCCGGGTCCACCTGGTTCTCCCTAGCACCAATGACATCGTCACGAGCAGCTTGACCGCCACCTTCATTGTTTCCACCACCGCCTACGGCCCTAGCTTCAGCTTGATTCAACTTTGGGCAGTCCTTCTTATGATGCCCCGATTGACCACAACGAAAACACCAATTACTCTGCTCTGGTTTAGGGCAGGTACGCTTGACATGTCCCAACTCGCCACAATTAAAGCAACCCTGATTTTCCCGTCGAACGGGAGCAGCAATGATAGCCCGAACCGGCAGAAGAGTCGCCCTACAATCCTTAGCTAGATGACCATTCCGGTGGCAACGATTACAACGAAACGTATCACAATTCCCAACATGATGGTACCCACACTGGTTGCACTTGGGGTTCTTCCCCACATACCCACTCCGCTTCTGCCCTGAATCTGACCCTGAAGCTTCAAGCCTCCTCACCTGCTGAGGCTGAACTGATGCTGACCTCTTTCCAACATTATCCCATTTCCTTTTGTTGTTCTCACTCGCACCAAAGATGTGGGGCTCGCGTTCCATGAACACCTTGAAAGTACACACCTGCTGACCGAGAGGAGGCAGCGGTGGAGGAGGTTGTTGATTGTCGACGTTCCCACCTAGGCCATGCTGAGCGGACTGGAAGGTAGCAAGAGCAATGGACACCTGTTGCTGGATCAAATTGTTCAGCTCTTCTCGGGTTATGTTGATGTTTTCACGACCCTCGCCACTATTACGAACACCACGATCACCAGACATCTTCTGCCGAAACAAGAATAAGAACAAAACACTCGGATCTATCACCAACGCATAACCAAGAGAATGTGAAAAGTCTAGGATCGGGTTCGAGCGTGACCATTAATCCCAACACGAGATCCACCAAGTCTTCCATGCATTTCAACTTATGATTTCGTGTGCACCCGAAATGATAAATTGCTCTACATGGTCCTCAAGGCGTGCCCCGAGCTCGAAACTACAGTCAACACAGATCAATGAATGAAACTAGGAATAACCAAGAATGATATAGAAAATACGACACTGTGTGATAAGGATACCGACACCCCGGCAAAGTTAGTATGTTTACCAAAAGACACGACTCAAAAGTATGTGACCGTCTAGTGTGTGAGACTCGGCTATAGTCTAGACTCTACATGCAGTCCTAGTTCACTATAACCATTGGCTCTGATACCAATCTGTCACACCCTCAAGTTCCACGTGCGGGGTTTTACCGCGAGGCGCGTGACAAACCAGGATCTAAGTCAACGGTCACAACAAACGACACTATATGACACGTAAAATGAAATAAACAACCATCAAGTTTTCATAAATCCATTCGCTGCGGAAGCGTAACTTTATTACAACTCAAAATGTAAAAGTACGTAAGTCTGAAAAAGATAAGAAAATGCATATGAATCCTAGACGCCGTGTGACTCCGTGCGCCTATGATAAGCTGCTACCTCAACGACCTGAGACAAACATGCTAAAAACGTCAGCAAATAATGACGGTGAGTTCACAGGTTTTATGTTAAACGTTTAATTAATGAAACTCATCATGTTATCACTATGTCAGAAATGATAGCGTTAGCTAGACGCATGAGTAATACTACTACGACCGGAAACCATTACAGACAACGATATATGATTTTTGCCCGAAACGATTATGCACTACCTCCAGTAACGTTATGACCGAGACAATATGCACCCGCCCGGCAACCAGCCGACGGGTGGGGTCTGTCAGTCCCAATAGATCTATTCACATTTCCCCCGTTATGCTATCCAGCATATTCATGGTTTCCCCGGGACTTTACGTATCGTATAGTATGTAAATGAATCAACACTAGTATAACATGATAATTTATGAAATAAGTATGAGCATGTGTCTCCCCCGAAATGTAAAACGTAAAGTGGGGCCGTGAAACTCACCTGATGCTGCTCCTCGCACTAAGACAAGTAAACCTGCTCAATAGACGGCACCAAATACCGGTGACCTATCATGACGAGCGTATAAGGTGTTAGACTAACAACCCGTAGGTTGATTAGTCCCTAGTAGTCCAGACCATAACCGTGTACATATGAAATGATGTTTCAAACGTTTAACCGACCGTACCAGACAAGGCCCGACATCCCATTGGTGACCCGACATTCCACGTGTTAGATAAATGCAAGACATCATGCCACATATGCAATTAATCACTTAATATGCGCAACAGTCCACCTAGTCTAGCATAATGTCCGATTAACGTGTAAACGGGTCCGAACACGTGTCACAAAGTCATTAGGTGTATCCCGAGGTTCCTATCATGTTCCTAGGCATTAAATCATGTTCCGGGATGTTAAAATATACATACAGCAGCATTATACGCGATTAGGAATCAAACTAGCACTTAGGATTGTAAATGCCTTATGTATAGGCATTTAGGATTGTAAATGCTTAAGTATAGGCATTTAGGATTGTAAATGCTTAAGTATAGGCATTTAGGATTGTAAATGCTTAAGTATAGGCATTTAGGATTGTAAATGCTTAAGTATAGGCATTTAGGATTGTAAATGCTAGTAGTTGAGGGGAATAGGCCCCTATTCGCATATACTATAGGCGAATAGGCTTGTATTCGCCTGAACATCAGGCATTTAGGATTCTACTCGCCTAAAGCCTCATGCGAGTAGGATCCTACTCGGCTATACAGTTCTGTAGTGCAATTTCGCGCGCCGAACACTCCAAATCAGATCCGAAACATGTAAGAATATTCAATAATCATCCTAACACATTAACAAACATATTTCAAGCAAAACCCCTAAGTTTTCATTGTTCTAACCGTTCCGAATGCGAGCGTTTTCCCAAAATAGCAACTTAGCATGTAAACATCACATCAACATGCAAGAACTTACCCTAAATAGCAATTATTCAGATTAAATCACATAACCACGTTATCCGATAGCATCCTACTGTTCTAGCATCATCCTAGAGCAAACCCCAACATCATACAATCAACAACACACCTCATATCATCCTTAATCATCCAAAATCCTTCAAATGGGTCAAAACATCAAGTATCAACAATACACAACCAAAACCATTCAAACTCCTAGGACATCATCATACTAACTTGTAATAGCCATAAACATCATAATAACACAAAAACAATCATGATTTAATCCTAAAAATTCTATCTTTAATCACATATAACACATATAACACATGTAAAGGTGTGGGTTTGTTTAAAGACGGTTTTAAATGGATTTTCAAAGACAAAAACGTTTATAAGTCAGGTCTGGACTTTTAGGGAGTAAAACATAATCATTTAAAGGTTTGGGTTTGAAGAACACACCTTGTATTTAAGAGGAGATGATGGAATAAGCTTGGAAATGGTTGTTTTGATGTAAAAATAGGTTCCAGAGGGTGTTTGTGGGTTGAGATAGGTAATGGGACGGCTAGGGTTGTATAAATGATGTTTTAGAGGTCAAGGGTGGTATTTATAGGCGTTTTTAGTCGTGACCTGCAGCATAGGCGAGTACGCAGATGTTATTGGCGAGTAGGATCCTATTCGCTAGTAACAACTAGCATTTAGGCCCTACTCGCTAGTAATACTAGCATTTAGGCCCTATTCACTAGTAACAACTAGCATTTAGCCCCTAATCACTAGTAACAACTAGCATTTAGCCCTACTCACTAGTAACAACTAGCATTTAGCCCTACTCACTAGTAACAACTAGCATTTAGCCCCTAATCACTAGTAACAACTAGCATTTAGCCCTACTCACTAGTAACAACTAGCATTTAGCCCTACTCACTAGTAACAACTAGCATTTAGCCCCTAATCACTAGTAACAACTAGCATTTAGCCCCTAATCACCCCAAGGGGCTTCCTACTCGCCTATAGCCTAAGTATCCGAGATTTTGGCGCGTTAAACCCTATTTTAACATATATAAACACGTTTTCACATACCGACAAGTCACATAATGATTACCAACATATAATGCACGATAAATAACACGTTCCCACCCGATCACCAATTCCCGGGACCCGAGACTTGCGTGTGTGCGTTAAACCCGGCGATTCCACGAATCACCGATCCTTGTACACATGGTTATGGACCGACACCCAATGGTCACTCGGACCATTGTAACGGCTCCCGATGATTCCCGAATCATCGATACGACTCGACCGACCTGGTCAAGTATGATATTAAGTAGTTGTTTTCAATGTTTTCGTTGAGGTAGACTCGTATGTATGCAAAGTATGATACGCATGTATGTAAAGTACGAAACGTATGTATGTAAAGTATGAAAAGTATTGACCTGAATATGCCGGGTGTCACATTATTATTTGGCACTCAAAACAGTTCTTGTTCAGAATCGTAAATACACTTACCTATAGTAATTTTAAAAGTTCCCTCTTGAATATTCAAAACATGGGCTTAAATGTATTATTTATTATTATAATTGGAAGATATGTTTTACAACAACTGTTAATAATAACAACAGATGTTGATAAATCAGCTGTCATCAAATAGAATTTCACTTGTAATGATATAACTTATACAACAACTTTTATTACAACATCTCTTATTATTTGCAACTCGAACCTATTAATGATAAAATTACTAAACACGCTTCCCTATGTGATTTAAAACTTTCCTTCCTAAAAATTCAAAACTTAGGGCTTATGTATTAAAGATATTTTTAAAATAATTTTTATAATTATTTAATTATCAAAATGAAATGATGCTAATACAAATTCTTTAGAAAATAACCAACCGGTTTGAAAACTGTTTTTTATAAAATATAACCTCTCAAATTGAATATTATTGAACAATACAACCAACTATATATATAATGATACAATGTTTTATCTTATATAAATCAATTAATTATTTCGGCTCAAAATACTTATTATTTGGAACTCAACACAGTTAGTGTTCAAAATCATAAATATACTTCCTATCATAATTTAAAAAGTTCCCTCTCGAATATTCAAAACTTGGGCTTAAATGTGTTATTTATTATTAAAATTGGAAAAAATGTTTTACAACAATTGTTAACTTGTCAACAGATGTTTTGGAAACAAGTGTCATCAAATAGAATTTCACTTAGAGCTTGCAATGTTATACAGTCACACCCTCAAATTTTCACATTCGGGGTTTTACCGCGAGGCGCGTGACACACCAGGATCCAAGTCAACGGTCACAATAAACGACATCTATATGATAAGAAAACAACGTAAACTACCATTGAGTTTCAAAACCGTTCTAACACAGCGGAAGCAGAATGTATTATTACAACTTAAAAGTAAAACTCAAAGTCTGAAATGTTTAACAAAACATGCATATGATCCCTAGACGCCGTGAGACTCCGTGCACCTATACTCAATGCTGCTACCTTAGCGACCTGAGAAAACATGCCAAAAAGACGTCAACATATAATGCTGGTGAGTTCACAGGTTTTAAGTTCGTAAATGTTTTCATGTGTAAAGCGATTCCTCATAAAGTGCCAAGTGTGCAAAAGTTCCAAGTAAATAACAAACGTTCCCTTACTACTTCGACTGTGTTGCTAAAACCATTACTGACAAACGTTGCTCGAGTTGCTGCCCATGTGACAAGTGTCAAGTAGAGACAATATGCACCCGCCCGGCTCCCAGCCGTCGGGTGGGGTTCGTCACGCCCAATAGATCTATCCACATTTCCCCCATTGTGCCCCGCACATTCATGGTTTCAATAGGGACTTAGGTTTCGTCGTATAGTAAATAAGTGCCAAGCGCCAAGTGCCAAATGCCAAGTGTGAATGTTTAAAAGTGTCAAGTGCCAATGTTTAAATATGCCAAATGCCAATGTTTAAAAGTGTCAAGTGCCAATGTTAAATATGCCAAGTGCCAAACGTGTCACGTTTCTTAAAAGAGTTACATTCCCAAAAGGCGTCATGTTTCTAAAAGTGTTATGTTTCCAAAAGTGGTAAGTTTCATAAGAGTTGCGTTTTCAAATCATAAACGTTGCATTGTTAAAACGTGTGGCATGCTTCTCCCCCGAGAGAAAAGAGTATAAAAGAGGGGCCGTGAAACTCACCTTAGAGTGCGTCTTCTAATAACTAGAATTCCAACACGTGTATGATAATCCCAACTAATGACAACCTATCAATGAGTTTACATAAGTGTGATGACTATTAACCCGAAGGCTAACTAGTCCCCGATTGTCCAGATCTTGACTACGTGTGTTAAAAAGTGTGTTTAAACGTTAACCGGACATCCCAGACTGACCCGACATCCCGTTGGTGACCCATTACATCAATTAGTCATGCACATAATTTTAACACATAAGTTTCAAGCATAAAACACTTAGTTTGCATCAAAAATCTCATTTCGGACATCAGATGGTCGAATGTGGTTTTTCCCATTTCCACGTTCGCCCGTTTGAGCGACGTTTTGTTCCACGTTCGCCCGTTTGAGCCACGTTCGCCCGTTTTTGCCACGTTCACCCGTTTGAGCCACGTTTTGTTCCACATTCGCCCGTTTGAGCCACGTTCGCCCGTTTGAGCCACGTTCGCCCGTTTGAGCCACGTTTTGTTCCACGTTCGCCCATTCGAACCAATTTTATTCCACGTTCGCCCGTTTTCATCAGCATTTTATAAAACGCACCAAAACACATCTAAACGGTCTGAAAACATCACGAAACATCACCAATCACAGAAGTCAACTATCATTAACATATTCCTACAAAACCCTAACAATTTTATCCTGAAATCCGTCCGTTTTACTGTCACACCCTCAAATTTCCACTGCGGGGTTTATACCGCGAGGCGCGTGACATACCAGGATCCCATAGCCATAAGTCATAAGAACGACTCTAAATGCCCAAACCATTTAGTTCGTTATTGAAAGTCACGTTTAGTGTTTACCAAAAAGTTCAGTTAAGTTGCGGAAGCGTAAACCAAATTTAAACCTTTTTAAAAACTATGCGCAAAACAATGCGCCCAAATTAAAACCATACAAAAGCATAATATATAACTTATGTGTATGCCCAAGAGCCCAAATGCAGTGAAGTGTACAGTGCTTTCTAATCCTGGCACCGGAAGCTAACTACCTGCAAAAGCATGCAAATCGTGTGTCAACATAAAGCTGGTGAGTTCACAAAGTAAAGTAATTTAATATGCAAATGCGCTGGTTTCCAAAACCACGTAAGTAAGTAAGTTGTGTTGGTGCTCCGCACCGTGTAACCACTAATTCATCGCATGTCAAGGGTAGCTAATACATTCATGATAACTAACCGAATATACCGAATTGCTATGTACTTGTAGCCACATAAGTGTGCCGCATGCCTGACATCATTGTCTATCCACAATGATAAAGTTTCGTTAAGTTATAGTTCACCCTCGCGCTCCCCGAGCCGGTGTGAGGTTTGTAAGACCTAATAGCGCTATCAACTAATAACCCGCCTGCTAACCCTGGCAACTCATTCGGAACGTGAGGACTTACAGATGATAGAAATGGTTTAGTTTATCAAGGACACAATTGCGAACTAGCAAAGTAACCGACCCTCATAAGGATCCATGGCATCCCAACCCGGGATGTATAAGTAGTCCCAAACCGAACTAGAAAATGTTAAGTAAAGTGTCTCATACCTGAGACGCATGCTTTTGAGAAAAGACTAGTGAAACTCACCTTAGGTCGCAAATAAAAATCCAAAATCCACGAATAGTAACGTGCTACCGACTCCCTATTACAAATGTCACTAGGTGAGTATACGTGCATAACCAACACACCATATAACTCGTTTATCCGAGATCTTTAAATGTTCAAAACCGTGTAGTGACACCTAATGACTCTACATGCTCAAGTATGTCCTACGTATCCCGTTGGTGATTATAGTGATTATTATCAGTTTAATACATCAAATACATCTCATACAAGTTTTCACACAAGTACATGTCAATTACATACCACATAGAACTCTAAATAGTCACTTAAAGACCCCGTACACAATCTGCGTTTTTAGGACAGATTGTGCGCTGTGAAAAACAAAATTATTTAAAATACTTAACGAATGAATTAGAGTCCCAAATTTTTACTGAATTTTATTTTGGATTCGCTCGACAATACCTATTTTTGTTTTGTCTTAATTCCAAACACAAAAATTATGAAAATTCGTACAACACAGCTATGTCCAGAAAATTTCCTCAACAGGTCAGTTTAGTAGGAAAATTCTTAAAAATTGTGTATTCATCCAAACGAGATGAATCCACTTGGAAAAGCTCTATTTTTCCAGTATTGACCTACTGTAAAAATTTCATAACCTAACTCCTTGTAAATCTCAAGTTATGACCATTTAAAGTTAGCCCAATTTACAAATCCGAAAATCTGATATGACCCTTAATCAATTAAAATTCCAAAAACGACTCCAACGATGTCCAAATTCGATGGTTTTGTCCATTATGAGAAGCTAAGACCTTGTACATTACAATAATGCAAATAAAACATCAAAATAATCAATTTATCAACCCATTACAGCCCCTACAAAACGTTCAACCGAATCTGCCAGAATCTTAAACTTGCATCCCAAGTAATCTACAAACCCTAATTTTTCATGAACATCCCTAATACATGTATAACACCTATAGTACTGATTAAACACCATATTAATCATAGCAAAACACATATGTTATCATGTGAAAACCCTAATCATGGCTACTAATAACAATCATCATCAAATCATCAAGAACATCCAAGAACTCCTACACATACATACATGCGATTCTACATATATTATTTTTTTTGAGTTTTTAAGGTTTTTCAAGTATTATAATTCATCAAAAATCATAAAGATGTATACCTTGCAATGCTAAAACTCCCTAGAGCCTTGAGATTAAACCCGAACTAGCTTGATTAGGTGAAAGATTACTTGATTGTTTGAAAGCCAAGAGAGAAGGGGGTGGGGGTTTTGCACGGCACAAACAAGAAGAAGAAGTAGGGTTTTATCTTTTTCTTGCCTCCTAATTATAAGAGGGCTTTGCTTGTTCCCCAAGCAATTGGTATTAGGGCCCTTCTAGTCCATTAACTTGACCTTTTTACCATGTTCTAGCCCAATACCGGACCCAATATTATTAACCATTCTAAATTGTATAAAAACCATTGTTTTTATTATTACATAGCATATTACTCATGTTGTGCACGTAATTTGCATAATCTACGCATTACCTTTCAGTTAGGCGATCATTCACAAAAACATGTAATTCACATAAGCACGTACTTTATGTTCACCATAATTCAATTGTATATATTATTGCTATGTATGTCACATAATTCACCAACGTTTGGGATACAGGACTCATGTGTGTGTTTAACAAGGATTTTCCTACTTATAACATATGTTAACATCTTCTAACATATGTTAAACCTACTTAACTAACCCTAGTTAAGTATCTAGCCATGTATGAACATGTAAGTTAACTAGAGTTCAGTAAAAGTATTAACCTGAAAATGCGGGGTGTCACATCATCCCCAAGTTGAAAAGAATTTCGTCCCGAAATTCAGGAAGTAAACAATAAAGCCAGCTATAAAAATGTGTGCTTGGTTCCCGGATGTCACATCATCCCCAAGTTGAAAGGAATTTCGCCCCGAAATTCACTTTGAAAGAGCTGCTTTATGTTCCGCGTTTGATCTATGTACGATTTCAGGTTCAGTAAAGAGGTGTGGGTATTTGAGCCGCATCTGATCTTTGCGCTCCCACGTGTATTCCGGTCCTAGACGGGAATTCCACCGTACCTTAACAATAGGTATAGTGCTTTGTCTGAGTTTCTTGACGCCCTGCTCAAGAATCTCCACTGGTTCTTCCACGAACCGTAGCTGATCGTCCACCTGGATCTCCTCCAGTGGCACTACCAGTGTCGTATCTGATAAGCATTTCTTCAAGTTTGAGACGTGGAATACATTATGTACTCCACTGAGTTCATCCGGTAGATTTAGCTGGTAAGCTACTGGACCAATCCTTTTAACAATCTTGAAAGGTCCGACGTATCGGGGATTTAACTTCCCTCGTTTCCCAAAGCGTATCACTCCTTTCCAAGGTGACACCTTTAACAAAACCTTGTCCCCAACCTGGAACTCCAAAGGTTTTCTACGTTTGTCAGCATAACTTTTCTGTCGATCCCGAGCAGCAGCCATCCGGTTTCTAATTTGCACTATCTTCTCAGAAGTTTCGTGCACGAGTTCGGGATCTGTTAGTTGGCTATCCCCAACCTCAGTCCAACAGATGGGAGACCTACACTTGCGCCCGTAAAGTGCCTCAAAAGGCGCACACTGTATCAAAGTGTGGTAACTGTTGTTATAAGAGAATTCGATTAAGGGCAAGTGCTTATCCCAGTTATTACCAAAGTCCACCACGCACGCTCGTAGCAGATCCTCTAATGTTTGGATGGTACGTTCACTTTGTCCATCCGTCTGTGGGTGATAGGCTGTGCTCATATCAAGACGAGTTCCTAGAGCATCTTGGAGAGTAGTCCAGAAACGATAAGTGAATCGCCCATCGCGATCAAATATAATGGAAGTAGGCACCCCATGCCTAGAGACTATCTCCTTGATGTATAGGTTCGCTAGCTTCTCTAATGAATCCATTTCTTTTATTGCCAGGAAGTGGGCCGATTTGGTTAAACGGTCCACGATAACCCAAATCATGTTATGGCCCGTTGTTGTTCTAGGAAGCTTTGTAATGAAGTCCATGGAAATTCCATCCCATTTCCACATCGGAATCTCTGGTTGTTGGAGTAAGCCTGAAAGTTTTTGATATTCAATCTTAACCTTCGCACAAGTCAAGCACTTACTAACATAAGTGGCTATCTCGGCTTTCATGTTTGGCCACCAGTATAGAGTCTTAAGATCTTGGTACATCTTGTCCGAACCAGGATGTACCGAATAGCGAGAGGTATGTGCTTCATCGAGCACCAGTTGTCTGAGATCCCCAAATCGTGGTATCCTGACTCGATTCATGAAGTACTGCAGACCGTCTGTTCTCAGTTCCAAGTGCTTATCAGCACCATGTAGGGTCTCAAGCCCGATGTTTTCTTCCTTCAATGACTCACCCTGTGCTTCGCGTATCTTATCAGGAAGATTAGAATGAATGGTGAGTTGTAAGGCTCGCGCTCTTTTGGGTTTCGTTTCCTTTCGACTGAGGGCATCAGCTACTACGTTAGCTTTCCCTGGATGATACTTGATGGCACAGTCATAATCGTTCAAAAGTTCAACCCAGCGACGTTGTCGTATGTTCAGCACTTTCTGATCGAATATATGCTGAAGGCTCTTGTGATTAGTGAAAATTGTGCACTTTGTTCCATAGAGGTAGTGTCTCCAGATTTTGAGAGCGAAAACCACCGCTCCCAGTTTCAAATCATGAGTGGGGTAATTCTTCTCATGGACCTTCAGTTGCCGCGATGCATATGCAATTACCTTATCACGTTGCATCAGTACGCACCCTAAACCTTGGATAGACGCATCACAATATACTACAAAGTCCTCTGTACCCTCAGGCAACGATAATATCGGTGCGCTGCAAAGTTTGGACTTTAGTAGCTGAAAGGCGGATTCTTGGGCATCTCCCCACTTATACGTAATACCTTTCTGCGTTAGGGCGGTGAGAGGTTGAGCGATCTTAGAAAATCCCTCAATAAATCTGCGATAATAACCAACGAGACCAAGAAATCGGCGCACTTCAGTAGGGGTCCTAGGAGCCTCCCACTTTTGATAGCGTCAATCTTGGCTGGGTCCACATGTATTCCTGCCTCGTTGACCACATGCCCAAGGAATTGGACTTCTCGAATCCAGAAGTCACATTTGGTAAACTTTGCATACAGCTGCTCATTCCTCAGTAGTTCCAAGATTAGCCGCAGGTGCTGCTCGTGCTCCTCCCTGCTCTTGGAGTAAATCAATATGTCATCTATGAACACTATGACGAATTTGTCCAAGTAGGGATTGCACACACGGTTCATTAGATCCATAAACACGGCCGGTGCATTAGTTAGCCCACATGGCATTACCAAAAACTCATAATGTCCATAACGAGTTCGAAACGCCGTCTTTGCCACATCCTCTTCTCGGACTCTCAGTAGATGGTATCCTGACCTCAAGTCAATCTTTGAGTAGAAGCTCGACCCTTGCAGTTGGTCAAACAAGTCATCAATACGAGGCAAAAGGGTACCGATTCTTAATCGTCACATTGTTCAACTCCCGATAATCTATGCACATGCGAAAGCTCCCGTCTTTCTTCTTAACAAACAGAACTGGAGCTCCCCATGGCGAAGAACTAGGTCTGATGAAACCCCTATCCAATAGCTCTTGGAGTTGGGTAGATAGTTCTTGAAGTTCACCTGGTGCTAAACGGTATGGTGCGCATGCAACTGGCGCTGCTCCAGGTGCAAGGTCAATCTGGAACTCCACTTGACGAACGGGTGGAAGTCCAGGTAATTCCTCTGGGAAATCTCGGACCACTGGGATGTCCTCAATCTTGATTTCAGTTCCAGCTCGAGTACCTGATATGTTAGCCAAAATGGCTGGACAGCCCTTACGAATACACTTCTGGGCCTTCAGATAGGAGATGATGCCTACCATGGCACCACCACGATCACCCTGTATAGATAAAAGTTCTCCACTTGGGAGGGGGAATACGAACAATCTTCTCCTGACAGAGAATTTCAGCGTGTTGCTTGGACAACCAGTCCATGCCAACCACGAGATCAAAGCTACCTAGGGTGATAGGTAAAAGATTGATGGCAAATAATTGCCCATTCAACTCAAGCTTACAGTCACGATGTATATGGGTTACCTCGACAGGCTTCCTATCAGTCAGTTTAATCGAGTATGGGGTATCTCAAAGAGTAGGAACCATCCCTAATTGTTTACTAAGTTTTGATGAAACAAAACTATAGTCCGCACCAGTATCATATAAAATAGAAGCAAGAGTGTCGTTCAAGGAGCACATACCAATCACGACATTGTTATCAGTCCTAGCTTTCCCCAGGCCAATCACAAATGCTCTTCCCCGAGCCCCGTTGTTGTTGCTACCGTTACGGTTGTTGTTGTTGCAGGACTTATACCTCATACTTTCCCACGTTCTCTTGCTATCACCAACAGTAGAAAATGAAACACCATGCTTCAGAAAAGTACCATGATCGGCAGTCTCATCTATGAGTTTGCGAGTCAAGTGAAAGATTTGTAGGTGAGCTGCAGTGGCCAAGCCACGAATCTGAGGGGCCCACCCTTTCGGTATTTGTAAGGTAGGTTAAATAGATTTGAGCCTATAGTGGCTATCTCCTGTAGCTTGGTAGTGTAGGCATCGATCTCAGACCCATCCGTCCTTATATAAAAAAATTTCTAGATTTTACCACAGGGTGTTACGTTCTCTAACCAAGTATTTGTAACTCATCGAGTGTGCATGTAGCATACATTACCCCATCCTGCCTGGGGCAAATGCACATGGTAAAGACTTATACCATCGAAGCAATCAGACGGTCTCCTTCAGTTCCGTTGGAGTTATCGAGGTTTACAACCAATAAAAGGCTTGAAAATACGATGTGCGTTCAAGGTATAAGAAAGTTCAAATGTGGAAGTCAGGGGAAAAGAATGATTTAGCAAAATAGATCTTTACTAGCTTGGAAAGATGCGAGGGCCTCAACCACCCTATCGTTGATCATAAGAATTCAGTCTTATCTAAGTTAGCAAAGGGAAATGAAAGAAAAGATAGGTAAGAAAAGGTAAGAGCCAATCGTCGCCATGCTCTGTCTAGATAGTAGAGCCTTCATCTTCACTTTCCATGTGCTCGTCCTGCTCAGGTTCCCCTTCCATCTCTTATCCTTCCTCTTTTGCGATGTTAGTGTTATGGTTCTCATCACGTACAATCTCCTTCTCTAGTCCTATGTGAACCAGTTTAGTGGTAAGCTGTACCACTCGGTCCTCCAATCGTGGCCATCAGCCATTAGTAGGTTTCATCCTCCCTTGTGATGTTGCATTACATTGCAGGCTTTACGTAACTCCCCAAGTGTGTGTGTAACAAGTCCCGATCTAATGTGTTCCCATGAATCTACCATATACTTATGAGTAACAGGGATATGCAGTCATACGTCCGCCCGCTCATACTAGGCGTAAGGTACTAAAGTAGGAAATAAGTTATATATGCGTAACCTAGTCCCGTCTGAGTTTCGAATGGGAGTAAGAAAGATCAAGTAACAAGGAACGGAATCTAATTGTCTCCTTGCTCAGTGAAATAGGATAAGTCTCAGTATTCGAATTCCTTCATAGTTGATTTAATGGTACCACGTCATGCGCATCGTGCAGCTTCCTGTGTACGTGCGCCACAACGCTCGCAAGGGCTCCCTCCCCTGTACTATAGTTGTCTCCTCGTCCATGAGGTTAATTAGGATATTACTCCCAGTATTGCGCCACCTGGTGTAACCCTAGGTTCCCACCATTGACGTGTTAAGAATTAAGTCTAGAACTAGAAGATAACATATCTCCTGAAATCATATGTTGTAGATATATGTAGCTAATAGCTAGTTGTGCACTTAAGTTGTGAGTGTACTTATGCTATGATGATTATAGACTAGACTCAACATGCAAGCCTAGTTCACTATAACCAATGGCTCTGATACCAATCTGTCACACCCTCAAATTTCCACTGCGGGGTTTATACCGCGAGGCGCGTGACATACCAGGATCCCATAGCCATAAGTCATAAGAACGACTCTAAATGCCCAAACCATTTAGTTCGTTATTGAAAATCACGTTTAGTGTTTACCAAAAAGTTCAGTTAAGTTGCGGAAGCGTAAACCAAATTTAAACCTTTTTAAAAACTATGCGCAAAACAATGCGCCCAAATTAAAACCATACGAAAGCATAATATATAACTTATGTGTATGCCCGAGAGCCCAAATGCAGTGAAGTGTACAGTGCTTTCTAATCCTGGCACCGGAAGCAAACTACCTGCAAAAGCATGCAAATCGTGTGTCAACATAAAGCTGGTGAGTTCACAAAGTAAAGTAATTTAATATGCAAATGCGCTGGCTTCCAAAACCACGTAAGTAAGTAAGTTGTGTTGGTGCCCCGCACCGTGTAACCACTAATTCATCGCATGTCAAGGGTAGCTAACCCATTCATGATAACTAACCGAATATACCGAACTGCTATGTACTTGTAGCCACATAAGTGTGCCGCATGCCTGACATCATTGTCTATCCACAATGATAAAGTTTCGTTAAGTTATAGTTCACCCCCGCGCTCCCCGAGCCGGTGTGAGGTTTGTAAGACCTAATAGCGCTATCAACTAATAACCCGCTTGCCAACCCTGGCAACTCATTCGGTACGTGAGGACTTACAGATGATAGAAATGGTTTAGTTTATCAAGGACACAATTGCGAACTAGCAAAGTAACCGACCCACATAAGGATCCATGGCATCCCAACCCGGGATGTATAAGTAGTCCCAAACCGGACTAGAAAATGTTAAGTAAAGTGTCTCATACCTGAGACGCATGCTTTTGAGAAAAGAGTAGTGAAACTCACCTTAGGTCGCATGTGAAAATCCAAAATCCACGAATAGTAACGTGCTACCAACTCCCTATTACAAATGTCACTAGGTGAGTATACGTGCATAACCAACACACCATATAACTCGTATATCCGAGACCTTTAAATGTTTAAAACCGTGTAGTGACACCTAATGACTCTACATGCTCAAGTATGTCTTACGTATCCCGTTGGTGATTATAGTGATTATTATTAGTTTAATACATCAAATACATCTCATACAAGTTTTCACACAAGTACATGTCAATTACATACCACATAGAACTCTAAATAGTCACTTAAAGACCCCGTACACAATCTGCGTTTTTAGGACAGATTGTGCGCTGTGAAAAAAAAAATTATTTAAAATACTTAACGAATGAATTAGAGTCCCAAATTTTTACTGAATTTTATTTGGGATTCGCTCGACAATACCTATTTTTGTTTTGTCTTAATTCCAAACAAAAAAATTATGAAAATTCGTACAACACAGCTATGTCCAGAAAATTTCCTCAACAGGTCAGTTTAGTAGGAAAATTCTTAAAAATTGTGTATTCATCCAAACGAGATGAATCCACTTGGAAAAGCTCTACTTTTCCAGTATTGACCTACTGTAAAAATTTCATAACCTAACTCCTTGTAAATATCAAGTTATGACCATTTAAAGTTAGCCCAATTTACAAATCCGAAAATCTGATATGACCCTTAATCAATTAAAATTCCAAAAACAACTCAAACGATGTCCAAATTCGATGGTTTTGTCCATTATGAGAAGCTAAGACCTTGTACATTACAATAATGCAAATAAAACATCAAAACAATCAATTTATCAACCCATTACAGCCCCTACATGTTGGGTCTGCTGACCTGGAGAAGAACAGATGATTAGAAAGGCAAAACATGCTATCTATTTGATCCTTGAATAAACAGTCTTTACAACTTGCTTCTCCCAAAAGACTGCTGACCCTAACTACTGTTCTATCCAAACAACTGCTCAACAACTGCTGATATAAAGAACTGCTGAGGAAACAACTGATGAAGAACAACTGCTGACCAAAGGTCTGATGAAGAGCAACTGCTGATACAAGTACTGAAGACCAAAGCACTGCTGGAACCAACAGCAGTGGATACAAGACCATCAGAGTTTATCTTCAACAGCTGTTTAATATCAGTGCTTTCAATATAACAGTAGTTTGTATAGCAGATGTTTCAAGTTTGTTATTCTGTTAGAGGTCACTGTCTTAGGTGACGTCAGCCTAGGTCATCAGTGGTTTGAGTCTGTCTATAAATAGAACAGTGCTTGTACTGTTCTATTGCATCACACACAAAACATTCTCTCTGACAAACACTGTGTGATCAGGCTGAGGGGGAGTAACTTGTACGATTGTAATCTTTGAATTAATGAAAGCATTCGATCTAAAAACATTTACTCTCTTGTTTTGATTTACAGTTTATTATTCCGCTGCACTTTCATTCTATTTTCATTTCACTATTACCATCATTTAGTTAAACAATCAAAACAAACAAACTCAGATCCTAACAATTGGTATCTGTGATACCCCGAAAATTCAGGTTCTCACTTTAACTAAACTCTAGTTACATTCCTTGCATTATACTTAACTAGGGTTAGTTAGATAAGACATACGTGCATAGTTATGAGTCAATGTCTGATTGCATGATTAGTGAACCTCGGACGTTCGTGAATAATAAACTTATGGGTCTCGGTGATACCTGACAAACTTATGTGAAAACCATACGTGATTATGTGAACCTAAACCGAACACGTTAATAGAAATCATTAAAAGTGGAGCATGAGGTTGATTAGGGTCTTAATGCATGGGGTTACACTTGTTACGGTCCGAAATAACGAAAACGTCGAAGGATAACGCGTCGGGAGGCGAAACGAGGCAAAAGCGCGCCACCCGGACCTGTGAGCGGCCGCTCACAGGCTCCGAGCGGCCGCTCGAACCTATCTGACGGGTTTAAACCGCCTCAAACTCGTATATAAGCATCCTTAACCCCCATGCAGCCCTCATACTCAACCCTAATCGCCCCCTTACTGCCCCACACGAATATTTCACTCCAAAAACTCCTGCTAAGGCTCAAGATCATCAATTGGGAGGCTCCAAGGCGCGCGATTGATTGATTTGAAGAGCTAAGGGTATAACTCATGATTTCTTACGCTTTTTACTTTATGTTTTATTGTAAAAATCATATAACAAGTTTGTCCAGGTCTGAATGGGTTTAATAAACATTAAAACATGAGTCTTTTTGAAGATTAAACGGATTAAACCTATTAATAAACGCGTAGTAACATCATAGGATGCTTGTTGCGCAAGTTATTGGTGTTTTGATCCTAAAAGCTTTGATCTTGACATGTTTGATAATAGGATCTGATGGGAATAGGTATTAGGAAAGTTGTATGATGATTATTAGGTGTTATTGATTGATAATATGCAACTAGGGTTTGATATAATTGATAATATTGCACGATCAGAATCTGGACAGATTCTGAATGTCGATTTGTAGGGTCTATTTCGTGGCTTGAAAATAATTGGTTTGATCGATTCTTTGCATGATTGTAACGTACAAGGTCTTAGCTTTTCATAATGGGCAAAACCATCGAATTTGGACATCGTTTGAGTCGTTTTTGGAATTTTAATTGATTAGGGATCATATCAGATTTTCGGATTTGTAAATTGGGCTAACTTTAAATGGTCATAACTTGAGATTTACAAGGAGTTAGGTTATGAAATATTTACAGTAGGTCAATACTGGAAAAATAGAGCTTTTCCAAGTGGATTCATCTCGTTTGGATGAATACACAATTTTTAAGAATTTTCCTACTAAACTGACCTGTTGAGGAAATTTTCTGAACACTTCTGTGTTGTACGAATTTTTATAATTTTTGTGTTTGGAATTAAGACAAAACAAAAATAGGTATTGTCTAGTGAATCCCAAATAAAATTCAGTAAAAATTTGGGACTCTAATTCATTCTTTAAGTATTTTAAATAAATTCGTTTTGATGGCACACAATCTGTCCTGAAAACACAGATTGTGTATTATGTGCTTATGTGATTACTTGAGGTCTTAGGTGATCTAAAATTGACATATAACGGAAGTACACATGTTTATGACACATACGGGCTGTAGAAACTAATTATAACCAACTCATTCACCAACGAGTCCGTAGGGTTTACTATTGCATGTAGAATCACTAGGCGTCGCATACACACTTTTGAATATTAAAACGCCTTGGACAAACGAGTTATATGGTGTAATGATGTTACGCCTATACTCACGTAGTGACACTGTTATTAGGGTGTCGGTAGCATATAATACTTGCTGTTCGGATTCTTGCTTACGCGATAAGGTGAGTTTCACTACTCTTTTCTCAAAAGCATGTGTCTCGGGTCGAGACAACTTACGTAACGTTTCTAGTCCGGGTTGGGACTACTTTTACACATCCCGGGTTTTGGGGTGCATGGTTCACGGGGTGAATCTACTTTTACTAATTCATGCTATATGTCCTTGATGAACTAAACCAACCCTATCATTTAAGTCCTTCAAAATACCGAATCAATTGCCGGTTGGGCAAGCGGGTTACTAGTTGATAGCGCTATTAGGTCTAACAAACCTCACATCGTGCTGGGAGCACGGATGTGAACTATTAGCTTCAAACATAGTCATTGTCGATGGACAATGATGCAAGGCATCCTTATCCCGGTTATGGGAACTTGTTCATTAGTAGTTCGGTATTCGCCGGTTTTAGTTATCATGAGTGGGCTAGCTACCCCTGACATTTGAATTAGCTATTTACTTGTGGCCAAGGAGGCCGACGTTCTTACGTACTGTTATGTGGTCTGGGAGACCGACGTTTTCATTTGGTTACATGGTTTGGAAAACCTACGCTTTTACTTACGCACCTACTTTACTCAGTGAACTCACCAACATTGTTTGTTGACCCACGATTTACATGCTTTTGCAGGTAGTTAGCTTCCGGTGCCAGGATTAGAAAGCACTGTACACTTCACTGCATTTGGGCTCTCGGGCATACACAAAAATTATATATATTATGCTTTCGTATGGTTTTAATTTGGGTGCGTCGTTTTGCGCATGGTTTTTAAAAGGTTTAAATTTGGTTTACGCTTCCGCCGCTTAACTAAACTTGGTTTTTGAAAACGAACTAAATGGTTTGGGCATTTAGAGTTCGTTCCTGTGACTTATGGCTATGGGATCCTGGTATGTCACGCGCCTCGCGGTATAAACCCCGCAGTGGAAATTTGAGGGTGTGACAGATTGGTATCAGAGCCATTGGTTATAGTGAACTAGGACTGCATGTTGAGTCTAGTCTATAATCATTATAGCATAAGTACACTCACAACTTAAGTGCAAAACTAGCTATTAGCTACATATATCTACAACATATGATTTCAGGAGATATGTTATCTTCTAGTTCTAGACTTAATTCTTAACACGTCAATGGTGGGAACCTAGGGTTACACCAGGTGGCGCATTACTGGGAGTAATATCCTAACTAACCTCATGGACGAGGAGACAACTATAGTACAAGGGAGGGAGCCCTTGCGAGCGTTGTGGCGCACGTACACAGGAAGCTGCACGATGCGCATGACGTGGTACCATTAAATCAACTATGAAGGAATTCGAATGCTGAGACTTATCTTTTGTCACTTAGCAAGGAGACAATTAGTTTCTGTTCCTTGTTACTTGATCCTTCTTACTCCCATTCGTAACACAGACGGGACTGGATTACGCATATAGAAGTTATTTCTTACCTTAGTACCTTACGCCTAGTGCGAGCGGGCGAATGCATGACTGCAAATCCTTGTTTCTCATGAGCATATGGTAGATTCATGGGAACACATTAGATCGGGACTTGTTACACACACCCTTGGGGAGTTACGTAAAGCCTGCGATGTAATGCAACATCACAAGGGAGGATGAAACCTACTAATGGCTGATGGCCACGATTGGAGGAACGAGTGGTACAGCTTACCACTAAACTGGTTCACATAGGACTAGAGAAGGAGATTGTACGTGATGAGAACCATATAACACTGTCATCGCAAAAGAGGAAGGATAAGAGATGGAAGGGGAACCTGAGCAGGACGAGCACATGGAAAGTGAGGATGAAGGCTCTACTATCTAGACAAAGCATGGCGACGATTGGCTCTTACCTTTTCTTACCTATCTTTTCTTTCATTTCCCTTGTTAACTTAGATAAGACTGAGTTTTTATGATCAACGATAGGGTGGTTGAGGCCCTCGCATCTTTCCAAGCTAGTAAAGATCTATTTTGCTAAATCATTCTTTTTCCCCTGACTTCCACATTTGAACTTTCTAATACCTTGAACGTACATCGTATTTTCAAGCCTTTTTATTGGTTGTAAACCTCGATAACTCCAACGGAACTGAAGGAGACCGTCTGGTTGCTTCGATAGCATAAGTCTTTGCCATGAGCATTTGTCCCAAGCAGGATGGAGTAATGTACACTACATGCACACTCGATGAGTTACAGATACCTGGAAGGAGAACGTAACACCCTGTGGTGAAATCTAGAAACTTTGTTATATAAAGACGGATGGGTCTGAGATCGACGCCTACACTGCCAAGCGATAGGAGATAGCCACTATAGGCTCAAATCTATTTAACCTACCTTACAAATGGATCGAACTTTATACCGAAAGGGTGGGCCCCTCAGATTCGTGGCTTGGCCACTGCAGCTCACCTACAAATCTTTCGCTTGACTCGCAGACTCACAGATGAGACTGCTGATCATGGTACCTTTCTGAAGCATGGTGCTTCACTTTCTACTGTTGGTGATAGCAAGAGAACGTGAGATAGTATGCGGTATAAGTCCTTCAACAATAACCACAACAGTAACAACAACAATGGGGCTCGTGGAGGAGCATTTGTGATGGGCTCTGGGGAGGCCAGGACTGATAACAACGGCGTGACGGATACGTGTTCCTTAAACGCCACTCTCGCTTCTGTTTTATATGATGCTGGTGCAGACTATAGTTTTGTGTCATCAAAACTTAGCAAACAACTAGGGATAGTTCCTACACTTCTTGATACCCCGTACTTTATAGAGTTAGCTAATGGGAAGCCTGTTAAGGTAACCCACATCCATCGTGACTGTAAGCTCGAACTAGATGGACAGTTGTTTGCCATCGACCTCTTACCTATCACCCTAGGAAGCTTTGATCTTGTGGTTGGCATGGACTGGTTGTCCAAGCAACACGCTGAAATTCTCTGTCAAGAGAAGATTGTTCGTATCCCTCTCCCTAGTGGAGAATTCTTATCTGTCCAGGGTGATCCTGGTGGTGCCATGATGGGCATCATCTCTTTCCTGAAAGCCTAGAAGTGTATTCGGAAGGGCTACCCAGCCATATTGGCTAACATTTCTGATACTCGAGTTGAAGTTGAAACAAAAATTGAGGACATCCCTGTAGTTCAGGATTTTCCAGATGTCTTCCCAGAGGAATTACCTGGACTTCCACCTGTTCGACAAGTGGAATTTCAAACTTACCGTGCACCAGGAGCCGCCCCAGTTGAGCGTGCACCATACCGCCTTGCACCAGGCGAACTTCAAGATCTATCTACTCAACTCCAAGAATTATTGGATAGGGGTTTCATCAGACCTAGCTCTTCACCGTGGGGAGCCCCAGTCTTATTCGTGAAGAAGAAGGATGGGAGTTTCCGTGTGTGCATCGATTACAGGGAATTAAATAAGGTGACAATTAAAAACCGCTACCCTTTACCTCGTATTGATGATCTATTCGACCAGCTTCAGGGGTCGAGTTTCTATTCCAAGATTGACTTAAGGTCGGAGTATCACCAACTGAGAGTCCGAGAGGAGGATGTGCCAAAGACAGCCTTTCGAACTCGTTATGGGCACTATGAATTTTTGGTAATGCCCTTCGGGCTGACCAATGCACCAGCTGTGTTCATGGACCTCATGAACCGTGTGTGCAAACCCTATCTAGACAAATTTGTCATAGTGTTCATAGACGACATTCTGATCTATTCCAAGAGTAGGGGAGAGCACGAGCAACACCTACGACTGATCTTGGAACTTCTGAAAAGTGAGCAGTTATACGCAAAATTCTCCAAGTACGACTTCTGGATTCGTGAGGTCCAATTCTTGGGTCATGTGGTGAACAAGGCAGGAATACAGGTCGATCCCGCTAAGATCGATGGAATTAAAAGATGGGAGGCCCCTAAGACTCCCACGGAGGTCCGACAATTCCTTGGCCTTGCAGGTTATTATCTCAGATTCATTCAGGGATTCTAAAAAAAAAAAAAAAAAAAAAAAAAAAAAATCGCTCAACCCCTCACTGCTTTGACACAGAAGGGGATTACCTACAAGTGGGGAGATGCCCAAGAAGCTGCTTTTCAATTTCTAAAGACTAAACTTTGCAGTGCTCCAATATTATCACTACCTGAGGGTACGAAGGACTTTGTGGTGTACTGTGATGCATCTATCCAAGGTCTAGGGTGAGTTTTGATGCAACGCGAAAAGGTGATCACATATGCTTCACGACAACTAAAAGCTCATGAGAAAAATTTCCCCACTCACCACTTGGAACTGGGAGCGGTGGTCTTCGCTCTCAAAATTTGGAGGCACTACCTCTACGGGACAGAGTGCACGATTTTCACAGATCATAAAAGTCTCCAGCATATATTCGACCAGAGGGTGCTAAGCATACGACAACGCCGATGGGTCGAACTCCTGAATGGTTATGACTGTGCCATCAAGTAACATTCAGGGAAGGCTAATGTAGTAGCAGATGCCCTGAGTCGTAAGGAAACAAAACCCAAACGAGTGCGAGCCTTGCAACTTACCCTACAATCTAATCTTCATGTTAAGATACGTAAAGCCCAGGGTGTGGCTTTGAAAGGGAAAACATCGGGCTTGAAACCTTGCACGGTGCTGATAAGCACCTGGAATGGAGGACATAGGGTCTTCAGCACTTCATGAATCAAGTCTGGATTCCACGTGTTGGAGATCTCAGACAACTAGTGCTCGATGGGGCACACACCCCTCGTTATTCGGTACATCCTAGTTCGGATAAAATGTACCGAGATCTCAAACTCTTTACTGGTGACCAAACATGAAAGCTGAGAAAGTCACTTATGTTAGTAATTGCTTGACGTGTGCCAAGGTTAGGATTGAATATCAGAAACCTTCGGGCCCACTTCAGCAACCGGAAAATCCCATGTGGAGATGGGATGGTATTTCCATGGACTTTATCACCAAACTTCCTAAAACGCCCAGCGGGCACGATATGATTTGGATCATTATTGACCGTTTGACCAAATCAGCGCATTTCATGGCAATTAGAGAGGCGGACATGTTGGAACGTCTAGCCGCTTTTGTATTACGAAACTTGTCTCTAGGCATGGGATGCCAACTTCTATCATATCGGATCACGACGCACGATCTACTTCCCATTTTTGGGAAACTCTCCAAATTGCTTTGGGAACTCATTTGGACATGAGCGCAGCCTATCACTCCCAGACGGATGGATAGAGTGAACGTACCATCCAAACACTAGAAGATCTACTGCGAGCGTGCGTGGTGGACTTTGGAAACAGTTGGGACAAGCACTTGCCTTTGATTGAATTCTCTTATAACAATAGTTATGACACTTCGATCCAGTGTGCACTTTTTGAGGCACTTTATGAACGGGAGTGCAAATCCCCCATATGTTGGACTGAAGTTGGGGATAGCCAACTGACAGGTTCCGAACTTGTGCACCAAACTTCTGAGAAGATAGTGCAATCAGAAAACGGATGGCTGCTACTCTTGAGCGACAGAAAAGCTACGCTGATAAGCGTAGGAAACTTTTAGAGCTCCGGAATGGGAACAAGGTACTATTAAAGGTGTCACCTTGAAAGGGTGTGACACGCTTTGGAAAACGGGGGAAGATGAACCCGTAAAACGTTGGACCATTCGAGATGGTTGATGGGATTGGTCTGGTAGCTTACAAGTTAAACCTGCTTAACAAACTTGGTAGGATACACGATGTATCCCACATATCGTACCGAATCTATAGAAATGCCTGTTGGATACAACACTGATGGTGCCACTGGAGGAGATCCAGGTGGACGATCGGCTACGGTTCATGGAAGAACCAGTGGAGATTCTTGAGCGGGGCGTCAAGAAACTCAAACAGAACACTATACCTATTATTAACGTATAATGGAATTCCCGTCTAGGACCGGAATACACGTGGGAGCGCAGAGATCAGATGCGGCTCAAATACCCACACCTCTTTTCTGAACCTGAACCTGTGCATAGATCAAATGCCGAACATAAAGCAGCTCGCTCAAAGTGAATTTCGGGGCGAAATTCCTTTCAACTTGGGGTTGATGTGACATCCGGAAAC
This sequence comes from Ambrosia trifida, assembly GCA_028751855.1. NCBI lineage: Eukaryota > Viridiplantae > Streptophyta > Magnoliopsida > Asterales > Asteraceae > Ambrosia > Ambrosia trifida. The sequence continues at coordinate 147,593,719 of CM054124.1, read as the reverse complement.
CAAGCATACATTTTTTTTTTTTAGCTGGCTTTACTGTTTACTTGCTGAATTTCGGGACGAAATTCTTTTCAACTTGGGGATGATGTGATACCCCGAAAATTCAGGTTCTCACTTTAACTAAACTCTAGTTACATTCCTTGCATTATACTTAACTAGGGTTAGTTAGATAAGACATACGTGCATAGTTATGAGTCAATGTGTGATTGCATGATTAGTGAACCTCGGACGTTGGTGAATAATAAACTTATGGGTCTCGGTGATACCTGACAAACTTATGTGAAAACCATACGTGATTATGTGAACCTAAACCGAACACGTTAATAGAAATCATTAAAAGTGGAGCATGAGGTTGATTAGGGTATTAATGCATGGGGTTACACTTGTTACGGTCCGAAATAACGAAAACGTCGAAGGATAACGCGTCGGGAGGCGAAACGAGGCAAAAGCGCGCCACCCGGACCTGTGAGCGGCCGCTCACAGGCTCCGAGCGGCCGCTCGAACCTATCTGACGGGTTTAAACCGCCTCAAACTCGTATATAAGCATCCTTAACCCCCATGCAGCCCTCATACTCAACCCTAATCGCCCCCTTACTGCCCCACACGAATATTTCACTCCAAAAACTCCTGCTAAGGCTCAAGATCATCAATTGGGAGGCTCCAAGGCGCGCGATTGATTGATTTGAAGAGCTAAGGGTATAACTCATGATTTCTTACGCTTTTTACTTTATGTTTTATTGTAAAAATCATATAACAAGTTTGTCCAGGTCTGAATGGGTTTAATAAAAATTAAAACATGAGTCTTTTTGAAGATTAAACGGATTAAACCTATTAATAAACGCGTAGTAACATCATAGGATGCTTGTTGCGCAAGTTATTGGTGTTTTGATCCTAAAAGCTTTGATCTTGACATGTTTGATAATAGGATCTGATGGGAATAGGTATTAGGAAAGTTGTATGATGATTATTAGGTGTTATTGATTGATAATATGCAACTAGGGTTTGATATAATTGATAATATTGCACGATCAGAATCTGGACAGATTCTGAATGTCGACTTGTAGGGTCTGTTTCGTGGCTTGAAAATAATTGGTTTGATCTATTCTTTGCATGATTATAACGTACAAGGTCTTAGCTTTTCATAATGGGCAAAACCATCGAATTTGGACATCGTTTGAGTCGTTTTTGGAATTTTAATTGATTAGGGATCATATCAGATTTTCGGATTTGTAAATTGGGCTAACTTTAAATGGTCATAACTTGAGATTTACAAGGAGTTAGGTTATGAAATATTTACAGTAGGTCAATACTGGAAAAATAGAGCTTTTCCAAGTGGATTCATCTCGTTTGGATGAATACACAATTTTTAAGAATTTTCCTACTAAACTGACCTGTTGAGGAAATTTTCTGAACACTTCTGTGTTGTACGAATTTTTATAATTTTTGTGTTTGGAATTAAGACAAAACAAAAATAGGTATTGTCTAGTGAATCCCAAATAAAATTCAGTAAAAATTTGGGACTCTAATTCATTCTTTAAGTATTTTAAATAAATTCGTTTTGATGGCACACAATCTGTCCTGAAAACACAGATTGTGTATTATGTGCTTATGTGATTACTTGAGGTCTTAGGTGATCTAAAATTGACATATAACGGAAGTACACATGTTTATGACACATACGGGCTGTAGAAACTAATTATAACCAACTCATTCACCAACGAGTCCGTAGGGTTTACTATTGCATGTAGAATCACTAGGCGTCACATACACACTTTTGAATATTAAAACGCCTTGGACAAACGAGTTATATGGTGTAATGATGTTACGCCTATACTCACGTAGTGACACTGTTATTAGGGTGTCGGTAGCATATAATACTTGCTGTTCGGATTCTTGCTTACGCGATAAGGTGAGTTTCACTACTCTTTTCTCAAAAGCATGTGTCTCGGGTCGAGACAACTTACGTAACGTTTCTAGTCCGGGTTGGGACTACTTTTACACATCCCGGGTTTTGGGGTGCATGGTTCACGGGGTGAATCTACTTTTACTAATTCATGCTATATGTCCTTGATGAACTAAACCAACCCTATCATTTAAGTCCTTCAAAATACCGAATCAATTGCCGGTTGGGCAAGCGGGTTACTAGTTGATAGCGCTATTAGGTCTAACAAACCTCACATCGTGCTGGGAGCACGGATGTGAACTATTAGCTTCAAACATAGTCATTGTCGATGGACAATGATGCAAGGCATCCTTATCCCGGTTATGGGAACTTGTTCATTAGTAGTTCGGTATTCGCCGGTTTTAGTTATCATGAGTGGGCTAGCTACCCCTGACATTTGAATTAGCTATTTACTTGTGGCCAAGGAGGCCGACGTTCTTACGTACTGTTATGTGGTCTGGGAGACCGACGTTTTCATTTGGTTACATGGTTTGGAAAACTTACGCTTTTACTTACGCACCTACTTTACTCAGTGAACTCACCAACATTGTTTGTTGACCCACGATTTACATGCTTTTGCAGGTAGTTAGCTTCCGGTGCCAGGATTAGAAAGCACTGTACACTTCACTGCATTTGGGCTCTCGGGCATACACAAAAATTATATATATTATGCTTTCGTATGGTTTTAATTTGGGTGCGTCGTTTTGCGCATGGTTTTTAAAAGGTTTAAATTTGGTTTACGCTTCCGCCGCTTAACTAAACTTGGTTTTTGAAAACGAACTAAATGGTTTGGGCATTTAGAGTTCGTTCCTGTGACTTATGGCTATGGGATCCTGGTATGTCACGCGCCTCGCGGTATAAACCCCGCAGTGGAAATTTGAGGGTGTGACAGTATCAGAGCTTGGTCAATTAAATTTGATCTAACAAATCAATTTAATAATCAGCTCACAATTATTGATATCGTTTGTCAGTTAGATTGAAAACAGAGTAATAGTTTAATTTCGCTTCAACCGTTGTTAAACAGACTTTGTTTTTTGAAAAATCAGAGAATGGCTTCTATCAATCACGATCCACATAACACTGGCACGAACAACAAGCCACCGATGCTTGTCAGATCTGAATACAATATCTGGCAACGTCGGATGAGCCATGTTCTAGCTCAACAAAACACTGGGTGTTGGAAGTCGGTTATCTTCGGACCACATGTTCCGACTGTGCCGAGTACTGAAGATCCCAAAGTGTTTGAGCCAAAGAAACTTGAAAACTACTCCGACCAGGATTTTCAGAAAATTGAGTTAGATGCTAAGGCCTTCAGTATTGTGGCCATGGCTCTACCCAATGATATATATGCTGGGTTGTTACACTGTAACAGTGCAAAGGAGTTGTGGGATGCACTGAAAGAACAGTTTGGTGGGACTGAGGAGGTTATTGAAAACAACCGTGAAATACTTAACCAACAATATGAAACATTCAGTCATGTCAAAGGAGAGTCATTAACTCAACAGTTTGAGAGATTTAATTGCTTAATTAGTGAAATAAAATTGGTTGGTCTTACTTACCCTCATTCAACTTTGAACCATAGGTTTTTAAGATCATTACCAGACAAATGGGACACTATTGCTATTGCAATGAGAAACTCAATAGGATTTAAAGACCTATCACTGACCCAGCTTCATGGTAAGCTCTTGACCTATGAAAGAGAGCTTAACCAGAAAAAGAAGCTCCAGGACTCTGGAAAAGTGTCTGATGACTATGTGTTTGGGAATACAGCACTTTTGGGTCATGATGAGGTGCCTGGAAACACAAAGGATCAGAGTTATGATCATTTTATTGACATAACTTCAGGTTTTAACTCAGGTTTTAACTCTGATTCTTATTCACCAAACTATGCTTTCACAGCAAGTGGTGGTGATATACAGGCATCTGACAATATATCCTTTGAGTATGATGACCTGAAATACTTTGACCCTGATGATTTGGAAGAAATGGACATTATGCACCAATTGGCCCTTCTCAGTGTAAGAACTAATAATTTTTACAAGAAAACTGGGAGAAGGTTTCAAGGGTTGACAGGCAGATCTAAGGTTGGGTTGGATAAATCAAAGATCAAGTGTTATAAATGTCATAGGTTTGGTCATTTTGCTAGGGAATGTAGGGGTCAACATGGTACACCTATGATAACCTATCCAAATCAAAGACCACAGACCAACACTTATCAGAATTCCTATAATACCCCTGGACCTAATGTGCAAAACACTGCCCATTTTGCACAGTCCTCAAGCACTGTTCCTGTCCAGTATGTCCAAACCACTGTTCCTCAGATTCATTATGTGCAAACACCTGTTGCTCAAACACCTGTGCAAACGACTGTTGCTCCATCCTCTGCTCCTGCAGAGACCAGTCAACAGAGCTTCTTTACACAAGGCTTTGTTGATTGGAGCAGTCTACCTGATGAGCTAACAGATGAGAATTTTGCACTAGTTGCCAAAGCTGAAAATGAACCAGAAAATTTTTGTTTCATGGCTATGGTAGATGAGATTGAATCTGAGGAAGTGGTAACTGAATCTGATGTTGTGACTGATGATATTGTTAGTGAAGCTGTTGCAGGTGAAAAACCTGAAGAAGAGGTTGTGAATCTCTCAGATCCCTGGGGTGCATCTGATGACTGTGAGTGCAAGTGTGATTGTGCTTTGATGGCTGCTGCTAAGGTATCTCCTCAAATTCTTAAAGAGTTGTGTTCTGACAAATGTGTAATAGCATTTGCTAACATCAAAGAGGTGAATGAAAACCTTAGAAAGAAAATTTTGGATGATGAAGTTAAATTTGAAAAACTCACAAAAGATTTGAAAACAAGTTTAACTGCAAAAGAGTCTGAAATTAGCAGTTTAAAACATGAAGCAACTATAACCAAAGACCAGCTCCAAACTATGATAACAAAATATCAAAGTTGTAAAAGTGAGCTTGAGTCCACCCAAGTTGAATGTAAAAAATGGGTGGAATCATGTAGAGGTTTTGAGATGCTACTTAACAAACAAACCAAAAGTCATGTGAAGTTTGGCTTTGGTTTTGCAACCACTGCTCCAGCTTTTGAAAACACTGACACAAAGGGTCAAAAGTCTGTTGAGATAATACCAACAAACCTGCAGGGTCAAGAGATTAAAATCACTGAACCAAATGGTAAGAAAATTGTTCTTGAAAAACCAGAAGGTTCCTCATCTTTTGCTGAACTTGAAAAGTATGAATTTAAACCTACTTGGTCTGATGAGTGTGATACTCTTGAGAATTATAAACCTGTAGATTTTAAAACTCCTGAGGGAAAGACAGCTCCTCAGGCAAGGGTCATTCCCTTGGCAAAAGTCATTCCCCTGAAAGATTCTCCAGCAGATGCTCAAACATCTGCTGAAAAGAAGACTGAAAAGGGGAAGAAGAAAGAAAAGACTGTTAACTTGTTTTGTGATTTCTGTGAAAAGAAGAACCATGTCACCAAAAACTGTTTTCTTCTAAAAGCATATGATATCAACAAAGGAACAAGTGAATGTGATTCCAAAGCCACATGCTCAATATGTGGGAAAACGAATCACAAGACCAAAGAGTGCTTGTATCTCAAAAATTTTGATGTAAAAATACAAGAATACAAAGCTAAAACTCTTGCAAACCCTGTGGTTAGTACTCCAAAAGGAAAGCCCAAACAGACATTCACCCCTGTCCAAACATCTGTTACAAAAAGGCTTGAAACATCTGCTTCTAGAGATGTCCAAGTAACAGATGCTCCACCCACAAGCAAATACCCAAGAGGTTATGGTCAACCTCCATGTCACAGTCTGCCACATGTTTATGAGGAGCCAAAAAGACCCTCTAAACCAAGAGTGAACAGAAATCCATATGGGTATTATCATCTGTCAGGAAGTGATCAAACAACTGCTGCCCCAAGTGTTGATATCCAAGCACTGGCAAATGGTCAGCAGCAGTTGTTGACCTTAATTCAGAAATTGGTCCAAACCACTGATCACCTTCCAAAGCTTGAGTCTGAAAGGTCTGAGGACCCATCCAAAGCCAATTTGGCTTTGGACACTCACCAAAACTAATCATTTACTGATGTGCAGGGAGCTTCTGCTTGTTTAGATAGTCTTTGGTATGTAGATAGTGGAGGTTCTAGGCACATGACAGGATGTAGAGCCCTACTTCTGGACTTCTTGGCTCATGGAGGGGGTGATATATCCTTTGGTAATGATTCTAAAGGTAAGGTGTTGGGTTCAGGGACTGTACAGGCTGGAAAACTCAAGTTTGAAAATGTCAATCTTATTGATAATCTCAAGTTTAATCTTCTGAGTGTTTCACAAATGAGTGACAAAGGTTATGGCTCATTTTTCACAAAGAAAACTTGTAAGATTATTGGGCCAGAAGTGGTGAAAAAGATTGATACCATTATTGCTGAGAGCAAAGCACAGCTTGTTGCTCATAGAAGTGGCAATGTGTATGTTGTTGATATGTTAAAGGACAATCCTATGGCAAATGTCTGTCTGTTTTCTGCTACCTCCACTAAGGAGACAGAATTGTGGCATAGGAGATTGGGTCACACCAACCTTAATACTATCAACACACTCTCAAAACAAAGCCTTGTCAGAGGTTTACCATCAAAAGAATTTAAATGTGATGAGCATTGTGTTTCTTGCTTAAAAGGGAAACAACATAAAAGCTCTTACAAATCCATTGATGAGTCCAAAACTAGTCAGTGTTTACAACTGTTGCACATGGACTTGTTTGGTCCTGTTAAAATCATGAGTCTAAGAAGAAAGAGATTTTGTCTTGTCATAGTTGATGATTTTTCTAGGTTTACATGGACTTACTTTTTACACTCTAAGGATGAGACTGCAGGTATATTGAAGGACTTTGTCACCAAGGTTGAAAAGCAATATGACTTGCCAGTAAAAGTCTTCAGGAGTGACAATGGAACAGAGTTTAAAAATAAGGAGTTGGATGACTTCTGTGTGTCAAAAGGGATTGTGAGGCAGTTCAGCATCCCAAGAACACCAGAACAAAATGGGGTAGTTGAGAGGAAAAATAGAACTCTTATAGAAGCTGCAAGAACCATGCTAGCAGATTCTGGTTTGCCACTGTCCTTTTGGGCAGAAGCTGTAAACACTGCTTGCTATGTTCAAAACAGAGTTTTGATCAACCCCAGACATCAAAAAACTGCTTATGAAATTTTGTTCAAAATCAAACCATTAATCTCATTTTTCAAAATCTTTGGCTGCCCATGTTTCATTTTAAATCTCAAAGATTCCATTTCAAAATTTGCAGCCAAAGTAGACTGTGGTTATTTTCTGGGATATTCTTCTACTGCTAAGGCCTACAAAGTGTTTAACACAAGGACTAAGACAATAGAAGAAACTTTGAATGTTAAGTTCAATGAACTTTCATCTCTAAAAATCCCTGCAAACCCTGCTGAATTATTTGATTTAGATAAATTCAAATTTGAAGATATCACTGTTAAAACTAACAATGCAGGTATTCCACAGTCTCCACAGCAAGATTACAGAACAGATGTTGTGATCCCCAGTCACTACAAAGTCTATTCTGCATCAGAGGAAGCAGCTGTTCAAAACAATTGTCAAAACTCTGCCACAGCTGTGTCAACCACTGTTGGCCAGTCCTATCCTCAAACCTCTGCCTCACCCCTCACAACCACTGACCTATCATCTGTTGACAAAAGTCAATCATCTGTTGACAAAAGTCAGTCAAGTTTCACACCACTTGGACCCATTCCTCCATTACCATTTCAAACATCTGATGGCACTACAGAAGTACCAACAGATGTTACACCAACAGAGTCACCAAACCTCTGTCCATCACCTCAAAATGCCATTGTTCCATATCAAGGAGATCTTATTTACTTAAGAGCTCATCCACCAGACCAAATCATTGGCAACATCAGAGAGGGTGTGCTCACAAGAAGCCAATCCTCAAATATCTGTCTTTTTGCAGGTTTCTTATCCCTCACACAACCTGTCAAGTACCAAGAGGCACTGAAAGACAACAGTTGGGTAGAAGCCATGCAAGAAGAACTCCTTCAATTCAAAAGACAACAAGTATGGGAGCTTGTACCACTTCCTAAGGATGTTTGTCCTATAGGAACAAAGTGGGTCTTCAAAAACAAGACTGATGAAAGGGGTATTGTTGTCAAGAATAAAGCCAGGCTTGTGGTTCAAGGCTTCAGACAAGATGAAGGAATAGATTATGATGAGACCTTTGCTCCTGTAGCTAGACTAGAGGCCATCAGACTCTTTTTAGCCTTTGCTGTCAACCACAATATAAAGGTGTATCAGATGGACATTAAATGTGCTTTTCTTTATGGCAAAATTCAGGAGGAGGTCTATGTATGTCAGCCACCTGGTTTTGAAGACACATTCCATCCTGACTATGTCTACAAGCTCAACAAAGCTTTGTATGGACTCAAACAAGCACCAAGGGCCTGGTATGAAACTCTTTCCACATTTCTCTTATCCATTGGCTTCACAAGAGGTAAAATTGACAAAACTTTATTTCTTAAATGGTAAGGGAAACACTTAATGATTGTTCAAATATATGTGGATGACATCATTTTTGGATCCACATGTAACCAAATGTGTGAAGAGTTCAGAAAACTCATGACAGCAGAGTTTGAGATGAGTGCCATGGGTGAGCTTCAGTGTTTCCTTGGTCTTCAAGTGAAACAACTGCAAAATGGCACATTCATTCACCAAAACAAATATGTAAAGAACTTATTAACCAGATTTGAGATGAATGATTGTAAGCCATGTAGCACACCCATGAGTACAGTCAAGCTGCTCACTATTGATGACAAGGATGAACTGGTTGATCAAACACATTATAGATGTATGATTGGGTCTTTATTGTACCTAACTGCATCTAGGCCAGACATTATGTTTGCTACCTGTGTCTGTGCCAGATCCCAGGCTTCACCCAGAAAGTCAAACCTTATTGCTGTGAAAAGGATATTCAGATACCTCAAAGGTGCTCCCACACTTGGTATCTGGTATCCTGCTAATGGAAACATTGAGCTTTCAGGTTATTCAGATAGTGACTTTGCTGGCTGTCACACCACAAGAAAATCCACTTCAGGAGGGTGCCAATTTCTAGGGAATGCCTTAGTTTCATGGCAAAGCAAAAAGCAGGCAGCTGTTTCAACTTCAACAGCTGAAGCTGAATACATTGCTGCTGCAAGCTGTACAGCCCAACTCATGTGGCTTCAAAATCAACTACTGGATTTTGGGATAACTGCACTTAGGACTCCACTCATGTTGGACAGCCAAGCTGCTGAAAATATCATCAAGAATCCAGTCTCTCATTCCACTACCAAGCACATTGACATAAGACATCATTTTGTCAGAGACAGCTATGAAAAAGGTTTGATTTCTTTACACCATGTTCCAACAGAGGATCAGTTGGCAGATGTGTTAACAAAAGCTTTAGACACATCTACCTTTACAAATCTGATTTCCAGAATTGGTATGTTAAACATGGATTAAACAAATAAATTTTTTTAAATCATAATAAAATGGTTCAGAAATTCAATTTTTTTTTAATAGCTGTTTAGTTGAAAAATCTGTTTATAACATCTGATCAGATAAAACAACCACTGTTTCATTCATATCCACTGTTGGTTGAAAAGTCTGTTTCAAAACATCTGATCAGATAAAACAACTGTTAGTTGAAAAATCTGTTTCAGAACATCTGTTCAGATAAAACAACTGTCCGCCTATATATATATATACAATATTAAAAAAAAAAAAAAAAAAAAAAAAAAACCCAACAGTTGGATCCATCAGCTGTTTGTATCAGTTGTTTACCAAAAACAGCTGTTCTCCACCAGATGTTACATCCATCAGATGATTGCCACGTCTGCTCATATAAGCAGAGGTTTGGCCACATCAGCGGTTTCATTGAGTCTATAAAAACCCTGTTTTACCACAACAGATGTTACACTGTCTCATTGTATTCAAAATACTGTAAACCGCCTTCTTCACTCTCAAACCCTTCATCAATCTTCAATCATTTTCACCTTCGAAATCCATTACAATGGATCTTCAAGCCAAAGCTACACACAATTGTCTCCCCTATCTGATTAAAACAGATGACAACACTCCATTTCATTCCACCATCGACATTTTCCTTAACTCCAAATACTTACCCATCCTAACCGCCAACGCCCCCATTTATCTTGATACACTCCAAGAATTTTGGTTGAATGCTGAGTTTCTACTACAAGACAAAAAGCCTACCTCCATTATTTCCAAAATTGGAGAAACCAGTATCGTCATTACCCCTGAAATCATATCCACAACCTTCACACTGAATGACCTGGCAGGTAAGGATTCCTTTACTAAAACAGAGCTTCACACTGAGTTCCAAGAAAGAGGGTATGATGGTCAGATGACTGGATCAACTCTTTTCAAAAAGTTTTTCCCTCCAGTCATGAAATTTTTCTTCCATACTCTTCTTCTTTGTGTCTCTGCTAAGTCCACATCCTTTAATGAAATTCCATTGAGGATGCAATATCTGGGTTATGCTATGTTGTCAAACTCTGACTTCAATCTTTCCCAGGGATTGTTCATGGACTTGGTATCAAATGTGAAAGCAGTCAAGTCTGGGTCAAACAATGCTTTTCTTATTTACCCAAGAATTCTTAGTGTAATCTTACAAAAAGTCCTACCAGAAAAAGTTTTCAAAAAGGGTGCTGCTATGCAAATGAAAAGCTTAACTGATGAAACTTTCACAAGAATGCTGGGTGGAAGCACCCAAGAAAAAGTGTCTAAAGTGTCAAAAGTTTCTAAAACACAAACAAAGAGGACAAAGGCAACAACTGTTGTCAAAACCTCTGTTGTTGAGCCCACTGCTCCTGGTGATCATGGCACTACATCCAGTGCTGTGAAACCCACACCAGCCACTTCCAAAAAGAAACATCCATCCACAAAAACCACCACTCAACCACAAATGAGGCTTCTGGATGTTGAGGTACCAGAAGAAACCTCTGTTGCACAACAAAAGCAACCTGAAACCACTGTTGTTACTTCCTCACAACAGTTGGACATACCTCCACCTGACCAAACTCCTCATGAATCCTCTCAAAAGGATCATGTTGTAAGCCAAGGGGACACACATCATGATGCATTTGAGTCACTTGACCATATGTTCACAAGCCCCTCTCCCAGGGCTAATTCTCTTCTTACTCCTCCACTCTCACCATCACATGTCCCACAAACAATGCAACCTCTGTTTGAAGCAATTGACAAATCTCAGGAAGATCCCAGTTCCTCTCTTCCACCTGTCACTGAGAGTATACTCCAACAAGTGACTGGCCCTGAGAATATTCAATCTGCTATCCCACAAACAGAAGAGGAGGTTACACCACCTGGGTTCAATGAAACCCTAGGTGAGTTTTCAAGTGGAGCAGCCACTACTGATGTAGAGACCACTATCTCACATCAGGACAGTGATTACATAGCTAAGACTCCCTTGAAGGCAACAACTGTTGAAGCCACTATAGTGTCTCCAAAAACAGTTGGAAGTCCCCAGTACCAAGACAAAGGGGCATCTGATTCACCTATTAGGCCTAAATCAGGTAGAACTACCACTGGTAGGGACTCAGATGATCCTATTAATTTAGGAGATGGGTCAAAATACCAAGAATTGACGGACAGAGTTTCTGTTATTGAAACCTCTGTTGCTGACATCAAATCTGATGTCAAGCTTCTACTGAGCTCAATTGCAGATCTCTCCAAGAGTCAACCATCCACAGCTGATATAGCCAATGAGTTATGGAAATCAGTTTCCCCCATCATCATAGCTCACAGAAAATTGGCTGATCAAACACATGAAACCTACATGGCTGAGATCAGGAATATGGTAGATGCAAGGTACAAAGATACCCATGCTGATATCAAAGCCATCAAAGATCACCTGCTGAAGACTACTGGCTCTGCCCCTACCACCATCCTCAGGGATGAAAACGATGATGCTTTCACGGCTGATGATTTCAAAAAGGGGGAGAGTGGTAGAGATAGGCTACCAAAATTAGATCCTTTTGGTTGTCCTCCTTCTCAAAAAGGTCAAGCCAAGTCTGCCAAGAAACCAGAGTCTACCAAATCAGCTCCACAACAACAACAACAAGCAACACCAACAGCACCACCACAACAAACCACTTAAAAGAATAAAGCAGTAGATGAGTCTGCAAACATAGAAGCTGAAAAGGCAGCTCAGGCCAAACAAAAGAGGGCTGACACCTTGGAAGCTAAAGCAGAGTTACTGGTGAATCTCAAAAGAGAACAACAGCAGGAGAAAGAAGATGTGGGATCCTCTAAAAGGATGAAAAGACCTGCTAAGCATGTTAGAAAACCACCATCTAAGTTGAAAACCTCTGTTGATAAAACCACTGCTACTGAAACCACTGTCACCCAAAACACTGAAACTACCCAAAACACTGAAACCACTATACCCAAACCAACACACACACCTGAACAAACAACCACCAAACCTACATCACCAGCCAAAACCCCAACATCTGCTGGTTCTTCTAAAAAGCCAACAGATGTTAATCCAACCACTGCTACCAAATCACCTTCACCAAAAATCATGTACACAAGGAAGAGAAAATCAACCTTTGTTGTGCATGATGAAAACATACACACATCACCAACCACCATTTCAACTGCCCAATCCACTCCTCCCATCACAGCTATTCCACTCACATCATTCTCACCACATACATCCAAATTCAAATCCCATAGACCACCACCAACCATTACACCATTAGTTGTTCAGTATCCCCTTGAACTTGATCTACTCAAGGGGGAATTACAATCCTTCTACAATACTGAACAGCCATCTGAAAGATCCTTCCCATCTCTCCCAAACTTCCCTGTTCCTCTCAACATTGATACCTATCTAAAATACAAGGGTGAACAGGTGGATGCCATCATCAGGGAGAAATGCAAAGGGAAGGATGACAGGACTGCTCAGGGCATCCATTCAGCAGAGCTTAGCAAACTCAGAAGGATTGAAGACTTTGCTAAGACCCTGAGCAATTCCATGTCCTCCATGCCTCTCAGTGTAGATTTGGAATAGGAGGTAAGGGAATCCCTTCTTGAACAGATAATGGAAACCAAGCCTTACAAAGCAAACAAAAAGCAGTTCAATGGTTGGACTACTCATGCTTTGAGAGAAGAACTGATCAGAATTGAAGAAATGGCCAAAGACCCCAAAGCTAAAGTCTCCACTCCTAATTTTGGCAAAGGCAGAGACCCAGTCAGAGCCTTGAAATTCAAAAGGATGAGGCAGGAGATTGTAGCTGCCAACTATGGGGAAATGAGGTCTGTTTCCAGATGGTCTGAGTTAAGGTTGGTTGAAACCTACAAAAGTCTGGAAGAAAATAGAAAGAAGGATCCCAGCCTTCCAAGAAAACCAATTTACACTGATGAGCCAATGATGAAGAGACCCCAACAGACTTTTAATCTGGACAGCTTACTTGAAACCTCTGATCTCACAGCTGCTGCAAGTAGACAGTTCAAAAAGCAGAAGGAGATGTCATAGGAAGATCAAAGAAAGTTTGCTGATACATTTATCAAGGAAGGGCTCTTCAATCAAATACATTATTTCTCTGATCCTACAACAGAGAAATTCAGAGAACTCATTGGAAGACCTCCTTCACCCAACTCATCAAGAATAAAGGTTCATCTCAGCAAATCCACTGACTCAAAAATTCTAAAGTGGAAGGTCAACAAAGACAACCACGAATTGACATTGCTCAGGTCAGATGGAAGGGTTCAGAAGATCAGCATGGATGATGCTTACAGCCTATGTGCAGAAGATCACCAAGCATTGCTAAATCTGGATCTAGAAAGAGATGAAGAAGACTTATTTGCTCTGAACTTTGAACTACAATTCAAAGGTCAAATCAGAGAAAGTCTGATGAGAAATAAAGATCAATAAATAAAGCTGAGTTTTGGCATCATCTGTTCTAGGGGGAGATTGTTGGGTCTGCTGACCTGGAGAAGAACAGATGATTAGAAAGCCAAAACATGCTATCTATTTGATCCTTGAATAAACAGTCTTTACAACTTGCTTCTCCCAAAAGACTGCTGACCCTAACTACTGTTCTATCCAAACAACTGCTCAACAACTGCTGATATAAAGAACTGCTGAGGAAACAACTGATGAAGAACAACTGCTGACCAAAGGTCTGATGAAGAGCAACTGCTGATACAAGTACTGAAGACCAAAGCACTGCTGGAACCAACAGCAGTGGATACAAGACCATCAGAGTTTATCTTCAACAGCTGTTTAATATCAGTGCTTTCAATATAACAGTAGTTTGTATAGCAGATGTTTCAAGTTTGTTATTCTGTTAGAGGTCACTGTCTTAGGTGACGTCAGCCTAGGTCATCAGTGGTTTGAGTCTGTCTATAAATAGAACAGTGCTTGTACTGTTCTATTGCATCACACACAAAACATTCTCTCTGACAAACACTGTGTGATCAGGCTGAGCGGGAGTAACTTGTACGATTGTAATCTTTGAATTAATGAAAGCATTCGATCTAAAAACATTTACTCTCTTGTTTTGATTTACAGTTTATTATTCCGCTGCACTTTCATTCTATTTTCATTTCACTATTACCATCATTTAGTTAAACAATCAAAACAAACAAACTCAGATCCTAACACTACAAAACGTTCAACCGAATCTGCCAGAATCTTAAACTTGCATCCCAAGTAATCTACAAACCCTAATTTTTCATGAACATCCCTAATACATGTATAACACCTATAGTACTGATTAAACACCATATTAATCATAGCAAAACACATATGTTATCATGTGAAAACCCTAATCATGGCTACTAATAACAATCATCATCAAATCATCAAGAACATCCAAGAACTCCTACACATACATACATGCGATTCTACATATATTATTTTTTTTGAGTTTTTAAGGTTTTTCAAGTATTATAATTCATCAAAAATCATAAAGATGTATACCTTGCAATGCTAAAACTCCCTAGAGCCTTGAGATTAAACCCGAACTAGCTTGATTAGGTGAAAGATTACTTGATTGCTTGAAAGCCAAGAGAGAAGGGGGTGGGGGTTTCGCACGGCACAAACAAGAAGAAGAAGTAGGGTTTTATCTTTTTCTTGCCTCCTAATTATAAGAGGGCTTTGCTTGTTCCCCAAGCAATTGGTATTAGGGCCCTTCTAGTCCATTAACTTGACCCATTAACCATGTTCTAGCCCAATACCGGACCCAATATTATTAACCATTCTAAATTGTATAAAAACTATTGTTTTTATTATTACATAGCATATTACTCATGTTGTGCACATAATTTGCATAATCTACGCATTACCTTTCAGTTAGGCGATCATTCACAAAAACATGTAATTCACATAAGCACGTACTTCATGTTCACCATAATTCAATTGTATATATTATTGCTATGTATGTCACATAATTCACCAACGTTTGGGATACAGGACTCATGTGCGTGTTTAACAAGGATTTTCCTATCTATAACATATGTTAACATCTTCTAACATATGTTACACCTACTTAACTAACCCTAGTTAAGTATCTAGCCATGTATGAACATGTAAGTTAACTAGAGTTCAGTAAAAGTATTAACCTGAAAATGCGGGGACTCATATCGTGTGTGTGTGTATGTGTGACTAACCCAATGATCTCCCGAATCAGTGGACCTTGGACAATACGGACTGTGTTCCGACTCTACTAACCCCTTCAAGTATGTTTAATAAACGTTTTTCGCTAAGGTAGACTTATGTGTTTATAAAATGTTGACCCAAACATGCCGGGTGTCACATCATCCCCCTGTTGAAAGAATTTTTGTCCCGAAAATTTCCCGAAGTCAAAGAGAACGAAGCGATAAAAAGAAAAATCTTCCCGGTCGTCACATCATCCCCCTGTTGAAAGGAATCTCGCCCCAAGATTCACTCTTCGAAAGTAATGAGTGTCGACCCAACCCAAGTAACGTTTCCCAGAACACCACAAAATGATAACCACGAACGAGAGATGATATCAACAGATACTCTATGCCGGGGAACCGCCCTCCCCAAAGTGAATACAAAACAATGAATCCTCCTGATCGAAGGCCTACTAGAGACTACTGTGATCGGTATAAATGACACACCGGTACCGTCCAAGTAGCATCTCTAAAGGACCCACATCAAACCCACGAATGCAAAACGATGACCAAATACCAAACTGAATGCACACAATGAATACGAATCGCCAAACAATGTGAACGAGAATGAATACGAGCATAACGAGAATCAAGAAAAGAACACTCACCAGAAATAGTATCAGGATCCTCCTGGTTCTCCCTAGCGCCAATGACGTAAACATGACCACGAGTAGTTCGACCGCCGCCTTCGTTCCCAGCACCACCTGCAGTCCCTTGGTTCAGCTTAGGACAATCCCGCTTGAAGTGCCCAGTCTCCCCACAGTTAAAACACCCATGGTTTCCCCGAGGAGCAGGAGCGGGGACAACCGCTTGAGTCTGTTTCGGCTGTAGATTGACCCTACAATCCTTAGCCAAGTGACCGACTCGCTGACAACGATTACAGCGAAACGCATCGCAACCCCCAACATGGTGATACCCACACGTGTTACACTTCAGACTCTTACCAACATAGCCCCCAGTCTTCTGCTCAGATAACGCTCCCACAATGTCCTGCCTCTTAACCTACTGTTGAGACGACCCAATGTTCTTCCTAGCACTCTCCCACTTCCTCTAGTTATCCGCAGGGGCTTTCACAGCAGCACCCCTCGGAGGTAGAACACCCTCGGCAACCTTCATGTTGGTCAGCTTATGAGCTGCCCGAACAATGGCCAACATAGTAGTGTGATCAACAGCGGCAACAAGTCCAGCAATCTCCAGCACTAACCCAGCAACGTAGTGCTCAATCCTCCGATACTCCGGTGTAGCCAAATCGGGGCACATTACAGCCAACTCGTTGTGCCTAGCAGTAAAATCCTCGATCTCCGACCCAACCATCTTTAGATTCCAGAACTCATGCTCCAACTTCATAATCTCGTCCCTCGGGCAATACTCCGCCCTCAACATCTGGACAAACTCGGACCACGACATAGCATTGGCCTCACCCAGGCCAAGGTTCGCAGTGGTGGAGTTCCACCAGGTCAACTCATGTCCCTCTAGTGTAGCAGAAGCATACTTGACACGATCAGCATCAGGACAGTTACACATAGCAAACACCGACTCGATCTTCTCCAACCACCGGAGCAGACCCACTGCCCCTTCAGTCCCATTGAAGAAATGGGGTTTACAGTCCATGAACTTCTTGTAGGTGCACCCAGACTGCACCTGATTAGTATTTTCCAGGGTCTGCTGAGCAGCCTGGAAAGCAGCCAACGCAACGTTCAACTGCTGCTGCAACATGTTCTCCAACTCCGCCTGAGTCATGGTGATGTTCCCACCACCTCGTCCACCGCCATTGCGACCCCCGCCGCCACCACGGCGTCCACCAGCACGTCCACCAGCGTGACCAGACATGTCCTGCCAAACATGAGACGAGACACTCAAAACCACTAACAGATCAAGCTACAAGTGACCAAACGAATTCAGAACATGGTTCCAGCATGACCTTCAGTCCGAACACGAAGTCCACCAAGATTTTCATGCATTTAGATTTATGATTTCGTGTGCACCCGAAATAACAAATCGCTCTACATGGTCCTCTAGGCGTGCTCCTAGCTAGAACTTCCAATCACTCGATACTCACATTCCTAAAAGAAACAATTATCGCACGAGGATCCCAAAGTGAACAGTCACTCAGGAGTGTACTATGACAAGTACTAGTGCATGATGGTGTGTGTGTGTAGGCAAGTATGTACATTAGAGCATAGAGGGGAGATATCCAAATCCCGGAAAAATCTCAAAAGTGTGCTGAAGCCACCCCAATGTACACTTCTGCCAAGTATAAGCGATAAGCCCCTTCATCCTCAACCCCGAAGAAGAAGATAGAACCAAGGTAGGAATAACAAAAGATAGATAATGTGATACTGTGTGATGAGGACACTGACACCCCGACAAGATTAGTATGTTTACCAAATGACACGACTCGTAACTATGTGTGACCGTCTAACGTGTGTGATACTCGGTTATAGACTAGACTCTACATGCAGTCCTAGTTCACTATAACCATTGGCTCTGATACCAATTTGTCACACCCTCAAATTTCCAGATGCGGGGTTTTACCGCGAGGCGCGTGACACACCAGGATCCAAGTCAACGGTCACAATAAACGACATCTATATGATAATAAAACAACGTAAACTACCATTGAGTTTCAAAACCGTTCTAACACAGCGGAAGCAGAATGTATTATTACAACTTAAAAGTAAAACTCAAAGTCTGAAATGTTTAACAAAACATGCATATGATCCCTAGACGCCGTGAGATTCCGTGCGCCTATACTCAATGCTGCTACCTTAGCGACCTGAGAAAACATGCCAAAAAGACGTCAACATATAATGCTGGTGAGTTCACAGGTTTTAAGTTCGTAAACGTTTTCATGTGTAAAGCGATTCCTCATAAAGTGCCAAGTGTGCAAAAGTTCCAAGTAAATAACAAACGTTCCCTTACTACTACGACTATGTTGCTAAAACCATTACTGACAAACGTTGCTCGAGTTGCTGCCCATGTGCCAAGTGTCAAGTAGAGACAATATGCACCCACCCGGCTCCCAGCCATCGGGTGGGGTTCGTCACGCCCAATAGATCTATCCACATTTCCCCCGTTGTGCCCCGCACATTCTTGGTTTCAATAGGGACTTAGGTTTCGTCATATAGTAAGTAAGTGCCAAGCGCCAAGTGCCAAATGCCAAGTGTCAATGTTTAAAAGTGTCAAGTGCCAATGTTTAAATATGCCAAATGCCAATGTTTAAAAGTGTCAAATGCCAATGTTAAATATGCCAAGTGCCAAACGTGTCACGTTTCTTAAAAGAGTTACATTCCCAAGAGGCGTCATGTTTCTAAAAGTGTTATGTTTCCAAAAGTGGTAAGTTTCATAAGAGTTACGTTTTCAAATCATAAACATTGCATTGTTAAAACGTGTGGCATGCTTCTCCCCCGAGAGAAAAGAGTATAAAAGAGGGGCCGTGAAACTCACCTTAGGGTGCGTCTTCTGATAACTAGAATTCCAACACGTGTATGATAATCCCAACTAATGACAACCTATCAATGAGTTTACATAAGTGTGATGACTATTAACCCGAAGGCTAACTAGTCCCCGATTGTCCAGATCTTGACTACGTGTGTTAAAAAGTGTGTTTAAACGTTAACCGGACATCCCAGACTTACCCGACATCCCGTTGGTGACCCATTACATCAATTAGCCATGCACATAAGTTTAACACATAAGTTTCAAGCATAAAACACTTAGTTTGCATCAAAAATCTCATTCCGGACATCAGATGGTCAAATGTGGTTTTTCCCATTTCCACGTTCGCCCGTTTGAGCCACGTTTTGTTCCACGTTCGCCCATTTGAGCCACGTTCGCCCGTTTGAGCCACGTTTTGTTCCACGTTCGCCCGTTTGAGCCACGTTTTGTTCCACGTTCGCCCATTCGAACCAATTTTATTCCACGTTCGCCCGTTTTCATCAGCATTTTATAAAACGCACCAAAACGCATCTAAACGGTCCGAAAACATCACGAAACATCACCAATCACAGCAGTCAACCATCATTAACATATTCCTACAAAACCCTACCAATTTTATCCCGAAATCCGTCCGTTTTACAAGTTACCCGAAATAGCAAATTATGGAGATGTCACATCAAACGCATGCAATCTTTACCTAATTAGGAAACTTTTTGAAATCAATCAACTTAATATACTCAGATTATTATGAACAATAAACCCCCAATCATATCCTTATCACTATCATCATGAACCCCTAGATCTAACCCAAAATCCCCAAAATGAACAAAACATCATCAATAATCAATTGTAACCTATCTCAATCATAAAACATCATCAATAACAGTCCTAGATCATTGTTATAACATCTATACAGCAATGAATCATCAAACAATACATAACATCACATAAAACACCATTAACATATGTTAATTTGTATGAAAACTCATTGTTTATGAACAGGTTTTGTTTACAAAGACATTAGGAAGGTTTTTATACATGAAAACATGTTTGAATCAGATCTGGACTCTTGGGGTTTAATGAAAACGAATTGAAATGCTTTAAAAATAATTTAGAATGAACAACACACCTTAGATCTTTGTGTAGAAGATGTTTGTAGGTTAGATTATAGAAAACAAGGCAAAAACTCCTTCCCCAATGTTTAAAGTTGCTAGAGAGTGTTTTGAGACGGTTAGGGTTTGTGAAATGGTGAAAAATGACAAAGTGTGGTATTTATACTATGTCCACATTCGCCCCTTTTACCTGGGGGAATGTACTCTCCTTCGACCCTTTCACAGGGTCGAACGTACCCTGACTTGGTCGAATGAAATTCTTTCAATTCCATATCCCAGGTTCGCCCCTTTTACAAGGGTCGAACCAGGAGTATTGTCCAGGTTCGCCCATTCGTTTGGTCGAACCAGGACTCACGTTTTTCTAGTTTTCCAATTTGTCGTGTTTAACGCACGCACCCTAACATACGAGAATGCAACCTTAGTCTATGTTTAACATATTTAAGCACGGATGATTATCTACACATCTAAGCATATAATCCACCATACGACAATTAGTCTACACATACACTTAATTAGTTTATGTAATTCACCAACAACGGGACTCATATCGTGTGTGTGTGTGTGTGTATGTGTGACTAACCCAATGATCTCCCGAATCATAGGACCCTGGACAATACGGACTGTGTTCCGACTCTACTGACCCCGTCAAGTATATTTAATAAACGTTTTTCGCTAAGGTAGACTTATGTGTTTATAAAATGTTGACCCAAACATGCCGGGTGTCACATATACCTTATAAAAATCAATTAATTAATTAATTAATAATAATGCTACAAAAACTATTGATGAGAGTTTGTAAAGTACCATATAGGTAAACAATAAAAATTGAGTTTCAAAACTGTCCTTATTTGCCAACAAATGTTGTTAAAACAGCTTTCAACAAAATAGAGTTTAAATTAGAATTTGCAATATGTCACGTAGATAAATTAATTAATTAATAATAACAACAATATCAATATTTGCTCATACAACTCTTATTATTTCCAATTGAACCCTGTTAATGTTAAAATTCCTAAACACACTTCCCTATAAGATTTAAAACTTTCCCTGCTAAAAATTCAATACTTAGGTTTTACTTATTAAAGATAGTTTTAAAATAACTTTTATAAATATTTAATTATCAAAATGAAATGATACTAATACAAAATCTTTAGAAAATAACCAGTCTATTTGAAAAATATTTTTTTTTATAAAATATAAGCATTCAACTTGAATACTACTGAACAATACAACCAACTATATATATATAATGATACAATGTTTTATCTTATATAAATATATTAGTTAGTTAATGAATAATAATAACAATAACAATATTTCGTCTCAAAAAACTTATTATTTGGCACTCAACACAGTTAATGTTCAGAATCGAAAATACACTTACCTATCATAATTTTAAAAGTTCCCTCTTGAATATTCAAAACTTGGGCTTAAATGTATTATTTATTATTATAATTGGAAGATCTGTTTTACAACAACTGTTAATAATAACAATAGATGTTGTTAAAACAACTGTTATTAAATAGAATTTCACTTACAATGATATATCTTATACAACAACTCTTATTACAACAACCTTTATTATTTGCAACTCGACCTTGTTAATGTTAAATTCGTAAACACGCTTCCCCATGTGATTTAAAACTTTTCCTCCTAAAAATTCAAACCTTAGGGCTTACTTATCAAAGATATTTTTAAAATAATTTTTATAATTATTTAATTATCAAAATGATATGACGCTAATACAAATTCTTTAGAAAATAACCACCCGGTTATTTAATATGTTTTTTATAATATATAACCTCTCAAATTTAATATTATTGAACAATACAACCATCTATATATATAATGATACAATGTTTTATCTTATATAAATCAATTAATTATTTAATTAATAATAATAAAAATAAAAATATTTCGTCTCAAAAAACTTATTATTTGGAACTCAACACAGTTAATGTTCAGAATCGTAAATACACTTCCTATCATAATTTAAAAAGTTCCCTCTTGAATATTCAAACTTGGGCTTAAATGTATTATTTATTCTTAAAATTGGAAGATCTGTTTTACAACAACTGTTAACTTGTAAACATATGTTTTTGAAACAGCTATCATCAAATAGAATTTCACTTAGAGTTTGCAATGTTATATCTTATATAAATCAATCAATTAATTAATTAATAATAATGCTACAAACACTATTAATAAGAGTTTGTAAACTAACATATATGTAAACAATAAAAATAGAATTTCAAAACTGTCCTTATTTGTGAACAGTTATTGTTAAAACAACTTTCATCAAAATAGAGTTTCAATTAGAATTTGCAATATGTCACGTAGATGAATTAATTAATTAATTTAATAATAATAAAAATATCAATATTTGCTCATACAACTCTTATTATTTCCAATTGACCTTGTTAATGTTAAAATTCCTAAACACGTTTCCGTATGTGATTCAAAACTTTCCCTCCTAAAAATTCAAAACTTTCGGTTTACTTATTAAAGATATTTTTAAAATAATTTTTATAATTATTTAATTATCAAAATGAAATGATGCTAATACAAAATCTTTTGAACATAAACAGCCGGTTTGAAAACTGTTTTTTTTTCTTATAAAATATAAGTTATCAAGTTGAATATTATTGCACAACACAACCAACTATATATATAATGATATAATGTTTTATCTTATATAAATCGATTAATTATTTAATTAATAGTAATAAAAATAAAAATATTTTGTCTAAAAAAACTTATTATTTGGCACTCAACAAAGTTAATGTTCAGAATCGTAAATACACTACCCTATCATAATTTTAAAAGTTACCTCTTGAATATTCAATACAAGGGCTTAAATGTATTATTGATTATTATAATTGGAAGATCTCTTTTACAATAACTGTTAACTTGTCAACAGATGTTGTTAAAACAGCAGTCATCAAATAGAATTTTACTTAGAGCTTGCAATGTTATATCTTATTATATATAAATCAATCAATTAATTAATTAATTAATAATGCTATAAAACTATTGATGAGAGTTTGTAAACTAACATATAGGTAAACAATAAAAATAGTGTTTCAAAACTGTCCTTATTTGCCAACAAATGTTGTTAAAACAGCTTTCATTAAAATAGAGTTTCAATTAGAATTTGCAATATGTCACTTAGATGAATTAATTAATTAATAATAATAACAATATCAATATTTGCTTACACAACTCTTATTATTTCCAATTGGACATTGATAATGTTAAAATTCCTAAACACGCTTCCCTATGTGATTTAAAACTTTCCCTCCTAAAAATTCAAAACTTAGGGCTTACTTATTAAAGATATTTTTAAAATAATTTTTATAATTATTTAATTATCAAAATGAAATGATGCTAATACAAAATCTTTAGAAAATAACCAACCAGTTTGAAAAATGTTTTTTATAAAATATAAGCTATCAACTTGAATATTATTGAACAATACAACCAACTATATATATATAATGATACAATTTTTTATCTTATATAAATCAATTAATTATTTAATTAATAATAATAAAATTTAAAATATTTATTCTTAAAAAACTTATTATTTGGCACTCAACACAGTTAATGTTTAGAATCGTAAATACACTTCCCTATCATAATTTTAAAAGTTACCTCTTGAATATTCAAAACATGGGCTTAAATGTATTATTGATTATTATAAATGGAAGATCTGTTTTACAATAATTGTTAACTTGTCAACAGATGTTTTTAAAACAGCTGTCATCAAATAGAATTTCACTAAGAGCTTGCAATGTTATATCTTATTTTATTAATTAATTAATTAATTAATTAATTAATTAATAATGCAACAAACATTATTGATGAGAGTTTGTAAACTAACATATAGGTAAACAATAAAAATGGAGTTTCAAAACTGTCCTTATTTGCCAACAAATGTTGTTAAAACAGCTTTCATCAAAATAGAGTTTCAATTATAATTTGCAATATGGCACGTAGATAAATTAATTAATTAATAATAATAACAATATCAATATTTTCATACACAACTCTTATTATTTTCAATTGGACACTGTTAATGTTAAAATTCCTAAACACACTTCCCTTTGTGATTTAAAACTTTCCCTCCTAAAAATTCAAAACTTACGGCTTACTTGTGACACCCTGCAAATTCAGGTTAGTAACATTTACTAAACTAGTAAGTCTACCTTAGCGAGTTATGCATATTACGTACTTAACTGGGTCAGTCGAGTAATTACGATGATTCTGGGGAATAATCGGGAGTCGTTACAATGATCCGCGGGATCATCGGGAGTCGGTCCATAACCATGTGTACAAGGATTGGTGATTCGTGGAATCACCGGGTTTAACACACACACGCAAGTCTTGAGTCCCGGGAATTGGTGAACGGATGTAAACGTGTTAGTTATCGTGCATTATGTATTTGTAATCATTATGTGACTTGTCGGTATGTGAATACGTGTTTATATATGTTAAAATAGTGTTTAACGCGCCAAAATATAGGCGATTGGGAGGGAGTAGGGGCGATTGGAGCTCCTAATCGCCAGTAATATAGGCGATTAGGATCCCTAATCGCCTAATCTGCTCTCCTACTCGCCTGACTTGTTGGGCAAGAGTCAAAACACCTATAAATACCACCCTTGAAATGAGTTTCTAAAACAAGTCTACACCATAATACTTGCTATATGTGAAGTATTTATGCATATAATGATTATTGGTGGTTATAACATGAATGTTTCCATGAAATTGATGTACTTCTTATGTGTAGGAGTTATTAGGATGATTATCTAAGGATTTGAGCTATTGTTATGGTGTTTTGTTGAAAGTATGCATTTTGACCCATTTGGGTGATTCTTGAAGAATTAGGATGTTATGATATGATTCAATGCTTGTTTATTGCTAGGAATCACACTAAAATGATATTATAACAAAGAGATGATGATTTGCAAGTTGTAGGAGGTGTAATCTGGTCTTTGCCATTTAGGGAAAGATTTCATAATTAATGAAACCTAGTACTTTGCCATTTTTGGAAATAGTCGCACCGAGGCCGTTAGAACAGGGATAAATTGGGGGGTTTTTGCTTGGAATGGGTTGGTTAATAGTTTAGGTTTGATGTTGGGTGTTTTTACATGTTCCAGATCTGATTTAGAGGGTTAAACGCGTGAAAATGCGTCGCGCAGCTGCAACAGGCGATTAGGAATCCTAATCGCCTGATGCAGGGGCGATTAGGCCACCACTCGCCAATAACAACAGGCAATTAGGCCTCCAATCGCCTGTTAACCACTCCCAATCACCAGTTGACTTTTCGTAATTGCATGTAAGTTTCCTAATCGCGTGTACTGCTGCCGTAAGCGTATTTTGACATCCCGAAACATGATTTGACGCCTAGGAACATGATAGGAACCCTGGGATACGTCCAATGACTTAGTAACACGTGTTCGGACATGTTTATGTGGTAATTGAGCGTTATGCTAGACTAGGTGAACTCTTGCGCGTATTAAGTGTTTAATTGCATATGTTGCATGATGTCTTGTATTCGGCTAACACGTGGGATGTCGGGTCACCAATGGGATGTCGAGTCTTGTCTGGTACGCTCGGTTTAACAGTCAAAGGTGTTTTCAAACGTTTATGGTTATGGTCTGGACATTCGGGGACTAGTTAACCTGCAGGTTATTAGTTCGGATACTTATACACATCTTATGATAGGTCGCCGCTATTTGGGGCTATCATAGCATAATTACTTAACTGTTTTCAAGTAACGCAATCTAAGGTGAGTGTCACAGCCCCACTTTTACTGTTTTGCTTTCAGGGGAGAAACATGTTACATACTTACGCTTTAAAGATCATATTATACTATGGTTATGGATATTTACTATACGGGCATTTCATCAGGGAGTCCTAGGGGGAAACCATGAGTATGTGGGAACACATATCGGGGAAATATGGATAGATCTATTGGGACGAGCAAACCCCACTCGACAGCTGGGAGCCGGGCGGGTGCATATTGTCTCTACTACTAGGGTCACCGTGATGACGGTGGCTCGCGGCTGGGCAAAAACAGGAAAACGTGTCAGTAATGGTTTCCCACTCGTAGTAGTAATCACACTTAACGTCTAGCTAACGTTCGTATGACATAGTAGTAACGAGAACGATCTTTTCAAACTTATAACAACACTTTTATAAAAGAAAACCTGTGAACTCACCAGCATTATATGTTGACATTTTTGGCATGTTTTCTCAGGTCGCTAAGGTAGCAGTTAATGGACTAGGCGCACAGAGTCTTGCACAGCGTCTAGAATTTTGATGCATATTAAACAATGTTTTGTAAACTATAATATGCCTTTTGGTTGTAAACAAGAAATGCTTCCGCTGCTGGTTTACGGCTCAAAGCATGGTGTTTTGGTTTTAATATATATATATATATATATATATATATATATATATAAGTATGCATGTTTGTTGTTTGTTTATTGTGATCGTTGACTGGGATCCTGGTATGTCACGCGCCTTACGGTAAAACCCTCATGTGGAATTTGAGGGTGTGACAGATTGGTATCAGAGCCAACGGTTATAGTAAACTAGGACTGCATGTAGAGTCTAGTCTATAACCGAGTCGCACACACTAGACGGTCACAGATGGTCGAGTCTTAACATGTGTGTAACATTATAACTTGTCGGGGTATCAGTGTCATCATCTTCTACGCTACATCATCTGTTTACTCTTTATCATTCTATTCCTTAACCCATCCTTACCATGATTCGACGATGAACGACATACTATTGAACCTCCTTGGCGGCGGTGTACATTGGGGTAGCTTCGGCATACTCTTGAGATCTGTCCAGGGATTTGGACATCTCCCTTCTATGCCCCAATAGACACGCTCGTCCATATACATACTTTCCTATACTTATACTTATGATAATATCATGACTAGGTGCTAGTGTTTGGTGACTTGAACTTCAAGCTTAAGGTACACCTGGAGGACCATGTAGAACAGTTTATCATGTCGGGTGCACACGAGATCATAAACTGGAATGCATGGGAACCCTAGTGGACTTTGCGTTTGAATGGATGGACCCAAACTGGACTCGGTCTAGTTTCTTGAAATTCCTAATGGGTTATACCACGGGCTAGCCTAAGTCTTTTGTTTCATGTTGTGACAGAAGATGTCAGGAGCTCGTGGAGGTCGCAGAGGCGGCCGTGCTGGCGGTGGTGCTGGCGGCCGTGGTGGTAACGGTGGCCGTGGGAACGTTAATATGACCCAAGCGGAGATGGACAATCTGCTGCAGCAGCACGTGAACGTAGCCTTGGCTGCATTCCAAGCTGCTCACAATGCTATGGGTGGTAAGTCGATTTCCACCTATTCTACCTTGTTCCAGGGTACTGTAACTTTTCTCGTTATTTACCTGTGTGTCTGTCCCAGGTGGTGCTGTCAATCCCCCTCCACCCCAGTGCTCTTACAAAAAGTTCATGGATTGCAAGCCCCACAACTTTAGTGGAAAGGGGCAGTGGGACTGCTCCGATGGCTGGAAAAGGTTGAATAAGTATTCTCTATGTGCAGTTGCCCGGCGGGCGACCGCGTGAAGTATGCTTCTGCGACCCTTGAGGGTCAAGCCTTGACTTGGTGGAACTCCGCCATCCAGACCATGGGTATTGGGGAAGCCCATGCTATGCCCTGGGCAGAATTCGTGCAACTTTTGAAAAGCGAGTACTGCCCGAGAGATGAGATCCAGAAGCTCGAGCATGAAGTCTGGAATCACAAGATGGTGGGGTCCGAGATTGAAGCGTACACAGCAAGATATAATGAGCTGGCGGTGTTGTGCCTAGATTTGCACACACTAGAATACAGGAGGATTGAGCACTATATTTCTGGTTTGGTGCCGGAGGTCGCGGGATTGGTAGCTGTGGGTAATCTTACTGTTTATTCTGAGGTGGTTCGGTCGGCTCACATGCTGACTAATATGAAAGTAGTTGAAGGAGTCTTGCCTCCCTGAGGCGCTACTGTGAAGGCTCCCGAGAGCATCAAGTGAAAATAGGAAGGCGTGGGTAAAGGCTCGAGTTCAGTTCAGCGTCAGGAGGTGAAGAAGTCTGATTTTGGGGGATCATCGTCTGAGCAGAAGTCTGGGGGTTATTCTGGGAAGTTGCTGAAGTGTAATCGGTGCAGATACCACCATACCGGCCTTTGTGATAAGAACCGTTGTCTTCGGTGCCACAAGTTGGGGCATCACAGCAAGGATTGTAGGGTTAACCTTCAGGGTAATCAAAACCCACCTGCTACACCTACCCCGGCTCCTCAGGTTACTGCTCCCTAGGGAAACCAGGGAAAACAGGGGTGTTATAACTGTGGCGAGCTTGGTCACTACAAGCGTGAATGCCCCAAGTTGAAGCAGGGCGAGGTTGGGAAGACTGGATCGGGTAATGGAAACAACAGGGGCGGAGGCAGGAATGCTCGCGCCTTTGTGATTGGTTCGAGCGGGGCTCGACAGGATCCTGACACTGTTACCGGTACGTTTCTTCTTGATAATCGCTATGCTTCAGTTTTATTCGATTCTGGTGCCGATAAGAGTTTTATATCTCTTGGATTTAGCCAATTGCTTGATAGGGTACCTATACCTTTAGAGGCTAAGTACTTGATAGAATTGGCTGATGGTAAGAAAGTTGAAGCGACGCACGTCCTTAAGGAGTGTCGCCTTGAATTGTCGGGTTATTCTTTTCCTATTGACCTTATGCCGGTGTCCTTGGGTAGTTTTGATGTTGTTGTGGGTATGGATTGGTTATCTTTGTATCATGCTGAGATTGTTTGTTTCGATAAAGTCATTCGACTCCCTCTCCCTGATGGAGAAATTCTGCTGGTGCATTGTGAGAAGAGCGGTGTCCCTTTGAGTATGATTTCGTGTATGAAAGCCTATAAGTATCTTCGAAAGGGGTATTCTGCCATTCTGGCACTTGTTTCGGTTTTGTCAGGGGAAGAGAAGAAGATTGAAGATATTCCTGTCGTTTGTGATTTTCCCGACATATATCCTGAAGATTTACCTGGCCTTCCGCCTTATCGCCAAGTCGAATTCGGTATTGAACTTGCTCCAGGTGCGGCCCCTATTGCCCGAGCCCCATATCGTCTTGCACCTCCCGAGATGCAGGAGTTGTCTAACCAGTTGCAGGAGCTGTTGGAGAAGGGTTTCATCCGACCTAGTTCATCCCCGTGGGGAGCCCCTATTCTGTTTGTCAAGAAGAAAGACGGAAGCCTACGTATGTGCATCGACTACCATGAATTGAACAAGGTTACCATCAAGAATCGCTATCCTCTTCCTCGCATCGATGATTTATTTGATCAACTTCAGGGTTCTTGTTTCTATTCGAAGATTGATTTGAGATCCAGGTACCATCAGTTGAGGGTCCAAGAAGCTGTTATTCCGAAGACCGCTTTTCGAACTCGTTATGGCCATTTTGAATTCTTGGTCATGCCTTTTGGTCTCACCAATGCGCCCGCCATATTCATGGATTTGATGAACCGTGTTTATAAGCCCTATCTTGATAAATTCATGACTGTTTTCGTTGATGATATTCTAGTCTATTCCAAGAACGAAGTGGACCACCGGGACCACTTGCGACTTGTCTTGGAGCTCTTGTGGCAGGAGCAGTTGTACGCCAAGTTTTCTAAGTGTAGCTTCTGGTTGCGTGAAGTCCAAGTCCTTGGTCATGTGGTTAATGATAAACGAATTCATGTTGATCCAGCTAAGATAGAAGCTATCAAAGACTGGGAAGCACCAAAGACGCCAACTGAGGTGCGACAATTCCTGGGTCTTGCACGTTATTATCGTCGCTTCATCGAGGGATTTTCGAAGATTGCTCAACCCCTCACCTCGATTACCCAGAAGGACAAGAAGTTCAACTGGGGTGATTCGCAAGAGTCGGCCTCTCAGATGCTAAAGGCCAAATTCTGTTCTGCTCCTATATTCAGCTAACACGTGGGTTGTCGGGTCACCAATGGGATGTCGAGTCTTGTCTGGTACGTTCGGTTTAACAGTCAAAGGTGTTTTCAAACGTTTATGGTTATGGTTTGGAAATTCAGGGACTAGTTAACCTGCGGGTTATTAGTCCAGATACTTATACACATCTTATAATAGGTCGCCGCTATTTGGGACTATCATAACATAATTACTTAATTGTTTTCAAGTAACGCAATCTAAGGTGAGTGTCACAGCCCCACATTTACTGTTTTGCTTTCGGGGGAGAAACATGCTACATACTTACGCTTTAAAGATCATGTTATACTATGGTTATGGATATTTACTATACGGGCATTTCATCAGGGAGTCCCAGGGGGAAACCATGAGTATGTGGGAACACATATCGGGGAAATGTGGATAAATCTATTGGGACGGGCAAACCCCACTCGACGGCTGGGAGCCGTGCGGATGCATATTGTCTCTACTACCAGGGTCACCGTGATGACGGTGGCTCGCGGCTGGGCAAAAACAGGAAAACGTGTCAGTAATGGTTTCCCACTCGTAGTAGTAATCGCACTTAACGTCTAGCTAACGTTCGTATGACATAGTAGTAACAAGAATGATCTTTTCAAACTTATAACAACACTTTTATAAAAGAAAACCTGTGAACTCACCAGCATTATATGTTTACATTTTTGGCATGTTTTCTCAGGTCGCTAAGGTAGCAGTTAATGGACTAGGCGCACGGAGTCTCGCACAGCGTCTAGAATTTTGATGCATATTAAACAATGTTTTGTAAACTATAATATGCCTTTTGGTTGTAAACAGGAAATGCTTCCGCTGCTGGTTTACGGCTCAAAGAATGGTGTTTTGGTTTTAATATATATATATATATATATATATATATATATATATATATATATATATATATATATATATATAAGTATGCATGTTTGTTGTTTGTTTATTGTGATCGTTGGCTGGGATCCTAGTGTGTCACGCGCCTCGCGGTAAAACCCCGCATGTCGAATTTGAAGGTGTGACATTACTTATTAAAGATAGTTTTAAAACAATTATTATAATTATTTAATTATCAAAATGAAATGATGCTAATACAAAATCTTTAGAAAATAACCAGCCGGTTTGAAAAATGTTTTTGTATAAAATATAGGCTGTTAACTGGAATATTATTGAACAATACAACCAACTATATATATATATATATATAATGATACAATGTTTTATTTTATATAAATTAATTAATTATTTAATTAACATTAATAATAATAAAAATATTTCGTCTAAAAAAACTTATTATTTGGCACTCAACACAATTAATGTTCAGAATCGTAAAGACACTCCCCTATCATAATTTAAAATGATCCCTCTTGAATATTCAAAACTCAACACAATTGGAAGATTTGTTTTACAACAACTGTTAATAATAACAACAGATGTTGTTAAAACAACTGTCTTCAAATAGAATTTCACTTGCAATGTTATGTCTTATACAACAACTCTTATTACAACAACTCTTATTATTTGCAACTCGACCATGTTAATGTTAAAATTCCTAAACATGTTTCCCTATGTGATTTAAAACTTTCCCTCCTAAAAATTCAAAACTTAGGGCTTACTTAACAAATATATTTTTAAAATGATTTTTAAAATTATTTAATTATCAAAATGAAATGATGCTAATAAAAAATCTTTAGAAAATAACCAGGCGGTTTGAAAAATGTTTTTTTTTATAAAATATAAGCTCTCAACTTGAATATTATTTATTAATACAACCAACCATATATATAATGATACAATGTTTTATCTTATATAAATCAATTAATTATTTAATTAATTAATAATAAAAATCAAAATATTTCATTTCAAATAACTTATTATTTGACACTCAACACAGTTAATGTTCAGAATCCTAAATACATGTAAGACTCGTTTTTTTTTTAAACATGTAGACAATATATAAACATTCATTATATATATATATATATATATATATATATATATATATATATATATATCCAAAACGTCATGTCCAACAACGTGCCAACAACCTTGCCGACACTAGTTAAGTTTACAAAAGACAAAGCCTAAGTTGGCTACCATGTAAATCTTTGACCCATATCCAAACCATGTACAAAACATTAGCAACTTGTTTAAAAGACTCAAAGATTCTAATACAACCATGGTACCCAACCCAAAAGAACGTGAGCGTGCATAACCCATCCTTGCTTGAGACTTGATCTTCAATCATGTGCTTTACCTATTACAAATCAACAAGGCAAACAACTAGTAGGCTATAAACAATATCATCATCTTATCCAAGGAACCCAAGAAGTCCATGGAACCATGATGAAATCCCTTCTTCTACTATTTTGACCCGTTATGGGTATTCCTACCATTTTGACCCGTTAAGGGTATTCCAACCATTTTGACCCGTAAGGGGGCTTCCACCATATTGACCCGTCGAGGGTGTTCCTACTATTTTGACCCGTTAAGGGTGTTCCTACTATTTTTGACCCGTTAAGGGTGTTCCTACTATTTTTGACCCGTTAAGGGTGTTCCTACTATTTTTGACCCGTTAAGGGTGTTCCTACTATTTTTGACCCGTTAAGGGTGCTTCCACCATATAAACCATTCTACCAATTTGCATCCTTGTGTAGCCACAAGGACAATTCATATTACTTCCATCCTACCAAATTCATCCACAACAATGTATACATAACAACTATGACTCATATACTCATTAGGTTACATAGTTGGTAGTAACCAACTTACCTTTGTCGTGCGCGCCTTGCTCCTTGTAACCGCTTGTACCTTCCACCTTCACACCTACATAGTGAAGGAATTCATACTTTAGCTTTTCGTACTTTACCCTTTACCATTCTTGGTTCAAGGTAGATAAACTAGCATAATCACATAGCTACAACATCTACCATCATATTTATCATGTATTTTTCTACAATTTCACCTATTCTAAGATACTAGGCATTTCATCATACAATTGGTGTGCATATCCATACATCCAAGTGGTTATATCATTCCATGACACAACATTCCCAATTCTATACTTATACTTACAATCTTCATGAATTCCTAACAATAAGCATAATCAATTGAGCTCTTATGAGATTAAGGTCCTGTTTGACTTTTAAAAAGTCAACAGAAACCTTCATTCCAACACCCACTTAACAATTGCCAATTCAGCCCTTACCCACCCAATTTAACATGAAATCTCATCAATTTACACTATCATACATACAAATCGTGCTTTCAAACTACTTCCAAACTCTACCAAAATAAATCATACAACTTACCAATGAGATTAGCACCACAAGAGGGTTAATAATCCAAGAACATGCAGGGGATTAGAGGTGTTTTTCTCACTTAATCTCAGCTATAGAGGGCTGTTATGGAGAACCCTCTTTGTCACCCCTTTCTCCCTCTCTCTCTGCGTTTCTATTCTTTTCTTTCTTTCTTTCTTTCTTCTTTTTTTTTTTTGTTTTTAATCCCTCCTAACTTGCCACTTCTAATCTTCCCAAACCACCCCTCAAGTGTGTGTTATTTCATATTTAACCCGTCCCTCTTTATTAGTTAAGTTTCTACCAATTTACCCAAGTGACTAACTTGGTAACTTTTATGTTTGTCAAATGTACAATTACCAATGCACCACTTACAACTAGGGGTACAAACATCTACATACATGCATATACACGCATACATACATACTCATACTTATACGTTTTTACACATTGGTATGTATATATATATATACATATAATTTCGACCATACTATTATTAGTTAACATTTTTTTTTGGGGTGTTACAATACACTTTCCTATCATAATTTAAAAAGTTCCCTCTTGAGTATTCAAAACTTGGGCTTAAATGTAAAATTTATTATTATAATTGGAAGATCTGTTTTACAACAACTGTTAATAACAACAACAGATGTTGTTAAAACAACTGTCATCAAAGAGACTTTGGGTTCCAATGTTATATCTTATACAACAACTCTTATTGCAACAACTCTTATTATTTGCAACTCGACCCTGTTATTGTTAAAATTCCTAAACACGCTTCCGTATGTGATATAAAACTTTCCCTACTAAAAAATCAAAACTTAGGGCTTACTTATTAAAGATATTTTTAAAATAATTTTTATAATTATTTAATTATCAAAATGAAATGATGGTAATACAAATAAGATAATAATGCTACAAACACTATTGATGAGAGTTTGTAAACTAAGATATAGGTAAACAATAAAAATAGATAGTGTAACAATAATATTCCAAATGTTCAGAATCGTAACAATAAAAATAGAGAGTGTGATTTGCTCTCAAAACTGTCATTATCTGCCACTGAACAAAGTTAATGTTCAAAATTGATAAACACGCTTCTAATTGTTTATTTAAAATTTTATTCTTAAAAACCAAAACTTTCCCTCTTAAAAATTCAAAATCGTAAACACGCTTCCCAAAAAAAGTATTAGAACTTCTTTGTATTATTTATTATAAATAGCAAAATCTGTAATGAAATAACTATAATACAATTGAAGTTGTAATACAATATTCACAAAAGTTGGAGTGATCTTCACAAAACAACTATCAACGAATATAACTTGAATTTATACTATAGATGATTTACAAACATGCTTTGACAATAAGTGTAATCCAAGGTCCTGAAAAGTTAAACAAAAGGTCACAAAACAACTGTCATCGAATACAACTTGAATTTATACCATTGGCTATTTACAAACATGTCTTGAGCGTAGACACATGTTACAAACAACGACTAAAATAATTCTAATATATCTTTTAATACTCTTCAGAAATCTCAAACTAATGTTGCTAATACATAAAAATAAACTTTGAATATAACATGTCTTTATACACCCATGAGTGTTCAACACATATGTTTGTTTCTTAGCAGGAATGGTTGAAGTTTTGTGTTGTATGTATAGAAGCATTATTATTGTTCAAAAGATTAACCTTTGTATGCGCGTAGGGTCGTCTAAACAACAAAGATAATGATCAAACAAGTTCAATTCAGGTGCGGAATCCCTGAATTGATCACAAAATGATAATAAAACTAGCAAAACACAGAAACGATCATTAACATAATCATTTCATTCATAATCATAATCATTTACACATCAAAATGTTGTTAATAATGCTTAAACACTGTTACAGACTCAAAAGATAACCCTAGGGAGAAACACACAAAAGGAGGGAAAACAAATGACCAAAAGTTACATTCAAAAAGTTGATTCGACCTTATATATACCTGCACATTCGCCCAATTGACTTGGTCGAATGTGCAGGTTCGACCGTTTAAGGTGGGCGAACCAAGACACTTCTATCTACAAAACTTTCTTTGACCTCCCATGTGCACCTTCGACGGTTCTGATCTACCTTCGACCATTCTTTATCTTCATTTGATTGTTCGATAGTAAACAAAACATTATATAATTCGCAATCCAATAGCGTTAGTCGCAATATGTGCATCTACAAACTCCCCCTCGACTATTGCTTGGATTGCTTGAGTCTTCGCTCTTGGTCCATTGCCTTGTTCATAAGCTTGATGCCCAATAACGTCTTTTGTTCCTTTGTCATTACTGGTTCATGAGTTTGTTTCGGCTTCTTCTTTTTAACATCCTAAACTTTCACAAACTTCCCCAGTTTCTTGTCGAAATCACAACCAACATTCACATCCCATGCAAAGCATAAGAATACCACACGTTGGTATTTGCTTGCCTGTTCACTATCCTTTGCTTCGCAATAGATCGGATTATAATAAAGCATGATAATGTCTTCGTGCAAGCAGTTTATCAGCCACATAGGATCAAAAATATGAATTTTCTTGAAATCCTTCAAACCATCCTTCAAAACAATAATAGCCTCTGCAGTCTTCCAATCATAATACCACCACATGAAGTCCTTTGAAAAGTGTTGTGGAATCTGCATCAAAGGAATATGTTTCAACACTTTCGGTGGTTTATACTTTAAAGTCACCTTGGACATCCCAGTAATATCATCTTTCTACTTCTTATGGACAATCCTTCTAGGATACTGTGGGGTAAACACGTCCCATTTTGTCCTGCTCTCTCTGGCCATCCTATCTGCAAAGTAACCAACCAGATGGTTGTTCACTGAAGCACCTGACATCTCATGTCTGCAGATATCTCTAACAGCCCAATATGGTAGTGTCTTGATATCATGGAATCTTTCAAAGTACATAATTCCTTTCTCCCATTTCACCGCGACACATTTCAGCTGTCTCAAGTACTTCCAGCCGAGAGCTTTCCCTTTAAACAAATCATTATGGAATTTGAAAAAGCTACCTTGAACTTCAATCTTTGGACGGTTAGCTTCTTTCTCTTTAAGCTTCCTCAAAAGTTCTTTCAAAGCGTCAGATTGTTCAGTGTTTGGCTTTTTACAATCTGGAAACACTTCTTCAACAAACTTCTTACTCTTTTCATGAGCAAGTTTCTCAGCCTGGCTCAACAGCTCATCAGTGAATTCAGGAAATCCAAAATCTTTGTTATTCTTAAAGTATTCTGGATATTCCTCGCTAGTAATATCCTCAATCTCCACTTCTTCAAATACTGGAACGTCTCTGTCATCGAAGTGATTACCTGCTTCTTTCTCAGGTATGTTTGGTATCTGGTTATCACTCATCAACTCCTCCAGAGATTTACCAACCTGTTTTGCCAGTCCTTCCAATATCTCCTTTGACATAGCTGCAGAAACTTCTCCATCTTTTAAATCAGGATCGTTATATTCCAACTCAAATCTCATATCATTTGACTCACATATCTCTGGAAACCTGCCAGTCATCTCAATCGTCCAGACTCTGTCAATCAACATCTAGCGATACAAATTCTTGTCATCTTCAAATAAAGATCTGATCTTCTCATTCCAAAAGATATTATCATCGTCAGTAGTACCACCAGGAGCTTTCAAACTGGATTCTCCTATATTCTTTCCCGATCCTCTCTTCTCACCCTTATACTTGTCAGTGTCATCATCATCATCATCACTGTCAGAACTAGCAGAGCTATTACCTTCTCCTGAATCATCTCCTGAACCATCATCATCACCATCATCTTTCTTTTTCTTAGGAGCATCACCGGCATCCTCATTCAACTCATCATCTTCTTCCTCATCAGATGGTTCAAAATCAACTTCTTCTTCATCACGTTCTTTATCTTCTTCACCAGTTTGTAATTGAGGAGCTTTAGAGTACAATTCTTTTATCAGATTATTCATACTCTTATTGTCTGCATTCAGCTTCTTATTCTCCTCTTTCATAGTAATGTATCTTCTGGTGTTTCTCTGTTCATGTTTCAACGACTTCTTGTTTTCTTTCTGAAGTTGTTTTATCTTTGCTTCCAAAGTTTCATGATTCTCATGTGATGATTCAACAACATCTAACATCTTTCTGTCATTGCTTCTCCACTGTTCAATCTCTACATGTTGCTCATTAATAATCCTCATCATGTCAGTAAGCTTCTGGTTAACTGCAGTCATCACATCACTATCTACAGTAACCTTAGGTGTTGAAGCTTCAGCAAGAGGAATCTTTCCTTTCTTCAACTTCTTCAACACTCTATCCAATGCATATTGAATTCATCAGTTGGCAATTCAGTATGTTCAGCAGCAGATGATGTTTTCTGTTTCTTTGTTGCTGGGGATGTGATGGGTGATTTAGAACTAGATGTTGCAGGCAATTTCGTTCCATCAATCAGACTCTCTATATCTCTAGCTCTTTTCTCCATCGGCTTCACAACTTTCTCTTTCATTATTATACAATGGTTTCTTCTGTTTCTCACCTGTCTTTGGCGATCATACAAAATCTTCGGATCTCAATCCTAAACCTTCATCTGTCTCATCCAATGCAATAGGACTTTTTGTCCTTTGCTCTTCCACATACTTGTTAAGACTTTCGGACTCACCAGCCACAGTGGCCTTGGGCGTGGTGCTCTTAACGGTCTCATTCTCTGAATCCCATCTCTCATCTTCATGTGTTTCTTCAGAATCAACAGAAACTTCATCAACCAGATGTAAACCCTTCTTGGCTACACTCTTCTTCCTTCTAGAAACCTTCTTCTGAGCGGATTCAGTATCATCCTGTTTCTCTTTTCCTTTCCCTGTCTTTGCACCAACGTTCACAACTTGACGCTTTCTCTTTGCAACAGGATCAACTAGACATAGATGATTATCTTCATCAGAATCACTGTTAGCATGCCTAACTTCATTCTTTCCTGGATCTACATACCCTGGGTTGATTAGATGACCAAACAGATTCTTGTGAGGTGGTCTTTCATTCAACGGCACACCCTTATAACCCTTCATTCTAACAAGCGTGTTCAGATTCATGTGATCCTGTACAACAATCTGGGTAGGATCTCTTCTCAATTTCTTATGCTTCTCATCAAGTATCATCTGTATGAATCTCGGATATAGCAAAAACTTCTTGTTCTTTAAACCTCTGAGTGGTTCCAGCATGTGTTCAAGTATCATACCAGATACATTGAACGGCTTGTTCAAAATAAGAGCAACCATCAAAGAACTAATGATCTTTCTCATAACATCATATCCTCCACTCACTGATCCAAATACATGCAACATGACGTTAGCGAGATACTTGAACTGAGGGCATAGCTTCCCTTTGTGTAAAGAACCATCTGTTATCGGTCCATTGTACTTCATTCTTAGGAAGCACTTTCTCTGTTCAATCCATGATAGTTCTCTTGGATCTGTCTTCTTTTCATCATGCAACTTCAGTGCCTCTCGGATGTCATCTTTAGAAATGATCACGAGCTCACCCTGAATCGTACTTACCACAGCCGATTCATTATTCCAGTAATCCATTCTTGCATTCTTCCAGAACTCTTGTTGATGGTCTTTATAAATGATGGTGGGGGTAGCAAGGGCAACTATCACACGGCTTCTCTTCAAGAAATCTACAATGCCGGTGAACTCTTGATGTTTCTTCAATTCTCCCATAAACGCACAGTAGTTGTGTGCCGGTTCAAATGGTAATTCTTCAATCTGTTCCTTCCCAGTTACCTGTTCTGAAGATCCAGCGGGAACATCAGCACTTTCCTGTTCAAACATTATTAGACTGCAAAACAAATCAAGAAAACACGTTAAAAACGGACAAAACAAACAAAAACTTGAAATTTTTGATTTTCAGATTCTACATTTGACCGTTCGAGGGTACGAATGTGAAAACAGAGGTTCGAATGTGGGATAAAGGTTCGAATGTGAAAAACAGTAGGTAAAAGTGTACATTCGACCGTTTATTTCCACTTTCGACCGTTTGAACATCTACATTCGCCCAAAAAGTCACATTCGACCGTTTGAATTTGGGCGAAGGAGACTGTTCATCTTCTTCAATAACAAATTTTGATTTGGTTCATTTTATCATGCCATTTTGATTTGAATACCCTCTAATATGACCGATTAGTCATTCCCAATCAACAATTTCAATTATTATCCATTGTTTATGTGTTTTCAATTAAAAACTAGGGTTCGATGGTTTTAAAACATCAATTGGACAGTCTGATTAGATTCAAACCTTGTTTTTTTGTTTATTCTCCCCCTAAAACACATAAACAATGAAACCTTATCAAAAATTATGACAATTAGCAGTTAATAATTGTGTTTTGATGTTAGTTAGGGTTCAGTTTCAATATCAATGATTAAGAACTGTTTAGTTGATGGTGCAAATGAAGTATCAAAATGATCAGCAAATCAATACGAACACGATGATATAATTTTTAATGCACGGGCAACAAGATCACTTTTGTGACACCCCGCATTTTCAGGATAATACTTTTACTGAACTCTAGTTAACTTACATGATATACTTTAGTTAACTTACGTGTTGTGCATGGTTAAATACTTAACTAGGGTTAGTTAAGTAGGCCTAACACATGTTAGATGATATTAACATATGTGTTAAATAGGAAAAGCATTGTTTAACACACACGAGTCCTGTATCCCGAACATTGGTGAATTATGTGGCATGTATAATTATAATATGTGCAATTAAATCATGATGGATGTGAAGTGCCTGCTTATATGAACTATGTGAATTATGTGAATTATCACTTGACTGACGTTTAATACGTAAACCATGCAAATTATATACACTTGATGATTAATATATCATGTAATTATAAAAACAGTAGTTTTTATGCAATTTAGAGTAATTAATATTATCGGGCCCGGTATTGGACTTAAACATGCTTAACGGGTCAAGTTAAGGGACTAGAAGGGCCCTAATATCCAACTACTTGGAGAACAAGCAACCTTATCTTATAATTATAGTTCGAAAAAAAAAACCCTAACCTACTTGTTCTTTGCGCCGTGAGATCTCCCTTCCCCATACCCTTTCAATTTTCAATCAATCAACTAATCTCACACTTAATCAAGCTAGTTCGGGTTTAATCTCAAGGCTCTAGGGAGTTTTAGCACTACAAGGTATGCGTTTATATGTTCTTTGATAGATTATGATAATTGAAAAACTTTAAAAACTCTAAAAACCACATACACACAATCGCATATATATATATGTATGAGTTCTTGAATGTTTTTGATGATTTAATGATGATGATTGTTGTTAGTTGCCATGATTAGGGTTTTTGCATAATAATATATGTGTTTGATCATGAGAGTATGGATTATGCATGTGTTAGAGATTGTTGAGCATGATTAGGGTTTGTGGATAACTTGGGCTGCAAGTTTTAAATTCTGGCAGATTCGTTTGGACGTTTTGTAGGGGCTGTAATGGGTTGGTAAATTGATAGTTTTGATGATTTCTTTGCATGATTGTGATGAACATAGGCTTAGCTTTTCATAATGGGCAAAACCATCAGATTTGGACGTCGGTTGAGTCGTTTTTGGAATTTTAATTGATTAGGGGTCATATCAGATTTTCGGAACTGAAAATTGGGTCAACTTTAAATGGTCATAACTGGAGATTTACAAGGAATTAAGTTATGAAATTTTTACAGTAGGTCAACATTCGAAAAACTCGGCTTTTCCAGAATACACAATTTTTAAGAATTTTCCTACTAAACTGACCTGTTGAGGAAATTTTCTGGACACTGTTGTGTTGTACGAATTTTTATAATTTTTTTGTTTGGAATTGAGACAAAACAAAAATAGGTATTGTCGAGT
Organism: Ambrosia trifida; assembly: GCA_028751855.1. Classification (NCBI taxonomy): domain Eukaryota; kingdom Viridiplantae; phylum Streptophyta; class Magnoliopsida; order Asterales; family Asteraceae; genus Ambrosia; species Ambrosia trifida. The sequence goes on along the minus strand of CM054124.1, from coordinate 147,552,297 downwards.
GAATCCCAAATAAAATTCAGTAAAAATTTGGGACTCTAATTTATTCGTTAAGTATTTTAAATAAATTGTTTTTCACAGCGCACAATCTGTCCTAAAAACACAGATTGTGTACGGGGTCTTTAAGTGACTATTTGGAGTTCTATGTGGTGTGTAATTGACATGTACATGTGTGGAAACTTGTATGAGATGTATTTGATGCATTAAACTGATAATAATTGCTATGATCACCAACGGGATACGTAGGACATACTTGAGCATGTAGAGTCATTAGGTGTCACTACACGGTTTTGAACATTTAAAGGTCTAGGATAAACGAGTTATATGGTGTGTTGGTTATGCACATATACTCACCTAGTGACACTTGTAATAGGGAGTCGGTAGCTCGTTATTGTTTGAGGGATTTGGATCATTCACGTGCAACCTAAGGTGAGTTTCACTACTCTTTTCTCAAAAGCATGCGTCTCGGGTTGAGACAACTTACGTAACGTTTCTAGTCCGGGTTGGGACTACTTTTACACATCCCGGGTTTTGGGGTGCATGATTCACGGGGTGAATCTACTTTTACTAATTCATGCTATATGTCCTTGATGAACTAAACCAACCCTATCATTTAAGTCCTTCAAATTACCGAATCAATTGCCGGTTGGGCAAGCGGGTTACTAGTTGATAGCGCTATTAGGTCTAACAAACCTCACATCGTGCTGGGAGCATGGGTGTGAACTAATAACTTAAAACATATGTCATTGTTGATGGGCAATGATGCAAGGCACTTTTCTCCCGGTTATGGGAACTTGTTCATTAGTAGTTCGGTATTCGCCGGTTTTAGTTATCATGAGTGGGCTAGCTACCCTTGGCATATGAATTAGATGTTTACTTGTGGCCAAGGAGGCCGACGTTCTTACTTATTGTTATGTGGTCTGGGAGACCGACACTTTCATTTGGTTACATGGTTTGGGAAACCTACGCTTTTACTTACTCACCTACTTTACTTAGTGAACTCACCAACATTGTTTGTTGACCCACGATTTACATGCTTTTGCAGGTAGTTAGCTTCCGGTGCCAGGATTAGAAAGCACTGTACACTTCACTGCATTTGGGCTCTCGGGCATACACATAAATTATATATTATGCTTTCGTATGGTTTTAATTTGGGTGCGTTGTTTTGCGCATGGTTTTAAAAGGTTTAAATTTGGTTTACGCTTCCGCAGCTTAACTAAACTTGGTTTTTGAAAACGAACTAAATGGTTTGGGCATTTAGAGTTCGTTCCTGTGACTTATGGCTATGGGATCCTGGTATGTCACGCGCCTCGCGGTATAAACCCCGCAGTGGAAATTTGAGGGTGTGACAGATTGGTATCAGAGCCATTGGTTATAGTGAACTAGGACTGCATTTTGAGTCTAGTCTATAATCATCATAGCATAAGTACACTCACAACTTAAGTGCACAACTAGCTATTAGCTACATATATCTACAACATATGATTTCAGGAGATATGTTATCTTCTAGTTCTAGACTTAATTCTTAACACGTCAATGGTGGGAACCTAGGGTTACACCAGGTGGCGCATTACTGGGAGTAATATCCTAACTAACCTCATGGACGAGGGACAACAAAAGTACAAGGGAGGGAGCCCTTGCGAGCATTGTGGCGCGCGTACACGGGAAGCTGCACAATGCGCATGATGTGGTACCATTAAATCAACTATGAAGGAATTCGAATGTTGAGACTTATCTTTTGTCACCTAGCAAGGAGACAATTAGTTTTTGTTCCTTGTTACTTGATCCTTCTTACTTCCATTCGTAACACTGACGGGACTGGAATACACAAGTAGAACTTATTTCTTACCTTAGTACCTTACGCCTAGTATGAGCGGGCGAACGTATGACTGCATATCCTTGTTTTCTCATAAGTATATGGTAGATTCATGGGAACACATTAGATCGGGACTTGTTACACACACTCTTGGGGAGTTACGTAAAGCCTGCGATGTAATGCAACATCACAAGGGAGGATGAAACCTACTAATGGCTGATAGCCACGATTGGAGGAACGAGTGGTACAGCTTATCACTAAACTGGTTCACATAGGACTAGAGAAGGAGATTGTACGTGATGAGAACCATATAACGCTGACATCGCAAAAGAGGAAGGATAAGAGATGGAAGGGGAACCTGAGCAGGACGAGTACATGCAGGTGAGGATGAAGGCTCTACTATCTAGACAGAGCATGGCGACGATTGGCTCTTACCTTTTCTTACCTATCTTTTCTTTCATTTCCCTTTGCTAGCTTAGATAAGACTGAGTTCTTATGATCAACGATAGGGTGGTTGATGCCCTCGCATCTTTCCAAGCTAGTAAAGATCTATTTTGCTAAATCATTCTTTTCCCCTGACTTCCACATTTGAACTTTCTTATACCTTGAACGCACATCGTATTTTCAAGCCTTTTATTGGATGTAAACCTCGATAACTCCAGCGGAACTGAAGGAGACCGTCTGATTGCTTCGATAGTATAAGTCTTTGCCATGTGCATTTGTCCCAGGCAGGATGGAGTAATGTACGCTACATGCACACCCGATGAGTTACAGATACCTGGAAGGAGAACGTAACACCCTGTGGTGAAATCCAGAAATTTTGTTATATAAAGACGGATGGGTCTGAGATCGACGCCTACACTACCAGGCTATAGGAGATAGCCACTATAGGCTCAAATCTATTTAACCTACCTTACAAATGGATCAAACTTTATACCGAAAGGGTGGGCCCCTCAGATTCGTGGCTTGGCCACTGCAGCTCACCTACAAATCTTTCACTTGACTCGCAAACTCACAGATGAGACTGCCGATCATGGTACTTTTCTGAAGCATGGTGTTTCATTTTCTACTGTTGGTGATAGCAAGAGAACGTGGGATAGTGTGAGGTATAAGTCCTGCAACAACAACAACCGTAACAGTAGCAACAACAACGGGGCTCGGGGAAGAGCATTTGTGATTGGCCTGGGGAAAGCTAGGACTGATAACAATGTCGTGATGGGTACGTGTTCCTTGAACGACACTCTTGCTTCTATCTTATATGATACTGGTGCGGACTATAGTTTTGTTTCATCAAAACTTAGTAAACAATTAGGGATGGTTCCTTCTCCTCGAGATACTCCATACTCTATTGTACTGGCTGATGGAAAGCCTGTCGAGGTAACCCATATACATCGTGACTGTAAGCTCGAGTTGAACGGGCAATTGTTGCCATCAACCTCTTACCTATCACCCTGGGAAGCTTTGATCTCGTGGTTGGCATGGACTGGTTGTCCAAGCAACACGCTGAAATTCTCTGTCAGGAGAAGATTGTTCGTATTCCCCCTCCCAAGTGGAGAACTTCTATCTATACAGGGTGATCATGGTGGTGCCATGGTAGGCATCATCTCCTATATGAAGGCCCAGAAGCGTATTCGCAAGGGCTGTCCGGCCATTTTGGCTAACATATCTGATACTCGAGCCGAAACCGAAACTAGAATTGAGGACATCCCAGTGGTCCGAGACTTCCAAGATGTCTTCCCAGAGGAACTACCTGGACTCCCACCCGTTCGTCAAGTGGAGTTTCAGATTGACCTTGCACCTAGAGCAGCGCCAGTTGCACGCGCACCATACCGTTTAGCACCAGGTGAACTTCAAGAACTATCTACCCAACTCCAAGAGCTATTGGATAGGGGTTTCATTAGACCTAGTTCTTCGCCATGGGGAGCTCCAGTTCTGTTTGTTAAGAAGAAATATGGGACCTTCGTATGTGCATAGATTATCGGGAGTTGAACAAGGTAACGATTAAGAATCGTTACCCTTTTGCCTCGTATTGATGACTTGTTTGACCAACTGCAAGTGTCGAGTTTCTATTCTATGATTGACTTGAGGTCAGGATACCATCAGCAGAGAGTCGGAGAGGAGGATGTGGCGAAGACAGCCTTTCGAACTAGTTATGGACATTATGAGTTTTTGGTGATGCCATTTGGATGCACCGACTGTGTTCATTGTTCCGATGAACCATGTGTGCAAGCCCTATTTGGACAAATTCGTCATAGTGTTCATAGATGACATACTGATTTATTCCAAGAGCAGGGAAGAGCGCGAGCAACACCTGCAACTAGTCTTGGAACTGTTGAGAAAGGAGCAGTTGTATGCAAGATTCTCTAAATGTGACTTTTGGATTCGAGAAGTCCAATTTCTTGGACATGTGGTCAACGAGGCAGGAATACATGTGGACCCAGCCAAGATTGACGCTATCAAAAGTGGGAGGCTCCTAGGACCCCTACTGAAGTGCGCCAATTTCTTGGTCTTGTTGGTTATTATCGCAGATTTATTGAGGAATTTTCTAAGATCGCTCAACCTCTCACCGCCCTAACGCAGAAAGGTATTACGTATAAGTGGGGAGATGCCCAAGAATCTGCCTTTCAGCTACTAAAGTCCAAACTTTGCAGTGCACCGATATTATCGTTGCCTGAGGGTACAAAGGACTTTGTAGTATATTGTGATGCGTCTATCCAAGGCTTAGGGTGCGTACTGATGCAATGTGATAAGGTAATTGCATATGCATCGCGACAATTGAAGGTCCATGAAAAGAACTACCCCACTCATGATTTGGAACTGGGAGCGGTAGTTTTCGCTCTCAAAATCTGGAGGCACTACCTCTATGGAACCAAGTGCACAATTTTCACTGACCACAAGAGCCTTCAGCATATATTCGATCAGAAAGTGTTGAACATACGACAACGTCGCTGGGTTGAACTTTTGAACGATTATGACTGTGCCATCAAGTATCATCCAGGGAAAGCTAACGTAGTAGCTAATGCCCTCAGTCGAAAGGAAACGAAACCCAAAAGAGTGCGAGCCTTACAACTCACCATTCATTCTAATCTTCCTGATAAGATACGTGAAGCACAGGGTGAGGCATTGAAGGAAGAAAACATCGGGCTTGAGACCCTACATGGTGCTGATAAGCACTTAGAACTGAGAACAGACGGTCTGCAGTACTTCATGAATCGAGTCTGGATACCACGATTTGGGGATCTCAGACAACTGGTGCTCGATGAAGCACATACCTCTCGCTATTCGGTACATCCTGGTTCGGACAAGATGTACCAAGATCTTAAGACTCTATACTGGTGGCCGAACATGAAAGCAGAGATAGCCACTTATGTTAGTAAGTGCTTGACTTGTGCGAAGGTTATGATTGAATATCAAAAACCTTCAGGCCTACTCCAACAACCAGAGATTCCAATGTGGAAATGGGATGGAATTTCCATGGACTTCATTACAAAGCTTCCTAGAACGCCAACGGGCCAGAACATGATTTGGGTTATCATGGACCGTTTAACCAAATCGGCCCACTTCCTGGCGATAAAAGAAACGGATTCGTTAGAAAAGCTGGCGAACCTATACATCAAGGAGATAGTCTCTAGGCATGGGGTGCCTACTTCCATTATATCTGATCGCGATGGGCGATTCACTTCTCATTTATGGACTACCCTCCAAGATGCTTTAGGAACTTGTCTTGATATGAGCACAGCCTATCACCCACAGACGGATGGACAAAGTGAACGTACCATCCAAACATTAGAGGATCTGCTACGAGCGTGCGTAGTGGACTTTGGTAATAACTGGGATAAGCACTTGCCCTTAATCGAATTCTCTTACAACAACAGTTACCACACTTCGATATAGTGTGCGTCTTTCGAGGCACTTTACGGGCGCAAGTGTAGGTCTCCTATCTGTTGGACTGAGGTTGGGGATAGCCAACTAACAGGTCCCAAACTAGTGCACGAAACTTCTGAGAAGATAGTGCAAATTAGAAATCGGATGGCTGCTGCTCGGGATCGACAGAAAAGTTATGCTGACAAACGTCGAAAACCTTTTGGAGTTCCAGGTTGGGGACAAGATTCTATTAAAGGTGTCACCTTAGAAGGGGTGATACGCTTTGAAAAACGGGGAAGTTAACCCGCGATACATTGGACCATTCGGGATTGTCGAAAGAATTGGTCCGGTAACTTACAAGTTAAACTCGTGTAATAAACTCAGTGGGGTACATGATGTATCCCACGTATCGCATTGAATCTAAAGAAATGCTTATCCGATACGACACTGGTAGTGCCACTGGAGGAGATCCAGGTGGACGATCGGCTACGGTTCGTGGAAGAACCAGTGGAGATTCTTGAGCGGGGCGTCAAGAAACTCAAAGCAAAACACTATACCTATTATTAACATACAATGGAATTCCCGTCTAGGACCGGAATACACGTGGGAGCGCAAAGATCAAATGCGGCTCAAATACCCACGCCTCCTTACTGAACCTGAAATCATACATAGATCCAACGCGGAACATAAAGCAGCTCTTTCAAAGTGAATTTCGGGGCGAAATTCCTTTCAACTTGGGGATGATGTGACATCCGGGAACCAAGCACACATTTTTATAGCTGGCTTTATTGTTTACTTGCTGAATTTCGGGACGAAATTCTTTTCAACTTGCGGATGATGTGACACCCCGCATTTTCAGGATAATACTTTTACTGAACTCTAGTTAACTTACATGATATACTTTAGTTAACTTACGTGTTGTGCATGGTTAAATACTTAACTAGGGTTAGTTAAGTAGGCCTAACACATGTTAGATGATATTAACATATCTGTTAAATAGGAAAAGCATTGTTTAACACACACGAGTCCTGTATCCCGAACATTGGTGAATTATGTGGCATGTATAATTATAATATGTGCAATTAAATCATGATGGATGTGAAGTGCCTGCTTAAATGAACTATGTGAATTATGTGAATTATCACTTGACTGACGATTAATACGTAAACCATGCAAATTATATACACTTGATGATTAATATCTCATGTAATTATAAAAACAGTAGTTTTTATGCAATTTAGAGTAATTAATATTATCGGGCCCGGTATTGGACTTAAACATGCTTAACGGGTCAAGTTAAGGGACTAGAAGGGCCCTAATATCCAACTACTTGGAGAACAAGCAACCTTATCTTATAATTATAGTTCGAAAAAAAAAACCCTAACCTACTTGTTCTTTGCGCCGTGAGATCTCCCTTCCCCATACCCTTTCAATTTTCAATCAATCAACTAATCTCACACTTAATCAAGCTAGTTCGGGTTTAATCTCAAGGCTCTAGGGAGTTTTAGCACTACAAGGTATGCGTTTATATGTTCTTTGATAGATTATGATAATTGAAAAACTTTAAAAACTCTAAAAACCACATACACACAATCGCATATATATATATGTATGAGTTCTTGAATGTTTTTGATGATTTAATGATGATGATTGTTGTTAGTTGCCATGATTAGGGTTTTTGCATAATAATATATGTGTTTGATCATGAAAGTATGGATTATGCATGTGTTAGAGATTGTTGAGCATGATTAGGGTTTGTGGATAACTTGGGCTGCAAGTTTTAAATTCTGGCAGATTCGTTTGGACGTTTTGTAGGGGCTGTAATGGGTTGGTAAATTGATAGTTTTGATGATTTCTTTGCATGATTGTGATGAACATAGGCTTAGCTTTTCATAATGGGCAAAACCATCAGATTTGGACGTCGGTTGAGTCGTTTTTGGAATTTTAATTGATTAGGGGTCATATCAGATTTTCAGAACTGAAAATTGGGTCAACTTTAAATGGTCATAACTGGAGATTTACAAGGAATTAAGTTATGAAATTTTTACAGTAGGTCAACATTCGAAAAACTCGGCTTTTCCAGAATACACAATTTTTAAGAATTTTCCTACTAAACTGACCTGTTGAGGAAATTTTCTGGACACTGTTGTGTTGTACGAATTTTTATAATTTTTTTGTTTGGAATTGAGACAAAACAAAAATAGGTATAAATTCAAAGTTTATAAAAAAACAATTTCATCATGTCTATAAAAATATAGAGCGAAAACTAAACCAAACCCGAGGCTCCTTGAATATTAATCTTTAACGTGCCCGAGACCTTCTCTCCTCCAAAGCTCCTTTAGCTCCTCTGGTCGATCACCACAGCTTCTCTTCGAATGAATCTCTTCTTGGCGGCTACTGTTATTTTTCGATAATATCTCCCCCCAAGAATGTTGATGTCCACTTAATATATATCCATTCCCTTTTAACTTGCTGCCCACTCTCTCTCTCGACCTCCTCCCAAATAATAATTAATAATTGTGCCCTCCAAATATTGGGTTTGGGCCCAAAGACTCGTGACTTTTGTAAGTCACAATTTAGTTTTCTTTCTTTTATTTATTAATATATATTATTATTATTATTATATAGTGGTATAACTCCGTGCTCTTGACTCGGGTGTTCACGACTTGATCAAAGTTCATCGTTTACGCTCCAACGTCCATTTGAACACCTACCAAAATATAAAATAAATAAATAAACACTAAAACTGACTCAAGACCAATAAAAATCTATAAAAACCTATACTAAATAAAATAGACCGTTACAAGCCTAAAACTAATAAAAACACTATCTAGACGACTCAAAAATTGTACAAACTTTACACTGGAAATAGATATATTTTACAATACATCAAATATCCCCACACTTATCTCTTTTTCGTCCCTGAAAAAGAATTATGCAATGGAATCACAATCAAATAATCTGGCTTCAAAACATAGGTTACTTTAATTTTTTTTTTCTAATCACGTGCCAACTGCGATTGCAGATATACTTGTCCTCATAAACCCAACCACTGGTTTCTAAGCCCCGTATCATGTTAGTTTAATTTTAGGTTCATTTAGTCTACCTGGGATCTCACACTAAAGAAGCCACAGTTTCACCTAATCCCGCCTCAAGCTTATGAAACAAAAGGAACAATCAATTGACTATTCCTAACCGTTTTATGTAGAAAACCGAGAGAATTTAAAATCATTTGTTTTTTTTCTTTTTTTCTTTTTTTCATCTCAGCATACTTAACTCAGAGGGTGTGACCAATCCAAGTCGCTATCCCAGTGGCCAGGCACCTTAAGCTTCAGCATTTTCGCTTTGATTTCTAATTTTTTTCATGAGCTTTTTTAGATATTTATTTTCAGACAATCCTAGAGGGAGTCGAGTCCGGAGTCACTATCCCTAGAAACGACACCATTGGCCTTGCCCTTATTTTATATCCAGCTCTTTTTTTTTCAACTTTTGATTAGAAATTCTAACGGTTTTAAACTTATAACGGTATTCCTTATACTATTATTAGCGGTTTCAGCTTCCCCGTTTTTTCCTAGATGAGAACCCACAAGGTATCCTAATATATTTAGGTGTATTAGCTCAAAGGAAACTTTTCTACCGGCTGGGCCTACCCACACATCCCAAGTCAACACGCTTTTGATTATTTATTCTTCTAATACATATAATATTTGAAAACAGACACTTGACTTTATCTATCATTTCCCATATTTTATAATGCAAACTTCTAAATCAAGGACTTTTTTTTTCAATTTTTTTTTTACTCAAAACGACTCTATATACGGACTAAACGACAGTTTCCCATCCCCACACTTAAACTCTACATTGCCCTCAATGTAGGAATAGAAAACGACTCAAAACATAAAATAAACTCCGAATACAAAAATAAAAAGACGAGGGCAAATTGGAAAGGACTTAGCTGGTTAAGTAATGCGTGAGCTCCAAAAACTCTAGTCCAATCCAGCTCGATCGTATAGCATTTTGGTCGCGATCGGCTCTGACACAATGGTAAACTCTGGGCTTGCCTTGACAAATGATAAACAGCTCTGGAATCACCCGAATGGAGATTGAGTACGGGTAGTGCAATCCATACCTGCGCAAAACGAAACAAACAAAACCCGAGCATAATACCGAACCACACAAAAATAAAAAGACTCAAACTACTAACTTAGACTCATAAAATAACAACAAACAAGAAGACGTACCTGCTTGGCAAAATGGCGATGAATGATGGTGGGACCAAATGTGTAGAAAAGAGAAAAAAATCTGGTTCTCGCTCATCGTGAAGGACACTGGTGATCACAACACGCATTGCAAGTGAAAAAAAATAACTTTCCGGGGTAATAGCTGGTCGCATGAGGCGAACAGGTCAGCCCAGACTCCTCACATTACGTGAAAAGTCTTTTTTCAGAGAAAGTTAACTAATTTTTTTTATAGAAAAATTCTCTTATTACCCAAACCACTACCAAAACTCCCAGTCATAGTATATATATAGAGATAAATACATGGGATCCGCTCATGTCGAAATTTCCTCCACCTAAGCAAACACGTAAACTTGCGAACAGACTCAAAGACACAAAAACAAAGATAAAATAGAAAGATAAAAACCTATGAACCACTACCGAATGACGGACCATAAATAAAAAAAATGAAAAGCTAGAAAAAAAGGTATAAATATAAATTTACAAACTCTACAGAGCCTCCCCTCACTTAAACTTAATCAGGGGGCTTCTCTTTAATCTGGACCTGATCCAACCCGTTTAATTCCACCCGGTCCATATTATTTGGCAAAATTACATTAGTGGAATTGAAAAATATTTTATCGAATTTAAATGGGTCGGGCCACCAATATTTAAATTTACCTGGACCAAACCTGATTCTTGGCATGTAATGAGGTGACTTGTTGTCTCTACAACTCCTGACCCTCACCCTATATCGGTCCAGATGCATCTTCGCCTTCTCCCGTGGTGGTGGCCATGGTGGTGGCACTAGTAGCAGTGTAATATCTAATGCCTGCACGGGCCGGCTGTGGTGTTCTTTTTCTTCCACCACTGCTTCTTTCTCATCTTCCTTGTTTTGTGACACTTGGTCAAAATCTTTGTTCACTTCTGGAGCTGACAAATCAACTAACTCGTCACCAAACTCTGCTTCGCCATCAGCTGCTTCTTCAACCAGGTCAGTGGTGTCTTCTTCTTCCACCACTTCTTCCTCAAACAGCCAGCCTGTGGATTCTGTAAAATCCATATCTTCCTCAGCCTCCCCTGTCTTCTCCATCATGGCTTTCCTGAACGCGTCCCAGACTATCCTTTCTAGCTCCTCGTTATCACTCCAGACATCTGCCTCACAAGGATATCCTGCTGAACTAGAGATCTGGCAAGGCTGCTCATTCTGCTGAACCAAAGGTGGGACTAAGGCGTCCATTATGGTCTCTGGCTCTAACCCTGAATCCTGCAAAATATCATCCTCACAAGACAAGTGTAAAGAATCACATGTGTCAGTTAAATCATGCACAGAATCAGACGAGTAAGGACAAACAGTTTCAGCAACGGGCCTAATACAATCAGGTAATGTAAGTGTTACCATCTCGTCTGGGTCATCATATGTGAAATAAACCTGCTAAACTGAAGGTGGGACTTCAACGTCCATTATGGTCTTCAGTTCATCCACCTGAGCCTGTAGCCTCTCAAGTGTCGCATCTTGTTCCCTCAAATAGTCGGTGCTCATGGATAGCAAAGAACGCATATCCTCGAGCATGAGCTGTTGATTAGCAAGGAAAGTGTCACGCTTAGCAAGAAGGGCGGCAAAGTCGGGCCTAGTGTGAGACGAGACATCCCGATAATCGTGGTGTGGATACAGATGTTGGCTAGGTGGATACTCTGACGAGCTACCACCATGCCTTTCCTCATACATCTCAGCTTGTAGACGATCAGGCCGACTTTTTATTCTATCTAGTGACTCAGATGTTGCAGTGTTAAACCATCGGTTAGCCTGTGGGTATGAAGGGTGATATGACTAGTATGGCTGTGGCTGCAAATACTCGTTAGCATAGTAACCTGCGGAATACCCCGATGAATTTGGGCATTTTATAGTAAAATGGGGTCCTCCACAGATCTCACACATGTTAAAAATAATATATAGATTACGAATAAAAACAAATAAAAAATAATAAATAATAATAACAAGTAAAAGCAAAAACTATTTACAATGTAAAAGACTAGACAAACGGTTTGGGAAGTAATCAAGAATGCCAATTGCGTCCCCGGCAACGGCGCCAAAAACTTGATGTGTGTAAATGTATATATATAAATAACACAAGTTCTAATTAAAACGACTCACCTAAAAACTACACACGCACGGCAAGTGTACCGATCGCAAAGCAGTAAACAGATAAGACCGAGTATCGAACCCAAAGACGCGAATGCAACTCTAGATCACAACCTATACCGAATACTAGCCTAAATAAATATATACTTATGTGGGGGGTTAAACTAATGATTAAAAACTTAAAAGAAACTAAATATAAATAAAGTAACCTCAGCTGCTTATGGGAACTAGGAACTTGGAGAAATCGGATAGGAAGAAGGCTGGTTACTTAGGTAAAATCCCTAGACACTAGCAATAAATCATGAATATGGTAATTAACTTGAGACCCTATTCTTATCTAATAAACCTCCTGTCAAGGATAGCTCACTAGACTCAAGGCGGGACAAGTGTAGAAATGCTAAGATGGATCCGGATCGCCCTAGCGTACCAAAATCCCACAGAAATCAGATTAAAACCTCTCCTGGATTAAAACCCTCAAACTATGAAGCAGACTTAAACTCTACTGAAAAAAACCTAGGAAAACTCTAAACACGGACAAGCAGCGACTCCCGCCCTAGCGCTTGTCAACTACCGAACAATGCCTAGTTAGTTACCTAGCAATCTCGAGTTAGATTTCTCACCCTCAAGAATGGACTGCACGTTTTAGTTAATCTATTATATTAGTTTGTTATACTTGTGTCGTACTCCAACTCCAAATACTAGCATGCTAACCTAAGTTGACGAACTAGATTGATTTCAAGACCTAGGGGGTATCTCTACATGCCTAGCTCCACAAAACCAATAAACAAACTTCAAATAAAATTAACACCAACACACATATATCAAATCCAACAATAAAATTAAAATCATGTAATTCTACACATCAAAATTAAAAACCAAAAATCATTAAATACTGCAAATAACGTGTCTAGGTCATAAACCTAAGGAACCATAAAAGTCTAGCTACTCATAATATTTAGAAACATAAATTCAAAGTTTATAAAAAAAAACAATTTCATCATGTCTATAAAAATATAGAGCGAAAACTAAACCAAAACCGAGGCTCCTTGAATATTAATCTTTAACGTGCCCGGGACCTTCTCTCCTCCAAAGCTCCTTTAGCTCCTCTGGTCGATCACCACAGCTTCTCTTCGAATGAATCTCTTCTTGGCGGCTACTGTTATTTTTTCGATAATATCTCCCCCCAAGAATGTTGATGTCCACTTAATATATATCCATTCCCTTTTTTTTAGAACGGCAAATTTCACTTCTTGTGGGACTTGAACCCATAACCTCCCCTTAGGTGTTCCTAGAAGCTTTGCTTCTACCATTGGGCCACCAACCCCAATGGCATATCCATTCCCTTTTAACTTGCTGCCCACTCTCTGTCTCGACCTCCTCCCAAATAATAATTAATAATTGTGCCCTCCAAATATTGGGTTTCGGCCCAAAGGCTCGTGACTTTTGTAAGTCACAATTTAGTTTTCTTTCTTTTTTTTTATTAATATATATTATTATTATTATATAGTGGTATAACTCCGTACTCTTGACTCGGGTGTTCACGACTTGACCAAAGTTTATCGTTTACGCTCCAACGTCCATTTGAACACCTACCAAAATATAAAATAAATAAATAAACACTAAAACTGACTCAAGACCAATAAAAATCTATAAAAACCTATACTAAATAAAATAGACCGTTACAAGCATAAAACTAATAAAAACACTATCTAAACGACTCCAAAATTGTACAAACTTTACACTGGAAATAAATGTATTTTACAATACATCAGTGATCTGGCAACTGCTGATATTGTGATCCACATAAACTCATGATTTGAATCAATGATTGTATACGATGTAATAGATAATCTTCGATTATCGTCATACATGGAAAGTTCCTCAATTCGGTAACTTTAGGATTTGGCTTTATAGCTCTTTTATAAAGACACCCTGTCTTATCTAGGTCCGTAATGACTTACAGCGGAAGATCAGAGAGGCATCCCCAGACAACTAATAACATAACGACCCGAAACCTCCGAATTTTGTACAAATACGCTATCAAACGAAATTACGGTACTAAGACCATATGCCCATGAGGAGTTCATCCACACAACAATTCGTTTGATATGTATGTATCAGGCACGCAGTAATAGGTCTACGAAGCCTATCAACACATCACACAGACTCGGACACACGCCTTATATTGAATTACATTTCTTTAGCATGTGTCAGATCCCCACTGATATACTATCATTTCCCCTTTTTCTCCTAGAAATCATTTTGGATTTTTATAATTTTTATGGGTTTTTAAATTTTTCAATGTTTTTGGTTTTTCTAAAAATAAATTCTACGTAAAACTATAAAAACATATTTTTGGATTTTTGTATTTTTCTGAAAAGCAATACAAACTAAACTAAAAAGCAATAAACTGAGGTGGTGATCAGTCTTGTTTTTATTTTATACCATTACCTTTTAAAAGATATTCAAATCTTGATTTATGAAATGCTTTGTTAAAAAGATCTGCACGTTAATAGTTAGTGTGAATTTTGACCATACCGATCAACTCTTTTGCGTAACAATCACGGATAAGATGATATTTGATCCGGATATGTTTAGCTTTCAAGTGATTTACTAAGTCTTTTGTTAATGCAATTGCGGCTTCATTATCACAGTAATTATAGGGGTTTTAAGAAATTGCAATCCGTAGTCCACCATCTGTTGTTGTATCCAAAGAACTTATGAGCAGCAGCTTGATGCTGAAACGTATTCTGCTTCACATGTGGATAAGGCAACTGCGGTCTGTTTCTTGCATTGCTAGGTCACGAGCCTGCTCCCCATAAACTGGCATCCAGCCGTTGTGGATTTGTTGTCTTTGTCACAGCCACCCCAATCTGCATCACTAAAAGCGATTAGGTCAAAAATTATCATCATTAGGGTACCAAAGTCCTTTCGATGGACAACCCTTTAGATATCTAAGGATACGTTTGACAGCTGCAAGATGACTCTGTTTCGGCTTCGATTGATAACGTGCACAGAGACATGTGGCAAACATTATATCTGGTCTGGAAGCGGTGAGGTACATCAGAGATCCGACGATTGCTCTGTATGTAAAAGGATCAGTTAGCTCCCCCTTAGCATCAACACCAATCCCGTGATTAGGTTGTATCGGGGTATCCATCGGCTTTGAATCATCCATCTAGAATCGGCTCAAGATTTCAGAAACATGTTTCGTCTGGTGAATAAAGATCCCCGTTGGTCTTTGTTCCACCTGCAAGCCTAGGAAAAACTGCATCTCTCCCATCGCACTCATTTTGAACTTTTCCTGCATAACACGTTCAAATTCTCTGCACAGAAGTTCGTTAGTAGAACCAAAAATAATGTCATCAACATAAATCTGCACTAGAAGCAAGTCATCTCCGGTTCGTTTTGTGAACAGTGTGCAATCTACCAAACCTCGTTTAAATCCTTTGGATAGAAGATACGTGCTCAGCTCCTCATACCATTGCCTTGGAGCCTGGTGCAACCCCTAGAGAGCTTTGTTTAAAACATAAACCTTATCCCGGTGAATAGGATCTTGAAAGCCTGGTGGTTGACCTACGTAAACTTTCTCTTTGACCACACCATAAAGAAACGCGCTTTTAACGTCCATTTGATTCACCTTGAATTTCTTATAAGATGAAACGCCAGAAACATTCGGATAGCTTCTAAGCGTGCAACCGGTGCATAAATCTCGTTGTAATCAATTCCCTCAACATGATGAAAGCCTTGTACGACCAATCGAGCTTTGTTTCTAACAATCACTCCTCTATCATCTTTCTTACACTTGAACACCCATTTCGTTCCTATCTTTTTCCGTCCTGGGGGTAAATCTGTTAGTATCCACACTCCAAGTTTCTGAAACTGTAATAACTCCTCCTGCATAGCCTCTACCCGAGCGTCATCCAAAAGAGCGTCCTTGTAAGTTCGCGGCACGACCTGCGAAACATAACAAGCAAAAGACCAGTCATTTTGAAAACCTGATTTTTGAATTTTGGCATATAAAGCAAGAGCGACAAGGTTTTCTGGTGAGTTAGCATTCCTCAGTCAGTTGACCTCTCGTCATTTCACTGCTACCAGGATCACCAATAACCTGCTCGATCTGGTGAATCCGGTTTATCCGAGATTCCAGATAATCAGGTACTTGCACTCCCATATGAGTAGTTAAATTCTCTGTTAAATCCAGATCATTACCCAAATTTGATGATGAAGCAACATTAGGATTTGGGTTCACTGGTGGTGTCTATGTAGCAAGATCTGGAACAGCTTCACTTGTAACATCATCGTCATCTTCAGATTCCGATGAATTAAGAGTTGTGGAAGCTTCCTGAAATACCTCTTCTTCAGCTGCAGGAGCGTTGGTATCATTAGAAGCTGTTTGGGGGTTTACGGTGATCGGACGCACCAACGGTGATGTCACTGCGTTTTCACACTCATAATATAATCGTAATATAGCCTCTTCAACCAAGCTATCTAGATTGAATGATTCAAAGAACTCTTTGTAATCAAACATCCAGTCTGGACCGCAACCCTATACATTCTGAGTATATCTTTGAACTTCAACGTTAGCCCACTCCTCGACCTGACGAGTTCATTTTTTGAAAACCCGTTTGAGCGGGGTCGCATATCCAACAAAGGATCCTTCTTCAGCCTTTGGTGCGAACTTCTCAGATGGATTAAGCATTGTACACGGAGCTCCAAACGGTTCTAGATACTCTAAGTTCGGCTTTCGTCGATTCAACAGCTCATAAGAAGTTTTGCCAAACTTCTTCACCGTTAAAACACGATTAAGAGTATAACAAGCTGCGTAAATTGCTTCGTTCCAGAACATTACTGGAAGATTGGAATCCGCAAGCATTGTTCTTGTCGTTTCAATTAGATTCCTGTTTTTGCGTTCTGTGACACCGTTCTGTTGAGGGGTATACGGAGCACTGTATTCATGATGAATTCCTTTGTTTTCACAACGAACTTCCATCTGTGCATTCTTAAACTCCGTCCCATTATCACTCCTAATTCTCTTGATCTTGAGACCATAGACATTTTCCAATCGAGTGAACAGAACTTTCAAATTATCAAACGTGTCGCTCTTATGATGCAAGCACATAACCCATGAAAATCTGGAATAATCATTGGTAACCACAAGATAGTACAATTCACCAGCATGACTTTTACATTTGACCGGTCCGAACAGATCCATGTGCAAACGCTCAAGTGGTAGTTCAACGAAATTGACTTTCTTTGGCTTAGGGATTGTTTGTGCTGCTTACCTTACTTGCAACTCACACACTTGTCATTTAAATGAAAATGTTTAACATTCACGCCTGTGACAAGTTCATTCTTCACCAATTGATTCATCTTTCGAAGGTGAATGTGTCCCATCCTCCTATGCCACATAATTGATTCTTTTTCAGTAGCCTTGGAGAGGAAACACGTGACTTGGCCTTGTGTAGTCATAGCTTTTGACATGTCGAGAATGTACAAATTGTTCACTCTCGGTGCCTTTAACATCACCCACTCTTTTGGTAAAACGAATCCCGGCTTGAGTATATAGCAAGATTTGTCATCAAAGAATACTGAAAACTGCTTATCACAAATCTGACTGACACTGAGCAGATTATAATCGATTTGCTTCACATACGAAATCTTCTCAAAACTCACTATCCCATTACATACACTACCCTCCATGGTAATATATCCACCCTTCTTTCCAGCAAACGCTACGTATCCTCCATTAATATTTCTGATATCGAACAGTAGCGATAGATCCCCTGTCATGTGACCAGAAGCTCCACTGTCAACAATCCAAAGACTGCTCATAGGGCCAGCTGAAGCTCCCTGCACATATCAAGTAAAAGATTAGATTTTTCGGGGGACCCAAGCCTGCTTGGTCTTGGCTCTTTGAACTTTGAGTTTCAAAGATTCTTTCTCACAGACAGATTGATTTGAATTGATCTTTTTCTGATCAATTAAATCTTTTTCAGTTTCAGTTTTGACATTCTCATTCACTTTTGAAGATGAAGCACCTTGAGAACCCTTTGGTGACCAATACTGTTCCGAACATTTCAAGATCTGGATTTGAGATTTTGGGGTCTCAACCGGTTTCTTTACTTCTTCTTTAAATGAAACTTTCTTAGTTACCTTCTCTGATTTAACAGAGACAGATCCAACTGTTGGTTCGACAGCAGGTTTTACAGGTACCTTTTTCTTGTCAATAGTTGTGTTCACCATCGGTTTCTTAAGGGGTTTTTCAATTGCTATCCGGTTACGACGGTCATATGTCATCTGACGATTTTCCCTCTTTTGAAAATATCTGCTTTAATTATAAAAAGGTGCAGGTTGAGGGACAAGTCGTCTTTGTGGATAACAATGAATTATCGACTGGACTCTGATATGTCTGCTTCATTTCCACCTCGTGCCTTTTGTGCCTAACATACGGGCAGTGAGCAAGTAAATGCCCTCTCTCCCCGCATTTATAACACGCACGGTATTCCTTAAAGTTGTTCTTGGCGTTCGACTTAGCATATGTAGTGATAGGATATTGATCATCCACACACTTCCTTCTAAGACTCTCAGGAGCTGGGACCTTGGAGTAAGTCGGCTCAAGAAAACTGTTAGCCTTATTCTTTGGCTTGATAAATTATGTGACATGAACCTTCGTTCTTTTGGAATATCCAAGTAAATTCTTTCTAAAACCTCTGGAGGTACATCATTTGTTCGCTCATGCTTTGGAAACCAAATGGTACTCTCCTGCCAAATTTTCTAAATCTTGGAATAATTGGCGAATTTGATTGGATATTCCTCGTCAGACATTATCTTATCGGATCCAATCATCCGATAGAAAATCTTGACGGGTTTGTCACTTTGATTGTTCTTCTCAACAGGCTTAACTGATTGATTCGCTCGATGAGCGTTAGCCATGGGATGCACAATCGGAGATGGTGACACAGGTTCATTTGTAATTATGTGATTTTCAACAGGAATATCACACACCTTCTCAGATTTGTCATCCTCAGAGTCGGAATCATCAGTTACAACAACTACACCTTCATTGTTTAGTCCCAAAATTGGCCGAACATCAGAATTTGGGTCTCCCACACTAGAAGTGTTCGACTCATCATCCGATGTCGAGTCAGACTTAACTAAGCTCTCCGGTGTTATTGAATGCAAAGTATGGTTTTCAAATAACATTGGAGATGGTACGGCCTTGTAGTTTGCACTACTAGACTGTGAAGGCTCCTCTATAATATGATCAACAATATAAGCAATATGCTTATAACTTTCAAGTTTCTTATTCACTTTTTCTGCAAAGCACTTGATGGTAGCCATTTCAAGTTTTGTATTTTCTAAATCATTGATATAGTTGTTAATGGCTAATTGTTTCAAAGATAAAGTCTTTTGGAGTTCTGAAAGGTCTTTCTTGTAACCATCAAGCACTCTATTAAATTCATGTGCCTCTTTCTGATACGATTGACAGTTGATCTTAGCACTCTCAAGCTGAATCCTGAGTTGCTTATTATCCTCTGTCAATCGATCGCATGCACCACAATACCTCTCACTATTCATATCAAGATTAGATTCAGAACTTACCTGCTTTGGAGGCTCTGTCATTGCCATCAGTGCAAAGTGTGCTTCCTTACCAGCGAAAAACTTTGAATAATCAATTCTGGTACAAGCATCATCCACAATGCATGATTTGCGGGTCATCAGAAAATCAACTTCAGCTAGCAATTGATCGATATCATCATCTAGTGAGTTAACACTAGCTTCAGAATCCGAATCACTCTCCACATCAGAATAAGCTGAATCATACTGTTCAGGCACATAAGTAACAGAATCAAGAATCAAACCAGACTTCTTCTCTACACAATCATCACTTTCTTCACTCAACTCCTCGATTTTCACTTCAGACATCTTCTCAGTCACTATCTCTTCTTCAACACATACGCCCATAGGTGAATCATCCTTTGCCAAGAAGGTCACTCAACCATCTGGTATGAACCAGAAATGTGTCACTCAGATTTGGTCCACTTTAGAAGCCATTGCTTAGAATACGGTTTGGATATCAGAAGCCCGAAGGATCTATCTCACTACCGGTTTCTTCGCCTTGGATCTAACTAAGGACTACTAGAAGCTGATTATACCATTGATTAATTAAGTTAAAGTTGTTATTAAGTTAATCATTATTTAAAGCTGTCACCAAGATAAACTAACAAAGATTAGAAGAGGATAACACAACAAATAACTAAAAATAAACTACTACTACTAATAATAAAAAGTCTACAAATCGAAGTGGGTTTGCAAATAAAAGAAAGATACAACCATAAGAACGATCAACACAGGGATCATGGCTGCTCATAGACAAGCACTCCATCTCCAAGTTATATGTATTCTCTCATGATATCACCGGTAACTGTCCGCCATCTCCCACCGTTCAACCCATCACTACTAACCACTACGACCTCTTTCACCATAACAACCACCTTCACCCTCCACTGTCACAACCACCCCGACCTCTTTCACAATTTTTTTTGTTTTCTTGAGTATTGTGGCCGTTAATTAATCAAAAGTTTGTGGAGGTTATTTTGTGATTATCGTTGAATTTAAAGAGAGAGAGAGAGTCTTGTTATGAAAAACAATGTAGTCTACTGTCTTGGTATACTACAAAACAAAAAGAAAATAGTCTCAAAAAAATTCAATTGAATTGAGAGTTTGAAATCTGGTGAGTGGCCTGAATTAGAGTAAAATTTTTAATTTAAAAACCATATCTTTTGTGGTTTCATGACATATGGATATTTATCTAAAACTAAAATGTGGTTCGTAAGTTGTATTAAAAAAATAAAGAAGGAAATTTCTAAATTAGTACAAGTTGAAATCAGTTTAAAAAATTTTGAAATTCTTTCAAACATGAATATTTAGATTCATCATTTTGACTTGGGTTTAATTACTTTGGACCTAATTGAATATCATTAGTGGACTTCGACAAAAATTTTTTAGCTACTCATGTTTAAACAAGTTTGGTAAAAAAAAGGGAAATTAAAATCTTTAAAAAAAATTGTCTTTAAGCAACATGACACCTATAACCCAAATGGAACTTGAAATCGGGATAGCAACCATACCTCCACCAAAATTGAAGGGTGCCCAAGACTTTGGGACTTGGAAAAACAGGATGAAAGCATTTTATTTTGTTAATGATCACACTCAGTGGACTTCTGTTCAACTTGGGCCCCATATCCCAATGAGAACCACTGATGCTGGTGAGGTGTATAATGATGATCCATCAACGTTCACGGAACTTGAAAAGCAATTGATTCAACGTGATCACAAAGCCTATGATACTCTTAACATGGCTCTGTCGAATGATGTTATAAACATGTTCAAAGAGTATACCACTGCCCACTCTCTATGGTATGCCTTGTGTGACTACTATGAAGGAAATCAGGACATGATTAAGAAAAATCAAGACATGGTTCAACAGGCGTATGACATGTTTAGAAGCGTTCGTGGTGAAAGTTTAACAAGTCACATCGATCGTTTCATGAATATGCTCACAAAGATGAAGAAAGTTGGGATTCCTGTTAACAACCGCAATTTAATCAAGAAGTTTTTCAATTCACTCCTAAAGGAATGGAGCTTGAAATTCATGACGGTCAGAATGGACTTTATGTTTTATCCAATGACTTTGTCAGATGTGATAAATACCTTAATGTCGTTTCAAATGGATTTCACAAAGGGAGAGATGAATCAAGTCGGTTACGTTCCAATATGAAGTCCACCAACATCAACATCTAAAATCATGGTTTTCATTTCTCCTATTAGTGCGAAAAGCTCCATTCCATCCTCTATTTCAGCTAGGACTGTTAATAATTCCTTAGTAGATTCTGGAAAAGAGATCAAGCCTACAAAAGGATTGCCGGCAGTAATAGATGAAAATGAGAATGTTGAAACACAAGCACCAAAGGCATTTCGGGAGGATTGTGACTGGGATGAAGAAGGTACAGCTGCAGAAGTCGAGAATATCAAAGCTCTTACAGCAAAGATTTGTACCAAGGTTGCTCCTCTGATGACTAACTCAAAGGCAAGTTCTTCTGCGAGTATTCCCAAAGGAGTTGAGTTGATCGATACTGGACTTAAGAGCATGGTGAAACAAGAGCAGGATGTGGATGAAAAAGGTAAGAAAGAAGCTGTGGAAGAAACAATGATTGCTGAAAAGACTGAAAGTAGGAAGACTGGAGAAGGCAACATGACATGTAAAGTTGTGAATGAGGAATCAAATAAAAATCATGCGGAGAAGGATCTGGTAAAAAGCATTCCTCTTGAAATTAAAACAAAACTATGCACACCAAGGTGTGTCACAGCAGTTGCTTACTGTTTGTCCCACAATCGAAGAGTTTTAAGAGAAAAAGATGATATTCAAAAAATCAACAATTAAATGAAAGAAAATGAGTTGGCATATCAACGAAAGTTAAATGCAACTCTCGCTGAAATGCAAACTCTTAAAGAATTTGTCCTTATAAAAGATTTTTTAATAAATGATTTAACAGAAAAGTTAGAAAAATCAAGAAATGAAATAAACCATCTTCAAATTATTGTGGACAAATGGAATGTAAGCAAGAAGGCTCAAGCTAATCTAGTGGATTGTTCAAGGCAATCTTTTGTTAAAGATGGAATTGGATATAAGGATTAAAATGGGATCGAAAGATCTTTAGTTTTACCCCTGAGCAAAAGTTAATATATACCAATTCCAAAACCTCATCCTAAAAATGATGTGTGTGAAAAGGAATGTGTCAAACCTGAGTCTGGTACTAATATGATTAAAATCAATGCAGAAGTGACACAAAAGGAAGAGGTTGAAGATGATGACAGTTGTGGTGGAAAGACTTTGGTTTTGGGATGTCCAGGTTCCAGTTATTCTACTGTTAATTGGTTTATTTGGAACAACGGTAAAACAAACATTGTTTTAAATTTGGATAATGGTACTGGACATAGACCTAATGTTGATTCGAATGGTGTGGTAAATGTTTGTGATAGGCAGAAACCTATCTTACCTTCTGATGTTTGTCATGATGATATTGTGCATGAATGTGCTGAGTTAAAATCTACATTTTGTGATGATAAAACTATTTGCGCTCCACCTGTTTTTGTGCCCGCTTTTGAAAATAATAGGTTTGGAAAGTTCTTAACTGAAGAAATTCCAAAGTTTACTCCATCAACATCATGCAACGATGATTCACAAAGTGATTCGAACTTTTGTTCATCTAGAGAATGGGAAAGCTCAAATGACTCAGAAACTTCAGTGTCAGAACTTGATGATAAAGTTGAAATGAAGGAATCATCTGATGATCAAACACCAACAACATCAATTGATACTACAAATCAAGTCCATCAAGATTCACCTGTAGAAGATCTGTTTATAGAAGATTACTCAACTTCAGATAATGAATCAGTGATGAATGAAAATCACAAGGGGTTAAAGATCATAGAGTCAAAAGGTGATATAAAATCCAATGCTTCTCAACAAGCCGAATCAAGCTCAAAACAATCTACATCCCCTGTTGCATCACATGGGACAATAAAGCATCTAAATCCATTCAAAGCTTGCTTTAGGTGTGGTAAAGAAGGTCATGTGCTCAAGCAATGTCCAGAACGACACAATCCAGACTGTAAAGGCAATATGAATTGTTGCTACGGATCAAAAGATAAAATTCACACATCTTTGAATGATAGGATGACACATATTCCAACAAGATCTCCACATGTGAATCCGGTTTCACATTATTCAAAGATGAAAAGGACCAAAGCATCAAAACCACAATCTATTCCTCTAGGTCTTAAACAAAAAAATTGTTTCAAAAATTAAATCTTTCACAAACAAATTTTTTGAACCAAAACAGGTTTGGCGAATCAAACCAAAAGTTGAACAAGAAACTAATGGGGGGAATGGTATGGTGTCTCAAGAAGTTACTTCCATTGATGCAAAAGGACAAACCAGGACCACGATCGCCTGGGTTCCACCCTCTAACTAATTTATCTAGGAGTACAGGAACTGCCATGGAGGACTGTTAGTAACACCGGTTACTAATAGTGGCTGTTCCAAAAATAGATTTGGAGCAGAAATCTCACAAGTTTGGTTATGGTATCTAATCTGATTGCATAATCGACACCGTTGTCACACACACATTTTCTTGCTAACATATGGTTATGTGTGCCTGATATGGAAAACTTTATTTTTGTAAATATATTTTTTACGATTTATTTAAAAAAGAGATGTACAAAAATAAAAGGTTTAGGGGGAGTATTAAAATACATTCTCAACCGTGGGATGTGATTATTGCAAATAATCCTGATCATATATGGGAAATGATAGGAACTAACTTGTTTATGTCTGCACATGAATAGGATTTGAAGGACGTTACAGCTCTAAGTTAATGATGTGTCGGTAGGTTCAGCCTTCAAGTTGAGTAAACTGCTATTAGGTGAATAACACTAAATCTACACGGGAATCTGGATCCCCACTGTGTTTTAGATTTGCACAAGCTGAGTCCGGTCACACATAGGTTGAGAGATTAAAAGACACAGAAAATTTTGTGCATATATATTCAAAAGACACCTAAGAGTGCAGGCTACCAATGCGGGGCCAACAAATCAAGTGAGCAGCAAAAGACACGCAATGTTAGTGACGTGCAAATATATATAAATAGCTCAACAATCAGATGATCAACTTCTCTGCTTATGGAAACATAGACCTGAAGCTCTCATCATCTGAATGAGATAATGATCATCTTCTCTGCTGATGGAAACATAGACCTGAAGCTCTCATCATTATATCTCGATAAACCTTGAGGATTGGTAGGCTTATACCTAGCACAAGTGGGGTCCACAAAAATTTTGTCAATATTACCAAAAACATGATAATCTTATCACCAAACGTATGTTGAAAAACGAGAGGCATGGACTTAAGAGGACAAACATACCAACAATCGTTCTTGGGTTGTAGCTATCCTCAATATAGTTGAAGCGTGGCTAGGCTTTTCAAGTTAGTGTGATCCCATATCTGATCCCTTCTATATCTCGAAGGTTGATGGTTGTTTAAAATAAAAAGATTAAAATTAAAAAAAAAAAACTAAAATCCAAAAATAAAACTTTATTTGTGTACAGTTGTTTTTAAGTCTTCCATGTCACATTTTTTGTGTCTCAAACCGTTTGAGATACTTGCTTGATTGCACACCACAAATGATTACGGTTTTGTCTGTATATTGAATTTGTCTAAAGAAATTTCGGAGTTGTGTTTGTGATTGTGGTTAGGTTTCTTCGACTATTTGCTACAATGATGGACGATCATCAGTTGAGCAAGATACCAAACCAAAGCACCTATTTCCTCAAGTCTGTAGAAGACACCGAGTTAGGAATCCTCCGCCTACGTATTTTAAACCACTCAGGCTACTGAGAGTTGAAAAAGTTTGTTCTTGATTGTCAAAGATGATGCATGCAAAAAGGGGGAGATTGTGAGATATGAGTACTCAAAGAACAAAGTGACAAGAACACCTTCAGGAAAGAAATTTGGAAAGCATCAGTCTAGGGGGAGTATTGTTGGGTACTAAATTTGAGACTGAAGCTTTGCCAAATTAGATGATCACAGTATGTAGAGATTGACGGTTCTGAAGATGATACAAGAGTTTGATAACATTAGACTACGGGGGAGATGGTTGGGTCTAAATTTGGTAGTCTAATGTTATCAACAAGTTAAAGTCAACAAGTCAAAGTTTGGTCAACGAAAGTCAAAGTCAAATGGCTCGCAGTCAGCACGTGAGGCGACTTGAGAAATCGGGATAATTGATCGACGAGTGAAGCTCAAGTTATGATCAAGAAAGGCGCTATGGATAATAAATATATTTTATTTAGACAAAATATTTATTACTTTAAAAAATGGTTTTCATGTTTAGTGAGTGTTTTAGTATTTAGTTAACCCTAGGGACCTAAATGTAATTAGCCTAAGTGTGTTGGGCTATAAATAGATAGAGATTAGGGTTTTACTATCAACACACAATCTAAAGATTTTGGGGGTTTTATTGTATCAAATCATCTAGTGGGTTTTTATTGTCATATTCTTGTGTGTGTTCATCACCAAAACTTGGTTTATGGTACCCTATGAGTGATAATTTTGATTTAATTGCATACTTTGATAGTGATCATGCAGGTTGCAGGATTGACAGAAAATTTGTCTCTGGTGGTTGTCAATATCTAGGAAATAGGCTTGTGTCTTGGCAGAGCAAGAAGCAGACAACAGTATCTATCTCCACTGCTCAGGCTGAATATACGGCCGCATCCAGTTGTTGCTGTCAAGTGTTATGGATACAAATTCAACTGTTAGATTACGGTTTAAATGTCATGAGAACTCCTATTTTCATTGATAATGATTCTTGTCGTGACATCGTGAAGAATCCAATTGACCATTCTAAAACTAAACATATCGAAATTCAGATTCATTCCATTCGTGATGCTCACGACAAAGGACATATGCAGGTGTTGCCAATACATACTGCTGATCAAAAGGCATATATCTTTACAAAAGCTTTTGACAAAACCCGTTTTCGCCAGTTGGTAACATGGCTGGAGATGATAAATTTTGAGTGATTTTGTTCAAAAAAAAAAAACATTTGTACATAATATATAGAAAAATCTTATTTTCCTTTTAAACAAGATTTTTGGGGGAGAAAGTAAAACCGGTCTATCCCTACTGCAAAATTTCAAGAAATGATAGGAACTAATCATATTTTGTCAGCATGTGAATAGGATCCAGAGGATGTTGCGGCCTCAAGCAACGATGTGTCGGTGGATTCAGCTTCAAACGAGTAAACTGTTACTAGGTGATTAACAGTAA
This sequence comes from Ambrosia trifida, assembly GCA_028751855.1. Classification (NCBI taxonomy): domain Eukaryota; kingdom Viridiplantae; phylum Streptophyta; class Magnoliopsida; order Asterales; family Asteraceae; genus Ambrosia; species Ambrosia trifida. The sequence continues at coordinate 147,525,364 of CM054124.1, read as the reverse complement.
ATGTCTACATGGAAAGTTGGACTCCCACTGTATTGTAGGTCTGCTCAAGCTGAGTCCAGTCATACATAGGTTGAGAGATCAAAAGACACAGAAAATTTTGTGCGTATGTAATCAAAAGACACCTAAGAGTGCAAGCTACCAATGCGGGGCTGGGCAAATCAATCAAATGAGTAGCAAAAGACACGCAATGTTAGTGACTTGCAAACATACATAGATAGCTCAACAAGCGATTAGATGATCATCTTCTCTGCTTATGGAAGCATAGACCTGAAGCTCGCATCATCTAATCAACATAATGATCATCTTCTTTGCTTATGGAAACATTGACCTGAAGCTCTCATCATTATAATTCAATAAACCTTGAGAATTGGTAGGCTTATACCTAGCACAAGTGGGGTCCACAAAATTTTCGTCAATATTACCAAAACATGATAAATATCATCACCAAACGCATGTTGAAAGAGGAGAGGCATGGATTTAAGTGGACAAGTATACCGACGGTTTTTCTTGGGCTGCAGCTATCCAACAGAAAGTTGAAATGTGATCTGGCAGGTATGGTTAGTATGATCTTGAATGAAGAAGGTGAGAAACGGTTAATCCCAAATCTCTGATCTCTAATTATGATTGTTATTGGGCCATGCGCACTTATTAAACCATGCGCACTTATCCTAAGTGCGCAGGCCCATACCACTGATATAAATACTCTGTAATTCTTAATTTTTACAAAAGTCATTTGTTAAAACCCTAATCCTCATCTTCGAACGATCATCATCATCTTCATTATTCATCACCATTAAACCCTAAAAACCACTAATCACCCTCTAATCACCTGTTAATCCACTCTTTCGTTGCCATTTTCTGTTGTTTCTATTCGTTTTTAAGGTAGATTAAGCTTTGATTGATCTATTGTTGTGATTACAGGGCTTACGTGATCATTGTGAAGATTTCAGTTGTGGGTTTTGGGGTTTCTTTTGAATATTGCGCACTTATTTTTTGAAGATTGTGTACTTGTTTCAAAGAATCTGCGCACTTGTTTCATATATTCAAATCCCTGAAACCCTAGACCTCTGCGCACTTGACCTGCGTGCTAAAATCTTAAACGAAAGTTTAAGTGTCCGCGTGCTTATTAAGTACGCAGATTGGCTTGTCAAGGCACTAGGGTTACCATGCCCAGGTCCTGACTGATCTGCGCACTTATCTTTTGACTTGCTAACTTATGTGTCCTGCGTACATAACTAAGGCTTTGGACTGACCTGCGTACTTGATTACCTAAGGCTTTGGACTGGACTGCGTACTTAGACTTGTGACCTGCATACTTAACCTTGGACGTCAATGATTATAGACTACTAAACTCTATATAACCTGTGCACTTATCATACACAATTTTAAAACCAAACCAATCAAGCATGATAATCCGTCTAACTAAACCACAAGACATTTATAACTCAAAATGGTCTAAGTCCGTCGTTCGTCTAAGTCTAAGATATCAGTCGTTGGTCGTTTGCTTACAATCGAAAATTCTAGATTGCTTTCCGTGCATGTGACCTGGAATAGATGTCATTTCCGTGGGATAATAGAGGCATGCACAACTAGGCTATGAATCTCGAGGCTGATGATCACAAATTCAGAGAGGTTGTCGCATGGATCCGGCAAAGCAGAATCGGATATGCTGAGGAACACAATCTGACAGTCTACGCCGATCACATTGAACGTTTCTGGAGATCCGCGAGATATGAAGTTGTCGACGGAGTTAGAAGAATCAACGCAAATGTCTGAAACAAACCCGTGATTATCACCGAAGATACAGTCAGACGTGTGTTAAGACTTGGAGATCAACCTGGAAACGTCAAATTCATAGTCAAAGCTGATCTTCTGAGAGAGTTCAAGAAAATTGGGTACAAGGGAGAATTCGACAAAAGGAGCGACGTCAAGAAAAGTGAGCTAACTCGACACTGGAGACTGATATGTCACGTATTCACCATGGCTCTCTGTCACAGAAAAGGAGGATACGATGCACTCAGTCCGGAGTGGTCCAGTGCAATGATCAAAGTCTGCAAAAATGAACTGTTCAACTTCTCCGGGATGATCTTTGACTACATAGTAAAGAACGCCCAATCTGATACAAAGTGGGCCATGTATCCTAGATTCGTGTAAATGATGATAAATGTACAACACGAGAACCTGCCTCATGATGGAATGTACCATTTTGCCAGAACTCGAAGATTTTTCACTGAGTGCAACACTATTGAGTGGGAGCCGATGTATGAGAATATGTACCCGGCTCAACGCTATCCAATTATCAAAGAACTGTATAACAAAATTCAGAAGAAGAAACGAGAGATGGAAGAAGCCCAACGTGAAACTACTCCTAAAACAGCTCCTTCTGAACCAACTCCCTCCTCAGCTCCATTAACTGGTGAAGAAAGAGCACGAGAGAAAGCCAAAGGCAAAAGGTTGGCCACTGAAGAGGCTCCCTCTAAGGTCGTTAAGAAAAAGAGGCCCGGTCTGTTGACAGAAGGTAGATAATCAGAGACTGAGGAACAGCTGGAGCTTGCACAGGCTCTACAAAAGGTAGCTAAACTCAAAAAGGCTGAGAAACGAAAAAGAAGAGAGGGTATATCTGCATCTAAAACTCCGGTTGTGGTGACTGAGGAAGAAGTAGAAGCAGAAGAGATCTTTGAATCAATGTTTGGTGTTCAAGATCAACCAGGGCCGTCGACTGCTAAGGCACCAGTCCCCAAAGCTCCAGCAAAGAAACCAACAGAACCGTCCTCTTCAGCTCCTGCTGCATAACGTCGCAAACCAGTGCATCAGGAACTGTATGAGACTTTGGTGAAAGAGGTCGGTGAGACTGCTGCTAAAGAGATTTGCACTCTGAAGAGCTTGGTACACAACAATCAGGAACTTAAAAGAAAGCTGAAGAACTTGAAACACAAGAATAGGAACCTTGAAAAGATTGTTAAAGATCAAAGATACCTGATAAAGTTCCAAAACAATGTGCAGATGAAGATGTTTGATATGATTCAAGAGCTGTAGAAACAACAGAACATTGATGAGATGCCTGAAACGTTCATCTGATGAGTTGTTTGACTTTGGGAAGTTTTTAGAAGAAGAAAAGGAAAAAGAAAGAATTGCTGAAGAAAGTGATGTTGACGAAGTAAGTGAAGATGAGATGCCTGAAATGTTCATAGAGTTTGGTAAAGAAGAGGCAACCGTGTATGAGACGGCTGATGGTCACAAGGTCAGCCCAGAAAGGCCCACATGGCTCCCATGAAAAGAGATTACTATTCCAGCTTTTCATCAAAACATCCACTACACTAAAGAAGCTCATCAACAAAAGATTATTTTGTGGAAGTACGATGAATCAAAGAAGTTGTTTGTGATCAAGCGTTGAGGGGGAGTTGTTCAATACTTCAAAAGTCAACATGACTTGCAATCTCTCCCTCGCTGGGACATCAGAGAGCTCAACAAGGCACACTTCATCAATCCCACCAACAACTCCATTGGAACCGGTCTTCCAAGTATGATAGAAAGAGAATGTGTTAGAGATTTCACAGTTTTCAAGCCCCAAAAACTGAGACGTCGCATTTCAAAGAAAAGAATTGATCCTGCTACTGGACAAGGTAGGATTACTTATGTGATAGATCCTCCCAAGGTTATCGCAAAGGTTCCGATATGTGAAGAGCTTCCAATCATGTTAAAAGATTTCAAGAAATGGTTCTATGACAGTCTGACTGGTGAAGCGGTGATCAAGTCAAAGGATAATGCTGAGATTATGAGAATTCTTGATCCAGTGGATGTCTTCGCTCTTAATCTGTCCGATCTGAATATGCTGTTTGCAAACCAAATATATGTGGGAGCAGGGCATGTACTTTTTGAGGAAGCTGTATTGTTCCGGAGAGCAGTCGATCGTGCTATGAAGTTAAAACAAGAACTGCTAGATGCAGTGAATAGAATCAATGCAGCTGACATTGCCAAATAACATAATGAAAGAGCTGCAAAAGAAAAGGCTGCTAAAGCTACTACTGTGCAAGAAACTCAAGCTGAGGCAGAAACTGCTCCAGAGGTGATTACTCAAGAACCTGCAGTAGTATCTGATCCAAAACCACCCGTTCAAGAAGAACCTGCTATAGAAACTGTTCAAGGACCGCCCGTTGTCCAAGAAGAACCTGCTGCTGCTATTTTTCAAGAAACCCCTGTGCAGGAAGAAAAAGAAGAGGGGGAGACAAGCGACGTGTCAATCGACTGAGACAGAGAAAGATCTGGTAGCTGTGGTCTAGGGGGAGTATTGTTGGGTTCAGTTGGGACCACAGTTACCAGAGCAAATACTTTTTGTTAGTTTATGATGTATGTTGTAAGCTAAGGGGCTGATTATGTAATTATATCAAAGTTTATGTAGAAACCCTAAGGGCTGCGCACTTAACCACGGGCCCTGCGCACTTAGCTAAGTATGCAGGCCCATTAGCTTTCTCTATAAATAGATTGCATTGTGCAGCTCCTAGGGTTAGGGTTTTGGTCTTCTTTGATAGCAAAAAGAATAGTGGGTGTGTACTTATTCCATGGTGTTTCAATATTTATCATTAATGGAAGTATATGATTTTGTTCATCTTGTCTGTCGGTTTTACAAGTTTTATCTAGTTTCTTAGTTTTTCAAGATTCATCACTTAAAACAGCTAATCAATAGGTGTTTCTAAGTGATAACAATCTCTTGCACTAACAAGATCTAGTATTTGGGACTTACACATTTCGGACCTGAAAAGACTGTCACTTCATCTAAACCTGTTTATTATGGTGATCAAGGGTTTGATGATGAGGATCCTGCACCATGGACTCCTAATACAGTCATTAAGTCAACTTTTAAAACATCAGAATTTTCACAAGCTTCTGATTCAACAATTGCTGATGTATAAACTCAAACATATGTTTCAGCTCCTACAACTACTGAAGATGTTCAAACAGCTGAACCAGACATTATAAACCTCAGTGATTTGTTTGAAGAAGTACAAGAGCCACCTATGCCTGTCAGTGGTTTACAACAACTGATTGAACACAAGGATCATCCATTGGATCAAATCATGGGTGATATTGCATCAGGGGTTCTCACAAGAAACCGGCTTTCCAACTTTTGCTTTTTCTCAGCATTCATTTCTTAGTTGGAACCTAATAAGTATCAAGAAGCCCTCAAAGATAACAATTGGGTTCAAGCTATGCAAGAAGAGTTGCTCCAATTCAGGAAGCAACAGGTCTGGGAAATTAGTCCCTTACCACCAAACAAGCTACCAATTGACACAAGATGGATTTTCAGAAATAAACATGATGAAGCTGGTATGATCATCAAGAACAAGGCAAGACTGGTGGTACAAGGTTATTGTCACACCCTTAAATTCCACATGCAAGGTTTGACCGCGAGGCGCGTGACACACCGGGATCCAAGTCAACGATCACAATAAACAAACAACAAACATGCATTCATATATATTTTAAAACCAAAACATCATGCATTGGGCCGTAAACCAGCAGCGGAAGCATTTCTTGTTTACAACCAAAAGGCATATTATAGTTTACAAAACATTGTTTAATATGCTTCGAAATTCTAGACGATGTGCAAGACTTCGTGCGCCTAGTCCATTAACTGCTACCTTAGCGACCTGAGAAAACATGCCAAACAATGTCAACATATAATGCTGGTGAGTTCACAGGTTTTCTTTTACAAAAGCATTGTTGTAAGTTCGGAAAGATCATATATGTTACTACTATGTTATGAGAACGTTAGCTAGGCGTTAAGTGTTGCTACTACTGCGGTTGGGAACCCATTACTAAACCGGTATAAGTGTTGAAGCCAGCCCAGACGGACGGGATTACCGATGCCTCGGTAACCCCCAAAGTATTAGAGACAATATGCACCTGCCCAGCTCCCAGCCGTCGGGTGGGGTTTGTAAGGCCCAATAGATCTATCCACATTTCCCCCGTTGTGCATCCCCGCACATTCATGGTTTCCCCCTAGGACTTTCCATAAAAGTCGCGTAGTACATGAAGTAACCATAGTATAACATGACCTTTAATAAGTAAATAAGTAAGTAGCATGTTTCTCCCCCCGAAAGCAAATCGGTAAAAGTGGGGCTGTGACACTCACCTTAGATTGCGTTACTTGAAAACAGTTAAGTAATTATGCTATGATAGCCCCAAATAACGGCGACCTATCATAAGATGTGTATAAGTATCCGGACTAATAACCCGCAGGTTAACTAGTCCCCGAATGTCCAGACCATAACCATAAACGTTTGAAAACACCTTTGACTGTTAAACCGACTGTACCAGACAAGACCCGACATCCCATTGGTGAGCAGACATCCCACGTGTTAGCCGAATATAAGACATCATGCAACATATGCAATTAAACACTTAGCACGCGCAAGAGTTCACCTAGTCTAGCATAACGCTCAATTAACGCATAAACAAGTCCGAATACGTGTTACTAAGTCATTGGGTGTATCCCGGGGTTCCTATCATGTTCCTAGGTATCAAATCATGTTCCAGGATGTCAAAATACGCTTACGACAGCAGTACACGCGATTAGGAAACTAACATGCAATTAGGAAAAGTCAACTATTCGCCCCTTGTGCTGCTGTCACGCATTTTCGCGCGTTAAACCCTCCAAATCAGATCCGAAACATGTAAAAACACCCAACATCAAACCGAAACCATTAACCAACCCATTCCAAGCAAAAAAACCCCCAATTTATCTCTGCTCTAACGGCCTCGGTGCGATTATTTCCAAAAATGGCAAAGTACTAGGTTTCATTAACTATGAAATCTTTCCTTAAATGGTAAAGGCCAGATTACACCTCCTACAACTTGCAAATCATCATCTCTATGTTATAATATCATTCTATTGTGATTCCTAAAAACAACCAAGCAATGAATCATATCATCACACCCTAATTCTTCAAGAATCATCCAAATGGGTCAAAATGCATACTTTCATCAAAACACTATAACAATGGCTCAAACCCTTAGATAATCATCCTAATAACTCCTACACATCAGAAGTACATAAATTTCGTAGAAACATTCATGTTATAATCACCAAAAATCATCATATGCATAAATACTTCATATATAGCAAGTATTATGGTGTAGACTTATTTTAGAACTTATTTCCAAGGTTTTTAAAGACACATACGTAGCAAAACAAGGTCTGGACATTTGGGGAACCAAAACAATAACATTATAAAGGTTTGGGATGAAGAACACACCTTGGATTTGATCAAAGAAAGGTGTGTTAGCTTGGAAATGGTGAGTTTTGAAGCAAAACAAGTTCCAAAAGTGTTTTGAGGTGTGTGGGAGGCTTAGGATCTGTTAGGGTTGCACTAAGGGTGTTTGGGTAGTCAAGGGTTGTATTTATAGGTGTTTTGACTCGTGCATAACAGATCAGGCGAGTAGGGAAGCTGATCAGGCGATTAGGAGTCCTAATCGCCTATATATTAGCGATTAGGAGCTCCAATCGCCCCTAACCCCCTCCCAATCGCCTATATACTGGCGATTAGGCAACCCCCCTGGTTCCTAATCGCCTATAGCACTCCGGGTTAGGTGTTTCACGCGTTAAACACTATTTTAACGTATATAAACACGTATTCACATACCGATAAGTCACATAATGACTACAAACATATAATGCATGATAACTAACACGTTCACGTCCGTTCACCAATTCCCAGGACTCGAGACTTGTGTGTGTTCGTTAAACCCGGTGATTCCACGAATCACCAATCCTTGTACACATAGTTATGGACCGACTCCCGATGATCCCGCGGATCTTCGTAACGACTCCCGATGATTCCCCAGAATCATCGTAACGACTCGACTGACCAAGTTAAGTACGTAATATGTATGACTCGCTAAGGTAGACTTACTAGTTTAGTCAATGTTACTAACCTGAGTTTGCCGGGTGTCACATCATCCCCCTATTGAAAGAATTTTCGTCCCGAAAATTGCTTAAGGCCAATAAGGAAGAGACGAAGGAGAAGAAAAATTTTCCGGTTGCCACATCATCCCCCTGTTGAAAGGATCTCGACCCGAGATTCATTCAGCTTCAGCAGAGACATGTCTTGATTCGATCGCGCGTTTAGGAAATATTGAGGACACTTAGCTTTCATCTGATCCTCCCGTTCCCACGTGAACTTCGGTCCACGATTTGAGTTCCAACGAACTTTAACAATGCGGATTTTACTCCGACGAAGGCTACGGATCTTATAGTCGAGAATCTCAACCGGTTCTTCCACAATACGCAGACGATCATCCACCTTGATCTCTTCGAGAGGAACAATCAAAGATTCATCCGCCAGACACTTCTTAAGATTAGAGACATGGAAGACATTATGAACATTACTGAGTTCAGCTAGCAGATCAAGCCTGTATGCTACCGGTCCAATCCGTTCCAGAATTGCGAACGGTCCCACATACCGAGGATTCAATTTGCCCCGCTTCCCAAAACATATAACGCCCTTCACGGAGATACCTTCAATAAAACCCTGTCGCCAACCTCAAAATCTAAAGATTTGCGACGACAATCGGCATAGCTCTTTTGACGATCCCGAGCTGCTGCCATGCGGTTACGAATTTGTACGATCTTCTCGGAAGTCTCGTACACAAGTTCCGGGCCGGTGAGTTGGCTCTCACCCACCTCAGCCCAACAAAGAGGAGACCGGCATTTCCGCCCGTAAAGAGCCTCGAACGGAGCCGCCTTGATACTAGAATGGTAGCTATTGTTGTAGGAGAATTCCACCATTGGTAGATGACTCTCCCACCCTTTGCCAAAATCGATCACACATGCCCGAAGAATGTCTTCTAATGTTTGAATCGTCCGCTCACTTTGACCGTCAGTTTGCGGATGATAAGCTGTGCTCATATCTAACTGAGTACCCAGAGCCTTATGCAAGCATTTCCAGAAATTATAGGCGAACCGAGGATCACGATTGGAAATAATAGAGACAGGTACCCCGTGCCGAGAAACCACTTCCTTAAGATACAGACGAGCCAAACGCTCGAGGCCATCAGTTTCCTTGATAGCGAGGAAGTGCGCAGACTTTGTCAACCTATCGACAATCACCCAGATCATGTCACAACCACTAGGCGTCTTCGGAAGTTTGATCACAAAGTCCATTGTAATCCGCTCCCACTTCCACTCGGGAATTTCAGGCTGTTGCAGAAGGCCGGACGGCTTTTGATATTTAACCTTGACCTTGGCACAGGTCAAGCACTTGCTTACATATGAAGCTACATCCGCCTTTATGTTCGGCCACCAATAAAGTATCTTTAAGTCTTGATACATCTTATCAGAGCCAGGGTGAATAGAGTGCCGGGACTTGTGAGCTTCGTCAAGAACGAGCTCCCGCAAGCCCCCGAATAAAGGGACCTAAATACGTTCAGCAAAATAATGTAGGCCATCGGACCTGAGCTCAAGGTGACTATCAGCACCATGCATGGTTTCAGCTTTTTTCCTCCTTCAAATCTTCTTGCTACGCCGAACGGATTTGGTCAGGTAAACCAGAATGGATAGTGAGCTGAAGAACTCGAATACAACGAGGTTTGGCGGATTCCTTCCTGCTCAAGGCGTCTGCGATAACATTCGCCTTGCCAGGATGGTATTTAATAGCACACTCGTAATCATTAAGAAGCTCGACCCAGCGACGCTGTCGTATGTTCAACACCTTCTGATCAAAGATATGCTGGAGGCTCTTGTGATCAGTATAAATGGTGCACTTGGTACCGTACAAGTAATGCCTCCAGATCTATAAAGCAAAGACTACTGCACCCAACTCTAGATCGTGGGTGGGGTAGTTTTTCTCATGGACCTTAAGCTGTCTAGAAGCATAGACAATGACCTTCTCGCGCTGCATTAACACGCAACCGAGCCCCCGGATAGAAGAGTCACAATAAACCACAAAATCGCTCGTGCCTTCATGCAAGGACAAGATAGGAGCAGAACAGAGTTTAGCCTTTAGCATCTAAAAGGCTGACTCTTGCGAATCACCCCAGTCGAACTTCTTGTCCTTCTGGGTAAGCGAGGTGAGGGGCTGAGCGATCTTCGAAAATCCCTCAATGAAACGACGATAATAACCTGCAAGACCCAGGAATTTCCGCACCTCAGATGGCGTCTTTGGTGCTTCCCAGTCTTTGATAGCTTGTATCTTAGCCGGATCGACACGAATTCCTTTTTCATTAACCACATGACCAAGAAATTGGACTTCACGCAACCAGAAGCTACACTTAGAAAACTTGGCGTACAACTGCTCCCGCCTCAAGAGCTCCAAGACAAAATGCAAGTGTTACCGGTGGTCCACTTCGTTCTTGGAATAGACTAGAATATCGTCAATGAAGACAATCACGAATTTATCAAGATAGGGCTTACAAACACGGTTCATCAAATCCATGAATATGGCGGGCGCATTGGTGAGACCAAAAGGCATGACCAAGAATTCGAAATGGCCATAACGAGTTCGAAAAGCGGTCTTCGGAATATCAGCTTCTTGGACCCTCAACTGATGGTACCCCGATCTCAGATCAATCTTCGGATAGAAACTAGAACCCTGAAGTTGATCAAATAAATCATCGATGCGAGGAAGATGATAGAGATTCTTGATGGTAACCTTGTTCAATTCACGGTAGTCGATACACATACGCAGGCTTCCGTCTTTCTTCTTGACAAAAAGGATAGGGGCTCCCCACGGGGATGAACTACGTCGGATGAAACCCTTCTCCAACAGCTCCTGCAACTGGTTAGACAACTCTTGCATCTCGGGAGGTGCAAGACGATATGGGGCTTGGGAAATAGGGGCCGCACCTGGAGCAAGTTCAATACCGAATTCGACTTGGCGATAAGGCGGAAGGCCAGGTAAATCTTCAGGAAATACGTCTTGAAAATCACAAACGACAGGAATATCTTCAATCTTCTTCTCTTCCTCAGACGAAACTGAAACAAGTGCTAGAATAGCAGAATACCCCTTTCGAAGATACTTATAAGCTTTCATACACGAAGTGATACTCAAAGGGACCCCGCTCTTCTCACCATACACCAACAGACTTTCTCCATCAGGGAGAGGAAGTCGGATGACTTTATCAAAACAAACGATCTCGATATGATATAAAGATAACCAATCCATACCCACGACCACATCAAAACTACCAAAGGACACCGACATAAGGTCGATAGGAAAAGAATAACCCGACAATTCAAGGCGACACTCCCTAAGGACGTGCGTCGCTTCAACTTTCTTACCATCAGCCAATTCTATCAAGTACTTAGCCTCTAAAGGTGTAGGTACCCTATCAAGCAATTGAATAAATCCAAGAGATATAAAACTCTTATCGGCACCAGAATCGAATAAAACCGAAGCATAGCGTTTATCAAGAAGAAACCTACCGGTAACAGTGTTAGGATCCTATCGAGCCCCGCTTGAACCAATCACAAAGGAGCGAGCATTCCTGCCTCTGCCCCCGTTGTTTCCATTACCCGATCCATTCTTCCCAGCCTCGCACTGCTTCAACTTGGGGCATTCACGCTTGTAGTGACCAAGCTCACCACAGTTATAACACCCCTGTTTTCCCTGGTTTCCCCGGGGAGAAACAACCTGAGGGACTGGGGTTGGCGTAACCGGCGGGTTTCGGTTTCCCAGAGGGTTGGACCTACAATCCTTGGCTTGGTGCTCAATCTTATGGCACCGACGGCTACGGTCCTTATCATCATAAGGACCAGTATGATGATAGTTACACCGATCACATTTCGGCAACTTCCTAGCATAAACCCCCGGTTGTCGCTCAGACGACGATCCCCCAACATCAGACCTCTTCACCTGCTGAGGCTGAGCTGAACTCGAGCCTTTACCCACGCCTTCCCACTTTTGCTTGTTGCTCTCAGGAGCCCTTACAGTAGCGCCTCGGGGAGGCAAGACTCCTTCAGCTACCTTCATGTTGGTCAGCCTGTGAGTCGACCGAACAACTTCAGAATAAACGGTAAGATTGCCCGCAGCCACCAATCCCGCAACCTCCGGCACTTACCCAGAAATATAGTGCTCAATCCTCTTGTATTCCGGTGTGTGCAAATCCGGGTACAACACTGCCAGCTCATTGTGTCTAGATGTGTAAGCTTCAATCTAAGAACCCACCATCTTGTGATTCCAAACCTCATACTCGAGCTTCTGGATCTCATCCCTCGGGCAATACTCATTTTTCAAAAGCTGTACGAATTCCGCCCAGGGCATAGCATGAGCTTCCCCAATACCCATGGTCTGGGTGGTGGAGTTCCACCAAGTCAAGGCTTGACCCTCAAGCGTCGCAGAAGCATACTTCACCCGGTCGCCCACCGGGCAACTCCACATGGAGAAAACCGATTCAACCTTTTCCAGCCAGCGGAGCAGTCCCACTGCTCCTTCAGTTCCACTAAAGTTGTGGGGTTTGCAATCCATGAACTTCTTGTAGGAGCACTGGGGTGGAGGGGGATTGACAGCACCACCTAGAACAGACACACAGGTAAATAACAAGAAAAGGTACAGTACCCTGGAACAAGGTAGAATAGGTGGAAATCAACGTATCACCCATAGCATTGTGAGCAGCTTGGAATGCAGCCAAGGCTATGTTCACGTGCTGCTGCATCAGATTGTCCAACTCCGCTTGGGTCATATTAACATTTCCACGACCACCGCCGCCACCACGGCCGCCAGCACGACCGCCAGCACGGCCGCCTCTGCGACATCCTCGAGCTCCTGACATCTTCTATCACAATATGAAACAAAAGACTTAGGCTTGCCTGTGGTATAACCCATTACGAATTTCAAAAAACTAGACCGAGTCCAGTTCGGGTCTATCCATTCAAACACAAAGTCCACTGGGGTTCCCATGTATTCCAGTTTATGATCTCGTGTGCACCCGACATGATAAACTGTTCTACATGGTCCTCCAGGCGTGCTTTAAGTCTGAAGTTCAAGTCACCGAACACTAGCACCCAATCATTGTATTATCATAAGTATAAGTATAGGATAGTATGTATAAGAACGAGCGTGTCTATTGGGGCATAGAAGGAAGATGTCCGAATCCCTGGACAGATCTCAAGAGTATGCCAAAGCTACCCCAATGTACACCGCCGCCAAGAAGGTTCAACAGTATGACGTTCGCCGTTGAATCATGGTAAGGATGGGTCAAGAAATAGAATGATAAAGAGTAAACAGATGATGTAGCGTAGAAGATGATGACACCGACACCCTGACAAGTTATATTGTTACCCACATGTTAAGACTCGACCATCTGTGACCGTCTAGTGTGTGCGACTCGGTTATAGACTAGACTCTACATGCAGTCCTAGTTTACTATAACCGTTGGCTCTGATACCAATCTGTCACAGCCTCAAATTCCACATGCGGGGTTTGACCACGAGGCGCGTGACACACCAGGATCCCAGTCAACGATCACAATAAACAAACAACAAACATGCATTCATATATATTTTAAAACCAAAACATCATGCTTTGGGCCGTAAACCAGCAGCGGAAGCATTTCTTGTTTACAACCAAAAGGCATATTATAGTTTACAAAACATTGGTTAATATGCTTCAAAATTCTAGACGCTGTGCAAGACTCCGTGCGCCAAGTCCATTAACTACTACCTTAGCGACCTGAGAAAACATGCCAAAAATGTCAACATATAATGTTGGTGAGTTCACAGGTTTTCTTTTATAAAAGCGTTGTTGTATGTTCGGAAAGATCATATCTGTTACTACTATGTTATGAGAACGTTAGCTAGGCGTTAAGTGTTGCTACTACTGCGGTTGGGAACACATTACTAAACCGGTTTAAGTGTTGAAGCCAGCCCAGACGGACGGGATTACCGATGCCTCGGTAACCCCCAAAGTATTAGAGACAATATGCACCCGCCCCGCTCCCAGCCGTCGGGTGGGGTTTGTAAGGCCCAATATGTAACGACCCAAGTGGCGCAGCGGATTAGCAATAACAGGTTTAATTGTAATGATTACATTAAACTGAATTTCAATACTAATGAAATACATAAAATGTAACCATAGCATCCTCTTCTTATCCAGATTTTCTATTCATCAACTTTCTCTTTAATACCTCGTATAAATACCTGACCACATGCTTAAAGTACGTTAGTATTTTCATACTAGTGAGACATGCCGAGATTTAGACATACTGATAATAATAACTCAAGTTTAACAAACATGCAACTCTTTCTATATGGTTTGGTCATTCTATTTTCGAGTATAGGTCAATTATACATGGTCCCGTCGCCTCTAATCGGCCCGGGTCTATACTCTATGATACCGAATGGATCCATTCTACGTGATTTCTATTTGACCGAATTATATTATATAACATGATCATGATTCGATGATATTCTATTAACAACTCTATAACACTTTTATAATATAAATCATATAAAATACTTTGATAACGACTAGGCAAGCATGTAATCAGCCCAAAAGCTTTATAAATAAAAAGGGAAAGGGTACTCACCTCTATTATATTCTTCTGATTCTGTAGTCTATTCCCTATCAGTATATTCCAAGATATATTGTACCTATTATATTTAATAACATTAGCGCGTGCAAGGCTTGTGCACGTGATAACACCCGGGACAATCCTTTAATAATATTTTCTTTTATATTCTCGTGTATAAATATATAGGTATCCGGTTTAATATTATCGGGTTAATATTATTGTCCCACTCGACACACGTTTATAATAATAATAATAATAATAATAATAATAATAATAATAATAACAACCTAACCTCTCAATTAGTTCTTGTGTGTTGAACGGGTGTTTGACGGATGATGACGGGTTCAAACCCGGAATAGATACGCAAATCAGGTTATCGGTTTAAGCTTCTTATATAAAAGGGATGATGATATAAGGTTCATGGGTTCTAGACCAAAGGACAAGGGATGTCTGTATGGGTTATAACCCGGGTATGTAGGTTTACAAATCAACCGGGTTTAGATTCCCTTTCTCATTAAGATCGAGAGATGGGTTTGACTCGGAATGTTTACGTACACAGAGGTAACACAGTGAACCAAGGTAACCGGGTTTAACACCTTATCAACATAAATGATGACGGTATCGATGAGATGTTCGTTATTGTGATTGAGGGTGGTGTCGGGAAGGTTACAGGAGGGTAATAGAGATAAACAGATCTGAATACAAACAGTGGGTTTAGAGGGTGGTTGTTGGTTGCTCATAACCGGTTACCACCGGTGAAGGTGATCGGAGAATACAACGATAGCGGTGGTTTAAGTGGTGATCGGGTGTTGGTTCGTATTGATCGCCGTAGACGGAACTCGGCCGGAGAAGGAGACCGGAGGTCAACCGGAGCTCCCCCTTTCCTTTTCTTACGTACTCTCTCTCTCCCTCTTATACAATTGATGCCATTCACTTATGTTCAGTATGTATATCTCAAATGGTGAAGGATATATATATGTGTAGATTATGTACGTGAGGTTATGGTTGAAGGTTAAAGCATGTGTGTGACTTATTATAATATTGGATTGTGCATGAATGTCACCATATAGTAATGATGAAGAAGAACAGATGGTTGTGCCTTAGAGTTTGAGTGCAAAATAATAAGTAACACTAGGATGGTGCATGAATCTTATAAATACGATAAGGATAAGGATGGATAGGTGTGATGATGATGATAACAGGTGCATGGATGCGTAGGATGGAAGCAAAGAAAAGGGGCTGAGCATGACCATGTGCATCTAATTGGGGTTGAGGTGTAAACGAGGTAGAAAGGGTGTGGGTCTGGGCCGGATAGTTCTAGTGGGCCAAGATATTAAATGGACTGAAGGAGTATTGGGCTTTTACAAATAGAGTCCAATTGTTATAGACTAATATGTTTTGGTTTTCTATTATCGGGTGGGCTCGATATATTGGGCCGATTCAATTGGGCCGGATTAGCTTAGTTATAATATTAGATAATTATGTTAATTAATCATATATTATATATATGATTTTGGGTACTTAACAACAGGGTGTTACACAATAGATCTATCCACATTTCCCCCGTTGTGCATCCCCGCACATTCATGGTTTCCCCCAAGGACTTTCCATAAAAGTCGCGTAGTACATGAAGTAACCATAATATAACATGACCTTTAATGAGTAAATAAGTAAGTAGCATGTTTCTCCACCGAAAGCAAAACGGTAAAAGTGGAGCTGTGACACTCACCTTAGATTACGTTACTTGAAAACAGTTAAGTACTTATGCTATGATAGCCCCAAATAGCGGCGACCTATCATAAGATGTGTATAAGTATCCGGACTAATAACCCGCAGGTTAACTAGTCCCCGAATGTCCAGACCATAACCATAAACGTTTGAAAACACCTTTGACTGTTAAACTGACCGTACCAGACAAGACCTGACATCCTATTGGTGACCCGACATTCCACGTGTTAGTCGAATATAAGACATCATGCAACATATGCAGTTAAACACTTAGCACGCGCAAGAGTTCACCTAGTCTAGCATAATGCTCAATTAACGCATAAACAAGTCCGAACACGTGTTACTAAGTCATTGGGTGTATCCCGGGGTTCCTATCATGTTCCTATCATGTAAAAACACCCAACATCAAACCCAAACCATTAACCAACCCATTCCAAGCAAAAAAACCCCAATTTATCTCTGCTCTAACGGCCTTGGTGCGATTATTTCCAAAAATGGCAAAGTACTAGGTTTCATTAACTATGAAATGTTTCCTTAAATGGTAAAGGCCAGATTACACCTCCTACAACTTGCAAATCATCATCTCTATGTTATAATATCATTCTATTGTGATTCCTAACAACAAACAAGCAATGAATCATATCATAACACCCCAATTCTTCAAGAATCATCCAAATGGGTCAAAATGCATACTTTCATCAAAACACTATAACAATGGCTCAAACCCTTAGATAATCATCCTAATAACTCCTACACATCAGAAGTACATCAATTTCATAGAAACATTCATGTTATAATCACCAAAAATCATCATATACATAAATACTTCATATATAGAAAGTATTATGGTGTAGACTTGTTTTAGAACTCATTTCCAAGGTTTTTAAAGACACATACTTAGGAAAACAAGGTCTGGACTTTTGGAGAACCAAAACAATAACATTACAAAGGTTTGGGATGAAGAACACACCTTGGATTTGATCAAAGAAAGGTGTGTTAGCTTGGAAATGGTGAGTTTTGAAGCAAAACAAGTTCCAGAAGTGTTTTGAGGTGTGTGGGAGGCTTAGGATCTGTTAGGGTTGCACTAAGGGTGTTTGGGGAGTCAAGGGTTGTATTTTTAGGTGTTTTGACTCGTGCATAACAGATCAGGCGAGTAGGGAAGCTGATCAAGCGATTAAAGCCCTAATCGCCTATATACTGGCGATTAGGAGCTCCAATCGCCCCTAATCCCCTCCAATTCGCCTATATACTGGCGATTAGGCAACCCCCATGGTTCCTAATCGCCTATTGCACTCCGGGTTGGGTTTTTGGGGCGTTAAACACTATTTTAACATGTATAAACACGTATTCACATACCGATAAGTCACATAATGATTACAAACATATAATGCATGATAACTAACACGTTCACGTCCGTTCACTAATTCCCAGGACTCGAGACTTGCGTGTGTGCGTTAAACCCGGTGATTCCACAAATCACCAATCCTTGTACACATGGTTATGGACCGACTCCTGATGATCCCGCGGATCATCGTAACGACTCCCGATGATTCCCCAGAATCATCGTAACGACTCGACTGACCCAGTTAAGTACGTAATATGTATGACTCGCTAAGGTAGACTTACTAGTTTAGTCAATGTTACTAACCTGAGTTTGCCAGGTGTCACAGTTATTCTCAAGAAGATGGAATTGACTATTATGAAACCTTTGCTCCAGTTGCAAGGTTAAGAGTGCATTTTTATATGGAAAAATTAAGGAGGAAGTGTATGTCTGTCAGCCATCTGGGTTTGAGGATCCTTCTCATCCTGAGTGGGTGTACAAGCTTGAAAAGGCTTTTTATGGGCTAAAACAGGTCCTAGAGCTTGGTATGAAACACTTTCAAACTTTTTACACAAAAATAACTTTACAAGAGGCTCCATTGATAAAACTCTTTTCATAAAACATGTTGGAAATCATGTCTTACTTGTTCAAATTTATTTTGATGATATCATATTTGGTTCAACAAACACAAAATTGTGTGATGAATTCAAGAAACTCATGCAATCAAAATTTGAGATGAGTACAATGGGAGAACTGCAGTACTTTTTGGGACTGCAGATTAAACAACAAACAAATGGAACTTTTATACATCAATATAAATATTTTAAAGAATTATTAAACAAATTTTCTTTACAAGACTTTAAATCATGTTCCACTGCCATGACACCAACCACACAAGTTGAACCAGATGATCAAGGAAAATAGGTTGATCAAACCATGTATAGATGTATGATAGGTTCCCTTCTGTATCTAACTGCTTCTAGACCCGATATTATGTTTTCAACATGTGTTTTTGCTAGATATCAATCAGCTCCTAGGGAATCACACCTCATTGCAGTCAAAAGAATTTTCAGATATCTGAAAGGAACTCCTACACTTGGAATTTGGTATCCTGCTTCAGCAATACCAAGTTAACAGCTTTTTCAGATAGTGACTATGCAGGGTGCAAAATGTCAAGAAAATCAACATCTGGTGATTGTCAATTCTTGTGAAACTGTCTAGTGTCCTGGCAATCAAAGAAGCAAACATATGTGGCAACTTCAACTGCTGAAGCTGAATACATTGCAGCTGCAAGTTGTACATCACAGATACAATGGCTCCAATATCAACTTCTTGATTATGGAATCAAAGAGACCAAGACTCCATTCTTAGTAGACAGTAAATCTGCCATTAGTATCATTCAAAATCCTGTTCGGTTTTCAAAAACTAAACATATTGAAATAAGGTATCATTTTATAAGGGATTGCTATGAAAAAGGCAAGATTGAAGTGAAGCATGTGACAACAACTAATCAAATAGCTGACATATTCACTAAACCCCTTGACACGTCAACATTTCAGAAGTTAGTATCCATGCTTGGGATGCTACATTTGTAAGTGTTTCTTTTATTCTTCCTACACATATTTTTACTTTCACTTACATTGTCTATCATAAAACTTCTGAAATACAAAAAGAGAGAAACTACTGATGTACAAAACATCAGTATGGGGATATTTTCTGAAAAATGATTAACTTCTGATAAAATAAACTTCAGAAGTTATGAATAAAGTGTTTATAAATGTTCTCATCAGTTGTTAACAAACTACTGAAGATAAAATGGGAACAACTGATGAAAATTGTTCTTCATCATCAGTTTTGTCAATAAGGGTAAATCAGACATTTCCCACTTCAGAAGTTTGACCTAGGGCGGTTATAAACTCCTAATAAACACCTTTTCCATCACTTATCCTTTCAAAAAGCAAAATTCCCTCCTTCTCTCTCATAAACACTTTCAAACCCTCCCCTGCAAACAAACAAGAACACTGTTCGATCCACACACACACAAACCACATGGCTCTCATACTAAAACATGGACACAATCAAAGAGGCTATTTTGAGAAAGATGAAGCCTGGTCCCAATATGACGAAATCATTAATTTAGTCGTCCAATCTCAATACTTCACTGCTTTCACCATTGATCCTCCACTTCATACTGAAACTCTTAATGAGTTCTGGGAAAATGACGAGACGGTGACAGTGAATGACCAGATTATTTCCCTAAAGTCAACTATCCAAGGGAAAGTAATGGCAATCACACCGGCTACATTGGGAATAAGACTGGGTCTGGATGATGCTGATGCACCAGATCATTTTCCTAACTCTGCAATCCATTTAACCATGACAAAGTGTGGTTACCAAGGTACTCTCTCACATGCAACAATTTTTAAGAAATTCTTTGAACCAAAATATAAATTTTTGTTTCATTACATAATCATGTGTTTGAGTCCAAAAACTGGATCTTATGATCAGATGCCCTCTACTTTTCAACCAATTTTTCATTCCATTGTGAATGAAACAAAATTCAGGGCATCAACACTTTTCTTTAATGAGTTTTTGTTGTATCCAAGGTTCATAATGCAATGCATAATTAAAGAACTTGGAGATGAGGTGCTTGTGGAAAAAACAATTGTTTTAAAACCATTAACCTCACAAGAATACTCAAGGCATAACAAACCGGCAGCCTTGCCAGAAGATGACCAAGGGGAACAACAAATAGTCCCCATGGAACCACCATGTTCCAAACCCTTACCTAAAAAGGCCAAGCAAACCAAACAACAAAAACCCAAACCCACCAACCTTAAAAGAAAGGCAGTTAAGGAAATTGAGATACCTGAAACTGCTGATGTGCAATTTGCACTTGTCAAAGATGTGACTGAAACATCCTCTTAGTCGCATCCATCTCAAACCCCCAAAAGAGCACCTATTACCATTATGTTTCAAAGGAAGAAACTTAAAAAGACCATAACTACTGATCCATCTTTTGAAACTGCTGACCCTTTACCACAAACTACTAAACCTGAAACATCTCACACAACCATTGAAATTTCCAAACTTCTCTCTGGGCTAAAAGAAACAATCTCATCAGAACATGTCATTCCCCAACAACCACATCAAATAGGGGAAATACCATCAGAACTTGACATGGATGTGAATGTCATTAGCCCTATCCCAAGAGATGAGGATTAACCAAGGTTTCTAAGCCCAAACTTAGAGACTTTAGGTACATTTGAGGCTGCTACTACTCATTTACCATCCAGTGGTGGATCTGAGGACATAAGTAACATAGTTAAGACCTCATTTGTGGCAACTACTAATGAAGGCTTTATGCCTGAGGTAGGAAATCCTCAGAACCAAGACAAAGAGGTTCATGAGACAACTGGGTTGGGCCCGGTTCATGATACAACTGATAATGTCCTCATTTAGGAAATCGTCAGGGATTCAGATAATTCCATTGATTTGGATGATGATTCAAACTCCACAAAACATGAATTGACAGCTACTAGTGAAGGTTCTGAATTTGATGTCTCTAAGCTCAAAGAGTTGGTCACAATAGATCAGGTTAAAGACCACTTGAACCTTGATTCCCCTAAAGTGGCATCTTCAGTACACTTTGAAGATCACCCAAAACACCCCCTACACTAAAAATGCCTACCCGATTCCCTAGGTCATCTAGCATAGACTTGAACCACCTATGCAGCCCAGATGGTCCCTTATACCAGATGATGAGCACTCTCATATCCAATCACCTCAAATCCTTCACAACTTCTTGGTAGTTGAAGACCAAAAATCAATTTGAGGTGATCAATAACAAACTCAGTGAGCTGTCAAAGAAAATTGACAACAACACAAGACAGCTTGCCAAGTTATCTGGTAGAACTTCTCTACCTGTTAGGCTTCCAGAAGTGGATGAAGCCAAAAGGGGGGAGAAGATTAAGGAACATAGAGAGTCACTGGAATCCAGGATAAAGGCAAAAGTGGCTCTACAACAACAACAAGAGGAAGAAGAAGCCCAAAAAGAATTAGAAGATCAAGATAGGCTCCTTCCTGAAACTGAAGTTGAAGCTGAAACATCCCAAGGCCTCAATGAAGAAACTTCTGAAGACTCTGAAAGTACTGAAGACAATCCTTCAGTAGTTGATACTTCCATCAACCCTTCAGTAGTTAACACTTCCAACATTCCAACTGAAGAGCCATCTATGGCAACTGAAGACATTCCAACTCCTATTCCAAGGCCTGCAACCACTCAAATGCCTGTATTAAACCCTGCTCCCATCTCAATGTCAAAAGAATTGCTGGAGAAGAGTTTACTTGCAGCATAGAAGAAAGCCAAGGAAGATGAGATCTGGAACAGCCTAGAAGCAAGGGATGATTTGAGCTACAATGACAAACTCAAATTATATGAAGAAGAGTTGAATAAACAAGCTGCACTTGAAAGAGTTGCTGAGGAAGACAAAAGACAACAACTGATGTCTTACATTATCAAGAACAGCAAAACCAAGGCTTATTCACTCAAAGGGCTCTCCATGGATGAGCTTACAAGAAGAGCTCAACTTGTTGCTGACAAGATTGCCACTGAAAAAGACAAAAAGGCAAAGAGAGCTGAAGTGATAGATGAATTGGTAGCCAATGGATTTGGTTCAAAAGCCTCAGTGTCAAAATGAAGAGAAGACACATTACTTGACACATACAAAAGATTCAAGGCTGATAAGGCTGCAAATCCAGAGAAGTACAAAACTTCTGAAGTGTCAACTTCAGTAGTTAGAACTTCTGGTACTAAACAATCAACATCAAAGCCTGCTACCAAGAAGAAGCAAGAGGAGATCATAAAGACTGATTTCAAGATGGTATTGCTTGAAGGCAATACAGTAGTACAAGGAGATTTTGTGATTGAAGAGAAACCTCCGCTGACACAATTCAGGGATCCTTCAACATTTGCTTACTAAATACAGAAGACAATAACTGATAAACTGCACACAAAGGTAATCACTGAACATCATTTACCTACCTTTGATATACCTAATGTGGTGCAAACAGAAGAAGGAAGAGAATCCCACATGAGGGTCACTGAAGTAGAAAACATAGCTCACTCAGGAGCATCCTAGGGAAACTAGCATGGTTCCTTATACTTTAGACTTTGAGCAATCTAAAGTTCTGATAATGAAATGGTCATTTACTGATTTCAACTCAGTATTGGTCACAAGGAGAGATCGTTCAAGCAAGGCCTTCAAATCTATGGAAGAACTAAAAAAGCTATCTACATAAGACTTGCTCACAATTTAACATCTTGAACCTGAACAAGAATCTCTCACCAATGAACAACTGAACCAACTCAAGACTTCCATGTTCAAAGAAATCTGGAAGATACTTGATGGTAGGAAAAGACAATAAAGGATTAGATAAGGTTTTGGCTTCATCAATCTAGGGGGAGATTGTAAGGACAAAAAGGATTGAAGAAACCTCTTTTGCTAACCTTAGTCTAATTCCTATTTCTGCCAAAACATTCTAAGTATGAAACTACTGAAGAAAGAAGAAGAAAACGTTGAAGAAGGATTCAACAAGTACTGAAGAGTAAAGATAAGAAGTTCCGAAGTCAAACCAGACAAGTCAACTGAAGAACTACTGAAGACAAACTACTCATCAGTAGTTTGTTACTCATCAGCAGTTGTAACAGAATCTTTCCACCGCCTTATGTTTCAGTAGTTTAGTATTATAACATTACTTTATCTTTTGTACAAGTTCCAAGACTACAGCCTGTTACAGTCTTGCTTTTGTAACAAGGTTCATGTATATGTTTATCTATAAATAGATGGGTTAATCCCACTATTTTAGACAACGATTTTAATTGAAACTGAAATCCTTCAAGAGCTTTTACTTGAAATACCATTTCATAATCTGAGAATCTCTTTGCATATTTATTATCATATACATTCAATTGCTTAGATTCTCATTAACTGTCTTTAGTTCAATACATCCGGGGGGAGTAATAACTCCTGTTGAAAGTGAATCTTTACAACTTATTCCGATGTGCAAACTACTTTGATTAACTTTCAAAACACATAAGTGTTCACAAGCAAACAACTGTCAAAGAGCTAACTGATCCAACAATATCTATCTACTATTTTGTCCCACCTTATCTTTTATAAAACCAAACCCTTTTTATTAAAGAACCCATCCTCTTTATTTTCCTTTTCAAAACCCGATCAGTCAATTGATGAATGGTTGAGTAGGGGAAAGTGTGAACCTTGGAATACGATACTCAATACATACCACCGAGACTATACTATGCACGTCAAGTTCTCTGCCTATGTGTTGGTTTTAGTTTCCGAAGTAAATATTGTTTACTTTATAAATTTAAAACTTTGTTAATTAGGATTTAGTAAAATTAGTCTTTTCCCCCAAACCACTGTTTTGGGATTGTTAAATCAAAGTCTTTGGCACCGGGGAAAATGACATCTTTTTAATACTAAAACCAAACGCATCAGTAAAATTATGGAAACATCACATCATGCATGAAAACTTTACTCAATTTGGAAAGTTTATGAAATTGTTGGACAATCAACCCAATATGCTCAGATTATCATGTGAAACAAAACCCCTAATCATATCATCCATAATAACATCATGAATCAAATCCCTAAATCTATCAAAATCCCAAAAATGAGCAAAATATCATCATCCATCAATTAATAGTCTAAGATAACCAAAACTTATCATCAATAGCAGGTTTAGAACATTTCTATAACATCTATGCAACACTTAATCATCAAACAATACAAAACACATCATCAAACACCATTAACACATGTTAACTTGTATGAAAACTCATGTTTAATGATTAGGTTTTGTTTAGAATGATGCTAGAAAGCTTTTAATTGTGAAAACCAACTTAAAACAGATCTGGACCTTTGGGGTTTAAAGAAAATGAACAAAAAAGGTTTAAAATGGATTTTGGACGAAAAACACACCTTGAATCTTAGCTTGTTTATGATATAGAAGGTTAGGTTGTGAAAATCAAGGTCAAAACCTCCTTCCCTAGTGATTAAAGTTTGGAGAGAGTGTTTAGATAGGGTTTGTGAAATGATGAAAAATGACAAAGTATGGTATTTATACTGTCTGCAGGTTCGACCCTTTCAAGGGTCGAATGAGACATTATGGAGGTCGAATGAGATAAATGGTTGACTCAGAAACCTGGTTCGACCCCCTTTAAGGTCGAACCAGTTGTAGTGTTTTCCAAGTTTTCCAGTTTTGTCGTTTTAACACATTTTAACACATTCTAACACATGAACATGTAATCCTAACATATGTTAAGCATATATAATCATGGATAATCATCTAAACACCGTTTAAACACGTATTTGCATATCATATAGCATATACAGATCAATTCATGTTTGTTACGTAATCCAATTCATGTAATTCACCAATAACGGGACTCGTGACTCGTGTGTGTGTGATTAACCCAATGATCCTCCGAATCATTGAACCCTAGACAATACAGAATGTAATCTTACTTGACTGACCTAGTTAAGTATGTTTGGTAAATGTTTTTCACTAAGGCAGACTTATGTGTTTGTAAAATATTAACCTGAGCATGTCGGGTGTCACAGTTATCTTACAATAAAGTGTACTTACATTTGAAATACTGCAAATAAATTCTGTTAGTGTAAAACGTGCGTTGTTAAGAAACTTATCTTCAACGTTTGATATCATATATGTACCAACAATGGTATTTGATGATTATGAAAATTCATTATCAACATATTTCTAAAGTTACCAACATTTATGACAAAAACAAAATTTTATATCAAAATTTACTTTTTTTATTATTTTAAGTAAAATTTAAATACTTAATTAAATTGTGTTTTTGCTTACTGTTTGTTGAAAGATACTAATTCTTCAACATCTTCATATAGAAATATTCTTGATGTCTCAAATTTTTTTGTCACACTTATCCTACCTAAAAATTGCAAGAAACATAACTAATAGCTAACCTAAGAAATAAAATAAGAAAAAAATTATAAATAACAATACCCTTGTAGTTGTTAACGGTACCAAATTATACCAAAATAAACACAAAGCGATCACGTTCTTCATTAGACATGAAACTTGACATTGTTATAGCCTTGTCTTCCCACAAACTTCCATCGATTTCAGTACCCTTGTTAGTTAAAAAAATTGTTAGATAAAATATTAAATGTGATCAAATAATTGTTCATATGTAACGATAACTTACTCAAGATTTCAAAGCTTGAAATTTATTTTAGGAGCCTTTACACCATTTTTCTTGTCAACGTATGTCAAGTTGTAGCACACTTTCACATACCCAATAAAATCTGGAAAATATAAAATAATTTAATAGTATATTATGTTACATTGAGAATTAGTAATATTATAAATAAATAAAAGCGACTTACCTATTGTTGTATTATGTTTGATTGTTTTCTACAGAATACTCTTAAAATTGGCATAGTTGAAACAAAATTTTGGACCTTCCCAATCTGTGCACTTTGTTACAGCTGTTTTTAAATTGAAATATATTTTGGTTTCATTATCAACAAATTGTTTAGTATTATCTTTAGAAATAGAAGGGTTTATTATGTAAAGTACTAGCAGGAACTTGCGCGTTGCGGCGGGGCTGTATCCGTAAACTTTTATTACATATATAATAATTTTAAACTAAAAGTCATCATGTATTCTTGTGTGACAATTATTTTGGTGAAAGTCCTTTGATATTGAAAGCACAAATAAAAAATAAAAATTGATACGGGAGAATACTGAAAACATAAATCAGAAGACAAGATTTCAGTTTCTGAAAAAAAAAGTAGCTAAATACTCTAAATGAAGCCATAAAAATAAAGAATGTCGTGTGGGATGAGTTTGCCATCCCGTAGTACTAACTGGTCGATTTTGTGGTATATTCCCGAATATGCTCTGAACGTATATATGTCATTTCTCATGTTGGCGATTGTTTCGTCTAATGAGACACCCATACCCTCATTATGAAGAATTCTAATTAATATAATATTCTATTCATTTAATCTAAATAAAAAAACGTAAATCACTTTACATACATATTAAAAGGAATTATCTATCAAGTTACGCTAGTTACAAAAATGTCAAACTATGTCTAAGTATAAACACTAATCAGTAGTATGTATGAAAATGTCAAGTTATATATATTTCAATAAATAAATATTTCACATAATGCGAAAAAATAACTATTTCTATATAATTAGAATATTGAATATGACAAAATGAATATAAAAGTGCGTGTAAAACTAAATAGTTAATTTGTAAATTAAATAACTATCAAAAGTCTACCCTAATATATATATATATATATATATATATATATATATATATATTAGAATAAGATTATTAGAAAAAGAGGTTACTAAATAAAATTAAAGGCAATTAAATTAATAATTTTCTAAGCATATAGGTATATGTTCGAGTCATAAAAAATCCTTAAAAAGTCTATGGATTTAAATATATAAACTAAATAGTCCAAAATATATATTTAATTGAAAAATATCATAAAATTATCAAATAATCATTAAAGGTCGAGACTAAATATCTAGACCAAAAAATACATAATTGAATTCTATGAGAAATAATTATATGTCTAAAATCGTCTACAATATTTCTATATATTAATAAAATGTCTATTTAGAGTTATTTGTATAAATTATATAATGTGTACAGTGTGTGTATTAATTTAGTCCAATTCATAAAATCATATACGTTTTAATTCATTAAAGTATATTTACACCCTCATTATGAAGAATTCTAATTAAATTATATTCACTCATTGGTATATCTGTTCTACCTGTTTAGACCTTAAATTATATTTCATTAGTTTGGTTTTAGTCTAGAACACTTAAATAGTATATGGTTTATAAGATCTATATACATGCTACTTTTGAACCTGTTAACTTTCAAGTATAATAATCGATTATTTGAATAGGATTATTAGAAAAAAGAGTTTACTAAATAAAATTAAAGGCAATTAAATTAATAATTTTCTAAACATATAGGTATATGTTCGACTCATAAAAATCATTAATAAGTCTATGGATTTAAATATATAAATTTGAGCAGTCCAAAATATATATTTAATTGAAAAACATCATAAAATTATCAAATAATCACTAAAAATCGAGACTAAATATCTAGACCTAAAAATACATAATTGAATTCTAAGAGAAATAATAATATGTCTAAAAGCGTCTACAATGTTCCTATATATTAATAAAATATTGATTTAGAGTTATATGTACAATTTATATAATGTGTATAGTGTGTGTGTATATATAAGTATGATATAGAATATATATATATATATATATATATATATATATATATATATATATATTGTCACACCCTCAAATTCCACTTGCGGGGTTTTACCGCGAGGCGCATGACATACCAGGATCCAAGACAACGGTCACAATAAACGACATCTATATGCAATAAAAGTTACATAGAAATACCAACCGAGCAGTTTATAAGTAAAGTAGAAAACGACAGCGGAAGCAAAATTTAATGTTTACAAAACCAATGTCAAAATATGAATGCAATCACAACCCGGTTTGCTTATGTATACAAGACTAGACGCAGTGCGACTCCAGTGCGCCTAAGACTCCCTGCTACCTTAGCGACCTGAGAAAACATGCGAAGTTAGACAACACATAAAGTGCCGGTGAGTCACAGAGATATAGTTTGTAAAAGTTTTTCATAAGTAAACCAAACCCAACAACCCTTACATCTATACCTGATGCTAGCTAGACATCGTTACATGATACTATAGTGTCGTGAACCACTGCTGACAAGATAAGAATGCCTCAAACCCGTCACCGGTTCATCACCCGGTGCCATAAGATATAGGACAAATATGCACCCGCCACCGACCTCCAGTCGGCCCGAGTGGGCCTAGTCAAGGCTAACAGATCTATTCACACCTTCCTCGCTATGTACCCACATATTGATGGTTCACTAAGACATGGGAGGACTTTAATGATGAAAGTAAAGGTCACTAAGTATCCATGAGGTATCATGTAATATGTTGGTTTAAAAGTTTAGAAAGTTTTACCGCATGTCTCTCCCCCAGAATGTTCCAAAAACAGTAAAGAATGGGGCTGTGACACTCACCTTAGTTTGTGTTCCCAAAATAAGAATTAAGACAAGTCTTGATGATCCCAAATACCGGCGATCTATCAATAAAGGTTGTATAAGAGTTGTGACTAATAACCGCAACGCTAATTAGTTCCTGATTGTCCAGATCATGATTAAGTAAGTTTGAAAACGTGTTTGACAGTTTAACCGACACACTAGACAGAACCGACATCCCGTTGGTGACCTATTACACAAGCTAATCAAGTACACATAGATTACACACAAGGTTCAAGCATAAAACACGTAGTTTGTATCAAAAATCTCATTTTAGATAACGTAGGGTCGAACGTGGCTTTTAATGGTCGAAGGTGGTTTTCTTTCCACATTCGCCCCTTTTTTTCACGTTCGACCCCTTTAGAGCACATTCGACCATTTAGTGCAGGTTCGACCATCAGAATCCAGGTTCGACCCTGGAGATCCACCTTCGACCATTCGATCGGTCGAAGGTACTCCAGGTTCGACCCTGTCAGTTAATTTTCCCAAAAACGCATCAAAAACATCCGAAAACATCACGAAACATCATGAGTTACAGCAGTCAACTATCATTAACATACCCCCACGAAACCCTACTGATTTTACCCCAAAAATCTAGTCATTTTACAAGTTTCCCAAAATAGTAAATTATGGAGATGTCACATCAAATGCATGCAATCTTTACCCAATTAGGAAACTTTCTGAAATCAAATAATAATCACCTTAACATACTCAGATTATCATGAATAAGAAACCCCCTATCATATCCTTATCATTATCATCAAGAACAAGCCCTAGATCTAACCCAAAATTCCTCAAAATGACAAATATCATCAATAATCAATTGTAACATGTTTCAATCATAACTCATCATCAATAACAGTCCTAGATCGTTGTCATAACATCTATACAGCAAGTAATTATCAAACAATGCATAATACCACATTAACACATGTTAATTTGTATAAAAACTCATTGTTTATGAATAGGTTTTATTTAGAAAGATATTAGGAAGGTTTTATCCATAAAACATGTTGATATCAGATCTGGACTCTTGGGGTTTAAATGAAAACGAATCAAAATTGTTTAAAAAGGATTTAGAATGAAGAACACACCTTAGATCTTCACTTGTAATGATTTAGAGAGTTGGATTATGAAAAATAAGCTCAAAAACTCATTCCCC
This sequence comes from Ambrosia trifida, assembly GCA_028751855.1. NCBI lineage: Eukaryota > Viridiplantae > Streptophyta > Magnoliopsida > Asterales > Asteraceae > Ambrosia > Ambrosia trifida. Next base: position 147,495,437 of record CM054124.1, on the reverse strand, counting down.
AATGATAAGAGTCGAAAGAGAGTGTTTAGAGGCGTTTAGGGTTTGTGAAATGATGAAAAATGACTAAGGATGGTATTTATAGTATGTCCAGGTTCGACCCCATCATGTGGGCGAACGTGGAGTTTGGGTGGTCGAATGTAATATTTTTAAAACAGCTAGCCAGGTTCGACCCTTCATGTCGGTCGAACGTATTTTATCTGGTCGATGGAGACCCTTAACAGACTGAGGGCCAGGTTCGACCCTTCGAATTGTCGAACCAGGAAAGTGTCATTTTCCAGATTTCCAGTTTGTCGTGTTTAACACATTTTAACGCACCCTAAAACATGAACATGTAATTTTAATCTATGTTTAACATATATAGGCATGGACAATCATCTAAACATCATTTAAACACGTATTTGCATATAATCCACCACATAAGAATCAATCTACGCATAACACTTAATCTAGTTTATGTAATTCACCAATAACGGGACTCAAGACGCGTATATATATGTAAAAGACACCAACGATCCTCCAGATCATTGAACTCTGGACAATACGTAAGAAAACCCCGACTCAACTAACCCAGTTAAGTACGTAATTAAAGTGTTTCCCGCTAAGGTAGACTTATAAGTTTAAATATGTCAAGTCAAATATGTTGGGTGTCACATCATCCCCTTGTTGAAAGTATTTTAGTCCCGAAAAATGTACGAAGTCAAAAGGTAGAAGACGAAAAGAAAGAAACGAAAGAAAATTTACCGGTTGTCACATCTCATCCCCTGTTGAAAAAAATTTCGTCCCGAAAATTGTACGAAGTCAAAAGGAAGTCAAAAGGAAGAAGACGAAACGAAAGAAAATTTACCGGTTGTCACATCATCGCCCCGAGATTCACTCACCTTCAGCGGTAACATGTCTAGATTCAAACGCACGCTTAGGAAAAAGATGAGGATATTTGGACTTCATCATGTCCTCCCGTTCCCACGTGAACTCCGGTCCACGATTTGAATTCCAACGGATCTTAACGATTCGGATTTTACTCCGACGAAGACTACGAATCTTGTAGTCTAGAATTTCAACTGGTTCCTCCACAATGCGAAGACGATCGTCAACTTTGATCTCTTCCAAAGGAACAATAAGAGATTCATCCGTCAAACACTTCTTCAAGTTAGACACATGGAAGACGTTGTGGACACTGCCGAGCTCCGCCGGCAAGTCAAGTTTGTATGCCACCGGTCCAATCCGTTCCAGGATTGCGAATGGTCCGACATAACGAGGGTTAAGTTTGCCACGCTTCCCAAAGCGTATGACGCCCTTCCATGGAGAAACTTTTAGAAGTACCCTGTCCCTAACCTGGAACTCCAAAGGTTTGCGACGGCGATCGGCATAACTCTTCTGACGATCCCGCGCAGCTGCTAAACGGATACGAATTTGCACGATTTTCTCCGAAGTTTCGTACACAAGTTCTGGACCAGTGAGCTGACTCTCGCCCACTTCGGCCCAACAAAGAGGAGACCGGCATTTCTGTCCGTAAAGAGCCTCGAACGGAGCTGCCTTAATGCTAGAATGTTAGCTGTTGTTGTAAGAGAACTCCACCAACGGTAGGTGATTCTCCCAACCCTTGCCAAAATCAATAACGCATGGACGAAGCATGTCCTCTAAAGTTTGAATCGTACGCTCACTCTGACCGTCTGTTTGCGGATGATAGGCTGTACACATGTCCAACTGAGTACCTAAGGCTTTATGCAGGGCCTTCCAGAAACGCGAAGCAAAGCGAGAATCACGATCAGAAATGATAGAAACAGGCACCCCGTGCTTAGAAACCACTTCCTTAAGATAAATGCGAGCCAAGCGCTCGAGTCCGTCAGTTTCCTTAATAGGAAGGAAGTGTGCCGATTTTGTCAACCTGTCGACACTCACCCAAATCATATCACAACCACTTGGTGATTTCGGTAGTTTGGTGACAAAATCCATCGTGATTCGCTCCCACTTCCATTCGGGAAGCTCTGGTTGTTGCAGGAGACAAGACGGCCTCTGGTACTCCACCTTGACCTTCGCACAAGTCAAGCATTTGCTAACATAGGAGGCGAGGTCAGCTTTCATGTTTGGCCACCAGTAGAGTATCTTCAAGTCCTGATATATCTTGTCGGAGCCTGGATGAATAGAATATCGAGATTTGTGAGTTTCGTCCAAGACAAGCTCCCGTAACCCCCAAACAGTGGTACCCAAACTCGTTCCGCAAAATAGTGTAGGCCATCAGACCTAAGTTCGAGGTGCTTCTCGGCACTGTGCATAGTTTCAGCCTTTAGTGTGACACCCGGCATGTTCGGCTTAAACATATTAGTAACATCTAAGTCTACCTTATCAAGAAACGTTTATAAACAAACATAACCATTGATTTAACCAGCGGAAGCATTTAAAGAATTTAATCTCTACAAACAATGTTCCCAAGTATCCAAAACACTTATTACAAAACGTGCACTAAAATCTAGACGCCAATGCAGACCCGTGCGCCTAGTTCCATTCATTGCTACCTTAGCGACCTGAGAAAAACATGCCAAAAAGATGTCAACATATAATGCTGGTGAGTTCACATGTTTGTTCAAAAATGTTACCAAAGTGTTACCATGTCCATACTATATCAATGTTACCAAGTACGCTAGCTAGGCGTATGTTTCATTACTACTACGATTGGAAACCATTACTGGACACGTTTAGCAATGTTTAGCATGTTTAGCAGCCCGTAATGTTCAGCACGATAATGTTCCTGTTCGAGACAATATGCACCCGCCCGGCCCTCCAAGCCGACGAGTGGGGCAGGTCACGCCCAATAGATCTATCCACATTTCCCCCGTTGTGCAAACCCGCACATTCATGGTTTCCCCCGGGACTTTCCAAAAGATCGTATAGCAATATAAAGTTAAAACCATAGTATGACATATGTTACCAAAACTGTTTAGCGCATGTTTTCTCCCCCAAAAGTTAAAGCAGTAAAAGTGGGGCCGTGAAACTCACCTTAGATTGCGTTCTTCAAATATAAGTAAAGATGTTTAGCCCTTGATAATCCCTCTACCGGAGATCTATCAAAATGTTCACATAAGTGTTCCGACTAATAACCATAAGGTTATCTAGCCCCCGATTGTCCAGATCATAACCGAGTATGTTTTAAAACGTGTTTAAAATGTTTAACCGACACACTAGACCGACCCGACATCCCGTTGGTGACCCATTACCCTAACTAATCAAGTACACATAGATTACACGCAAGGTTCAAGAATAAAACACTTAGTTTGTATCAAAAATCTCATTTCTGCATCAGAACGGTCGAACCAGTCAGTTTAAGGCCTCCTTCGCACCTTTTTACTCTCCTTCGCCCGTTTTACCTCTCGTTCGACCGTTTGATGCTTCCTTCGCACGTTTTGCCACGTTCGCCCACTGAAAAGCCTGGTTCGACCCTGGGATTCCTCCTTCGCACCTTCGACTGGTCGAAGGAGGCCAGGTTCGCCCCTGTTGTTCTATTTTGCCTAAAAACGCTTAAAACACATTCAAAACGCCTCGAAACATCACCGATCACAGCAGTCAATCATGATTATGTTATCCTAACAAAACCCCACTGATTTTGCCCCAAACCATATCCGTTTCAGCCCTTTCCCAAAATGGTAAAAATTATGGAAACGTCACTTTCATGCATGAAATCTTTACCCAATTTGGAAACTTTTGAAATCGACTCATGTTTGACTTAAAATACTCAGTTTGTCGATCATCCGATCATCCCTATGGGTTCTATTGATTATAAACACCACATGTTACGTCTAGATTCGTCAAAATCCCCAATTTACACATAATATCATCATCCAATCGATTCTAACCCTAAACAACAATCAATCAGCATTAAAAGCAATCCTACATCATGTCTCTAACATAGATAAAGCAGCAAAGCATTGAATAACACATTACACCACATAATACTCAATTAACACATGTTATTTATTATGAAAACTCATGTTAAATGATAGGGTTTTGTTTTAGAAAGATGTTTAAAAGGTTTTTAATCATAAGAACACCCTTAGAACAGATCTGGACAATTAAGGTTAGATGAAAACGAATTAAAATGCTTCTAAAAGATTTAGGATTATGAACACACCTTGGATTCTTGTTTAGATGTTGTAGATAGGTTAGATTATGAAAAAGAAGAGCAAAAACTCCTTCCTTAGTGTTTAAGATCGTTTGAGAGCGTTTTGGGACGGTTAGGGTTTGTGTAATGATGAAAAATGACTAAGGTTGGTATTTATACTGATCCTCCTTCGCACCAATTGATTGGTCGAAGGTGGTCTCCTTCGCCCCTTTCACAGGGTCGAATGAGACTTGTCCAGGTCGAAGGGAATTCTTCAACTCCACTTCCCTGGTTCGCCCACTTGCATGGGTCGAACCAGACAATTTTCCTCTCCTTCGACCACTCGAAGTGGTCGAACCAGAGCCCCTTCTTAACTAGTTTTCCAGTTTGTCGTGTTTAACGCATTCTAACACATCTTAACACATAAGCATGCATCCTTAGTCTATATTTAACACATTAAAGCACAGATAATCATTTACACATCATTTAAACACGTCTATGTATATAAACCACCACACAACTCATAACCTACACATATACTTAATTAGTTCATGTAATGTCACCAACAACGGAACCCGGTACTAGTGTATTACCAAAACGACTCCCAATGATCCTCCAGATCATTGTACCCTGGACAATCCTAACTTGACCCAACTCAACTAACCCGGTTAAGTTTGTTTATAAACGTTTCTTGCTAAGGTAGACTTAGATGTTACTAATATGTTTAAGCCGAACATGCCGGGTGTCACATCATCCCCACGTTGAAAGAATTTTCGTCCCGAAAATTGCGCAAAGCCCAAAAGAAAGAAACGAGAAGAACCGAACAAAAAGAAACTTACCGGATGTCACATCATCCCCACGTTGAAAGGAATCTCGACCCGAGATTCATTCCGCTTCAGTAGTAACATGCCTTGATTCAAATGCGCGCTTCGGAAAGAGATGAGGATACTTAGATTTCATCTGATCCTCTCGTTCCCATGTGAACTCGGGTCCACGGTTCGAGTTCCAACGGACTTTAACGATGCGGATTTTACTCCGACGAAGGCTACGAATCTTGTAGTCGAGAATCTCGACAGGTTCCTCCACAATGCGAAGACGATCATCAACCTTGATCTCTTCCAGTGGCACAATGAGAGATTCATCAGCCAAACACTTCTTCAAGTTAGACACATGGAAGACGTTGTGCACACTACCGAGCTCCGCCGGTAAGTCAAGTCTATATGCCACCGGTCCAATCCGATCCAGGATCGCGAACGGCCCGACATAACGAGGGTTAAGCTTGCCACGCTTCCCAAAGCGTATGACGCCCTTCCATGGTGAAACTTTCAAAAGTACCTTGTCCCCAACCTGGAGCTCTAAAGGTTTTCGACGGCGATCGGCATAACTCTTCTGACGATCTCGTGCCGCAGCCAAACGTTGACGGATCTGTACGATTTTCTCCGAAGTTTCGTACACGAGTTCCGGACCAGTGAGCTGGCTCTCGCCCACCTCGGCCCAACAAAGTGGTGATCGACATTTCCGTCCGTAAAGAGCCTCGAACGGAGCTGCCTTGATGCTAGAGTGATAGCTGTTGTTGTAGGAGAACTCCACTAACGGTAGGTGGATCTCCCAACTTTTGCCAAAATCGATAACACATGCCCGAAGCATGTCTTCCAAGGTTTGAATCGTCCTCTCACTCTGTCCATCAGTTTGCGGATGATAAGCCGTACTCATATCCAACTGAGTACCCAAAGCCTTGTGAAGAGCCTTCCAGAAACGCGAAGCAAAGCGGGAGTCACGATCAGAAATGATAGAAACAGGCACCCCGTGCCGAGAAACCACCTCCTTAAGGTAGAGCCGAGCCAATCGCTCGAGTCCGTCCGTTTCCTTAATAGGTATGAAGTGTGCCGATTTCGTCAACCGGTCGACGATCACCCAAATCATGTCGCAGCCACTCGGTGATCTCGGTAATTTGGTGACGAAATCCATCGTGATCCGCTCCCACTTCCATTCTGGAATCTCAGGTTGCTGTAGGAGACCAGACGGCTTCTGATACTCCACCTTGACCTTAGCACAGGTCAAGCATTTGCTCACATAGGAGGCTATATCAGCCTTCATGTTCGGCCACCAATAAAGTATCTTCAGATCCTGATACATCTTATCGGAGCCTGGATGAATAGAATACCGGGATTTGTGAGCCTCGTCCAAGATAAGCTCCCGTAATTCCCCGAGTAAAGGAACCCAAACACGCCCAGCGAAGTAGTGTAGGCCATCAGACCTAAGCTCAAGGTGTTTGTCCGCACTATGCATCGTTTCGGCCTTAAGGTTTTCCTCCCTCAAGGCTTCTAACTGTGCAGAACGAATTCGGTCAGGCAACGACGAATGAATGGTGAGCTGTAAGGCTCGAACACGGCGAGGGTTAACAGACTCCTTCCTGCTCAAGGCGTCTGCCACAACGTTCGCCTTGCCAGGATGATACTTAATGGCACAATCATAATCGTTCAGGAGTTCAACCCAGCGACGCTGCCGCATGTTCAACACCTTCTGGTCGAAAATATGCTGAAGACTCTTGTGATCGGTATATACTTCACACTTGGTACCGTACAAGTAATGCCTCCAGATTTTCAACGCAAAGACCACTGCACCCAGTTCCAAGTCATGAGTAGTGTAGTTCTTCTCATGCACTTTGAGTTGACGAGAAGCATAAGCAATAACCTTCCCGCGCTGCATCAACACGCAACCAAGACCCCGAATAGAAGCATCACAGTACACAACAAAGTCATCCGTACCCTCAGGAAGGGATAAGATAGGTGCAGAACAAAGTTTAAGCTTCAGCATCTGAAATGCTGATTCTTGTGGTTCATTCCAGTCGAACTTTCGGTCCTTCTGGGTAAGAGCAGTGAGGGGTTGAGCGATCTTCGAAAATCCCTCAATGAAACGACGATAGTAACCCGCAAGACCTAGGAATTGCCGCACCTCAGATGGCGTCTTTGGTGCTTCCCAGTCTTTAATAGCTTCGATCTTAGCCGGATCGACATGAATTCCCAGCTCATTCACCACATGTCCTAGGAATTGAACTTCACGCAACCAAAAATCACACTTTGAGAACTTAGCATACAACTGCTCTCGTCTCAAAAGTTCCAAGACCAACCGCAGATGTTCCTCGTGATCCGCCTTGTTCTTGGAATAGATCAAAATGTCGTCAATAAACACGATGACGAACTTATCAAGGTAAGGCTTGCAAACGCGGTTCATCAAATCCATGAACACCGCAGGTGCGTTAGTGAGACCAAAAGGCATGACCAAGAACTCAAAATGGCCATAACGAGTGCGAAAAGCAGTCTTCTGAATGTCGGCTTCCCTGACACGCAACTGGTGATAACCGGACCGCAAATCAATCTTCGAATAATAGCTGGAGCCCTGAAGCTGGTCAAAGAGATCATCAATGCGAGGAAGAGGATAACGATTTTTGATGGTCACTTTGTTCAGCTCACGGTAATCAATACACATACGAAGGCTCCCGTCCTTCTTCTTCACAAACAAAATAGGAGCTCCCCACGGGGACGAACTCGGTCGGATGAAACCCTTTTCCAAGAGTTCCTGCAACTGGCTGGACAACTCTTGCATCTCGGGAGGTGCAAGACGATACGGGGCTCGGGCAATAGGAGCTGCGCCCGGAGTGAGATCAATACCAAACTCAACCTGACGATGGGGAGGAAGACCAGGTAAATCATCAGGAAACACATCAGGAAAGTCACGAACCACCGGGATATCCTCGATCTTCTTCTCACCGTCAGTAGAAACGTTAACAAGTGCCAGAATGGCCGAACAGCCCTTCCGAAGATACTTACGGGCTTTCATGCTGGAAATGATACTCAGCGGAGCACCGCTTTTCTCGCCATGAACCGAAAGAATCTCTCCATCGGGGAGAGGGATCCGAATAACCTTGTCAAAGCAAACAATCTCTGCACGATACAACGATAACCAATCCATGCCCACAACGACATCGAAACTACCCAAAGGTACAGGCATAAGGTCAATGGGGAATGACAGACCCGACAGTTCCAAGTGAGATTCCCTAAGGATATGAGTCGCCTCGATGTTCTTACCATTAGCCAATTCTATCAAGTACTTAGCCTCTAAAGGTGTGGGTACTATATCTAGCAACTGACTAACATCCACAGATACGAAGCTCTTATCGGCACCAGAATCAAATAAAACAGAAACATAGCGATTGTTGAGAAGGAACGTACCGGTAACTGTGTCTGGATCCTGCCTAGCCTCCGCAGACCCAATGACGAAAGCACGTGCAGTCCTGCCTCCGCCGCCATTGTTCCCGTTACCGTTCCCGCCCCTCCCATTATCGCCCTGTTTCAGTTTGGGACAATCGCGCTTGAAATGCCCCGTGTCACCACAGTTATAGCACCCCTGCCTCCCCTGAGTCCCCTGAGCAGCAGGAGCAGGAGCAGCCGCAGGAGTCTGAGTTGGGGTGAGCGCCACCTTGCAATCCTTAGCATGGTGCCCCAACTGATGGCACCGATGACAACGAGCCCTGTCACAACTCCCCGAATGATGGAAACCACACTTGTTGCACTTGGGATGCTTCCCGACATACCCACCCGTCTTCGCCCCAGAAGAAGACCCAGACGTATCAAACTTCTTCGCCGGCTGAGCTGGCACCACACTCTTCCCCACACTCTCCCACTTCCTCTTGTTCCCCTCAGCAGCCTTCACAGTAGTACCTTTGGGTGGCAAAACGCCTTCCGCCACCTTCAGGTTAGTCATCCGATGAGCTGATCGGACAACTTCAGCAATAGTGGGAAGATTCCCAGCAGCTACCAACCCAGCAATCTCGGGCACTAGTCCAGACACATAGTGCTCGATCCTCCTGTACTCGGGTGTGTGTAAGTCAGGACACAACACCGCCAGCTCGTTCCTCCTCACAGTATACTCCTCAATCTCTGACCCAACCATCTTGTAACTCCAGACCTCATGCTCCAACTTCTGTATCTCCTCCCTCGGACAGTACTCACCTCTCAAAAGCTGCACAAACTCCGCCCAAGGCATAGCAATAGCCTCTCCCAACCCCACGTTCTGAGTGGTAGCATTCCACCACGACAATGCAGGCCCCTCAAATGTCGCAGTAGCATACTTCACTCGGTCCTCAGCAGGACAGTTACACATGACAAACACAGATTCCACCTTCTCTAGCCATCGGAGCAGTCCCACCGCTCCCTCAGTTCCAGCGAAGTTATGGGGCTGACAGTCCCTAAACTTCTTATAAGAGCACTGAGGTGGGGGTGGATTGGCACCAACACCTGAAACACGGTACACGAGTAAAACACAAACGAAAGGACACGTAACCCAAAAATGAGGCAAGGTCGACAGAAATCAACTCACCACCCATGGCATTAATCCCGGCCTGGAAATTAGCCATAGCCATGTTCACTTGCTGCTGGAGCAAGTTGTTCAGCTCAGCTTGGGTCATGTTGATGTTCCCACGACCACCGCCTCCGGCACGACCACCGCCTCCACGACCACCACCACGACGTCCACCACCACGAGCACCAGACATGATCTAACAAACCAAGAAATCGAGAGATTCAGATTCACTTCCAGTGTCAACCACTAGAAATCTTTCAAGAGTTAACCTAGGGACAAATTCAGGACTATACATCCAAACTCGAAGTCCATCGGGATTTTCATGCATCCCGGTTTATTATTTCGTGTGCACCCGAAATGATAAACTGCTCTACATGGTCCTCCAGATGTACCCCTAATTTAGACCCCAGTCACCGAACATTGTCGCCTATGTGGCAATAGGTGCAAGTGTAAGAAGGCATGTGTGTGCAAGAACCAACAAATCAACCCCTCCTCCTTCAATCAAGAAGAAGAAGACAAGAGTAGGTAAGAACCCAAATAAAAACGGATGATGTAACAGAGGAGCATGATGATGATGTAAGGACACCCCGACAACGTTAGTACATACCCCATTAATAGACCCAAAGTATGTGACCGTCTAGTGTGTGCGACTCGGCTATAGACCAGACTCTACATGCAGTCCTAGTTCACTATAACCTGGCTCTGATACCAATCTGTCACACCCTCAAATTACCACTTGCGGGGTTTTACCGCGAGGCGCATGACAAACCAGGATCCAAGTCAACGATCACAATAAACAACTCTATATGAAAAACGTAAACAAACATAACCATTGATTTAACCAGCGGAAGCATTTAAAGAATTTAATCTCTACAAACAATGTTCCCAAGTATCCAAGACACTTATTACAAAACGTGCACTAAAATCTAGACGCCAATGCAGACCCGTGCGCCTAGTTCCATTCATTGCTACCTTAGCGACCTGAGAAAAACATGCCAAAAAGATGTCAACATATAATGCTGGTGAGTTCACAGGTTTGTTCAAAAATGTTACCAAAGTGTTACCATGTCCATACTATATCAATGTTACCAAGTACGCTAGCTAGGCGTATGTTTCATTACTACTACGATTGGAAACCATTACTGGACACGTTTAGCAATGTTTAGCATGTTTAGCAGCCCGTAATGTTCAGCACGATAATGTTCCTGTTCGAGACAATATGCACCCGCCCGGCCCTCCAAGCCGACGAGTGGGGCAGGTCACGCCCAATAGATCTATCCACATTTCCCCCGTTGTGCAAACCCGCACATTCATGGTTTCCCCCGGGACTTTCCAAAAGATCGTATAGCAATATAAAGTTAAAACCATAGTATGACATATGTTACCAAAACTGTTTAGCGCATGTTTTCTCCCCCAAAAGTTAAAGCAGTAAAAGTGGGGCCGTGAAACTCACCTTAGATTGCGTTCTTCAAATATAAGTAAAGATGTTTAGCCCTTGATAATCCCTCTACCGGAGATCTATCAAAATGTTCACATAAGTGTTCCGACTAATAACCATAAGGTTATCTAGCCCCCGATTGTCCAGATCATAACCGAGTATGTTTTAAAACGTGTTTAAAATGTTTAACCGACACACTAGACCGACCCGACATCCCGTTGGTGACCCATTACCCTAACTAATCAAGTACACATAGATTACACGCAAGGTTCAAGCATAAAACACTTAGTTTGTATCAAAAATCTCATTTCTGCATCAGAACGGTCGAACTAGTCAGTTTAAGGCCTCCTTCGCACCTTTTTACTCTCCTTCGCCCGTTTTACCTCTCGTTCGACCGTTTGATGCTTCCTTCGCACGTTTTGCCACGTTCGCCCACTGAAAAGCCTGGTTCGACCCTGGGATTCCTCCTTCGCACCTTCGACTGGTCGAAGGAGGCCAGGTTCGCCCCTGTTGTTCTATTTTGCCTAAAAACGCTTAAAACACATTCAAAACGCCTCGAAACATCACCGATCACAGCAGTCAATCATGATTATGTTATCCTAACAAAACCCCACTGATTTTGCCCCAAACCATATCCGTTTCAGCCCATTCCCAAAATGGTAAAAATTATGGAAACGTCACTTTCATGCATGAAATCTTTACCCAATTTGGAAACTTTTGAAATCGACTCATGTTTGACTTAAAATACTCAGTTTGTCGATCATCCGATCATCCCTATGGGTTCTATTGATTATAAACACCACATGTTACGTCTAGATTCGTCAAAATCCCCAATTTACACATAATATCATCATCCAATCGATTCTAACCCTAAACAACAATCAATCAGCATTAAAAGCAATCCTACATCATGTCTCTAACATAGATAAAGCAGCAAAGCATTGAATAACACATTACACCACATAATACTCAATTAACACATGTTATTTATTATGAAAACTCATGTTAAATGATAGGGTTTTGTTTTAGAAAGATGTTTAAAAGGTTTTTAATCATAAGAACACCCTTAGAACAGATCTGGACAATTAAGGTTAGATGAAAACGAATTAAAATGCTTCTAAAAGATTTAGGATTATGAACACACCTTGGATTCTTGTTTAGATGTTGTAGATAGGTTAGATTATGAAAAAGAAGAGCAAAAACTCCTTCCTTAGTGTTTAAGATCGTTTGAGAGCGTTTTGGGACGGTTAGGGTTTGTGTAATGATGAAAAATGACTAAGGTTGGTATTTATACTGATCCTCCTTCGCACCAATTGATTGGTCGAAGGTGGTCTCCTTCGCCCCTTTCACAGGGTCGAATGAGACTTGTCCAGGTCGAAGGGAATTCTTCAACTCCACTTCCCTGGTTCGCCCACTTGCATGGGTCGAACCAGACAATTTTCCTCTCCTTCGACCACTCGAAGTGGTCGAACCAGAGCCCCTTCTTAACTAGTTTTCCAGTTTGTCGTGTTTAACGCATTCTAACACATCTTAACACATAAGCATGCATCCTTAGTCTATATTTAACACATTAAAGCACAGATAATCATTTACACATCATTTAAACACGTCTATGTATATAAACCACCACACAACTCATAACCTACACATATACTTAATTAGTTCATGTAATGTCACCAACAACGGAACCCGGTACTAGTGTATTACCAAAACGACTCCCAATGATCCTCCAGATCATTGTACCCTGGACAATCCTAACTTGACCCAACTCAACTAACCCGGTTAAGTTTGTTTATAAACGTTTCTTGCTAAGGTAACACACCTCATCAGGGATGATGAGACTCTAACAGGGGGTGAATGTGACACCCCAGGAAAATCCCACATCGGCCGTGGCTAGGAGAGATCCTTGGGTCATAAGTAATGTCTTGCCTCTTAAATCACCAACGCGTTTTGGGGCTTAATGTTAGTGGATGAGAGGAGAACTCCACAGTTAAGCGTGCTCAGGTGGGAGAAATTTCAGGATGGGTGACCTCCTGGGAAGTCTCCACTTGGGCAACCAAAAACAAATCCGTGAGCTCTGGATGGGCAAAGCGGACAATATTGGTGATGAGAGGGGCGGGGTGTTACAGATGGTATCAGAGCCACTCCTGTGCCGTTCGGGATGGTGGGTGCACACCTCATCAGGGACGATGAGACTCTAACAGGGGGTGAATGTGACACCCCAGGAACACACCTCATCAGGGATGATGAGACTCTAACAGGGGGTGAATGTGACACCCCAGGAAAATCCCACATCGGCCGTGGCCAGGAGAGATCCTTGGTTCATAAGTAATGTCTTGCCTCTTAAATCACCAACGCGTTTTGGGGCTTAATGTTAGTGGATGAGAGGAGAACTCCACAGTTAAGCGTGCTCAGGTGGGAGAAATTTCAGGATGGGTGACCTCCTGGGAAGTCTCCACTTGGGCAACCAAAAACAAATCCGTGAGCTCTGGATGGGCAAAGCGGACAATATTGGTGATGAGAGGGGCGGGGTGTTACATTTAGGTTTTCCTCCTTCAAAGCTTCAAGCTTCGCAGAACGAATCTGGTCAGGTAAAGAAGAATAGATAGTGAGCTGTAAAGCCCTGACACGCCGTGGGTTCGCAGATTCCTTCCTGCTCAAGGCGTCAGCCACAACGTTCGCCTTGCCAGGGTGGTACTTAATGGAACAGTCATAATCGTTAAGGAGTTCGACCCAGCGACGCTGCCTCATGTTCAACACCTTCTGATCGAAAATGTGTTGGAGACTCTTGTGATCGGTATAAACATCGCACTTGGTACCGTACAAGTAATGCCTCCAGATCTTCAGAGCGAAAACCACCGCTCCCAATTCCAAATCATGGGTAGTGTAGTTCTTCTCGTGAACCTTAAGCTGACTAGAAGCGTAAGAAATAACCTTCCCGCGTTGCATCAACACACAACCGAGACCACGAATAGAGGCGTCGCAGTACACGACGAAGTCATCCGTACCATCCGGTAAGGATAAGATAGGTGCAGTACAGAGTTTAAGTTTCAGCAACTGAAATGCTGATTCCTGCGAATCACCCCAGTCAAACTTCCGGTCTTTCTGGGTGAGAGTAGTGAGGGGTTGAGCGATATTCGAAAATCCCTTTATGAAACGAGAATAATAGCCCGCGAGACCTAGGAATTGCCACACCTCAGATGGCGTCTTTGGTGCTTCCCGGTCTTTAATAGCTTCGATCTTAGCCGGATCGACGTGAATCCCTAGTTCATTCACCACATGACCTAGAAACGGAACTTCGCGTAACCAAAAGTCACACTTCGAGAACTTAGCATACAGTTGTTCCCGTCTCAAAAGTTCCAAGACAAGTCGCAAGTGTTCCTCGTGGTCCACCTTGCTCTTGGAATAGATCAGGATGTCATCAATGAAGACAATGACAAATTTGTCAAGATACGGCTTACAGACATGGTTCATTATATCCATGAAAACCGCCGGTGCGTTGGTGAGACCAAAGGGCATAACAAAAAACTCAAAATGGCCATAACGAGTACGAAAAGCAGTCTTCGGAACATCGGCCTCCTGCACGCACAACTGGTGATAACCGGACCTCAAGTCGATCTTCGAATAATAGCTAGAACCCTGAAGCTGGTCAAAGAGGTCATCAATACGAGGAAGAGGATAACGATTCTTGATGGTCACCTTATTCAGCTCACGATAATTACTACACATACGAAGGCTCCCGTCTTTCTTCTTCACGAACGGAATAGGGGCTCCCCACGGAGAAGAGCTAGGCCGAATGAAACCCTTTTCCAAGAGTTCCTGTAGCTGGTTGGACAACTCCAACATCTCAGGAGGTGCAAGACGATAAGGGGCTCGAGCAATAGGGGCTGCACCAGGTGCAAGATCAATACCAAACTCAACCTGACGATGAGGAGGAAGACCAGGTAGGTCGTCAGGAAACACATCAAGAAAGTCACGAACCACGAGAATATCCTCGATCTTCTTCCCACCATCATAAGAAACAGAAACAAGTGCCAGAATGGCCGAATAACCCTTCTGAAGATACTTGTGGGCTTTCATACAAGAAATGATACTCAAAGGAGCACCGCTCTTTTCACCATGCACCGAAAGAATCTCTCCATCAGGGAGAGGAATACGAATAATCTTATCGAAGCAAAGGATCTCCGCACGATACAAGGACAACCAATCCATGCCTACGAGGTGCATGACATACCAGGATCCAAGACAACGGTCACAATAAACGACATCTATATCCAATAAAAGTTACGAAGAAATACCAACCACGCAGTTTATAAGTAAAGTAGAAAACGACAGTGGAAGCAAAATTTAATGTTTACAAAACCAATGTCAAAATATGAATGCAAACACAACCCGGTTTGCTTATGTATGCAAGACTAGACGCAGTGCGACTCCAGTGCGCCTAAGACTCCCTGCTACCTTAACGACCTGAGAAAACATGCGAAGTTAGACAACACATAAAGTGCCAGTGAGTCACAGAGATATAGTTTGTAAAAGTTTATCATAAGTAAACCAAACCCAACAACCCTTACATCTATACCTGATGCTAGCTAGACATCGTTACATGATACTATAGTGTCGTGAACCACTGCTGACAAGATAAGAATGCCTCAAACCCGTCACCGGTTCATCACCCGGTGCCATAAGATATAGGACAATTATGCACCCGCCACCGACCTCCAATCGGCCCGAGTGGGCCTAGTCAAGGCCAACAGATCTATTCACACCTTCCTCGCTATGTACCCACATATTGATGGTTCACTAAGACATGAGAGGACTTTAATGATGAAAGTAAAGGTCACTAAGTATCCATGAGGTATCATGTAATATGTTGGTTTAAAAGTTTAGAAAGTTTTACCGCATGTCTCTCCCCCAGAATGTTCCAAAAACAGTAAAGAATGGGGCTGTGACACTCACCTTAGTTTGCGTTCCCAAAATAAGAATTAAGACAAGTCTTGATGATCCCAAATACCGGCGATCTATCAATAAAGGTTATATAAGAGTTGTGACTAATAACCCCAACGCTAATTAGTCCCCGATTTTCCAGATCATGATTAAGTAAGTTTGAAAACGTGTTTGACAGTTTAACCGACACACAAGACTGACCCGACATCCCGTTGGTGACCCATTACACAAGCTAATTAAGTAGACATAGATTACACACAAGGTTCAAGCATAAAACACGTAGTTTGTATCAAAAATCTCATTTTAGATAACGTAGGGTCGAACGTGGCTTTTCATGGTCGAAGGTGGTTTTCTTTCCACATTCGCCCCTTTTTTTCACGTTCGACCCCTTTAGAGCACATTCAACCATTTAGTGCAGGTTCGACCATCCGAATCCAGGTTCGACCCTGGAGATCCACCTTCGACCATTCGACCGGTCGAAGGTACTCCAGGTTCGACCCTGTCAGTTAATTTTCCCAAAAACGCATCAAAAACATCCGAAAACATCACGAAACATCATGAGTTACAGCAGTCAACTATCATTAACATACCCCCACGAAACCCTACTGATTTTACCCCAAAAATCTAGTCGTATTACAAGTTTCCCAAAATAGTAAATTATGGAGATGTCACATCAAATGCATGCAATCTTTACCCAATTAGGAAACTTTCTGAAATCAAACAATAATCAACTTAACATACTCAGATTATCATGAACAAGAAACCCCCTATCATATCCTTATCATTATCATCAAAACAAGCCCTAGATCTAACCCAAAATTCCCCAAAATGATAAAACATCATCAATAATCAATTGTAACATGTTTCAATCATAACTCATCATCAATAACAGTCCTAGATCGTTGTCATAACATTTATACAGCAAGTAATCGTCAAACAATGCATAATACCACATTAAGACATGTTAATTTGTATAAAAACTCATTTTTTTATGAATAGGTTTTATTTAGAAAGATATTAGGAAGGTTTTTATCCATAAAATATGTTGATATCAGATCTGGACTCTTGGGGTTTAAATGAAAACGAATCAAAATTGTTTAAAAAGGATTTAGAATGAAGAACACACCTTAGATCTTCACTTGTAATGATTTAGAGAGTTGGATTATGAAAAATAAGCTCAAAAACTCCTTCCCCAATGATAAGAGTCGAAAGAGAGTGTTTAGAGGCGTTTAGGGTTTGTGAAATGATGAAAAATGACTAAGGATGGTATTTATAGTATGTCCTGGTTCGACCCCTTCATGTGGGCGAACGTGGAGTTTGGGTGGTCGAATGTAATATTTTTAAAACAGCTAGCCAGGTTCGACCCTTCATGTGGGTCGAACGTAGTTTTATCTGGTCGAAGGAGACCCTTAACAGACTGAGGGCCAGGTTCGACCCTTCGAATCGTCGAACCAGGAAAGTGTCATTTTCCATATTTCCAGTTTGTCGTGTTTAACACATTTTAACGCACCCTAAAACATGAACATGTAATCTTAATCCATGTTTAACATATATAGGCATGGACAATCATCTAAACATCATTTAAACACGTATTTGCATATAATCCACCATATAAGAATCAATCTACGCATAACACTTAATCTAGTTTATGTAATTCACCAATAACGGGACTCAAGACGCATATATATGTAAAAGACACCAATGATCCTCCAGATCATTGAACTCTGGACAATACGTAAGAAAACCTCGACTCAACTAACCCAGTTAAATACGTAATTAAACTGTTTCCCGCTAAGGTAGACTTATAAGTTTAAATATGTCAAGTCAAATATGTCGGGTGTCACATATATATAAAGTGTGTATAATGTGTATAGTGTGTGTATATATAAGTATGATATAGAATATATATATATAGGGTAGGGATAAATTGAAAACCCTCCCCACTTGAGAAAACCCATGAAACCCCAATCATAACCATCCATCATATGTAATCTATGGTCAGGATTAAATGTCAATTTTTTTCAAAATTAAAGATGTATTATTGCCCATATTTAATGACAAAAGGGTAATATAGTCCAGAAATAAATTACTTTCCTCTCTCCTCTCTCCTATTTTAAGATTAAACTAATGGTTTGAAAACGTAACAAATGTTTTATGTAACAAATTACATATTTTTTTCACAACCCATCTCACCAATAATATATAGTAAATTTTAGCGCAGCAACAAAAACATATGTTTTCACGACCTATCTCACTAAAAACATGTAAAAATTATAAACCAACAACAAAAACAAAACATATGATTTCACGACATATCTCACTAAAAACATGTAAAAATTATAACCAACAACAAAAACATATGTTTTTACGACTTATCTTACTAAAACATTGTGATAAATTATAACCCAACAACAAAGACATGTAGAATTATAATACAAAACAACAAAAAAATATAAGTTTTCACAACGTTAAATGACAACAAAAAAATATAAGAACATGAAAAACTGCATAATCCAAACAAAAAAAAGAAAACAGATCTGATGTATGCACTTCTTCATCGATGGCTTCTTCTTCGAGTTACACGAATCTTCTTCGATTCACCTCTCTCTACTCTCTCACCTTATCGTGTTCATCGGTTTTTGCATTTTCTGGTTGAAATAAAAAAAGCAAAACATAGTTCATCTCATTCTACTCTTGCACCTCATCGTGTTCATCCAAACAAAAAAGCAAAACATAATCAGATCTAAAAAGAGTTGAAAGAAATACCATCTTCATGTTTCTTCAATTTCATAACACCATCGTCGTCCACCTTTTAAATCCCGTTTCGACACTGCAAATCCCATTTTCATGTTTCTTCAATTTCATAACACCTCACGCTAAAATTGATAAATGTTTTAAAATATTGAAATTAATATAAAATTCTTACCTAAACTAGTGTTATGGATAACAAGAAGATCCAAAACCCATATCTAGATCTGGGTTTATCTTGAACCCATGACTAGATCTTCAAACAAAATAATATAAAGACTTGAATCTTAAAGACGAACCCGGGGCTAGCACTATCTTCCAAAAGTCAAGACACTTGGAACCTATTTGAGTTGAGTACTTGAATCGACGACGAACGGAGGACGATTGGCTTCGTCGGCCTCCTCTCTTTCTACCTTTCGTTTGTATGTAGAGGTGATGGGTGGCTGATGGTGGTTTTATGCAGAGGTGGAATAAGATGATGAAGATGAAGGGAGGTTGAATATAAAGATGTGAATCTTAAGAGGTGGACTAAGATGATAGAGAGATGGATATGAAGATGAAGAGAGGGATGGAATATATGAAAACAAAAGGAATCAACCCCCTGACATATTGCAGAATAATATTAATACCAAAAATACCCTCAAGGACCAAAGTCATATGTTAGATGTGGCATGTTCTAGAACCACTAGATGAGGTTTTGTGAGTTTGCACAACTCATATGAGTTTGCAAAATATAATTGGCCTATATATATATATATATATATATATATATATAAAATGCTCCAATAATAACTTCATATATCTAAAATAGTTCTGAATATTAAGTAATATTTATAAAATTTTAGAATATATAACGTATAACCGTACCTTGATTGAAATAGAGAAAAATAACTAGTACATTGACGATCTTGAGATCCTTATGTTCGAAGTGGGTGTTAATCAGAGCTTGGCAATGGCTGCATTCTTGTGATCAAAATGGTGATTGAGAGGATGCTTTGTGTGTGAATGACAACATAATGACATATGAGGTCATGCCAATGGTTATATAAATGCATTTCTAACAAGTTTTTGTTTATTGCCATGACTCTTCATTGGCAAATTAATCATAATCTTCAATTCTATTTAATTTAGTCCAATTCATAACATCATATATGTTTTAATGTATAAAGGGGGTTACATTGTGGAGAAGATATTAACCGTGCATTAGTCACATGTACCATAAGCATGATATGTTGTATAAAGGGGCATAATGGGAATAAAGAGGCTAAAATATAGAGATATATGCTTATGCCTCTTCATATGCCATCTTAAAATGGTAGTGAAATTACCTTGATGTCCATCTAGGATGCATTATATAATAGTGTAGATTTGGTCATAAATAACATATTTTCAAAGGTATCCAAAACTTTATGAAAGCAATTTCCATATATGAAGCCTCCCTATAATTTAGCAAAAGAGACAAATATTAGTAATATTCTTGTTTACTCTATTATAATAACAATGATTAGAAAATAATACACTCATACCATCTCATCCATTAAAATCATGTGGACTCGATAAGTTTGATTTTATGTACCATGCATCTTCTTGCGCCATAAATTTGCTATTTTCACCTTTACGATAGTGTTCTTCTTGTTTGGTTTCACATCTTTAAGCAAGACGACCTGATTGGTTGCCATTATTGTACTGTTTACAATTGTGTAAATAAATTTATTTTTCGAAACAACTTCAATACATAAATTGTAACGTAGAATGACTTTGAACATATGTTTACAAATTTGTAATTCTTAATTGTATAAAAAAATAGTTCTCTATTTTGAAAAAAAAAAAAAAACCATAAACAATAATAAGCATTATTGAAAAGTTCTGACAATTTAACTTTTAATTATAATCATGAACACCTATTGAAACAAAAGCACATATTTCAATACATTCACTTTTGAAAAAAAATACCTACGAATTTTAAATCAAAACATGAACTTATATTCACAATTGTTTTATTAATCTAAAGAGGGAGCACTTTTAATAATGAACGGAAAAATAATTGAAAGTCTTTGAAAGAAATTTAGCACTTACCTGTTGATCAAACAAAGGAAATTTCTGAAAGTTATTAAGAATGAATATGTTAATGTTTATGTTATCATATATATATATATATATATATATATATATATATATATATATATATATATATATATATATATATATATAGGAAAAAGATCAAATATGAACCAATACCCTAGTTAGGAACTTAGGAACCAATCTGAGTCATTTATCTTTGATCTTGATCTAAGGGGTAGTTATGTAATAAGACAATTAAATATTATCTTTTAATTTAATTAAAATTGTTATATATGGCAGTTATTTGACTTCAATAAAATTGTTATATATGACGGTTATTTGACTTCATTAAAATTGTTATATATGGCAGTTATTTGACTTCATGATATATATATATATATATATATATATATATATATGGAGAGAGAGAGATAAAGAGAGAGAGAGAGAGAGAGAGCGATGAAAAGATTTGTTGTTAGTTGTTAAACACCAGTGTATAATTGTACATCAGTGTATAATATATGTATTTAATAATACCATTCTTACCAGTGTATAATTATACATCAGTGTATATTGATACATTTGACCTCGTTATCTTACTTAAGGTTTGATCGATTACCTTTTCTATATAATATACACCAACGTATATTATCCAAAACTATATAACATCATGTATTGCACATATTGATGAAGAATGATTACCATGGGGAAAAATAAATATTTTCCTAAAATAATGGGATTATAAAGGAAACTAATTAAACATGTATTATTAATAGTCAATATACAATTACCACATTGCCCTTTGATTAAATTAAATATTTAATTAATATTTTACTTATTTACAATCATGCCATTAGAGATCAATGGCTAAGATTGGTTCCTATGGTTCCTACTTAAGGTATGGTTCCTATTTGAACCCTACCCTATATATATATATATATATATATATATATATATATATATAATGGCCATTCAATAAATCTATGTTAAATAAATTGGTAAAGTAAATTTTTTATCTTAAATTCTAAGATATGCATATTTTGTTTTTTTTATTTTTAAATATATATTTCATTAAATTTACTATATATATATATATATATATATATATATATATATATATGTTTAAATTTTTAGGGGTATTGAATTTTAATAATCCAAAGTTTCCACCATTGGCCGATAATAATCCACACTTTAAAAATTCCTAATAATAATCCCAACTTTCGAACATTTGGAATGTAGTAAACCTTTTTTTAACTAAGGACTAACTGGGTTAGTTTGTGCTGACGTGGCATCTAACTAGGCATGCTGACGTGGAACAGATGCCGATGTGGCAGCTGACTTGGCACGATGACTTGGTTTTTTTTAATGCTAAAAACAAATTTCCATAACATCTTTAATATCTTCATCTTCATTTCTCCACCATCATCATCTTCAACATAACAACTACAAATCCCTAACATTTTCATCTCGCCACCACCATCTTCATCCCTCACCTACAACACCACCGCCACCACCATCTCCACCACCACCCTCCCTCTCCTCACCATCTCCCTTCTCCTCCACCACACCTTAATCATTCGGTTCGGATTCAATCGCACAACCGTCGGCTTTGTACTATATCTTTAATCAATCGGTTCTCAATTGTATCAGGTAATCATACTCTGTATTCTTGTCGATTTTAGTTGTAAATTAAAACCCCTAATAATCGGGCTATTGTTTTCATTCTCATGTTGAATTAGATTCGATTTAGAAACTAGGGTTTGGTTGAAATTGGGGGAAATCTGTATACGTTTTTTTTTCATTTTTTATCAGATTTTAAACATAAGAGCATGTTTGGCTCTCCTTATTTCCACCTCCCTATAACTTATAACTTTTCCAAAAAGTTAAAAAGTTACAAAAAGTGTTTGGCAAAAGGAAAATGACTTTTTGTTTTAACTTTTTGTTTGCCTATGATAAGTTGTTTGAAAAAGTAAGGGTGGAGTGACTTTTTGAACCTCCTTATAACTTATTGATGGTTATTTACCTACATGCCCTTCTTATATCCTTATACCTACCCTTTTTATACCTTTTTTGGTCATTTTTTTTGAACATTGACTTTCATTAAACACAGGGAGTCCTCAAAACAAGGACTAACCCACAAGAACTACAACATATACAAACGACTATTACACCAATCCTCTCAAAGGAGGTCGTTGTATTTAGATCTATTTTTTAACCATAAAAACGATAAAGATTTTATACTACCCACAACACAAGAGATCTTAGGCACCACCCCCTGAATGTCTTGTCATTTCTAGCTTTCCAGATCATCCAAAAAGTCACCATAACGATACCATGGACAATCTTCTTTCCCCACTTACCTCCCCTAGCCTGCTTATATAAAATCAACAAGTCTCTCGTGTGAAAAACAAACGTAGTATTTAGGCCGCACCATTTCCAAATAGTAGACCACATTCCATACGTAAAACCACATCCAGTAAAGATATGGTCCGAAGTTTCAAGCTCAATGTCACAAAGTTTACACCGATCGTTAGGCACGAAAACATTTCTTTTACTAAGGGCTTACACAGTGGGGATTCTATCCATCTCTGCCTGTCAAGAGAAAACGTGACATTTCAAAGGAACCCATGCCACCCACTTAAGCTTGAAAAAATTCCCAGTGTCCCTATAAACTTTGATCCTCTCTTTTACTCCTGCGATAGAAAAAGAGGCAAAACCGGCCCACTCCCATTTATCCTTCTCCGAACGTAATTGGGCCTGGTCCAACAGTGAGGAAAGCCCAACCCATTCTTGAACTTCATCAAAAGACATAGCCCGCTTGAAATCCACAGGAGCCCACATACCATTCAAATTACAATCACTAACCAAAACACGTTTCGTACGAGCGGATCTATAAAGAAGAGGAAACTTGCACCTCAATGGACCGTCGCCCAGCCAACAGTCCTCCCAAAACCGAATGTTGTTGTCATCTCCAAGTTTCCCTTTAAGCAGCTCAAGGAAAAACTTGTCCCGCATTTAAATTTTTCACAATTCTTAACAATAACGGACCACACCCCCCCTTTTTCCGGAAAAACGAGGCAGGCCCGACCAAGCATTTCTACCATTATGACAAGATAAAACAACAAGTTTCCACAAGGCCCTTTCCTCCACTCGAAATCGCCACGCCCATTTTGAAAGTAAGGCATTATTGACATCTACTAAACGAGTAATACCCAAACCCCCTTTCGATTTATCCCGTGTAACCTTATCCCAAGAGGCCCAATGAATTTTATTTTTATCACCCGTGGAAGACCAAAGGAATCTTTTCATCAAACTCTCTAAGGTATCAATCACCCGAACCGGAGCCTTGTAAAGAGAAAAGAAATAAATAGGAAGACTTTGAAGAACCGATTTAATCAAGGTTAATCTTCCGCCAATAGAAAGAAACCGCGCCTTCCATGCAGAAAGCCTATGCTCGAAAACTTCCACAACTTTACGCCAACTATTGATTCTATTCATGTTTGCCCCCACCATAACTCCCAAATAATCGAAGGGCAAAGCACCCGCGCGGCAACCCACAAAAGAGGCCATAGAAACCACATCTTCATTCGACACTTCCAAACCATAAAGATACGATTTGTGAATATTAATCTTTAGGCCCGAACAAAGGTAAAAAATCCTAAGGATCCTTGCCGCTATCGCAATGTTATTTGAGGACCAATTCCCCATTAGAAGGGCATCGTCCGCAAAAAATAAGTGAGAGATAACCGGGCCATTTTGAGATAACTTCACACCTTCAAGCAAACCTTTCCCTATAGCCTTGTTAAACAAACAAGTCATAGCTTCCATCGCTATAAGAAACAAGAAAGGCGAAATCGGATCACCTTGGCGCATTCCTTTATGACATTGAAATTCAAAAGTAGGCGACCCATTAACAAGCACCGCCGACCTCACCGAAACCAATATACCTTTTATCCATTTGAGCCACTTTGCCGGGAATCCCATTTGCTCCATAATAGATAAAAGAAAATTCCAATTAACATTATCGTTAGCCTTCTCGAAATCAATCTTCATGAAGAAAATGCTTTTAGCCCTCCTTTTACACCAAGAATAAATTTCATTGACCACGAGAGGACCATCCAAAATATTTCTCTCACTAAGAAAACCCGTTTGATTCTCAGAAATAATAAACCCTATCACCTTCTTGAGCCTCAACGATAGAACTTTGGAAATAACTTTACTAATAATTCCCACCAAAGTTATAGGCCTAAAATCTTTCAAACCAATTGGATTCTTGATCTTCGGAATGAGAGTAATAAAAGAGGAGCTACATCCACGGTTGATAGAACCCGTCTCATAAAACTCGGAAAAAATCTTCATGAAATCGTCTTCCAGGAGACTCCAGAAATGTCGCACGAAAGTAAAGTTAAAACCATCCGAGCCCGGAGCTTTATCCTTACCACAATCCAACACCGCCTTTTTAACTTCCTCTTTAGAGAATGGCGTAATAAGAGCGTCCACCAAATTTTCCGGAATTTTCTTCAAGTTATCACATAGAAGTTTTGGCCTCGAATGAATTTTTTCTTTAAAATGGTTACTAAAAAAATCTCAACACCTCCCTTTTAACCAGACTAGGCTTCGACACCCACACCCCGTCAACCATTAGGCCTTGAATAGAATTAGTCGCTTTTCTCCCATTGATGATACCATGAAAATATGCGGTGTTATCATCCCCCTGTTTAGCCCAATTCACTCGAGACTTCTGGAGAAGATCCTTAGCGTGATATAACTCACGCTCCTCTATAATCTTTTTGCATTCCATCCAAACCCACTCTTCTTCTTCAACTAAATCTCTTTGTTCCATTTCTGACTCTATCCTCTCTAAATCGGCTTTCAAAACTTGGAGCTCCTCACCTTCTTTAATAAGTAACTTTTTCTTCCAATCCGCAAGGACCGACTTCAAAAATCTCAGCTTAGCCGACAACACCACATCTGCCGGCCCTAACATAGAAAAATCCTTTAACGCTTTAGCTACCACTGTGTCGCAGCTCTCTCTATCCAACCACAAATTGAACCATCGGAAAGGACGAGCACCAAAGTTATCATTAACCACCGTCAATAGCAACGGACTATGATCCGACAAATATCTTGGTAACGCACGAAAACATGCCTCTGGCCACCGGTTAAAGAACTCCCAATTCACCAAGAGTCTATCAATTTTGTTGAACTTAATCGTCGATCCTCTCTTAGTCATACACGTGAAAGCCGAACCTTTCATACCATACTCAAATAACCCTGCAGAATCGATGAATGCATTAAAGGCATCCGCTTCTTTTTGGTTGAGAAAACTGTTTTTCCGATTTTCTCTAGACCTGACCGAGTTAAAGTCCCCTACTAGACACCAATCCCTTCATTGCAGTCAACAATACTTGAAATTTGCTCCCATAAAGCTCGCTTATCAACCAGCTTTTGAGGAGCATATATATTAAGGATGTTTACCAAAGACCCATCTTCTTTCAACAAACCTTTAACAACGATAAAATTCTGCTGTTTAATAGAAGAGACTTTAGTGAATTTTTTAGGATCCCAACAAGACACCAAACCTCCTGAACGGCCCGTAGCTTCCACATATTCCATCTCTACTATCGTATTACCCCAAACCTTAGAACAGTTAAATCCAGATATATCACGACTATGTGTTTTCTGTATCGCAACAAAAGATACCCCATTTTCTTGTTTCAAACGT
Organism: Ambrosia trifida; assembly: GCA_028751855.1. Taxonomy (NCBI): domain Eukaryota; kingdom Viridiplantae; phylum Streptophyta; class Magnoliopsida; order Asterales; family Asteraceae; genus Ambrosia; species Ambrosia trifida. The sequence continues at coordinate 147,469,067 of CM054124.1, read as the reverse complement.
TTAACCCAGGCAGCCTTTCCAGCCACCCCCAAACCCCTAACATTAACAGATAAGATATTCATACCGTAAACTTTTGTAATCCTTCTTCCAAAATAACCTCACTAACCAATTCTGTCTTACTTTGGAGTTGAGCTCCCAGAGAAACTCCAAGTTGAATCGTGGCTTCCACTTCAGAATCATCAAGAACTTGAACAGGGTCTAAAGGTCTTACCGTGACTGAAACAGGAGCGTCTAGGGGAGGCTCACCTTCATCCACCGTATCTACCAGCAACTGTTCAAAGCTTTTCAAAGAAGTCGAAGAGTGCCTATCAAAATTCATTGAACAATCGGGTGCCTGCTGGACAACATCATTCGTTTGCATTAAGGGTGAAACATTAGACCGTTGTTGGGCTAGAGCTTCCACCGTATTCATAGGCCCAATTAGCGAATTCAGCCCAAAAAGATCTCCACTACCAGACTTACTATGTTTTTTCTTTTTTGGTGGGCCGGAGTTCGAATTGGATCCGCTAGCATGACGTTTAAAACGTAGCTTTTTTGGTCATTTTACCTAAATAAGTTAAACCAAACACTTTTTTACAAAATAACTTATCAACTTATTGTTTTTCTCCACCACATAACCTAATCCAAACACTTTTCTAAAAACTCCTTTTAAAAAGTCATAAGTTAATAAGTCCTTTTAACCAAAAGTCCTTTTTGACTTAAATAAGTTTATCCAAACATGCCCTAAGTTGTATTTGTTCGAAAGTTCGATCTGAGTGCACAGCAATTGTTTTTGTTTTTAATTGATTATTGTCCTTTATTTTTGTTAAATGCATAATTAATCTGTTTTAATTTTTTTAAAAACCTAAATATCTCTTTAAAATCTGGAAAATTTATATAAACATTTTGGGGATTTGTAGTTGTTATGTTGAAGATGATGATGATAGAGGGATGAAGATGAAGATGTTGAAGATGTTATGGAAATTTGTTTTGAGCATTTAAAAAAAAACAAGTCATCGTGCCAAGTCAGCTAACACATCGGCATCTGTTCCACGTCAGTATGCCTAGTCAGATGTCACGTCAGCACAAACTAACCTAGTTAGTCATCAGTTAAAAAGGTTTACCACAGGCCAAATGTTCGAAAGTTGGGATTATTATTGAGAATTTTTGAAGTATGGATTATTATCGACCAATGGTAGAAACTTTGGATTATTAAAATCCAATACACCAAATTTTTATGTTAATCTTTATGTAATACAGAAAATACATGTTCTCCTCTTCTCCTGGATACGGAAACTTTAGGATAAATATTGTTGTATTAAATTTGACATAAAATATGTTATAAAAGATATGATATATGGAAAATAATATTTAAATTTTAATAAGATTTTATATCCATGTTAATGTTATTGGTAAAGTAAATCTTTTATTTTAAATTCTAAGATATGCATATCTTGTTTGATTTATTTATAAATAAATATTATATTAAAATTACTATAATTATATATATAGTAGAGAGTTTAAATGAGAAGAAGTTTTCTTGTAAGAAGAAAAAGGAGAAATTTAGACCAATAGAAATCTTCCATTTTAATAGTTGTATTTAATGTTAAATAATTTTTTAACTTTTTGTAACTCTCATAAACTAGTTAAATAAATGAATCATAATTCATTTTTAAATATATATCTTTAAAGCAAAGATAATTTATAGTGAAGGATAAATTTCGGTATGTATACGATGAATTTCTACATGTGTAGGATAAACCTAATGATAATTTCGATATGTGTAGGATAAAAGTATGACAATTTCAATGTGTGTACGATGAATTTTGATATATGTAGGAAAAGTTTTGATATGTGTAAGATAAAATATTTAAAAGTAATTAATTGAATAATTAATTTGAAATGAGTTAAAGTATTTAATGTTATTTCTTCTTTTTCTTCTCAAATTGAAATTCTTCTCAATGATCATCCCGCTATATATATATATATATATATATATATATATATATATATATATATATATATATATATATATATAGGTTTAGGATCCTGTACAAAGTATATTTTTCGTAAGAAGAGTGAGAATGACTATGAATTGACATGTAGACATCATGTTTTGGATTTAGGAATGATTTTTTAGGTTGTTTTAACTTGAAAAACACCAAACACAACAATCTAAAACACAATACAATGTATTATAGTCATTAAATTTAAAATACAGCTAAAACACACTACTTAACTCTTAAAACACACTGCTAATGTTCTTAGCATGGTGTTTTAAGTTTTAAGCCTAAAATACATTGTTTTTGGTTTTTAATTGTTATGTTTGGTGTTTTTATAGGCAAAACAATCCAAAACATCACGACTAAGTTCAAAAAATGATGCCTAAGTATCAATTTTTAATAGTTCTCACACTTCTCACAAAAAAAGCACTTTGTACACGATCTTGACCCTATATATATATATATATATATATATATATATATATATATATATATATATATATATATATATATATATGGTAGGGTTCAAATATAAACCATACCTTAAGTAGGAACCATAGGAACCAATCTTAGCCATTGATCTCTAATGGCATGATTGTAAATAATATCAACTTTAATTAATTGGTTAGTTAAAATAAAGGGTAATTTAGTACTTCTTTAATCCCATAATTTTCTCTCTATTTAAATAACTAACTACTTTCTCTTTCTTCTTTTCTCTCTCCAATTTAATTTTCAATCTAAAGATAGATAAAACTATTATAAAAAATATATGTTGTTTGAAAAAAAATATTAAACATTTGATTACTGTACAATCATTTAACTACTATAATACACATGTGTATATTCATTACCACAATTGAAACATTTGACTACTGTACAATCATTTAACTATTATAATACACCTGTGTATATTCATTACTACAATTGAAACATTTGATTACTGTACAATCATTTAACTACTATAATACACCTGTGTATATTCATTACCACAATTGAAACATTTGACTACTGTACAATCATTTAACTATTATAATACACCTGTGTATATTCTTACCACAATTGAACATTTTGACTACTGTACAATTATTTAAAACTAACGTAACAACAACCATATTAAAGGTGAATATACCTATATACATTGGTGTATAATATAAGAGTATAATATCAGTGTAACATATCATATACATTAATGTTCAATTCATAGTATCTCTAATTTGGCACTGGTGTCCGAAAAACATTAGCATCGCGTCTTAACAACCACCTGCAATTATGTTTAACTAAATACGGTCAGAAATTAACCAAAATCATAATCTCATTATACTTTAAAAAATATAGTTAGACATGCTTCAACTCATATACGATACACCTATGTATATTGAGTAACACACAGGCTGTGTCATACTGCACATTCCATTTTTTATAATGAATATACACCTGTGTATAGTTAACGTCAAAACAAAATACTATCATTTTATTATAACGTCATTATTACCAACTATAATACACTTGTGTATAATAATTAATAGATTTGTTGTTATACACTGGTGTATAACAACTAAGAAACTAAAAACAAATCTTATTGTATCTGTACGATACCCTTATAACTATATATAATACACAAGTGTATAACTCTTTACTCATTCCAATTCTGTACGTAAAAATATGACTTGCAGAATACAAAACAACTATTTTGCAAATCAATAATAAACCACACTATAAGGCTAATCCAAATAGAAATCACAAAAAACGTGAATTCGCACGAAAAACAATTAAAAAGATAAAAACAATACATAAATACCTTGATTTTCAACACTATTTAGAAACAAAGGTTGTGATTGTGTTTCATGATCTTCTATCACGTGAGATTGTGATTCAATGTTTTCATGTATAGAATTATTATCCATAACTTGGAAATCTGAATCGTTGTAAATCGGAAGTTTTTTCGATTCAATTAATTTAAATCTTCTGAATTAGACTGGAAGTTATTTCAATTCAATTTAATTCAATCAAACGTGATTTTTTTGATTTGAGATTATAGATGATAATAGATTGAGAGATTTAAGGAAAGTAAAAAAAAAGGCATGTTAATCGCAGGAAGTTTTAATTAACTGCCATATATAAAACTTTAATTAAATTAAAATATAATATTTAATTGTCTAATTATATAACTACCCCCTAGATCAAGATCAAAGATGAATGGCTTAGATTGGTTTCTAAATTCCTAACTAGGCTCTTGGTTCCTATTTGATCTTTTTCCTATTTATATATATATATATATATACACACACATATTCTAAAATAACCAAACGCATAACAAAAGCATTACCCAGCCTATTATTTTCTTTGGAAGCCCAATACAGAATACCAACCCAGCCCAAAAACCAACCAAAATCCATATGTGCGGTCCACACACTCAAATGAGGTCCAAATTTTTAAACATGTTATAAAAATCATTTTATTTTAACACTGTTGTTGGTTAACCACAATCCAAACTCCAAATATTATCAAACCATAATAAATCATTATTTATCTATCCAAAAAATTGTATCTTTTCAACAGACAACCTTTTTTTTTATCTATTCGATGTAATCGATACAAAACTATCCAAAAAAGTTTATCTTTTCAATAGACAACCTTTTTTAACTATTCAATATATTCAAAACACACCATTTTCCATTACAAAACGATTCATATCATCTTTCATTAAAAATTATTTACATTATGAAAGACAAAAAATTTATCACTCATGCTTAGCTCAATATTTGAAATTATACTATCTTGATATGTCACACCCTCAAATTCCACTTGCGGTGTTTTACCACGAGGCGCGTGACATACCAGGATCTAAGTCAACGGACACAATAAACGACAACTATATGATATGAAAACAACGTAGAAATAACCAACCACGCAGTTAAAAGTTTCAAAAGTAAAACAGACAACGACAGCGGAAGCTTTAAGTTTACAAAACCATAGTTTCAAATGTATGTAGTTAAACCAATCACGGTTTACATATGAATGCAAGACAAGACGCAATGCGACTCCAGTGCGCCTAAGACTCCCTGCTACCTTAGTGACCTGATAAAACATGCAAAGTTAGTCAACATATACAGTGCCGGTGAGTCACAGAGATAAAGTTTACAAAAGTTTGTAATAGTAGTAATCCAGACCCAATAACCCTTACATCTAAACCAGATGCTAGTTAGACATCGTTACATGATACTATAGTGTCGTGAACCATTGCTGAACGTTAGAATGCCTCTATACCCGTCACCGGTTCATCACCCGGTGCCGTAAGTTTGTAGGACAAATATGCACCCGCCACCGACCTCTAGTCTGCCCGAGTGGGGCTTGCCAGGCCCAATAGATCTATTCACACTTTCTCTGCTATGTATCCACATATTAATGGTTCACTAAGTTTGAGAGGTCTTTACCGATGAATAAAAGTCACTAAGTATCCATGTGATATAATGTAAGAGTAAAGTGCACGGATGGTCCCTGTGGTTTGCGCAAATTTCACGTATGCCCACATATATTTTCAATGGTCCCCAACGTTGACATTTTGTAACATTTTGGTCCCTACCAGCTAACGTCATTAAATTTTGTCAGTTAAGTCATGTAAAATGACCAAAATACCCATAGGGACCATCCGAACAGTTTAATCTTTTATATATATGACCAGCACCACCACCTCCTCCTCCTCAAACAATCAACATCACCCCCTCCTCCTCCTCCAACCACCACCACCACCACCACCACCACCTCTCGTGAGACAGAAACCCAAACCTCAAACAAACAGACTAACCCACCTTCTCATGAACCCCGAACAAGCAGAAACCCAAACCCCAGACCACATAACCGGTCACCACCAAGAACCCAAACCAGACCCAAACCCCAGACCACACAGCGTCGTCACAACCCGTCAAGACAACCCCCAACATCCACGGCACCATACACACACCAACACCCTTACATTTATATGCTCTGCATTTAACATTTTGTCCACATTTGGGCAACACAAGTATTGCTTCCCTTCCAGTAATTATGGATGACAAGAAGTAGTTTTCTGTATCTTAGCCTGTAGAGCTTCCCTTCTAAAATTTTTGTTGCTTCACCTTGTTCATTGAAATGAGTGATTGGGACCTTTAGTTTTCTGTATTTTTTTGTTGCTTCACCTTCTAATTTTTTTGTTGCTTCACCAGGTGTTATGGAAATGAGTGATTGGGACCTTTATTATTATGAGCTCACTGTCAATTGAGCTTTCCTACTTAAAGTTGCATAGCTTCCTCCCAATTCTGTTGACCCGCTTGCTTAGTAGTAATTAATGCTGTTGTTGTTGGCTGCAGGTTCAGAGCAAGAGGGAGAGAGCCGTGTGAGAGGGAGAGTGTAGAGTGTAGAGAGAGAGTGACGGTTGTGGTAGATAGGTGTGGTATTATGGTGGGAGTTGAGAAGAGAAGGAGATATAATAGAGGAGTTTTTTTTGTTTATTTAAAGAGGGGTAATTTAGTAATTTCACATTGACTTAACTGAAAAATTTAACCTCCATCCAAGTCAGGGACCATTAATGAAACAAAATACAAACCACATATCCCATACGTGTAATTTCGAAACTCTGAGGAGCAGAGTTTAAATTTGGGCAAACCACAGGGACCATCCGTGCACTTTACTCTATAATGTAATATGTTGGTCTAAAGGTTTGTAAGTTCGTACCGCATGTTTCTCTCCCAAAAGAATGAAAAGAGTAAAGAAAGGGGCTGTGACACTCACCTTAGTTCGCTTCCTTAAAAAAAGACACAGTCTTGATAGTCCCAAATACCAGAGATCTATCTTAAAAGTTTGTATAAGTGTTTTGACTAATAACCCGTAGGTTAACTAGTCCCCGATTGTCCAGATCATGAGTAAGTATGTTTGAAAACGTGTTTGACTGTTACACCGACACACCAGACTGACCTGACATCCCGTTGGTGACCCATTGCATTAAGTAATCAAGTACACATAGATTACACATAAGGTTCAAGCATAAAACACTTAGTTTGCATCAAGAATCGCACATAGCAAGGTGTAAGGTCGAATTAGGGTTTCTGGAAGTTCATTCGACCCATATGGGTCTTCATTCGACCCACAAGTTGTTGATTCGACCCATACACAAGTTCATTTGACCTAACATATGTTAATTCGACCCAAAACACATGTTCATTCGACCTAACACATGTTCATTCGACCTTAACATATGTTAATTCTACCAAAACAAGAGTCATTCGATTGAAAAAATGTTGGTTCGGCCTCCATGAACTCAATTCGATCCCACAAAGGGTGGAATGAGTTTGGTTGGTTCGACCCAGTTCAGCCAAACATCACAAAACGCACCAAATCGCATCTAAACAGTCCGAAAACATCACGAAGCCTCACGAATCACAGCAGTCAAGCATGAATAACATATCCCTACAAAACCCTGCTAATTTTACTCCAAAATCAGTCTGGTTTATAACTTACCCAAAATAGCAAAATTATGGAAATGTCACATCAATGCATGTAAAATTTACCCAATTTGGAAAGTTGTTGAAATCCCCCAATAATCAGCTCAAAATGGTCGGATTAGTAAGTATATGAAAACCCCTAATCATTTCATTAATATTAACATCATGAATCAAACCCTAGATCTAACAAAAATCCCGAAAATAGACAAAACATCATCATCCCAAAACTTGTAACCTAAGATAATCAAAACCCATCATCAATAATAGTCCTAGATTATTTCTATAACATCTATAAAACATTCAATCATCAAGCAACACATAACACACCATAAAACACCATTAACACATGTTAATTTGTATGAAAACTCATGTTTATTGATGAGGTTTTGTTTAGAAAGGTGTTAGAAAGGTTTTTAATCATGAAAACTATCTTAGAACAAATCTGGACCCTAGGGGTTTAATAAAACGAATAAAAAATACTTAAAAAGGATTTTGGATCAAGAACACACCTTAGATCTTCACTTGTTTATGAAATAGAAAGTGTTTGTAGGTTGGATTGTGAAAAACAATGTCAAAAACTCCTTCCTCAGTGTTTAAGGTCGAGAGAGAGTGTTTAGAGGCATTTAGGGTTTGTGAAATCATGAAAAATTGCAAAGTATGGTATTTATAGTGACTGTTCATTTGACCCTTACAGGGGTCGAATGGGGTTTCATTGTGGTTGAATGAGGGTTCTCAAGAAATCATTGTCTTTTCCAGATTTTCCAGTTTTGTCGTTTTAACGCATTTTAACACATCCTAACATATGAACATGCAATCCTAACATATGTTAAACATATAGAATCATGTATAATCATGTAAACACTGTTGAAACACGTATTTGCACATTATATAACATATACGAATCAATCTATGTATAACACTGAATTCAATTCATGTAATTCACCAACAACGGGACTCAAGACTCGTGTGTACACAAAGTGACATCAATGATCCTCCAGATCATTGACCCCTGGATAATACGCAAAGTAACCCGACTCAACTGACGGAGTTAAGTACGTTAATAAAATGTTTTTCGCTAAGGTAGACTTATAAGTTTGTAAAATGTTAAGTTGAATATGCCGAGTGTCACATAATATTATCCATGTCACCTAAATCTCAATGATAAATTGTGACACATTTAAGAAAAATTTAAAACCATAACTAACATACACATTACGATTTCAAAAGTTCTTCACTAATTCTTTTACGTCCCCTAATATTAACATAACAAAATATGGGGTTTTACGTCATAAACTACCAAGTCTTAGTCGAAGATAACTACCAAAACATCGTTCACTTTCACATCTTTACCTAAACAAACTACACACTTGTAAACTAAGGAGTTGAAAAGACCAACAAACCTTCTTGCTTCAAATACTTCATATGATAAGTCGTTCCATTCTTCAATCCAAGTATCTTCATACATTTTTTCCACTCAATAATAACATATCTCTTTTCGTTTCTTGATTCTTCAACTCTCAATTGCTTTAGTAAAGCATCTCCATCTTCAAATCGTAGCATCAATTCTTTGACATCCTTAAATTTAGCTTCCTTCGCAAAATTTGCTGGAAAATGCTACAAAAATAAAATACATAATTAATAGATATTATACTAAGCTATATAGAACGTTATTAGAAAACTTAAATAAAATTGTAACTAATAATTTAATAAATAAAGGAAAAATTACAAAACGATCGGTAACTATCTTCACAACTTCTGGATCTTTTGGTAAAACTTGAGTAGCAATATTAATAGCATTTTCCCTATCAACTTCAACATCATCATCACTTGGAATGTTAATTACTTCAACAACATCTATATCAATTGGATTAACATTCGTTTTCTTCCTTTTCTTCAATGGTTTAACTTCCTCCTCTTTAAATTTCATTGTATGTACCTCATTTTTAACACATTTTTTTACGCTCAACCATAGTGCTACTCTGCATATACAAAAAAGATACCTTAAAAACAAAATATATACCACATATACAACCAAATAATTTGACATGGATTACAATTGTAAAATATTGCTTTTTTTTTTTAATTTTTATTTAGGCATTTAATTCCAAATAATGCTGGTTCTTCAAGGAATGACATGGCATCAGGCGGTGGCTTTATTAGGGACTATAAGGACTCCTCATGAAATGTTCTTAAATAATATGTACTGGGAATAACCACTCAAGTTAATGATTAAGATGATTCTTACATACCATTCCATTATAACAATTTAAGTGTGATACCCCACAATTTCAGGTTCTCACTTTAACAATACTCTAGTTACTTGTAATTACATTACTTGCATTCTGCTTAACTAGGGTTAGCTAGATAGGTCACACGTTGCACAGTTATAGGTTGATAACTGCATGAAGTGGTAATTCAGGGAATTACCAAACTATATACATAAGTAATGAACCCCCGGACGTTAGTGAATTGTGAAGTTAAATGACTTTGGATTAATTGATTGAGATTCATTGCAATTACATGTTTCTGTGAAACTATGTGCAAACTATATGTGATTACGGGAACTTAAACCAAATGCGTTATTAAAAACCGAAATCGATGAACCATTAGGATGGTTGGGGTCTTAATATATGGGTTACACTTGATAAGGTCCAAAATAGTGAAAACGTTAAAAAAACACGCAATACACTGGACCAGAGCACCCAGAGCGAGCCGAGGCTGAGTGAGCGGCAGCTCACTTAGACCGAGCGGCCGCTCACAGGGACCTGATGTGTTAAAACCAACTTAATGCCTCTATTTAAGCAATCATAAGTCCCAAGTACCTCATACACCTAACCCTAATCGCCCCTACTGCCTAATTACGAAAATATCAAACCCCAAACACCTACTAAGGCTCAAGAATACCATTCGGGAAGCTTGGAGAGCAATCGATTGGTGGATTTGAAGTGCTTTCGGTATAATACTCAATCCTATATGTTTTAATTATCCTTAATGTATTTTAAAACATCATAACCAAGTTTGTCCAGATCTGAAACACTTTTACAAAGATTGAAACTTGTTGTTTGTTGATACACGTTTTGCGACTAGTGCTATTGGATTGCACATTCTATTATGTTTTGGTGAATTCGAAGGGTCGAAGGTGGATATTAGAAGGTCGAAGGTGGTTGATAATGGTCGAAGGTGGAGTATGCAGGTCGAATATGGAAGTCTGAATTGCTATGTGCTGATTCGCCCATTTGGATGGGCGAATCTGCACATTCGACCCTTACGGGGGGGGGGGGGGGCGAATGTGCAGGCCTATATAAATTGAAAATTTGATTTTAATGTTAACTTTTGTCATTTGTATTCTCCATTCAACCTGTATTTCTCTCTAGTGTTCTATGCTTTTTCTGAAAAGTGTTTATTTCATTGTTAACAACGTTTTGTAAGATTAATTGATATTGTTTATTAATGAAATGGATCTTAAAAGGTGATTTGCGTGTTTTTGTTCATATTATTATCATTTCGTAACTGATTTAGGGATTCCGCACCTAAATTGGTAGACTTGTTTGATCAAACTACTTGTTTTTGACAAAACGATCCTCTACAAAGTGGTATCAGAGCCTATACGGATCAAACAACTACGAATTGATAGTTTTTGAGCTGATTTGGACCCAAATTTGATCAAAATTTTTCTGTTTTGAATGAACAATGGTTTTTGATGAAAATTGATTGACTCGGACTAGTTTTCACGGTTAAAATCAAGAATTCTCTTTATTAAACTTGTTCCAAATCAATTTCGAAGCAAAACCTGCAAAACATCATCAAAATTCATCAACTTTTGAAAAATTGGGATCAAAATAACTGATTATTAAAGAATAACCGCTTTTTCAAATGAACAGGGTCGAACCTAGGAGATAAAGGTCTAACGTGTGTGTTTTAGGTCGAATCTGAGATTTTTAGGTCGAACATGGTTATTTTTTAGGTCGAACCTAGAAGTTGTGAGTGTTGTGTTGTACATTCGACCATATTTGGTACATTCGACCCTAAGGGAGGTCGAAAGTGGGATTTTTGTAGTCGAAGTGAATCTGTGTTTTATATTCTACATTCGAGTCAGCAGGAAGGGTCGAACCTGGAATTTTTTCCACATTAACCTACGTTTATTGAAAAGGGTTGAACGTAAAAGCTGATTAAAATTTTTTCTAAGTGTTTCTTATTCCGGACTTCGTAGACGATATGTGGAACTTTGTAACAACACCGAGGCCTAATACTACACAACAACAACACGTTACTATGGATCCTTGGACTGTAGCTGCATAGAAGATGAACAGTCAACCATCTCAGCCGATCAATTACCTCGCAATGACTAGTTTGATGCCACAGACTGTTGCTCAACCTCCACAACAACCCATGAATGATTATTGGGGAGTTGCAGCAGCCGCAGTACACTCTCAAACTACCAATGCTATTTCTACTCTAATTAATGATTTGTCTTCAGGTAGCGGGAGTCGTCCACCGAAGCTGATGGAGATGGTGGATTATAATCAATGACACAAAAAGTTCAAGATTCATTTGGATGGAATGCGGATGGAAGGCACCGAGGCATGGCAAATGATTGCTAAGGGTTATGTTGCACCGGTTTTGGAGAACACAGGTGAACCAATTCCGCTGGAGAGTTTAGCTGAGGATGAGAAAAAGAAGTTTGCAGTGGAGAAGAAGGCGTTCTCCCAACTATCTCAAGCTATCAACACTGATCTTCTACATCAGTTTGGATCTTGCACAACTTCCAAGCAGCTTTGGGATATGTTAAAGAATCGTCATGATGGTAACGAGAAAACCAAGAAGTTGAGGATGGAAGAATTGAGAAAGGAATATGAGAACTTCAGCTATGTTGGAAATGAGACTCTAAAGGAGCTTATTCCCAGATATTGTCATCTTTTGACGGAGTTGTCGAATTATGAGATTCAGATTCCAATGTCTGAGTTGGTAGACAAATTTGCAGATTCTCTACCACCATATTGGAACCAACATATTGATGTCCTAAAGGAGAAAGATGCTTATCAATATTGGACCATCAATGAGTTTATTCAAAAGCTGGAGAACAAAGAGATGGAAGAGAAGAGGAAAGCAAAAAGAGCACAATTTCCTTAAAATTCGGAGTTATATCATGGTGGTACATCTTCTACTTTGACTAGTTCAAGTACTAGTGGTACTGTTGCTCCACACATTGCTTGTGTGTCAAGTTTTATGGAACCACCCAAAACCCTGATGAACTATCTTGCTCAAACTTCATCTTACACACCACCATCATACACTACCACTTACATTCCACCTTTTTTACCAATGCAACAAGCAGCATGTTATTCAGCTAGCATGAATCAACCTCAACAACAATCCTACATTCCTCAAATGAACACAAGTCAACCAAATCAAAGTGCAATAGTGTTGGAGACATCTAACTAGAACAATGTCACAGTTGAAGTTGCTCAGCAACATGTCGCACTGGTATCTGCAATGGTAGCTTCTTACAATGGTCTGGTAGCTAGTCAAATTGGTAACAACAATCTAACCAGTGAAGACTATGCTCAAATCGACAAGGAGGAGATGGAGCTTATTGACATTCAGTGGGCGTTTGCTAGTGTTATGAGACGAGCAACAGAGTTCATAGAGAAGACTGGTAGAACTGATCTATCTACATCACCAAACACCACTTATGGGTTCAAAAAAGCCAAAGTCACATGTTTTAATTGTGGTGGTAAATGTCATTTCAAAAGGGAGTGCACACAGCCAGCTCAACAAGGTAACAGGAATCCATTCAACACCAATTATCAAAACCGTCAATCTCAGAATTAGGTAACCTATCAAAGCCAAAATAACAACTATCAATCACAAAACAATTACCAAAACCGACATAACACCTCACCAAACAATTCTACTAGACAAACAACTACACCAAGCCAGACTCAAAATCAAACATCACATAATCCAACCAGAACCATTATTTCCATTTCCACACCAAATAGCCAAACCTAAACTGAAAACCAAAACCAGGCGTTGGTGATCCAGAAGGATGAAGGTTTTGACTGGACTGGGATGCAACTGGGTGTTGAAGAGATTACAGCTGGTAATGTAGCGTGTGTTTCTCAGAAGATTGATTTAAAGGAGCCGGTGCTAGTTGAAGAAGTTTTGGAGAATAAGAAGATTTCTCAAGTGAAGATTGAGGACATGGTCGAAGAAGCTGATAATCCTGTTGAGAAGACTCCAGGAATGATTCTTGATTCAGTCACTGAAATTTCTGAAGAGCGTGATTCTATATTCTGATTCGGAGAGTGAGCCAGATTCGGAAGATAGTGTTAATTCACTAGATGATGACATTGATCAACTTCTGGCCGAAGCTGATTTTCTTATGACTCGGAAGTCATGGATAGTGGATGACGCTTTCACAAGAATTGATTATTCCAAGTTCTTTGCTGGAAAGGAAGCGCATTTTGCTTTGATGGTGATGACTGATCCTCTAAAACAGGTGAGTTCTGAATCTACTATAGATATGAACAGTGATAAATATTGTGAAAATTTTGATAGATTGACAGAGGAGAACAAGCAACTCAGGGTTCAACTTGAGAGTGCTAGAGTCAACTGTCAATCTTATCGCAAAGAAACACATGAATTCAGTAAAGTGCTTGATGGTTACAAAAAAGATATTTCTGATCTAAAGAAAACTCTTTCTTTATTAAAATTGGCCATAAACAATTATATCAATGAACTTGAAGAAACTAAACTAGATATGGCAACCATCAAATGCTTTGCTGAAAAGGTCAACAAAAATCTTGAAAGCTATAAACACATTGCTTATGTGGTTGACCATATCATTCAAGAACCCTCACAACCGAGTAGTGCAAACTACAAGGTTGTTCCATCTCCAGTGTTATTTGAGAATCACACTTTACATTCAATAACACCGGAGAGTTCAATCAAATTTGATTCTACATCGGATGATGAATCTAACACTTCTAGTGTTGGAGATCCACATTCCGATGTTATACCAATTTTGGGATTGAATAATGACGGAGTGATTGCTGTGACTGATGATTCTGACTCAGATGATGAGAAACCAGGGAAAGTGAGTGATATTCCCATTGAAAATCACATTATTACAAATGAACCTGTATCACCTTCTCAGATTTTACATCCGATGGCAAATGCTCATCGAGTGAATCAGTCAGTAAAGAAAGTTGAGAAAAATGAACCCGTTGACAAACCCGTCAAAGTATTTTATCGGATGGAAGGATCCGATAAGATTATTTCTGACGAAGAATATCCGATAAAATTTGCCAATTACTCAAAGATCGAGAAAATCTGACAGGAGAGTACTATTTGGTTTCATAAACATGAGAGGACCAATGATGTACCTTCAGAAATTTTAAAGAAAGTTTATCTAGATTTTCCAAAAGAACCTAAGGTTCACGCCACTGAGTTCATCAAGCCAAAAGAAAAGGCTAACAGTTTTCTTGAGCCGACTTACTCAAAGGACCCAGCTCCTGAGAGTTTGAGACGAAGGTGTGTGGATGACCAATATCCTATCACTTCTTATGCTAAGTCGAATGCCAAGAATGTGTTTGAGGAATACCGTGCATGTTTAAAGTGTGGGGAGAGAGGGCATTTACTTGCTCACTGCCCGTACGTGAGACATAAGAGGCACGAAGTGGAGATGAAGCAGACATATAGAAGTCAAGTCGACAATCATTGTTATCCACAAAGACGTTTTGTCCCTCAACCAGCACCATTTTATAATCAAAGCCGTTATTTTCAAAAGAGGGATAATCGTCAAATTGCATATGATCGTCATAACCGGGTAGCTATGGAAAAACCATTAAAGAAACCAGTGGTGAACACAACTGTTGATAGACAAAAGGTTCCACCAAAAGCTGCTATTAAATCATCAGTTGGACCTGTCTCTGTTAACTCAGAGAAGGTAACTAAGAAGGTTTCATTAAAAATGATACAAAGACACCGACTGAGATCCCAAAATCTCAGATCAGGATCTTGAAACATTCGGAACAATCTTGGTCACCGGTGGGTTCTCAAGGAGCTTCTACTTCAAAAGCAAATGAAAAATCTGAAAGTGAGAAGAATTTGATTTATCAGAAAAAGGTCAATTCAAATTCAAATGTTTGTGTTAAAGAATCTTTGAAATTGAATGTTCAAAGACCCAAGACCAAACAGGCTTGGGTCCACCGAAAGAACTAATGTCGTTACTTGAGATGTTTAGGGAGCTTCAGCTGGCCCTGTTAGCAGTCTTTGGATTGTTGACAGTGGAGCTTCTTGTCACATGACAGGGGATTTGTCGTTGTTATTTGATATCAGAAACATCAATGGCAGATATGTAGCATTTGCTGGAAATAAAGGAGGTTACATCACAATGGAGGGAAGTGTGAGTAACGAAATTGTAAGTTTTGAGAAGATCTCGTATGTGAAACAGATCGATTACAATCTGCTTAGTGTCAGTTAAATCTGCGAGAAACAGTTTTCTGTACACTTTGATGACAAATATTGCTATATTCTCAAACCCGTATTTGTTATTCCAAAAGAGTGGATCATGTTGAAAGCACCGAGAGTAAATAATCTTTGCATTCTAGATATGTCAAAGGCAATGACAACTCAGGGCCAAGTTACGTGTTTCCTCTCCAAGGCTACAAAGAAAGAATCTATTATGTGGCATAGGAGGATGGGACACATTCACCTCAGGAAAATGAATCATCTGGTGACGAATGGGCTTGTCGAAGGCGTTAATGTTAAACATTTTCATCTAAATGACAAGTGTGTGAGTTGCAAGAAGGGAAAGCAGCACAAACAGTTCCACAAACCAAAGAAAGTAAACTCTGTTGAAATGCCACTTGAGCGTTTGCACATGGACCTATTCAGACGTGTCAAGCATAAAAGTCATTGCGGAGAGCTTTACTGTCTTGTGGTTACTGATGATTATTCTAGATTTTTGTGGGTAATGTGTTTGCAATATAAAAGAGACACTTTTAACAATTTGAAAGTTCTGTTCACTCGTTTAGAGAATGTCTATGGTTTGAAAATCAAAAGAATTCGGTGTGATAATGGGACGGAGTTAAAAAATGCACAGATGGATGCTCTTTGTGAAGATAAAGGAATTCATCATGAATACAGTGCTCCGTATACCCCTCAACAAAACGGTGTCGTAGAAAGGAAAAACAGGAATCTAATTGAGGCGGCAAGAACAATGCTTGTGGATTCTAATCTTCCAGTAATATTCTGGAATGAAGCCATATACGCAGCATGTTACACATCGAATCGTGTGTTAACAGTGAAGAGGTTTGGCAAAACGTCTTATGAACTGTTGAACAGACGAAAGCCGAATTTGGAGTATCTAGAACCATTTGGAGCACCGTGTACTATGCTTAATCCATCTGAGAAGTTTGCACCAAAAGCCAAAGAGGGACTCTTTGATGGATATGCAACCCCGCTCAAACAGGTATTCAACAAACAAACTCGTCAGGTAGAGGAGTGGGCTAATGTTGAAGTTCAATGGTATACTCAAAATGTACAGGGTAGCGGTCCAGATTAGATGTATGATTAGAAAGACTTCTTTGAATCATTCAATCTAGATAACTTGATTGAAGAGGCTGTATTAAGACTTTATTACGAGTGTGAAAACGCAGTAACATCACCGTTGGTGCGTTCGATCACTGTAACTCCTCCAACAGCTTCTAATGATACCAATGTTCCTACAGCTGAAGAAGAAGTTTTCTAGGAAGCTTCCTGTAACATCGCGAAATTTTCCCCCGAATTTTTTTATAAACACCCTTATTTTTTTGTTACATTTTAAAAATGTGGTAAAGTCTTTATTTTTCCTCATTCACAACTTATATATATATATATATGTATATGTATATGTGTATAATAATAATAATAATAATAATAATAATAATACATAAAAAAAAAAAACAATAGTGTGGATTGATTTTTATTAATCTAAGCCCAAACCTAAACCCAAACCACCCTTTCCCTTTCCTTAGAATCAGACTGGGCCTGCTGAGCCCAAGCAGTCGGCCCAACCAGCCCAGCCCAAACCCCCCTCCTTTCAAGTCTGTTTAAAAAAAAATGTTGTTTCCCCCAGGGATCGAACCGGCGTCACTACACACTCACACACAAGCACGAACCAGCTGGGCCATACGTGATTATTGTTTTATCTCCCACGCGTGTTATATTAATACACTATTTCTTCTCTCCCTTCTCCCTCTTCGACGTGCAGCAACAGCAGCAGCATTATAAATAATAATTTTTTTTTTCTTTTTGACCAGCTTAATCATCCCAATTAATTCGCGATTGATCTAGATATGGTAAATTTCTTTATTTCCAGCCTCTTTCATCTCTGATTACACGATAATTATAACAAATCATTGACTAATTTTGAGATTATACGCGTTGATAATAAATCGTGGTCAAACCTTCCAATTAACATTAACCCTAATCCTCAGTATAAATTGAGGCATTCCGAACCTTGACAAATCGCTCACAACTCTCTCTCAATCTCTATTTCTCTCTGTCTCACTCTGATCGTTGCAATTTTGCTCGTAGTTTGACTTTAGCCTTGACCCGTCTATTATCATCAATTCTTCACAGTGGGTATGATTTCTTGTGTGGGTTATAGTCATCGGCATTCAAGCAACCATATCCCTAACATTAATCGGGCTATAGTTGCCTGAATCATTCAATTGTAATTCTAGGGTTTAATCATGTTTAATTTGGGGATAAACTAAATCGTGCATAATGTATTTAATTATTTTGAAACTGAAAATCTCACAACCACCGGCCTAGGCCAAGTGGTTGTGACCCTGGTTCTTCACACAGGTCACCCGGGTTCGAGTCCCGGCTCTGACCGGTTTTTGGTATTCTTTTCTTTCCTTTTTTAGCAAACAATTAATTATATATATATATTAATCCTTTTAATCATTTAAATTCTTTTTAAAATACCTAAACTATTTTATAAATTCTAAAAAAATTATCATTGTTTAATCTGATATAAAAGATTTATTTGTAATTTTTATTTTTCAGAAATTCATTTATTTAATAATTATAATAATTAAATCATTTTTATACAATTATATTTATAAAAATCCATTTATATATCAAAACAGTTTTATTAAATTCCCCAAAAATTATCCTAACTTTTTATAAAGTTAAACTTTACTGAAATAATTTTTAATTCAGTAAAATCATTTATTTTATATTTTTAATCAATTTTTGTTAGATTTAATCATAATTAATTCATAATAAATCCAATTTTCATCATTTTTGCACCAAAATTTTATACAAATTATTTTTAATCATTTAGAACAGAAATATGATTTTTTAAAATAAGATTTCTTTAATTTTAGTATTTTTGAATATTAAAGTTAATAATTGGCTATTTATAAATAAATAGATTTAAAAATCTATTTTAAATGAAATAATTTTATAAAAATTATTTTATTGCTTCAAACACTTTAATGTGCTCACTCAAAATTCAAATTTTATAAAAAGACTATCTTTCATAAATTATCCAATTTTCCTTTATTAATTAAACATTTTAATTTAAATTTCAACAATTGATTATCCCCAAATCGAAACCCTAGGATACACATATTAGTTAATTAGACTTAGACTTATTATATATTACCTCATTATAGGGTAATATTTGGAATCTTTTTGGGCAACACAAATTATCATATCTTTTCAACAAGTTAACATTTGCTAAGGTGAGTTTACATAGCCCCTTTTATCACCATTTTTGGGGTGAAACATGTTATAACATTTTCATTGCAATTCAATCATCAATGTGTCTATGTGTTTTCTATGTTGCATATTGTCTTGAGCATGATTAGAGTAAGCACCATTCTAGCATAATCATTAACATTGATCAGCCGACGGTATACATTGATAGATCTATTGGACTGACAATCCCACCCGGATACGTGCCTCCTACAAAGGTTACGTGGGTGTTTGTTATCGCATAACATATTCATTGGGACCATAAGTGTATGGTATGTATCATTTTATAACAGTCAACAGGGTTGATTATGCACTCGATTTATTTCTAATATGTTCTCACATATGGGCTAGATTAACATGGCACATGAATTGCATAACATTTTATTCATTTATCATCAAAAACCTATGTAATTCTCACCAACTTATGTTGACCCAAAATACTTTCAAAATTAACATGTTTCAGGTAACAATGAAGCTGAGGCTTGAGTTAGCATGAGGATTTATCTTGAAGTTATTTGAAGTTTTTGAAGTTATTATTTGATGTTATGTATTTAAATTCTTAGACATTATTTCACATTTTAGATATTATGTTTGAATAAATTATTTAAAATTTATATTATACCATGTGCTACTGAAAACAATCATCAAAACGTGGCACCCCGATGTTTCCGCCATCGGTTGGGGTGTTACAGATTGGTATCAGAGCCATGGTTATAGGGAATTAGGTTATTAGAAAAATAATCTAGTCTATAACCATAGGATTTAACAAGTACTTGCTTCTTTTGCTTGCTATTCTCTATCTCCTACTTCTTATCCCTACTTTCATCCCTACAAGAAGGTTGCCCTCCGTCACTGGATCCACTCTTAGACTGATAAGGCAAAATCCTCAGGTTTAACCTGAACCACCTTGAGATCTCGTCGAAGTTCTAGATCTTGATAACGAACACGTGCAATCTGGAAGGGTGAACGCCTGTATTCTGAGTCTTCTGTCTAGGCTGGCATTGCGCATATATCCCAATCAGACGAGGGACCCGGATGCCTACCTGGGAATTCTCGGGATGAGTGTTCACTTATAGGCTAAAGCATGTCTTCATATGTTATTAGAATTTAGAATCTTTGATAAGTCAACGTTTTCGTTTATTCGTTTTAATTAATGAATAAATGATTACATTCCTTATATAAACTCTCATTCATTTCATTGTGTCTATTACAGATCATGCCTCCTCGTCGCAGCACTCGCAACAACAATGGTGAGAATCACGAAGAAGGTGGTGATAACCATAACCACAACCATGACCAAGCTCCTAACCACAACAACAATGGGGTCGATGCTCAACTGGCTGCGATCATTTCTCAACAAATGGCACAGCAAATCGCAACTCTGGTTCCCAATTTACTTGCTCAGGTCATCCAATTGAACGGCAACGGGAATGGTCACAACAATGGCAATGGCAATGGTAATGGACCCCAAGCTTGCACCCTTAAGCATTTCAACTCTTGTAACCCTCCAAAGTTCAGCGGTGAAGAAGGAGCTACTGGACTCCTACAATGGTTTGAGGGCATTGAAAATACCTTCATTAACAGTGAATGCCCCGACAACTTTAAAGTCCGTTATGCCATGAGTGTTCTTCATAAGCGAGCACTCACTTGGTGGAATGAAGAAAAACGCACTCGCGGGGCTGAAGCTGCACTAGCCTTAACCTGGGATCAAGCTAAAGACATTATGAAGGCAGAGTTCTGTCCTCGTAATGAAATCAAGAAACTGGAAGACGAATTTTATGATCTTGCTCAAGACAGTGGGGAAAACCTTGCTTACAACACTCGCTTTCACGAACTTAGCTTACTGCTACCCCACAAAGCCACTCCTTTGCCCATTGCGATCGAAAAATACATTGGTGGCTTACCGATGCAGATTCAAGACACAGTGTGGGGAAGGAACCCTGCTACATTGGAAGAAGCAAAGCGTTTGGCTGCCACCCTAACAGATAACCATGTGAAGGCAGGAACCCTGACTCGTAAAGGGGAAAAGAAAAAGGATACTCCCCAACCTGCCGTCGAAATCAAAACTGAGGCCTCAACCAACGGGAAGAACAAGGTCAGGAATTTTGCAATAGACACCACTACCCCACCCACCAAGAAACAATACAATGGGAACCTACCTAAGTGTGACACCTGCCAGTATCACCATCCAACTCAAGTACCCTGTCGACAGTGCACCAATTGTCAGAGGTATGGGCATCTTGCGGAAGCTTGTCGAATCCCTGCTACAAACGCTCTTGATGCTCCAAATAATCCCGCTTGAGACCTCCGACTGCTCAACATCAAACCCTACCATTTGAATAATATCTACTTTCTCCTTAATTTCATGTATTGACACTTTTGAATCAGATAATAAATTCAAGTATTATCATAACATCTGTGTGTATGTTTGTTTTAATTGATTGCTTTATCAATACTTGCTTACTTGTACAACAAATAGTTGACTACTAAACAATCTACTTAACGATTGGTAGAGGTCATCATGTCTATCCAACAGTCGGGAGAGGCCCTACCACCTGCTCAACGACTGGCAGAGACTATCAGACCTGCTTAACAATCGGTAAAGTCATAAAAGGACGCAAAACCCTAATGTAAGGTAAATTGGTAATTACGGTCTGGAACGTAATCATGAATTTACAGGTACGTTAAGGTAGTGTGAAATTCCATCAAGGTTTTCAGTAGTTGACCAATTGTAAACACTAGTGTTTCTCTTAACTTCGGGACGAAGTTCCTAAAAGTAGGGGAGACTGTAACATCGCGAAATTTCCCCCCGAATTTTTTTATAAACACCCTTATTTTTTTGTTACATTTTAAAAATGTGGTAAAGTCTTTATTTTTCCTCATTCACAACTTATATATATATATATATATATATATATGTATAGGGGGTGGTTAAAATAAAAACCCACTCAAAACGAGTAAACTCGGGAAACTCTGACTTCCCGAACTTTTTATCATCTGAAAAAATTAGGGTATGTAATATACATGTTTTTAAGAGTTTTGAGCCAAAAAAAAACAAAAAAGCGCCGAGTGGATATTTTTAAAAAAAATAAATAAGTTTTTTGTGTTACATATGTAACATGTCTGTTTTTGTGTAACATACGTAACACAAAAAAAACTTATTTATTTTTTAAAAAAATATCCACTCGGCGCTTTTTTGATTTTTTTGGCTCAAAACTCTTAAAATCATGTATATTACATACCCTAATTTTTTCAGATGATAAAAAGCTTGGGAAGTTAGAGTTTACCGAGTTTACTCGTTTTAGAGGGTTTCCGGTATCCCTTTCCCTTATATGTATATGTATATGTGTATAATAATAATAATAATAATAATAATAATAATAATACATAAAAAAAAAAACAATAGTGTGGATTGATTTTTATTAATCTAAGCCCAAACCCAAACCCAAACCACCCTTTCCCTTTCCTTAGAATCAGACTGGGCCTGCTGAGCCCAAGCAGTCGGCCCAACCAGCCCAGCCCAAACCCCCCTCCTTTCAAGTCTGTTTAAAAAAAAAATGTTGTTTCCCCCAGGGATCGAACCGGCGTCACTACACACTCACACACAAGCACGAACCAGCTGGGCCATACGTGATTATTGTTTTATCTCCCACGCGTGTTATATTAATACACTATTTCTTCTCTCCCTTCTCCCTCTTCGACGTGCAGCAACAGCAGCAGCATTATAAATAATAATTTTTTTTTTCTTTTTGACCAGCTTAATCATCCCAATTAATTCGCGATTGATCTAGATATGGTAAATTTCTTTATTTCCGGCCTCTTTCATCTCTGATTACACGATAATTATAACAAATCATTGACTAATTTTGAGATTATACGCGTTGATAATAAATCGTGGTCAAACCTTCCAATTAACATTAACCCTAATCCTCAGTATAAATTGAGGCATTCCGAACCTTGACAAATCGCTCACAACTCTCTCTCAATCTCTATTTCTCTCTGTCTCACTCTGATCGTTGCAATTTTGCTCGTAGTTTGACTTTAGCCTTGACCCGTCTATTATCATCAATTCTTCACAGTGGGTATGATTTCTTGTGTGGGTTATAGTCATCGGCATTCAAGCAACCATAGCCCTAACATTAATCGGGCTATAGTTGCCTGAATCATTCAATTGTAATTCTAGGGTTTAATCATGTTTAATTTGGGGATAAACTAAATCGTGCATAATGTATTTAATTATTTTGAAACTGAAAATCTCACAACCACCGGCCTAGGCCAAGTGGTTGTGACCCTGGTTCTTCACACAGGTCACCCGGGTTCGAGTCCCGGCTCTGACCGGTTTTTGGTATTCTTTTCTTTCCTTTTTTAGCAAACAATTAATTATATATATATATTAATCCTTTTAATCATTTAAATTCTTTTTAAAATACCTAAACTATTTTATAAATTCTAAAAAAATTATCATTGTTTAATCTGATATAAAAGATTTATTTGTAATTTTTATTTTTCAGAAATTCATTTATTTAATAATTATAATAATTAAATCATTTTTATACAATTATATTTATAAAAATCCATTTATATATCAAAACAGTTTTATTAAATTCCCCAAAAATTATCCTAACTTTTTATAAAGTTAAACTTTACTGAAATAATTTTTAATTCAGTAAAATCATTTATTTTATATTTTTAATCAATTTTTGTTAGATTTAATCATAATTAATTCATAATAAATCCAATTTTCATCATTTTTGCACCAAAATTTTATACAAATTATTTTTAATCATTTAGAACAGAAATATGATTTTTTAAAATAAGATTTCTTTAATTTTAGTATTTTTGAATATTAAAGTTAATAATTGGCTATTTATAAATAAATAGATTTAAAAATCTATTTTAAATGAAATAATTTTATAAAAATTATTTTATTGCTTCAAACACTTTAATGTGCTCACTCAAAATTCAAATTTTATAAAAAGACTATCTTTCATAAATTATCCAATTTTCCTTTATTAATTAAACATTTTAATTTAAATTTCAACAATTGATTATCCCCAAATCGAAACCCTAGGATACACATATTAGTTAATTAGACTTAGACTTATTATATATTACCTCATTATAGGGTAATATTTGGAATCTTTTTGGGCAACACAAATTATCATATCTTTTCAACAAGTTAACATTTGCTAAGGTGAGTTTACATAGCCCCTTTTATCACCATTTTTGGGGTGAAACATGTTATAACATTTTCATTGCAATTCAATCATCAATGTGTCTATGTGTTTTCTATGTTGCATATTGTCTTGAGCATGATTAGAGTAAGCACCATTCTAGCATAATCATTAACATTGATCAGCCGACGGTATACATTGATAGATCTATTGGACTGACAATCCCACCCGGATACGTGCCTCCTACAAAGGTTACGTGGGTGTTTGTTATCGCATAACATATTCATTGGGACCATAAGTGTATGGTATGTATCATTTTATAACAGTCAACAGGGTTGATTATGCACTCGATTTATTTCTAATATGTTCTCACATATGGGCTAGATTAACATGGCACATGAATTGCATAACATTTTATTCATTTATCATCAAAAACCTATGTAATTCTCACCAACTTATGTTGACCCAAAATACTTTCAAAATTAACATGTTTCAGGTAACAATGAAGCTGAGGCTTGAGTTAGCATGAGGATTTATCTTGAAGTTATTTGAAGTTTTTGAAGTTATTATTTGATGTTATGTATTTAAATTCTTAGACATTATTTCACATTTTAGATATTATGTTTGAATAAATTATTTAAAATTTATATTATACCATGTGCTACTGAAAACAATCATCAAAACGTGGCACCCCGATGTTTCCGCCATCGGTTGGGGTGTTACACTTCCACTACTCTTAAATCATCAGAATCGGAAGATGATGATGATGTCACAAGTGAAGCTATTCTAGATCATGCTACAGAGACACCTCCAGTGAACCCAAATTCAAATGTTGCTTCATCATCCAACTTAGGTAATGATCTGGATTCGACAGAGAATTTGACTACTCAAACGGGAGTTCAAGTACCTGATCATCGGGAATCTCGGATTCATCGTATTCACCCGCTTGAGCAAGTGATTGGTGATCCTGGAAGTAGTGTTATGACTAGAGGACAACTTCGGAATGCAAACTCACCTGAAAATCTTGGCGCTTTAGCTTTATATGCAAAAATTCACAAATCTGGTTGTCAGAATGACTGGTCCTTTGCTTGTTATGTTTCGTAGGTCGAGCCGCCGACTTACAAGGATGCTCTTTTGGATGATTCTTGGGTAGAGGTGATGCAAGATGAGTTATTGCAGTTTCAGAAACTGGGTGTGTGGACACTAATAGATTTAGCTCTAGGCAGAAAGAAAATTGGAACTAAATGGGTTTTCAAGTGCAAAAAGGATGATAGAGGCATAATCGTGAGAAACAGAGCTCGACTGGTAGTTCAAGGTTTTCATCAAGTGGAAGGAATTGACTACAACGAGATTTATGCACCCGTGGCACGTTTAGAAGCTATTCGTATGTTTCTAGCATTTTCCTCATACGAGAAATTCAAGGTGTATCAAATGGATGTCAAGAGTGCGTTTCTTTACGGTGTGGTCAAGGAAGAGGTATACGTCGGTCAACCTCCAGGCTTTAAAGATCCTATCCACCGGGATAAGGTTTACGTTCTCAACAAAGCACTATACGGGTTGCACCAAGCTCCACGACAATGGTATGAGGAGCTGAGCACGTACCTACTATCTATAGGATTCAAACGCGGTTTTGTAGACTGCACTCTGTTCACCAAAAGAACATGGGATGACTTGCTTCTCGTCCAGATTTATGTTGATGATATTATTTTTGGTTCTACTAACGAACTTTTGCTCAAAGAATTTGAAAAAGTAATGCAGGAAAAGTTCGAGATGAGTGCGATGGGAGAAATGCAGTTTTTCCTCGGCTTGCAGATGGAATAAAGACCAACGGGGATCTTTATTCACCAAACCAAATACGTATCTGAAGTCTTGAGCCGACTCTAGATGGAAGATTCGAAGCCGATGGATACCCCAATACAACCTAATCACACACAGGATTGGAGTTGATGCTAATGGGGAGCTGACTGATCCTTTTACATACAAAGCAATCGTCGGATCTCTGATGTATCTCACCGCATCCAAACTAGACATAATGTTCGCTACATGTCTCTACGCACGATATCAGTCGAAGCCGAAACAAAGTCATCTTGCAGCTGTCAAACGGATCCTACGATATCTGAAGGGTTGTCCGTCGAGAGGACTATGGTACCCTAATGATGATAATTTTGACCTAATTGCTTTTAGTGATGCAGATTGGGGAGGTTGTGACAAAGACAGCAAATCCACAACGGCTGGATGTCAATTTTTGGGGAGTGTAAGAAGCAGACGGCAGTCACACTATCTACATGTGAAGCAGAATATGTGTCAGCTTCAAGTTGCTGCTCACAGGTTCTGTGGATTCAACAACAGATGGTTTATTACGGTTTGCAATTTCTAAAAACCCCTATTCATTGTGACAACGAAGCCGCAATTGCATTAACTATAGACACGGTCAATCACCCAAAAGCCAAACATATTCGGATTAAGTATCACTTTATCCGAGATTGTTATGCCAAAGAGTTTATTGATATGGCCAAAACTCACACTAATTACCAACGTGCAAATCTTTTTACCAAAGCTTTCGATAGATCTCGATTTGAATTTTTATTAAAAGCTAATGGTATAAAAGAGAAACAAGACTCATCATCACCTCAGTTTATCATTTTTAGTTTTAGTTTTACTGTTTTTCAAAAATTCAAAAACCCAAAAATATGTTTTACATTTTAGGGGGAGTTTTTAGATTTTCAAAAAAACCAAAAACATTGAAAAATCCAAAAAGCCATAAAAATTAGAAAAACCCAAAATGATTTTCCTGGAATAAAAGAGGAAATGATAGTACATCAGTGGGGATCTGACACATGCTAAAGATTTGAAATGTTATATAAAGCCGTGTGTTGGGTCTATGTGATGTGCTGGTAGGCTTCGTAGACCTATTACTGAGTGTTAGATACATACATATCAAATGAATTGTTTTGTGGATGAACTCCTCATTGGCATATGGTCTTAGTACCGTAATTTCGTTTAATAGGGTTTTTGTACAAAATTCAGAGGTTCCGGGTCGTTATGTTATTAGTTATCTAGGGATAGCCTTTCTGATCTTTTGTCGTAAGGTTTTACGGACCGAGATCAGACAGGGTATCTTGCTAAAAGAGCTTTAATTCCAAAACCTAAAGTTACCGAATTGAGGAACTTTCCATGTATGACGATAATCAAAGATTATCTAATGCATCGTATCCAATCATTGATGAAAATCATGATTTATATTAGCCCTCAACCTCGTAGAGTGCATATGTTACTTTGCAGCATTGATTTGCTGACCTGTACACCTCTGTGCCTCAATACCTTGTAAAATTACAGATAACAAAAGCATAATCACGCGTTACAATGAGTCTTTGTGCAAATTTTCCTTGATACGGGAGTATGTCGTGTGCGTGGGAACCACGGACAATTTTGTTTCTACTATAGATAATCGTATCAAACACTGCATAAAAGACTACATGAGAGCTTATGTGGATAACAATTTTGTCTTTCGCTTGGGATGTTAATGCGGGATGTGACTATGACAAGAAACTGGGAAAGTTGGTGAAGATTACGAAAGAAAAGAAGAAACCTAAACAAACTTTTGAACCAGTCATGAGCAAATAGCAGAAGACGTTATTGCGCATCTAGCTGATGAATAAGTAGATGGACGAAGCGTGAAGGCAATCCAAGCAATAGTCGAGGGGGAGTTTGTTGATACACGTTTTGCGACTAGTGCTATTGGATTGCACATTCTATTATGTTTTGGTGAATTCGAAGGGTCGAAGATGGATATTAGAAGGTCGAAGGTGGCTGATAATGGTCGAAGGTGGAGTATGCAGGTCGAATATGGAAGTCTGAATTGCTATTGCTATGTGCTGATTCGTCCATTTGGAGGGGCGAACCTGCCCTTACGGGGGGGGGGGGGGGGGGCGAATGTGCAGGCCTATATAAACTGAAAATTTGATTTTAATGTTAACTTTTGTCATTTGTATTCCCCATTCGACATGCATTTCTCTCTAGTGTTCTAAGCTTTTCTGAAAAGTGTTTATTTCATTGTAAACAACGTTTTTTAAGATTAATTGATATTGTTTATTAATGAAATGGATCTTAAAAGGTGATTTGCGTGTTTTTGTTCATATTATTACCATTTCGTAACTGATTTAGGGATTCCGCACCTAATTTGGTAGACTTGTTTGATCAAACTACTTGTTTTTGACAAAATGATCCTCTACACTGTTCATAAAGATTAATGGAGATAAACATGATGTTATGAGATGATTTTTGTATATATTGCATGAGTTTGCATGTTCTTGATGTTTTAGACTTCTAGGGTTTATGATCGATGATGATTAACATGTATCTTGATAGATCTTGATCAGGTTATGTGTTATTCATGTTATATGATGTTGTTGAGTATTGTTAATCATTAATATGCAAAGATAGTGATTAAAACTAGGGTTTATACATGATTTAAAATCTGGACAGAATGATTTAATCAAATTGCAGAGGCTATAACATGATGATAAAATGTTTGTTTTGATGATTTCTTTGTATGAAAATATTATACATGGTCTTAGCTTTTCATAATGGGCAAAATCATCTATTTTGGACGTCGTTTGCTAGGTTTTTGGAATTTTCTTTGATTAAAGGTCATATCAGATATTCGAATTAGTAAATTGGGTCAACTTTAAACGATCATAACTTGAATTTTACAAAGAGTTAGATTATGAAATTTGGACAGTAGGTCGCATTGATTAAACTTGACTTTTCCAAGTAGATTCATCCCGTTTGGATGAATACACACTTTTTGTGTATGGTTTTGTCATGAACCAAAGATATGGACTTTTCCGATAGACTCCCTGGAATATTTAGTAATGTTTTGGGAGTCTAATTCATTGGAAGTATTTTTAATAAATTGGTTTTCACAACACATAATCTGTCCTAAAAACGCAGATTATGTAATGTACACTTATGTGGCTATTTGGAGTCTTGTATGACTTGTATTTGACATGAACTTATATGAGCATAACTGATGTTAATCATTTTGTTCACCAACAGGTCCGTAGGGTCTACTTGTGCATTTATAATCATTAGGTGTCACTTACACGGTTTTGAACTTTTAAACGTCTTAGACAAACGGGCTATATGGTGTATTGATTGTACACATATACTCAATTAGTGACACATGTAATAGGGAGTCGGTAGCACATCCTATTCGTGAAGTTTGGATTATTTGCTTGCATCCTAAGGTGAGTTTCACTACTTTTTCTCAAAAGCATGCGTCTCGGGTTTGAGACAACTTTGGTAAACGTTTTCTAGTCCGGTTTGGGACTACTTTTACATCTCGGGTTTTGAGATGCTTTGACTCCTTGTGTGGGTCGGGTTTTGACTCCTTGTGTGGGTTGGGTTTTGACTCCTTGTGAGGGTCGCGTTTACGATTCCTTGTGTGGATCGCGCTTTTTATCAGTTTACAACTTTAACTGTCCTTTGTGAACTAAACACACTCTATCACTTTAAGTCCTTACATATTATTCGGTTAATCGCTGGAGGTGAACGGGGTATTAGTTGATAGCGCTATTAGGTTGTGCAGCAACCTCATGCTTGAGGTGCTTGTGTCACGGGCATGAACTTCTGACCACATCATTCCTACTAGTGTTGATAGACACTAGTATTAAGGCAGTTTAACGTATGTTAATACATTTCTGAAGCTTCCCAATAATCACATGTTTAGTTACAATGAGTGGGCTACCTACCCCTGACAAGCTTAAAACTGATGACTCTTATGACTTTTGCAATCGGCAACTTTACACTTGTTATTTAAACTGTGAACTCACCAACATTGTTTGTTCACCCACGATATACATGCTTTTGCAGGTAGTTAGCCTCCGGTGCCACGATTAGAAAGCACTGCACACTTCACTGC
This sequence comes from Ambrosia trifida, assembly GCA_028751855.1. Taxonomy (NCBI): domain Eukaryota; kingdom Viridiplantae; phylum Streptophyta; class Magnoliopsida; order Asterales; family Asteraceae; genus Ambrosia; species Ambrosia trifida. The sequence continues at coordinate 147,438,754 of CM054124.1, read as the reverse complement.
ATTTGGGTCTAGGCATACATCTAAATTTAATTCTATGCTTTTACGTTTTCTTTAATATGGTTTTATATTGGGCGCGTTATTTTGCGCATGGTTTTAAACTACCTATATTTGGTTTACGCTTCCGCAACTTAACTAACTTTTTGGTAAATGCTAAACTTGATTTTTGAAACGAACTAAATGGTTTGGGCATTTAGAGTCGTTCTTATGACTTATGGCTATGGGATCCTGGTATGTCATGCGCCTCGCGGTATAAACTCTGTAGTGGATATTTGAGGGTGTGACAAATTGGTATCAGAGCCATTAGTTATAGTGAACTAGGACTACATGTTGAGTCTAGTCTATAATTATCATAGCATAAGTATTAGTACACTCACAGCTTAAGTGCACAACTAGGTTTTAGCTACAAATATCTACAACACATGATTTCAGGAGATATGTTATCTTCTAGTTCTAAACCTGATTCTGAACATGTCACTGGTGGGGACCCAGGGTTACACCAGGTGGCGCATTACTGGAATTAGTATCCTAACAAACATCATGGATGAGGAAACGACTATAATACAGGTGAGAGAGCCCTTGCGAGCGTTGTGGCGCACGTACACGGAATGCTACACGACGCCTATAACGCGGTACCACTAAACCGAATCGAACTCGAAGGAATCAAATACTGATACTTATCCTTTTCCTTACTTAGCAAGGAGACAATTAGTTCCTGTTCCTTGTTGCTTGATCTTTCTTACTTCCATTCGAAACTCAGACGAGACTGGTTACTTAAGTAGAATTTTATTCTTACTTTAGTACATTTATGCCCAGTACGAGCGAGCGATTGTATGACATGCATGTCACTGTTCCTCGTGATTATATAGTAGATTCATGGGAACACATTCAGATCGGGGCTTGTTACACACACGCTTCGGGAGTTATGTAAAGCCTACGACGCAGTGCATTATCTCAAGGGAAGACGAAACCTACCAATGACTAACAGCCATGATTGGAGGAACGAGTGGTGTAGCTGACCACTGAACTAACCTACACAGGACCGGAGCGGGAGACTATACACGACGAGATCCATATAACACTGATACCCGCGAAAGAGGAAGAAGAAGGGATGAAAAGGGAAACCTGAGTAGGACGGACACATGGAAAGGGAGGATGAAGGCTCTACTATCTCGACAGAGCATGGCGGCGATTTGCTCCTACCTTTCCTTACTTATCTTTTCTTTTTTTTTCTTTTCTTTTGTGAACTTAGATAAGATTGAGTTCTTATGATCAACAATAGGGTAGTTGAAGCCCTCACATCTTTCCAAGCTGGTAAAGATCTATTCTGCTAAATCATTCTTTTCCCTTGACCTCCGCATTTGAACTTTCTTATCCCTTGAACGCATATTCTGCAACAACAACTCGCTGGTGTATTTCCAAGACTTTTATGGGTTGTAAACCTCAATAACTCCAACGGGACTGAAGGAGACTGTTTGATTACTTCGATAGTATAAGCCTTTGCCATGTGCAATTGCCCCAGGTAGGATGGGTAATGTATGCTACATGCACACTCGATGAGTTACAGATGCTTGGGTAGAGAATGTATCACCCTATGACGAAATTTAGAAATTTGTTATCTAAAAACGGTTGAGTCTGAGACCAAAAGGGTTGGTCCCACAGATTCGTGGCAGGGCTACTACAGCTCACCTACCCAGAATCTAACAAATCTTTCACCTGGCTCGCAACCTCACTGACGAGGCTGTCGAGCATGGTACTTTTACACAGCATAGTGCTTCATCTTTTGCCGTTGGTGATAGCAAGAGAACGTTGAATGATGAGAAATATAAGTCCTCCAATAGGAATAGCTAGCATAGCAACAACAACGAGGTGCTGGGAAAAGGGTATTCCTAGTGTCGGAGTGAGACCCACTTCAAGAGGAATTATCCCAGCTCAACCACAATAGCAACAAAGGCCACAAAAACCTCGATGGTTCTCGGGAAATAGTTTGCGTAGTTGGTTTAGGAGAAGCCAAGAGCGACAAGAATGTGTTGACAAGCATGTTTTCTGTGAAAGACAATCTTGTTGCTGTCCTTTTCGATCCCAGTGCGAATATCAGCTTTGTATGCTTAAAACTTAGCAAATTCCTAAGGTTAGCCCCTACTCTTCTTGAGACCCCACACTCAATAGAGCTAGATGATGATTAGCCTCTTGAGGTGACCCATGTTCATCACGATTGTAAGTTTGAACTAGATGGCCAACTGGTTACCATTGATCTCATACCTATCACCTTGGGAAGCTTTGATATTGTTGTAGGCGTGGATTGATTGTCCAAACAACGTGCTGAAATTCTCTGTCAGGAGAAAATTGTTCGTATCCCTCTCCCTAGTGGAGAACTGTCATCTATTCAGGGTGATAGTTGTGGTGCCATGGGGGGCATCATCTCATTCTTGAAAGACCATGTGAAAGAGCTATCCAGCCATTCTGGCTAACATTTCTAACACTCGAGTTGAAGTTGAAATGGGGATTGAGGACATCCCTGTAGTTCGTGATTTCCCAGATGTATTCCCAGGGGAACTACCTGGACTTCCACTTGTTTGTCAAGTGGAGTTTCAAATTGATCTTGCACCTAGAACGGCCCCAGTTGCACACGCACCATACCGCCTAACACCAAGTGAACTTCAAGGGCTATCTACCCAACTCCAAGAGCTATTGGATAGGGGTTTCATTAGGCCTATTTCTTTGCCTTGGGGAGCCCCAGTCCTTTTTGTTAAGAAGAAGGATGGGAGTTTCCGCATGTGTATTGATTATCGGGAATTGAATAAGGTGTTGGTTAAAAACCGCTACCCTTTGCCTTGTATTGATGACTTGTTCGACCAGCTTCAAGGGTCGAGTTTCTATTCTAAGATTGACTTGAGGCCAGGGTATCATCAGCTGAGAGTCCGAGAGGAGGATGTGGCAAAAACAGCCTTTCGAACTTGTTATGGACATTATGAGTTCTTGGTGATGCCATTTAGGCTAACCAATGCACCGGCTGTGTTCAGGGACCTTATGAACCGCATGTGTAAGCATTATTTGGACAATTCGTCATAGTGTTAATAGATGACATATTGATTTATTCTAAGAGAAGGGAAGAGCACGAGCAACACCTGCAGTTGATCTTAGAACTCTTGAGGAATGAGCAACTATATGCAAAATTCTCCAAGTGTGACTTCTGGGTTCGAGAGGTCCAATTTCTGGGACATGTGGTTAACGAGGCAGGAATACATGTCGATCCCGCCAAGATTGATGCTATTAAAAAGTGGGAGGCTCCTAAGACTCCTACAGAGGTGCGCCAGTTTCTTGGTCTTGCGGGATATTATCACATATTCATTGAGGGATTCTCTAAGATCGCTCAACCCCTCACTGCTTTGACACAGAAGGGTATTACTTACAAGTGGGGAGATGCCCAAGAATCTGCTTTTCAATTATTAAAGGCAAAACTCTGCAATGAACCCGTATTATCATTACCTGAGGGAACAGAGGACTTTGTGGTGTACTGTGATGCGTTTATCCAAGGGTTAGGGTGAGTGCTGATGCAGCCTGATAAGGTGATCGTGTATGCTTCACGTCAATTGAAGGTTCATAAGAAGAATTATACCACCCACGACTTGGAACTAGGAGCGGTGATTTTTTCTCTAAAGATTTGGAAGCATTATCTCTATGGAACAAAGTGTACGATCTTCACTGATCACAAAAGCCTCCAACACATATTCGATTACAAGGAGCTGAACATGCGACAACGTCGATGGGTCGAGCTTCTGAATGACTATGACTGCGCCATCAAATATCATCTGGGGAAAGCTAATGTAGTAGCGGATGCCCTTAGTCATAAGGAAACGAAACCCAAACGGGTACAAGCTTTACAACTCACTATTCGTTATAATCTTCCTGATAACATACATGAAGCCCAGGGTGAGGCCTTGAAGGAAGAAAACGTCGGGCTTAAGACACTGCATTGTGCTGATAAGCACCTGGAACTGAGGGCAGATGGTCTTCAGTATTTCATGAATCAAGTATGGATTCCACGTTCTGGAGACCTCAGACAACTTGTGCTCGAAGAGGCTCACATCTCTCGTTATTCGGTACATCCTGGTTCGGATAAGATGTACCAAGAACTCAAAACTCTTTACTAGTGGCCAAACATGAAAGCTGAGATAGCCACTTATGTTAGTAAGTGCTTGACTTGTGCAAATGTTAAGATTGAATGTGACACCCGGCATGTTTAGGTTAACATTTTCACAAACATAAGTCTACCTTAGCGAAAAACTTTTATTTAAACATATTTAACTAGTTCAGTCGAATCAGATTACATTTCGTATTGTCCAGGGTTCAATGATTCGGAGGATCATTGGGTTAATCACACACACAAGTCATGAGTCCCGTTGTTGGTGAATTACATGAATTAGATAAACTAACAAACATGAATTGATCGGTATATGGTAAAGAATATGCAAATACGTGTTTAAATGATGTTTAAATGATTATCCATGGTCCTTGATGATTAACATATGTTAGGATTGCATGTTCATGTGTTAGGATGTGTTAAAATGCGTTAAAACGACAAAACTGGAAAACTTAGAAAGACCCAGTCTTGGTTCGACCTGTAGGGGGTCGAACCAGACATTCAAAAGCTTAATAGCTTCCTTCGACCACATCCAGTCTCCTTCGACCTATGCATAGGGTCGAACTAGGCATCAGTATAAATACCATACTTTGTCATTTTTCATCATTTCACAAACCCTAAATGCCTCTAAACACTCTCTAGCAACTTTAATCACTGGGGAAGGAGTTTTTGCTCTTGTTTTTCATAATCTAAGCTACAAACATGTCACACCCCAAATTTCCTCGACGGTCATGAACTCTTAACACTTTTACTATGTAGCGTAATATACGCCTAAGACTCTTGTGAACTTTGAACGCCATTTCTAATCCTCTTGGATCTCCATTCTTAAGGTATTGCCTATTCCAACCATGCCATTGCCAAAATCTAAACCTGAAAGACATACTTAAAGACATCAATATAAAGTTGGTGAGTTCATGGTTTTATGTTTATTTTTCATAAAACCCATTTTAGTGAACCACTTTAGATATGTTCTTAAGATCATTCAAGAAAGCTTAATATAGTTTACACATATGGTTATTTGGGAATCATCTTCTAAAAGAAATCTTTTGTTCATTTTTTTACTCGACGCACTAAACCGCCTAATTACCTTCCCGTAAGTATATAAAAACAACATCTGGTTCCTGACGATCGAATTACCATATTTTTAATGACTCTTAACAACTTTCTTATTTGTTTTAAGACAATTTTACCACTTTACTTATTTAAGATGCATAAAGGTTTAGTTTAGCAAGTATGATAGAGTACTATTCGAAGTGAATCATGTAGACTAGCTAAAATCTAACATGGATGATGTAACCTACGACGCTTAATCAAACTACAACAATTTGCCTCTCAAGCTACAACCCCAATTTAATGTGGAAACAAATTTTAAAGGTTATGTTTTACCTAAACAAAAATATTCACCGAAACAGTAAGGGTCGTCAACCCGATAGATCTACCAACATAAACTACGGCTCTAGTTAAGAGTTAATGATTAAGTCGTGCAGAGAGAGAGTCAGTCCGTCGACGACTTAAGGGTACTAATACAAACATTAATACCATTTGCACAAGACCTAATGCCATCAAGCATTCAGCAAATTCTAGTCCTACTCTTCATACAACATATTAATCCATTTAATTCTTTTTTTATCCATACATGACTTTATGAAAACATCTGTAACTTTAACCGTTATCAATAACTTTATTACGCTATATAATAAACACGTTTTCATAAAACAAGTATGCCTTTCCCCCAAAAACAGTTATAAAGCAGTAAAAAGTGGGGTCATGAACTCACCTCGATATCCTTGCTTAGCTGGTTATCAAAGCTCGATTCTTTAACCCTTTCCTTCGGTCCTAATTACCAATAAAGGACACCTTAAAGTCTAGCACGAAAGCCTAGCCTATTATCCAGTTATCTAGACTCGTATGTACGAATCCAAGTCTAGAGAGTGTTGTAACTCAACGAACCGATCGCGAATTAACTTAATTTATGTGTTAACATACGATATAGTATCCAAGTTGTGTACTTGTTACCATTCATGTGTAACCTACGTTGGACTAGTGCTACGAAACGTTTAGCTCATCTTGAGTCATAACTTACCTTGTAAATCGGATAAATATAATTATTTTGGACCTTCATTTCTAGGAAAATATATATATACTTTGCAAAATATGATTCTTGAATCCGTACAAAAATTATTATTTAGTTACGAAAATCCTCAGAAAACTCGTTATATATGATGTTTGACAGAACCATATATATATATATATATATATATGTACATGTTCTCAAAACGTTATTCAGAATTTACATACACACTTAGTATAAATACCTTTGTCAAAATGTCGTGATATATTATATAAAATATATTTATCTACATATGGAAAGTTATAAAAACGCCAAATAATATTGCACACGTTGTGCTCTAGATTTTATAAAATTTCGGCAGAGTTTCCTTTGTTTTTATAGAATCCAAACAACACACGTCGTCTACAATTTTCTCAAAATCAATTTATATACTTAAGACACTCAATATATTTATCCGTATTTCCAATGGACGAGACTCTATACCTTTCGACACTTTTCATAAAAAAATATTATACCATTACATATAATAATAATACTAATAATACATACATATATATATATATAATATATTGTCCAACGGTTTAGTCCAATATACAATATTATCGAATCTCGCTTTAACATGCAATATCATTTATCCAATAATATCGTTAATTCGTTTCGCGAGTCGCAATCGTTTCGTATTTATAACTTATATACACATTTATATATAAAATAACTTCAAAACTAAATATTATACCCTTTATACACGCATGCAACTCCTTCTTCGAACAGATCTGACCGAACCCGAAACCAAACCTATTCTAAAACGACTCCTGTCTAAGCTCCAATCCTTCAAATCTAAACCATTTTCTAATCCGTGCATCCGGGACCCGAACCTAAACCAAACCTTATTTAGACCCGGATCTGACCTGAGCACCACTCGAAACCAACATGCAGACCACTATCCATAGAGGGATTGAGTTAGAACCAAACCAAACCAAATCGAACCATAGTCAAAACCGCACCTGAAACCATCAACATCCATGACAGAACCAGACTAGAACCAGTCCAGATCTGGTCTGTCCGGCCCTAACCACAACCGAACACCCTGATCGGCCATCATGCAGCCACAAAATCCAACCTTATATCCACAATCGGACCATACTTCGGCTCCAATCGGTCACCACAACCACCCGAGAGCCTATCAGACCACAACCTGAACCCACTGAGCCAAAATCACACTCGAACAAGACATCAGCAAACCAGCTAACCCAAACTCGAGATCTGGTCCAATTACCACTGCCGCCTCTGTCTGCTCCGCCAACCACCACCCGAACCAGCAACATACAGCCTTCAATTGGACCTTCCACAACCACCTTGGATCGCCGTCCCCTTTCACATGAACATGACCCTTCATCTTCACCCATTAACCACCACACCATTCGAACCATCACCCGATTCCACCATCTCCGCCCCCCTTTCAGGGCCTGAAACAGTGCGCCGCTACTACCCCTTCTTCTACATGATTTGGGCTTCGGACCACCCTGCCGCCGCTGCCACCAAGGAGTCGTGGTCAGCCGTCTCTGCTGCAAGGAGAGGAGAGAGAGATGAGGTAGGGAGAGAGTAGATAGAGAGAGTGGCGTGAGAGATAGATTGAGAGGTTTAGAGTTTTTGTTATGGTTGTTTGATAAAATGAGAAGGAAGAAGAAGATTGAGGGCTTTTATAGCTAGGGCTAAATGTTGGTAGGTAGACACCGTGTATCGAACCCATTAAAACGCGAAACACCTCGGTTTACATTTAGGCTCGATAATTAATTATAAAAATTAGTCGTTTTTACTCAAAATCTAAGATATAGCCAAACTAAGCTAAAATATAATTAATTTCGGCATCCTACGCGTTCTTTCAAAACGTCTGTTAGAATCGTTTTAACTCAAACGATTACCATTTCCCCCATCTAAACGATCTGGTAGCTTTCGATACTTAATAATTAATATAATATAAAATAAATAATTATTTCGAAAGCACAAATGCGGCTAAAACCACGCATTTCGATATCCGGTTCTCTTGTCGGTTGCTCTCCGCGTTCTCCAAATGCTACATTTTAATGCATTCCTCAAGCCGATTCCTCATCCGATTGATCCATCAGTAAATACGTGCTGTATTTACATGTAATAACTCTGTGTTTGTCCAATCTAACAGATTCCTACTGATGTCAGTTCGTTAGCGTTAAGATGCACAGTTTTTTCTTTAGAACATCTAGACGTCCACGAACTCCAAGAATGACATCGTTGGACTCGTAACAACTTAACTTAATCAAAATCATCCTTAATATATGCCAAACATATAAGAAACGTGATTATGATCCAGTCAAAGGTTGACCGAAATTTACCAAATTTAGGGATTGGATTCATGATGTTATTATAGGTAATATGGTTAGGGGTTTTGTTTGTTTTGGGGATTTTGATAGATTTAGGGATTGGATTCATGATGTTATTATAGGTAATATGGTTAGGGGTTTTGTTTCAGATGATAATCTGAACATGATGAGTGGATTTTTGAATGATTTCAGAAAGTTTCCTAATTAGGTAAAGTTTTCATGCATGATGTGACGTTTCCATAATTTTGCCATTTTGGGTAAGTATTAAAACGGATTGATTCTGGAATAAAATTGGTAGGGTTTTGTAGGGTTATGTTATTCATACTTGACAGCAGTGTTTCATGATGTTTTGTGATGTTTTCGGATAGTTTTGATGCGATTTGATGTGTTTTAGGAAGTATAGGACTACAGGGGTCGAACCTGGAACTCCTTCAACCAGCGTGGGGTCAAAGGTAGGTGCTCAGGGGTCGAACGTGGCTTCCTGTAGGTCGAATGTGGCTTTCTTAGGACGAACGAACTTGATTTAGGTCGAATTAACACATGTTAAGGTCGAATGAACATGTGTTAAGGTCGAATGAACTTATATTAGGTTGTATGAACTTGTGTATAGGTCGAATGAGTCGCACAGGGGTCGAACCAAGTTCATATGGGTCAAACCTGGACATTTGTTATTTTGATTCGACCTTACAACTCCATATGTGCTATTTTTGATGCAAACTAAGTGTCATATGCTTGAAACTTATATGTTAATCCTAGGTACTTGATTAATTGTTGTAATGGGTCACCAACGGGGTGTCAGGTCTGTCTGGTATGTCCGGTTAACACTCAAACACATTTTAAACACACGTAGTCAAGATCTGGACAATCGGGGACTAGTTAGCCTTCGGGTTAGTAGTCAATAAACTTACTTGAACTCATTGATAGGTCGCCTTTAGTTGGGGCTATCACACACATGTCAGATTTCTATTTATCGGAAGACGCACTCTAAGGTGAGTTTCACGGCCCCACTCTTTACTGGTTTTACATTTTCGGGGGAGAAAACATATTGTATTCTTTAAATGTGTGTCAACTATGTTTTCATAAAAGATGTGTCAATTACGTTTGGTATTTATGTATTCATTATGTTTTGGAGTATTCATTGATTTTCTATGCGTAGTGAGAATTCGTTTTAGGATCGAAATCACGAACTGTGATCTCACGAATACCAACCGTAGAGTGCGGAATCCCCTCCGATCGTGCAAAATGATTCAGAAATAAACATAAACGATCGTGATGAAAACAAATAACGAATCACCGAGCAATTTTCATAACTTTACTCTTGTATTGGATCAAATATCAATGATTACAAATGAAATCCTAGACCTAATTCAAACAATATCACACACACACAAACTGGCAAAAGCTCCAAATGATAACCCTCTTTAAAAATAACTAACTTTTCCCTATTTATAGACTCACACCTTCGCCCCTTTCAAGAGGTCGAAGGTGTTCATTCGACCCTTTAAGGGTTCGAATGAAGCCTTCTTCTTCATTCAATCTTCATTCGACCAAAGATAAACTACATTCGACCTTCCGACTGGTCGAATGTATATTTAAGCTAATATCTTGGTCTTTTTCTGATTATCTGAACCTTCGACATGTAGTACCGGATCACTAGCTGGGGACATACATGAATAATACACTTACAATCTCCCCCTTGGACCTAGCTAGTGATGTACCAAATCAGAAAGTTATCAATTCTTCAAGTCTTGCATTCATCATCTTGAACGACTTGAAAACTTTCCATCTTCATGCATGTTTGTGTTGAAGTTCTTGTCTGTCTCTACAGTAAGCTTCAAAATCTTAGACAGACTTAAGAAATCTTGGCTTTGTCATTTGTTGGTCCAGAGATGAAGACAAAATCAATCTTGAGTTCTTCAATCTTCAATCATTTCTTTAACAACCTCTTACTAGCTTCTGTTGTTCTGATGATCTTAATGTTCAAGTTTGGGTCTTGTTCAGTTACATGCATTGTCTATGAGTCTTGAGTAGTGCACCTGTTGTGTTTGATTCTGCAGAAAAATTTACTAAAAACTGCACAAACTACAACCAGCGTTAGACACGACAAAAATCTCGGAAGTACTCTTCACATTCCTTTTGACCCTCAATAGTTCTCCCCCCGAACTATAAAACAATTTATTATTTACACCAGAAACTTGAAAATTTGCAATTTGATTTCCTTTTTACAACTCTTGAGCATCTTAGCTTTCACATAAAGTATCCCAACATCGGTTATCGAAAATAAAGTAGAAACAAAACATTTTGATTTTTCAAAGTTTATGCTAAAACACACCAAAAATCTTTTTGAATTTTCAAATGGAATTTCATAAAAGTAAACTAAACATATTTTGTGAACTTTCCGGTAAGAGGATCATATCAGTATTGGAACAGTCAGTCAAAACTCTATTTGATCAATTTTCTGCTTTTTGGCATTGACCATCCTAACAAAAGATTGGTTAGGCTATCCCCAAATAACTTTCAATATAACGACCCGAAACCTTCGATTTTGGCAATCTATCAAACGAATTTTGGTACTAAGACCATATGTCAACGAGACGTTGATCCACATGATTATCAGTTAATGTTTTTAGGTTTATATCACCATGCTGAACTTTAACCTTTGATTTCAAGCCTACCAATATATAATTGTAGTGGCTACTCAATGTTTGTTCATACATTTTGTTTTCAGAGTAATCTGACAGTCCACTGATGTACTATCATCTCCTCTTTTTATCCAGGAAAACTCATTTTTGATTTTCTAATTTTTTAATTTTGATTTTTCAGAAATTTTTCTCCCCCTAAAAATCTAAAAATAAGCATATTTTTGGATTTTTAAACTTTTGAAGAAAAACAAAATAAAATGATATCCGATGCGGTTTACTCATTGAGTTTCAAAAACCATTTTCCTCTCAAATTACTTGATTCACTTTTATCTTTCAATTTGTAAACCATTGACAGAGATAAGAGAGTTTAGAATAAATCATAATGTCGCATCTGTTGTAGAAATCCATCACCTGAAAGTAATTGCATGAGATTGCAACTTTTTCCGACTTCACAAGTAGGAAACATACAACAAATACTCTCCTCTTTGTAGAAATCATGTTTTCCTTCTTCACTATCCCATCCTTTTGACCTTCACCTCTCCAATAAATAGCGTGTATACAGATGCTCCACTATCAATTATTAAAAATAGCTAATAGGTCTGTCTGGAACAACCTGCACACTTGTTAAACAATTAGTAGGAGAGAGGCACCCATCCCTTCATAATGATGGGTCGTCCAAGGTCATCAATCCTCGGAACATCAATCCATTCTCCTTTTGAAAAATCAATTGGTTTTTCAATGGATTGATTTGAAGTAGAAATTGCTATTGATTTAGAAAGTGATTTGGGTTTCCAAACACGTTCAGAGTTTATTTAAGACTTTCTTAAAATCGTTTTGATTGTTGACTTTTCAGATTTCTTATTTGAAACCTGCTTCTGAATTTTGTTTGGAATCTTCTCAGACTTAACTGATGAAGACCCAGGTTTAGAGTTATTCTTAGGCTTAGCCTTAGAACTCCCCCTTACCTTAGCAATCCTATCACAATCTCCCATTTTTATTCAAGGCAATTTTGTTACGATTGTCATACACAACATGTTTCCCCTTTTGTTTCTTGAGTTGCTTTGGGGATACAGGCTTTTTGACATTGCCTGAATTTTTAGCAACATTCACATCGGTCCTTTTCTGTTTAACATACGGACAGGCAGCAACCAAATGCCCACACTCTCCGCAATTAAAACAAGACCTATATTCCTCAAAATCACATGCATACCCTTCATCCCAATACCAGTAGGGACAATGAACAACAATATGTCCAACTTCACCACATTCAAAACAGCTTCTCCATTCAACATAACCTTGAGAATACTGTGGTGAGTTGTTTCCCCAATAACCATCAAATCGAGAGGTATATGAATAATTATAAGAGTCATATGATCTAGATGAAAAATTTCTTGAATTCTTTTCATGAGAATTTTTCATCTGATCATTGCCTTTCGATTTGTTCGGTTTTGGTCCTTTTGCCCTAGGATTTTTCTTTTTGTTCCCAGGCTGATCCTTTTCATTCTCATGTTGGTTAGGATTGAGTTCAAAATGAAGATGTCCAAATTGATTTCTAAATTGATTTATCAAATCATTGTTATCAACAAAGATACATTTAAGTAAAGATTGTTCGATATTATCAATTTGAAAATCTTTGTTGAAAATCAATTTGTCCTGTCCTACCAAGATATAGGATCCTTCAACTCCTTCAGGAAACTTGAATATGGGTTTCTCTTCAGATTCAGATTCTGAAGTTGCTACCACATTTTCAGTTTTCTCTTCAAACACAGATTTCACCTCAGATTCAGAATTAACAACACAAGGTGTTGTGATTTCCAACTCTGATGTGGAATTATTCTTTTAAATAGTGTTATTAAGTTCTGAAATATCTTTCTTCAAAGATTCAATTTGATTCATAAAATGTCTTTCATTATTTGCCAAAATTTTATTTTCAATTTGAAATCTTTCAAGTTTATTTGTTAAGTTATGTTTGTCCTCAAGAAGTTTCAGCACTTCATTTTTCAATTTGACACAATCAGAACAATTAGCACATTCAGCATTAGATTTTACCTCGGCATCTGAATTATTACCATTCTCAGAACCATTCTCAGAATTTACATCAACATTTGATGTATCACTTTCTCTTGATTCACTGTGTTCTGAACTCATATCAGAACTCAAATCACTCTTTGAGAATTCACTTGAATCATCATTCCCCATTTGTTTAGCGAGACACACAACATTATTTTTAACACTTTCTCTGTTAACACACTCATTCACATTAACCATTTTATCAGTTGGTTGCACAGCTGGCCGTGTAACAGATTGTTCAATCTTAGATGCAACAACTTGTTCCCATGTTAGTTTTTATTGCATTGCAGCTTTTATCTGATCATCAGTTCTTGATATAGCCAAGTAATTTATCATTTTTTAACAAAAATTATTTCAAAAATTTTCTAAAATCAGCCTCATTATCCGAATATTCGTGGGTTCGAACCAGGAAAAATATAGTCTTATTCGACCTTTTTAAAAGGGTCGAATGTACCTTAATCTTGGTTCGACCTCAAGAATGAAAATCTTTGAAAATCAGATACTTGGTTCGACCTGATGAAAAGTAATCAAGGGTTCGAATGTGGAAAATTTCCAGGTTTGACTCTTTCCTCTCACTCGAATGTGAAAACTGTAAAACACTGACTCACTTTTGACCGTTTAAACTCCACTTTCAACATCCCGTAAGGTCGAATGTACCAAACCTTGGTCGAATGTACAAAACAACACACACAACCTCTTGGTTTGACCTAAAATGGTTCACGTTCGACCAGAAAAAGCTAGGTTCAACCCTCAAATCTCACATTCGACCTTTTCAGGTCTGTTCATCATCTTCAACCTCAAGAACACGAATCTGATCGGTTTTTGACAAAATTTTCACCAAATGTAATGAAATTTGATAAGTTTTGTGCGGATTTGAATTTAGACAAACATTTGTGAAAGGGTTTTTGAAAACAACATCAAATTCAACTCTAATTTAATAAAAACCATGTTTTTGTGAAAAGCTTCAAAATTTCTAGGGTTTTGATCTTTAAACCAGAATTCTAATCTGTTTTCATCAATTCAGATCAATTTGCAATCGTGAAATCTAGCCTATGCTCTGATATCAATTGAGAATTCGTTTTAGGATCGTAATCACGAACTGTGATCTCACGAATACCAACCGTAGGGTGCGGAATCCCCTCTGATCGTGCAAAATGATTCAGAAAAAAACGTAAACGATCGTGATGAAAACAAATAACGAGTCACCAAGCAATTTCCATAACTTTACTCTTGTATTAGATCAAATATCAATGATTACAAATGAAATCCTAGACCTAATACAAAGAATATCACACACACACAAACTGGGAAAAGCTCCCAATGATAACCCTCTTTAAAAATAACAAACTTTTCCCTATTTATAGGCTCCCACCTTTGCCCCTTTCAAGAGGTCGAAGGTGTTCATTCGACCCTTTAAGGGTTCGAATGAAGCCTTCTTCTTCATTCAATCTTCATTCGACCAAAGATAAACTACATTCGACCTTCCGACTGGTCGAATGTATATTTAAGCTCATATCTTGGTCTTTTTCTGATTATCTGAACCTTCGACATGTAGTACCGGATCACTAGCTAGGGGAATACATGAATAATGCACTTACACGTTGTTTTGAAAGTCCAGGGGAAAATCGCGAATGTGCGGGGATGCACAACGGGGGAATGTGGATAGATCTATTTGGGCTAGGCCGGCCCACTTGTTCAATTGGAGTTTGGACGGGTGCATGTTGTCTCTTAAGTATTCGGTATTCAGTATTCATTCAGGTAGCATTCATGTATTCACAGTATTCCAGCTCAGTAATGGTTTTTCAATCGCAGTACTGACAGGTATTCATATGGTTTGCATGCATGTGGCCTGGTTTGGCCACGAGTATTCATTGAAACTTTTGGAGTCGGTCTTCATGAAAACCTGTGAACTCACCAGTTTATTTGCCGACGGTTTAAGCATTTTTTTCTCAAGTCGCTAAGGTAGCAGCAGTCGATAGACGCACGGAGTCTCACAGCGTCTAGGTTTCATAAGCATGTTTGTTAGACATTTCAGACTTTAAATTTTACTTATGGGCTGTAATAGCATTTTGCTTCCGCTGTGTTGAAATGATTTTGAAACTTAATGGGCAGTTTATGTTGTTTTCATTTCATATAGTTGTCATTTATTGTGACCGTTGACATGGATCCTGGTGTGTCACGCGCCTCGCGGTAAAACCCTGCACGTGGAAATTTGAGGGTGTGTCAGAATCCCCAAAACAAGCAAAATATCATCATCCAACAATTGATAGCCTAAAATATCCAAAACCTATCATCCATAGCAGCCCTAGAACCTTTCTATAACATCTATGCAGCATATAATCCTCATACAACACAAAACACACATAAAAACATCATTAACACAACATAACACATGTTAACTTGTATGAAAACTCATGTTTAATGATTAGGTTTTATTTAGAAAGATGTTAGGAAGGTTTTTAATTGTGAAAACCATATTAAAACAGATCTGGACCTTTGGGGCTTAATGAAAATGAATAAAAATGATTAAAAAGGGTTTTGAATGAAGAACACACCTTAGATCTTTATTTAGGAGATATTTGTAGGTTAGATTATGAAAAACAAGAGCAAAAACTCCTCCCCAAGTGACTAAAGTTGCTAGAGAGTGTTTAGAGGCGTTTAGGGTTTGTGAAATGATGAAATATGACAAGGTATGTGTAGATTCATTTTGTGCGACTAATGCTTTGGATTACATTTAACATATGTTTTTGTGTTTAGTCGAATGGTCGAAGGAAGATTCAAAGGGTCGAAGGAGTGTTTTTGAACGGTCGAAGGAGACTGAAGGTGCGAAGGAGAACTGGAGGTCGAAGGTAGAAATAGATTTTTATGTATTGCTTGGTTCGACAAGTGTGATTGGTCGAACCTGCACATTCGACGATACTATATGGGCGAATGTGCAGGCCTATATAAGGCCAAGTTCATTTTTAAAATGTAACTTTTTGATATTTTGTTTCCCTCCAGTCTAGTTTTCTCCCTAGGGTTTTGAGTCAACTTTATTCACGTCTGTAATTGATTATAAAAATCATTTTAACGTGTAATTGAGTTTGATAATTAATGAAATGAATGATTTGAAGATGATTTCTGCGTTTTGTTGATATTATTATCATATTGTAACTGATTCAAGGATTCCGCACTTGAATTAGTAGACTTATTTGATCAACTTAATTGTTTTTGTCAATTCGATCCTCTTACAAAGTGGTATCAGAGCCATATGGATCAAACAACTACAATTTGATAATAATACAGCTAATTTGGACCCTATTTTGATAAAAAAAAAACTTTCTGTTTTCATTAATAAACTGATTTTGGTGATAAATTGATTGATTAGAGCTTGTTTTCATGGATAAAATGCATAATTCTCTTTTTTAAACTTGTTCCAAATCAAATCCGAGACAAAACCTGATTAGAATCATCAAATTTCATCAACTTTTGAAAAATTTGATCAAAATTAACTGATTTTCAAAGAATAACCATTTTTGAATATGCAGGGTCGAACCTAGGGAGACTGGTCGAACGTGTGAGTTTATTTGGTCGAACGTGTGAATTTTTGGTCGAACGTGGTGTTTCAGTTGGTCGAATCTAGAGTTTGTTAGTGTTTAGTTGTTCATTCGACCATTTTTATTACATTCGACCAATCAGACAGTCGAAAGTGAGTTTAGAACGGTCGAACGAGAGAGTAAACGGTCGAAAGTGATTTGAGTTTGTTATTTTCTACATTCGTATTTTCTTAAACGGTTGAACGTGAACATTTGTGCACATTCGCCCACTCGATACATACGAAGGTAGAATCTGTTATAAAATTTTTCTAATCTTTTCGTGCTTAATCATTTTCAGATCGATATGTGGAACTTTCCTACTACACCAAGACCTAACACGAAACCACAACAGCAGAAAACCATGGATCCTTGGTCGGTTGCTGCTCAAAAGTCTAGTCAACCATCACAACCTATCAATTACATGGCGATGACTAGTACTATTCCCCAACATATTGCACAACCACAACCACAACCAATAGCTGATTATTGGGGAGTGGCAGCAGCAGCGGTTCACTCTCAGACGACAAATGCCATTTCAACTCTTATCCAAGACTTGTCTTCAGGGAGTGGAAGCCGTCCACCTAAGCTTATGGAGATGGTCGATTATAACATGTGGAAGACCAAATTCAAGATCCATTTGGAGGGAATGGGTTTAGAGGGAACAGAAGCGTGGCAAATGATTGCGAAGGGCTATGTTGCTCCGATCTTGGAGAACATAGGAGAGCCTATTCCGTTTCAGAATTTAGCAGATGATGAAAAGAAGAAATTTGCTATTAAGAAGAAGGCGTTTTCTCAATTGTCCCAAGCTATCAATACTGATTTGCTACATCAGTTTGGTTCTTGCACCACTTCTAAACAGCTGTGGGACATGTTGAAGAATAGGCATGATGGAAATGAGAAGACGAGAAAATTGAGGATGGAGGAACTTCGAAAAGAGTTTGAGAATTTCAGCTACATGGGGAACGAGACGCCGAAAGAGTTGGTTCCAAGGTATTGTCATTTACTCACTGAGCTTTCAAGCTACGAGAAAAGCATACCTATGTCAGAATTGGTGGACAAGTTTGCCGATGCGTTGCCACCATATTGGAATCAGCATATAGAGGTTTTGAAAGAAAAGGATGCTTACCAATATTGGACCATTAATGAGTTTATTCAGAAACTGGAAAATAAGGAGATGGAAGAAAAGAGGAAGGCGAAAAGAGCACAAATCCCTCAGAATCCAGATTTGTATCATGGTGGTACTTCTTCTATTTCTCTTTCTAGTTCTAGTTCGAGTTCAAATGTTGCTCCACACATCGCGTGCGTCTCTAACCATGTTGAACCAACCAAAACACCAATCAATTATCTTGCTCAAACATCATCATATACCCCACCATCATATCCTACTACATCTTATATTCCACCATTTTCACCTATACAACAAGCAGCATGTTATTCTGCAAACCAACCTCAACAACAAACATATATCCCTCAAATGAACCCAATGCAAGTCAACCAAAGTCAAACAAATCAGAGCCCGATTGTGTTGGAAACATCGAACCTTAACAATGTTACTGTTGAGATTGCTCAACAACACGTAGCATTGGTGTCAGCCATGGTAGCATCGTATAATGGGCTTGTTGCGAGTCAAATTGGTAATAACAACTTGACCAATGAGGACTACACACAGATTGATAAAGAAGAAATGGAGCTCATGGATATTCAATGGGCGTTTGCAAGTATCATGAGGAGAGCTACTGATTTTATTCAGAAAACTGGGAGAACGGATCTTTCTACTTCTCCAAACACCACTTATGGCTTCAACAAAGCCAAAGTGACGTGTTTCAATTGTGGTGAGAAAGGCCATTTTAAGAGAGAATGCACACAACCAGCTCAGCAGGGAAATAGAAATCATTTCAACTCTAACTACCAAAACCGACAAACCCAAAATCAGGTATCTTACCAAAGTCCTAATATCTCAAGCTTTCAACCACAACAAAACTACCAAAACCGACAAAATACCCACCAAAATAACACTGTTAGACAAAACACAACACAAAACCAAAACCAAAACCAAACACCACAAAATTCAAACCGAACAATCATTCCTATTTCTACACCAAACACCCAAACCCAAACAGATAATCAAAACCAAGCTTTGGTGATACAGAAAGACGAAGGGTTTGATTGGACAGGGATGCAGTTAGGTGTTGAGGAGATTACAACTGGGAATGTGGCTTGTGTTGCATAGTAGATGAATTTGGATGAGCCGGTAGAGGTTGAAGAGGAGGTAGTGACTGAAAAGATATCTGAGGTGAGGATCGAGGAGTTGAATGAAGAGAGTGATGTTGGTACTGAGAAGAAGTCTGGGATGATTCTAGATTCGGTTGCTGATATTCCAGAGCAGTTTGATTCAGCTTATTCTGATGAGGAGAGTGAGTCTGATTCTGAATCTAGTGTTAACTCACTGGATGATGACATTGATCAGTTGCTTGCTGAAGATGACTTTTTGATGAACCGGAAATCATGCATAGTGGATGATGCTTGTACCAGGATTGATTACTCAAAGTTTTTCGCTGGGAAGGAAGCACACTTTGCATTGATGGCCATGACAGAACCTCCAAAACAAGTAAGTACTGAATCTTCTTCTAATTCAAATTCAAATTTTGTTAAACATTGCAAAGCTTCTGATAAATTGACAGAGGAGAATAAGCAACTCAAGGTTCAACTTGAGAGTGCTAAAATCAACTATCAATCCTATCAGAAAGAAGCTAAAGAGTTCAACAGAGTACTTGATGGTTATAAAAAGGATGTTCAGAATTGAAAACGACTTTATCCTTGAAATAAATGGCCATAAATAATTATATCAATGATTTAGAAAACACAAAACTTGAAATGGCCACCATTAAGTGCTTTGCAGAAATAGTGAACAAGAAACTTGAGAGTTATAAGCATATCGCTTATGTTGTTGATCATATAATAGAAGAGTCTTCACAGTCTAGTAGTGCAAACTACAAAGCTGTCCCAGCTCCGGTGTTGTTTGAAAACCATAATTTGCACTCAATAGCACCGGAGAGCTCAGTTAAATCTGACTCTACATCGGATAACGAGTTAAACACCTCTAGTGTGGGAGACCCTTATTCGGATGTTAGACCTGTACTTGGAAATGATGAAGGTGTAGTTGTTGCTGAAGATTCTGATTCAGAAGATGAACAAATTGAGAAGGTTTCTGAAAAGATGTGTGATATTTCTGATGAAAATTACATAATCACTACTGAACCTGTTTCACCATCTCAGTTTGTGCATCCCATGGCTAACTTTCATAGAAAGAATCAATCAGCTAAGCCTGTTGAAAAGAAAATTGAGAAGAAAATTGAGAAGAAAATTGAAAAGAAAAATGAAAAGAAAATTGAAAATATAGATGAAAAGCATAATGAATCGTGTGATAAACCTGTTAAAGTTTTCTATCGGATGCAAGGATCCGATAAGATCATTTCTGATGAAGAATATCCAATACAATTTGCAAATTATTCAAAAATTGAAAAGATTTGGCAGGAAAGTACCATTTGGTTCCCAAAACATGAGCGAACAAATGTCCATGTCACACAATTTATTAAACCAAAAGAGAAGTCAAATGGTTTTCTTGAGCCGACTTACTCAAAGGACCCAGCTCCTGAGAGTTTAAGAAGAAGGTGTATGGATGATCAATATCCTATCACTAGTTATTCAAAGTCGAATGCCAAGAATAATTTTGAAGAGTACCGTGCGTGTTTTAAGTGCGGGGAGAGAGGGCATTTACTTGCCGACTGCCCGTACGTAAGGCACAAGAGGCACGAGGTGGAAATGAAGCAGAAGTATGAATGTCTGGTCGATAATCATTGTTATCCACAGAGACGATTTGTTCCTCAACCAGCACCTTTTTATAACCAAAGCAATTATTTTAAAAGGAGGGAAAATCGTCCAATGACATATGATCGCCGTAACCAGATAGCTACTGAAAAACCGTTTAAGAAACCAATGGTGAACGCAACTGTTGACAACAAAAATGTTCCTGTTAAACCCGCTGTCAAATCAATAGTTGGACCTGTCTCTGTTAAATCAGAGAAGGTAACCAAGAAAGTATCGTTCAAAGAAGAAGTAAAGAAACCGGTTGAGACCCCAAAATCTCAAATCCGGATCTTAAAACGATCTGAACAATCTTGGTCACCAAAGGGTTCTGAAGGTGCTTCAACTTCACAACAAAATGTGAAATCAAAGAATGAAAAAGATTTGAGTGATCAGAAAAAGATCGATTCAAATCAAACTGTTTGTGAAAAATATGACTCTTTGAAACAAACGGTTCAAAGACCCAAGACTAAACAGACTTGGTTCCCCCCGAAAAATCTAATTTCTTTACTTGATATGTGCAAGGAGCTTCAGCTGGCTCTGTGAGTAGTCTATGGATTGTTGACTGTGGAGCTTCTGGTCACATGACAGGGGATCTTTCGCTACTATTCGATATCAGAAATATCAATGGAGGTTATGTAGCGTTTGCAGGAAACAAGGGAGGTTACATTACCATGGAGGGTAGTGTCAGTAATGGAATTGTGAGTTTTGAGAGGATATCATATGTCAAGCAAATCGATTACAATCTGATCAGTGTAAGCCAGATATGTGATAAGCAATTTTTTGTATTCTTTGACGACAAATCTTGCTACATACTCAAGCCGGGTTTCGAATTACCAAAAGAGTGGGTGATGTTAAAGGCACCGAGAGTGAACAACTTGTACATTCTCGACATGTCCAAAGCATTGACCACCCAAGGCCAAGTCACGTGTTTTCTCTCCAAGGACACAGAAAAGGAATCAATTATGTGGCATAAGCGAATAGGACACATTCACCTACGAAAGATGATTCAGTTGGTGAAGAATGAACTTGTCACAGGCGTGAACGTTAAACATTTTCACTTAAATGACAAGTGTGTGAGTTGTAAGAAGGGTAAGCAGCACAAGCAATCCCATAGGCCAAAGAAAGTCAATTCCGTTGAATTGCCACTTGAACGTTTGCACATGGATCTGTTCGGACCTGTCAAACGTAAAAGTCATGCTGGAGAATTGTACTGTCTTGTGGTGACTGATGATTTTTCAAGATTTTCATGGGTTATGTGCTTCCACCATAAAAGCGACACGTTTGATAATTTGAAAGTTCTGTTCACTCGTTTGGAAAATATCTATGGTCTCAAGATCAAGAGGATTAGGAGTGATAATGGGACGGAGTTTAAGAATGCACAGATGGACAATCTTTGTGAAAACAAAGGTATTCATCATGAATATAGTGCTCCGTATACCCCACAACACAACGGTGTCGCTGAACGCAAAAACGGGACTCTAATAGAAACGGCGAGAACAATGCTCGCGGACTCAAATCTTCCAGTAATGTTCTGGAACGAAGCAATTTACGCAGCTTGTTATACTCTTAATCGTGTTTTAACGGTGAAGAAGTTTGGCAAAACTTCTTATGAGCTATTGAATCGTCGAAAGCCGAATTTAGAGTATCTAGAACCGTTTGGAGCTCCTTATACTATGCTTAATCCATCTGAGAAGTTCGCACCAAAGGCTGAAGAAGGATACTTTGTTGGATATGCAACCCCGCTCAAACGGGTATTCAACAAACGAACTCGTCAAGTCGAGGAGTGGGCTAACGTTGAAGTACAACAATATACTCAGAATGTACAGGGAAGTTGTCCAGACTGGATGTTTGATTACAAAGATTTCTTTGAATCATTCAACCGAGATAGCTTGGTTGAAGAGGCTAAATGACAAGTGTGTGAGTTGTAAGAAGAATGAATTATGTGGCATAAGCGAATAGGACACATTCACCTACGAAAGATGATTCAGTTGGTGAAGAATGAACTTGTCACAGGCGTGAACATTAAACATTTTCACTTAAATGACAAGTGTGTGAGTTGTAAGAAGGGTAAGCAGCACAAGCAATCCCATAGGCCAAAGAAAGTCAATTCCGTTGAATTGCCACTTGAACGTTTGCACATGGATCTGTTCGGACCTGTCAAGCGTAAAAGTCATGCTGGAGAATTGTACTGTCTTGTGGTGACTGATGATTTTTCAAGATTTTCATGGGTTATGTGCTTCCACCATAAAAGCGACACGTTTGATAATTTGAAAGTTCTGTTCACTCGTTTGGAAAATATCTATGGTCTCAAGATCAAGAGGATTAGGAGTGATAATGGGACGGAGTTTAAGAATGCACAGATGGAGAATCTTTGTGAAAACAAAGGTATTCATCATGAATATAGTGCTCCGTATACCCCACAACACAACGGTGTCGCTGAACGCAAAAACGGGACTCTAATAGAAACGGCGAGAACAATGCTCGCGGACTCAAATCTTCCAGTAATGTTCTGGAACGAAGCAATTTACGCAGCTTGTTATACTCTTAATCGTGTTTTAACGGTGAAGAAGTTTGGCAAAACTTCTTATGAGCTATTGAATCGTCGAAAGCCGAATTTAGAGTATCTAGAACCGTTTGGAGCTCCTTATACTATGCTTAATCCATCTGAGAAGTTCGCACCAAAGGCTGAAGAAGGATACTTTGTTGGATATGCAACCCCGCTCAAACGGGTATTCAACAAACGAACTCGTCAAGTCGAGGAGTGGGCTAACGTTGAAGTACAACGATATACTCAGAATGTACAGGGAAGTTGTCCAGACTGGATGTTTGATTACAAAGATTTCTTTGAATCATTCAACCTAGATAGCTTGGTTGAAGAGGCTAAATGACAAGTGTGTGAGTTGTAAGAAGAATGAATTATGTGGCATAAGCGAATAGGACACATTCACCTACGAAAGATGATTCAGTTGGTGAAGAATGAACTTGTCACAGGCGTGAACGTTAAACATTTTCACTTAAATGACAAGTGTGTGAGTTGTAAGAAGGGTAAGCAGCACAAGCAATCCCATAGGCCAAAGAAAGTCAATTCCGTTGAATTGCCACTTGAACGTTTGCACATGGATCTGTTCGGACCTGTCAAGCGTAAAAGTCATGCTGGAGAATTGTACTGTCTTGTGGTGACTGATGATTTTTCAAGATTTTCATGGGTTATGTGCTTCCACCATAAAAGCGACACGTTTGATAATTTGAAAGTTCTGTTCACTCGTTTGGAAAATATCTATGGTCTCAAGATCAAGAGGATTAGGAGTGATAATGGGACGGAGTTTAAGAATGCACAGATGGACAATCTTTGTGAAAACAAAGGTATTCATCATGAATATAGTGCTCCGTATACCCCACAACACAACGGTGTCGCTGAACGCAAAAACGGGACTCTAATAGAAACGGCGAGAACAATGCTCGCGGACTCAAATCTTCCAGTAATGTTCTGGAACGAAGCAATTTACGCAGCTTGTTATACTCTTAATCGTGTTTTAACGGTGAAGAAGTTTGGCAAAACTTCTTATGAGCTATTGAATCGTCGAAAGCCGAATTTAGAGTATCTAGAACCTTTTGGAGCTCCTTATACTATGCTTAATCCATCTGAGAAGTTCGCACCAAAGGCTGAAGAAGGATACTTTGTTGGATATGCAACCCCGCTCAAACGGGTATTCAACAAACGAACTCGTCAAGTCGAGGAGTGGGCTAACGTTGAAGTACAACGATATACTCAGAATGTACAGGGAAGTTGTCCAGACTGGATGTTTGATTACAAAGATTTCTTTGAATCATTCAACCTAGATAGCTTGGTTGAAGAGGCTAAATGACAAGTGTGTGAGTTGTAAGAAGAATGAATTATGTGGCATAAGCGAATAGGACACATTCACCTACGAAAGATGATTCAGTTGGTGAAGAATGAACTTGTCACAGGCGTGAACATTAAACATTTTCACTTAAATGACAAGTGTGTGAGTTGTAAGAAGGGTAAGCAGCACAAGCAATCCCATAGGCCAAAGAAAGTCAATTCCGTTGAATTGCCACTTGAACGTTTGCACATGGATCTGTTCGGACCTGTCAAGCGTAAAAGTCATGCTGGAGAATTGTACTGTCTTGTGGTGACTGATGATTTTTCAAGATTTTCATGGGTTATGTGCTTCCACCATAAAAGCGACACGTTTGATAATTTGAAAGTTCTGTTCACTCGTTTGGAAAATATCTATGGTCTCAAGATCAAGAGGATTAGGAGTGATAATGGGACGGAGTTTAAGAATGCACAGATGGAGAATCTTTGTGAAAACAAAGGTATTCATCATGAATATAGTGCTCCGTATACCCCACAACACAACGGTGTCGCTGAACGCAAAAACGGGACTCTAATAGAAACGGCGAGAACAATGCTCGCGGACTCAAATCTTCCAGTAATGTTCTGGAACGAAGCAATTTACGCAGCTTGTTATACTCTTAATCGTGTTTTAACGGTGAAGAAGTTTGGCAAAACTTCTTATGAGCTATTGAATCGTCGAAAGCCGAATTTAGAGTATCTAGAACCGTTTGGAGCTCCTTATACTATGCTTAATCCATCTGAGAAGTTCGCACCAAAGGCTGAAGAAGGATACTTTGTTGGATATGCAACCCCGCTCAAACGGGTATTCAACAAACGAACTCGTCAAGTCGAGGAGTGGGCTAACGTTGAAGTACAACGATATACTCAGAATGTACAGGGAAGTTGTCCAGACTGGATGTTTGATTACAAAGATTTCTTTGAATCATTCAACCTAGATAGCTTGGTTGAAGAGGCTAAATGACAAGTGTGTGAGTTGTAAGAAGAATGAATTATGTGGCATAAGCGAATAGGACACATTCACCTACGAAAGATGATTCAGTTGGTGAAGAATGAACTTGTCACAGGCGTGAACGTTAAACATTTTCACTTAAATGACAAGTGTGTGAGTTGTAAGAAGGGTAAGCAGCACAAGCAATCCCATAGGCCAAAGAAAGTCAATTCCGTTGAATTGCCACTTGAACGTTTGCACATGGATCTGTTCGGACCTGTCAAGCGTAAAAGTCATGCTGGAGAATTGTACTGTCTTGTGGTGACTGATGATTTTTCAAGATTTTCATGGGTTATGTGCTTCCACCATAAAAGCGACACGTTTGATAATTTGAAAGTTCTGTTCACTCGTTTGGAAAATATCTATGGTCTCAAGATCAAGAGGATTAGGAGTGATAATGGGACGGAGTTTAAGAATGCACAGATGGAGAATCTTTGTGAAAACAAAGGTATTCATCATGAATATAGTGCTCCGTATACCCCACAACACAACGGTGTCGCTGAACGCAAAAACGGGACACTAATAGAAACGGCGAGAACAATGCTCGCGGACTCAAATCTTCCAGTAATGTTCTGGAACGAAGCAATTTACGCAGCTTGTTATACTCTTAATCGTGTTTTAACGGTGAAGAAGTTTGGCAAAACTTCTTATGAGCTATTGAATCGTCGAAAGCCGAATTTAGAGTATCTAGAACCGTTTGGAGCTCCTTATACTATGCTTAATCCATCTGAGAAGTTCGCACCAAAGGCTGAAGAAGGATACTTTGTTGGATATGCAACCCCGCTCAAACGGGTATTCAACAAACGAACTCGTCAAGTCGAGGAGTGGGCTAACGTTGAAGTACAACGATATACTCAGAATGTACAGGGAAGTTGTCCAGACTGGATGTTTGATTACAAAGATTTCTTTGAATCATTCAACCTAGATAGCTTGGTTGAAGAGGCTAAATGACAAGTGTGTGAGTTGTAAGAAGAATGAATTATGTGGCATAAGCGAATAGGACACATTCACCTACGAAAGATGATTCAGTTGGTGAAGAATGAACTTGTCACAGGCGTGAACGTTAAACATTTTCACTTAAATGACAAGTGTGTGAGTTGTAAGAAGGGTAAGCAGCACAAGCAATCCCATAGGCCAAAGAAAGTCAATTCCGTTGAATTGCCACTTGAACGTTTGCACATGGATCTGTTCGGACCTGTCAAGCGTAAAAGTCATGCTGGAGAATTGTACTGTCTTGTGGTGACTGATGATTTTTCAAGATTTTCATGGGTTATGTGCTTCCACCATAAAAGCGACACGTTTGATAATTTGAAAGTTCTGTTCACTCGTTTGGAAAATATCTATGGTCTCAAGATCAAGAGGATTAGGAGTGATAATGGGACGGAGTTTAAGAATGCACAGATGGACAATCTTTGTGAAAACAAAGGTATTCATCATGAATATAGTGCTCCGTATACCCCACAACACAACGGTGTCGCTGAACGCAAAAACGGGACTCTAATAGAAACGGCGAGAACAATGCTCGCGGACTCAAATCTTCCAGTAATGTTCTGGAACGAAGCAATTTACGCAGCTTGTTATACTCTTAATCGTGTTTTAACGGTGAAGAAGTTTGGCAAAACTTCTTATGAGCTATTGAATCGTCGAAAGCCGAATTTAGAGTATCTAGAACCGTTTGGAGCTCCTTATACTATGCTTAATCCATCTGAGAAGTTCGCACCAAAGGCTGAAGAAGGATACTTTGTTGGATATGCAACCCCGCTCAAACGGGTATTCAACAAACGAACTCGTCAAGTCGAGGAGTGGGCTAACGTTGAAGTACAACGATATACTCAGAATGTACAGGGAAGTTGTCCAGACTGGATGTTTGATTACAAAGATTTCTTTGAATCATTCAACCTAGATAGCTTGGTTGAAGAGGCTAAATGACAAGTGTGTGAGTTGTAAGAAGAATGAATTATGTGGCATAAGCGAATAGGACACATTCACCTACGAAAGATGATTCAGTTGGTGAAGAATGAACTTGTCACAGGCGTGAACGTTAAACATTTTCACTTAAATGACAAGTGTGTGAGTTGTAAGAAGGGTAAGCAGCACAAGCAATCCCATAGGCCAAAGAAAGTCAATTCCGTTGAATTGCCACTTGAACGTTTGCACATGGATCTGTTCGGACCTGTCAAGCGTAAAAGTCATGCTGGAGAATTGTACTGTCTTGTGGTGACTGATGATTTTTCAAGATTTTCATGGGTTATGTGCTTCCACCATAAAAGCGACACGTTTGATAATTTGAAAGTTCTGTTCACTCGTTTGGAAAATATCTATGGTCTCAAGATCAAGAGGATTAGGAGTGATAATGGGACGGAGTTTAAGAATGCACAGATGGACAATCTTTGTGAAAACAAAGGTATTCATCATGAATATAGTGCTCCGTATACCCCACAACACAACGGTGTCGCTGAACGCAAAAACGGGACTCTAATAGAAACGGCGAGAACAATGCTCGCGGACTCAAATCTTCCAGTAATGTTCTGGAACGAAGCAATTTACGCAGCTTGTTATACTCTTAATCGTGTTTTAACGGTGAAGAAGTTTGGCAAAACTTCTTATGAGCTATTGAATCGTCGAAAGCCGAATTTAGAGTATCTAGAACCGTTTGGAGCTCCTTATACTATGCTTAATCCATCTGAGAAGTTCGCACCAAAGGCTGAAGAAGGATACTTTGTTGGATATGCAACCCCGCTCAAACGGGTATTCAACAAACGAACTCGTCAAGTCGAGGAGTGGGCTAACGTTGAAGTACAACGATATACTCAGAATGTACAGGGAAGTTGTCCAGACTGGATGTTTGATTACAAAGATTTCTTTGAATCATTCAACCTAGATAGCTTGGTTGAAGAGGCTAAATGACAAGTGTGTGAGTTGTAAGAAGAATGAATTATGTGGCATAAGCGAATAGGACACATTCACCTACGAAAGATGATTCAGTTGGTGAAGAATGAACTTGTCACAGGCGTGAACGTTAAACATTTTCACTTAAATGACAAGTGTGTGAGTTGTAAGAAGGGTAAGCAGCACAAGCAATCCCATAGGCCAAAGAAAGTCAATTCCGTTGAATTGCCACTTGAACGTTTGCACATGGATCTGTTCGGACCTGTCAAGCGTAAAAGTCATGCTGGAGAATTGTACTGTCTTGTGGTGACTGATGATTTTTCAAGATTTTCATGGGTTATGTGCTTCCACCATAAAAGCGACACGTTTGATAATTTGAAAGTTCTGTTCACTCGTTTGGAAAATATCTATGGTCTCAAGATCAAGAGGATTAGGAGTGATAATGGGACGGAGTTTAAGAATGCACAGATGGACAATCTTTGTGAAAACAAAGGTATTCATCATGAATATAGTGCTCCGTATACCCCACAACACAACGGTGTCGCTGAACGCAAAAACGGGACTCTAATAGAAACGGCGAGAACAATGCTCGCGGACTCAAATCTTCCAGTAATGTTCTGGAACGAAGCAATTTACGCAGCTTGTTATACTCTTAATCGCGTTTTAACGGTGAAGAAGTTTGGCAAAACTTCTTATGAGCTATTGAATCGTCGAAAGCCGAATTTAGAGTATCTAGAACCGTTTGGAGCTCCTTATACTATGCTTAATCCATCTGAGAAGTTCGCACCAAAGGCTGAAGAAGGATACTTTGTTGGATATGCAACCCCGCTCAAACGGGTATTCAACAAACGAACTCGTCAAGTCGAGGAGTGGGCTAACGTTGAAGTACAACGATATACTCAGAATGTATAGGGAAGTTGTCCAGACTGGATGTTTGATTACAAAGATTTCTTTGAATCATTCAACCTAGATAGCTTGGTTGAAGAGGCTAAATGACAAGTGTGTGAGTTGTAAGAAGAATGAATTATGTGGCATAAGCGAATAGGACACATTCACCTACGAAAGATGATTCAGTTGGTGAAGAATGAACTTGTCACAGGCGTGAACGTTAAACATTTTCACTTAAATGACAAGTGTGTGAGTTGTAAGAAGGGTAAGCAGCACAAGCAATCCCATAGGCCAAAGAAAGTCAATTCCGTTGAATTGCCACTTGAACGTTTGCACATGGATCTATTCGGACCTGTCAAACGTAAAAGTCATGCTGGAGAATTGTACTGTCTTGTGGTGACTGATGATTTTTCAAGATTTTCATGGGTTATGTGCTTCCACCATAAAAGCGACACGTTTGATAATTTGAAAGTTCTGTTCACTCGTTTGGAAAATATCTATGGTCTCAAGATCAAGAGGATTAGGAGTGATAATGGGACGGAGTTTAAGAATGCACAGATGGAGAATCTTTGTGAAAACAAAGGTATTCATCATGAATATAGTGCTCCGTATACCCCACAACACAACGGTGTCGCTGAACGCAAAAACGGGACTCTAATAGAAACGGCGAGAACAATGCTCGCGGACTCAAATCTTCCAGTAATGTTCTGGAACGAAGCAATTTACGCAGCTTGTTATACTCTTAATCGTGTTTTAATGGTGAAGAAGTTTGGCAAAACTTCTTATGAGCTATTGAATCGTCGAAAGCCGAATTTAGAGTATCTAGAACCGTTTGGAGCTCCTTATACTATGCTTAATCCATCTGAGAAGTTCGCACCAAAGGCTGAAGAAGGATACTTTGTTGGATATGCAACCCCGCTCAAACGGGTATTCAACAAACGAACTCGTCAAGTCGAGGAGTGGGCTAACGTTGAAGTACAACGATATACTCAGAATGTACAGGGAAGTTGTCCAGACTGGATGTTTGATTACAAAGATTTCTTTGAATCATTCAACCTAGATAGCTTGGTTGAAGAGGCTGTATTACATTTATATTACGAGGTCGAAAACGCAGTGACATCACCGTTGGTGCGTCCGATTACCGTGAACCACCAAGCAGCTTCTAATGTTACCAATGTTCCTGTCGTTGAAGAAGAGGTATTCCAAGAGGCTTCCATGTGACACCCGGCATGTTCGGCTTAAACATATTAGTAACATCTAAGTCTACCTTAGCGAGAAACGTTTATAAACAAACTTAACTGGGTTAGTTGAGTCGGGTCAAGTTAGGATTGTCCAGGGTACAATGATCTGGAGGATCATTGGGAGTCGTTTTGGTAACACACTAGTACCGGGTTCCGTTGTTGGTGACATTACATGAACTAATTAAGTATATGTGTAGATTATGAGTCGTGTGGTGGATTATGTACATAGATATGTTTAAATGATGTGTAAATGATTATTTGTGCCTAAATGTGTTAAATATAGACTAAGGATGCGTGCTTATGTGTTAGGATGTGTTAGAATGCGTTAAACACGACAAACTGGAAAACTAGTTTAAAAGAGGTCTTGGTTCGACCACTTCGAGTGGTCGAAGGAGAAGAAGTTGCCTGGTTCGACCCTTGTAAAATGGGCGAACCAGGGAAGTGGAAATAGAGAAATTCCCTTCGACCAAACAAGGCTCATTCGACCCTGTGAAAGGGGCGAAGGAGACTACATTCGACGAATGAGTTGGTGCGAAGGAAGACTAGTATAAATGCCAACCTTTGTCATTTTTTTATCATTTCACAAACCCTAACCGTCCCAAAACGCTCTCAAACGATCTTAAACACTAAGGAAGGAGTTTTTGCTCTTCTTTTTCATAATCTAACCCATCTACAACATCTAAACAAGAATCCAAGGTGTGTTCATAATCCTAAATCTTTTAAAAGCATTTTAATTCGTTTTCATCTAACCCTAATTGTCCGGATCTGTTCTAAGGGTGTTTTTATGATTAAAAACCTTTTAAACATCTTTCTAAATCAAAACATGATCATTTAACATAGGTTTTCATAATGGATAACATGTGTAAACTGTGTGTTATGTGGTGTTATGTGTTGTTCACTGATTTGCTGCTATATCTATGATAGAAACATGATATAGGATTGTTGATAATGAGGGAATATTGTTGTCTAGTGTTAGGATTGGATATATTGATATTTGGGGGTTTTATTGGATTAATACTTGATGTATGAATATTTATGATCAATAGAATGAATGAGAAAGATTGGATAATCGACAAACTGAGTATTTTAAGCTAAACATGAATCGATTTCAAAAGTTTCCAAATTGGGTAAATAATTCATGCATGAAAGTGATGTTTCCATAATCTTTACCATTTTGGGAAAGGGCTGAAACGGACGTATTATCGGGGGAAATCGATGGGGTTTTGTAGGGATAAGTTATTCATGCTTGACTACTGTGTTTGATGATGTTTCGGGTCGTTCTGAATGTGTTTGAAGCGTTTTTAGGAAAAACTATGCAACAGGGGCGAACCTGGCCTCCTTCGACCAGTCGATGGTGCGAAGGAGGGATCCAGGGTCGAACCTGGGTTTTTATTTGGACGAATGTGATAAAACGGGCGAAGGAAGCATCAAACGGTCGAACGAGATGTAAAAGGTGCAAAGGAGACAAAAAGGTGCGAAGGAGACTCAAAACTGACTGGTTCGACCGTTCTGATGCAGAAATGAGATTTTTGATACAAACTAAGTGTTTTATGCTTGAACCTTGTGTGTAATCTATGTGTACTCGATTAGTTAGGGTAATTGGTCACCAACGGGATGTCGGGTCGGTCTAGTGTGTCGGTTAAACATTTAAACACGTTTTAAAACATACTTGGTTACGATCTGGACAATCGGGGACTAGATAACCTTATGGTTATTAGTCAGAACACTTATGTGAACATTTTGATAGATCTCCGGTAGAGGGATTATCAAGGGCTAAACGTCTTTACTTGTATTTGAAGAACGCAACTTAAGGTGAGTTCACGGCCCCACTTTTACTGCTTTAACTTTTGGGGGAGAAAATATGCGCTAAACGGTTTTGGTAACATATGTCATACTATGGTTTTAACTTTATATTGCTATACGATCTTTTGGAAAGTCCCGGGGGAAACCATGAATGTGCGGGGTTGCACAACGGGGGAAATGTGGATAGATCTATTGGGCGTGACCTGCCCCACTCGTCGGCTTGGAGGGCCGGGCGGGTGCATATTGTCTCGAACAGGTACATTGGTATCATGCTGAACATACGGGCTGCTTAAACATGCTGAACATTGCTAAACGTGTCTAGTAATGGTTTCCAATCGTAGTAGTAATAAAACTTACGCCTAGCTAGCGTACTTGGTAACATTGATATAGTATGGACATGGTAACATTTTAGTAACATTTTAGTAACATTCTGAACAAACCTGTGAACTCACCAGCATTATATGTTGACATCTTTTGGCATGTTTTTCTCAGGTCGCTAAGGTAGCAATGAACGGAACTAGGCGCACGGGTCTGCACTGGCGTCTAGATTTAGTGCACGTTTTGTAATAAAAGTATTTTGATCAACTTTTGAGATGATATCATAGCTAATTAAATGCTACTGAAACGCTTCCGCTTGTTATATTAATGGTTATGTCTGTTACGTATTTCATATAGAGTTGTTTATTGTGATCGTTGACTTGGATCCTGGTTTGTCATGCGCCTCGCGGTAAAACCCCGCAAGTGGTAATTTGAGGGTGTGATAGATTGGTATCAGAGCCA
This sequence comes from Ambrosia trifida, assembly GCA_028751855.1. Taxonomy (NCBI): domain Eukaryota; kingdom Viridiplantae; phylum Streptophyta; class Magnoliopsida; order Asterales; family Asteraceae; genus Ambrosia; species Ambrosia trifida. The sequence continues at coordinate 147,405,559 of CM054124.1, read as the reverse complement.
ATGGTTATAGTGAACTAGGACTGCATGTAGAGTCTGTTCTATAGCCGAGTTGCACACACTAGACGGTCACATACTTTGGGTCTATTAATGGGATATGTACTAACGTTGTCGGGGTGTCCTTACATCATCATCATGCTTCTCCGTTACATCATCCGTTTTATTTGGGTTCTTACCTACTCTTGTCTTCTTCTTCTGGATTGAAGGAGGAGGGGTTGATTTGTTGGTTCTAGCACACACATGCCTTCTTACACTTGCACCTATTGCCACATAGGCAACAATGTTCGGTGACTGGGGTCTAAATTAGGGGTACATCTGGAGGACCATGTAGAGCAGTTTATCATTTCGGGCGCACATGAAATAATAAACTGGAATGCATGAAAACCCCGATGGACTTCGAGTTTGGATGTATAGTCCTGAATTTGTCCCTAGGTTAACTCTTGTAAATTTCTAGTGGTTGACACTGGGAGTGAATCTGAATCTCTCGATTTCTTGGTTTGTTAAATCATATCTGGTGCTCGCGGTGGTGGATGTCGTGGTGGAGGCGGTGGCCGTGCTGGCGGCGGTGGTCGTGCCGGAGGCGGTGGTCGTGGGAACATCAACATGACCCAAGCTGAACTGAACAACTTGCTCCAGCAGCAAGTGAACATGGCTATGGCTAATTTCCAGGCTGGAATTAATGCCATGGGTGGTGAGTTGATTTTTGTCGACCTTGCCTCATTTTTGGGTTTCGTGTCCTTTCGTTTGTATTTTACTCGTGTACCGTGTTTCGGGTGTTGGTGCCAATCCACCCCCACCTCAGTGCTCTTATAAGAAGTTTAGGGACTGTCAGCCCCATAACTTCGCTGGAACTGAGGGAGCGGTGGGACTGCTCCGATGGCTGGAGAAGGTGGAATCTGTGTTTGTCATGTGTAACTGTCCTGCTGGGGACCGAGTGAAGTATGCTACTGCGACATTTGAGGGGCCTGCATTGTCGTGGTGGAATGCTACTACTCAGAACGTGGGACTGGGAGAGGCTATTGCTATGCCTTGGGCGGAGTTTGTGCAGCTTTTGAGAGGTGAGTATTGTCTGAGGGAGGAGATACAGAACTTGGAGCATGAGGTCTGGAGTTTCAAGATGGTTGGGTCGGAGATTGAGGAATACACTGTGAGGAGGAACGAGTTGGCGGTGTTGTGTCCTGATTTGCACACACCCGAGTACAGGAGGATCGAGCACTATGTGTCTGGACTAGTGCCCGAGATTGCTGGGTTGGTGGCTGCTGGGAATCTTCCCACTATTGCTGAAGTTGTCCGATCAGCTCATCGGATGACTAACCTGAAGGTGGCAGAAGGCGTTTTCCATCCAAGGGTGCTGCTGTGAAGACTGCTGAGGGAAACAAGAGGAAGTGGGAGAGTGTGGGGAAGAGTGTGGTGCCAGCTCAGCCGGCAAAGAAGTTTGATACATCTGGGTCTTCTTCTGGGTCGAAGACGGGTGGGTATGTTGGGAAGCATCCCAAGTGCAACAAGTGTGGTTTTCATCACTCTGGGAGTTGTGATAGGGCTCGTTGTCATCGGTGCCATCAGTTGGGGCACCATGCTAAGGATTGCAAGGTGGCGCTCACCCCAACTCAGACTCCTGCGGCTACTCCTACTCCTGCTGCTCAGGGGACTCAGGGGAGGCAGGGGTGTTATAACTGTGGTGACACGGGGCATTTCAAGCGTGATTGTCCCAAACTGAAGCAGGGCGATAATGGGAGGGGCGGGAACGGTAACGGGAACAATGGCGGCGGAGGCAGGACTGCACGTGCTTTCGTCATTGGATCTGCAGAGGCTAGGCAGGATCCAGACACAGTTACCGGTACGTTCCTTCTTAATGATCGCTATGTTTCTGTTTTGTTTGATTCTGGTGCCGATAAGAGTTTCGTATCTTTGGATATTAGTCGATTGCTAGATATAGTACCCACACCTTTAGAGGCTAAGTACTTAATAGAATTGGCTGATGGTAAGAAAATCGAAGCGACGCACACCCTTAGGGAATGTCGTTTGGAACTGTCAGGTTTATCTTTCCCCATTGACCTTATGCCGGTACCTCTGGGTAGTTTTGATGTCGTGGTTGGCATGGATTGGCTATCGTTTTATCGCGCGGAGATCGTTTGTTTTGACAAGGTTATTCGGATCCCTCTCCCTGATGGAGAGATTCTTTCTGTTCGTGGCGAGAAAAGCAGTGCTCCTCTGAGTATCATTTCTAGCATGAAAGCCCGTAAGTATCTTCGGAAGGGCTGTTCGGCCATTCTGGCACTTGTTAACGTTTCAACTGACGATGAGAAGAAGATTGAGGATATTCCGGTGGTTCGTGACTTTTCTGATGTGTTTCCTGATGATTTACCTGGTCTTCCTCCCCATCGTCAGGTTGAGTTTGGTATTGATCTCACTACCGGGCGCAGCTCCTATTGCCCGAGCCCCGTATTGTCTTGCACCTCCCGAGATGCAAGAGTTGTCCAGCCAGTTACAGGAACTCTTGGAAAAGGGTTTCATCCGACCGAGTTCTTCCCCGTGGGGAGCTCCTATTTAGTTTGTGAAGAAGAAGGACGGAAGTCTTCGTATGTGTATTGATTATCGTGAGCTGAACAAAGTGACCATCAAGAATCGTTATCCTCTTCCTCGCATTGATGATCTCTTTGACCAGCTTCAGGGCTCCAGTTATTATTCGAAGATTGATTTGCGGTCCGGTTATCACCAGTTGCGCGTCAGGGAGGCTGACATTCAGAAGACTGCTTTTCGCACTCGTTATGGCCATTTTGAGTTCTTGGTCATGCCTTTCGGTCTCACTAACGCACCGGCGGTGTTCATGGATTTGATGAACCGCGTTTGCAAACCTTACCTTGATAAGTTCGTCATCGTGTTTATTGACGACATTCTGATCTATTCCAAGAACAAGGCGGATCATGAGGAACATCTGCGGTTGGTCTTGGAACTTTTGAGACAAGAGCAGTTGTATGCTAAGTTCTCGAAGTGTGATTTTTGGTTGTGTGAAGTTCAATTCCTAGGACATGTGGTGAATGAACTGGGAATTCATGTCGATCCGGCTAAGATCGAAGCTATTAAAGACTGGGAAGCACAAAAGACGCCATCTGAGGTGCGGCAATTCCTAGGTATTGCGGGTTATTATCGTTGTTTCATTGAGGGATTTTCGAAGATCGCTCAACCCCTCACTGCTCTTACCCAGAAGGATCGAAAGTTCGACTGGGATGAACCACAAGAATCAGCATTTCAGATGCTGAAGCTTAAACTTTGTTCTGCACCTATCTTATCCCTACCTGAGGGTACTGATCATTTCGTTGTGTACTGTGATGCTTCTATTCGTGGTCTCGGTTGCGTGTTGATGCAGCGCGGGAAGGTTATTGCTTATGCTTCTCGACAACTCAAAGTTCATGAGAAGAACTACACTACTCATGACTTGGAACTGGGTGCGGTGGTCTTTGCGTTGAAAATCTGGAGACATTACTTGTACGGTACCAAGTGCGAAGTATATACCGATCACAAGAGTCTTCAGCATATTTTCGATCAGAAGGTGTTGAACATGCAGCAGCATCGCTGGGTTGAACTCCTGAACGACTATGACTGTGCCATCAAATACCATCCCGGCAAGGCGAACGTTGTGGCGGACGCCTTGAGCAGGAAGGAGTCTGCGAACCCTCGCCGTGTTCGAGCCTTACAGCTCACCATTCATTCGTCGTTGCCTGACCGGATCCGTTCTGCACAGTTAGAAGCCTTGAAGGAGGAAAACGTTAAGGCTGAGACTATGCACAGTGCTGACAAGCATTTTGAGCTCAGGACTGATGGCTTACACTATTTTGCGGGACGTGTTTGGGTCCCATTGTTCGGGGGATTGCGCGAGCTTGTTCTGGATGAAGCTCACAAATCCCGGTATTCTATTCACCCTGGCTCCGATAAGATGTATCAGGATTTGAAGATACTCTATTGGTGGCCGAACATGAAAGCTGACATAGCTTCTTACGTCAGCAAATGTTTGACTTGTGCTAAAGTCAAGGTGGAGTATCAGAGGCCGTCTGGTCTCCTGCAACAACCAGAGGTTCCGGAATGGAAGTGGGAGCGAATCACGATGGATTTTGTCACCAAGTTGACCGGCTGACAAAATCAGCGCGTTTTATACCCATTAAGGAAACCGATGGACTCGAGCGGTTAGCTCGACTTTACCTTAAGGAGGTGGTTGCTCGGCACGGGGTGCCTGTTTCTATTATCTCTGATCGTGATTCTCGTTTCGCTTCTCGTTTCTGGAAGGCTCTGCACAAGGCTTTGGGTACTCAGTTGGATATGAGTACGGCTTATCATCCGCAAACTGATGATTCAAACCTTGGAAGACATGCTTCGGGCATGTGTTATCGATTTTGGCAAAAGCTGGGAGATCCATTTGCCGTTAGTGGAGTTCTCCTACAACAACAGCTATCACTCTAGCATCAAGGCAGCTCCGTTCGAGGCTCTTTACGGACGGAAATGTCGATCACCACTTTGTTGGGCCGAGGTGGGCGAGAGCCAGCTCACTGGTCCGGAACTCGTGTACGAAACTTCGGAGAAAATCGTACAGATCCGTCAACGTTTGGCTGCTGCACGGGATCGTCAGAAGAGCTATGCCGATCGCCGTCGAAAACCTTTAGAGTTCCAGGTTGGGGACAAGGTACTTCTGAAAGTTTCACCATGGAAGGGCGTCATACGCTTTGGAAAGCGTGGCAAGCTTAACCCGCGTTATGTCGGACCGTTCGCAATCCTGGATCGGATTGGACCGGTGGCATACAGACTTGACTTACCGGCGGAGCTCGGTAGTGTACACAACGCCTTCCATGTGTCTAACTTGAAGAAGTGTTTGGCTGACGAATCTCTCATTGTACCACTGGAAGAGATCAAGGTTGATGATCGTCTTCGCATTGTGGAGGAACCTGTCGAGATTCTCGACTACAAGATTCGTAGCCTTCGTCGGAGTAAAATCCGCATCGTTAAAGTCCGTTGGAACTCGAACCGTGGACCTGAGTTCACATGGGAACGGGAGGATCAGATGAAATCTAAGTATCCTCATCTTTTTCCGAAGCGCGCGTTCGAATCGAGGCATGTTACTGCTGAAGCGGAATGAATCTCGGGTCGAGATTCCTTTCAACGTGGGGATGATGTGACATCCGGTAAGTTTCTTTTTGTCTTGTCCTTTTCGTTTCTTTTTCTTTGGGCATTGCGCAATTTTCGGGACGAAAATTCTTTCAACGTGGGGATGATGTGACACCCGGCATGTTCGGCTTAAACATATTAGTAACATCAAAGTCTACCTTAGCGAGAAACGTTTATAAACAAACTTAACTGGGTTAGTTGAGTCGGGTCAAGTTAGGATTGTCCAGGGTTCAATGATCTGGAGGATCATTGGGAGTCGTTTTGGTAACACACTAGTACCGGGTTCCGTTGTTGGTGACATTACATGAACTAATTAAGTATATGTGTAGATTATGAGTCGTGTGGTGGATTATGTACATAGATATGTTTAAATGATGTGTAAATGATTATCTGTGCCTAAATGTGTTAAATATAGACTAAGGATGCGTGCTTATGTGTTAGGATGTGTTAGAATGCGTTAAACACGACAAACTGGAAAACTAGTTTAATAGAGGTCTTGGTTCGACCACTTCGAGTAGTCGAAGGAGAAGAAGTTGCCTGGTTCGACCCTTGTAAAATGGGCGAACCAGGGAAGTGGAAATTGAGAAATTCCCTTCGACCAAACAAGGCTCATTCGACCCTGTGAAAGGGGCGAAGGAGACTACATTCGACCAATGAGTTGGTGCGAAGGAAGACTAGTATAAATACCAACCTTTGTCATTTTTTTATCATTTCACAAACCCTAACCGTCCCAAAACGCTCTCAAACGATCTTAAACACTAAGGAAGGAGTTTTTGCTCTTCTTTTTCATAATCTAACCCATCTACAACATCTAAACAAGAATCCAAGGTGTGTTCATAATCCTAAATCTTTTAAAAGCATTTTAATTCGTTTTCATCTAACCCTAATTTTCCGGATCTGTTCTAAGGGTGTTTTTATGATTAAAAACCTTTTAAACATCTTTCTAAATCAAAACATGATCATTTAACATAGGTTTTCATAATGGATAACATGTGTAAATTGTGTGTTATGTGGTGTTATGTGTTGTTCACTGATTTGCTGCTATATCTATGATAGAAACATGATATAGGATTGTTGATAATGAGGGAATATTGTTGTCTAGGGTTAGGATTGGATATATTGATATTTGTGGGTTTTATTGGATTAATACTTGATGTATGAATATTTATGATCAATAGAATGAATGAGAAAGATTGGATAATCGACAAACTGAGTATTTTAAGCTAAACATGAATCGATTTCAAAAGTTTCCAAATTGGGTAAATAATTCATGCATGAAAGTGATGTTTCCATAATCTTTACCATTTTGGGAAAGGGCTGAAACGGACGTATTATCGGGGGAAATCGATGGGGTTTTGTAGGGATAAGTTATTCATGCTTGACTGCTATGTTTGATGATGTTTCGGGTCGTTTTGAATGTGTTTGAAGCGTTTTTAGGAAAAACTATGCAACAGGGGCGAACCTGGCCTCCTTCGACCAGTCGATGGTGCGAAGGAGGGATCCAGGGTCGAACCTGGGTTTTTATTTGGACGAATGTGATAAAACGGGCGAAGGAAGCATCAAACGGTCGAACGAGATGTAAAAGGTGCGAAGGAGACAAAAAGGTGCGAAGGAGACTCAAAACTGACTGGTTCGACCGTTCTGATGCAGAAATGAGATTTTTGATACAAACTAAGTGTTTTATGCTTGAACCTTGTGTGTAATCTATGTGTACTCGATTAGTTAGGGTAATGGGTCACCAAGGGGATGTCGGGTCGGTCTAGTGTGTCGGTTAAACATTTAAACACGTTTTAAAACATACTTGGTTACGATCTGGACAATCGGGGACTAGATAACCTTATGGTTATTAGTCAGAACACTTATGTGAACATTTTGATAGATCTCTAGTAGAGGGATTATCAAGGGCTAAACGTCTTTACTTGTATTTGAAGAACGCAACTTAAGGTGAGTTCACGGCCCCACTTTTACTGCTTTAACTTTTGGGGGAGAAAACATGCGCTAAACGCTTTTGGTAACATATGTCATACTATGGTTTTAACTTTATATTGCTATACGATCTTTTGGAAAGTCCCGGGGGAAACCATGAATGTGCGGGGTTGCACAACGGGGGAAATGTGGATAGATCTATTAGGCGTGACCTGCCCCACTCGTCGGCTTGGAGGGCCAGGCGGGTGCATATTGTCTCGAACAGGTACATTGGTATCATGCTGAACATACGGGCTGCTTAAACATGCTGAACATTGCTAAACGTGTCTAGTAATGGTTTCCAATCGTAGTAGTAATAAAACTTACGCCTAGCTAGCTTACTTGGTAACATTGATATAGTATGGACATGGTAACATTTTAGTAACATTCTGAACAAACCTGTGAACTCACCAGCATTATATGTTGACATCTTTTGGCATGTTTTTCTCAGGTCGCTAAGGTAGCAATGAACGGAACTAGGCGCGCGGGTCTGCACTGGCGTCTAGATTTAGTGCACGTTTTGTAATAAAAGTATTTTGAACAACTTTTGAGATGATAGCATAGCTAATTAAATGCTACTGAAACGCTTCCGCTTGTTATATTAATGGTAATGTCTGTTACGTATTTCATATAGAGTTGTTTATTGTGATCGTTGACTTGGATCCTGGTTTGTCATGCGCCTCGCGGTAAAACCCTGCAAGTGGTAATTTGAGGGTGTGACATTCCACAACTTTGAATTCATCAGAATCTGAAGATGACGACGATGATGTTACAAGTGAAGCTATTGTAGATAATGTTACAGTGACACCACCAATGAACCCAAATACAAATGGTGCTTCATCATCAAATGTGGGTAATGATCTGGTTTCTGCAGAGAATTTAACTACTCAGACGGGAGTCCAAGTACCAGATTATCTGGAATCTCGGATACATCAAATTCACCCGATCGAGCAGGTTATAGGTGATCCTGGTAGCAGTGTGATGACAAGAGGTCAATTGAGGAATGCTAACTCACCGGAAAACCATGGCAATCTTGCTTTATATGACAAAATTCAAAAATCTGGTTTTCAAAATGACTGGTCTTTTGCTTGTTATGTTTCGCAGGTTGAGCCGCGGACTTACAAGGATGCTCTTTTGGATGACGCTTGGGTGGAAGCAATGCAAGAGGAGTTGTTGCAGTTTCAGAAACTTGGTGTATCGACACTGACAGATTTGCCCCCAGGACGAAAGAAGATTGGAACGAAATGGGTATTCAAATGCAAAAAGGATGATTGAGGAGTGATCGTAAGGAACAAAGCTCGTTTGGTTGTACAAGGATTTCATCAAGTTGAGGGAATCGATTACAACGAAATCTATGCGCCTGTTGCACGCTTAGAGGCTATCCGAATGTTTCTCGCGTTTGCGTCATACAAGAAATTTAAGGTGTATCAAATGGATGTCAAGAGCGCGTTTCTCTACGGTTTGGTCAAAGAGGAAGTTTACGTAGGTCAACCACCAGGCTTTGAAGATCCTATTCACCGGGATAAGGTCTATGTTTTGAACAAAGATCTCTACGGGTTGCACCAGGCTCCAAGGCAATGGTATGAGGAGCTGAGCACGTATCTTCTTTCAAAAGGATTCAAGCGAGGTTTGGTAGATTGCACACTGTTCACTAAACGAACAGGCGATGAGTTGCTTCTAGTCCAGATTTATGTTGATGATATTATATTTGGTTCTACTAACGAACTTCTTTGCAGAGAATTTGAATGTGTTATGCAGGAAAAGTTCGAGATGAGCGCAATGGGAGAGATGCAGCTTTTCCTAGGCTTGCAGGTGGAACAAAGACCAACGGGGATCTTTATTCACCAAACGAAATACGTTTCTGAAGTCTTGAGCCGATTCCAGATGGATGATTCAAAGCCGATGGATACCCCAATACAACCTAATCATGGGATTGGAGTTGACGCTTAGGGGGAGCTAACTGATCCATTTACATACAGAGCAATCGTCGGATCTCTGATGTATCTCACCGCCTCCAGACCAGATATAATGTTTGCCACATGTCTCTGTGCACGTTATCAGTCGAAGCCGAAACAGAGTCATCTTGTAGCTGTCAAACGTATCCTTAGATATCTGAAGGGTTGTCCGTCGAGAGGACTTTGGTACTCTAATGATGATAATTTTGACCTAATCGCTTTTAGTGATGCAGATTGGGGTGGCTGTGACAAAGACAGCAAATCCACAACGGCTGGATGCTAGTTTATGGGGAGCGGGCTTGTGACCTGGCAGTGCAAGAAACAGACCGCAGTTGCATTATCCACATGTGAAGCAGAATACGTTTCAGCATCGAGCTGCTGCTCACAGGTTCTTTGGATACAACAACAGATGGTGGACTACGGTTTGCAATTTCTTAAAACCCCTATTTACTGTGATAATGAAGCCGCAATTGCATTAACACAAGACTTAGTAAATCACTCAAAGGCTAAACATATCCGGATTAAATACCATTTTATCCGTGATTGTTATGCTAAAGAGTTGATCGATATGGTCAAAATCCACACTAATTATCAATGTGCGGACCTTTTTACTAAAGCTTTTGATAAATCAAGATTTGAATATCTTTTGAAAGCTAACGGTATTAAAGAAAAACAAGACTGATCACCACCTCAGTTTATCGCTTTTTACTTTAGTTTTTATTATTTTTCAGAAAAATACAAAAATCCAAAAACATTGAAAAATTTCAAAATCTATAAAATTAAGAAAAACATTGCTGACTGCTATATCTTCTTCCCTTAGATTAATGCCGTCAGATTTCTGTGAACAAACGATATCTTGGGCAGTCACATATTTGAAATGCTCCAGCTTATCCTTGGGAACAGTAAACTCAAAAATTTATAAAAATTAGAAAAACCAAAAATGATTTCCTGGAGAAAAAGGGGATATGATAGTACATCAGTGGGGATCTGACAAATTCTAAAGAAATGTAATGCAATATAGGGCGTGTGTCTGAGTCTGTGTGATGTGCTGATAGGCTTCGTAGACCTATTGCTGCGTGCCTGATACATACATATCAAACGAATTGTTGTGTGGATGAACTCCTCATGGGCATATGGTCTTAGTACTGTAATTTCGTTTGATAGGGTATTTGTACAAAACTCGGAGGTTTTGGGTCGTTATGTTATTAGTTGTCTGGGGATAGCCTCTCCGATCTTCTGCTGTAAGTCATTACAGACCTAGATCAGATAGGGTGTCTTTATAAAAGAGCTTTATGCCAAATCCTAAAGTTACCGAATTGAGGAACTTTCCATGTATTATGATAATCAAAGATTATCTATTACATCGTATCGATCACTGATGCAAATCATGATTGATATCAGCCCTCAACCTGGTAGAGTACACATGTTACTTTGCTGCATTAATTTGCTGACCTGTATACCTCTGTGTCTCATACCTTGTAAATTACAGACGACGAAAGCATAATCACGCTTTACAACGAGTCTTTGTGCATTTACTTCTTGATACGGGAGTATGTCGTGTGCGTGGGAACCACAGACAATTACGTTTATACTATACATAATCGTATCAGTTTAAAGCACTGCACAAAAGTCTGCATGTGAGTTTATGTGGATCACAATATCAGCAGTTGCCAGATCACACATTGTCTTTAATGATAATAAATCAAATAGATCAACGGTGTGATCAGATTTCTCGATAACTAATATGATCCCTTTACCGGAAATCCCAAAACATTTACTGCTTTATCTTTACTTTTCAGCATTTTATTTTTCTCGTCAAAAATTGCAAAACTCAAAAAGATTTTAGGTGTGTTTTAACATAAACTTTAGAAAATCCAAAAAGATTTTACATTTCTATCTTATTTTTGATAGCTGATGGTGGTTGACTATGATTTTCTAAAACTTGATGGACCATTTGAACTTTGTAATCTTTAAATGAGAAATAATGACTGTCGTATGCTCAAAAGTTGGAAAATATTTTGAACGGGACTCGATTTTGAGAATTGGTAAATTTTCAAAAATTCCAGATTACTTTCGCCCCTTCGTTAGGTCGAAGGTGGAATTTTCTGCTCTTTCGTATGTTTTTGTATGGGCGAATGTGAGTGTTCATGTGAAATTTCACATTCAAACCCTTTTGCCACATTCGAACCTTTAACTAGGGTCGAAGGTGACAAAAGCATCACATTCGACCTACACAAACGGTCGAATGAGAAGCTTATATAACCCCTTATCAGCTCATTCGACCCTGTTCCAAAATTTTTCAAATTTTATGAGATTAAGTCCACTTGTTGCTCGTGATATTTAGATTGTTTCATTGTGTTCGTCTGAATCTACTGATCATTTTCCATCATAATTTGCAGGTTATTATCAAGAAATGAGCATTTAATCCTTGATTTTTATATCGAGCCCTAACTGACTTCAAACATGGATTAAATCATAATAATTGAACTTGTTTTTTATTAGGATTCTTTGATTAAGTGTTTTAGGGGGAGATTATCCAAAAACATAGGGTTAAACATCAACAGATCGCATAATCGATTGTTTAAACCTTGTGAACCCTAGTTTTTGATTAAAAACACTTAATCAATGTATAATTGTTAAAATTGATGATATGATAAGCTTAATCGGTAGTGTTAGTTGCTATCTAAATCAAAATGGCAGATTAAAATGACCAAAATCAGATTTTGAATTTTGGAGAAAATGAACAGTCACCTTCGCCCTTAACAAACGTCGAATGTGACAGTTTGGGCGAAGGAGAATGTTTATCTGGTCGAAAGAAGATTAAGTGGTCGAATGAAGAAATTTTTCAAAATATTTTACATTCGAACCTTTAATTCTTCACCTTCGTACCTAGAACTTCTCATTCGCACCAACGAACTGGTCGAATGTAGGATTTGAAAACCAAAAAGTTTCAAGTTTTTGTTTTGTCCGTTCTAACATGTTTGTTTTGATTTGTTTTGCAGCTTTATAATGGCTGAACAGGAAAGTGCGAGTGTTCCTGCTGGATCATCTTCACAGGCAGCTGAGAAGGAGAAGATTGTTGATTTACCGTTTGAATCTGTACACAACTGCTGTGCATATTTAGGCGATGTGAAGAAACACACTGAGTTTGCCGGGATTATAAAATTCTTGAAGAGGAGTAGAGTGATTGACGCGATTGCTACGCCAACCATTATTTACCGTGATCTCCAACAGGAGTTCTGGACCAATGCAAAGATGGACTTCTGGGATAATGAATTGTCACTCGTTAGTAAGATTCAGGGGTAGCTGGTGATCGTCTCTGAGAACGATATCAGAGAGGCGTTGAAGCTAGAGGATGAGAAGACGGATCCCAGAGAGTTGACGTGGACTGAACAACGGAAATGCTTTCTTAGAATGAAGTACAACGGACCTATCACTGAAAGTTCGTTACATAAAGGAAAGTTGTGTCCTCAATACAAATATCTTGCACATGTGATGATACATGTTTTCGGATCAGCAGCTGGTGGATACGATTTGATGAGAAAGAGTATCAGCTCATTGATGGTAGCTTTAATATTGAACAAACCGTTCAATGTTTCTGGGATGCTGATGGAACATATGTTAGAACCTGTGAGAGGGATAAGGAGCAGGAAATTCTTGTTATATCCTCGATTTCTTCAGATGATATTTGATTTGAAATACAAGAAGTTGAAGAGAGATCCGAAGTAGATTATTGTTCAGGAGCACATGAATTTGAACACTCTTGCTAGGATGAAGGCTTATAAAGGTGTGCCAGTGAATGAACGACCACCGTTGAAGAATCTATTTGGTCACCTGATCAAGATAGATTATAAAGACCCAGGTAAGGATAAGGTGAGGCATGCTGATAGTGGATAAGATGAAGACAATCCTTTACATCCAGTAGACCCTGATGCAAAACGAAAGCGTCAAGTGGTGAATGTGGGAGCAAAGAGTGGAAAGGGTAAAGAAAAAGAAACTGAAGGAGAAGTTGAACCAGCTAAGAAGAAAGTATCTAGACGACATAACAGTATGGCGAAGAAGGGATTGCATTTGGTGGATGAGGCGTCTATAGATTCTGAAGAGACGCAAGTGGATGAAAGATGGGATTCTGACGCAGAGACAGTGAAGAGCACCACGCCCAAGGCCACTGTGGCTGGTGAGTCTGTCAGTCTCAACAAGTCTTTGGAGGAACAGAGAACTAAAAGCCCTATCCATTTAGATTAAACTGATGAGGATTTAGGCTTGGGATCAGGGGATTTTCCTGGATCGCCAATGCAAGGGGAGAAACAAAAGAAACCCCAGTTCAAGAAGAAGGAGAAGGTTTTGAAACCTATGGAGAAGAGAGCTAGAGAAATAGAATCATTGATTGCTGGCAAGAAACTACCACCAACATCTAGCTCAAAATCACCGGTTGCTAGTCCAGTTGCAAAGAAGCAGAAGACATCATCAAGTACTGAAAAAGAGACTGATATACCTGTTAATGAGTTTAATGATGCACTGGATAGAATGCTAAAGAAGATAAAGAAAGGAAAATTGCCTGCGGTTGCTGAAGCTTCTACACCAAAGGTAACAGTTGATAGTGATGTGATGAACGCTGTGAACTGGAAGCTAGCTGACATGATGAAAATAATCAATCAGCAGCAAGCAGAGATTGAGCAATTGAAAAACAACGACAAGAAAATATTAGACGTTGTTGAAACATCTCATGACAATCAGGAAGCACTTGAAGCTAAGATTAAACAACTTCGAAAAGAAAACAAGAAGTTGTTAAAATACGAACAGAGGAACACCATGAGATTTATTGCATTAAAAGAGGAGAATAAGAAGCTGAAAGAGAGTAACAAGACAATGGATAATTTGATTAAAGACTTGTACTCTAGAGCTCCTCAACTGCAAGCTGGTGAAGAAGACAGAGAGCGTGATGAAGAAGAAGTTGATTTCGAACCATCTAATAATGAAAAGGAAGAAGATGAGGAGTTAGATGATGATGCTGGTAAAACTTCTCAGAAGAAAAAAGAAAGATGATGATGACGATGATGGTTCTGATGATAATTCTGGTGAAGGAAACAGCTCTACAAGTTTGGATAGTGATGATGATGACGATACTGATAACTACAAATGTGAGTAAAGAGGATCTGGAAAAGGTGATGGAGGATCCAGCTCAAAAGCTCCTGGAGGATCTGTTGATGATGATACGATCTTTTGGAATGAGAAGCTTAGATCATTATCTGACGATGATAAGAAGATGTATCGCCAGTTGTTAACAGATAGAGTCTGGACGATAGATATGACTAGCAGATTTTCTGAGATCTTTGAATCTAGTGACAGGGTACTTGAGTTGGAGTATAATGATCCAGACTTGGAGGATGGGGAAGTTTCTGCGGCGATGTCGAAAGAGATTTTAGAGGGTTTGGCGAAACAGGTTGGGAAGACGTTGGAAGAATTATTGGTTGACAATCAGATTCCCAACTTACCTGAAAAAGAAGCAGGTAATCATTCAGATGATCGAGATGTGCCTGTATTCGAGGAGGCAGAGATTGAAGATATAACCAGTGAAGAATATCCAGAATATTTCAAGAAGGATAAAGATTCTGGATTTGCTGAGTTTACTGATGAGTTGCTGAAAGAAGCCGAGAAACTTGCTCGTGAAAAGAGTAAGAGATTCATGGAAGAAGTATTTCCAGGGCAGGATAAACCGAGTACAGAACAATCTGATAGTTTGAAGGAGTTATTGAGGAAATTGAAGGAGAAAGAAGCAAATCGTCCCAAGACAGAGATCCAGGGAAGTTTTTACAAGTTACACAACGAGATGTTCAAAGGTAGAGCGTTGGGGTGGAAATTTGTAAAACGGCTGAAGTGTGTAGCTGTTAAGTGGGAGAAAGGGATACTTTATTTTGAAAGATTCCATGATTTGAAGACACTTCCTTACTGGGCGATTCGAGATGTATGTAGGCACCAGTTAACTGGATCTGTGAACGATCACATTGCTTATTTTGCTTATCGTATGTCGAGGGAAAGTAGGACGAAATGGAATTTGTTTACTCCTCAGTATCCGAAAAGGATTGTTCATAAGAAAGAGATTGATGAGATAACCAAAATGCCTAAGGTGACGTTGAAGTATAAACCACCGAAAGTGTTGAAACACATTCCGTTGATGCAGATCCCACAACACTTTGCTAAAGATTTCATCTGGTGGTATTATGACTGGAAAACTGCAGAGGCTGTGATTGTTTTGAAAGATGGTGTGAAAGATTACAAGAAGATACACATATTTGATCCTATGTGGTTGATTAACTGCTCACATGAGGATATCATTATGTTGTATTATAATCCGATTTACAGTGAGGTGAAGGATTGTGATCAAGCAAGCAAATACCAACGTGTGGTATTCCTGTGCTTTGCTCATGATATAAATGTTGGATGCGATTACGACAAGAAGCTTGGTAAGTTCGTGAGGATTCAAGATGTTCCTGATGTCAAGAAGAAAAAGCCGAAACAAGTTTATGCACCGGTGATGACGTTACAACAAAAGAAGCAATTACACACAAAACTGATGAACAAAAGAATGGACCAAGAGCGTAAACTATCCAAGCAATAGTCGACGGGGAGCTTGTAGATGCATTTTGTGCGACTAATGCTTTGGATTACATTTTACATATGTTTTTGTGTTTAGTCGAATGGTCGAAGGAAGATTCAAAGGGTCGAAGGAGACTGAAGGTGCGAAGGAGAACTGGAGGTCGAAGGTAGAAATAGATTTTTATGTATTGCTTGGTTCGACCAGTGTGATTGGTCGAACCTGCACATTCGACCATACTATATGGGCGAATGTGCAGGCCTATATAAGGCCAAGTTCATTATTAAAATGTAACTTTTTGATATTTTGTTTCCCTCCAGTCTAGTTATCTCCCTAGGGTTTTGAGTCAACTTTATTCACGTCTATAATTGATTATAAACATCATTTTAACGTGTAATTGAGTTTGATAATTAATCAAATGAATGATTTGAAGATGATTTCTGCGTTTTGTTGATATTATTATCATATTGTAACTGATTCAAGGATTCGGCACTTGAATTAGTAGACTTGTTTGATCAACTTAATTGTTTTTGTCAATTCGATCCTCTTACAGTATGGTATTTATATTGATGCCTGGTTCGACCCAATACATAGGTCGAAGGAGTCTAGATGTGGTCAAAGGAAGCTATTAAGCTTCTGAATGTCTGGTTCGACCCCCCTACAGGTCGAACCAAGACCGGGTCTTTTTAGGTTATCCAGTTTTGTCGTTTTAACACATTTTAACACATCCTAACAAACGAACATGCAATCCTATCATATGTTAATCATCAAGAACCATGGATAATCATCTAAACATTGTGTAAACACGTATTTGCATATTCTATACCATATATAGATCAATTCATGTTTGTTACTTAATCTAATTCATGTAATTCATGAACAACGGGACTCATGACTTGTGTGTGTGTGATTAACCCAATGATCCTCCTAATCATTGAACCCTGGACAATACGGAATGTAATCTGACTCGACTGAACTAGTTAAATATGTTTAAATAAACATTTTTCGCAAAGGTAGACTTATGTGTTTGTGAAAATGTTAACCTGAACATGCCGGGTGTCACATCATCCCCCTGTTGAAAGAATTTTTGTCCCGAAAATTTCCCGAAATCAAAGAGAATGAAACGATAAGAAAGAAATTTTTTTTCGGTCGTCACATAATCCCCCTGTTGAAAGGAATCTCGTCCTGAGATTCACTCAGCTGCAACAGTAATGAGTGCCGACCTAACCCAAGTAACGTTTCTTGGAATGTAAACGAAATGAGGACCACGAATGAAGAATGATAACAAAAGATACTCCATGTCGGGGAACCGCCTTCCCCGAGGTGAATGCAAAACAAATGACTCCTCCTGATCGAAGGCCTACTGGAGACTACTATGATCGGTATAAATGATACACCAGGACTATCCAAGTAGCATCTCCAAAGGACCTACATTAAACCAATGCACAAAACGACGACCAAGTCCAATGCCAAAAACACTCGACGAATACGAAACGCCAAACAATATGAATAAGAGTAAATCTGAGTATAACGAATAACAAGAAAAGAAAACTCACCAGTTACAGTATCAGGATCCTCCTAGTCCTCCCTCGCACCGATGATGTAAATACGATCAGTCTGACCACCAACCTCGCCTTGTTTCACCTTTGGACAAACCCGGTTGAAGTGCCCAGTATCCCCACAGTGATAACATCCCTGCTTCCCCTGAGGAGCGATAGCAGTGGTAGTAGCAGTAGTAGCATGGGCCGGCTGTAGCTGAAGAATGGTCCTACAGTCCTTAGCATGATGACCAAAACGCTGACAGCGACGACAGGGAAACCTCTCACAATCACCCGTATGATGAAACCCACACTCAGCACACTTCGGGAGCTTCCCAGTGATTAAAGTTGCATGTTCATGGACTATATGCCCCATATCTTCAATGGGACTGAAGGGGTAGTGGGACTGCTCTGGTGGTCGGAGAAGATTGAGTCGGTGTTCGTTATGTGCAACTGTCCTGACACCGATCGGGTTAAGTATGGTTCTGCTACTCAGGAGGGACATGCCCTGACCTCGTAGAACTCTACCACTGCGAACCTTGGCTTGGATGAGGCCAATGCAATGCCGTGCTCCGAGTTTATTCAGATGTTGCGAGCGGAGTATTGCCAAAGGGACGAGATCATGAGGTTGGAGCATGAGTTTTGGAATCTGAAGATGGTTGTGTTAGGACAAAAACGATTGGTGAAACCACTTTTGTAAACCTTAGTCTAATTCACTTCTGCAAAATATCCTAAGTATAGAACTACTGAAGAAAGAAGACTAAAGTACTGAAGAAGGATTCAACAAGTACTGAAGAAGAAGTATCAGAAGTTCTGAAGTCTAACCAGACAGTTCACTGAAGAACTACTGAAGACAAACTACTCATCAGTAGTTTGTCATTCATCAGCTCTTTTTCAAGAATCTTTTTCACCGACTTATGTTTCAGTAGTTTATTAGTTTAATATTACTTTATCTGTTTGTACAAGTTCAAAGAATGCAACTTGTTGCTACTTGTTACAGACTTACTTTTTGGCAAGGTTCATGTATATGTAAAGTCTATACATAGATGGGTTCTTCCCCTCTGTTTTAGATATTGATTTTGATTAATACAGAAATCCTTCAAAGCTTATTATTGTTCTTTCCATTTCATTTATTGAGAATCTGTTTGAGTATTTATTATCATTCACATTCATTAGTTAGATTCTCATTAAACTTGTCTGTAGTTTTCAAACATACAGGGGGAGTAATAACTCCTGTTGATAGTGTAACTTTACTTATCATTCCGCTGTGCAAATCTGATTGAACTTGCTAAACACATAAGTGTTCACTAGCAAGCAACACATCAAGAGCATTACTGATCCAACAATTGGTATTAGAGCACTGGTTTATCAGATCACATATCAATCAAACACATTGAGAATCAGACACAAGCTCTTATTGATATTCAATAAAGGATTAAAAGTTCACTTTTATCAACATCCATCACATTAAGAGATATTTGACAAATCAATACTCTTTAAAATGGATCCTCATAATACTGGTTCTGCCAATAAACCTGCTATGCTGTAAGAAATGAATACAATATCTGGCAAAGGGGAATGGCACATACATTATCACAGACCAACACTGGTTGCTGGAAATCTGTGATATATGGTCCTCACAAACCAGTAAATATCAATCTTGAAACTAAAGAAGAAATAACAAAAGACCCAAAAGACTATACAGATGATGATTTCCTAAAACTTGAGCTTGATACTAAAGCTTTCTCTATGTTGGCAATGGCACTCCCAAATGAAATCTACTCTGGCCTATTACATTGTGATAGTGCAAAGACCTTTGGGACTGCCTCAAAGAACAGTTTGGAGGAACTGAAAAGGTGATTGCCAACACCAGAGAAATCCTGGCTCAAAAATATGAAACTTTTGCACACATAAATGGGGAAACTTTAACTCAACAATTTGAAAGATTCTCCTCATTAATATCTGAGCTAAAATTAAATGGTCAGACCTACACAACTGTATCTATGCTTCATAGATTTTTAAGGTCTTTACCTGAAAAATGGGAAACATACTCTATAGTCCTAAGATCCTCACCAGACTTTAGCTCCCTCACTCTTACAAAATTACATGGGAGCTTACTAACTTTTGAAATAGAAATTGATCAAAAGAAAAAGTTGCAAAGTTCTGGTAAAACTGCTGATGACTATCTATGAGGTAGTACAACACTATTGGGACAAGATTCACCTACGTGTTCAAATAATTTTGGATCTTTTGACCACATTTGCATAACTGCTGGGATCTCATCAGAAAGATCATTCCCAGGTTATGACAATGAGGAATATAGTCAAACTGCTGATAACATGTGTTTTATCATGGATGATTTAAAAAATTTCAGCAATGATGACTTAGAAGAAATGGACATTTTACAGCAACTGGCCATGTTAAGTATCAAAACAAACAAATTTTACAAAAGGTCAGGAAGGAAATTTCCAGGACTTAACAGTTCTACAAAAATTGGTTTTGAGAAATCTAAACTTTGATGTCACAAGTGTCAGAAGTTGGGACACTTTGCTAGAGAGTGTAGAAGCTCTAGCTATAACCAATCTCACTCTGGAAATCTGTATAACCCTAGTTAAAATAGGAATAATGGAACATAGGGGAGTGCACATTTTGTACAGGCACAAGCTCCACAAATCCAATATGTACCACAAGTACAATATGTACAGATGCCTGCTCAACAGATGCAGAGCCAACAATCAATCCCTCCCATTCCAGCTGCTCAACAACCTCCACAGATTCAGCAACCCTCACAACAAAGCTTGTTCACCTCAGGGTATGTTGACTGGAGCAGTCTTCCTTTTGACACCACAGAGTGTAATCCTGATGCAGACAACAAAATGTTTGACATCAACTGGGGAGAACCTGACAATGGCAGAAAGAATTTTGCCTTAATGGCATTTGAGGGTTGCACCTCAAAATCTACCCTGTCTCAGGTATCAAAATAATCTTTAACAAAACTTTGTTCAACTTCATGTAAAGAATCTTTTGCTCTCATAAGAGAGACCAATGTGCACTTACAAGGCAAAGCAAATGACTTCAAGAGAAAATTCACTCAGATGAAATGTGATTTAGAAAGAAAACTTGCTGCAAAGGCAAAAGAAAATTCTAAATTAACTAACAATGCTATTGAAACCCAAACACAACTTAAAATCATGATAGATGACCTAGGAAATGTCAGAAAAGAGCTTGCTGACACCAAGGTCACTTATGAAAAATGGGTAGAATCTTTTGACCACATATTTCACATTCTTTTGTACAGGCACAAGCTATTGAAACCCAATGATGTGAAATATGTGGTCAAAAGATTCTACCCATTTTTCATAAGTGACCTTGGTGTCAGCAAGCTCTTTTCTGACATTTCCTAGGTCATCTATCATGATTTTAAGTTGTGTTTGGGTTTCAATAGCATTGTTAGTTAATTTAGAATTTTCTTTTGCCTTTGCAACAAGTTTTCTTTCTAAATCACATTTTTTAAGTTGTGTTTGGGTTTCAATAGCATTGTTAGTGAAATATGTACAAAAGAATGTGACTTCCTCAAATGTGATTTAGGAAATGGCAGAAAGAATTTTGCCTTAATGGCATTTGAGGGTTGCACCTCAAAATCTACCCTGTCTCAGGTATCAAAATAATCTTTAACAAAACTTTGTTCAACTTCATGTAAAGAATCTTTTGCTCTCATAAGAGAGACTAATGTGCACTTACAAGGCAAAGCAAATGACTTCGAGAGAAAATTCACTCAGATGAAATGTGATTTAGAAAGAAAACTTGCTGCAAAGGCAAAAGAAAATTCTAAATTAACCAACAATGCTATTGAAACCCAAACACAACTTAAAATCATGATAGATGACCTAAACAAACAAAGTGCTTCAAATGTTAGGTATGGCATAGGGTACAATCACACTGAAACACCCACAGATTTTCCCCTAAAACTACTGAAGATGGGAGAAAAATTGTTTCAGGTGAAACTTCTGAAGAGAAAGAATGCACATCTTTCCATGAAAACTTTCTAAAAACTCACAAAGAAAGTTACTAATAAAATTTGACTTTAAGCCATCAGTAGTTTCATCTACATCAGGAGTTGAGAACTTGAAAACTACTGATGACCTAAAACCAATCAAGATAGTCAGAAATTTTCCTTTAAATGAAAAAGAAAAGGCAAAAGAATGTGAAATATGTGGTCTGTTCAACCACAAGACAGAATTTTGCAGATATAGAAAAGGAATTCAATACAACAAGAAAATTTCACAACTGGTTGTGGGAAAACAAATCAAAAATTATTTTAAAGAAACTTTTTCTCCCAGGAAACAACAACCAGTAAACACCTTTTCTCAGAAAAAGATGAAATCTCAACAAAAGTCTTTTTCTCAAACTTCTCTTTCAGTAGTTAGACCTACATCATCAGCAGTTTCACAAACTGCTGAGATAAAAGATCTCATAAACATGGTACAACTACTGATGACCAGGGTTGATGGTGGTCCTCAAAAGGATACCACCATTGCTTTTAATGAAAAATCCATTGCCAAAAAGACATGGATTCCTCAACCTGGTCAAGAACAAACTGTTAATGTTCTCAGGAGCAAACCCAAAGCCAAACTGGCTTGGGTTCCTAAATCTAACTAATTTGCTACTTCGTGCAGAGGGTCTCTAGAGGCCTAAATAGCATTTGGTATGTGGACAGTGGAGGCTCAATGCACATGACAGGATGCAGATACCTGATAAACAATTTTATTAGTCAAAGAGAAGGATCTGTATCCTTTGGGAACAATGCCAAGGGATATGTGCTAGGACATGGCAATGTCTCCTCTAGCAAAATACAGTTTGACAAGGTCAATCTGGTTGAAAAACTTGAGTACAACTTGCTAAGTGTGTCTCAAATGTGTGATAAAGGATATTCTTCCTTTTTCACAAAGACAGCATGCAAGATCATATCACCAGAAGGCCAGAAGTTGATAGAGAAGATCATACTTTGTTGATAGCCAAAAGATGTGGCAATGTCTATGCAGTGGACATTGAAAAGGACAAACTACTAAACAACACTGCATGTTTCTTCTCAAAGGCATCAACTTCAGAGACTGATCTCTGGCACAGGAGACTTGGCCATGTGAACTTTAAAACCATAAATAAAGTCACAAAAATGGGCTTGGTCAGAGGTCTACCATTGAAAGTATACCAGTTTCAAGAACACTGTGTATCCTGTTTAAAGAGAAAACAGCATAAGTCCTCCTATAAGTCTATTGAAGAATCAAAAACAACTGCATGTCTTCAACTACTCCATATGGACTTATTTGGGCCTGTAAAAATCATGAGCCTTGGTAAGAAGAAGTACTGCTTGGTGATCATTGATGATTATTCAAGATTCACATGGGTATTCTTCTTATTCCCCAAGGATGAGGCAGCTGAAATCATCAAGTTCTTCATTTGATAAGTAGAGAAACAATATTCTCTATCTGTCAAAGCCATTAGAAGTGATAATGGGACAGAGTTCAGGAACAAAACTCTGGATGAATTCTATTTGTCTAAATGGATTATTAGACAATTCAGCGTTCCCAGAACTCCTGAACAAAATGGTGTGGTAGAAAAGAAGAACAGAACACTGATTGAAGAACCAAGAACCATGTTAGCTGATTCAGGCCTACCATTGTATTTCTGGGCTGAAGCAGTTAACACTGCATGTTATGTTCAAAATAGAGTCCTTGTCAACAAGAGACACTCCAAGACTGCCTATGAAGTTCTTCATGGCATGAAGCCAATTATCTCCTTTTTCAGGGCTTTTGGATGTCAATGTTTCATTCTAAACATTAAAGACTCTATTTCAAAGTTTGCTGCAAAAGTTGATTCAGGTTACTTTCTTGGTAATTCTTCCACTAGAAAAGCCTACAAGGTTTTTAATTCAAAAACCAAGATAGTAGAAGAAACACTGAATGTCAAGTTCAATGAGTCAAAACACACTCTTATTCCAGCACATCCTGCTGAACTCTTTGACCTTGATAGCTTCCACTTTGGACCTGAAAAGACTGTTACTTCATCTAAACCTACTTATTATGGTGATCAAAGGTTTGATGATGAGGATCCAGCACCATGGACTCCTCAAACAGTCATTAAGTCAACTTTCAAACCTTCAGAAGTTTCACAAACTTCTGATTCAACAACTGCTGATGTACAAACTCAAACATCTGCTTCAGCATCTACAACTACTGCAGATATTCAAACAGCTGAACCAGACATTATAAACCTCAGTGGTTTGTTTGATGAAGTACAAGAGCCACCTACACCAGTCAATGGTTTACCACAACTCATTGAACACAAAGATTATCCATTGGAACAAATCATGGGTGATATTGCTTCAGGTGTTCTCACAAGAAACCAGGTTTCCAACTTTTGCTTCTTCTCAGCATTCATTTCTCAGTTGGAACCTAAGAAGTACCAAGAAGCCCTCAAAGACAAAAATTGGGTGGAAGCTATGCAAGATGAGTTGCTTCAGTTCAAGAAGCAACAGGTTTGGGAAATCTGTCCCTTACCACCAAACAAGTTACCAATTGGCACAAGATAGTTTTTTAGAAACAAACAAGATGAAGTTGGTATGATCATTAAGAACATGGCAAGACTGGTGGTACAAGGTTACTCTCAATAAGAGGGAATTGATTATGATGAGACCTTTGCTCCAGTTGCAAGGCTTGAGGCCATCTGGTTATTTCTGGCCTATGCCATTTCCAACAAAATAAAAGTTTTTCAAATGGATGTTAAGAGTGCATTTTTCTATGGAAAGATTAAAGAGGAAGTGTATGTTTGTCAGCCACCTGGGTTTAAGGATCCTTCTCATCCTGAGTGGGTGTACAAACTTGACAAAGCTCTTTATGGGCTCAAAGAGGCTCCAAGAGCCTCGTATGAAACACTTTCCAACTTTTTACTCAAAAATAACTTCACAAGAGGCTCCATTGATAAAAATCTTTTCATTAAAAATGTTGGAAATCATGTCTTACTTATTCAAATTTATGTTGATGATATCATATTTGTTTCAACAAACACAAAATTGTGTGATGAATTTAAGAAACTCATGCAATCAAAATTTGAGATGAGTACAATGGGAGAACTACAGTACTTTTTAGGATTGCAGATTAAACAACAAACTAATGGAACTTTTATACATCAATCAAAATATGTTAAAAAATTATTGAACAAATTTTCTTTACAAGATTGTAAATCATGTTCCACTCCCATGACACCTACCACACAAGTTGAACCAGATGATCAAGGAAAACAGGTTGATCAAACCATGTATAGATGTATGATAGGTTCCATTTTGTATCTAACTGCTTCTAGACCCGATATTATGTTTTCAACATGTGTCTGTGCTAGATATCAATCAGCTCCAAGGGAATCACACCTCATTGCAGTCAAAAGAATCTTCAGATATCTGAAAGGAACTCCTACACTTGGAATTTGGTATCCTGCTTCTAGCAATACCAAGTTATCAGCTTTTTCAGATAGTGACTATGCAGGGTACAAAATGTCAAGAAAATCAACATCTGGTGGTTGTCAATACTTGGGAAATTGTCTAGTGTCCTGGCAATCAAAGAAGCAAACATCTGTTGCAACTTCAACTGCTGAAGCTGAATACATTGCAGCTGCAAGTTGTACATCACAGATACAATGGCTCCAATATCAACTTCTTGATTATGGAATCAAAGAGACCAAGACACCATTTCTTGTTGACAGCAAATCTGCTATTAGCATCATTCAAAATCCTGTTCAGTTCTCAAAAACTAAACATATTGAAATCAGGTATCATTTCATAAGGGATTGCTATGAAAAAGGCAAGATTGAAGTGAAGCATGTCATAACAGCTAATCAGATAGCTGACATATTCACAAAACCCCTTGACACATCAACATTTCAGAAGTTAGTATCCATGCTTGGGATGCTAAATTTGTAAGTGTTCTTTTACTTTTTCTGCACATATTTTATTTTCACTTACATCTGTTTTTAGACCAAAAACTTCTGAAAAACAAAAATAGAGAAACTACTGATGAACAAAAACATCAGTATGGGAATATTTTCTGAAAAATGATTAACTTCTGATAAAATAATCTTCAGAAGTTATGAATAAAGTGTTTATAAACATTCTCATCAGTTGTTAACAAACTACTGAAGAGAAAATGGGAACTACTGATGACAATTGTTCTTCATCAGCAGTTTTGTCATTAAGGGCAAATCAGACATTTCCCACTTCAAAAGCTTGACCTAGGGCGGTTACAAACTTCTGATAAACACCTTTTCCAACACTTATCCATTCAAAAAGCAAAAATTCCCTCCTTCTCTCTCAAAAAGCTCTTAAACCCTGAACCTGCAAAAACATTGTTCGATCCACACACACACAAACCACATGGCTCTAACACTGAAACAGGGACACAATCAAAGAGGCTACTTTGAGAAACATGAAGCCTGGTCCTAATACAACGAAATCATTGATTTAGTCGTTAAATCCCAATACTTTACTGCCCTCACCATTGATCCTCCAATCCACACTGAGACTCTTAATGAGTTCTGGGCAAATGCGGAGACGGTGACAGTAAATGATAAGGTGATCTCCCTCAATTCAACCATCCAAGGGAGAAGAATGGCAATCACACTTGAAACTTTGGGGATTAGACTGGGTCTGGATGATGTGGGTGCCCCAGATCAATTTCCAAACTATGAAATTAATCTAACCATGACAGAGTGTGGTTACCAAGGTACTCTCTCACATGCTACTATTTTTAAGAAATATTTTGAACCTAAGTACAAACTTTTGTTTCACTATATAATTATGTGTTTGAGTCCAAAAACTAGATCTTATGATCAGATGCCCTCTACTTTTCAACCAATTTTTCATTCCATTGTGAATGAAACAAAATTCAGGGCATCAGCACTTTTCTTTAATGAGTTGGTGTTACATCATCTCAATTCTAAAAAGATGTTTTTGTTGTATCCAAGATTTAATATGCAATGCATAATAAAGGAACTTGGAGAAGAGGTGCTTGTGGGTCAAACAACTGTTTTAAACCCTTTAACCTCACAAGCATACTCTAGGCACAATAAACCAGCCACCTGGCCAGAAGATGACCAAGGGGAACACACAACAGTCCCCAAGGAACCCTCATCTTCCAAACCTTCACCCAAAAAGGCCAAGAAACCAAAACAGCAAAAACAAAGACCCACTAGCCTGAAAAGAAAGGCAGTTCAGGAGGTTCAGATGCCTGAACTTGCTAATGTGCAATCTGCACTTGATAAAAATATGACTGAAACATCCTCTCAGTCTCATCCATCTCAAACCCCCACAAGAGCACCAATAACCATTTTATTCAAAAGAAAGAAATTTAAGAAAACAATCCCCATAGACTCTTCTTTTGAAACTGCTAAACCCATAGACCAAACTACTGAACCAGCACCACAAATTTTTGAACCTGAAGCCCTTGAAATTGCAAAACTTCTCTCTGGGCTAAAAGAGACCATCCCATCAGAACATGTCAGTCCCCAACAACCACATCAAACAGGGGGCATACCTTCAGCACTTGACATGGATGTGGATATCCCTAGCCCTAACCCAAGAGATGAGGATGAACCAGGGTCTCTAAGCCCAAACTTAGAAACTCTAGGTACATTTGAGGCTGCTACTACTCATATACCACCCAGTGGTGGATTTGAGGAAAGAAGTAACATAGCTAAGACTTCACTTGTGGCAACTACTAGTGAAGGCTTAATGCCTGAGGTAGGAAATCCTCTTAACCAAGAAAAAGAGGTACATGAGACAACTGGGTTGGGCCCAACTCATGATGTAACTGATATTGTCCTCATTGAGGAAGTAAGCAGGGATTCAGATGATTCCATTGACTTGGATGATGATTCACACTCCACTAAAACTGAATTGACGGCTGCTAGTGAAGGTCCTGCACCTGGTGTCTCTAAGCTCAAAGAGCTGGTCACACCAGATCAGGTAAAGTCCACTTGATCCCTGATTCCCCTAAAGTGGCATCTTCTGTACAACATGAAGATCACCCAAAAACACACCCCTCGCTGAAAATGCCTACCCAATTCCCAGGGTCATCCAGCATAGAGTTGAACCAACTATGCAGCCCAGATGGTCCCCTATGCCAGTTGATGAACACACTAATTGCCAATCACCTCAAAACTTTCACAACTACTTTGGAGTTGTCAACCAAATCTTAGTTTGAGGTGATCAACAAAAAACTTGGTGAGTTGTCCAACAAAATAGACAATAACTCAAGACAGCTTGCTGAACTCACTGGTAAAACTTCCAAACCCATCAGGCTTCCAGAAGTGGATGAAGCCAAAAAGGGGGAGAAGATTAAGGAACCTAAGGAGTCACTAGAAGCCAGAATAAAGGCAAGAGTGGCTCTACAACAACAACAACTTCTAGAGAAAGCCCAAAAACAAAAAAGAAGATCAACAAAGGCTTGTCTCTGCAACTGAAGTTGAAGCTGAACCTTCCCAAGGGCATAATGAAGAAACTGCTGAAGAAACCTCTGATGACTCAGAAAGTACTGAAGACAATCCTTCAGTAGTTGACACATCTGTCAACACTTCAGCAGTTAACACTTCCAATTTACAAACAACTGAAGAGCCTTCCAAGACAACTGAACAACAACAACCAACTCCTATTCCAAGGCCTACAACAACTACAACAATGACTGTGTTGAACCCTTCTCCACTATCAATGTCCAAAGAACTACATGAGAAGAGTTTGATTGCAGCCCAAAGAAAGGCTAAGGAAGAAGAGATCTAGAATAACTTGGAGGCAAGGGATGATTTAAGCTTAAATGAAAAGCTTCAAGCTTATGAAGCAGAGTTGAATAGGCAAGCTGAAACAGAGAGAGTTGCTGAAGAAGACAAAAGACAACAACTGATGTCTTTTATAACAAAGAACAGCAAAACAAAAGCCTATTCACTCAAAGGGCTCTCAATGGATGAGCTGACTAGAAGAGCTCAACTTGTTGCTGACAAACTAGCAACAAACAAAGATGGAAAGGCCAAGAGAGCTGAGATAATTGAAGAACTGGTAGCAAATAACTATGGTACAAAAGCCTCTGTGTCAAGATGGAAAGAAGATAGACTACTGGACACATACAAGAAGTACAAGGCTGCCAAGGCTGCTAATCCAGAGAAGTTCAAAACTTCTAAAGTATCAACTTCAGTAGTTAGAACTTCTGGTGTTAAAAGACCAGCTACCAAGAAGAAACCAGAGGACAATACAAAGACTGACTTCAACATGGTGTTGCTGGAAGGCAACACAGTTGTTCAAGGAGACTTTGATATTGAAGAGAAGCCTCTGATAACTCAATTTAGGGATCCTTCAACATTTGCTTACCAAATTCAGAAGACTATTACTGACAGACTGCACACAAAGGTAGTTACTGAACATCATTTACCAACGTTTAAATTACCCGATGTAGTGCAAGAAGAAGATAGAAGTGAATCCCACCCGAGAGTCACAGAAATAGAAAATATCCAACACTCAGGAACATCCCAGGGATCTAGCATGGTTCCCTATACTTCAGACTTTGACAAGTCTAAAGTGCTGATCATCAGATGGTCCTTTACTGATGTCAACTCAGTATTGGTGACAAGAAGAGATCTTACAAGCAAGGCCTACAAGTCAATGAATGAACTGAAGAAACTATCAATTCAGGACTTGCTTACAATTCAACATATGGAACCTCAAAGGGGATCTCTCACTGATGAATAGCTTAATCAACTGAAGAATTCCATGTTCAAGGAGATATGGAAGATTGTGAATACAGAAGAAGACAATAAAGAATTAGAAAAGGTTTTGGCTTCATCAATCCAGGGGGAGATTGTTGGGACAAAAAGGATTGGTGAAACCACTTTTGTAAACCTTAGTCTAATTCACTTCTGCAAAATATCCTAAGTATAGAACTACTGAAGAAAGAAGACTAAAGTACTGAATAAGGATTCAACAAGTACTGAAGAAGAAGTATCAGAAGTTCTGAAGTCTAACCAGACAGTTCACTGAAGATCTACCGAAGACAAACTACTCATCAGTAGTTTGTCATTCATCAGCTCTTGTTCAAGAATCTTTTTCACCGACTTATGTTTCAGTAGTTTATTAGTTTAATATTACTTTATCTGTTTGTACAAGTTCCAAGAATGCAACTTGTTGCTACTTGTTACAGACTTGCTTTTTGGCAAGGTTCATGTATATGTAAAGTCTATAAATAGATGGGTTCATCCCCTCTGTTTTAGATATTGATTTTGATTAATACAGAAATCCTTCAAAGCTTATTATTGTTCTTTCCATTTCATTTATTGAGAATCTGTTTGAGTATTTATTATCATTCACATTCATTACTTAGATTCTCATTTAACTTGTCTGTAGTTTTCAAACATCCAGGAGGAGTAATAACTCCTGTTGATAGTGTAACTTTACTTATCATTCCGCTGTGCAAATCTGATTGAACTTGCTAAACACATAAGTGTTCACTAGCAAGCAACACATCAAGAGCATTACTAATCCACAGGTTGGGTCTGAGATTGAGGAGTTTACTGCTAGGAACAATGAGTTGGCTGTGATGTGCCCTTGTTTGGCTACACCTGAGTACCGGAGGATTGAGCACTACATTGCTAGGTTAGTGCCGTAGATTGTTGGGCATATTGCTGTCGCTGATCATACTACTATGTTGGCTACGGTTCGGGTTGCTGAGGGTGTTTTACCTCCGAGGGGTGCTGCTGTGAAAGCCCCTGCGGATAACAAGAGGAAGTGGGAGAATGCTGGGAAGAACGATGGGTCGTCCCAACAGCAGGTGAAGAAACATGATGTTTTGGGAGTGTCATCTGAGCAGAAGTCTGGGGGGTATACTGGGAAGCTCCCGAAGTGTGCTAACTGTGGGTTTCATCATACGGGCGATTGTGAGAGGTTTCACTATCGTCGGTGTCAGCGTTTTGGTCATCATGCTAAGTGTGATACCCCGCAAATTCAGGTTCTCACTTTAACTAAAGTCTAGTTACATTCTTTGCATTCTACTTAACTAGGGTTAGCTACATAAGTCACACGTTGCACAGTTATATGTTAATAACTGCATGACGTGGTAATTCAGGGAATTACCAAACTATATACATGAGAAGTGGACCTCGGACGTTGGTGAATGGTGAAATTAGATAATTGTGAATTAATTGATTGAAATTGATTACAATTACGTGCTTCTATGAAACTATGTGCAAACTGTATGTGATTACGTGAACTTAAACCGAAAGCGTTAATAAAAATCGTAATGGGTGGACCGTTAGGATGGTTGGGGTCTTAACACATGGGGTTACACTTGTTATGGTCCAAAATAGCGAAAACATCGAAGAAAACATGCAGTACAACGGACCAGACCACCCGGAGCGAGTCGGGTAGAGTGAGCGGCCGCTCACTCGTG
Source organism: Ambrosia trifida (assembly GCA_028751855.1). Lineage (NCBI taxonomy): Eukaryota > Viridiplantae > Streptophyta > Magnoliopsida > Asterales > Asteraceae > Ambrosia > Ambrosia trifida. The sequence goes on along the minus strand of CM054124.1, from coordinate 147,374,880 downwards.
CCGCGCGGACGCTTGCGGGCTCCTGACAAAACAAAATCGCCTTAAACTCTTATTTAAACAATCTTAAGCCCCAATTATCCCCTAAACTCAACCCTAATCGCCCCCTACTGCCTATTTACGAAAATATTAACCTCAAACACCTGCTAAGGCTCAAGAACATCGATCGGGATGCTTGGAGGTCAATCGGTTGGTGGTTTTGAAGTGCTTGCGGTATAATATTCAATATCTTATGTTTTAATCTTCTTTAATATGTTTTTAAAACATCATAACCGAGCTTGTCCAGGTCTGAAACGTTTTCATAAAGATTAAAACTTGATGTTTATAGAGATTGAATGGCTAAACATAATCTTATGTGATTATTATTTGATAGGTTACATGATATGCATGTTTATGATGTTTTAGACTTCTAGGGTTTATAGTTAGCATGTATTTTGTAAGGTTCTGATCATATTATGTCTTATAAATGTTGTATTATGGTTTTTGAGTATTTTTAATCGATTATATGCGTATATGAGTAGTTTTAATAGGATTTTATGAATGATTAAAATCTGGACAGAATATTTGGGTCGACTTGTAGGGTCTGTTACATGAGTTAAAAGTATTAGTTTTGATAATTTCCTTGCGTGGTTGTACTATACATGGTCTTAGCTTTCCATAATGGGAAAAATCATCTGATTTGGACGTCGTTTGATAGGTTTTTGGAATTTTCTTTGATTAAAGGTCATATCAGATTTTCGGATTAGTAAACTGGGTCGAATTTAAACTATCATAACTTGAGTTTTACAAAGAATTAAAGTATAAAATTTGGACAGTAGGTCAACATTGGAATATCTTGACTTTTCCAAGTGGATTCATCCCATTTGGATGAATACACAAATTTTGGGAATTATTCTACTAATCTGATCTGTTGTGAGTATTTTCTGGACATAGCTGTATTGTGTGATATTTCATAATTTTTGTGCATGGTTTCATCATGAACTAAAAATATGGACTTGTCTGGTAGACCCTTTGGAATATTTATTAAACTTTTGGGAGTCTAATTCACTGGATTAGTATTTTTAATAAATTAGTTTTCACGGCGCATAATCTGTCTTAAAAACACAGATTGTGTAATGTACGTTTATGTGACTATTTGGAGTCTTATATGGTACGTATTTGATATGAACTTGAATGGACAGTTACATGAGATGTATTTGAAGTGTAAAACGGATGATAATCCGCATGTTCACCAACGGGTCCGTAGGTTTTACTTGTGCATGTATAATCATCAGGTTTCGCTTACACGGTTTTGAACTTTTAAACGTCTTGGACAACCGGGTCATATGGTGTAATAATATTACACGTATACTCACTTAGTGACACTTGTAATAAGGAGTCGGTAGCACATTATTGTTTGTGGTGTTTGGATAAATTGCTAGCAACCAAAAGGTGAGTTTCACTACTTTTTCTCAAAAGCATGCATCTCGGGGAGACAACCTACTTAACTTTTCTAGTCCAGTTTGGGACTACTATTTTCTAGTCCAGTTTGGGACTACTTTTACACATCCTAGGTTTTGGGATGATAGGTTCACGAGGTGAATCTACTTTTACTAATTCATGCTTTATGTCCTTGATGAACTAAACCAACCCTATCATTGAAGTCCTTCTAAATACCGAATGAATTGCTAGTGGTCAAGCGGGTTATTAGTTGATAGCGCTATTAGGTCTCACAAACCTCACATCGTGCTGGGGGCATGGGTGTGAACTATAACTTAACTTTTATTATCATTGTTGATGGGCAATGATGCAAGGCACTTTCAGTTCCCTATTGTGGGAGCTCGTAGTTTAGCAGTTCGGTATTACCGGTGTTAGTTATCATGAGTGGGTTAGCTACCCCTGACATGTGAATTAGCTATTACTTGTGGTCTGGGAGGTCTATGTTTGTATTTGTGGATACTTGGTTTTGGGAAAACCTACACATTTACTTACTCACCTATTTAATTTTGTGAACTCACCGACTTTATGTTAACACACGCTAGCAAGCTTTTGCAGGTCGTTAGGTATGGAGCACGAGTAGGGTATGCATCATATAGTGTCATTGGGATATGACCACTTTATTACTTTTGAAAATTTAGTTATTCACTTTTGGTTTTGGGCGCGTTGTTTTGCGCATACTACTACTTAACTATTTTCTATTTTGCTTCTGCTATTACTTAAATGGTTTGGTTAACTTTTAAACTTGGTTTTTCAATAACGAACTAAATGGTTTGGGCATTTAGAGTCGTTCATATGACTTATGGCTATGGGATCCTGGTTTGTCATGTGCCTCGCGGTATAAACCCCGTAGTGGAAATTTGAGGGTGTGACACTAAGGACTGTAGGACTACTCTTTAGGTACAGCCGACTCAGGCTACTACTGCTACTGCTCCTCAGGGGAAGCAGGGATGTTATCACTATGGGCATACTGGGCACTTCAAGCGGGATTGTCCTAAAGTGAAGCAAGGCGAGGGTGGCGGTCGAACTGCTCCGGCTCGTGCTTATGTCATCGGTGCGAGGGAGAACCTGGAGGATCCTGATACTGTTACTGGTGAGTTTTCCTTTTTCTTGTTATTTGTTATACTCTGGTTTGTTCTCATTCATATTGTTTGGCGTTTTGTATCCATCGATTGTTTTCGATAATTGTACTTGGTCGTCGTTTTGTGTTTATTGATTTGATGTGAGTCCTTTGGAGATGCTACTTGGACGGTACCGGCGTATCATTTATACCGATCACAGTAGTCTCCAGCAGGCCTTCGATCGGGAGGAGTCATTTGTTTTGCATTCACCTTGGGGAAGGCGGTTCCCCGGCATGGAGTATCTGTGGTTATCATTCTTCATTCGTGATCCTTATTTCATTTGCATTTCGGGAAACGTTACTTGGGTTAGGTCGGCACTCATTACTGTTGAAGCTGAGTGAATCTCAGGACGAGATTCCTTTCAACAGGGGGATGAGGTGACGACCGGAAAAAATTTTCTTTCTTATCGTTTCATTCTCTTTGATTTTGGGAAATTTTCGAGATGAAAATTCTTTCAACTGGGGGATGATGTGACACCCGGCATATTCAGGTTAACATTTTCACAAACACATAAGTCTACCTTAGCGAAAAACGTTTATTTAAACATATTTAACTAGTTCAGTCGAGTCAGATTACATTTCGTATTGTCTAGGGTTCAATGATTCGGAGGTTCATTGGGTTAATCACACACACACACAAATCATGAGTCCCGTTGTTGGTGAATTACATGAATTAGATAAAGTAACAAACATGAATTCATCGGTATATGGTATAGAATATGCAAATACGTGTTTAAATGATGTTTAAATGATTATCCATGGTCCTTGATGATTAACATATGTTAGGATTTCATTTTCATGTGTTAGGGTGTGTTAAAATGCGTTAAAACGACAAAACTGGAAAACTTAGAAACACCCAGTCTTGGTTCGACCTATAGTGGGGTCGAACAAGACATTCAGAAGCTTAATAGCTTCCTTCGACAACATCTAGTCTCTTTCGACCTATGTATAGGGTCGAACTAGGCATCAGTATAAATACCATACTTTGTCATATTTCCTCATTTCACAAACCCTAAATGCCACTAAACACTCTCTAGCAACTTTAATGACTGGGGAAGGAGCTTTTGCTCTTGTTTTTAATAATCTAACCTATAAATATCTCCTAAACAAAGATCTAGGGTGTATTCTTCATTAAAAACCCCTTTTTAATCATTTTTTATTCATTTTCATGAAGCCCCAAAGGTCCAGATCTATTTTAATATGGTTTTCACAATTAAAAACCTTCCTAACATATTTCTAAATAAAACCTAATCATTAAACATGAGTTTTCATACAAGTTAACACATGTTATGTTTTGTTAATGATATTTTTATGTATGTCATGTGTTGTATGATGATTATGTGCTGCATGATTGGTTTTGGATATTTTAGTCTATCAATTGTTGGATGATGATATTTTGCTTGTTTTGGGGATTTTGATAAATTAAGGGATTGGATTCATGATGTTATTATAGGTAATATTGGTAGGGGTTTTGTTTCAGATGATAATCTGAACATGATGAGTGGATTTTTTAATGATTTCAGAAAGTTTCTGTGAGCGTTGGATTTTATCTCAAACAGGATTATACGATCATACAAGTCACAAATCTAGGTGCGGAAACCCTAGATCTGAACAAATTGATAAGATACAAATCACGACACAATCAAGATCATTTTCAATATCATTTTCATAGATTAACTTCAATCAATAAGCATTTACAAACTGTTTATGTTAATCTAGAATCACACAGATAATCTCTCAAAAACACTCCTAAACCTGATCTGAACCTGGACACAAATGACAACTCTCTTACATAATCAAAAACTCAAAAACTATATATAGGCACTGCACATTCGCCCCTTACAGATGGTCGAATGTGAGCTTTTTCCACATTCGCCCACTGCAAGTGGTCGAATGTGTTCTTCAGTTCAGGTCCTGTCTTCCTTCGTCCAGTTCAAGTTCACCTTCGCCTATTCTTTTCTTCCTTCGCCCAGATTAGTCTACATTCGCCCAGTCTGAATCACCTTCGGCTATCTACTAACATATGTTAATCAAGTATATCCAATCCTTAGTCGCAAAACGCATCAACAAACTCCCCCTCGACTATTGATTGGATAGTTTTCTTTGATAGTCCATCGTCTTGTTCAACAGTTTGATTCTGAGCTGCTTCTTCTGCTCAGAAGTCATTGGCGGCTCGAATGTTTTCTTCACAGGCTTTGACACATTAGCAATCTTCACAGTCTTGCCAAGTTTTCCCTCCAAGTTGCTTCCTGCATTTATGTCATATGCAAAACAAACTCCCACAACTTGAGTATACTTTCTCGCTTGAGCAAAATCGTTGGATTCATAGTAAATCGGATTGTAAAACAACATGATGATGTCTTCAAAAGTGCAATTGATCAGCCACATAGGATCAAATACATGAACATGCTTGTATTTATCCTTTCCATCCCTCAACACAATCACTGCTTCTGCCTTCCTCCAATCGTAATACCAAAAGATGAAATCAGCACTGAAATGCTGTGGCATTGGCATCAACGGTATCTTTCTCATCACATTTGGTGCTTTATATATCAACGTCACACGCTTCATATTGGTTTGTGGATCAATATCCCTATGCTCTTTTCTACGGGGATATTGAGGCTTGAACCTGTTCCATTTCGTGCGACTTTCCCAAACCAATTTATCTGCGCACCAACCGACATGCGAACCATTTACCTCGGCACCTGACATTGGGAATCTGCATAAGTCTCTCACCGCCCAGTACGGTAGAGTAAGCAAATCACAGAATCTGTTGAAATACAGAATTCCGGTTTCCCATTTCGCAGCAATACACTTCAGTCTGCCTAGATAAGTCCACCCAAGAGCTCTGCCTTTGAACTTGGCATTATGAAATCGATAAAAGTTACCTTGAGCTTCAGGTTTAGGTCGGTTCTCATCCATCTCCTTCAACTTCTTCAGATAATTCTTCAACTCATCAGACTGGTTAGAGGAATCTTTCTTTTCATTACCAAACACCTTCTCAACAAACTCTTTGCTTCTTTTCTTTGCTTTCTGTTTCGCTGACTTATTTGGTATCTCTGTGAAGTCAGGAAATACTTCATTCTCATCTTCTTTTCTGAAATATTGGGGAAACTCTTCATGAGTAATATCTTCAATTTCAACTTCATTGTTTTCTGGAGTCTGCACATCATCTGAATGACTTCCCATATCCTTTTCAGGAATATCAGGAATCGATTCATCCATCATAAACTCCTCAAACGTCTTTCCAACCCTCTGTGCAAGACCATCAAGTATTTCTTTCGCTACAGATGCAGGTAGTTCCCCTTCTTCAAGATCTGGATCTTCATATTCCAGCTCATATCTCAAATCATCAGTCTGGAATATTTCAGCGAAGCATCCTGTGAACTCAATGGTCCACTCTCTCTTCTCCAACATATTCTTGTATATCAGTTTAGCATCATCAGACAGAGATCTCACCTTTTCGTTCCAGAAGATACTTTCATCCGAATCAACATTCCCACCTTTCTTCTTGGAACTCGATTCTCCAGTATCTTTCTTCTTCTGCAGTGTTCTCTTCTCATAACTATATTTAGAAGTATCATCTCCTCCATCATGATCACTTCCACTACTAAACTCATCACCTTTCTTTTTCCCTGTACCTTCAGCATCATCATCATCATCATTGTTGTCATCATCATCATCATTGTCATCATCACTTTTATCCGATCCATCATCATCTTCATCATCCTCTTCTTCTTTCTCAGAATCAGAATACTCATAATCAACTTTCTGTTCATCTTCTTCTTCATCTTCTTCACCCTCTTTCAACTGGGGTGCTCTGCTATACAGCTCTTCAATCAAACCACACAAGCGTTTGTTTTCCTTTTTCAATTCTTTGTTGTCAGCCTTAATCAGTTTGATTTTGCTCTTGTTTCTTTCACATTTCCTTTCAAGCTTCTCATTCTTTGCTTCAATCAGTTTAATCTTATCATTAATATCATCCTGATTCGATTTCGAAGCAACTACAATTTGGAGCATCTTCTCCTCATTCTGCTTGAACTTAGTAATCTCAGCTTGTTGAGCAATCAACATCTTCATCATGTCCTCCATCTTCTTGTTAACCTGTTTCATAACATCATCATCTACAGTCACTTTCTTTGACTTAGATCTGGAGGGCTCAACTTCAACAACTTTCTCCTTTTGAGGCTTTCTAAACATATCGAGCACTTTATCCATATCGATATTGAACTGATCGATTGGTAAAGTCTCTGCCTCTTTCGCTTTCTTTTGCTTCTTGGCAACTGGTGAAGATAGCTTAGAAGGTGTTCCAGCATCAGGTAATCTTTTTCCCTTCAACAACTGAGCCAATTCTTTTTCTCTCAGTTCTTTAACACTAGACTTCTTTGCCATAGTCTTTTGTTTCTTTGTCTTCTTTGGCAAATTCACAACTACTGTATCTCCAACACTCAGCTCAGCTAGGTCAACACCTAAACCTTCATCTTCCACTGATTTCTTTCGTCTTTCAGCTTCTTCAATCGACTGGTTCAATAATTCAGACTCACCAACCATAGTGGCCTTACGTTTGGTGGTCCTCACGTTCTCGTCATCAGAATCCCACTGTTCATCAACCTCAGTCTCTTCCGAATCTACAGACTCTTCATCCACCAAACTCGATCCTTTCTTCGCCGTCGATTTCTTTCTAGCAACCTGTTGCTTTGTGCTTCCCTGATCAATAGCCTTTCCCTTGCCCTTCCCTTTGGCTCCAGGATTGACTACTTGACGCTTCCGCTTAGTGCTTGAATCAACATACACTAAGGGATCATCATTGTCTGAGTCACTATCATCATGTCTTGCTTTGTTCTTGCCAGGATCAATGTAATCCGGACGAGCCAAAGCGCCAAACAATCTCCTGTTAGGTGGCTTCTCACTGTCAGACACACCCTTATAACCTTTCATCCTCATCAAGGTTCTAATATTCATGTGATCTTGCCCTAGGATCATTGTCGGATCCTTCTTCAGCATTGGATACTTATAGTCAAAGATCATCATTAGAAACCTCGGATACAACATAAACTTCTTAAACTTTATACCCTTCAGCATCTCCAGCATGTGGTCAAGAATCATCCCAGACACATTAAATGGTTTGTTGAGTGTCAAAGCAACCATTAATGAACTCAAACTCCTTCTCATCACGTCATAACCACCACTCACGCAACCAAAGACATGAATCAGAACATGTGCAAAGTACTTATACTGCACTCCCAGCTTCCCTTTATACATAGATCCGTTAGTGATTGGACCTTTGTATTTCATCCTTAAGAAGCACGCCTTCTGTTCTGTCCAAGATAACTCCCTGGGATCCTCACTGTCTTCGAACTTAATCTGTAATGCCTCCCGAATGTCAGCTTCAGTCAAGAACATCTCCATCTCCTGAATCTTGCTCTTGATGATAGTCTGATTCTCCCAGTAGTCATACTTAGCGTTTTGGTAAAAATCTTCAATTATGTCTTTATAAATGATGGTTGGTGTGGCTAGAGCATGTACAATCCTGCTCCTCTTCAGAAATTCAATAATCCCTGTAAACTCCGTGTTCTTCTCCACGTCTCCTAGATACGCGCAACAGTTGTGCGATCGTTCGAAAGGCCAACTGCTCGGAGTAGATGTTTCAGCTACGGGGACTGGATCTTGAACTGTGATCTCTGCTGGAGTCTCAACATTCACTGCTGGTGATTCAATATTCTCGGTTTGTTCAGCCATCTGCACATGAAAATCAATAAAACGCGTCAAAACACAAAAACGACAAAAATATAAAATTCTGGTCAAAAACTAATCTGCACGTTCGCCCGTTTAGAAGTGGCCGAATGTGAGATTTGGTGGTCGAAGGTAGATAATTATGGTCGAAAGTGAAAAAGTTTTAAATAAAAGTCACATTCGTCCACATTGTTCCTCCTTCGTCCACCTTATTCCACTTTCGCCCGGTTTTATCAACCGAATGTGGAAAGGTTTTCCCCCAAAAATTCAAAATTTTGCCATTGTATGTTTTAATCTGCAATTTTGATCCTAAAATGTACTAACATGTCCAACTAACATTCGTGTATTACCAATTTTATCAATTAATCATTTTACATAGGTTTTCAAGTGGAATTAGGGTTCTATGTGTTCAATCGATCAAAACTATCATTTAAACATGTTTTAATCCTAATTCCTTCAATAATCTCCCCCTAAAACCTATGTTAAATGATCGGCAATAAAAAACAATCATCAATCAACATCAAAAGCCCCTAGAATAGAAACCCTAGGTTCCGTTCGTTAAACAAGCCATTCTGATCTGTTTTCATGTCCAATACCTGTAAAATTAGGGTTAAAATGATGAGCAATGATCAAGGAACAAATCAAGGAATCATAAATTGCACGAGCAACAAGGTCTGGTTAGGATGCAATTTTTGAAAAAATTTGTGAATGAACGGTTCGAAGGTGAATGACATATATAAAGAAGTCCACGTTCGACCGGTTCAGATGGACGAATGTGGGTTAAAATCACATTCGCCCCAATTTAATGGCACGAATGTGAAACATTCCACCTTCGCCCCTATTGAAAGACCCGAAGGTAGAATATGTACCCGGAGGTGGAAAATACACCCGGAAGTGAAAAATAACCACCTTCGTCCAATAATAAAACGGTCGAACTTGAAGATTTTTCCACATTCGACCCATTTAAGGGGCGAATGTGAAATGGAAAAATCTGAAAATTTCGCCAAAACACGAATTCGAATCCCGTTCAACATTTTTCAATCCGTTAAACTTTCAAAACTCAAATTTTCACATTTTGAATATTACAAAGTCCAGATTGTGTTATCAAATCTCAGAAATTGACTATCAAGCATCCCCGGATATTAAAAAAAAAATAAAGCAGAAATGCAAATCTTTTGGATTTTCTGAAATTTTTATCAAAACACACCTAAAATCTTTTTGGATTTTGTAACTTTTTGACAATAAAAGTAAAATGCGACAAAGTAAAATGCATCAAAGTAAATGAAAGCAGTAAACATTTTGTGATTTCCGGTAAGAGGATCATATCAGTTTTCTGAGAAATCTGAACACAGCGTTGATCTGGTTCAAAATTATCATTAGAAACAATATGTGACACGGCAATTGCTGATATTGTTGTCCACATAAGCTCACATGCAGACAATTACGCAATGCTTTAAAATGATACGAATTAGATGTATTAGACTAACACATTGTGGTTCCCACACATACGACATACTCCCGTATCAAGAAGTAATTTGCACAAAGACTCATTGTAAAGCGTGATTATGCTTTCGTCGTCTGTAATTGTACAAGATATAATGCATAGAGGTATACAGGTCAGCAAATTAATGCAGCAAAGTAACATATGCACCATACCAGGTTGAGGACTGATATTAATCATGATTTGCATCAATGATCAATACGATATTATAGATAATCTTTGATCATCATATAACATGAAAGTTCCTCAATTCGGTAACTTTAGGTTTTGGCATAATGCTCTTTTATAAAGACATCCTGTCTGATCTAGGTCCGTAATGACTTACAGCAGAAGATCAGATAGGCTATCCCCAGACAACTAATAACATAACGACCCTAAACCTCCGAGTTTTGTACAAAGACCCTATCAACCGAAATTACGGTACTAAGACCATATGCCCATGAGGTGTTCATCCACAAACGCGTAGTTTGTTATGTTTGTATCACTAATGCACGCAATATAAAGTCTACGAAGCCTATCAGCATATCACACGTAATCAACATACGTCTCATTAAAACTATACAATTCTTTAGCCTGTGTCAGATCCCCACTGATGTACTATCATTTCCTCTTTTTATCCAGGAAATCATTTTGGGTTTTTCTAATTTTTAGGTATTTTGAAAATTTTTTTTTTAATGTTTTTGGTTTTTCTGATAAAATGACTCCCCCTAAAATAAAGAACATATTATTGGTTTTTTTTTTAATTTTTCTGAAAAATGAAAACAAAAATTTGAAAGAAACAATCCACTTGAAAGCATCAACTTCTTTGAGGATTAAACAACCCCCTCGAAAGCATCAACTTCTTTGAGGATTATGATAGTAAAGAGAAATTCCCAATTAGCAAAGAGAAATTCCCAATTAGCAAAAATTTAAAACTAAAACTAAAAACTAAAAATGATAAACCGAGGAGCCGATTAGTCCTGTTTTTCCTTTATATTGTTTACTTTCAAAAGATATTCAAAGCGGGATCTGTCAAAAGCTTTTTGTAAACAAATCTGCACGTTGGTAGTCAGTATGGATTTTGACCATGTCAATCAATTCCTTAGCATAACAGTCACGGATAAAATGATATTTAATCCGGATATGTTTAGCTTTAGAATGATTTTCAGTATTTTTAGTTAATGCAATTGCGGCTTCATTATCACAGTGAATAGGGGTTTTAAGAAACTGCAAACCGTAATCGACCATCTGTTGTTGGATCCAGAGCACTTGCGAACAGCAACTCGAGGCTGAAATGTACTCGGCTTCACATGTAGACAGTGCGACAGAAGTCTGTTTCTTGCATTGCCAGGTAATTAACCTGCTCCCTAAAAACTGGCAACCGGCTGTTGTTGATTTGCTGTCTTTGTCACAACCGCCCCAATCTGCATCACTAAAAGCAATAAAATCAAAATCATCATCATTAGGGTACCAAAGTCCTTTTGATGGACAACCCTTCAGATATCGAAGGATACGCTTGACCGCCGTCAGATGACTTTGTTTCGGCTTCGATTGGTAGCGAGCACAGAGACACGTTGCATACATAATATCTGGTCAAGACGCTGTCAAATACATCAGAGATCCGATGATTGCTCTGTATGTAAATGGATCTGTCAGCTCCCCCTTAGCGTCCACTCCAATCCCGTGATTGGGTTGTATCGGGGTATCCATCGGCTTAGAGTCCTCCATCTGGAATCGGCTCAAGATGTCGGCAACATATTTCGTCTGGTGAATGAAGATCCCGTCGGGTCTTTGATCCACCTGTAAGCCGAGGAAAAACTGCATTTCTCCCATAGCGCTCATTTCGAACTTCTCCTGCATAACAGTTTCAAATTCCCTGCACAAGAGTTCGTTAGTTGAACCAAATATAATATCATCAACGTAAATCTGTACTAGAAGCAAGTCATCTCCCGTCTTCTTCGTAAAGAGGGTGCAATCGACGAGGCCGCGCTTGAATCCTTTGGAGATGAGGTATGTACTTAGCTCCTCGTACCACTGTCTTGGAGCCTGGTGCAAACCATATAAAGCTTTGTTCAGCACGTAGACCTTGTCCCGGTGGATTGGGTCCTCAAAGCCCGGTGGTTGCCCGACATAAACCTCCTCCTTGACTTTACCGTACAAAAATGCGCTCTTGACGTCCATTTGATAGACTTTGAATTTCTTATACGAAGCAAACGCAAGGAACATCCGAATAGCTTCGATTCGTGCTACTGGTGCATAGATTTCGTTGTAATCAATTCCTTCGATTTGATGGAAACCCTGCACAACCAATCTGGCTTTGTTCCTTACAATAACTCCACGATCATCCTTTTTGCACTTAAACACCCACTTAGTGCCTATTTTCTTTCTTCCCGGCGGCAAATCTGTGAGCGTCCAGACTCCCAATTTCTGGAATTGCAATAACTCCTCCTGCATTGCCTCAACCCAGGCATCTTCTTGCAAAGCGTCTTTGTATGTCCTTGGCTCTACCTGCGACACATAACATGCAAACGACCAATCATTTTGGCTACCAGATTTCTGAATTTTGGCATACAATGCTAAAGCACCAAAACTCTCTGGCGAATTAACGCTTTTAAGCTGCCCTCTGGTCATCACTCCACTACCAGGATCACCGATTACTTGCTCCAGCGGGTGAATACGATGAATCCGAGATTCCGGATTAAAAGGTACAATCACTCCCGTCTGAGCAGTCAAGTTCTCTACAGCATCCTGATCATGACCCGTGTTAGACGATGAAGCAACATCTGGATTTGGAGTTGGGTTCACAGTTTGCTCTTCTAAGTTTTCTGCATTTTCAAGAACAGCTTCTTCAAATTGTTCATCTTCAGATTCCGAAGTGTCTAATGAAGTTGAAGCTTCTTGAAACAACTCTTCTTCTTGTGTAGGAGCACTGGTATCATTAGAAGCTGGTGGGGGGTTTACGGTGATTGGACGCATCAACGGTGAAGTTGCCGCGTTTTCACACTCGTAAAGTAATCTGATGACAGCTTCTTCAACCAAGCTATCTAGGTTGAATGATTCAAAGAAATCTTTGTAATCAAACATCCAATCAGGGCCCGTGCCTTGCAAATTTTGTGTGTATCGTTGAACTTCCACATTAGCCCAATCCTCCACTTGACGAGTTCTCTTGTTGAATACCCGTTTGAGCGGGGTTGCATATCCAACAAAATATCCCTCTTCAGCTTTAGGACTAAACTTCTCGCTTGGATTCAACATCGTACATGGCGCCCCAAATGTTTCTAGATACTCTAAATTGGGCTTTCGTCGGTGTAACAGCTCATAAGATGTTTTTCCAAACTTCTTCACTGTCAAAACCCGATTTAATGTATAGTTTGTTGCATAAATCGCCTCGTTCCAGAACATTACTGGAAGATTTGAGTCAGCGAGCATTGTTCTTGCAGCCTCAATCAGAGTCCTATTCTTTCTTTCAGCAACACCGTTCTGTTGCGGGGTATACGGAGCTGAATATTCATGATGTATCCCTTTGCTTTCACAAAGTTCATCCATCTTTGCATTTTTAAACTCCGTCCCGTTGTCACTCCTGATCCTTTTTATCTTCAAATTGTAGATATTCTCCAGCCGAGTGAACAGAACTTGTAGGTTGGTAAAGGTGTCACTTTTGTTCTTCAAACACATCACCCATGAGAATCGTGAATAGTCATCAGTGACGACTAAACAATAAAGCTCTCCAAGATGACTTTTGCGCTTGACCGGTCCAAAAAGGTCCATGTGCAATCGCTCAAGCGGCATCTCAACAGAGTTAACTTTCTTCACTTTATGGGATTGTCTGTGTTGTTTTCCTTTCATGCAGCTCACACACTTGTCGTTCAGATGGAAATGTTTCACGTTTACTCCATCGACAAGTCCATTTCTCACTAACTGATTCATTTTCCTCAGATGAATGTGCCCCATTCTTCGGTGCCACATTATCGATTCTTTTTCGGTCGCCTTGGATAGAAAGCATGTTATCTGTCCCTGTGATGTCATTGCCTTGGACATATCAAGAATGTAAAGATTGTTGACTCGAGGTGCCATCAACATAACCCACTCCTTTGGAATCTTGAAGCCCGGTTTGAGTATGTAGCAGGATTTGTCATCAAAATGCACAGAAAATTGTTTATCGCATATTTGACTGACGCTCAACAAATTATAGTCTATCTGCTTAACATAAGAAATCCGCTCGAAAGTCACAATCCCGTTACTCACGCTTCCTTCCATCGTGATATAACCTCCTTTATTTCCCGCGAACGCAACATATCCTCCATTAATATTCTTCACATCGAACAGCAACGCCAAATCCCCCGTCATGTGGCCTGAAGCTCCACTATCAACAATCCAGAGACTGCTAATAGGGCCAACTGAAGCTCCCTGCACACAAAAAATAAACAATTAGTTCTTTCGGGGGACCCAAGCCTGAGTCTTGGGCCTTTGAACTTTGGCTTTCAAAGAATCATTCTCATTGACTTTTTCAACAACGTTTTGTTTTGAATCAACCGTTTTCTGATTTTTCAAAACAGATTCATTTTTATCACTCACCTTTGAAGTAGAAGCTCCTGGAGTACCATTAGGTGTCCAAGATTGTTCAGACCTTTTGAGAATACGGATTTGAGATTTTGGTTTCTCAATAGGTTTCTGAACATTGTTACTAAAAGTAACTTTCTTAGCAACCTTATCTGAATGAACAGACTTAGGTCCAACATTTGACTTGACAATTGGTTTTTGTGGAACCTTTTGTCTATCAGCTGTTGTGTTCACCACTGGTTTTCTCCAAGATTGTTCCATTGCAATCCGATTCCTTCGATCATAATGAAATGGACGGTTGTTCCTCATTTGAAAATTGTTTTGATTATAAAAATGTTGTTGTTGAGGAACAGTCCGTCTATGCGGTGGAATATAATGATCGATCGGCTTTTTCATGGAATTCTTAACCTCAACTTCATGTCTCTTGTGCCTTACATATGGACACTGAGCAAGTAAATGCCCACGTTCTCCACATTTAAAGCATTTTCTATATTCCTCAAACACATAATGAGCATTTGGTGAAGCAAATGATCTTACAGGAAATTGATCATTATATTGTTGATTTCTTAAACTCTCAGGAAGTGGTCCTTTCGAGTAAGAAGGTTCATGAAAACCATTTGCTTTATCATCTGGTCGAATGAATTCAGTGACATGAATTTTTGGCTCTTGAGGAACTTCTGAAAACAGTTTCTTTAAGATTTCTGGTGGAATTTCATTGGTTCTTTCATGTTTTGGAAACCATATTGTGCTTTCTTGCCAGATTTTATCAAGTTTAGAATAGTTAACGTTTTTAATCGGAAATTCCTCATCAGCAATGATTTTATCGGATCCTTCCATCCGATAAAATACCTTTACAGGTTTGTCACTTGGTTCATTCAGCTCATTCTTTTCAACCACATTCTTAATATCATTCTTTTTCTTAACATCAATCTTTTCAGACTTCTTATCACGATTAGCATTAGCCATCGGATGAACATGATCAGATGGTGACACTGGTTCAGTAGTAATGATGTGATTTTCTTTTGGAATCTCACATTCATTAACAGATTTATCACTAACAGTATCATCATTTTCTGAGTCTGAACTATCACTCTCAGCATAAACACCCTCATTGTTCAAGCCCAAAATCGGTCTCACATCGGAATATGGATCACCAATACTTGAAGTATTAGATTCCATTTCTGACGATAAGTCTGATTTTACCGAACTCTCCGGTATAACTTGATGATAGTTATGATTCTCAAAAAGAACCGGAGATGGTACAGACTTGTAGTTGGTGGTGTTATCATCAATGATATGATCGACGACATAAGCAACATTCTTATAACTTTCTAACTTCTTGTTAACCTTTTCAGCAAAGCATTTAATGGCAGCCATTTCCAACTTGGTGTTTTCAATTTCATTGATATAGTTGTTTATGGCCAATTGTTTCAATGACAAAGTGTTTTTCAAGTCAGAAATGTCCTTTTTATAGCCATCTAATACTTTGTTAAAAGCATTCAACTCTTTGCGAGTAGATTGACAGTTTTGAATAGCACTATCACGTGAAATTCGGAGTTGTTTATTCTCCTCTGTCAATCTATCACAAGTTCCACAATATTTATCACTCATAACATCAGTGCTAGATTCAGAACTTACAGGTTTTGGCGGTTCGGTCATGGCCATCAAAGCAAAATGAGCTTCCTTTCCAGTAAAAAACTTTGAGTAGTCGATCTTGGTGAAAGCATCATCAGCTATGCATGACTTCCTCGTCATCAAAAAGTCAGCTTCTGCCAGCAACTGGTCAATATCATCATCCAAAGAATCAACACTTCCCTCTGTGTCTGATTCGCTCTCAGAATCTGAATACACCGATCTACTCTCTTCGGGAATATCAGAAACTGAATCAATTACCATCCCAGAACTCTTCTCCTCAGCCTTAACCTCAACAGGTTCACTCTCCACTTCCATTTCAGTCTCAGAATCATCACTTTCACTCTCCTCAGTTTCTTTCTTCTCATCAACTGCCACCGACTCTTCCAAATCAACCTGATAAGCAACGCATGCCACATTCCCACCAGTAGTCACTTCCTCAACTCCTATTTGCATACCCGACCAGTCAAACCTCTCATCCTGTTGAGTCACCAAAGCTTGGTTCTGACTCGCATTCTGTTGAGTCTCAGTAGGTGTAGTGATAGGTACAACTGTTCGGTTTGGGTGATTAGGAGATTGGTTTTGAATCTGGTGTTGAGTGTTTGGTTGTCTGTTTTGGTTGTTAAAGTTTCGGTTCTGGTAGTTGTTGTTGTTTTGGTAAGAAACTTGGTTCTGTTGACGGTTCTGGTAGTTTGCATTGAAAGGGTTTCGATTACCTTGTTTAGGTGGCTGGGTGCATTCCCTTTTGAAGTGTCCTTTCTCTCCACAATTAAAACACGTAACCTTCTCCTTATTGAAACCATAAGTTGTGTTGGGAGAAGTTGCCAAATCAGTCCTTCCAGTTTTCTCAATGAACTCTGTTGCTCTTCTCATTATACTCGCAAAAGCCCATTGAATGTCAATGAGTTCCATCTCTTCTTTATCAATCTGTGCGTAGTCTTCGTTGGTCAAGTTGTTGTTCCCAATCTGACTAGCAACCAATCCATTATAGGATGAAACCATTGCTGAGACTAATGCAATGTGTTGCTGAGCAACCTCCACAGTCACATTTCCCAAGTTGGATGTGTCCAAAACCACTGGTTGTTTATGTTGAGTAACTTGGTTTGATGGTTGTTGTGTTTGGTTAGCGGTGTAAAAACTTGCTTGTTGCATTGGAGAGATTGGTGAAATGTAGGAACTATATTGTGGTGGTGTGTATGATGGTTGTGAGTAAGAATTGTATTGTGGTGGTGTGTAGTTGGTGGTTGGTTTTGATGAATCCATGACATTGGAAATACATGCAACATGTGGTGCAACGCTTCCAGAGCTCGAGTTTCCAGCTGAAACTGAAGTTCCTCCAAAATACAGACTTGGATTCTGAGGAATCTGTGACCTCCTAGCTTTCCTCCTATCCTCCAGCTCTTTGTTCTCCAGCTTTTCAATAAACTCTGAAATGGTCCAGAATTGATAAGCATCCTTCTCTCTGAGTACCTCCACATGCTGATCCCATTGTGGTGGTAAAGCATCTGCAAACTTATCCACCTGCTTAGTCATTGGAATCTGTACACCATAGCTAGACAATTCAGACAATAAATGCATATATCTCGGAGTTAGTTCTTTCAAAGTTTCATTATTAATAAAAGAAAAATTATCAAACTCTTTGACTAATTCCTCCATTCTCAAACTCCTGGTCTTTTCGTTACCATCATGCTTTCTCTTCAGCTTATCCCAAAGCTGCTTTGACGTAGTACATGTCCCAAACTGATGCAACAAGTCACTTGTGATTGCCTGTGTCAGTTGAGAGAACGCCTTCTTCTCCACCACGTATTTCTTCTTTTCATCCTCAGTCAAGCTCTCCAAAGGAATCAACTCACCAGTATTCTCCAGAATCGGTGCTGTATATCCTTTCACAATCATGCTCCATGCCTCAGCTCCTTCAACTCCCATGCCTTCCAGATGGATCTTGAACATGGTGTGCCACTGGTTATACTCTTGCATATCCATGAGCTTCGGTGGCCGAGTTCCACTACCTGTAGACAAATCCTTAATCAAGGTAGAAATAGCATTAGTGGTTTGAGTATTTACCGCCGCTGCAGCTACTCCCCAGTAATCTGATTGTAGTGCTAGATGTGCTACATTCTGAGGCATCGTGCTCGTTGTTGTCATGTAGTTAAGTGGTTGTGAGGATTGCGTGTTCGTCTTTTGAGCTGCCACTGTCCATGGATCCATTGTCTGCTGTTGTGGTTGTGTTGGTGCTGATCCCAAAGTAGTTTGAAAACGCCACATGATCACAATCTGAAAATCTCAACACTTAGAAAAAAAATTTTCAGCAAAAATCTTAGGTTCGCCCGAAAAAGAGTACTTTCGTCCAAACTATCCTTGGTTCGTCCAAACTGTCACACTCTCGTCCCTTCTATCTCACTTTCGTCCCTTTGGATCTACTTTCGTCCAAATAGTAACAACCGAAGGTGAAAATAACCAGAATGTAAATCAAACCAACACACTTTCCACTTTCGCCCGGACCAAAAACGGTCGAATGTGGAATGTTATACCCGAATGTGAAAAATTCTAAACAAGTTTTCAGGTTCGTCCACTCAAACACTCAGGTTCGCCCACTTTTTGTCAGGTTCACCCACAATACTCAGTCCAGGTTCCAGGTTCGCCCAAAATCAACAGATCTCATTTTTGAAAAACGGTTATTGTTTGAAAAACGGTTATTTTGATCTCAGATTTTCAAAAGTTCATGGATTTGAATGATCTCAATCAGGTTATGTTTCGGATTTGATTTGGAACAACTTTAAGTCTTGGAAAACTTGAATTCGACTACAAATTCACCTTTAAATTGATCAAAAACTATGTTTTTAAGAGTTTTTGTAAAAACAGATGATAATTTGTCTAAAACATGTCCAAATCAATTCTGATCTTATCAAACTTGTTGTTGTATGATCCTCTATGCTCTGATACCACTTTGTGAGCGTTGGATTTTATCTCAAACAGGATTATACGATCATACAAGTCACAAATCTAGGTGCGGAAACCCTAGATCTGAACAAATTGATAAGATACAAATCACGACACAATCAAGATCATTTTCAATATCATTTTCATAGATTAACTTCAATCAATAAGCATTTACAAACTGTTTATGTTAATCTAGAATCACACAGATAATCTCTCAAAAACACTCCTAAACCTGATCTGAACCTGGACACAAATGACAACTCTCTTACATAATCAAAAACTCAAAAACTATATATAGGCACTGCACATTCGCCCCTTACAGATGGTCGAATGTGAGCTTTTTCCACATTCGCCCACTGCAAGTGGTCGAATGTGTTCTTCAGTTCAGGTCCTGTCTTCCTTCGTCCAGTTCAAGTTCACCTTCGCCCATTCTTTTCTTCCTTCGCCCAGATTAGTCTACATTCGCCCAGTCTGAATCACCTTCGGCTATCTACTAACATATGTTAATCAAGTATATCCAATCCTTAGTCGCAAAACGCATCAACAGTTTCCTAATTGGGTAAAGTTTTCATGCATGATGTGTCGTTTCCATAATTTTGCCATTTTGGGTAAGTATTAAAACGGATTGATTTTGGAATAAATATGGTAGGCTTTTGTAGGGATATGTTATTCATACTTGACTGCAGTGTTTCGTGATGTTTTTGGAAGTATGGGACTGCAGGGGTCGAACCTGGCACTCCTTCGACCAACGAGGGGTCAAAGGTAGGTGCTCAGGGGTCGAACCTGGCTTCTTGTAGGTCGAATGTGGCTCTGTTAGGACGAACAAACTTTATTTAGGTCAAATTAACACGTTTTAAGGTTGAATGAACATGTGTTAAGGTCGAATGAACTTATATTAGGTTGTATGAACTTGTGTATAGGTCGAATGAGTCACACAAGGGTCGAACCAAGGTCATATGGGTCGAACCTGGACATGTGTTATGCTGATTCGACCATACAACTCCATATGTGTGATTTTTGATGCAAACTAAGTGTTATATGCTTGAAACTTATATGTTTGTTAACTCATTTTAGGATCGTAATCAAGAAACGTAATCTCACGAATATCAACCGTAGGGTGCGGAATCCCCAACGATCGTGCAAAATGATTCAGAAATAAACGTAAACGATCGTGATGAAAACAGATAACGAATCACCGAGCAATTTCCATAACTTTAATCTTTGTATTAGATCAAATCAAGATGTTTACAAATGACATCTTAGACCTAATACAGAGAAAAACACACATACACACTCTAGGGAAAAGGCTCAAATGATAACTCCTACTAAAAATAACAAACTTTTCCCTTTATATATACTTCCACCTTCGCCCCTTTTGTATGGTCGAATGTTGAACTTTTCCACATTCGACCCTTTCATGTGGTCGAAAGTGTTCATTCGACCATTTAAGGGTTCGAATTAAACCATCTCTAACATTCAATCCACATTCGACCGGTTATAAACTACATTCGACCATCTGACTGGTCGAATGTATGCTTAAGCTAAATTCTTGGTCGTTTTTCTGATTATCTGAAACTTCGACATTCAGTACTGGATCACTAGCTGGGGACATACATGAATAATGCACTTACAATCTCCCCCTTGGACCTAGCTAGTGATGTACCAAATCAGAAAGTTATCAATTCTTCAAGTCTTGATCTTATCGACTTGAACGACTTGAAAACTTTCCATCTTTTTGCACGTTTGTGTCGAGGTTCTTGTCTATCTCTGCATTAAGCTTCAAAATCTTAGACAGACTCAAGAAATCTTGGCTTTGTCATTTGTTGGTCCAGAGATGAAAACAGAAATCAATCTTGAATTCTTCAATCTTCAATCTTTTCTTTAACAATCTCTGACTAGTTTCAGTTGTTCTGGTGATCTTGATGTTCAGGTTTGGGTCTTGTCCAGTTACACACTTTGTCGATGAGTCTTGAGTAGTGCACTTATTGTGTTTGATTCTGCAGAAAAATTTACTAAAAACTGCGCAAACTACAACCAGCATTAGACACGACAAAAATCTCGGAAGTACTCTTCACATTCCTTTTGACCCTCAATAGTTCTCCCCCTGAACTATTAAACATTTTTAATATACACCAAAAACTTGAAAATCTATAGTCTTTTTCAACTTTTATGTATCTGAGCATTCACATTAAGTATCCCATCATCGGTTATCGAAAATAAAGCAGAAACAAAACATTTTGATTTTTCAAAGTTTATGCTAAAACACACCAAAAATCTTTTTCAATTTTCAAATGGAATTGCATAAAAGTAAACTGAACATATTTTTGCGAATTTTCCGGTAAGAGGATCATATCAGTATTGGAACAGTCAGTCAAAACTCTATTTGACTAATTTTCTACTTTTTGGCATTGAGCATCCTACAACCATTACCAGTATGTTTGTCCACCTAAACTAAAAATCATTATTCATTGTTCAGCATTTCAGATACATTATGGTAATATTAGATACTGAAAAATCTATGGTCCCCGCACACGCGACAGATTCCCGTATCAAGAATTGCACAAAGTTTCATCGCAACGCGTGATTATATTGTAGTTATCCATTAGTTACATGGTATGAGGCACAACGGTGACAGATCAGCAAATTAATGCTTCAAAGTGACTTATGCACTCAACCAGGGTGAGGACTAATATCATACATGATTTTCATCATAGTACTGATACGATGCATTAGATAATCTTTGATTATCATCACACATGTTAAGTTCCTCATTCGGTAACTTATGGTTTTGTCATTAAAGATCTTTTGTTAAGATACCCTGACTGATCTAGGTCCGTAAATCAATACGACAAAAGATCAGTTAGGCTATTCCTAGATAACTTTCAATATAACGACCCGAAACCTCCGATTTTGGCAATCTATCAAACGAAATTTCGGTACTAAGACCATATGTCAACGAGACGTTGATCCACATGATTAGCAGTTATAGATTTTATGTTTATATCACCATGCTGAACTTTAAACTTTGATTTCAAGCCTACCAATATATAATTGTAGTGGCTACTCAATGTTTATCAATACATTTTGTTTTCAGAGTAATCTGACAGTCCACTGATGTACAATCATCTCCTCTTTTTCTCCAGGAAAATTCATTTTTGATTTTCTAATTTTTTTTAATTTTGATTTTTATGAAATTTTCTCCCCCTTAAAATCTTAAAATAAGCATATTTTTGGATTTTTAAACTTTTGAAGAAAAACAAAATAAAACAATATCCGATGAGGTTTACTCATTGAGTTTCAAAAATCATTTTCCACTCAGATTACTTTACTCACAAAGATCTTTCAAATTAGTAAAATCATTAACAAAGATAAGAGAGTTTAGAATAAACCGTTTTGTCGCATCTGTTGTAGAAATCCAAAACCTGAAACAGACAACAAACACTCTCCTCTCTTTTGACATCATTCTTCTTTCTTTCTCAAAATCCTTTCCCTGACCTTCACCTCTCCAATAAATAGCTTGTATACAGATGCTCCACTATCAACTATCAAAAGATATCTAATAGGTCTGTTTGGAACAATCTGCACACTTGTTAAACAATTAGCACGAGAGAGGCACCCATCCCTTCACAATGATGGGTCGTCCAAGGTCATCAATCCTCAGAACATCAATCCATTCTCCTTTTAAAAAATCAATTGTTTTTCAATGGATTGATTTGAAGTAGAAATTGCTATTGATTTAGAAAGTGATTTGGGTTTCCAAACACACTCAGAGTTTATTTTAGACTTTGTTGAAATTGTTTTTATTGTTGATTTTTCAGGTTTCATGTTTGACACCTGCTTCTGA
The DNA here is from genome assembly GCA_028751855.1 of Ambrosia trifida. Taxonomy (NCBI): domain Eukaryota; kingdom Viridiplantae; phylum Streptophyta; class Magnoliopsida; order Asterales; family Asteraceae; genus Ambrosia; species Ambrosia trifida. The sequence continues at coordinate 147,352,098 of CM054124.1, read as the reverse complement.
ACTTTGTTTGGAACCTACTCAGACTTAACTGATAAAGGTCCAGGTTTAGAGTTATTCTTAGGCTTAGCCTTAGAACTCCCCCTTACCTTAGCAACCCGTTCACTATCTACATTTTTGTTCAAGGCAATCTTGTTACAATTGTCATACACAATCTGTTTCCCCTTTTGTTTCTTGATTGATTTTGGAGATACAGACTTTTTGACATTGCCTGAATTTTTAGCAAATTTCACTTCGGTCTTTTTCTGTTTAACATACGGACAGGCAGCAACCAAATGCCCACACTCTCCGCAATTAAAACAAGACCTATATTCCACAAAATCACATGCATACCCTTCATCCCAATACCAGTTGGGACAATGAGCAGCAATATGACCAACTTCACCACATTCAAAACAGCTTCTCCATTCAACATAACCATGAGAATACTATGGTGAGTTGTTTCTCCAATAACCATCAAATCGAGAGTGACTTTAAGAATCATAAAAGTCATGTGTTCTAGGTGAAAAACTTTTTGAATTCTTATGATAAAAGTTTTTCATCTGATCATTACCTTTCAATTCGTTTGGTTTTGGTCCTTTTGTCTTTTGATTTTTCTTTTTGTTCCCAGACTGATCCATTTTATTTTCATGTTGGTTAGGACTGAGTTCAAAATGTAAATGATCAAATTGATTTCTAAATTGAGTTATCAAATCATTATTATCGACAAAAATACATTTAAGTAAAGATTGTTCGATATTATCAATTGGAAAATCTTTGTTGAAAATCAATTTGTCCTATCCTACCAACATATAGGATCCTTCAATTCCTTCAGGAAACTTGAATATGGGTGTTTCTTCAGATTCTGTTTCTGAAGTGACAACCACATTTTCATTTTTCACTTCAAGTTTTGATTTCACTTCAGAATTAGGATCAACAACACCAAGGTGTGGTGATTTCCAACTCTGATGTGGAATTATTATTTGAAATGGTGTTATTAAGTTCTGAAATCTCTTTCTTAAAAGATTCAATTTTATTCATAAAATTTCTTTCATTATTTGTCAAATTTTATTTTCAATTTGAAATCTTTCAAGTTTATTTGTTAAGTTATGTTTGTCCTCAAGAAGTTTTAGCACTTCATTTTTCAATTTGACACAATCAGAATAGTTAGCACATTCAGATTTTAAAGTTACCTCATCATTTGCATTATTACCATTTTCAGAATTGCCATCAACATTTGATGTATCACTTCCTCTTGATTCACTCTTTTCTAAACTCGTATCAAAACTCAAATCACTCTCTGACAATTCACTTTAATCATCATTTCCCATTTGTTTGACAAGACACACAAAGTTACTTTTAACACTTTCTCTGTTAACACACTCATTCACATTAACCATTTTATCAGTTGGTTGCACAGCTGGTCGTGTAACAGATTGTTAAATCTTAGATGCAACAACTTGTTCCCATGTTAGCTTTTTTGCATTGCAGCTTTTACAAGGGTCAAATGTGTCTCATTCTTGGTTCGACCATAAAAATCAAAATCTTTGAAAATCAGATTCTACGTTCGTATATTACGAGTGGGCGAAGGTGCACAAATGTTCACGTTCGACCGTTTAAGAAGATACGAATGTAGATAATAACAGACTCAAATCACTTTCGACCGTTTAAACCCACGTTCGACCGTTTGATTTCACCTTCGACCGTCCGAATGGTCGAAAGAGACAATTCTGGTCGAATGAACAACAATACTCTAACAAACTCTAGATTCGACCAGTTAAAACTCCACGTTCGACCAAAAAATGCTACGTTCAACCAAATAATGCTACGTTCGACCCTCAAATCTCACATTCGACTGTTCTAGGTCTGTTCATCATCTTCAACCTCAAGAACACGAATCTTATCGGTTTTTAATAAAATTTTCACCAAATGTAATGAAATTTGATAGGTTTTGTTCAGAATTGAATTTAGACAAACATTTGTGAAAGAATTTGTGAAAATAACATCAAATTCAACTTCAATTCAATCAAAAACAATGTTTTTATGAAAAGCTTCAAAATTTCTTGGGTTTTAAACTTTTAAACCAGAATTCTAATCTGTTTTCATCAATTCAGATCAATTTGCAATCGTGAAATCAAACCTATACTCTGATACCACTTGTGAACTCGTTTTAGGATCGTAATCAAGAAACGTAATCTCACGAATATCAACCGTAGGGTGCGGAATCCCCAACGATCGTGCAAAATGATTCAGAAATAAACGTAAACGATCGTGATGAAAACAGATAACGAATCACCGAGCAATTTCCATAAATTTAATCTTTGTATTAGATCAAATCAAGATGTTTACAAATGAAATCTTAGACCTAATACAAAGAAAAACACACATACACACTCTAGGGAAAAGGCTCAAATGATAACTCCTACTAAAAATAACAAACTTTTCCCTTTATATATACTTCCACCTTCGCCCCTTTTGTATGGTCGAATGTGAAACTTTTCAACATTCGACCCTTTCATGTGGTCGAAAGTGTTCATTCGACCATTTAAGGTTTCAAATGAAACCATCTCTAACATTCAATCTACATTCGACCAGTTATAAACTACATTCGACCATCTGACTGGTCGAATGTATACTTAAGCTAAATTCTTGGTCGTTTTTCTGATTATCTAAAACTTCGACATTCAGTACTGGATCACTAGCTGGGGACATACATGAATAATGCACTTACAATGTTAATCCTATGTACTTGATTAATTGATGTAATGGGTCACCAACGGGATGTCAGGTCTGTCTGGTATGCCCGGTTAACACTCAAACACATTTTAAACACACGTAGTCAAGATATAGACAATCGGGGACTAGTTAACCTTCGGGTTAGTAGTCAAGACACTTACTTGAACTCATTGATAGGTCGCCTTTAGTCGGGGCTATCACACACGTGTCGGATTTCTATTTATCAGAAGACGCATTCTAAGGTGAATTTCACGGCCCCACTCTTTACTGTTTTACATTTTCGGGGGAGAAAACATGTTGTATTCTTTAAACGTGTGTCAACTATGTTTTCGTAAAAGATGTGTCAATTACGTTTGGTATTCATGTATTCATTATGTTTTGGAGTATTCATTGAGTTACTATGCTATGTTTTGAAAGTCCATGGGAGAACCATCAATGTGCGTGGATGCACAACGGGGAAAATGTGGATAGATCTATTTGGGCTAGGTCGGCCCCACTTGTTCAATTGGAGGTTGGACAGGTGCATGTTGTCTCTTAGGTATTCAGTATTCAGTATTCATTCGGGCAGTATTCATGTATTCACAGTTTTCGACCTCGGTAATGGTTTTCCAATCGCAGTAGTAACAGGTATTCATATGGTTTGCATGCATGTGGCCTGGTTTGGCCACAGGTATTCGTTGAAACTTTTGGAGTCGGTCTTCATGAAAAACCTGTGAACTCAACGGCATTATTTGCTGACGTTTTTAGCATGTTTGTCTCAGGTCGCTAAGGTAGCAGCTGTCGATAGGCGCACGGAGTCTCACGGCGTCAAGGATTCATAAGCATGTTTGTTAGACATTTCAGACTTTAAATTTTACTTATGGGCTACAATAACATTTTGCTTCCGCTGTGTTGAAATGATTTTGAAACTTAATGGGCAGTTTACGTTGTTTTCATTTCATATAATTGTCATTTATTGTGACCGTTTACTTGGATCCTGGTGTGTCACGCGCCTCACGGTAAAACCCCGCATGTGGAAATTTGAGAGTGTGACATTGAATATCAGAAACCTTCAGGCTTACTCCAGCAACCAGAAATCCCTTTGTGGAAATGGGACGAAATTTCTATGGACTTTATCACAAAGTGTTAGGACAAAAAGGATTGGTGAAACCACTTTTGTAAACCTTAGTCTAATTCACTTCTGCAAAATATCCTAAGTATAGAACTACAGAAGAAAGAAGACTAAAGTACTGAAGAAGGATTCAACAAGTACTGAAGAAGAAGTATCAGAAGTTCTGAAGTCTAACCAGACAGTTCACTGAAGAACTACTGAAGACAAACTACTCATCAGTAGTTTGTCATTCATCAGCTCTTGTTTTAGAATCTTTTTCACTGATTTATGTTTCAGTAGTTTATTTGTTTAATATTACTTTATCTGTTTGTACAAGTTCCAAGAAGGCAACTTGTTGCTACTTGTTACAGACTTGCTTTTTGGCAAGGCTCATGTATATGTAAAGTCTATAAATAGATGGGTTCATCCCCTGTGTTTTAGACATTGATTTTGATTAATACAGAAATCCTTCAAAGCTTATTATTGTTCTTTCCATTTCATTTATTGAGAATCTGTTTGAGTATTTATTATCATTCACATTCAATACTTATATTCTTATTAAACTTGTCTTTATTTTCTCAAACATCTAGGGGGAGTAATAACTCCTGTTGATAGTGTAACTTTACTTTATCATTCCGCTGTGCAAATCTGATTGAGCTTGCTAAACACATAAGTGTTCACTAGCAAGCAATACATCAAGAGCATTACTGATCCAACAATAGGTATCAGAGCACTGGTTTATCTGATTACATATCAATCTAACACATTGAGAATCAGACACAGGCTCTTATTGATATTCAATAAAGGATTAAAATTTCACTTTTATCAACATCCATCACTTTAAGAGATATTTGACAAATCAATACTCTTTAAAATGGATCCTCATAATACAAGTTCTGCCAATAAACCTGCTATGCTAGTAAGAAATGAATACAATATCTGGCAAAGGAGAATGGCACATACATTATTACAGACCAACACTGGTTGCTGGAAATCTGTGATATATAGTCCTCACAAACCAGTATATATCAATCTTGAAACTAAAGAAGAAATAACAAAAGACCCAAAGGACTATACAGATGATGATTTCCTAAAACTTGAGCTTGATGCTAAAGCTTTCTCTATGTTGGCAATGGCACTCCCAAATGAAATCTACTCTGGCCTTTTACATTGTGATAGTGCCAAAGAGCTTTGGGACTGCCTCAAAGAATAGTTTGGAGGAACTGAAGAGGTGATTGCCAACACCATTGAAATCCTGGCTCAACAATATGAAACTTTTGCTCATATAAATCTGAAACTTTAACTCAATAATTTGAAAGATTCTCCTCATTAATATCTGAGCTAAAATTAAATGGTCAGACCTACACAACTGTATCTATGCTTCATAGATTTTTAAGGTCTTTACCTGATAAATGGGAAACATACTCTATTGTCCTAAGATCCTCACCAGACTTTAGCTTCCTCACTCTTACAAAATTGCATGGGAGGTTACTAACTTTTGAAAGAGAAATCGATCAAAAGAAAAAGTTGTAAAATTCTGGTAAAACTGCTGATGACTATCTACCAGGTAGTACAACACTATTAGGACAAGATTCACCTACTTGTTCAAATAGTTTTGGATCTTTTGACCACATTGATATAACTGCTGGGATCTCATCTAAAAGATCATTCCCAGGTTATGACAATGATGAATATAGTCAAACTGCTGATAACATGTGTTTTATCATGGATGATTTAAAAAATTTCAGCAATGATGACTTAGAAGAAATGGACATTTTACACCAACTGGCCATGCTAAGTATTAAAACAAACAAATTTTAATAAAGGTCAGGAAGGAAATTCCAGGACTTAACAGTTCTACAAAAATTGGTTTTGACAAATCTAAACTTAGATGTCACAAGTGTTAGAAGTTGGGACACTTTGCTAGAGAGTGTAGAAGCTCTAGCTACAACCAATCTCAGTCTGAAAATCTGTACAACCCTAGTTATAATAGGAATAATGGAACATAGGAGTGCACATTTTGTATAGGCACAAGCTCCACAAATCCAATATGTGCCACAAGTATAATATGTACAGATGCCTGCTCAACAGATGCAGAGCCAACAATCAATCCCTCCCATTACAGCTGCTCAACAACCTCCACAGACTCAGCAACCCTCACAACAAAGCCTGTTCACCTCAGGGTATGTTGACTGGAGCAGTCTTCCTTTTGACAACAAAATGTTTGACATCAACTGGGGAGAACCTGACAATGGCAGAAAGAATTTTGCCTTAATGGCATTTGAGGGCTGCACCTCAAAATCTACCCTGTCTCAGGTATCAAAAGAATCTTTAACAAAACTTTGTTCAACTTCATGTAAAGAATCATTTGCTCTCATAAGAGAAACCAATGTGCACTTACAAGGCAAAGCAAATGACTCTGAGAGAAAATTCACTCAGATGAAATGTGATTTAGAAAGAAAACTTGCTGCAAAGGCAAAAGAAAATTCTAAATTAACTAACAATGCTATTGAAACCCAAGCACAACTTAAAATCATGATAGATGACCTAGGATATGTCAGAAAAGAGCTTGCTGACACCAAGGTCACTTGTGAAAAATGGTTAGAGTCTTGTAAGGGGTACCAACTGCTGCTAAACAAACAAAGTGCTTCAAATGTTAGGTTTGGCATAGGGTACAATCACACTGAAACACCAATAGATTTTTCCCCCAAAACTACTGAAGATGGGAGAAAAATTGTTTCAGGTGAAACTTCTGAAGAGAAAGAATGCACATCTTTCCATGAAAACTTTCTAAAAACAAACAAAGAAAGTTCTTCAGAAGTACTGATGAAATCTGACTTTAAACCATCAGTAGTTTCATCTACATCAGGAGTTGAGAACATGAAAACTATTGATGACCTAAAACCAATCAAGACAGTCAGAAATTTGCCTTTAAATGAAAAAGAAAAGGCAAAAGAATGTGAAATCTGTGGTCTGTTCAACCACAAGACAGAATTTCGCAGATATAGAAAAGGAATTCAGTACAGCAAGAAAATTTCACAACTGGTTGTGGGAAAACAAATTAAAAATAATTTTAAAGAAATTTTTCTCCCAGGAAACAATAACCAGCATACACCTTTTCTCAGAAAAAGATGAATTCTCAACAAAAGTCTTTTTCTCAAAATTTTCTTTCAGTGGTTAGACCTATATCATCAGCAGTTTCACAACCTGCTGAGATAAAAGATCTTATAAACATGGTACAACTACTGATGACCAGGGTTGATGGTGGTCCTCAAAAGGATACCACCATTGCTCTTAATGAAAAATCCATTGCCAAAAAGACATGGATTCTCCTCAACCTGGTCAAGAACAAACTGTTAATGTTCTCAAGAGCAAACCCAAAGCCAAACTGGCTTGGGTTCCTAAATCTAACTAATTTGCTACTTTGTGCACAGGGTCTCCAGAGGCTTAAATAGTATTTGGTATGTGGACAGTGGAGGCTCAATGCACATGACAGGATGTAGATACCTGATAAACAATTTTATTAGTCAAAGAGAAGGATCTGTATCCTTTGGGAACAATGCCAAGGGATATGTGCTAGGACATGGCAATGTCTCCTCTGGAAAAAAACAGTTTAACAAGGTCAATCTGGTTGAAAACCTTGAGTACAACTTGCTAAGTGTGTCTCAAATGTGTGATAAAGGATATTCTTCCTTTTTCACAAAGACAGCATGCAAGATCATATCACCAGAAGGCCAGAAGTTGATAGAGAAGATCATTGAAGGTCATACTTTGTTGATAGCCAAAAGATGTGGCAATGTCTATGCATTGGACATTGAAAAGGACAAAGTACTGAACAATACTGCCTGTTTCTTCTCAAAGGCATCAACTTCAGAGACTGATCTCTGGCACAGGAAACTTGGCAATGTGAACTTTAAAACCATAAATAAAGTCACGAAAATGGGTTTGGTCAGAGGTCTACCTTTGAAAGTATACCAGTGTCAAGAACACTGTGTATCCTGTTTGAAGGGAAAGCAGCATAAGTCCTCCTATAAGTCTATTGAAGAATAAAAAACAACTACATGTCTTCAACTACTCCATATGGACTTATATAGCCCTGTAAAAATCATGAGCCTTGGTAAGAAGAAGTACTGCTTGGTCAACATTGATGACTATTCAAGATTCACATGGGTATTCTTCTTATTCTCCAAGGATGAGGCAGCTGAAATCATCAAGTTCTTCATTCTACAAGTAGAGAAACAATATTCTCTGTCTGTCAAAGCCATTAGAAGTGATAATGGGATAGAGTTCAGGAACAAAACTCTGGATGAATTCTGTTTGTCTAAAGGGATTATTAGACAATTCAGTGTTCCCAGAACTCCTGAACAAAATGGTGTGGTAGAAAGGAAGTACAGGACATTAATTGAAGCAGCAAGAACTATGTTAGCTGATTCAGGCCTACCATTGTATTTCTGGGCTGAAGTAGTTAATACTGCATGTTATTTTCAAAATAGAGTCCTTGTCAAAAAGAGACACTCCAAGACTGCCTATGAAGTTCTTCATGGCATGAAGCCCCTTATCTCCTTTTTCAGGGCTTTTGGATGTCAATGTTTCATTCTAAACATTAAAGACTGTATTTCAAAGTTTGCTGCTAAAGTTGATTCAGGTTACTTTCTTGGTTATTCTTCCACTAGAAAACCCTACAAGGATTTTAATTCAAAAACCAAGATAGTGGAAGAAACACTGAATGTCAAGTTTAATGAGTCAAAACACACTCTTATTCCAGCACATCCTGGTGATCAAAGGTTTGATGATGAGGATCCAGCACCATGGACTCCTCAAACAGTCATTAAGTCAACTTTCAAACCTTCAGAAGTTTCACAAACTTCTGATTCAACAACTGCTGATGTACAAACTCAAACATCTGCTTCAGCACCTACAACTACTGAAGACATTCAAACAGCTGAACCAGACATTATAAACCTCAGTGGTTTGTTTGATGAAATACAAGAGCCACCTACAACTGTTAGTGGTTTACAACAACTGATTGAACACAAAGATCATCCATTGGAACAAATCATGGGTGATATTGCTTCAGGTGTTCTCACAAGAAACCAGCTTTCCAACTTTTGCTTCTTCTCAGCATTCATTTCTCAGTTGGAACCTAAGAAGTACCAAGAAGCCCTCAAAGACAATAATTGGGTGGAAGCTATGCAAGATGAGTTGCTTCAGTTCAAGAAGCAACAGGTTTGGGAAATCTGTCCCTTACCACCAAACAAGCTACGAATTGGCACAAGATGGGTTTTTAGGAACAAACAAGATGAAGCTGGTATGATCATTAAGAACAAGGCAAGACTTGTGGTACAAGGTTACTCTCAAGAAGAGGGAATTGATTATGATGAGACCTTTGCTCCAGTTGCAAGGCTTGAGGCCATCAGGTTATTTCTGGCCTATGCCATTTCCAACAAAATAAAAGTTTTTCAAATGGATGTTAAGAGTGCATTTTTGTATGGAAAGATCAAAGAGGAAGTGTGTGTTTGTCAGCCACCTAGGTTTGAGGATCCTTCTCATCCTGAGTGGGTGTACAAACTTGACAAAGCTCTTTATGGGCTCAAACAGGCTCCAAGAGCCTGGTATGAAACACTTTCCAATTTTTTTACTCAAAAATAACTTTACAAGAGGCTCCATTGATAAAACTCTTTTCATAAAAAATGTAGGAAATCATGTCTTACTTGTTCAAATTTATGTTAATGATATCATATTTGGTTCAACAAACACAAAATTGTGTGATGAATTTAAGAAACTCAAGCAATCAAAATTTGAGATGAGTACAATGGGAGAACTGCAGTACTTTTTAGGACTGCAGATTAAACAACAAACTAATGGAACTTTTATATATCAATCAAAATATGTTAAAGAATTATTGAAAAAATTTTCTTTACAAGACTGTAAATCATGTTCCACTCCCATGACCCCTACCAAACAAGTTGAACCAGATAATCAAGGGAAATAGGTTGATCAAACCATGTATAGATGTATGATAGGTTCCTTTTTGTATCTAACTGCTTCTAGACCATATATTATGTTTTCAACATGTGTCTGTGCTAGATATCAATCAGCTCCTAGGGAATCACACCTCATTGCAGTCAAAAGAATTTTCAGATATCTGAAAGGAACTCCTACCCTTGGAATTTGGTATCCTGCTTCTAGCAATACCAAGTTATCAGCTTTTTCAGATAGTGACTATGCAGGGTGCAAAATGTCAAGAAAATCAACATCTGGTGGTTGTCACTTCTTGGGAAACTGTCTAGTGTCTTGGCAATCAAAGAAGCAAACATCTGTTGCAACTTCAACTGCTGAAGCTGAATACATTGCAGTTGCAAGTTGTACATCACAGATACAATGGCTCCAATATCAACTTCTTGATTATGGAATCAAAGAGACCAAGACACCATTGCTTGTAGACAGCAAATCTGCCATTCGCATCATTCAAAATCCTGTTCAGTTCTCAAAAACTAAACATATTGAAATCAGGTATCATTTCATAAGGGATTGCTATGAAAAAGGCAAGATTGAAGTGAAGAATGTCACAACAACTAATCAGATAGCTGACATATTCACAAAACCCCTTGACACATCAACATTTCAGAAGTTAGTATCCATGCTTGGGATGCTAAATTTGTAAGTGTTTCTTTTACTTCTCTGCACATATTTTATTTTTCATTTACATCTGTTTAGACCACAACTTCTGAAAAACAAAATGAGAGAAACTACTAATGAACAAAAACATCAGTATGGGAATATTTTCTGAAAAATGATTAACTTCTGATATAATAATCTTCATAAGTTATGAATAAAGGGTTTATAAACATTCTCATCAATTGTTAACAAACTAGTGAAGAGAAAAAAGGAACTACTGATGACAATTATTTTTCATCAGCAGTTTTGTCATTAAGGGCAAATCAGACATTTCCCACTTCAGAAGTTTGACCTAGGGAGGTTACAAACTTTTGATAAACACCTTTTCCAACACTTATCCATTCAAAAAGCAAAAATTCCCTCCTTCTCTCTCAAAAAGCTCTCAAACCCTGAACCTGCAAAAACACTGTTCGATCCACACACACAAAAACCTCATGGCTCTAACACTGAAACAGGGACACAATCAAAGAGGCTACTTTGAGAAACATGAAGCTTGGTCCCAATACGACGAAATCATTGATTTCGTCATTAAATCCCAATACTTTACTGCCCTCACCATTGATCCTCCAATCCACACTAAGACTCTTAATGAGTTCTGGGCAAATGCGGAGACGCTGACAGTAAATGATAAGGTGATCTCCCTCAATTCAACCATCCAAGGGAGAAGAATGGCAATCACACCCGAAACTTTGGGGATTAGACTGGGTCTAGATGATGTGGGTGCCCCAGATCAATTTCCAAACTCTGAAATTCATCTAACCATGACAGAGTGTGGTTACCAAGGTACTCTCTCACATGCTACTATTTTTAAGAAATATTTTGAACCTAAGTACAAAATTTTGTTTCACTATATAATTATGTGTTTGAGTCGAAAAACTGGATCTTATGATCAGATGCCCTCTACATTTCAACCAATTTTTCATTCCATTGTGAATGAAACAAAATTCAGGGCATCAGCACTTTTCTTTAATGAGTTGGTGTTACATCATCTCAATTCTAAAAAGAAGTTTTTGTTGTATCCAAGATTTAATATGCAATGCATAATAAAGGAACTTGGAGAAGAGGTGCTTGTGGGTCAAACAACTGTTTTAAACCCTTTAACCTCACAAGCATACTCTAGGCACAATAAACCAGCCACCTGGCCAGTTTATGACCAAGGGGAACACACAACAGTCCCCAAGGAACCCTCATCTTCCAAACCTTCACCCAAAAAGGCCAAGAAACCAAAACAGCAAAAACAAAAACCCACCAGCCTGAAAATAAAGGCAGTTCAGGAGGTTGAGATGCCTGAACTTGCTAAAGTGCAATCTGCACTTGATAAAGATGTGACTGAAACATCCTCTCAGTCTCATCCATCTCAAACCCCCACATAAGAACCAATAACCATTTTATTCAAAAGAAAGAAATTTAAGAAAACAATCCCCATAGACTCTTCTTTTGAAACTGTTGAACCCATAGACCAAACTATTGAACCAGCACCACAAATTTCTGAACCCGAAGCCCTTGAAATTGCCAAACTTCTCTCTGGGCTAAAAGAGACCATCCCATCAGAACATGTCAGTCCCCAACAACCACATCAAACAGGAGGCATACCTTCAACACTTGACATGGATGTGGATATCCCTAGCCCTAACCCAAGAGATGAGGATGAAGCAGGGTCTCTAAGCCCAAACTTAGAAACTCTAGGTACATTTGAGGCTGCTACTACTCATATACCACCCAGTAGTGGATTTGAGGATAGAAGTAACATAGCTAAGACCTCACTTGTGGCAACTACTGATGAAGGCTTAATGCCTGAGGTAGGAAATCCTCTTAACCAAGAAAAAGAGGCACATGAGACAACTGGGTTGTGCCCAGCTCATGATGTAACTGATACTGTCCTCATTGAGGAAGTAAGCAGGGATTCAGATGATTCCATTGTCTTGGATGATGATTCACACTCCACTAAAACTGAATTGACGGCTGCTAGTGAAGGTCCTGCACCTGGTTTCTCTAAGCTCAAAGAGCTGGTCACACCAGATCAGGTTAAAGTCCACTTGATCCCTGATTCCCCTAAAGTGGCATCTTCTGTACAACATGAAGATCACCCAAAAATACACCCCTCACTGAAAACGCCTACCCAATTCCCTGGGTCATCCAGCATAGACTTGAACCAACTATGCAGCCCAGATGGTCCCCTATACCAGTTGATGAACACCCTAATTGCCAATCATCTCAAAACTTTCACAACTACTTTGGAGTTGTCAACCAAATCTCAGTTTGAGTTGATCAACAAAAAACTTGGTGAGCTGTCCAACAAAATAGACAGCTCTAGAGAAAGCCAGGATAAAGGCAAGAGTGGCTCTACAACAACAACAACTTCTAGAGAAAGCCCAAAAACAAAATGAAGATCAACAAAGGCTTGTCTCTGCAACTGAAGTTGAAGCTGAACCTTCCCAAGGCCATAATGAAGAAACTGCTGAAGAAACCTCTGATGACTCAGAAAGTACTGAAGACAATCCTTCAGTAGTTGACACATCTGTCAACACTTCAGCAGTTAACACTTCCAATTTACAAACAGCTGAAGAGCCTTCCAAGACAACTGAACAACAACAACCAACTCCTATTCCAAGGCCTACAACAACTACAACAATGACTATGCTGAACCCTTCTCCACTATCAATGTCCAAAGAATTACTTGAGAAGAGTTTGATTGCAGCCCAAAGAAAGGCTAAGGAAGAATAGATCTGGAATAACTTGGAGGGAAGGGAAGATCTAAGCTTAAATGAAAAGCTTCAAGCTTATGAAGCAGAGTTGAATAGGCAAGCTGAAACAGAGAGAATTGCTGAAGAAGACAAAAGACAACAACTGATGTCTTTTATAACAAAGAACAGCAAAACAAAAGCCTATTCACTCAAAGGGCTCTCAATGGATGAACTGACTAGAAGAGCTCAACTTGTTGCTGACAAACTAGCAACAAACAAAGATGGAAAGGCCAAGAGAGTTGAGATGATTGAAGAATTGGTAGCAAATGACTATGGTTCAAAAGCCTCTGTGTCAAGATGGAAAGAAGATAGACTACTATACACATACAAGAAGTACAAGGCTGCCAAGGCTGCTAATCCAGAGAAGTTCAAAACTTCTGAAGTATCAACTTCAGTAGTTAGAACTCCTGATGTTAAAAGACCAGCTACCAAGAAGAAACCAGAGGACAATACAAAGACTGACTTCAAAATGGTGTTGCTGGAAGGTAACACAGTTGTTCAAGGAGACTTTGATTGTAACCTTCTAAAAATTTTCCCCAAATTTTAAACTAATAAAATTCCCATTTTATTCGTTATGTCACAATCTCATATATTAATCATTCATCATTCTTAAAATTTTTATAAATACAAAACTTTCCAAATAAACAATATGTTTTAACCTCTTTATATGTTTATATAGTAATAATAATAAATATTTTATGTTAATAAAAACTGATTTGATTAGAAATTATAATGTTGTATGTATGGGGTTTAGTTATAAAACAAAACTCTAAACAATATAAACACCAACAACATAACCAAACCTAACCATAACCCAAACCAAACCAACACTCTACCCCCTGAGCCCATTTCGAAGCTGGCCCAAACCAGATACCCAGCCCAACCATCCTTCCATTCAGCTTAAAAAAAAAGCGAGTTTGATGCTGCCAAGACTCGAACCCGAGTCAAGAGGATGGGGACACATCAACACACTTGACCACTAGACCACAAGGCCTTTGTTTGATGTTAATGAATTTCAAAACAATTTATGCACAAAGCAGCCAACAATCTGCTTCTTCTTCTTCGCACAGGCCCGCCCCACAACCCGAAAATTTGAATTTTTTTTTACGCGAAATTGGAAACCATCTTAATTGATTTAGGACCGACTCAATCAAACATTAATTCTACGACAATTAATCATTCCAATCATTCCTTTTTTGTGATTTATACGCGTGTTTGACCGTGTCTGGTCAAACAATTATAACCTTCCAAATTGACAAGAACATTATAAATTGAAACTTGTTTCATGATTAGCATCATCCGAAAATCGAAACCCCATATTCACATTTCACTCTCGATCACAACCAGGAGCATATCATATGTTTTTTTCTTTTCCTACTTTGAATCGCGATTGGAGTTTTGGTCTAGGTATGATGCTAATTCTTGTTGTCTGTAGTTTATTCGGCATATATAAACCATTAACCCCATGGTTAATTGTGGTTTAATTGCGTTTTGTTATTGATTAGTAATCTAGGGTTCATACATTCATATTTGGGGAAGATGACTTGCTAAGGCCTTGCTTAAAAATATTTTGAAAACAAATGTCAACACAAACCTGATACAGATCAGATGGTTAAATCTCCTGGCTTCCAGCGCGTGGTTTGGAGTTCAATACCCGGCCACAGCGTTTATTTTTATTTTTTTTAAGAAATCCTTTAATCTCTCAAGAACACTTTATAAATTATTAAATCTTAAATAAACTTGTTCTCAAGGTGTGGCTCAGTTGGTGACCACACTTGTGATAAACCCCGAATCGGCCAGAGGCCCAGGGTTCGATTCCCACAATCAACAACATTTTTTTAAAACCCTTTATATATATATTTAACATGTTAATGTTTTAAAATAATTTTTAAATACTAAAAGTGGTTTATAAATTCTAGAAAAATTACTTTATGATCTCCTGATGATAAAGTTTATTACACAATTTTTAGTTTTTCAAAAATCATTTATTTTATATATATTATAAATATTACAAGTTTATTCAATTATAATTTTAAAATTCTATAAAAATATCTAAACGACCTTATAAAATTCCACAAAAATTATCAGAAAACTTATAAAACAATAAATATTTCAGAAATGATTTTTAATTTTAGAAAAACGTTTATTTATTATTTTTAATTAATTTTTACTATTTTTAATCATAAATAAATCATAATAAATTCATTTTTCAACATTTTTATACCAAAATTTTACATAAAGTATTTCTGTTCATTTAGAACTGAAACATAAATTTTAAATTGAAATTTCATTAATTTTAATATTTTTAGATATTAAGACTATATTTTGACAAATAGAAATAAATATACTAAATATTCAATTTTTGAGAAAATAATTTTATAAAAATTATTTTCATATTTAAGATCTTATAATACAACCATCTTAACCAAGATTTTACAAAAAGCTCTTTTATGTTATTTATTTTCCTAAATTTTTTATTTATTTATTTATTTATTAACAATTTATCTAAATCGACGATTAATCAATTATCAATCCCCAAATTAGGAACCCTAGGATACATGTAGACTAGAAAACTTAGACTTATTCTATTGCTTTGAACTTAGGGTAATACATGGAATCGTTGTGCGACATTTATTCTATATCCAGGGATTCAACACTATCATTAAGGTGAGTTTTACATAGCCCTTTTTACCATTTCATTATTTTGGGGTGAAACATGTTACAACATCAATTTACAATTCAACATAAGTGTCTATGTGTTATTCTGTGTTGCATTATGTCTTAAACATTACTATGGTAAGCACAATTATTCTAGCATAATAATTAACTCCGTACAAGCCAACGATACACAGTGATAGATCTATTGGACTGACAACCCCACCCGGATACGTGTACCTCCTACATAGGTAGCGTGGGTGATTGTTATCGCAACATAAACGAGTGAACCATATGCGTATGGGATGGACCACAATATTCTAGTCACAAGGTTTGATTATGCACACGATTTACCGGGTAGTATTGTTTTCACATATGGACTAGATTTGCCATGACACTCGAATTGTACAAATTTTATTCAATATTCAAACCTATGTAATTCTCACCAACTTTTGTTGACCCAAAATATTTTCAAACTTAACATGTTTCAGGTTATAGCTTGTTCGAAGATTAGAGTTAATGCTTGAAGATGCGTAGCTAGTATTTTTCATTTTGATGTACAAATTCTTAGAACAATTGTATGTAATTTATTTAAATCATTTATTGAAACTTATTATTTACCATGAGCTACTGAACAATCATCAATATGTGACATCCCGATGTTTCCGCCATCGGTTGGGGAGTTACAGATTGGTATCAGAGCCTTGGTTATAGGGAATTAGGTTATTAGAAAAATAATCTAGACTATAACCCTAGGGTTTTAAAACAGTACTTGCCTCTCTTACTTGTAACCCTAATTGCTTCCTTATTCTTACCCCTATCCTACACCCTATACAACCCTAAGCCTTTACAAGTTGACTACTCTTATTCGTCTGCTTCAATCCTGATCCACCTTTAGATTAATAGGACAAAATCCTCAGGTTTAGCCTGAACCACCTTGAGATCTCGTCGAAGTTCTAGACTTTAATAACGAATGAACGCCTGTATTCTGAGTTTTCTGTCTAGGACTGGCATTGCGCATATATCCCAATCAGACGAGGGACCCGGATGCCTACCTGGGAATTCTCGGGATGAGTGTTCACTTATAGGCTAAAGCATGTGTTCACTATGTTATTAGAATCTAGAATCTTTGATAAGTCAACGTTTTCGTTTATTCGTTTTAATTAATGGATACATGATTACATTCCTTATATTACCTCATTATCCTTCATTCATTCCATGTCTCATTGAACCTTCATTGTGTCTCTTACAGATCATGCCTCCTCGTCGCAGCACTCGCCTTAACAGTGGCGACGAACATGAGGAAGGGAGCAACAACCACAACCACAACCACAACACTAACAACAACAATGGTAGTGATATCCAACTGGCTGCGATCATTACCCAGCAAATGGCGCAACAAATAGCAACTCTGGTTCCTAACTTGGTGGCTCAAGTCATCCAAATGAATGGAAACGGAAATGGAAATTGAAATGGCAATGGGAATCACAATGGGTATAGAAATGGAAACGGGAACGCTCACCTAGCCTGCACCCTCAAACACTTCAATACTTGCAATCCTCCTAAGTTTAGCGGGGACGAAGGAGCTACTGGTCTCCTTCAATGGTTCGAGGGTATCGAGAATACCTTCATTCATAGTGAGTGTCCCGATAACCTTAAGGTTCGTTATGCTATGAGTATCCTTCAAAAACGAGCACTCACATGGTGGAATGAAGAAAAACGGACTCGTGGAGCTGAAGTCGCACTGGCCTTAACATGGGAACAAGCTAAAGACGTTATGAAGGCGGAGTATATAATATTCGCAGTTCTTAATGGAATAAATATCGAGGAATTATACGATCGTACATGTATATAGAATTATGTCGAAAAGATTATTGGCTTAGACATACGGATTCGACTAAAGATTTTCAAGAAAAATGGTACCAGATGTGATGTGAAATATACTCTGGTAAACTGATGCTGCAGTAATACTATAGGATTTCATGTATCGAAATATAGTTTCTATGGAGGGCAACAATAGCAATACTGATTAATGTTAATGTCAAAGATCTGACGACAAATGAAAGATACTGGTAATGAATAGAATTGTCAATATAGATCGATTTGAGAAAACTTCTAAGGTTTGCCAATATGGTTGGAATAATATCCTGGGATCCTTTCTTAGGATAGATTATCTATTAGAATAAATATTCTTGAAAAGATCTTACGCATCGAGATATTTAGAAAACATAGCTTAGAATGGACTGAAATGGGTTCGAGTCACTCTTGAACATATTAATCCCACGCGAAGAAAACTAAAATGGGCTTAGGAAAACTGTAACTTGATTTATTGAACGGAAATATCTAGGAATAAATCCAGTAAATTACTCAAATATTCTGAAGGAATTTTTAAAAATAATCGATATTACCGTGGGAATTTTTCTGATTTTCGATTAAAAAGATTGGAGGGAATTCTTTAGAAACACAATATTCGTATGTCTCTAGCATATCGGATTTTATAAAAATTTAGGAATTTACGGAGTAAACATATATTCTTGAAAACTTGATCATAGGAATGTTCAAGTTAGAACATAAAATTTATGTTAAAGGATAACATACACACACATCATCAGCGGATGTGTGTGATAATTGGATGGGTTTGGTTATCGGGGTTTTTAACAGAAAAGGGTTGGGTTCGACGGTTTATAACTAACCGGTGTTACACGGTCACTTGAACAGAAAGGAACGAGTGTTGGTTTTCCGACCAAGAGCAGACCGGAATCGGATATGTGGGTTATCGGATTCACTTCAGAAGCAGATTAAAGGGTTACGGGTTTGGATTGATCCGAGGGTTATCGATTGTTATAAGGGTGTGTCTGATTACAAGGGTCCGATGACAGTCACCATAACCGGTGACTGTCCGTCTTCAGTTAACCCGGAACAGAGGGAGAAGTTGGTTTGATGTTTCGGTTTGTTTATAAACAGAAGAACAAGGTGTCGGGTTCACATCGGTCAAGAGAGGATGATGGTTATCGGGCATGTTAACAGAAACAGAGGAGTAGGCTGTGGTGGTTAGCGATTGATGGTTGGTTTCAGGAGTAGCAGAACAGGTTCACCGAACCAGAAAAGAGAAGAGGAGAAGGTTTGTGGTGCTTACCGGAGAGGGGAAGGTGTGGCCAGTGCGGCGGTTCCGGCAGCGGTGACCGGCAACAGCGGAGGCGGCAGCAGCCTGCCATAGCTGTCCGGTACCCAACTGCTCTCATGTGTGTGTTTTCAGTATACATCGAGAGAGATAAGAATGAGGGGAGGGATATATAATAGAATTTAGATAGAGGGTGTTTGGCAATGGGGATAACAACTAGAATTCCAAATGTTTGGTAATAAGTATTGGATCACACAAACGTGTTTGACTACGAGTTTAATAAATAAATAAGAAGCGTTTAGCCGAGATAATAAAAATTCAATAATTATTATCTATATAATCGGTTGAACCGTTTGGTCGCGAGATTCGAAATTGAATATTTTATAACAATAAAATAATTGGGTGATCGGGTACGACCCGACCCGTTTAAGAGACCAGTAACACCTCGGGTGTTACATTCTCCCCCCCCCCCCCCCCCCTTTAGGAAATTTCGTCCCCGAAATTTGAGAGATCTTATCCTTTATACCCTTAGTCTTTAAGGATATTGCAAATTTAAACCAGAATATTTGTCAACGGGATATGACCAGTTCTTATGGTTTGCGAGGAACTCGATCTTATATCAATATAATACTGTATGAATTAGAAATGTCAATCTATAAGATCACATCTTGATCATTCTACTAATCACGTTTTAACCTTTCTTGCAATAGTCATGATAATACAGATACATGGACTATCTGTATTTTCTGGTATGACTATTAAAGGTTTTCCGTATAGATTGATATTTTTCTTTATACTATGAACATTCTTCTTATCTTATTCCTCATTAGAGTGAGAAACAAACTGAATATTGTTCTTATATAAAGACGATACAAACGTAATTTGAGATTCTAATCGTTTTTCTTCTGAAAGATTTACAAACCTTCAGCAAACATCGCTGGAGTCTCAAATCGATACGATATTCTCATCGTTTGATATTCGAATTCATTTACAATGATGGATTCTATATAGTTCTTAGGAGATAGATACGGAAGTCCCTTCATTATCATGACTTGGATGGAATCCGAGCTACTACCTCTTATATTCGAACTTTAGAATTTACTATCATTGTAATTCTGATTCTTAGAGAGTAGAAATGATTTCTAGTAACTATCGGATTATTTCTTACGAATTCTATCCTGTAAGTTCTATCTATATTGGTGTAATATGATTGACCTCTTGGTTAACATCTATTCGTAGATATACTTAGGAGGTTTTTCAGATCATTAGACGTATCTTATCCGGAGTCTAAAGGTACCAGAAAAGACTAATCGAACTTGTTGAATTACACGGTTTCAACAATTTCTTTTCATTATCTTGACCTACTGGAATCGGTCATTGAGATTTCTCTTAAATCATTGATAATAATCTTACTGACTATTTCATTGATGATTGACTGCATTGTATCTCAATACATATTATTTGACTTTTCTTATTGTATTATCGTGAATGAGGACTTTCACAATTCTACAGTCAATATATGTAACTTTATCTTTATAGTCTTGAATCTACTTGTAACAATTGTTGTTATGATTCTTTGACTTAAGATTCTTATGGCAATGCATCAATTATTTTTTTCTCAGAATCATGATTGTCATTCGGATTTAAATACTTATTGCATTAAGTATTTCTCTATAGATTTTTCTTTACACTATTTCGGGATTCGTCGACATTCTTGATAAAATATTCTATAATTTCTTTTTCATAAAATATTCTTTATAAAATTTCTAGTCGTTTTCGTACGACTTATATTCTTATCTGATAATTTCTTTTAATGTTTATATTCTTATAATATTTTCTTCTGGCATATCAGATGCCTTCTAATAATATTTGGCACTTCAAATGCCTTCTCGTGATATTTGGCATTTCCTATGCCTTTCTAAATTATAATTCTTTTTATTCTTTTATTTATATTCTATTAATATCCAAGCGAATACTGATCATATCTATAGCACACACTATAAATTCCATCATTTCCATAATATACACTTGCTTGGAATAATTCTTTCTTATTTATGTATTCAATTAAAGTCTATACTGTCAGTGTCTGAAAACACATTCTGATAAACTTATATATAGGCAATTTATCATATCTTCTTAATCCAACTTATTATAAGCGAGGCTTATTTCATCGGGATATTTGTATAAATAGTTCTTGCCAAAACAGTGATTTCTTATAATAACTCTCACAAGCCGTTATTCGGAATAGGAAATTCATCCTTCTTTGGCCAGAGAGTTTCACCGGAAAAATGAGCATAATTCTATTCATTTTTCGTTTTTACTTCGATTATACCTTGCGAATTTCTACGCGATTCCGCTTGGTATCAATTATATTTCGATATATTCGTTATAAATTATTTTCTCGTGGATAAATCGTTGGATTCCACCATTTCTGGTTTCTGAATCCATATAGATTTTTATATGATATATTATAAGGATTTAACAATTCTTCCATCACTTCTTGAATTTCAACTTGGTAACATTTTACCGTTTTACCATTTTGATTGTACTATAACTCACGTGAGTTTTTATACGAAGTGACTGCGAAGATTTGTTCATAGTAGTATATATCCTTTCAAAGATGGCTTGGTGACAAATGTCCAGATATACCTTCTGTAAGGGTCCGGATATCCTTTGCCCTAGGGGTTGCACAGAGGACATACAACTATCTTTGGTCGGCAATCAAAAATCAATAACTGATCTCTTTGGTTCATAGAATTTAACCAATCGATGGTTTTTATTCTGCGAATATATTCTTAGTCGTATTTCACGAAGAAATTTCAACTAGATTGCCAATGATATGGTCGTATTCTCCATATACGATACGCTGATAATTCGGATTTATATTTCTTCTTATTATTTATTTTCTTATTATTTCTATTAATATGTTCGTGACCCAAACATACTGTGATCTCGATAAACTCCTACTCGAATGTTCCTGTGCCTGTGGCGTTCATAATTATGTTTGCAACCATAATTACTATTCCACCTCACCTAACATTCCAGTATTCGTTTATTTTATTCACAATAGGTATGTGTCCTTTACATATTATTCCGATATTCTGTTCTTTATTTTCTCTTCGGTTCGAAATTATATATTTTGGAAGAAAATATGTTGATCCGAGTCTAACGAAATAGACTGTCAATCGTTCAAGAATTGGTTCGTGTCAAAGGAAATCAAATATAACCATCCAATCTTTTGATCTTTCT
The DNA here is from genome assembly GCA_028751855.1 of Ambrosia trifida. NCBI lineage: Eukaryota > Viridiplantae > Streptophyta > Magnoliopsida > Asterales > Asteraceae > Ambrosia > Ambrosia trifida. The sequence continues at coordinate 147,329,849 of CM054124.1, read as the reverse complement.
GACTTATCTGAGTCATAGGATTAAGATGGTACTTATATTGTTGCATAATCGAGTGAGTAAGAATTCGGTTTCTTCAGATAGATTTCAAAAATATTTCTATCACGGAATTCTGGGATAATGATATTTCTGTCCGAAATATTACTTAATTCTCGAACGAAAATATAGAAGATATGATATAGCCTGAGATTCTTATACACAGAGATTTTTAGATTATAAAACGGAGTATATAATATTCGCAGTTCTTATTGGAATAAATATCGAGGAATTATACGATCGGACATGTATATAGAATTATGTCGAAAAGATTCTTGGCTTAGACATACAGATTCGACTAAAGATTTTCAAGAAAAATGGTACCAGATATGATGTGAAATATACTCTGGTAAACTGATGCTGCAGTGATACTATAGGATTTCATGTATCGAAATATAGTTTCTAGGGAGGGCAACAATAGCAATACTGATTAATGTTAATGTCAAAGATCTGACGACAAATGAAAGATACTGGTAATGAATAGAATCGTCAATATAGATCGATTTGAGAAAACTTCTAAGGTTTGCCAATATGGTTGAATTAATATCCTGGGATCCTTTCTTAGGATAGATTATCTATTAGAATAAATATTATTGAAAAGATCTTACCCATCGAGATATTTAGAAAACATAGCTTAGAATGGACTGAAATGGGTTCGAGTCACTCTTAAACATATTAATCCCACGCGAAGAAAACTAAAACGGGCTTAGGAAAACTGTAACTTGATTTATCGAACGGAAATATATAGGAATAAATCCAGTAAATTACTCAAATATTCTGAAGGAATTTTTAAAAATAATCGATATTACCGTGGGAATTTTTCTGATTTTCGATTAAAGAGATTGGAGGGAATTCTTTAGAAACACAATATTCGTATGTCTCTAGCATATCGGATTTTATAAAAATTTAGGAATTTACGGAGTAAACATATATTCTTGAAAACTTGATCATAGGAATGTTCAAGTTAGAACATAAAATTTATATTCTATTTATGAATGCTTAGAATAACCATAAGTTGGTGAGGTCGTGTATTTTATATCTGTTGGGTTACCTGAACACATGCCAAAAATAGTTTCTGTCAACATCAAGTTGGTGAGGTCGTGTATTTTATAAAGCGAATGGCCAGTTCGTTTATTTATATTTCTTAATTAACATTCTTTTAAATAAACATGCTTTACAGTTATAATTCTGAGGGAGAAAATATATTCTATTATACCAATTCGATTATATGTCAATTTTAATATATTAGTCCGATTATATTCTATTAGTTGTCATTCCTATCGATGGTACCACTCTGTTTGTGGTAAATATAATTATTCCTACCCTCTACTCGGGTAAGACTGGTTCTTGTCCTCTACTTGGACAAGAAAAGAAATGGCGATATACCGGTCAGTACTGTCCTTGTCGTTTCTATTATCCCCTTTTCTATTATATTTCTTTTATTATATAAATTCTATTATGTAAAGCATTATTATGTTTTCTTATTAATGACATGTATTCCCCCGAAAACGCTTAATAAAACAGTAAAAGTGGGGAGTTCACGATACTCACAGGTTTGCGTTATATCTTCTGCTTAAACTTCTTATTATAATTATATGTCATATATATATTGATACGTTTTACGCGTGGGACTTGTTAGATTGTAATACTTAGGATATATATCATATATACAATTTATACATATAGAATTCGGTATATATTAGATAGTCCTAAACCCGGGGTTCATTATTGACACGACACGGACATCCTAAATTTAGCTGGCCATTACAGCTTGGCACTCGTAGCTAATAAAGCTGGCCATTACAGCTTGGCACACGACCCTATAAACTCTAGACACGAACTTACCCGGATGATGGCTCTGCTAGAAAATATAATGATTAACCCGAGTCTAGTATATCGTTTTATATATCGAATTGTATATATATAAACATATATATTTTATATATGTTTATTATTCTCTTATTATTATTATCAAGTCCGTACGTTATCCGTATTATATATATAATCGTATAATTCTAATAATATTCCTCGTCTAGCTATTGGACCGGGTTCTATTCCGGGTGTTGACGGAGTCACTGAGTTGACTCGGCATCGGGTTCCACTTTCCAATTCGATTAACGGTACCTTGAAACCAAACATAATTATCATATTAATAACTGATATTAGATTGCATAACCAATAAATCAACAAAATAGAACTTGTCGGAGATGTGACCGAAATCAAGTTGGAATACCGATTAGAAACCCATCGGTTCTAGCCAAGATATCAATCTCATCGACTAGGTTTATATCTTCAAGAATATAAAGGATAACATACACACACATCATTAGCGGATGTGTGTGATAATTGGATGGGTTTGGTTATCGGGGTTTTTTAACAGAAAAGGGTTGGGTTCGACGGTTTATAACTAACCGGTGTTACCCGGTCACTTGAACAGAAAGGAACGAGTGTTGGTTTTCCGACCAAGAGCAGACCGGAATCGGATATGTGGGTTATCGGATTCACTTCAGAAGCAGATTAAAGGGTTACGGGTTAGGATTGATCCGAGGGTTATCGATTGTTATAAGGGTGTGTCTGACTACAAGGGTCCGATGACAGTCACCATAACCGGTGACTGTCTGTCTTTAGTTAACCCGGAACAGAGGGAGAAGTTGGTTTGATGTTTCGGTTTGTTTATAAACAGAAGAACAAGGTGTCGGGTTCACATCGGTCAAGAGAGGATGATGGTTATCGGGCATGTTAACAGAAACAGAGGAGTAGGCTGTGGTGGTTAGCGATTGATGGTTGGTTTCAGGAGTAGCAGAACAGGTTCACCGAACCAGAAAAGAGAGGAGGAGAAGGTTTGTGGTGCTTACCGGAGAGGGGAAGGCAGCGGTGACCGGCGACAGCGGAGGCGGCAGCAGCCTGCCATAGCTGTCCGGTACCCTGCTGCTCTCATGTGTGTGTTTTCAGTATACATCGAGAGAGATAAGAATGAGGGGAGGGATATATAATAGAATTTAGATAGAGGGTGTTTGGCAATGGGGATAACAACTAGAATTCCAAATGTTTGGTAATAAGTATTGGATCACACAAACGTGTTTGACTACAAGTTTAATAAATAAATAAGAAGCATTTAGCCGAGATAATAAAAATTCAATAATTATTATCTATATAATCGGTTGAACCGTTTGGTCGCGAGATTCGAAATTGAATATTTTATAACAATAAAATAATTGGGTGATCGGGTACGACCCGACCCGTTTAAGAGACCCGTAACACCTCGGGTGTTACATAATAACTCCTGTTGATAGTGTAACTTTACTTTATCATTCCGCTGTGCAAATCTGATTGAGCTTGCTAAAACACATAAGTGTTCACTAGCAAGCAATACATCAAGAGCATTACTGATCCAACACAAAGCTCCCTAAAATGCCAAGTGGGCATAACATGATTTGGGTTATGGTCGATCGTTTAACCAAATCGGCACATTTTCTAGCAATAAAGGAAACTGACACACTAGAGAAACTGGCCAACATCTATATCAAGGAAGTCATCTCTAGGCCCGGGGTGCATATTTCTATCATATCTGATCGCGACGTGCGATTTACTCTCCAAGATTCTTTGGGGACTCGCTTAGATATGAGCACAACCTATCACCAACAGACGGATGGACAAAGTGAACGTACCATCCAAACATTGGAAGATCTGCTACAAGCGTGCGTGGTTGACTTTGGCAACAGTTGGGATAAGCACTTGCCTTTAATCGAATTCTCGTATAACAACAATTACCACACTTCCATTCAGTGTGCGCCTTTTGAGGCACTATATGGACGCAAGTGTAGGTCTCCCATCTGCTAGACTAAAGTTAGGGATAGCTAGCTGACAGGTCCCGAACTCGTGCATAAAACTTCTAAGAAGATAGTGCAAATCAGAAACCGGATGGCTGCTGCTCGTGATCGACAAAAAAGCTACGCTGATAAGCGTAGGAAACCTTTGGAGTTCTAGATTGGAGACAAGGTACTATTAAAGGTGTCACCTTGGAAGGGTGTGATACGCTTTGGGAAACGGGGAAAGTTGAACCCGCGATACGTTGGACCATTCAAGATCGTCGAAAGGATTGTTTAGTTACTGAATTTCAGGACGAAATTCTATTCAACTTGGGGATGATGTGATACCCCGCAATTTTAGGTTCTCACTTTAACTAAACTATAGTTACTTGTAGTTACATTACTTTCATTGTACTTAACTATGGTTAGCTAGATAGGTCACACGTTGCACAGTTATAGGTTAATAACTACATGAAGTGGTAATTCGGGGAATTACCAAACTATATACATGAGTATTGAACCCCGGACGTTGGTGAATTGTGAAGTTAAATGATTGTGGATTACGTGATTGATATTGATTGCAATTACATGTTTCTGTGAAACTATGTGCAAACTATATGTGATTACGGGAACTTAAACCGAACGCGTTATTAAAAAACCAAAATCGATGAACCATTAGGATTGTTGGGGTCTTAATACATGGGGTTACACTTGATAAGGTCCAAAATAGTGAAAACGTTGAAAAAAACACGCAATACACTGGACCAGAGCACCCGGAGCGAGCCGAGGCTGAGTGAGCGGCCGCTCACTCAAACCGAGCGGCCGCTCACAGGGACCTGATGTGTTAAAACTGTCATAATGCCTCTATTTAGGCAATCTTAAGCCCCAAGTACCTCATAGCCCTAACCCTAATCGCCCCCTACTGCCTAATTACGAAAATATCAAACTTCAAACACCAACTAAGGCCCAAGAACACCATTCGGGAAGCTTGGAGAGCAATCGATTGGTTGATTTGAAATGCTTTCTGTATAATACTCAATCCTATATGTTTTAATTATCCTTAATGTATTTTAAAGCATCATAACCAAGTTTGTCCAGATCTGAAACACTTTTATAAAGATTAAAACTTGTTGTTCATAAAGATTAATGGGGATAAACATGGTGTTAGGCGATGATTATTGTATGTATTGCATGTTCTTGATGTTTTAGACTTCTAGGGTTTATGATTGATGATGATTAACATGTATCTTGCTAGATCTTGATCAGGTTATGTGTTATTCATGTTATATGATGTTGTTGAGTATTGTTGATCGTTAATATGCAAAGATAGTGATTAAAACTAGGGTTTATGAATGATTTAAAATCTGGACAGAATAATTAGATCGAATTGCAGAGGCGTAACATGATGATAAAATGGTTGTTTTGATGATTTCTTTGTATGAATATATTGTACCTGGTCTTAGCTTTTCACAACGGCCAAAATCATCTGTTTTGGACGTCGTTTGATACGTTTTTGGAATTTTCTTTGATTAAAGGTCATATCAGATTTTCGGATTCATAACTTGAGTTTTACAAAGATTTAGATTATGAAATTTGGACACAGTAGGTCGACATTGATGAAACTTGACTTTTCCAAGTGGATTCATCCCGTTTGGATGAATACACACTTTTTGGGAATTTTTCTACTAATCTGATCTGTTGTGAGTATTTTCTAGACATAGTTGTATTGTGTGATTTTTCATAATTTTTGTGAATGGATTTGTAATGAAATAAAGATATGGACTTGTCCGATAGACTCCCTAGAATGTATAGTAAAGTTTTGGGAGTCTAATTCATTGGATAAGTATTTTTAATAAATTAGTTTTCACAGCGTCTAATCTGTCCTAAAAACACAGATTATGTAATGTACACTTATGTGGCTATTTGTAGTCTTGTATGACTTGTATTTGACATGAACTTGTATGAGCACTTATATGGGGTGTATATGAAGTGCATAACTGATGTTAATCGTTTTATTCACCAACGGGTCCGTAGGGTCTACTTTTGCATTTAGAATCATTAGGTGTCACTTACACGGTTTTGAACTTTTAAACGTCTTGGACAAACGGGTTATATGGTGTATTGATTGTACACATATACTCACTTAGTGACACATGTAATAGGGAGTCGGTAGCACATCCTATTCTGACCACATTTTTCCTACTAGTGTTGATAGACCCTAGTACTAAGGCAGTTTAACGTATGTTAACACATTTCTGAAGGTTCTCAACAATCACATGTTTAGTTACAATGAGTAGGCTAGCACCTTCATCAATTACGTAAAACAAAAGGATCAAACATTTCAATCATAATCCAATATGTCCATCCAAACGCTGATCTAAATAGAAACCTCAAGCCTCCATTTGACGTACCAACGCAAAACACAACTAAGAGTCTAAAACAAAATTGTATTGTGGCGGAATATTACTACACACTGCTAATAATATTATTAAGCTTCAACATTCTACTAATACACTTATACAAATAGAAATATCATAAACCAATCAACTTGATTGTATAACATTCACATGGTCACCTTTTAACTTCAAAATAATCCAAAATCAGTCTAACAGTTTTAATAATGCATATGAATCAAATAATTAAATAAAATTAATGAGAATTCATACCATTTTATTAGTCGCTGCACTAATAAAAATATGTAGGGGCTTAGGAATCGTTTTTTTCTTTTCTTTTTAGGTTTTGTCTGAGCTTAGATATAGTATTTTTTTTGTTTTGTCTTTATATACATACGTGTCGGTTGAAATTTAAATTGGCTTACGTTTCGACGTAAACTTTTTTTTTAAATGAGTCGGCCGAATATAATACGCTATTATTAGAATGCATAAATTCGAGTTGGGCCCCGCAAAGTGGGGCGGGTAAAAACTAGTTTAAATAAAAAAGTTAATATAAAAAAGAAGCATTTTTAAGGCGTGTTTGATTTGTATATTTTTTTTAAGGAGATCAAATTACTCATATTTTCAATGAATTTGAGTGATAAAACCATATGAAGAAACAACTTATGATAATTACCTTGAGAGGAAGGTGGTTATGGTTTGACATTTGTGTTTGCAACATGAACCATCCTTTGCTCACATTTGTGGTCGAAGCCGACCCTGAAAGAAGAAGAATGTAGCGGGTCGTACGAAGGGAGGCGACGTATAGGTAGCCGATTAAGACTCTAACGTATAGCCACAAAAATGGTGTTGGATTTCTTAGAGAAACATCACATATCCATACAAGGAAGGGGTGACCTCCTTTATATAGGACATACATGGGCTAAACATCATTAACCCTTAAACACGACGATAGGTTTGGGCCAGGGTTAAAGGCTTGCCTCCCTTCGGCCCATATAATTAGGATAAGCATGAATGACAATTAATGCTTGTTTTGCTCAAAAATTACCTTCTAGAAATAATTTTGTTTTCCAAATTAGTTAAAGTGAGGTGGAGTGCTAAATGTGTAGAAGGTGGTAAAAACTTAGTTATATTTTCAAGATAGCAGTTTAAGATAACACAGAAATAACAATTTGACAACTATGTTCAGGATGGCAAAGAATGTGTTCAGGATGGGCAGTTATATCCTGAGGATGTAACTGTATATCAGAATTGTGAAACAAGTAAAGATAGGTGAATATGAGTGTAATGCAATAAAAGAACGACAGTCGATGTACGAGGAAAGCCCTTGATCACTTGATGATCGCCGGCACAAAACCCTAGGAGGAGTCTAGGCCCCTGCCTTGTTTGTTAATATTAAAAAGGTAAAAATGTGTTACAACTTTGGAAGTATGATAAACAATCAAAGATTACAATAATTGTGTAGTGTTGTGTGTGTGAGTAGAGAGTATCAGGTCTCAACTAGTTAGTATCAAGTGTTCGATAATGTGTAAGTGTCCTATTATTGCTCATCATACCCTTATATATAGTTTACATGATAATAAATAGAAGATCTCACAATATCCGTTGTCTTCAATGATCTTGTGGACTGTTTCAAGTGGTTGTTGAGGATGTTTCAGCTGAAATGGATGTAAGATATGAGTGATCGCGTGTCGAAGTGCTAATCAAAAACTAAATAAAAACTACTCCTTAGCTACAACTGACTGCAGTATAGGAAGTAGGGTTGTCGAACCTCAGGGAGTTTGTGGAAAGTGCTAAGTTATTAATTTCTAATTAAATTAAGATTAACTAAACTAATTTTATGAAGTTTAATGTAAAAGTGCTGCAGTGCTGCAAAACGGATTGATAATTGATTTTTTAGAAAAGACAATAATATGGAAAAACGGTCACTCCGGGTTTCTGATTCGGTAACTGTAAAGACAATCTGAATTAACCTAGCTAGGCAATCACATAGACATGACTCTGTTTAAATTATTCAACCCAATTCAACATCAAAACACAAATCACAAAGTTAAATTATTCCTAGTGCAAGAAAACCAAGAAACGATAACGAATTGTAATTATGAAAATCAGTCAAACTGTTCAAATAAGTCAAACATACAACCAGATTCAAAGACACATAAGTATGTTCATGAAACCTGGTCCTAAAACATAGTTCAAAACAGAAAAGTCCTTACAAAATAACCGAATCTTTCACCCGGAGAAACCGCAAGATGATTAGCCTTGCATCTTCATGATTTCGGCTTCAAAACTTGTTCTGGATTGCTCTGGCCTCAACCGGAATGAATGGAACTGCAAAAAGTACTCAAAATCGCCCCTTGTTAGCTCTGGAACTCGATGATTCCATCCCCCATACGGCTGCTAGGTTTTTAATTGCGAAAATAGGCTTTTTATGGGCTGAAGAGTTATTAGAGACCCATGAACAACTGTTTCTGGAATTAGAGGGTCTCTAATAACCTAAAAGTGACGCGATGGCATCTTCAGTAATTATCACAATTCATTAAGGGTAAAATCGTCATTTTTCCTCTGTTTTACTTCCTGGAGACCCGCGAATAACTTTTACTGAAATTAGAGGGTCTCTAATTTCAGTTCTTCCAGATTTGTTTTTTTTTTATTTCCAATTTCATCGAATGCTCGTCTCCTCTCCAACTAAGCTCTTTTTCTCTCGTTTTAGCCCACGAACACCTGCTTAACACCAAGACACAAATAAGTATCTAAGACACGATATAAACGAACGATAAACGATTAAAAACTATACAAAACTAATATATAAATGTGATGCATTTGGCAACACATCACACCCCCACACTTACCTTTTGCTTGCCCTCAAGCAAATCTGCTCAAAGCGTTACCACGAACAAGTAACAAATACCTCAAACGCCCCCGCCATGCACTAGTTAGGGTCCAAAGTCATACCCCATTCGTAGATCATCATTAGATGTGTTAATTCAACAGGCAACCGTGATGCACAATTTTTAAAACAGAACTCTCCCGACTAAGTCTAACATGCTTTCGGTTTTTATTCTCATGCAACACACCCCTCACAATTTTTCACTCCACTCGGTTTAATATCTGGACTAGCATGTAATGCGCTAGTATTATTCACTCAAAAACCAAGTATGTAACTCTGTTATCATAGGCTTGTATAACAATCACACCTCAACTATAGACAATGCACATATCTAAAGGACTTACGGGTTTTGGGTTTCGGGTAAAGGTATGATAGATTTGGCTAACAATTGGTTTAAAAACAATGGTTTCAACACGCTTGAATGATCATCGTTATTCACTAAGCAACATAATACAATAATCACACAACTTTGGGCATATTTGACCCATAACACATACTTCTATTTTCTTTTTCACTTTTTTTTTTTCATATCTATTTTTTTTTCCTTTTTTTTTCTTTTTCTTTTTTTTTCACCACTTAAACATAACTCAATCACTTGAACAAAACAAACACAATGGATGTCATCAATTTATTTCACAAAGGTAAACGGGTCAATTTGGGTAATAGGTTTAATCAAATGAAAGGGTATAGGCTCAACATGGCTACTAAGGGTGATTTTAGGTAAACGGGTCAACACATAACAAATAAATGGGTATCAAAAGAAAACGGGGAAACCTAAATTGCCTTTGTCATCTATGTGCATATCTAGTCTACAACCTCGGCATGTATCAAATCACACAAGTTCTGCAACAGAGAAACATCTGGCCTACACTCAACAAATGAAAATATATATGTATCAATCTATCATCTAGTAGGCTCAAGATCTCACCAAAGTGTGGAAATGGGTTACCGATGTGTGCATGCATTTATTACCGACAGCTCGTTACACCTAATCGGGCAAATTCTAAACATTTTTTCTAAAGTACCTGCTGAAAACGGTTCATATGTCTGTTCTAAAGAATTGGACCATGATTAAGGACCCACACACCATAAGCAGAGACAGAATGAACGCATTGAAACAGTCGCTTTCATGCCCGATCAGACCGCTTTTAGGACATTTTTATAATTTTTTTTATGACTCAAGACTAACACAAAAACATACTCTAAAGACGTATAGCCACCCCCCCCCCCCACACTTGCGCGACACATTGTCCTCAATGTGCTAAGGGAATAGTAACACAAAAAAAATCAAATACGAAAAGAAAAATAAATAAATAAATACAGAAAATCGGAACAGACTCCCCTGATAAATGCGACGATGTTGTTGAAAGTCATGCTCCCCTGCTCTCCAAGTTGTCCGTATAGCATTCCGTTCGCGGACAAAAGCGGCAATTTTCAATATTCTAACAACCAAAACACACATATAACAGCAACGTATCATATAATATAATATAATATAAACCACCCAACCGGTCTCCCCTTACAATTTCCCTTGATGTGTTAGTTTAGATACAGGCATATGATAATCAAAACAAAATAAAGGGAAAAGTACACCAAAAACACAAAATAAACCGGTTGGCGCTGCTGCGAGCTATCACTCCTGCTGGCCAGGCTCCTCAGACTGGCTGCCTCCCTCCTGCTCAGCTCCTGCAGATGTACCTACGATATCACCTATACCCCTAAAACGCTCGGGTATCTTCAAACCCATGCCCTGCATCATGAACTTCATCATATCCGTAAACCTATCAACCTTTGCCTCTAACTCATCTCTCCTCTGAACATCAGGCTCTACTGTGACCAACTCAGATGGTGATGGTAAACACAAAGGACTAGGGCAGTCCATAGATGACTGAACCTGCCGTCTAGCTATAGGCATAGTCCTCTGTACAGTCTCTGCTGCTAGTGTCCCGACATGTGGTAGTACTAACTCCCACTCTGGTGGATCATAATACGTAATCATCTTAGCGATCCTCATATCCTGCATCTCATAACATACTGTCTCTGGCCCCTTAGTCAGATGCTCCCTAGGATACCTGTCAAATACCCCTAAATTCTCTGCAATCCGAGTCACATAAGGTCCCAAACCTAATCTACTCTTAGCTCCATCACGCGCACCCCTAGCAAATGAGGATAACAAAATAGTAGCCAGATTGGCCTCCCGTCGACCGACAATGCAATACAAACAGAAAGCATCGAGTACACTCACCTTGTCCCCGCTCCCCTTACGGGCGACAAGAGTGCACGCTAAGATCCTATGAATAAACCTGATAACTGGATCTCTAATCCTCGACTCCGTCACGTTGTTACCAAACTCACCCACAGCGATAGTCCTCCAAAATTCCTTCAAATCCCTAGTAAGAATCGAACTCGACCTTTTCTTCTTATAACTACCCCTAAGTAACCGGCTAAATCCAGATGCCTTCACCTCTTGGTCAGTATAAATCCCAGCCACTATTGCAAACCTAGGCACACTAAATTCATACAACCGTCTGCCTAATGAGAACGACACTGCATGTTGCTCAAGAAATCTGTCAGCATTGTACCTAAAAGTGGAATAAAACTCAACGGTAAGCTCCCTATACTGCGGTCGATCACACTCTAAGATAGCCATCCACTTAGGTCCTAACATCTCCTTCATCCTCTCATGCTGATCTAACACACCCATTAACTCCCAATTTATCGTCCTGTACTGTAACTCAGGGATCAACATATATTTCTGACAGTTCTCCCATTCCCTAGAACCTATATCAAACTGCAATAGTGTGTGATCCTCTAAAACCCTTGTTGGGTCTGCTGACCTGGAGAAGAACAGATGATTAGAAAGCCAAAACATGCTATCAGTTTGATCCTTGAATAAACAGTCTTTACAACTTACTTCTCCCAAAAGACTGCTGACCCTAACTACTGTTCTATCCAAACAACTGCTCAACAACTGCTGATACAAAGAACTGCTGAGGAAACAACTGATGAAGAACAACTGCTGATACAAGTACTGAAGATCAAAGCACTGCTGGAACCAACAACACTTAGGCTCCAGCAGTGGATACAAGACCATCAGAGTTTATCTTCAACAGATGTTTAATATCAGTGCTTTCAATGTAACAGTAGTTTGTAATAGGCAGATGTTTACGTTTGTTATTCTGTTAGAGGTCACTGTCTTAGGTGACGTCAGCCTAGGTCATCAGTGCTTTGAGTCTGTCTATAAATAGAACAGTGCTTGTACTGTTCTATTGCATCACACACACACACAAACATTCTCTCAGACAAACACTGTGTGATCAGGCTGAGGGGGAGTATTTGTACGATTGTAATCTTTTGGATTAATGAAAGCTTTCGATCTGAAAACATTTACTCTCTTGGTTTGATTAACAGTTTATTATTCCGCTGCACTTTCATTCTATTCTCTTTTCATTATTACCATATTTAGTTAAACATAATCAAAACAAACAAACTCAGATCCTAACAATTGGTATCAGAGCTTGGTCAATTAAATTCGATCTAACAAATCAATTTAATAATCAGCTCACAATTATTGATATCGTTTGTCTGTTAGATTGAAAACAGAGTAATAGTTTAATTTCGTTTCAACCGTTTTTAAACAGACTTTGTTTTTTGAAAAATCAGAGAATGGCTTCTATCAATCACGATCCACATAACACTGGCACGAACAACAAGCCACCGATGCTTGTCAGATCTGAATACAATATCTGGCAATGTCGGATGAGCCATGTTCTAGCTCAACAAAACACTGGGTGTTGGAAGTCGGTTATCTTCGGACCACATGTTCCGACTGTGCCGAGTACTGAAGATCCCAAAGTGTTTGAGCCAAAGAAACTTGAAAACTACTCCGACCAGGATTTTCAGAAAATTGAGCTAAATGCTAAGGCCTTCAGTATTGTGGCCATGGCTCTACCCAATGATATATATGCTGGGTTGTTACACTGTAACAGTGCAAAGGAGTTGTGGGATGCACTGAAAGAACAGTTTGGTGGGACTGAGGAGGTTATTGAAAACAACCGTGAAATACTTAACCAACAATATGAAACATTCAGTCATGTCAAAGGAGAGTCATTAACTCAACAGTTTGAGAGATTTAATTGCTTAATTAGTGAACTAAAATTGGTTGGTCTTACTTACCCTCATTCAACCTTGAACCATAGGTTTTTAAGATCATTACCAGACAAATGGGACACTATTGCTATTGTGATGAGAAACTCAATATGATTTAAAGACCTATCACTGACCCAGCTTCATGGTAAGCTCTTAACCTATGAGAGAGAGCTTAACCAGAAAAAGAAGCTCCAGGACTCTGGAAAAGTGTCTGATGACTATGTGTTTGGGAATACAGCACTTTTGGGTCATGATGAGGTGCCTGGAAACACAAAGGATCAGAGTTATGATCATTTTATTGACATAACTTCAGGTTTTAACTCAGGTTTTAACCCTGATTCTTATTCACCAAAGGATGCTTTCACAGCAAGTGGTGGTGATATACAGGCATCTGACAATATATCCTTTGAGTATGATGACCTGAAATACTTTGACCCTGATGATTTGGAAGAAATGGACATTATGCACCAATTGGCCCTTCTCAGTGTAAGAACTAATAATTTTTACAAGAAAACTGGTAGAAGGTTTCCAGGGTTGACTGGCAGATCTAAGGTTGGGTTGGATAAATCAAAGATCAAGTGTTATAAATGTCACAGGTTCGGTCATTTTGCTAGGGAATGTAGGGGTCAACATGGTACACCTATGATAACCTATCCAAATCAAAGACCACATACCAACACTTATCAGAATTCCTATAATGCCCCTGGACCAAATGTGCAAAACACTGCTCATTTTGCACAGTCCTCAAACACTGTTCCTGTCCAGTATGTCCAAACCACTGTTCCTCAGATCCACTATGTGCAAACACCTGTTGCTCAAGCACCTGTGCAAACGACTGTTGCTCCATCCTCTGCTCCTGCAGAGACCAGTCAACAGAGCTTCTTTACACAAGGCTTTGTTGATTGGAGCAGTCTACCTGATGAGCTAACGGATGAGAATTTTGCACTAGTTGCCAAAGCTGAAAATGAACCAGAAAATTTTTGTTTCATGGCTATGGTAGATGAGATTGAATCTGAGGAAGTGGTAACTGAATCTGATGTTGTGACTGATGATGTTGTTAGTAAAGCTGTTACAGGTGAAAAACCTGAAGAAGAGGTTGTGAATCTCTCAGATCCCTGGGGTGCATCTGATGACTGTGAGTGCAAGTGTGATTGTGCATTGATGGCTGCTGCTAAGGTATCTCCTCAAATTCTTAAAGAGTTGTGTTCTGCCAAATGTGTAATAGCATTTGCTAACATCAAAGAGGTGAATGAAAACCTTAGAAAGAAAATTTTGGATGATGAAGTTAAATTTGAAAAACTCACAAAAGATTTGAAAACAAGTTTAACTGCAAAAGAGTCTGAAATAAGCAGCTTAAAACATGAAGCAACCATAACCAAAGACCAGCTCCAAACTATGATAACAAAATATCAAAGTTGTAAAAGTGAGCTTGAGTCCACCCAAGTTGAATGTAAGAAATGGGTGGAATCATGTAGAGGATTTGAGATGCTACTCAACAAACAAACCAAAAGTCATGTGAAGTTTGGCTTTGGTTTTGCAACCACTGCTCCAGCTTTTGAAAACACTGACACAAAGAGTCAAAAGTCTGTTGAGATAGTACCAACAAACCTGCAGGGTCAAGAGATTAAAATCACTGAACCAAATGGTAAGAAAATTGTTCTTGAAAAACCAGAAGGTTCCTCATCTTTTGCTGAACTTGAAAAGTATGAATTTAAACCTACTTGGTCTGATGAGTGTGATACTCTTGAGAATTATAAACCTGTTGATTTCAAAACTCCTGAGGGAAAGACAGCTCCTCAGGCAAGGGTCATTCCCTTGGCAAAAGTCATTCCCCTGAAAGATCTTCCAGCAGATGCTCAAACATCTGCTGAAAAGAAGACTGAAAAGGGGAAGAAGAAAGAAAAGACTGTCAACTTGTTCTGTGATTTCTGTGAAAAGAAGAATCATGTCACCAAAAACTGTTTTCTTCTAAAAGCATATGATATTAACAAAGGAACAAGTGAATGTGATTCCAAAGCCACATGCTCAATATGTGGGAAAAAGAATCACAAGACCAAAGAGTGCTTGTATCTCAAAAATTTTGATGTAAAAATGTGACAACCGGCAAATTTCGTACAACGATTAACGTGATGCTAATCATGTTTTAGAAATAATTAACATGGTTTAAGATTAATTATGGTTAGTTGAGCTGATATGAGTCCTATGATGTCCTTTTGAAAGTTCGTTGAAGTCTTGATGCCTTTAAAGAAAGACTTCGCGTGGCTAACGTAACGAACTGACATCAGCAAAAATTTGTCAAAGTGGACTAACATAAGGCTAATAAATGTAAATACGACACGTATTTACTATCGATGCGATCGGATGTGAAATCGGCGTGGTAAACGGCCAAAAACGCAGCGTTTTGGAGAACGCGGAGAGGAACTGACGTGGGATTCGAACGTCAAAACGGGTGGTTTTAACCGTTACCGAACTTTCGGAATAATTATTTATTATAAATAATGTTTCTTATTAAGTTCGAAGGTAAATAGATCGTTTAAATGAAGGATAACACAATCGATCTAATTAACGCGATTTAAACGCGTGTGTCGAACGTACATGTCTAATGTCGAATATAGTTATATTTTTGTTCGATTTAGTTATGTTTTACATTACGAACGTTTCCGACTTGCTTTATTATTATTTTTAGAGCCCGAAATAAAACCGAGCCTTAAGACGTTAAAACGGGTTCGATACGCGGGATACCCTACCTAACCCTAACCCTAGGTATATAAGCAACCTTATCTCATCTTCATCCCCATTTGGAAGCCATACCCGCCCCCCCTTTCTCTCTCTACTCTCTCTCATCCAGATCTCTCTCTCTCTCTACCCATACGCTCACCCACAACCTCCGTTCCACTCCTTATTGCAGCGATCGGCCACCACCACCCATGGTGATGGTCGTGCGGTGGTTTTATAACCCAAAACGGACAGGAACAGTAGCAAAAGGAGGTGCCAGGGACGAGCTTGGCTGTGGTTAGCGTCGTACAGGTCGGGGTGGTCGTTACGAGGCAGAAAATGGCCGGTGGTGGTGGGTTCAGGTTTGGTCGGGTAGCAGGCGTGGAGGTCTTGGAGATGGTCCGATCTGCTCCGTTTTGGTCGGGTTTTGGTCGGGTTTTGGTGGTGACGGGGTGAAGTGGCTTGATGGTGGTTTTGAAGTGGAAGTGGGCCGGTGGTTGGTAGTGGCTGTAGAGGTGGTTGTACCAGTGGTTCAGGGCGGCGGTGGTTCCAGATCCGGAAAGATCAAGGGCCCGGATCACATATGGCTTGGGTGTGGAAGATTGGTTCAGCTCGGGTCAGGTTTGGTTCAAGTCTGGCTCGGTACGGGTCAGATTCGGTCTTTGGGTTCGAGTCAACCACGGGTCAGATCGCGTTTTTGGTCAGATCCGTGTGTTTCGGGTTCGACTCAACCTTGGTCCGGGTCAGTTTTGGATGCTCGGGTAGTTCGGGTCTTGACTGTGGTTTTTGGTCGCGGGTCAAACGCGTTCAGTTCGGGTCAGATCTGGTGCGGTAAACCGAGTTAACTCGGTAGATCCAGTCAAACCCGAGTCAATGCTGGTCATACTGAGTCGACTCGGTCAACAGCTATCAAACCTGCTCAACGAGTCAACTCGGTCAAGCGATTCAGTCAACGCGGCATACGAGGCGGCCGCAGGATACCCGCGTATAACTTCGGTATAAATAATTAATCACGTATTTATTTTGCGAAACATTTATAAATATATATATTTATAAATATATCAATACGAACAAGTATCTTTAACTCGCGAAACGAACCGGTCTATATTAACGAAAAGTATAAATTGATGTTGTATATACTAAAAGCGTGACTTTGCGTTGATATTGGACTATATACTATATATATTGTTATATATATTTATATAAATAAGTGGTATTTTTCGTATAAGTTATCGAAACGCATAAGTGTCTCGTTTAATAGAATTGCGGATAAATGATGGTCGTCATGTGTTAGTTGTTGATTTTGGGAAATTGTAGACAACTTGTATTGTCTGGTTTATACAAAAACAGAGGGAACTCTGCCAAAATTTTTATAAAATCCGAAGCGCAAAGGCGTTATTGTGGTGCGTCTTTATTAACTATTTTCAAGTGTTTGACAAGACTAATTCGATACAAAATCGCGACGTTTTAATGAAGAGTATTGGAAACAATAATAGTCGATCACGAACAATATTAGCAAAACAAATATATAGTTTTGTCGAGCGTCAATTGTGTCAACTTCAATGGTTTTTTTGGTAACCAAAACATTGTTAAATGTACGGATTTGAAATACGTAGACGCTTAACTTATTGGGGAAAAATTATTTGAAAGTAATGTTTTGAAAGCACTTAAAACACTCGGATTTTGTGAAAAGAAATAACAAATGTTATTAAACGGATTTTAATAACTATATTATATTTCCGCAAGGTATATTTGCCGAAAATAATTATACCAGACGATCATATTATCTGGTTTACGAGACAAGCTATGACTCGGGATGAGTTATACGTTTCGTGGCATTAGTCCAACATGGTTTACACACGAATAGTAACAGGTCCGCGACTTGGGTACTATGTCGTATGTGAACACATGAATTATGATAAGTCACAATCGGTTCGTCGAGTTAAAACACTTAAGGACTCGGGTTAGTACACACGAGTCAAGATAGTTGAGTAAACTATCTTTTAACCGGAAAATAAGCTAGGTTTATATATGATAGACTTTAAGGTGTCCTTTATTGGTAATTAGGGCGCGAGGAAGTCGGTCAAAGCTTTGGGCTTTATTTGCTAGCTAAGCATGGAAATTAAGGTGAGTTTCACAGCCCCATTTTACTGTTTTAACTGGGGGAAAGATATGTTTGTCAAAAGTTATCACATATTGAAATGTTTTCAAGGGTTAAAAAGTGATAAGTGGCATGATGAGTACTTGAGTTTTTGGTCGCCACTCGGGGTTGGGTCCTCGCTACTGTAACCATTAATTCAGGTAAATGAAACCAAAGGAATATTTGAATAGTACTATTGGTGCCGGACGAGGCCCACCTCTGGTTGATAGCGCCAACCCGGTAAAGACAAGAGGTGCACGTATTCTGAACTTAAGTCGTTGGTTTCCGAGAAACGACTTGGAGCGGGGCATATTTATTAGTCTTGGTTTGGTTATGGGACTCAGGGGATTGCTTATCATCATAGTTTGTAGGAGCTAGCTACTCCATACAAAGGCCACAAAATGTGCTGGATTTGCACAGGATGTAAAAATGTGCTGGATTTGCACAGGATGTAAAAACGTGCTGGATTTGCACAGGATGTAAAAATGTCGTATTTACGAAACTAAAACCTGTGAACTCACCAATATTTTATATATTGACGTCTTTTTAAACATATCTTTCAGGTAACTAAGCGCTGAACAGGTATGCGGCTAGTACGGTGGAATTTGGGATGTCGGACACTGGTTGGGGGTTTCATCTATTGTTACCATCGGGTTGGGACATAAACGGAAACGCCCCACTTTAAAACTTAATGTTTGTGGTTTTAAGTAATGTTTGAAACCAGGTATTCCTTCCCGACATCTTAATATAATGATCTTTTCTAATTAAATATAGTTTGTGTTAATCTTGACTTTGATATGCTTTCTAGCGTCGCGCCACGTGTTTCCGCCATTGGCGTGGTGTGACAGAAGTGGTATCAGAGCCAAGGTTATAGCGAACTAGTATTTTTGAAAAATCTAGACTATAACCGGTTTTGGCTCGAAAACGAAGTTTTCAAAAATAAAACACAACGAAATATTTTTAGAAAAGAAAGAAAATTGTACATGGATTGTACAAGGGGAAATTCCGACCGACTAGCCATGTGTGTCAATATATAAAATGTTAGAAAATATGGATATGAAGGTTTAAATTGTGTAGAGATCCGATTTTCTAACTAGTGCTAGTTAATGCATATAAGTAGTACAGATAGCTTGCCTATAAGGGTATCGTCTCACACTTCACTTTAGTCCGCACTTTTGCATCGATTACCGATATCGACAAGCGGGAAGGACAAGCGGTGGTCCACGACGAACTCACCCGCTTACCCGCGGACGGGATGATCGGAAGGGCTAACCTTTATCGTGCTAGGGGACGTTGTCGTGTTGCTGATGTGGTGAAGGCGAAGCTAGTCTAGGTCTCTTATTGTGTGAAATCTTTGTTTTGGATCAGGAAGCTCGGAACTAGCGGGCACCAAAATTACCTGGCAACACCGATTATCATTGCGGGTGCACACGTAATAATAACTTGTGCTGCACGGTAACCTAGGTGGGCGCTAGGGCTGGGATTGGTGATCACTCCTTGCCTTGTCTATTCTTGTACTGTAGGGTCAGTCTTAGCTTTTGATTGGCCAACGGGCTAAAAGGGAAGTCTTGTTGATATCCCTTGATTTCGATCCTCGCAAACTGAATGAGCTTTCTTCAGCATTACCTCTAAGGTATGAACACGGAAGAGCTCGAACGTCTATTCATATGAGTAATCTGACGTAAACCCTTGCATCGGATAGGGACAGGAGATGAAAACTTCCTTGTATAGGAGTTGAATGCCTCCACTCAAAGTTCCTCAAAGGAGCGGACGTACGAGGATGCACTGCCTACCGAAGAGATGAATGCTTGGTACGATGCGTGGAACGCTAAACTTGGAAACCAGTGAAGACCGAGGGTGTGTCCCGGCAAGACAAGTGCGTTTTGAGCACGGGACCCTGTGTGGATCAGTATTGAGATTAGTTGCCCGTGTGCTGCTATATTATTACTGTGAGTAAGTCATTCTTGATCTAACACATGCCCAAGTTGTCTTCAAGAGTCAGGCGTTCCTTCCCCTATTGGAGGGCATAATCGTCCTTGCTAAGTTAGTAGGCTTGATCGTCTTATCTAGAAGGCATGATGGCCCCTGTCTAAATCAACAATGTCGAATCGGCAAGATCCTAGTATATTTATTTAATGGGAAAATAAATATATGGTAAAGTGAGCCGAGTCGGGTGTTGAAAATGAATTATCGATCGGCAAGATCCTAGTATATTTATTTAATGGGAAAATAAATATATGGTAAAGTGAGCCGAGTCGGGTGTTGAAAACGTAGTGTCGAATCGACAAGATCCTAGTATAATTATTTAATGGGAAAATAATTATACGGTAAAGTGAGTTGAGTCGATGGTCGTAAAATACAATGTCGAGTCGACAAGACCCTAGTATAATTATTTAATGGGAAAATAATTATACGGTAAAGTGAGTCGAGTCGATGGTTGTAAAATGTAGTGTCGAATCGACAAGATCCTAGTATAATTATTTAATGGGAAAATAATTATACGGTAAAGTGAGTCGAGTCGATGGTCGTAAAATACAATGTCGAATCGACAAGATCCTAGTATAATTATTTAATGGGAAAATAATTATACGGTAAAGTGAGTCGAGTCGATGGTGGTAAAACGAAAAGTCAAATCGACAAGATCCTAGTATAATTATTTAATGGGAAAATAATTATACGGTAAGGTGAGTCGAGTTGATGGTTGGAAAAATGTAATATCGAATCGACAAGATCATAGTATATTTATTTAATGGGAAAATAATTATACGGTAAAGTGAGTCGAGTCGATGGTCGTAAAATACAATGTCGAGTCGACAAGACCCTAGTATAATTATTTAATGGGAAAATAATTATACGGTAAAGTGAGCCGAGTCGATGGTTGTAAAATGTAGTGTCGAATCGACAAGATCCTAGTATAATTATTTAATGGGAAAATAATTATACGGTAAAGTGAGTCGAGTCGATGGTCGTAAAATACGATGTCGAATCGACAAGATCCTAGTATAATTATTTAATGGGAAAATAATTATACGGTAAAGTGAGTCGAGTCGATGGTGGTAAAACGAAAAGTCAAATCGACAAGATCCTAGTATAATTATTTAATGGGAAAATAATTATACGGTAAGGTGAGTCGAGTTGATGGTTGGAAAAATGTAATATCGAATCGACAAGATCATAGTATATTTATTTAATGGGAAAATAAATATATGGAAAGGTGAGTCGAGTCGATTACGGGAAAAATGAAATTTCGACTGACAAGATCCTAGTATGACTACTTAATGGGAAAGTAGTTATATGGTAAAGTGAGTCGAGTCGGAGATAATTTTATCCAAGTCAGTTAATATATATGGAGACATACATATATATTGAATATAGGATCACGACGTGCGTTTGGCGTCTGAATCCGTCATAATACTCGGGGAGTGAAACCACATTTCGGGAGCCGAAATCGTAAAGCGTGTGACTCGTAATTGTCAAGTGTCACAGAACGCTTTGCCTGACATCGAAATCCCCCTCGAAAAGGCAAATAACGGACTACTGGAAGTGGTCACGTTATTCTGTCAACTAAACTTACCCGTGGGACGGCAATTCCATTGCTCATGCTGCAATGTTGAACGTCTGCTACCCTCGTCAGGACGACGAGACTGGTTGTTTATTTGGGGTGGCAATTGATGCGAAGTGTTTTCCATCAATCCCCATAAATATTGAGACGTTGCGTCCCGTTGTCACGGTGTTTTATAAACTAAGGTTGCGAGATCCATTCGTCATGGACAATGTGACTTGTCCAATCTCTTGTCATATTTCGATACCCTCACTGCGTGGCCTATCAGGAAGAAAGTTCGCTGGCCCCGCATAGGTGTCGGAGAGGCATTTCAGTTGATGACTATCGGTACTAGGGCCAAATAACATGCAAGAGGACCCTAATGAGAAGGATGACTCGACTGAATTGCCAGAGTTTGTATCGTTTTATTTTATCGTGGTGTCTCGATAAATCATGATCCTTCTACCTCTACTATTCTTGTTGTGACCAATGTTTCGATACTGGAAAAGATGTTGGTTGGTTTCTAGGTCCTATGGATACTATTTACCACACATCTAATAGCTACGACGGGTCTAAGGTTTCTGCTGAGCCTGCTGTTGTTGCTGCCATCATTGTCCTACGGCTCAAGCGAATCCTGTTGTCATTACTAAGTGTGGAACTCTTGTCGAGTTGTTGTTATTGTTCCCTAAATCTCCGCTAGGTTTGTCACAATCGTTTTTGAAACTTGTGTCAAGCTTCTTCTCGTTGTTCTATGGCCCAAGCGAATTATGTCGTCGTTGCTGAGAGTGTAGCTCATACTGAGCGTGTTAAGGATGTTTCTATGGCTGTTGTCAAGTTTAATGATGCTGTTGTTTCGAAGGCTCCTACCAGGATCATTGCCATTGACATAGATATCTCTAAGACCCTTGCCAAGCCGCTATGACCATGTTGTGTCACGATGGAGTTCGTTGCCGTTAACTCCATTTTCTTGAGGTTTTCGTTGAACCGCTCGTTATCATTCCCTGGCTCCTGCCAAGACTAATGTCGGCGATGGTTCTCAGGCATGGTTGAGCCCGTCAAAGCTGCAGTCGCCATTATTCGAGTGACTTATATCGAACATACAGTCATTCTCCCTTAGAACGATATCGGCTTGATAAGTCTGCTAAATTATGTGGAACCCATCGTTCCTATTTCTTTTATGATGACGAATGCCCTTAATAACCCAATTGTTCCCACCGATGAGCCTATGGAGTATAGGTTGCTGCTGGGGTTACGAATAAGGATTCCGTCGCCATAAGTGAGCTGAAGCGCACCGGGATGCGTGCTCACCGTAATGGAGCTTCTTGTAGTTATGTATAGTGGACTCGCTAGGTTGTGTGTCAGCCTGCTGTCTTGAGTTCATGTTGTGGCGTACCCCTAGCGATTGTGCATTCTTGTAGTTGCACAGCTTTACCGACTGCGTATCCATGTGGTTGCGCTGCATTGACGACGGTGCATTCCTGTTGTTGTGCTGCTCCTGCAGTGATGATGTGATAACTTGTCGTTTGTTTCACTCTTGGCTCCCTTGGGATAAAGACATTACCCCAAACCCACGTAACCGTTGGTATGTTGCTGAATGACTGTGTAGTGAGGCCATCGATAATGGGGAATTCGGGCGTCTAACGGACTTTCCAGTGGTCATACTAAGACACTCTAGTCCTAGTGTTAGCACATGTATCTCTCTAAAGTTCGAATCTCGTAGTTGAATAATTGACCGAATCATGTGTCGACCTCTTTATATGCTCGCGCGTTTCGTGAGCATTACCTCTTCAAGATCTAAGGCATCAGTGACGCCATGTCCAGCCTTAACCTTGTACGCGCATTTCGGTCGACTAACCACTCTCGAATCATGTCGGAAGGAAATCCCGTGATTCGCACATGACGAGGCGAGGTTCGTGATAAGGGATTTCGAATACATCTCGAACTTGAAGGTATCGAGTAAATGTGAGCGATATTATGACCCATACCTTTGGGCTAGTAGGAGTTGAAAGACTCAATTTATTATTGCTCATCCCAGTGGATTCGTTTGACATCATACCCGCCAACGTGTCATGCCGATGACTGCGGGAATAACAGTGTGGACCCACCCACGGCGAGTGCATTGGTGGAGTCCCCGGTACGTGATTCGGAGGTCTTATGAAACCCCGAATCTAGAAGGGCATGTAGCATTGTCTACTCTATAAGGGTGCTACCCTACCATGATGAGATCTTCGATCAACTCAGCCCTTCGATTGATGTTATCCTGCTAATGGTAGGTTTATCTTGTCTTGGTGTCGTTACGCAGATTCTTGGGATTGTGGAACCCTTTCGACCTTGGGTCGATATGGGTGTTCCCAGTTATTTTTCAGTAGCATTGCTCGCGCTAGAGCAAAACCCCCTGTCCTTGACCGACACTGTTAGAGACACCACAGTAATATGAGCTGCCAGGTCAGTGCGTTAGTACCTGACTAATCAAGATGAGATCGAAAGCTTACACATTGCACCCATTTGTGTGACTACCTGAGTCGTTGAATGGGAGGCCTTATGGGAAGGCTCAAGACTACTTCTTGTGGAGCGATCTCAGTCGTTCGGTTGTTTTGAGTGACGGCGTTGGAGTATGAAGCCGTCAGGCCCCAAATGTGAAATCTAAGCCAAATGCATTCGTCTATGACTCAATTTCACCTCTTACCTCGAAAGATCCCGAAAGATGAAATATTCGGCGAGTGAGGATTTCGGGTCAGGACTCCTTTCACTCAGATCTCTGCATAGGATCTGATAGTCATTTGAGGGCGTGTGTCCTGTATTGTTCAGAATTGACTTACTAGGTTGCTAATAACGATAGGACACCAGTGCTCGTGAGGCACATATAGCAGGACAAGCACTGGGTACCCTTGATTTGGGTAGTTACCAATGCTCTGCTTACCGTTTCGGTGGAAACCAACGTGTTGAGATGTTGTCAAGACCCTATATTCTATTTATTACGGCAACCATATTAGGATGGTTCATGTACATCAATCCTATGTTGACCAATGTGATGAGGTGATATGCGCCTCTAGACATTTGTGTTTAAGTCGGCTTAAATTCTCGTGTATTGTGGAATTGTACGGCCGTATGTTGAATATACACCGTCTACTGTCTGGGGAACTGAGGGGTGAAAGTGACGCAAAAACTTTCGACCACCATCAGTCCATATTAGGCGTCCTAGTACCACTAACCACAATCGCGCATACGAAAAGGTTGTAAGTTGGTGCATAGTGGATTTCGGTCCATGTGAGGACACAGGATTACCATCCGCTACTATAAACAACCTTAAGCGTCCTCGAGAATGTCGACTGCTTTGCAATCGAGAATGATCGATTGCTGTTTGGAGCCTTTTCATCCCCTGCTCGTTTGCAGTTATAATATGAGGCATACGATTAGCCACCTATACTCTTGGAGAGTCGTGGCTAGACACTAGGTGTCAACCTTCACGATATCGGATTTTAGTAGTTATCCTGCCCCAGGGTGTGCCAAACCTTGAACGCAAGTCTGGGATACTCAATTCGAGATGAGTATGGATTACCATTCTCGAACGAGTGAATTATTGTCCTAGACGGAAGTGTCCTGTGTGATACGATTAGTGTCGGTGGCAAATCAAATCCGCGTACTTCATCGCCAGAATTTCCTATGTGATAGGAAATATCACCCTAGTATTCGGGGTGTACTGCTCGAAGTCCTCTGGAGTGCATACGTGTACGTCTCTAGTACATTGAATGACAGATAGAGATATACACATGATCTGGCTTGAGTTCAAGAGATGACCAACGAATCTGGTAGATTCAAATCTGCTTGAATAAGTGGCCAAACCGATCAGGAAGTTGTACTAACAAGGCGTTGGCCTTGGGAACTTCGAATCAGTATAGGACCTTGCTGAGTATTATACTCTGAAAGGGTGTTGTTAAGCACGAAAACGGTGATGGAGTGACTTCGCTTAGTACTCCAGTGACTCGGATATGTCAGTTAAAATTGGCCTTGCAATGAACAAGCTCGAACTATCGCAAGAGCTTAGTGGGACTCGTGATGAATCTCGCAAGTCTGGCCTGAGGCAGCATTGTCAATTCCTCGACCGACAGAAATTCAGGTTGACTCAAAACTCTACTATTTCGAGAAAACCGATATTTGTGCCGGATTGCGATACCCAAGAGCTCAGTTGTGACCGGCTCATGACATTGTGTTCGTTAGAACGCTAAGCGTGAACTTGGGTTCACGTAGAAAAGAGGTAATCGTGTGAGTCGCAAACATCCCGCCCTGTTCAAGGATACAAACGTATCGGATGACTTGAACTGAATTCCGGGACGAAATTCTCTTAACGGGGGGAGAATGTGACAACCGGCAAATTTCGTACAACGATTAACGTGATGCTAATCATGTTTTAGAAATAATTAACATGGTTTAAGATTAATTATGGTTAGTTGAGCTGATATGAGTCCTACGATGTCCTTTTGAAAGTTCGTTGAAGTCTTGATGCCTTTAAAGAAAGACTTCGCGTGGCTAACGTAAAGAACTGACATCAGCAAAAATTTGTCAAAGTGGACTAACATAAGGCTAATAAATGTAAATACGACACGTATTTACTATCGATGCGATCGGATGTGAAATCGGCGTGGTAAACGGCCAAAAACGCAGCGTTTTGGAGAACGCGGAGAGGAACTGACGTGGGATTCGAATGTCAAAACGGGTGGTTTTAACCGTTACCGAACTTTCGGAATAATTATTTATTATAAATAATGTTTCTTATTAAGTTCGAAGGTAAACAGATCGTTTAAATGAAGGACAACACAATCGATCTAATTAACGCGATTTAAACGCGTGTGTCGAACGTACATGTCTAATGTCGAATATAGTTATATTTTTGCTCGATTTAGTTATGTTTTACATTACGAACGTTTCCGACTTGCTTTATTATTATTTTTAGAGCCGGAAATAAAACCGAGCCTTAAGACGTTAAAACGGGTTCGATACGCGGGATACCCTACCTAACCCTAACCCTAGGTATATAAGCAACCTTATCTCATCTTCATCCCCATTTGGCAGCCATACCCGCCCCCCCCCCCATTCTCTCTCTACTCTCTCTCATCCAGATCTCTCTCTCTCTCTACCCATACGCTCACCCACAACCTCCGTTCCACTCCTTATTGCAGCGATCGGCCACCACCACCCATGGTGATGGCCGTGCGGTGGTTTTATAACCCAAAACGGACAGGAACAGTAGCAAAAGGAGGTGCCAGGGACGAGCTTGGCTGTGGTTAGCGTCGTACAGGTCGGGGTGGTCGTTACGAGGCAGAAAATGGCCGGTGGTGGTGGGTTCAGGTTTGGTCGGGTAGCAGGCGTGGAGGTCTTGGAGATGGTCTGATCTGCTCCGTTTTGGTCGGGTTTTGGTGGTGACGGGGTGAAGTGGCTTGATGGTGGTTTTGAAGTGGAAGTGGGCCGGTGGTTGGTAGTGGCTGTAGAGGTGGTTGTACCGGTGGTTCAGGGCAGCGGTGGTTCCAGATCCGGCAAGATCGAGGGCCCGGATCACATATGGCTCGGGTGTGGAAGATTGGTTCAGCTCGGGTCAGGTTTGGTTCAAGTCTGGCTCGGTACGGGTCAGATTCGGTCTTTGGGTTCGAGTCAACCACGGGTCAGATCGCGTTTTTGGTCAGATCCGTGTGTTTCGGGTTCGACTCAACCTTGGTCCGGGTCAGTTTTGGATGCTCGGGTAGTTCGGGTCTTGACTGTGGTTTTTGGTCGCGGGTCAAACGCGTTCAGTTCGGGTCAGATCTGGTGCGGTAAACCGAGTTAACTCGGTAGATCCAGTCAAACCCGAGTCAATGCTGGTCATACTGAGTCGACTCGGTCAACAGCTATCAAACCTGCTCAACGAGTCAACTCGGTCAAGCGATTCAGTCAACGCGGCATACGAGGCGGCCGCAGGATACCCGCGTATAACTTCGGTATAAATAATTAATCACGTATTTATTTTGCGAAACATTTATAAATATATATATTTATAAATATATCAATACGAACAAGTATCTTTAACTCGCGAAACGAACCGGTCTATATTAACGAAAAGTATAAATTGATGTTGTATATACTAAAAGCGTGACTTTGCGTTGATATTGGACTATATACTATATATATTGTTATATATATTTATATAAATAAGTGGTATTTTTCGTATAAGTTATCGAAACGCATAAGTGTCTCGTTTAATAGAATTGCGGATAAATGATGGTCGTCATGTGTTAGTTGTTGATTTTGGGAAATTGTAGACAACTTGTATTGTCTGGTTTATACAAAAACAGAGGGAACTCTGCCAAAATTTTTATAAAATCCGAAGCGCAAAGGCGTTATTGTGGTGCGTCTTTATTAACTATTTTCAAGTGTTTGACAAGACTAATTCGATACAAAATCGCGACGTTTTAATGAAGAGTATTGGAAACAATAATAGTCGATCACGAACAATATTAGCAAAACAAATATATAGTTTTGTCGAGCGTCAATTGTGTCAACTTCAATGGTTTTTTTGGTAACCAAAACATTGTTAAATGTACGGATTTGAAATACGTAGACGCTTAACTTATTGGGGAAAAATTATTTGAAAGTAATGTTTTGAAAGCACTTAAAACACTCGGATTTTGTGAAAAGAAATAACAAATGTTATTAAACGGATTTTAATAACTATATTATATTTCCGCAAGGTATATTTTCCGAAAATAATTATACCAGACGATCATATTATTTGGTTTACGAGACAAGCTATGACTCGGGATGAGTTATACGTTTCGTGGCATTAGTCCAACATGGTTTACACACGAATAGTAACAGGTCCGCGACTTGGGTACTATGTCGTATGTGAACACATGAATTATGATAAGTCACAATCGGTTCGTCGAGTTAAAACACTTAAGGACTCGGGTTAGTACACACGAGTCAAGATAGTTGAGTAAACTATCTTTTAACCGGAAAATAAGCTAGGTTTATATATGATAGACTTTAAGGTGTCCTTTATTGGTAATTAGGGCGCGAGGAAGTCGGTCAAAGCTTTGGGCTTTATTTGCTAGCTAAGCATGGAAATTAAGGTGAGTTTCACGGCCCCATTTTACTGTTTTAACTGGGGGAAAGATATGTTTGTCAAAAGTTATCACATATTGAAATGTTTTCAAAGGTTAAAAAGTGATAAGTGGCATGATGAGTACTTGAGTTTTTGGTCGCCACTCGGGGTTGGGTCCTCGCTACTGTAACCATTAATTCAGGTAAATGAAACCAAAGGAATATTTGAATAGTACTATTGGTGCCTGACGAGGCCCACCTCTGGTTGATAGCGCCAACCCGGTAAAGACAAGAGGTGCACGTATTCTGAACTTAAGTCGTTGGTTTCCGAGAAACGACTTGGAGCGGGGCATATTTATTAGTCTTGGTTTGGTTATGGGACTCAGGGGATTGCTTATCATCATAGTTTGTAGGAGCTAGCTACTCCATACAAAGGCCACAAAATGTGCTGGATTTGCACAGGATGTAAAAATGTGCTGGATTTGCACAGGATGTAAAAACGTGCTGGATTTGCACAGGATGTAAAAATGTCGTATTTACGAAACTAAAACCTGTGAACTCACCAATATTTTATATATTGACGTCTTTTTAAACATATCTTTCAGGTAACTAAGCGCTGAACAGGTATGCGGCTAGTACGGTGGAATTTGGGATGTCGGACACTGGTTGGGGGTTTCATCTATTGTTACCATCGGGTTGGGAAATAAACGGAAACGCCCCACTTTAAAACTTAATGTTTGTGGTTTTATGTAATGTTTGAAACCAGGTATTCCTTCCCGACATCTTAATATAATGATCTTTTCTAATTAAATATAGTTTGTGTTAATCTTGACTTTGATATGCTTTCGAGCGTCGCGCCACGTGTTTTCGCCATTGGCCTGGTGTGACAAAAAATACAAGAATACAAAGCTAAAACTCTTGCAAACCCTGTGGTTAGTACTCCAAAAGGAAAGCCCAAACAGACCTTCACCCCTGTTCAAACATCTGTTACAAAAAGGCTTGAAACATCTGCTTCTAGAGATGTCCAAGTAACAGATGCTCCACCCACAAGCAAATACCCAAGAGGTTATGGTCAACCTCCATGTCACAGTCTGCCACATGTTTATGAGGAGCCAAAGAGACCCTCTAAACCAAGAGTGAACAGAAATCCATATGGGTATTATCATCTGTCAGGAAGTGATCAAACAACTGCTGCCCCAAGTGTTGACATTCAAGCACTGGCAAATGGTCAGCAGCAGTTGTTGACCTTAATTCAGAAATTGGTCCAAACCACTGATCACCTTCCAAAGCTTGAGTCTGAAAGGTCTGAGGACCCATCCAAAGCCAACTTGGCTTTGGACACTCACCAAAACTAATCATTTACTGATGTGCAGGGAGCTTCTGCTTGTTTAGATAGTCTTTGGTATGTAGATAGTGGAGGTTCCAGGCACATGACATGATGTAGAGCCCTGCTTCTGGACTTCTTGGCTCATGGAGGGGGTGATATATCCTTTGGTAATGATTCTAAAGGTAAGGTGTTGGGTTCAGGGACTGTACAGGCTGGAAAACTCAAGTTTGAAAATGTCAATCTTATTGATAATCTCAAGTTTAATCTTCTGAGTGTTTCACAAATGAGTGACAAAGGTTATGGCTCATTTTTCACAAAGAAAACTTGTAAGATTATTGGGCCAGAAGTGGTGAAAAAGATTGATACCATTATTGCTGAGAGCAAAGCACAACTT
This sequence comes from Ambrosia trifida, assembly GCA_028751855.1. NCBI lineage: Eukaryota > Viridiplantae > Streptophyta > Magnoliopsida > Asterales > Asteraceae > Ambrosia > Ambrosia trifida. The sequence continues at coordinate 147,299,387 of CM054124.1, read as the reverse complement.
GTTGCTCATAGAAGTGGCAATGTGTATGTTGTTGATATGTTAAAGGACAATCCTATGGCAAATGTCTGTCTGTTTTCTGCTGCCTCCACTAAGGAGACAGAATTGTGGCATAGGAGATTGGGTCACACCAACCTTAATACTATCAACACACTCTCTAAACAAAGCCTTGTTAGAGGTTTACCATCAAAAGAATTTAAATGTGATGAGCATTGTGTTTCTTGCTTAAAAGGGAAACAACATAAAAGCTCTTACAAATCCATTGATGAGTCCAAAACTAGTCAGTGTCTACAACTGTTGCACATGGACTTGTTTGGCCCTGTTAAAATCATGAGTCTAAGAAGAAAGAGATTTTGTCTTGTCATAGTTGATGATTTTTCTAGGTTTACATGGACTTATTTTTTGCATTCTAAGGATGAGACTGCAGGTATATTGAATGACTTTGTCACCAAAGTTGAAAAGCAATATGACTTGCCAGTAAAAGTCTTCAGGAGTGACAATGGAACAGAGTTTAAAAATAAGGAGTTGGATGACTTCTGTGTGTCAAAAGGGATTGTGAGGCAGTTCAGCATCCCAAGAACACCAGAACAAAATGGGGTGGTTGAAAGGAAAAATAGAACTCTTATAGAAGCTGCAAGAACCATGCTAGCAGATTCTGGTTTGCCACTGTCCTTTTGGGCAGAAGCTGTAAACACTGCTTGCTATGTTCAAAACAGAGTTTTGATCAACCCCAGACATCAAAAAACTGCTTATGAAATTTTGTTCAAAATCAAACCATTAATCTCATTTTTCAAAATCTTTGGCTGCCCATGTTTCATTTTAAATCTCAAAGATTCCATTTCAAAATTTGCAGCCAAAGTAGACTGTGGTTATTTTCTGGGATATTCTTCTACTGCTAAGGCCTACAAAGTGTTTAACACAAGGACTAAGACAATAGAAGAAACTCTGAATGTAAAGTTCAATGAACTTTCATCTCTAAAAATCCCTGCAAACCCTGCTGAATTATTTGATTTAGATAAATTTAAATTTGAAGATATCACTGTTAAAACTAACAATGCAGGTATTCCACAGTCTCCACAGCAAGATTACAGAGCAGATGTTGTGATCCCCAGTCACTACAAAGTCTATTCTGCCTCAGAGGAAACAGCTGTTCAAAACAATTGTCAAAACTCTGCCACAGCTGTGTCAACCACTGTTGGACAGTCTTATCCTCAAACCACTGCCACACCCCTCACAACCACTGACCTATCATCTGTTGACAAAAGTCAATCATCTGTTGACAAAAGTCAGTCAAGTTTCACACCACTTGGACCCATTCCTCCATTACCATTCCAAACATCTGATGGCACTACAGAAGTACCAACAGATGTTACACCAACAGAGTCACCAAACCTCTGTCCATCACCTCAAAATGCCATAGTCCCATATCAAGGAGATCTTATTTACTTAAGAGCTCATCCACCAGACCAGATCATTGGCAACATCAGAGAGGGTGTGCTCACAAGAAGCCAATCCTCCAATATCTGTCTTTTTGCAGGCTTCTTATCCCTCACACAACCTGTCAAGTACCAAGAGGCACTGAAAGACAACAGTTGGGTCGAGGCCATGCAGGAAGAACTCCTTCAGTTCAAAAGACAACAAGTATGGGAGCTTATACCACTTCCTAAGGATGTTTGTCCTATAGGAACAAAGTGGGTCTTCAAAAACAAGACTGATGAAAGGGGTATTGTTGTCAAGAATAAAGCCAGGCTTGTGGTTCAAGGCTTCAGACAAGAAGAAGGAATAGATTATGATGAGACTTTTGCTCCTGTAGCAAGACTAGAAGCCATCAGACTCTTTTTAGCCTTTGCTGTCAACCACAACATAAAGGTGTATCAGATGGACATCAAATGTGCTTTCCTTTATGGCAAAATTCAGGAGGAGGTCTATGTATGTCAGCCACCTGGTTTTGAAGACACATTCCATCCTGACTATGTCTACAAGCTCAACAAAGCTTTGTATGGACTTAAACAAGCACCAAGGGCCTGGTATGAAACTCTCTCCACATTTCTCTTATCCATTGGCTTCACTAGAGGTAAAATTGACAAAACTTTATTTCTTAAATGGAAAGGGAAACACTTAATGATTGTTCAAATTTATGTGGATGACATCATTTTTGGATCCACATGTAACCAAATGTGTGAAGAGTTCAGAAAACTCATGACAGCAGAGTTTGAGATGAGTGCCATGGGTGAGCTTCAGTGTTTCCTTGGTCTTCAAGTGAAACAACTGCAAAATGGCACATTCATTAACCAAAACAAATATGTAAAGAACTTATTAACCAGATTTGAGATGAATGATTGTAAGCCATGTAGCACACCCATGAGTACAGTCAAGCTGCTCACTATTGATGACAAGGATGAACTGGTTGATCAAACACATTATAGATGTATGATTGGGTCTTTATTGTACCTAACTGCATCTAGGCCAGACATTATGTTTGCTACCTGTGTCTGTGCCAGATCCCAGGCTTCACCCAGAAAGTCAAACCTTATTGCTGTGAAAAGGATATTCAGATACCTCAAAGGTGCTCCCACACTTGGTATTTGGTATCCTGCTAATGGAAACATTGAGCTTTCAGGTTATTCAGATAGTGATTTTGCTGGCTGTCATACCACAAGAAAATCCACTTCAGGAGGGTGCCAATTTCTAGGGAATGCCTTAGTTTCATGGCAAAGCAAAAAGCAGGCAGCTGTTTCAACTTCAACAGCTGAAGCTGAATACATTGCTGCTGCAAGCTGTACAGCCCAACTCATGTGGCTTCAAAATCAACTACTGGATTTTGGGATAACTGCACTTAGGACTCCACTCATGTTGGACAGTCAAGCTGCTGAAAATATCATCAAGAATCCAGTCTCTCATTCCACTACCAAACACATTGACATAAGACATCATTTTGTCAGAGACAGCTATGAAAAAGGTTTGATTTCTTTACACCATGTTCCAACAGAGGATCAGTTGGCAGATGTGTTAACAAAAGCTTTAGACACATCTACCTTTACAAATCTGATTTCCAGAATTGGTATGTTAAACATGGATTAATCAAATAAAATTTCATTAAATCTTAATAAAATGTTTCAGCAAATCAAATTTTTAAAATAGCTGTTTGGTTGAAAAATCTGTTTATAACATCTGATCAGATAAAACAACCACTGTTTCTTTCATATCCACTGTTGGTTGAAAAGTCTGTTTCAAAACATCTGATCAGATAAAACAACTGTTAGTTGAAAAATCTGTTTCAGAACATCTGTTCAGATAAAACAACTGTTCGCCTATATATATATATATATATATATATATATATATATTATTAAAAAAAAACAACAGTTGAACCCATCAGCTGTTTGTATCAGTTGTTTGCCAAAAACAGCTGTTATCCACCAGATGTTTCATCCATCAGATGATTGCCACGTCTGCTCATATAAGCAGAGTTTTGGCCACATCAGCGGTTTCATTGAGCCTATAAAAACCCTGTTTTTCACAACAGACGTTATATTGTCTCATTGTATTCAAAATACTGATAACCGCCTTCTTCATTCTCAAACCCTCCATCAATCTTCTATCATCCTCACCTTCGAAATCCATTACAATGGATCTTCAAGCCAAAGCTACACACAATTGTCTCCCCTATCTGATCAAAACAGATGACAACACTCCATTTCATTCCACCATCGACATTTTCCTTAACTCCAAATACTTACCCATCCTAACCGCCAACGCCCCCATTTACCTTGATACACTCCAAGAATTTTGGTTGAATGCAGAGTTTCTACTACAAGACAAAAAGCCTACTTCCATTATTTCGAAAATTGGAGAAACCAGTATCGTCATTACCCCTGAAACCATATCCACAACCTTCACACTGAATGACCTGGCAGGTAAGGATTCCTTTACTAAAACAGAGCTTCACACTGAGTTCCAAGAAAGAGGGTATGATGGTCAGATGACTGGATCAACTCTTTTCAAAAAGTTTTTCCCTCCAGTCATGAAATTTTTCTTCCATACTCTTCTTCTTTGTGTCTCTGCTAAGTCCACATCCTTTAATGAAATCCCATTGAGGATGCAATATCTGGATTATGCCATGTTGTCAAACTCTGACTTCAATCTTTCCCAGGGATTGTTCATGGACTTGGTATCAAATGTGAAAGCTGTCAAGTCTGGGTCAAACAATGCTTTTCTTATTTACCCAAGAATTCTTAGTGTAATCTTACAAAAAGTCTTACCAGAAAAAGTTTTCAAAAAGGGTGAGGCTATGCAAATGAAAAGCTTAACTGATGATACTTTCACAAGAATGCTGGGTGGAAGCACCCAAGAAAAAGTGTCTAAAGTGTCAAAAGTTTCTAAAACACAAACAAAGAGGACAAAGGCGAGCCCACTGCTCCTGGTGATCATGGCACTACATCCAGTGCTGTGAAACACACAGCAGCCACTTCCAAAAAGAAACATCCATCCACAAAAACCACCACTCAACCACAAATGAGGCTTCTGGATGTTGAGGTACCAGAAGAAACCTCTGTTGCACAACAAAAGCAACCTGAAACCACTGTTGTTACTTCCTCACAACAGTTGGACATACCTCCACCTGACTAAACTCCTCATGAATCCTCTCAAAAGGATCATGTTGTAAGCCAAGGGGACACACATCATGACACATTTGAGTCACTTGACCAATTGTTCACAAGCCCCTCTCCCAGGGCTAATTCTCTTGTTACTCCTCCACCCTCACCATCACATGTCCCACAAACAATGCAACCTCTGTTTGAAGCAATTGACAAATCTCAGGAAGATCCCAGTTCCTCTCTTCCACCTATCACTAAGAGTATACTCCAACAAGTGACTGGTCCTGAGAATATACAATCTGCTATCCCACAAACAGAAGAGGAGGTTACACCACCTGAGTTCAATGCAACTCTAGGTGAGTTTTCAAGTGGAGCAGCCACTACTGATGTAGAGACCATTGTCTCACATCAGGACAGTGATTACATAGCTAAGACTCCCTTGAAGGCAACAACTGTTGAAGCCACTATAGTGTCTCCAAAAACAGTTGGAAGTCCCCAGTACCAAGACAAAGGGGCATTTGATTCACCTATTAGGACTGAATCAGGTAGAACTACCACTGGTAGGGACTCAGATGATCCTATTAATTTAGGAGATGAGTCAAAATACCAAGAATTAACGGACAGAGTTTCTGTCATTGAAACCTCTGTTGCTGACATCAAATCTGATGTCAAGCTTATACTGAGCTCAATTGCAGATCTTTCCAAGAGTCAACCATCCACAGCTGATATAGCCAGTGAGTTATGGAAATCAGTTTCTCCCATCATCATAGCTCACAGAAAACTGGCTGATCAGACACATGAAACTTACATGGCTGAGATCAGGAATATGGTAGATGCAAGGTACAAAGATACCCATGCTGATATCAAAGCCATCAAGGACCACCTGCGAAAGACTACTGGCTCTGCCCCTACCACCATCCTCAGGGATGAAAATGATGATGATTTCACGGCTGATGATGCCAAAAAGGCCAAGCCAAGTCTGCCAAGAAACCAGAGTCTACCAAATCAGCTCCACCACCACAAGTTCCACAACAACAACAAGCAACAACAGCACCACAACAACCACCACAACAAACCACTGAGAAGAATAAAGCAGTAGATGACTCTGCAAACATTGAAGCTGAAAAGGCTGCTCAAGAGAAACAGAAAAGAGCTGACACCTTGGAAGTTAAAGCAGAGTCATTAATTGAACTCAAAAAGAAACAACAAAGGGAAACTGAAGATGTGGGATCCTCTAAAAGGATGAAAAGACCTGCCAAGCATGTTATAAAACCACCATCTAAGTTGAACACCTCTGTTGATAAAACCACTGCTACTGAAACCACTGCTACCCAAACCACTGCACCTAAACCAACAAACACACCTGAACATACAACCACCAAACATACATCACCAGCCAAATCCCAAACATCTGTTGGACCTACTAAAAGGCCAACAGATGTTAATCCAACCACTGCTACCAAATCACCATCACCAAAAATCATGTACACAAGGAAGAGAAAATCAACCTTTGTTGTACATGATGAAAACATACACACCTCACCAACCATCATTTCAACTGCCCAATCCACTCCTCCCATCACAGCCATTCCAATCACATCATTCTCACCACACACATCCAAGTTCAGATCCCATAGACCACCCCCAACCATTACACCATTGGTTGTTCAGTATCCCCTTGAACTTGATCTACTCAAGGGGGAATTACAATCCTTCTACAATACTGAACAGCCATCTGAAAGATCCTTCCCATCTCTCCCAAACTTCCCTGTTCCCCTCAATATTGATACTTATCTGAAATACAAGGGTGAGTAGGTGGATGCCATCATCAGGGAGAAATGCAAAGGGAAGGATGACATGACTGCTCAGGGCATCCATTCAGCAGAGCTTAGCAAACTCAGAAGGATTGAAGACTTTGCTAAGACCCTGAGCAATTCCATGTCCTCCATGCCTCTCATTGTAGATTTGGAAAAAGAGGTAAGGGAATCTCTTCTTGAACAGATAATGGCAACCAAGCCTTACAAAGCAAACAAAAAGCAGTTCAATGGTTGGACTACTCATGCTTTGAGAGAAGAACTACTCAGGATTGAAGAAATGGCCAAAGACCCCAAAGCTAAAGTCTCCACTCCTAATTTTGGCAAAGGCAGAGACCCAGTCAGAGCCTTGAAATTCAAAAGGATGAGGCAGGAGATTGTAGCTGCCAACTATGGGGAGATGAGGTCTGTTTCCAGATGGTCAGAGATAAGGCTGGTTGAAACCTACAAAAGTCTGGAAGAAAATAGAAAGAAGGATCCCAGCCTTCCAAGAAAACCAATTTACACTGATGAACCAATGATAAAGAGACCCCAACAGACTTTTAATCTGGACAGCTTACTTGAAACCTCTGATCTCACAGCTGCTGCAAGTAGACAGTTCAAGAAGCAGAAGGAGATGTCAGAGGAAGATCAGAGAAAGTTTGCTGATACATTCATCAAGGAAGGGCTCTTCAATCAAATACATTATTTCTCTGATCCTACAATAGAGAAACTCAGAGAACTCATTGGAAGACCTCCTTCACCCAACTCATCAAGAATAAAAGTTCATCTCAGCAAATCCACTGACTCAAAAATTCTAAAGTGGAAAGTCAACAAAGACAACCACGAATTGACATTGCTCAGGTCAGATGGAAGGGTTCAGAAGATCAGCATGGATGATGCTTACAGCCTATGTGCAGAAGATCACCAAACACTGCTAAATCTGGATCTAGAAAGAGATGAAGAAGACTTATTTGCTCTGAACTTTGAATTACAATTCAAAGGTCAAATCAGAGAAAGTCTGATGAGGAATAAAGATCTATAAATAAAGCTGAGTTTTGGCATCATCTGTTCTAGGGGGAGATTGTTGGGTCTGCTGACCTGGAGAAGAACAGATGATTAGAAAGCCAACACATGCTATCAGTTTGATCCTTGAATAAACAGTCTTTACAACTTACTTCTCCCAAAAGACTGCTGACCCTAACTACTGTTCTATCCAAACAACTGCTCAACAACTGCTGATACAAAGAACTGCTGAGGAAACAACTGATGAAGAACAACTGCTGACCAAAGGTCTGATGAAGAACAACTGCTGACCAAAGGTCTGATGAAGAACAACTGCTGATACAAGTACTGAAGATCAAAGCACTGCTGGAACCAACAGCACTTAGGCTCCAGCAGTGGATACAAGACCATCAGAGTTTATCTTCAACAGATGTTTAATATCAGTGCTTTCAATGTAACAGTAGTTTGTAATAGGCAGATGTTTACGTTTGTTATTCTGTTAGAAGTCACTGTCTTAGGTGACGTCAGCCTAGGTCATCAGTGCTTTGAGTCTGTCTATAAATAGAACAGTGCTTGTACTGTTCTATTGCATCACACACACACACACAAACATTCTCTCAGACAAACACTGTGTGATCAGGCTGAGGGGGAGTATTTGTACAATTGTAATCTTTTGGATTAATGAAAGCTTTCGATCTGAAAACATTTACTCTCTTGTTTTGATTAACAGTTTATTATTCCGCTGCACTTTCATTCTATTCTCTTTTCATTATTACCATATTTAGTTAAACATAATCAAAACAAACAAACTCAGATCCTAACAACCCTGTCCTCAACGGGCTCTACTGGGTCCCCAGGCTGTGGCCTAACCTCAGGTAATGCATACCGAATACTCCTAGAAACCCCTATAACTCGCGGTCCAGGCTCACCCCGTGGCCTCTGTTTAGGTCCTCTTTTTCGCTTGGCTCCCACGACCGCACTAGACGATCCCTCACCTGACATCCTGCGAAACAATTTAAAAACATACAAATCAGTCAGGTATCATAAATAAGCAACTATTTTTGGTATTTTAGTTTTTTTAATTTTTTTTTAAACTGAAAAACATTGCGACCGTATAGCATTTCGGTCGCGGTCGCACCTAAAACAGAGAACAGACAAATAAATAAATAAAATAAAATAAATTTAATTAAACAAATCTAAAATAACTTGAAATTTTGGGATACCCATTATGTATATAATATTTAAAGCATCCCCGCCCGAATGGAGATTGAGTACGGGCGAGGCGTTTTAAACATGCAATTAATTTCAAGACAACTCATCCCAACGACTCCTTAAAAACTCTAACACGACTACCACACAAGAAATTAACTTAAGCCTTTTCAACCCTCACTTCACTTGATCATCCAGACTCGCCTACTAAGCATCTTTGCACATGCGCCAATTAATTACTTATGACTTTACGCCTAACATCTCATCTTTGCGACTTCAACAACATGATCTTATTAGGTCCACAACTTCAAACGACCCCCCCCCCCCACACTTAATCCCATTTGTCCTCGAATGGCCTAGACAACACATCGCCTAAGTGTTATACGAATCCAATGCTTAGGACATAATATATTCCACAAACAACCCACAATCATGAGCTACCATGTCGCCACTATTAAAACCAAGTTACTACTTATAACAACAGTTTCGCCACTTCACTTGTAATCATATTTTATATCTAAGCGACGACCAAAATCTTTATCATCATTAAAACAAGCTTCAAAACAAGAAAGCGCCTAAGTCAGAAGTGCTTAACAGTTCTATTCCAAACCAGTTTAGCGCAATAAGCCATCACAAGTCAAAAATACTTTCAAAGGCCGCTAGAAACCAAAACTTGACTCTGACTATACCTATAGGCGTCATGACCGAACATCGTGACTCAACGAGACAGCCAATCAAACACATAAAATAAAACATAAAGAATGCAAAAAGAAAAGGAAAAAAAATAGAAGGAAAGGTACCAGATTGTCGACACAAACAGCAATACAAATACAAGACAAAAATCGGAACCAAAACGACTCGATTATGAAACAAATCGGGTGGCTGATCAGTTGGGTAATGAGTTGGGGTTGGGGCGGGTTGGGGTTGCGTCGCAGCAGTGAAGATGAAGGGGTCGGGTGGTTGAAGGAGGTGACGGTTGGGTTGGTGCGGCGGCTGGGTTAGAGGAGGTGGGTTAGGGTCGGGGTCCGGTGATGGTCGTGGAGGGGTTCTGTCACAGGAACAGAGAAGGGGTCGGAGGTGGCGGCGGCTGTTGTTGGTTCAGAGGTGGAAAGCGGAGGTGGGCGGTGTTGGTTGGTTCAGAGGTGGAGTGCGGTGCGATGGGTGAATGGTGGTTGCAGGTTGGGGTTAGGTGGTGGTCGGGTTGGGTTCCGATTGGGGTGGGTATTCGGGTTTGGTCTTAGCTGTGATGGTGATGGATGATGATAAGTGTGATGTTTAGGTTTTGAACAAATTTTTGGGGAAGAAGAAAGGATAAGTCAGTCACGTTCATTTTTTTTTTAGATAAGTTATTAGCGCCCCATGAATTCCTTTGGTTACAGAAAGTTTTGTCGTTTTTATACTTAGAAAAATTTTCAGCTTCTCAATTCTAACACTCCCAAACCCTTTAAAACCTATTCCAAAGCCCCATTAACATGTAAACTTACCTGGACTCCTGTTAGTGATGATTCCTCGTGTCGAAATAGATACGATTACCTGAAAAACTCAAACACACAAAAACGCAAAACCGAAAACAACGAAAATACACAAACAAATTAAAAAAAAACTTGTACAAACTCTACAATTACACATACCGAATGCGTTATCACTTACCTTCATCATCCGGTTCACTCGTTAAAAAGCAAACCGGCTCTTCTGTTGTTCCGTGGATGTCAGACGAATCCAGGTACGGTTTAAGTCGATGTCCATTCACTACATGACGTAAATGATCATCAAAGTCTTCAATCTCGACATCACCGTATTCACCAACTCTCGTAATTAAGTATGGCCCCGTCCACTTGCTTTTCAACTTCCCTGGAAATAATTTAAGACGGGAATTGTACAACCATACCTTTTGGCCTACCTCGAACTTCTTCAAACGAAGCTTGGCATCGTGCACCTTCTTCATCTTGTCCTTGTATGATGATGCACTCTCATATGCTTCATCTCTCAGCTCCTCAAGCTCACATAGATTCAACTTCCTTTCTTTACCTGCAACATCATAATCCGTATTAACTCCTTTAACAGCCCATAATGCCCTATGTGCTATTTCCACCGGTAAATGGCAACCCTTCCCATAAACCAATCGGTATGGTGTGGTGCCAATTGGTGTCTTATAAGCTGTACGGTAAGCCCATAATGCATCATCTAGCTTGGTGGACCAGTCCTTACGATCTGGTCTTACCGTCTTTTGTAAAATCTCTTTAATTTGACGATTTGACACCTCAACTTGCCCACTTGTCTGTGGGTGATACGGGGTTGCAATTCTGTGATCCACACCATACCGTTTAAGCAATTTACCGAATTTAAAATTCTTGAAATGCGACCCCCCATCACTGATGATCACACAGGGAAGTCCAAATCGTGTAAAGATATTTGATACTACAAAATTGCAAACAACGGTATGGTCGTTTGTCCTGGTGGCTATTGCTTCTATCCATTTAGATACATAATCGACAACCACCAAGATATACTGATAACCCCTGGAATTTGGGAACGGGCCCATGAAGTCAATCCCCCACACATCAAAAACATCAACCACGAGGATAGGCTCAATGGGCATCTCATTCCGTTTAGTTATGCTACCCATCTGCTGACACTTGGTGCAGTTCTTAGCAAACTCAAAAGCATCTTTAAAAATGCTTGGCCAATATAACCCCGATGATAGCACTTTGTGTCCTGTTTTCTGCCCGCTGAAGTGTCCTCCACAGGCAGATGCATGCACAAGTCCCAATACGCATTGAACTTCTGATTCTGGGATACATCTTCGAATTATCTGGTCAGCTCCTATCTTAAACAAGTCTGGTTCATCCCAAATGTACTGCTTCGCTTGAGCCTTCAAGTGAGTTCTCTTTTTCTTTGCCCAATGCTCTGGTATGATACCTGCAGCCAAATAATTAACAATGTTAGCATACCATGGTGAAGTAGATACTTCGAATAGCTGCTCATCTGGAAATGTCTCATTGATCCCGTTAGTGACTTCAGCATCCATATGAGGCAATCTAGACAAGTGGTCTGCCACCACATTTTCACTTCCCTTCTTGTCTCTGATTTCCAGATGAAACTCCTGAAGCAGGAGAACCCAACGGATCAATCTGGGTTTCGCATCCTTTTTCTCCATCAAATAACGCACCGCGCTGTGATCTGAATACACAATCACCTTGCTTCCCCAAATGTAAGACCTGAACTTATCAAGAGCAAACACAACTGCAAGTAATTCTTTTTCAGTAGTAGTATAATTCAATTGTGCCCCGTCCAATGTCTTACTTGCATAATAAATGACTACTGGTTTTTTATCTACCCTTTGTCCCAAAACTGCCCCAATTGCATAGTCACTCGCGTCACACATGATTTCAAATGGGCGTGACCAATCAGGTGCTTGCAAAATTGGGGCTTCAACCAGTTTTTCTTTCAAAGTGTTGAAAGCTTTTACACACTCTTCATCAAATACAAAAGGTTCATCTTTTAAAAGTAACTTGCAAAGTGGTTTTGTGATTGTGCTAAAACCTTTTATGAACCTGCTGTAAAAACCAGCATGTCCTAGAAACGACCTAACCCCTTTAACATTTGTGGGAGTAGGTAAAGTTGAAATAGCTTTAATTTTTGCATGATCGACCTAAATCCCACGTTTTGAAATTACATGCCCTAACACCACCCCTTCTTGAACCATAAAATGGCTCTTTTCCCAGCTTAAAACTAAGTTTGTTTCAATACATCGTTTTAAAACCTTAGTTAATTGTTCTAAGCATGATTCAAAGGAGGTTCCAAAAATTGAGAAGTCATCCATAAAAATTTCAAGTGAGTCCCCAACCATATCTGAAAAGATACTCATCATGCACCTCTGAAAGGTGGCTGGGGCATTACACAACCCAAATGGCATTCGCCTGAATGCAAAGGTACCATAAGGGCAGGTAAATGTGGTCTTTTGTTGGTCTTCAGGGTGGATGGCAATTTGATTATACCCTGAATAACCATCAAGAAAACAATAAAATTTTTGACCTGATAACTTCTCGATGATCTGATCAATGAACGGTAAAGGGAAGTGGTCCTTCGAGGTAGCTGCATTCAACTTCCTGTAATCAATGCATATTCTCCACCCAGTAACAGGTCGGGTGGCAATTTCTTCCCCTTTTTCGTTCCTGACTATCTGAATCCCTGCTTTCTTGGGAACGGTCTGTGTTGGGCTTACCCAAGTGCTGTCAGAGATGGGATAAATGATACCCGCATCCAGCCACTTCAAAACTTCTTTCTTCACCACTTCTCTCATGTTCGGGTTAAGCCTTCTCTGTGCATCTCTTGCCGGTTTTGCTCCCTCCTCTGTTATGATTTTATGCATCACTATTGAGGGGCTTATTCCTTTCAGGTCTGCAATAGTCCACCCAATTGCAGCCCGGTGTGCAACCAAAACTTCCATCAAAGCTTTCTCCTGTTCCTCAGTCAAACCTGCAGAAATAATAACAGGAAGAGTATCATTAGCACCAACAAAAGCATATTTTAGATGTTTAGGTAGCTCTTTAAGTTCTAATTGTGGTGGTGTCTCTAATGATGGTTTCAGCTTTGTGTCAATGTGATCTGGCAAACTCTCCACATGATAAGACCAAGGTGGTCTTCCTTCTCTCACTACCATCGCCTCCACCTTTGCATCCTCTTCCTCAAGTTCCTTGACTGTCTCAGAATATAACCTGCCAAACAAAGCACATTCTACCATGGACTCGTCCCCCTCATCATTAGGAATGTAAGGAGGAACGTGTCCGTCAATGATGTCTGCCATAAAGCATTCATCACTAACATTGGGGTTAGAAACATTACCAAAAACACTTAACCGCATCTTACGGTTACCGAAAGTCATATCCACAGTACCAGTCCTGCAATTAATCTGAGAGTCAGAAGTAGCTAAAAATGGTCTGCCAAGAATCACAGTCGGTTGCTTGGTTTTATCAACAGAAACATAATCAAGGACCAAGAAATCGACTGGATAATAAAACTCATTAACTTTCACAATCACTTCTGTTAATACTCCCCGGGGTAGCTTAGGAGTCAAATCAGCCAATACCACAGTGGTATCAGCTTTCTTAAGTGGACCGAACTCATACTGGTCATACAAGCTCCCCGGTAGTATACTCACACTCGCTCCAAGATCCAAAAGGGCTCGTGTCATTTGAAAATCACCAACTTGAATTGAAATAATTGGTGCCCCTGGATCCTGTAACTTTTCAGGCAGAGTACCTGAAATTATTGCACTTACATCTGCTGGCATGTCAAGTTTCTTTGGAATTTTATGATTTCTTTTCTGAGTGCACATATCTTTCAGGTACTTTGCAAATGCAGGAATTTGTTTAATTGCATCTAAAAGAGGAAGATTGATTTTAACTTGTTTGAAAACTTCCCACATTTCATCCGATTGTGGGCCTCTTTTATTGACTGTCTTTTTCTTACCAGGATCAATGAGAGCTGCAGGAAAAGGGATGGTATTACCCTCCACACCCTTTTCTACAACCTGGTTGGAATTATTGATCAAAACACTTTTATTTTTATTTTTTTCTTTTTCTAAAGCAGTGTTAGGTGTTTTGTTCAATTCAACAAATTCCTGTTCATCTTCACTATCATCACTACCCAAATCCTCCACCACACCCTCAACAAACTGTGGTGGAGTTCCCACTTTATTATCATAAACCTTACCATTGCGCAAAATACTTACCTGGTTGATTTGCACATTCCTCGTATTCCTTGAGCTTGATTGCTGGTGTTGAGGGTTAATGGTGGTGTCACTTGGTAGCTTCCCTGGATCTCTCTTAGACATATCTGCTGCCAATTGCCCTACCTGCTTGGACAATGCTTCCACAGTCTTATCCCTCACTTCATTTTCTTTGCGCATTACCTTGACCTCTTCTTGTACAGCTTTAATGGCATCCAAAATGGCACTCAGTTGATCATTACCTCCTCCTGATGTGCCTTGTTGATTTCCTCTCTGCTGCTGACCACTCTGATTATAGGTATTCTTTGCGTAACCCCCTTGATTATATCCATATTGCCTGTTCTGAGACTGTTGTTGATTTCCTCCCTACACATTAGAACCAGAAAAGTTAGGATTTAATTGATTATTAGGATTACCATACCTGAAGTTTGGGTGGTTTTTGAGCCCAGGATGATAGGTGTTGGAATTCATGTCATATTGCTTCCGTTCTCCATAAACTTGATTCACCTCTTCTGTATTCTCCAAAGGCCCCTGGCAGTCTTGGGCTAGATGCCCCAACTCCCCACAATCAGTACATACCGAAAAAGCATTAGCTGCCTTTGCCTCACTACTCTTCCCCAAATTAAGTTGAGCTACCTATTTTGCCAAGAGTATATTTTGTTGCTTCAACTTCTCAATTCTTTCTTCAGCCTCATAGTCTGCTGCCTTGACAGATGATGGTCTCAACTTCCTACATGATTGTGCCTGTCTCTTTGAAGTGGCACTCATCCTTTCCAAGTGTCCCCAATCCACAGCTTCAGTGTTAGTAAAGAATGTGCCATTGCTAATGGCAGTCAAACCCCTAACATCCTCTGGTGTCAGTCCATCATAAAAATCTTTTATTAGTTCCCATGTCTGAATCCCGTGATGAGGACATTTTCTCAATAGATCTTTGAATCTAGTAAAAGCCTCATGGAATGCTTCCCCCGAATTCTGTTGAAATCCTCTTATTGCATCCCGAGCCTCAGATGTTCTGCTCATGGTGTAATACTCTTCCAAGAAAATTTGTTGCATATCCTGCCAAGTGTATATACTACCTAGGGGTAGTGTAGCAAACCATTGGCTTGCCCTGTCCTTCAAGGTGAACTGAAACATCATCAACATTACCTGGTCCTTAGTAAACCCTGATCCTCCAATCATATTGCACACAGACTCAAATGCTGATATATGTAAGTAAGGCTCTTCAGATCTTTTTCCATAGAACTCAGGTAGATGACCCAAATATTGGGGTCTCACTTCAAATGCTCTCCCATTCCTACTAACAGGTGTGAATACAGCTGAGGAATTGGGTACAATAACCGGCCGAAAATGACTATCAACGCCCTGAACCGGTGCCCTCTGACGTATCTGTGGGACACCATCTACTAACTGTAACTCATCTCCTATCCCCATATTTCCAACATTAAATTGAGGAACCCCTTATGGCGCTTGATTATTTCTGTATCCCTGAACACGGTTCCCCTGATTAACCCGCTGTGGTGGCTGCTGCTCATACTCCATGTCATGCCCATAATTACCATATCTCCCATCATACGGTTCCTGTTCGTCCTCTTGATCCCATTCAGAGTCCCAAGTATGCACACTTCCCTCATCATATCTCTGTTGGTTCTGTTGTCGGTTGGGTGGGATAACTGCTTGTTGTGGACGAGGTTGGTTTCTTGGATTTTGTTGGTTTTGTTGTGGACGTGGGTTAGCAGCTTGAAAATACTCACCAGGTTGGAATTGTTGTTGTGGTGGTGGTGGGTTTGGGATGGGTTGGTTTGGTTTGGTAGAGCAGGTGGAATAAGATCATTCGGTTGGTTGGGTATTTGGTCATTTTGGTTATCTTGATCAGCCATCTCAATAGCTGCTTCTTCAATTCTCTGAGCGACTGTTGAAGAACTTGATTGCTTCTTTACTGCTGAACGAAAAACAACACGGTTTTGACGTGCTGTCTTCTCAATCTCTGGATCAAATAACAATGGAGACGACTTTTTGGAAAACCTAGTATGCATGCAACACAGAAGTCACCTGCACACACAAAAACAAGAAAACAAATAGAGTAGTACTGAACGAAGAAGAGAAATAAAATACGGAAACAAATAACTAAAAAGACAATTTTTTTTAAGAAAATAAATAAACAAACTAAACTAAACTAAACACTAAGCGCATGAACACCCCGCAACGGCGCCATTTTGATCGCGTGTCGAAGTGCTAATCAAAAACTAAATAAAAACTACTCCTTAGCTACAACTGACTGCAGTATAGGAAGTAGGGTTGTCGAACCTCAGGGAGTTTGTGGAAAGTGCTAAGTTATTAATTTCTAATTAAATTAAGATTAACTAAACTAATTTTATGAAGTTTAATGTAAAAGTGCTGCAGTACTGCAAAACGGATTGATAATTGATTTTTTAGAAAAGACAATAATATGGAAAAACGGTCACTCCGGGTTTCTGATTCGGTAACTGTAAAGACAATCTGAATTAACCTAGCTAGGCAATCACATAGACATGACTCTGTTTAAATTGTTCAACCCAATTCAACATCAAAACACAAATCACAAAGTTAAATTATTCCTAGTGCAAGAAAACCAAGAAACGATAACGAATTGTAATTGTGAAAATCAGTCAAACTGTTCAAATAAGTCAAACATACAACCAGATTCAAAGACACATAAGTATGTTCATGAAACCTGGTCCTAAAACATAGTTCAAAACAGAAAAGTCCTTACAAAATAACCGAATCTTTCACCCGGAGAAACCGCAAGATGATTAGCCTTGCATCTTCATGATTTCGGCTTCAAAACTTGTTCTGGATTGCTCTGGCCTCAACCGGAATGAATGGAACTGCAAAAAGTACTCAAAATCGCCCCTTGTTAGCTCTGGAACTCGATGATTCCATCCCCATACGGCTGCTAGGTTTTTAATTGCAAAAATGGGCTTTTTATGGGCTGAAGAGTTATTAGAGACCCATGAACAACTGTTTCTGGAATTAGAGGGTCTCTAATAACCTAAAAGTGACGCGATGGCATCTTTAGTAATTATCACAATTCATTAAGGGAAAATCGTCATTTTTCCTCTGTTTTACTTCCTGGAGACCCGCGAATAACTTTTACTGAAATTAGACCCTCTAATTTCAGTTCTTCCAGATTTGTTTTTTTTTTTATTTCCAATTTCATCGAATGCTCGTCTCCTCTCCAACTAAGCTCTTTTTCTCTCGTTTTAGCCCACGAACACCTGCTTAACACCAAGACACAAATAAGTATCTAAGACACGATATAAACGAACGATAAACGATTAAAAACTATACAAAACTAATATATAAATGTGATGCATTTGGCAACACATCAATGAGTTTCCACCTTTTTCGCTCATCATTTAACACCTTTGGCGGTTACACTTTGACTCGTCTTTAAGCTTATACGCGTATCCTTAAATCCATTGACTTGGTAAGACTTTTATAACCGTTGGAAAGGAGTTACAAGTTTACTCATTCATTGATTGTACCTTCAAAAATATCAAGACAAGATAATTCGTTAGTCTATCCTCAGGATGCACATATGTCAGAATGTTGTTACATCCTGAAGTCTGCTTGGTCCTTTATCATCATGAGGATGTCATATAGAATACTCAAGGTAAATCCATCCTGAGGATTTCACCACCAACAATGCTGATGAGAGAGATAGATAATACTCCCCTGCCACGGCGCCACATGGCGCGATGAGGCTGGTTGCAGGTGACTACCTTTCTGACAACAGCATAATTGACCTTTGTAGGGCAACGTGTAGTCTACTAAGCAGGGTATAGTACCTCTGATGGTACTGTACAACATGGCTGCAGCAAGGATGTTGTCACGTCGTTGTGTTTGGGACAAATTTGTTGCACCAACTTGCCACGCGTCACTATTCGGTTGCCTAAGCATGCGCCCGGGTCTGGCAAGATCTTCCTAAGTCAGGATCTTCCGTACATCCTCGTACTTGCATACGATGTTCCTTGTTTGTCTGCGCGTGAAGGCCATGCGCATTGAATGTGTTGTTGCTAACATCTTCTGCATTGAGGGTTGTTATGCATGTACTTCGCAATCAGTGACGCATTTATACGTTAAGAGTTGTCTGCGCATGATCCTACGTGGGATGATGTACAGACTACTTGATTTGAGCAGTTTTATAGGATAGGGTTATCCTTATTTTCCCAAGGATTTGGTACCTTATCCCTTCAAGTCCCCCTAGTCTAGGGCTTCTCCTGATCTTGCGAAAAAGTAGGTGGAGTGCTAGATTCAATGGAGAGGGTGTTCTTTGAGAGATAGGTCATGTGGTCTTTGTGTTTTTACTTAGATGCTGTTAGCATGATTTTGAGAATAATCCATGTGGAGAACGTCTTTTTCATTTTTTGTTAACCCAACGCATGCGGTTGACGTGTTAAACATAATTATAAAAAAAAGTCATGCGGATAACGTCTTTACGTTTTCCGTCATCCCAACACATGTGGGTGACGTGTAGATCCAGTGCATGTTGATGACGTGTCGAGCATGATTCTGAGAAGAAGTCATGCGGAGAGCGTCTTTTCATTTGACATAAATTAAGCGCATGATGATGAAGTGTGGAGCATGACTATGATAAGAAGTCATGTAGAGAACGTCTTTTCATTTGACATAAATCCAGCGCATGCCGATGACGTGGCAAGTTTGATTCTGAGAAGAAAGTCATGCGGAGAACGTCTTTTTGTTTGACGTGAATCCAATGCATGTTGATGACGTGGCAAGCATGATTCTGAGAAGAAGTCATTCGGAGAACGTCTGACGTAAATCCAACGCATGTTGATGATGTGGCAAGCATGATTCTGAGAAGAAGTCATGCGGAGGACGTGTCATTCTCCTTAATGGTAGTAAATGTGCAGCCTCGTGTATTAATGATGACCAATGATTGAAGAGTAAATGCACGGGGAATTTGAAAAGTTGCATTAATGAGAGGAGTTATCGACGAGCCGTTTACAAAAGAAACGAGGAGACGTATGTGAATCACAGAAAGGCATGTCTGTCACTGACATTGTTGACAACTGACAAGTAGCACAAATTTCGCTATGGTGCCAGGCGCGTGGGTGGCTAATTGCGCGGGTGTATCTTCTTTCAAGAACGTGGACCACATATCGCCTTCTGAGTGACCGCCTGAACTGTCAGGACGGTTTTTGATAGCTATTGCCCATCGCATTTAATGCGATAGATATAAATAGTCTTCTTCCGTTGAGATTTCTCTCACTTTTCGAATTTTAAACTCTAGAACCCTCTCAATCTTCTCTCCATTTTCTTCATATTCAAATCCTCAAAGTTTTTCTGCAGATCTTCAAGTCTTCAAACATTTGGATCTTCGAACCTTTAAATCTCAAATCTTCATCTTCTCTTCTTGAGCTTTTTTATTTTTGTACTTGATCTTTGATTACAACCAACGTTGCGATGGACGGGTTGGAAGCTATGGGAATTTTCATAGAGAAAGGAGCACTACCCGGATGTTATGGTGGAGGGGTTGGAAACTATGGCGTTTTGGGACCTCGAGAAAATACCATGGACTTAATTTATTGGTTAAAATTAACTTAAGTGACATTTTCATAATTAACAAAAATACTAATGGAGTTTTGTTATTAATATATAGGATAATTAGAAGTTACTAAAAACTGGACAAGGTAAAAGAAATATTTTCACAGCTTTGGTGTTGTTTTTTGTTAGTACTATTTTCATCAACTTTTTTAAACTAAAATACCTATTATAATAAATAGTTCTAAATAATGTCACGTGTTACCATTATATTTATTATAATCGTTTTTAATAAATATCTCCTGTTAAATAATAATTTTAAATCATAATCTTTCATTTATGTTAATTTATGTTTTACAACTTTATCTTATATTTACTTAATATTTATTTTCTCAACATTTTCTTTTTATTTTTCCGATTACTAATAATCATTTAATATTTCATCCATCCAACCACGTGTAATACTTGTGTTTCTAACCTAATAATAAACAGAAAAAAGTAAAATGTTAAAGTAAATAAAGAGAACATCAAACTTCATTTTTCAAATACATATCTTGACGACTATTTGTGTTTAACCGATTTATAACCCGTGCAGTACATGAGTTTTTTTTAGGATATAAATTTTTTTGTTACTTAGTATATAAAGTTATATATATTGGGAAAGGGAAAACCAGAATATGGTTGAGTTGGAACAACTAAGGAACCCACTTTATAACCAAACACTTAAGTAAATCAAAAAAGAATGTGTGGTTGTAAATTAAAGGATAATAAAATATTGAATGGAATATTCTTTTTTTTTAAATCTCAACATTGGTGTGCTGTACTTTTTACACCAGTGTAAAACCATCGTAATTTTTTTTTTCATTTTTCTTACGATGGAGTTACCTATTTTTACATCGGTGTGTAATTTTTTTTAAAATTCACATTTTACGTCGGTGTTCTCACGGTTCTTCCAACTCGAGATAGTTTTCATTTGAACCTAATCATATATATATAGGGGAGGGTTATCTTGAGAACGTTAAATATCCCGAGAACCGTGAGAACAAATGAGAAAACCAATCAAAATCACTTTTTTTTCAATACAAACCTTATTATAATTAAAATACAACATTAATAACCGATTTTTTTTCCAAATAATTCATCTTTTCTTGCAAAAAACACTTCCAAATTAACTTTTTACACATGTGTAAAAACAATTTATTTCCATATACGTTTCAATTTTACGAGTAAATTGTGTTTTTGTGACTGTATTTTAATAATAAATACAAATGTAAAAACAACTTTTGAATTTGAATGGTTTTAGATAGCGTTCTCGCGGTTCTCACGAAATATATGTATTCTCAAATTAGACTTCCCCTATATATATATATATATATATATATATATATATACTACTATATAATACATATAGGATGGAGAATATGGTAATTTACCAAATATCTTAAAATTTCAACATGTACAACACTTTATGCATTTAGTACAATCTCATTAAGCTTTGAAACCCACCACACTTCAATGTTTAACACGTCTCTTCAAACAAGCGGAGATTTCGAATTTCAAAATTCAAAGGCAGCAGATATTTCAAAATTCAAATGCTTTCTTCACACACACACACACACACACTCTCTCTGTCTCTCTCTGATGAACACCACCACTACAAAAAAATGCCATATAGTGGCACACACTTTTAATGACATTTCGTTGCTGTGTCACTAATTTAGGTTTTAGTGACACTTTACGTGTGCTATATATGCTTGACACACATAATTGTTTAACATATGTTTTTAGTGACATTTAACGTTTATGCCACTAAATCAAACATAATTTTATAATTTCCGGAAAAAAAATTCCCTCCTCAAAAAAATATTTCATACTCAAAATCAAATTTTCCCAATCACTTTTAGTTTCCCTCTTCAAAAAAGTATTTCAAACTCAAAATCAAATTTTTCCTCGCACAGTTTCCCTCTTCGAAATATATTTTATATACTCAAAATCAAATCTTCCTTATTTTTCTAAAATTTCAAGGTGACTTGTTCTCCCTAAATATTTTGCTGATTTTCGAAAGTAAAACCCTAGTTTTTATATCCACGCCTGCATGATCTCCCCGCCCCTTCCTCACATTTGATGCTCGAATGTTTGACTGTACAACAATAGGGCTTGTTCTTTAACGAATTTGCTTCTAATCTTTGATTCTGTGTAGGATCTTCGTTGGTTTCAGGCTCTCGGCACATTCCATTCTTTGCTTCAAAGGGTTTGTGAGTTTTTTTTTTTTTGCCATATGTTGATTTGTTCTTGATTGTGATAAGCATGAATAATCCATTTTATGGTTATATTTTGATTAGAACATAACTACATAACTCAATCTACCAGATCTCAAAGTTTCAATTTATGCAACAATTTAGTTGCAGCAACCAATGAATTTATTTTTAATGTAGACATATGGATTTATTTAAAAGCTGTAGCACACAATCGATTTAGGAGCTTTAATTAATTTTTAAAAGTTGCAACACCTTGCTGCCCAATTTGTTTAATTTTTAAAAGTTAGCTGGTTTCATATAAGTGATCGATTTTGTGGGGTTCTTGTTATCAAATTTACTAACCGGATTTTCTTAGGTTGCCTTCTTGGCTTCATCTTAGGTATGTTTTTTTGTTAATGCTGAGATGTCTATTGTATCTAATTCTTCATGTTTTACTTTCACTTCACAATTGACAGATAGATTGATTTTATGTTGTATTATCAATGCAACTTCGACATTAACCTGCTTGAATTGGGTCATTATTTGTTAGCATTGCTACATGTTTATTGAACTGTTATCTGCTTCAATTGTGTCATGATGTTGGAAAAATCAACATCTCGCTTGAACACCAGTTAATGCAAATTGACTACTTTTGGTGTTGAATGGATAGTTGATTTAAGTTCAACTTAGCTTTTTGTTCACTTGACTGGATTTTGCAAGTTGTCTAGGGTCTCTTGTTTTGCTGTTTTACTTGTGTAATACGCCATGTCGATTTGTGACTCAAATTGTATGTTCATGGCATATCCTTATCTTTTTGTTTTCGTAAGCCTCGTGAAAGTCAAAATCCTTCTAAAAATTTGGTATCATATTTCTTGTCATCAGTGGAACCGTTATTGTCATGCTGCAATGCTGGTTGAGTTGAGTTTGTCTATTTCTTTCAGAATTATTACTTTGCATTTGACCATATTATTTGTCTTGTTTCTTAGTTTGATTGATAGATAATCAACACGACTGGAACAGGGGTGGAAGAGGCTCAGGATAACAATGGAAAATTGCTACATTTAAAAAGCATCACAATGAAGACATGTACAAAGAGATCAAGAAAATTCAAATCTCATGGGGGGAGTTCTCAGATTTCTAAGAATAAGTGTGACAACCGGCAAATTTCGTACAACGATTAACGTGATTCTAATCATGTTTTAGAAGTAATTAACATGGTTTAAGGTTAATTATGGTTAGTTGAGCGGATATGAGTCCTACGATGTCCTTTTGAAAGTTCGTTGAAGTCTTGATGCTTTTAAAGAAAGACTTCGCGTATTTAACGTAACGAACTGACATCAGTAAAAATTTAAGTGGACTAACATAAGGCTAATAAATGTAAATACGACACGTATTTACTATTGATGCGATCGAATGTGAAATCGGCGCGGTAAACGGTCAAAAACGCAACGTTTTGGAGAACGCGGAGAGGAACTGACGTGGGATTCGAACATCAAAACGTGTGGTTTTAACCGTTATCGAACTTTCGGAATAATTATTTATTATAAATAATGTTTCTTATTGAATTTCGAAAGTTATCGGATCATTTAAATGAAGGATAACACAACCGAACCGATTGACGCAATTTTAACGCGTGTGCCGTTTTCACGCGTCGGATGACGAAAATAACATTTAAATTGCTTGGTTTAGTTATGTTTTTCATTCCGAACAAAACCGAGTCCAGAAGCGAGAAAGGCTAAAACGGAGCAGTTGGTACGCGACGTCGGGCTTGAAGTCCAATCCAAAATCCCACCTATATAAGCCTATAACACTCCAAATCTTCCTCATTTCCCACTTCACTTTCTCTCTCTAACCACCCACACTCTCTCCACTCTCTCTCTCTAGAAAGGATTCCGGTGACCGGAGGCCGGCCGGCCGGCGGAGCAGCGGCGGCGCCGCCGTCACCGGCGTCGTCCGGCGGCTGTCCGGCGGCGTTCCGGCGGCTTCCTGCGGCGTTCCGGCGGCTTCCGGCGGCCTTCCGGCGACCTTTTCCGGCGCGTGACACCCCACCCCCACTAATTTCGATGCCCCGAACACGATGGTGAAGGCCGTTTTCCCTGAAACGAAGCGGTTTGAGCGTTGGTACCATTCCGGCGACTTTTCCGGTAAGCTCGTTTTTGAGTTTTCTTTGTACGAACGTTTAGATCGGGTCTTTGGGGGACTCCTCACAAGAATTCACGGGATTTCGTTCACCGGCCACATTCCGGTGAGCCGTTTCCGGCTGGTTGCGGGTTTAGGAGGGGCCGGGGTGGGTTTGGTTGGGTTCCGGTGGCGCGCAGGTGGTCATAACGGGGGTTCTTGGTGGCGTTGGATGGTGGTGGTGTCCGGCGGTCGCAGGTCCGGCCAGTTATAGTGGTTCGGGGCTCGGGGCTCGGGTCAAGGTTGTGTTTTCGGGTCAGATCTGGTGCGGGTTCACGTTAATGGTCCGGGTTTTGTTCGGGTCTCGTCAGATCTATTCAACCCCAGTCAAACGGGTCAGATCTGGTAAGATTTGCTTACGGATCAGATTTCGAGCTCGGTTAAACACGAGTCAACTCCGGTCAAACTTTGACTCGGTCAACGCGTCGTTCGAGACGTGTCTAGTCACGCACGCGCATTTCGGTATAATTTAATCGTGTTTATTTTTCGTTACATTTATAAAGCATATTATAAATATAACATAAAAGAAGTTTTAACTCGCGAGAACGAACCGATAAAAATATTAACGAAAAGTATTAGGAGATAATATTTGTATATTAGTCGTGACTTGCGTTGTTGTTGGACTAAATTGTTGGACTATACATATATATTTGTATAAATGGTATAATTTATAAAATTGTCGAAACGTATAAAGCCTTGTGGATTAGAAATGCGGATAAATATGTCGTCTTGTGTTTGTAATTGGTTTTGGGAAAAATGGTAGACGATTTGTGTCGTCTGGTTTATACGAAAACAAATGAAACTCTGCCGAAATTTTTATAAAATCCGAAGCGCGACAAGTGTGACATTATTGTGCGTTCTTATAAATAACTTTCCAAGTGTTTGACAAATGTAGTCGTATACAAAATCACGACGTTTTTGACAAATATTATTTGTAACAATAATAGTCTATTCCGGGAAATATTTCAAACTAATATATAGTCTTTTGTTACCAAGCGTCAGGCATGACGAGTTTTTAAAGGTTACTTGGTAACTAAAATATGTTTGTTGTTCGTATTAAAAGATGTATAAACGTTCGGTTTTATTTGGAAAACCTTTTTGTAAAATGCAAAGTCTTGAGATTTGTAAGATACTCGGATTCGGGAAAAGAAATAACAAATGTTATTAAAAGGGCTTTAATAACTATATTATATTTCCGCAAAGTATATTGTCCAAAAATAATTATGCAAGACAACTACATTTATCCGATTTACGAGACAAGCTATTACTCGGGATGAGTTATACGTTTCGTGGTATTAGTCCAACATGGTTTACACACGAATAGTAACAGGTGCACAACTTGGGTACTATGTTGTATGTAAACACATGAATTATGACAAGTCACGATCGGTTCGTCGAGTTAAAACACTTAAGGACTCGGGTTAGTACACACGAGTCAAGATGGTTGAATAAACTATCTTTTAACCGGAAAATAAGCTAGGCTTATATATGATAGACTTTAAGTTGTCCTTTATTGGTAAATATGGCACGAGGAAGTCGGTCAAAGCTTTGGGTTTTATTTGCTAGCTAAGCATGGAAATTAAGGTGAGTTTCACGGCCCCATTTTACTGTTTTAACTAGGGGAAAGATATGTTTGTCAACAGTTATCACATGTTGAAATGTTTTCAAAGGTTAAAATGTGATAAGTGGCATGATGAGTACTTGAGTTTTTGGTCGTCACTCGGGGTTGGGTCCTCGCTACTGTAACCATTAATTCAGGTAAATGAAACTGAAGGAATATTTGGATAGTACTATTGGTGCCTGACGAGGCCCACCTCTGGTTGATAGCGTCAACCCGGTAAAGACAAGAGGTGCACATATTCTGAACTTAAGTCGTTGGGTTCCGAGAAACGACTTGGAGCGGGGCATATTTATTAGTCTTGGTTTGGTTATGGGACTTAGGGGATTGCTTATCATCATAGTTTGTAGGAGCTAGCTACTCCATACAAAGGCCACAAAATGTGATGGATTTGCACAGGATGTAAAAATGTGCTGGATTTGCACAGGATGTAAAAATGTCGTATTTACGAAACTAAAACCTGTGAACTCACCAATATTTTATATATTGACGTCTTTTTAAACATATCTTTCAGGTAACTAAGTGCTGAACAGGTATGCGGCTAGTACGGTGGAATTTGGGATGTCGGACACTGGTTGGGGGTTTCATCTATTATTACCATCGGGTTGGGACATAAACGGAAACACCCCACTTTAAAACTTAATGTTTGTGGTTTTAAGTAATGTTTGAAACCAGGTACTCCTTCCCGACATCTTAATATAATGATCTTTTCTAATTAAATATAGTTTGTGTTAATCTTGACTTTGATATGCTTTCGAGAGTCGCGCCACGTGTTTCCGCCATTGGCGTGGTGTGACAGAAGTGGTATCAGAGCCAAGGTTATAGCGAACTAGTATTTTTGAAAAATCTAGACTATAACCGGTTTTGGCTCGAAAACGAAGTTTTCAAAAATAAAACACAACGAAATATTTTTAGAAAAGAAAGAAAATTGTACATGGATTGTACAAGGGGAAATTCCGACCGACTAGCCATGTGTGTCAATATATAAAATGTTAGAAAATAAGGATAAGAATGTTTATATTGTGTAGAGATCCGATTTTCTAACTAGTGCTAGTTAATGCATATAAGTACTACAAATAGCTTGCCTGTAAGGATGTCGTGTCACACTTCACTTTAGTCCGCACTTCTGCATCGATTACCGATATCGGCAAGCGGGAAGGACGCGGTGGTCTACGACGAACTCACCCGCTTACCTGCGGACGGGATGATCGGAAGGACTAACCTTTATCGTGCTAGTGGACGTTGTCGTGTTGCTGATGTTGTGAAGGCGAAGCTAGTCTAGGTCTTTTATTGTGTGAAATCTCTGTTTTTGGATCAGGAAGCTCGGAACTAGCGGGCGCCAAAATTACCTGGCAACACCGATTATCATTACGGGTGCACACGTAATAATAACTTGTGGTGCACGGTAACCTAGGTGGGCGCTAGGGCTGGGGTTGGTGATCACTCCTTGTCTTGTCTATTCTTGTTCTGTAGGTTCAGTCTTAGCTTGTGATTGGCCAACGAGTTAAAAAGGGAGGTCTTGTTGATATCCCTTGATTTCGATCCTCGCAAACTGAATGAGCTCTCTTCAGCATTACCTCTAAGGTACGAACACGGAAGAGCTCGAACGTCTATTCATATGAGTAATCTGACGTAAACCCTTGCATCGGATAGGGATAGGAGACGAAAACTTCCTTGTATAGGAGTTGAATGCCTCCACACAAAGTTCTTCAAAGGAGCGGACATACGAGGATGCACTGCCTACCGAAGAGATGAATGCTTGGTACGATGCGTGGAATGCTAAACCTGGAACCCAGTGAAGACCGAGGGTGCGTCCCTGCAAAACCAGTGCGTTTTGAGCACAGGACCTTGTGTGGATCAGTATTGAGATTAGTTGCCCGTGTGCTGCTATATTATTACTGTGAGCAAGTCATTCTTGATCTAACACATGCCCAAGTTGTCTTCAAGGGTCAAGCGTTCCTTCCCCTATTGGAGGGCAGAATCGTCCTTGCTGAGTTAATAGGCTTGATCATCTTATCTAGAAGGCATGATAGCCCCCGTCTAAATCAACAATGTCGAATCGGCAAGATCCTAGTATATTTATTTAATGGGAAAATAAATATATGGTAAAGTGAGCCGAGTCGGGTGTTGAAAACGAAATATCGATCGGCAAGATCCTAGTATATTTATTTAATGGGAAAATAAATATATGGTAAAGTGAGCCGAGTCGGGTGTTGAAAACGAAATATCGATCGGCAAGATCCTAGTATATTTATTTAATGGGAAAATAAATATATGGTAAAGTGAGCCGAGTCGGGTGTTGAAAACGAAATATCGATCGGCAAGATCCTAGTATATCTATTTAATGGGAAAATAAATATACGGTAAAGTGAGCCGAGTCGAGTGTTGAAAACGAAATATCGATCGGCAAAATCCTAGTATATTTATTTAATGGGAAAATAAATATATGGTAAAGTGAGCCGAGTCGGGTGTTGAAAACAAAATATCGATCAGCAAGATCCTAGTATATTTATTTAATGGGAAAATAGATATATGGTAAAGTGAGCCGAGTCGGGTGTCGAAAACGAAATACCGATCGACAAGATCCTAGTATAATTATTTAATGGGAAAATAATTGTACGGTAAAGTGAGTCGAGTCGATGGTTGTAAAACGAAATGTCGAGTCGACCAGATCCTAGTATAATTATTTAATGGGAAAATAATTATACGGTAAGGTGAGTCGAGTCGATGGTTGAAAAATGTAATGTCGAATCGACAAGATCATAGTATATTTATTTAATGGGAAAATAAGTATACGGTAAAGTGAGTCGAGTCGATGGTCGTAAAAGGTAATATCGAATCGACAAGATCATAGTATATTTATTTAATGGGAAAATAAATATATGGAAAGGTGAGTCGAGTCGATTATGGGAAAAATGAAATCTCGACTGACAAGATCCTAGTATAACTACTTAATGGGAAAGTAATTATATGGTAAAGTGAGTCGAGTCGGAGATAATTTTATCCAAGTCAGTTAATATATATATGGAGACATACATATATATTGAATATAGGATCACGACGTGCGTTTTGCGTCTGAATCCGTCATAATACTCGCGGAGTGAAACCACAATTTGGGAGCCGAAATCGTAAAGCGGGTGACTCGTAATTGTCAAGTGTCACAGAACGCTTTGGCTGACATTGAAATCCCCCTCGAAAAATCAAATAACGGACTACTGGAAGTGGTCACGTTATTCTATCAACTAAACTTACCCATGGGACGGCAATTCCATTGCTCATGTTGCAATGTTGAACGTCCGCTACCCTCGTCAGGACGACGAGACTGGTTGTCTATTTGGGGTGGCAATTGATGCGAAGTGTTTTCCATCAATCCCCATAGATATTGAGACGTTGCGTCCCTTTGTCACGGTGTTTTATAAACTAAGGTTGTGAGATCCATTCGTTATGGACAATGTGACTTGTTTAATCTCTTGTCGTATTCCGATACTCTCACTGCGTGGCCTACCAGGAAGAAAGTTCGATGGCCTTGCTTAGGTGGCGGAGAGGCATTTTAGTTGATGATTATCGATGCTAGGGCCAAAATAACATGCAAGAGGACCCTAGTAAGAAGGATGACTCGGCTGAATTGCCAGAGTCTGTATCGTTTTTATTTTATCGTGGTGTCTCGATAAATCATGATCATTCCACCTCTACTATTCTTGTTGTGACCAATATTTTGATATTGAAAAAGATGAAGGTTGGTTTCTAGGTCCTATGGATACTATTTTCCACAAATCTAATAACTACGATGAGTCTAAGGCTCCCACCGAGCCTAATGTTGCTCCTGCTGTAATTGTTCTATGGCCCAAGCGAATCATGTCATCGTTGCCGAGAGTGTAACTCATACTGAGTGTGTTGAGGATGTTTCTAAGGCTTTTGTCAAGTTTGATGTTGCTGTTGTTTCGAAGGCTCCTACTGAGATCACTGTCATTGACATAGATATCTATAAGACCCTTGCCAAGCCGCTATGATCATGTTTGTGTCACGATGGAGTTCGTTCCTGTTAACTCCATCTCCCTTGAGGCTTTCGTTGAACCGCTCGTTATCATTCCCTGGCTCCTGCCAAGAATGGTTCTCAAGCTTGGGTTAAGTCTGTCAATGATACAGTTGCTATTATTCGAGTGACTTATATCGAGTATACAGTCATTCTCCCTAGGAACGATATCGGCTTTATAAGTCTGCTAAATTATGTGGAACCCATCGTTCCCATTTCTTTTATAATGACGGATGCCCTTATTAACCCAATTGTTCCCACCAATGAGCCTAGGGAGTATAGGTCACTGCTGAGGATATGAATAAGGATTCCGTCACCATAAGTGAGTTGAAACGCACCGGGGTGCGTGCTCACCGTAATGGAGATTCTTGCAGTTATGTATAGCGGACTCGCTAGGTGGTGTGTCATCCTGCTGTCTTGAATTCATGTTGTGGCGTTACCCCTAGCGATTGTACATTCTTGTAAGTTGCACAGTTTGCCGACTGCGTGTCCATGTGGTTGCGTTTCGCTGTCGATGATGCACCTCCGTGGTTGTGCTGCTCCTGATGCGGTATTCCCTTGTTGTTGTGTTTCGCGGACGTGTCGCGATCATTGTCGTATTGTCCCTACTGTCGTAATGTGTCGCGAACGTATTGCTACAATTGTTGGATTGACTTGATGATGTGATAACTTGTCGTTTGTTTCACTCTTGGTTCCCTCGGGATAAAGACATTACCCCAAACCCACGTTGCTGTTGTTATGTTGCTGAGTGGTTGTGTAGTGTCGCCATCGATAATGTGGGAATTCGGGTGCCTAACGGACTTTCCTGCAGTCATACTAAGACACTCTAGTCCTAATGTTAGCACATGTATCTCTCTAAAGTTCGAATCTCGTAATCTGAGTAATTGACCGAATCATGTGTCGACCTCTTTATATGCTCGCGCGTCTCGTGAGCATTACCTCTTCAAAATCTAAGGCATCAGTGACGCCATGTCCAGCCTTAACCTTTTATGCGCATTTTGGTCGACTAACCACTCTCGAATCATGTCGGAAGGAAATCCCATGATTCGAACATGATGAGGCGAGGTTCGTGATAAGGGATTTCGAATACATCTCGAACTTGAAGGTATCGAGTAAATGTGAGCGATATTATGACCAATACCTTTGGGCTAGTAAGAGTTGAAAGACTCCATTTATTATT
Source organism: Ambrosia trifida (assembly GCA_028751855.1). NCBI lineage: Eukaryota > Viridiplantae > Streptophyta > Magnoliopsida > Asterales > Asteraceae > Ambrosia > Ambrosia trifida. Next base: position 147,268,264 of record CM054124.1, on the reverse strand, counting down.
GCTCATCCCAGTGGATTCGTTGACGTCATACATGCCGACGTGTCATACTGGTGATTATGGAACTACCATTTTGGACCCACCTAAGGCGTGGGCATTGGTGGAGTCCCTGGTACATGATTCGGAGGTCTTATGAAACCCTAAATCTAGAAGGACATGTAGCATTGTCTACTCTATGAGAGTGCTACCCTACCGTGATGAGATCTCCGATCAACTCAGCCCTTCGATTGATGTTATCCTACTAATGGTAGGTTTATCTTGTCTTGGTGTCGTTACGTAGATTCTTGGGATAGTGGAACCCTTTCGACCTTGAGTCAATATGGGTGTTCCCAGTTATTTTTCAGTAGCATTGCTCGCGCTAGAGCAAAATCCCTTGTCCTCGACAGACACTGTTGGAGACACCATAGTAATATGAGCTGCCAGGGCAGTGCGTTTAGTATCTGACTAATCAAGATGAGCTCGAGAGCTTACGCATTGCACCCATTTGTGTGACTACCTGAGTCGTTGAATGGGATGCCTTATGGGAAGGCTCAAGACTACTTCTAGTGGGGCGATCTCGGTCGTTTGTTTGTTTTAAGTGACAGCGTTGGCGTATGAAGTCGTCAAGCCCTAAATGTGAAATCTATGCCAAATGCAATCGCCTATGATTCAATTTCACCTTTTACCTCGAAAGATCCTAAAAGGATGGAACACTCGACGAGTGAGGGTTCCAGTTTCAGGACTCCTTTCACTCAGATCTTTGCATAAGATCTGAAAACCAATTTGAGGGCGTGTGGCCTGTATTATTCAGAATTGAATTACTAGGTTGCTAATACTAATAGGACACCCGTGCTCGTGAGGCACATATAGCAGGACGAGTACTGGGTACCCTTGTTTTGGGTAGCTACCAGTGCTTTGCTTACCGTTTCGGTAGACACCAGCGTGTCGAGATGTTGTCGAGACCCTATCCTCTGCTTGTTACGGCAACCATATTATGATGATTCATGTACATCATTCCTATGCTGACCAATGTGATGAGGTGATGTGAGCCTCTAGACATTCGTGTTTAAGTCGGCTTTTAATTCTCGCGTATTGTGGAATTGTACGGCCGTATGTTGAATATACACTGTCTACTGTCTGGGGAACTGAGGGGTGAAAGTGACGCAAAAACTTTCGACCTCCATCAGTCCATATTAGGCGTCCTAGTACCGCTAACCACAATCGCTCATACGAAAAGGTTGTAAGTTGGTGCATAGTGGATTTCGGTCCATGTGAGGACACGGGAATACCATCCGCTACTATAAACAACCTGGAGCGTCCTCGAGAATGTCGACTGCTTTGTGATCTGGTAAGATCACCCGATTAGTGAAATTCAACGAGCGAACCTAATGGTCATGTCGCCTGAGGTGTCCGGTGGCTGTGATGAGGCACAGGAATGATCGATCGCTGTTGGAACCTTCTCATTCCCCTGCTCGTTTGCAGTTATAATATGAGGCATACGGATAGCCATCTATACTCTTGGAGAGTCGTGGCTAGACACTAGATGCCAACGTTCATAATATCGGATTTTAGTAGTTATCCTGCCCCAGGGTGTGCCAAACCTGGAACGCAAGTCTGGGATACTCAATTTGAGATGAGTATGGATTACCATTCTCGAACGAATGAATTATTGTCCTGGACGGAAGTGTCCTGTGTGATACGATTAGTGTCGGTGGCAAATCAAATTCGTGTACTTCATCGCCAGAATTTCCTATGTGATAGGAATTAACACCCTAGTGTTCGGGGTGTACTGCTCGAAGTCCTCTGGAGTGCATACGTGTAACATTTCGCATTAAATAATTGTACGTTTCGGGATTAAAACGACAAGTTTTATTGTTATTATTTTTGGCATGTTTTGAAGCCTAGTACAATAATAATTATTCATACATACATATATATATATATATATATATATATATATATATTATATTAGTTTATAAAAATAATAAAATAAACCTTGGCTAAATTATCCCACTAATAAGTCTGGCCCTTTGCTATTCCGGCCCACCCACAGCCTGCAGCCCACCAGGCCCATCCCTGATCCGGCCCACTGCCCTCTCAATCAGTTTATAAAAAAAATATATATATATTTTGTTCCACCCGGGTTTCGAACCCGAGTCACCACACACACAAGCACACGCACGAACCAGCTGGGCCATACTTGATTCTTGTTTTAACTCCCACTCGTGTTATATAAATATATTTACTCTTCTTTCCCTCTTTTTCCTCCTTCGCGATCTGCTGCAACAAATCTGGCAAGATTTATCAATTTTCCATTTTAAACACAAAATTTATCAAGGTTTGACCTAGGTAACGTGATTTCCGGCCTTTATTAACTGGGATTCACGCGTATTGATTAGCAATTGATACACAATTATACAAAAATTCGCGAATAAACTTTAACATATAGTCAACCTTACCATTTCTTGATTCTGTAACCCACCCTATAAACTGATCAACCTCAAGCCTTCATGTTGGGTCTGCTGACCTGGAGAAGAACAGATGATTGGAAAGCCAAAATATGCTATCTATTTGATCCTTGAATAAACAGTCTTTACAACTTACTTCTCCCAAAAGACTGCTGACCCTAACTACTGTTCTATCCAAACAACTGCTCAACAACTGCTGATACAAAGAACTGCTAAGGAAACAACTGATGAAGAACAACTACTGACCAAAGGTCTGAAGAAGAGCAACAGCAGATACAAGTACTGAAGACCAAAGCACTGCTGGAAGCAACAGCACTTAGGCTTCAGCAGTGGATACAAGATCGTCAGAGTTTATCTTTAACAGCTGTTTACTATCAGTGCTTTCAATGTAACAGTAGTTTGTATAGCAGATGTTTAAGTTTGTTATTCTGTTAGAGGTCACTGTCTTAGGTGACGTCAGCCTAGGTCATCAGTGGTTTGAGTCAGTCTATAAATAGAACAGTGCATGTACTGTTCTATTGCATCACACACAAAACATTCTCTCTGACAAACCACTGTGTGATCAGGCTGAGGGGGAGTAACTTGTACGATTGTAATCTTTGATATATTAATGAAAGCTTTCGATCGAAAAACATTTACTCTCTTGTTTTGATTTACAGTTTATTATTCCGCTGCACTTTCATTCTACTTTCATTCCATTATTGTCATTATTTAGTTAAACAATCAAAACAAACAAACTCAGATCCTAACAATTGGTATCAGAGCTTGGTCAATTAAATTCGATCTAACAAATCAATTTAATAATCAGCTCACAATTATTGATATCGTTTGTCAGTTTGATTGAAAACAGAGTAATAGTTTAATTTCGATTCAACCGTTGTTAAACAGACTTTGTTTTTGAAAAATCAGAGAATGGCTTCTATCAATCACGATCCACATAACACTGGCACGAACAACAAGCCACCGATGCTTGTCAGATCTGAATACAATATCTGGCAACGTCGGATGAGCCATGTTCTAGCTCAACAAAACACCGGGTGTTGGAAGTCGGTTATCTTCGGACCACATGTTCCGACTGTGCCGAGTACTGAAGATCCCAAAGTGTTTGAGCCAAAGAAACTTGAAAACTACTCCGACCAGGATTTTCAGAAAATTGAGCTAGATGCTAAGGCCTTCAGTATTGTGGCCATGGCTCTACCCAATGATATATATGCTGGGTTGTTACACTGTAACAGTGCAAAGGAGTTGTGGGATGCACTGAAAGAGCAGTTTGGTGGGACTGAGGAGGTTATTGAAAACAACCGTGAAATACTTAACCAACAATATGAAACATTCAGTCATGTCAAAGGAGAGTCATTAACTCAACAGTTTGAGAGATTTAACTGCTTAATTAGTGAACTAAAATTGGTTGGTCTTACTTACCCTCATTCAACTTTGAACCATAGGTTTAAGATCATTACCAGACAAATGGGACACTATTGCAATTGTTATGAGAAACTCAATAGGATTTAAAGACCTATCACTGACCCAGCTTCATGGTAAGCTCTTGACCTATGAAAGAGAGCTTAACCAGAAAAAGAAGCTCCAGGACTCTGGAAAAGTGTCTGATGACTATGTGTTTGGGAATACAGCACTTTTGGGTCATGATGAGGTGCCTGGAAACACAAAGGATCAGAGTTATGATCATTTTATTGACATAACTTCAGGTTTTAACTCAGGTTTTAACTCTGATTCTTATTCACCTAACTATGCTTTCACAGCAAGTGGTGGTGATATACAGGCATCTGATAACATATCCTTTGAGTATGATGACCTGAAATACTTTGACCCTGATGATTTGGAAGAAATGGACATTATGCACCAATTGGCCCTTCTCAGTGTAAGAACTAATAATTTTTACAAGAAAACAGGGAGAAGGTTTCCAGGGTTGACTGGCAGATCTAAGGTGGGGTTGGATAAATCAAAGATCAAGTGTTATAAATGTCATAGGTTTGGTCATTTTGCTAGGGAATGTAGGGGTCAACATGGTACACCTATGATAACCTATCCAAATCAAAGACCACAGACCAACACTTATCAGAATTCCTATAATACCCCTGGACCAAATGTGCAAAACACTGCTCATTTTGCACAGTCCTCAAACACTGTTCCTGTCCAGTATGTCCAAACCACTGTTCCTCAGATCCATTATGTGCAAACACCTGTTGCTCCACCACCTGTTCAAACGACTGCTGCACCATCCTCTGCTCCTGCAGAGACCAGTCAACAGAGCTTCTTTACACAAGGCTTTGTTGATTGGAGCAGTCTACCTGATGAGCTAACAGATGAGAATTTTGCACTGGTTGCCAAGGCTGAAAATGAACCAGAAAACTTTTGTTTCATGGCTATGGTTGATGAGATTGAATCTGAGGAAGTGGTAAATGAATCTGATGTTGTGACTGATGATATTGTTAGTGAAGTTGTTGCAGGTGAGAAACCTGAAGAAGAGGTTGTGAATCTCTCAGATCCCTGGGGTGCATCTGATGAATGTGAGTGCAAGTGTGATTGTGCATTGATGGCTGCTGCTAAGGTATCTCCTCAAATTCTCAAAGAGTTGTGTTCTGACAAATGTGTAATAGCATTTGCTAACATTAAAGAGGTGAATGAAAACCTTAGAAAGAAAATTTTGGATGATGAGGTTAAATTTGAAAAACTCACTAAAGATTTGAAAACAAGTTTAACTGCAAAAGAATCTGAAATTAGCAGTCTAAAACATGAAGCAACTATTGTCAAAGACCAGCTCCAAACTATGATAACAAAATATCAATGTTGTAAAAGTGAGCTTGAGTCCACCCAAGTTGAATGTAAAAAATGGGTGGAATCATGTAGAGGTTTTGAGATGCTACTCAACAAACAGACCAAAAGTCATGTGAAGTTTGGCTTTGGTTTTGCAACCACTGCTCCAGCTTTTGAAAACACTGACACAAAGGATCAAAAGTCTGTTGAGATAGTTCCAACAAACCTGCAGGGTCAAGAGATTAAAATCACTGAACCAAATGGTAAGAAAATTGTTCTTGAAAAACCAGAAGGTTCCTCATCTTTTGCTGAACTTGAAAAGTATGAATTTAAACCTACTTGGTCTGATGAGTGTGATACTCTTGAGAATTATAAACCTGTTGATTTTAAAACCCCTGAGGGAAAAACAGCTCCTCAGGCAAGGGTCATTCCCTTGGCAAAGGTCATTCCCTTGAAGGATTCTCCAGCAGATGCTCAAACATCTGCTGAAAAGAAGCCTGAAAAAGGGAAAAAGAAAGAAAAGACTGTTAACTTGTTTTGTGATTTCTGTGAAAAGAAGAATCATATCACCAAAAACTGTTTTCTTCTAAAAGCATATGATATCAACAAAGGAACAAGTGAATGTGATTCAAAAGCCACATGCTCAATATGTGGGAAAAAGAATCATAAGACTAAAGAGTGCTTGTATCTCAAAAATTTTGATGTAAAAATACAAGAATACAAAGCAAAAACTCTTGCAAACCCTGTGGTTAGTACTCCAAAAGGAAAGCCCAAACAGACCTTTACACCTGTCCAAACATCTGTTACAAAAAGGCTTGAAACATCTGCTTCTAGAGATGTCCAAGTAACAGATGCTCCACCCACAAGCAAATACCCAAGAGGTTATGGTCAACCTCCATGTCACAGTCTGCCACATGTTTATGAGGAGCCAAAAAGACCCTCTAAACCAAGAGTGAACAGAAATCCATATGGGTATTATCATCTGTCAGGGGGTGATCAAACAACTGCTGCCCCAAGTGCTGACATACAAGCACTGGCAAATGGTCAGCAGCAGTTGTTGACCCTAATTCAAAAATTGGTCCAAACCACTGATCACCTTCCAAAACTTGAGTCTGAAAGGTCTGAGGATCCATCCAAAGCCAATTTGGCTTTGGACACTCACCAAAACTAATCATTTACTGATGTGCAGGGAGCTTCTGCTTGTTTAGATAGTCTTTGGTATGTAGATAGTGGAGGTTCCAGGCACATGACAGGATGTAGAGCCCTACTTCTGGACTTCTTGGCTCATGGAGGGGGTGATATATCCTTTGGTAATGATTCTAAAGGTAAGGTGTTGGGTTCAGGGACTGTACAGGCAGGAAAACTCAAGTTTGAAAATGTCAATCTTATTGATAATCTCAAGTTCAATCTTCTGAGTGTTTCACAAATGAGTGACAAAGGTTATGGCTCATTTTTCACAAAGAAAACTTGTAAGATTATTGGGCCAGAAGTGGTGAAAAAGATTGATACCATTATTGCTGAGAGCAAAGCACAGCTTGTTGCTCATAGAAGTGGCAATGTGTATGTTGTTGATATGTTAAAGGACAATCCTATGGCAAATGTCTGTCTGTTTTCTGCTGCCTCCACTAAGGAGACAGAATTGTGGCATAGGAGACTGGGTCATACCAACCTTAATACTATCAACACACTCTCAAAACAAAGCCTTGTCAGAGGTCTTCCATCAAAAGAATTTAAATGTGATGAGCATTGTGTTTCTTGCTTAAAAGGGAAACAACATAAAAGCTCTTACAAATCCATTGATGAGTCCAAAACTAGTCAGTGCTTACAACTGTTGCACATGGACTTGTTTGGCCCTGTTAAAATCATGAGTCTAAGAAGAAAAAGATTTTGTCTTGTCATAGTTGATGATTTTTCTAGGTTTACATGGACTTACTTTTTACACTCTAAAGATGAGACTGCAGGTATATTGAAGGACTTTGTCACCAAGGTTGAAAAGCAGTATGACTTGCCAGTAAAAGTTTTCAGGAGTGACAATGGAACAGAGTTTAAAAATAAGGAGTTAGATGACTTCTGTGTGTCAAAAGGGATTGTGAGGCAGTTCAGCATCCCAAGAACACCAGAACAAAATGGGGTAGTTGAGAGGAAAAATAGAACTCTTATAGAAGCTGCAAGAACCATGCTAGCAGATTCTGGTTTGCCACTGTCCTTTTGGGCAGAAGCTGTAAACACTGCTTGCTATGTTCAAAACAGAGTTTTGATCAACCCCAGACATCAAAAAACTGCTTATGAAATTTTGTTCAAAATCAAACCATTAATCTCATTCTTCAAAATCTTTGGCTGCCCATGTTTCATTTTAAATCTTAAAGATTCCATTTCAAAATTTGCAGCCAAAGTAGACTGTGGTTATTTTCTGGGATATTCTTCTACTGCTAAGGCCTACAAAGTGTTTAACACAAGGACTAAAACAATAGAAGAAACCTTGAATGTTAAGTTCAATGAACTTTCATCTCTGAAAATCCCTGCAAACCCTGCTGAATTATTTGATTTAGATAAATTCAAATTTGAAGATATCACTGTTAAGACTAACAATGCAGGTATTCCACAGTCTCCACAGCAAGATTACAGAACAGATGTTGTGATTCCCAGTCACTACAAAGTCTATTCTGCATCAGAGGGAGCAGTTGTTCAAAACAGTTGTCAAAACTCTGCCACAGCTGTGTCAACCACTGTTGGCCAGTCCTATCCTCAAACCTCTGCTTCACCCCTCACTACCACTGACCTATCATCTGTTGACAAAAGTCAATCATCTGTGGACAAAAGTCAGTCAAGTTTCACACCACTTGGACCCATTCCTCCACTACCATTCCAAACATCTGTTGACTCTACAGAAGTACCAACAGATGTTACACCAACAGAGTCACCAAACCTCTGTCCATCACCCCAAAATGCCATTGTTCCATATCAAGGAGATCTTATTTACTTAAGAGCTCATCCACCAGACCAGATCATTGGCAACATCAGAGAGGGAGTGCTCACAAGAAGCCAATCCTCAAATATCTGTCTTTTTGCAGGTTTCTTATCCCTCACACAACCTGTCAAGTACCAAGAGGCACTGAAAGACAACAGTTGGGTAGAAGCCATGCAAGAAGAACTCCTTCAGTTCAAAAGACAACAAGTATGGGAGCTTGTACCACTTCCTAAGGATGTTTGTCCTATAGGAACAAAGTGGGTCTTCAAAAACAAGACTGATGAAAGGGGTATTGTTGTCAAGAATAAAGCCAGGCTTGTGGTTCAAGGCTTCAGACAAGAAGAAGGAATAGATTATGATGAGACCTTTGCTCCTGTAGCTAGACTAGAGGCCATCAGACTCTTTTTAGCCTTTGCTGTCAACCACAACATAAAGGTGTATCAGATGGACATCAAATGTGCCTTCCTTTATGGCAAAATTCAGGAGGAGGTCTATGTATGTCAGCCACCTGGTTTTGAAGACACATTCCATCCTGACTATGTCTACAAGCTCAACAAAGCTCTGTATGGACTCAAACAAGCACCAAGGGCCTGGTATGAAACTCTCTCCACATTTCTCTTATCCATTGGCTTCACAAGAGGTAAAATTGACAAAACTTTATTTCTTAAATGGAAAGGGAAACACTTAATGATTGTTCAAATATATGTGGATGATATCATCTTTGGATCCACATGTAACCAAATGTGTGAAGAGTTCAGAAAACTCATGACAGCAGAGTTTGAGATGAGTGCCATGGGTGAGCTTCAGTGTTTCCTTGGTCTTCAAGTGAAACAACTGCAAAATGGCACATTCATTCACCAAAACAAATATGTAAAGAATTTATTAACCAGATTTGAGATGAATGATTGTAAGCCATGTAGCACACCCATGAGTACAGTCAAGCTGCTCACTATTGATGACAAGGATGAACTGGTTGATCAAACACATTATAGATGTATGATTGGGTCTTTATTGTACCTAACTGCATCTAGGCCAGACATTATGTTTGCTACCTGTGTCTGTGCCAGATCCCAGGCTTCACCCAGAAAGTCAAACCTTATTGCTGTAAAAAGGATATTCAGATACCTCAAAGGTGCTCCCACACTTGGTATCTGGTATCCTGCTAATGGAAACATTGAGCTTTCAGGTTTTTCAGATAGTGACTTTGCTGGCTGTCACACCACAAGAAAATCCACTTCAGGAGGGTGCCAATTTCTAGGGAATGCCTTAGTTTCATGGCAAAGCAAAAAGCAGGCAGCTGTTTCAACTTCAACAGCTGAAGCTGAATACATTGCTGCTGCAAGCTGTACAGCCCAATTGATGTGGCTTCAGAATCAACTACTGGATTTTGGGATAACTGCACTTAGGACTCCACTCATGTTGGACAGCCAAGCTGCTGAAAATATCATCAAGAATCCAGTCTCTCATTCCACTACCAAGCACATTGACATAAGACATCATTTTGTCAGGGACAGCTATGAAAAAGGTTTGATTTCTTTACACCATGTTCCAACAGAGGATCAGTTGGCAGATGTGTTAACAAAAGCTTTAGACACATCTACCTTTACAAATCTGATTTCCAGAATTGGCATGTTAAACATGGATTAACCAAATAAATTTTTTTTTAATAAATTGTTCAGAAATCAAATATTTTCCTAAAATTGCTGTTTGGTTGAAAAAATCTGTTTATAACATCTGATCAGATAAAACAACCACTGTTTCATTCATTTCCACTGTTGGTTGAAAAGTCTGTTTCCAAACATCTGATCAGATAAAACAACTGTTAGTTGAAAAATCTGTTTCAGAACATCTGTTCAGATAAAACAACTGTCCACATCTATATATATATACTATATTAAAAAAAAAAAAAAAAAAAAAAACCCAACGGTTGGATCCATCAGCTGTTAGTATCAGTTGTTTTACCAAAACAGCTGTTCTCCACCAGATGTTAGATCCATCAGATGATTGCCACGTCTGCTCATATAAGCAGATGTTTGGCCACATCAGCGGTTTCATTGAGCCTATAAAAACCCTGTTTTACCACAACAGATGTTACACTGTCTCATTGTATTCAAAATACTGTAAACCGCCTTCTTCACTCTCAAACCCTTCATCAATCTTCAGTCATTTTCCCCGTCGAAATCCATTATAATGGATCTTCAAGCCAAAGCTACACACAATTGTCTCCCCTATCTGATTAAAACAGATGACAACACTCCATTTCATTCCACCATCGACATTTTCCTCAATTCCAAATACTTACCCATCCTAACCGCCAACGCCCCCATTTATCTGGATACACTCCAAGAATTTTGGTTGAATGCTGAGTTTCTATTACAAGATAAAAAGCCTACATCCATTATTTCCAAAATTGGAGAAACCAGTATCGTCATTACCCCTGATATCATATCCACAACCTTCACACTGAATGACCTGGCAGGTAAGGATTCTTTCACTAAAACAGAGCTTCACACTGAGTTCCAAGAAAGAGGGTATGATGGTCAGATGACTGGATCAACTCTTTTCAAAAAGTTTTTCCCTCCAGTCATGAAATTTTTCTTCCATACTCTTCTTCTTTGTGTCTCTGCTAAGTCCACATCCTTTAATGAAATACCATTAAGGATGCAATATCTGGGATATGCTATGTTGTCAAACTCTGACTTCAATCTTTCCCAGGGTTTGTTCATGGACTTGGTATCAAATGTGAAAGCAGTCAAGTCTGGGTCAAACAATGCTTTTCTGATTTACCCAAGAATTCTTAGTGTAATTTTACAAAAATTATTACCTGAAAAAGTTTTCAAAAAGGGTGCTGCTATGCAAATGAAAAGCTTAACTGATGAAACTTTCACAAGAATGCTGGGTGGAAGCACCCAAGAAAAAGTGTCAAAAGTGTCTAAAGTTTCTAAAACACAAACAAAGAGGACAAAGGCAACAACTGTTGTCAAAACCTCTGTTGTTGAGCCCACTGCTCCTGGTGATCATGGCACTACATCCAGTGCTGTGAAACCCACACCAGCCACTTCCAAAAAGAAACATTCATCCACAAAAACCACCACTCAACCACAAATGAGGCTTCTGGATGTTGAGGTACCAGAAGAAACCTCTGTTGCACAACAAAAGCAACATGAAACCACTGTTGTTACTTCCTCACAACAGTTGGACATACCTCCACCTGACAAACCTCCTCATGAATCCTCTCAAAAGGATCATGTTGTAAGCCAAGGGGACACACATCATGATGCATTTGAGTCACTTGACCATATGTTCACAAGCCCCTCTCCCAGGGCTAACTCTCTTCTTACTCCACCACTCTCACCATCACATGTTCCACAAACAATGCAACCCCTGTTTGAAGCAATTGAATCTCAGGAAGATCCCAGTTCCTCTCTTCCACCTGTCACTGAGAGTATACTCCAACAAGTGACTGAGCCTGAGAATATTCAATCTGCTAACCCCCAAACAGAAGAGGAGGTTACACCACCAGGGTTCAATGAAACTCTAGGTGAGTTTTCAAGTGGAGCAGCCACTACTGGTGTAGAGACCATTGTCTCACATCAGGACAGTGATTTCATAACTAAGACTCCCTTGAAGGAAACAACTGTTGAAGCCACCATAGTGTCTCCAAAAACAGTTGGAAGTCCCCAGTACCAAGAAAAAGGGGCATCTGATTCACCTATTAGGCCTGAATCAGATAAAACTACCACTGGTAGGGACTCAGATGATCCTATTAATTTAGGAGATGAGTCAAAATACCAAGAATTGACGGCCAGAGTCTCTGCTATTGAAACATCTGTTGCTGACATCAAATCTGATGTCAAGCTTATCCTAAGCTCAATTGCAGATCTCTCCAAGAGTCAACCATCTACCACTGATATAGCCAATGAGTTATGGAAATCAGTTTCCCCCATCATCATAGCTCACAGGAAATTGGCTGATCAGACACATGAAACCTACATGGCTGAGATCAGAAATATGGTTGATGCAAGGTACAAAGATACCCATGCTGACATCAAAGCCATCAAGGACCATCTGCTGAAGACTACTGGCTCTGCCCCTACCACCATCCTCAGGGATGAAACAGATGATGATTTCACGGCTGATGATGCCAAAAAGGGGGAGAGTGGCAGAGATAGGCTACCAAAATTAGATCCTTTTGGTTGCCCACCTTCTCAAAAAGGTCAAGCCAAGTCTGCCAAGAAACCAGAGTCTACCAAATCAGCTCCACAACAACAACATCAAGCACCACCACCACAAACCACTGAAAAGAATAAGGCAGTAGATGACTCTGCAAACATAGAAGCTGAAAAGGCTGCTCAGTCCAAACAACAAAGGGCTGACACCTTGGAAGTAAAAGCAGAGTCATTGATTGAACTCAAGAAGAAACAACAAAGGGAAACTGAAGATGTGGGATCCTCTAAAAGGATGAAAAGACCTGCCAAGCATGTTAGAAAACCACCATCCAAGTTACAAACCTCTGTTGATAAAACCACTGCTGCTGAAACCACTGTCACTGAAACCACTGCCACCCAAACCACTGAAACCACTATACCCAAACCAACACACACTCCTGAACCAACAACCACCAAACCTACATCACCAACCAAAACTCCAACATCTGCTGGTTCTTCTAAAAAGCCAACAGATGTTAATCCAACCACTGTTGCCAAATCACCTTCACCAAAAATCATGTACACAAGGAAGAGAAAATCAACCTTTGTTGTGCATGATGAAAACATTCACACATCACCAACCACCATTTCAACTGCCCAATCCACTCCTCCCATCACAGCCATTCCACTCACCTCATTCTCACCACATACATCCAAATTCACAACCCATAGACCACCACCAACCATTACACCATTGGTTGTTCAGTATCCCCTTGAACTTGATCTACTCAAGGGGGAATTACAATCCTTCTACAATACTGAACAGCCATCTGAAAGATCCTTCCCATCTCTCCCAAATTTCCCTGTTCCCCTCAACATTGATACCTATCTAAAATACAAGGGTGAACAGGTGGATGCCATCATCAGGGAGAAATGCAAAGGGAAGGATGACAGGACTGCTCAGGGCATCCATTCAGCAGAGCTTAGCAAACTCAGAAGGATTGAAGACTTTGCTAAGACCCTGAGCAATTCCATGTCCACCATGCCTCTCAGTGTAGACCTGGAGAAGGAGGTAAGGGAATCCCTACTTGAACAGATAATGGCAACCAAGCCCTACAAAGCTAACAAAAAGCAGTTCAATGGCTGGACTACTCATGCTCTGAGGGAAGAACTGATCAGAATTGAAGAAATGGCCAAGAATCCCAAAGCTAAAGTCTCCATTCCCAATTTTGGCAAAGGCAGAGACCCAGTCAGAGCCTTGAAGTTCAAAAGAATGAGGCAGGAGATTGTAGCTGCCAATTATGGGGAAATGAGGTCTGTTTCCAGATGGTCAGAGCTTAGATTGGTTGAAACCTATAAAAGTCTGGAAGAGAATAGAAAGAAGGATCCCAGCCTTCCAAGAAAACCAGTCTACAATGATGAGCCTATGATGAAGAGACCCCAACAGACTTTCAACCTAGACAGCTTACTTGAAACCTCTGATCTCACTGCTGCTGCAAGTAGACAGTTCAAAAGGCAGAAGGAGATGTCAGAGGAAGACCAAAGAAAGTTTGCTGACACATTCATAAAGGAAGGGCTCTTCAATCAAATCCATTATTTCTCTGATCCCACAACAGAGAAACTAAGAGAACTCATAGGAAGACCACCATCACCCAACTCATCAAGAATAAAGGTTCATCTCAGCAAATCCACTGACTCAAAAATTCTAAAGTGGAAGGTCAACAAAGACAACCACGAATTGACACTGCTCAGGTCAGATGGAAAGGTTCAGAAGATCAGTATGGATGATGCTTACAACCTTTGTGCAGAAGATCACCAAGCACTGCTAAATCTGGATCTGGAAAGAGATGAAGAAGACCTATTTGCTTTGAACTTTGAATTACAATTCAAAGGTCAAATCAGAGAAAGTCTGATGAGGAATAAAGATCAATGAATAAAGCTGAGTTTTGGCATCATCTGTTCTAGGGGGAGATTGTTGGGTCTGCTGACCTGGAGAAGAACAGATGATTGGAAAGCCAAAATATGCTATCTATTTGATCCTTGAATAAACAGTCTTTACAACTTACTTCTCCCAAAAGACTGCTGACCCTAACTACTGTTCTATCCAAACAACTGCTCAACAACTGCTGATACAAAGAACTGCTAAGGAAACAACTGATGAAGAACAACTACTGACCAAAGGTCTGAAGAAGAGCAACAGCAGATACAAGTACTGAAGACCAAAGCACTGCTGGAAGCAACAGCACTTAGGCTTCAGCAGTGGATACAAGATCGTCAGAGTTTATCTTTAACAGCTGTTTACTATCAGTGCTTTCAATGTAACAGTAGTTTGTATAGCAGATGTTTAAGTTTGTTATTCTGTTAGAGGTCACTGTCTTAGGTGACGTCAGCCTAGGTCATCAGTGGTTTGAGTCAGTCTATAAATAGAACAGTGCATGTACTGTTCTATTGCATCACACACAAAACATTCTCTCTGACAAACCACTGTGTGATCAGGCTGAGGGGGAGTAACTTGTACGATTGTAATCTTTGATATATTAATGAAAGCTTTCGATCGAAAAACATTTACTCTCTTGTTTTGATTTACAGTTTATTATTCCGCTGCACTTTCATTCTACTTTCATTCCATTATTGTCATTATTTAGTTAAACAATCAAAACAAACAAACTCAGATCCTAACACTTCACAACTCGTTCATACACCTCTCTCAACCACCAATCTCTCTGAAACATCATCTAAGCTTGTCAATCGATCGTAGTTTGACTTGTATCGTGACCGGCTAATCGAGCTCAATACAACCTTGTAAGTATAATTAATGTTGTGGGGTTTGTTCATCGGCAATCACACATCAAAAGCCCTAACATTAATCGGGTTAAGGATGTGTGAATTGCTTGATTGGAAAAGCTAGGGTTCGTGGGTTTTAGATTTAGGGAAGAAACTGACTATGCTCATTGTATTTATTTTTAATAACTGAGATAAGTCACAACCACAGGCCTAGGCCAAGTGGTTGTGACTGATGCCTACAACTTAGACAACCCGGGTTCGAGTCCCGGCTTGAACACCCCTTTTTCCATTTATTTTTCAACAAACCATTATATATATATAAATTACACTTATATCTTGTAAAATCATTTTTAAATACTAAAACATTTTTATAAATTCTAAAAAATTTATCTTTAACAAATCTGATGTCAAAGTGTTACTTACAAATTTTATTTTCCTGAAATTCATTTATTTAATATTTATAATAATTAAATCAATTTTAAACTATTATATTTATAAAAATCCATTAAAATATCAAAACAATTTTATTAATTTCTACAAAAATAATCCTATGTTTGTACAATGTTAAACTTTACTGAAATGATTTTTAATTCAGAAAAATCATTTATTTTATATTTTTAATCAATTTTTGTTAGATTTAATCATAATTAAATCATAATAAATTCAATTTTTATCATTTTTGCACCAAAATTTTATACAATTTATTTCAAAACATTTAGAACAGAAATATGATTTTTAAAATAATAATTCCTTAATTTTAATATTTTTAAATATTAAAGTTAAATATTGGCAACTTTTAATAAATAGTTTCAATAATCTATTTTAAAGAAAATAATATTATAAAAATTATTTTTATACTTTAAACACATTATTGTGACCATCTTAAATTTAAATTTCATAAAAAGATTTTTGGTTATTTATTCACTAAATTTCTCACAATTGGCGAATATTTTTAATATTAATCAAACGAGCATTTATCCCCAATTCGAAGCCCTAGAAATTTATACATTTGTAGACTTGATAGACTTAGACATATTTATTACCTCATTTTAGGGTGATACTTGATACATTTGGTCAACACAATTTTCTCAACAGATATAACATTTTACCAAGGTGAGTTTTACATAGCCCCTTTTCTATTTATCACCATTTTTGGGGTGAAACATGTTACAGCATCATTTATGCAATTCAATCATCAATGTGTCTATGTGTTTTTCTATGTTGCATTATGTCTTGAACATGACTAGGGTAAGCACAATTCTAGCATAAACATTCATCAGCCACACGGTATACATTGATAGATCTATTGGACTGACAATCCCACCCGGATACGTGCCTCCTACAAAGGTTACGTGGGTGTTTGTTACTGCAATATAAACGAGTGAACCATGAGCGTATGGGATGTACCACAATTACAACAGTCAACAAGGTTGATTATGCACTCGATTTACTTCTAGTATGTTTTTGCATATGAACTAGATTGCCATGACACATGAATTGCTCAACAATTTTATTCTATTATCAAAACCTATGTAATTCTCACCAACTTTTGTTGACCCAAAACCTTTTCAACTTAACATGTTTCAGGTTCTATTTGCTTGAAGATTTGAATTGATGCTTGAAGATATGTGTATAGTTTTTATTCAAATTTGATGTACAAATTCTTAGAACAATTGTATGTAATTTATTTAAATCATATAATGAAATTTATTATTCACCATGAGCTACTGAACAATCATCAATACGTGACATCCCGATGTTTCCGCCATCGGTTGGGGTGTTACAGATTGGTATCAGAGCCATGGTTATAGGGAATTAGGTTATTAGAAGAATAATCTAGTCTATAACCATAGGATTTAACAAGTACTTGCTTCTTTTACTTGCTATTCTCTATCTCCCTCCTACTTCTTATCCCTACCTTCATCCTTACAAGAAGGCTGCTCTCCAACAGTGGATCTACTCTTAGACTAATAGGATAAAATCCTCAGGTTTAACCTGAACCACCTTGAGATCTCGTCGAAGTTCTAGATTTTAATAACGAACACGTGCAATCTGGAAGGGTGAACGCCTGTATTCTGAGTCTTCTGTCTAGGCTGGCATTGCGCATATATCCCAATCAGACGAGGGACCCGGATGCCTACCTGGGAATTCTCGGGATGAGTGTTCACTTATAGGCTAAAGCATGTCTTCATATGTTATTAGAATCTGGAATCTTTGATAAGTCAACGTTTTCGTTTATTCAAGAATAAATGATTACATTCCTTATATAACCTCATTCATCTCACTGTGTCTCTTACAGATCATGCCTCCACGTCGCAGTGCTCGTCTTAACAGTGGTGAAAATCATGATGAAGGAAGTAGCAATCACAACCACAACCACGACACTAACCACAACAACAACAACAACAACAACAACAACAACAATAATGGTGTTGATGCCCAACTGGCTGCAATCATTTCTCAACAAATGGCACAGCAAATTGCAACTCTGGTTCCCAACTTACTAGCTCAAGTCATCCAGTTGAACGGCAACGGGAATGGACACCACAACGAGAATGGACTTCCAGCCTGTACCCTTAAGCACTTTAACTCTTGCAATCCCCCAAAGTTCAGTGGAGAAGAAGGAGCTACAGGACTCCTACAATGGTTTGAGGGTATTGAGAATACCTTCATCAACAGTGAGTGCCCCAACAATTTTAAAGTCCGTTATGCCATGAGTGTTCTTCACAAACGAGTACTCACTTGGTGGAATGAAGAAAAACGCACTCGTGGAGCTGAAGCTGCACTAGCCTTAACTTGGGATCAAGCTAAAGACATTATGAAGGCAGAGTTCTGTCCTCGTAATGAAATTAAGAAGCTGGAAGATGAATTTCATGATCTTGCTCAAGACAGTGGGGAAAACCTTGCTTACAACACTCGTTTTCACGAACTTAGCTTACTGCTACCCCACAAAGTCACCCCTTTGCCCATTGCTATCGAAAAATACATTGGTGGATTACCAATGCAGATCCAAGACACGGTGTGGGGAAGGAACCCTGCTACTTTGGAAGAAGCAAAGCGTTTGGCTGCCACCCTAACAGATAACCATGTGAAGGCAGGAACCCTGACTCGTAAAGGGGAAAAGAAAAAGGATACTTCCCAACCTACCGTTGAAATCAAAACTGAGGCCTCAACCAACGGGAAGAACAAGGTCAGGAATTTTGCAATAGACACCACTGCCCCACCCACCAAGAAACAATACAATGGGAAGCTACCTAAGTGTGACACCTGCCAGTATCACCACCCAACTCAAGTACCCTGTCGACAGTGCACCAATTGTCAAAGGTATGGGCATCTTGCGGAAGCTTGTCGAATCCCTGCTACAAACGCTCTTGATGCTCCAAATAACCCCGCTTGAAACCCTCCAACTACTTAACAGCAAGCCCTATCATTTGAATAATGCCTATTTTCTCTTTAATTCCATGTATTGCACTTTTGAGTCAAATAATAAATTCAAGTCTTATTATAACATCTGTGTGCATGCTTGTTTGAATGTAAACTGATTGCTATAACTATAATCATACTTGCTTACTTGTACAACAATTAGTTGACTACCAAACAACCTACTTAACGATTGGTAGAGGTCATCATGTCTTTCCACAGTCGGGAGAGGCCCTACCACCTGCTCAACGACTGGTGGGGACTATCAGGCCTGCTCAACAATCGGTAAAGTCATAAAAGGACGCAAAACCCTAATGTAAGGTAAATTAATAATTACGGTCCGGAACGTAATCATGAATTTACAGGTACGTTAAGGTAGTGTGAAATTTTATCAAGGTTTCCGGTAGTTGACCAATTGTAACCCTGGTTTTCTCTTAACTTCGGGACGAAGTTCCTAAAAGTAGGGGAGACTGTAACATTTCGCATTAAATAATTGTACGTTTCGGGATTAAAACGACAAGTTTTATTGTTATTATTTTTGGCATGTTTTGAAGCCTAGTACAATAATAATTATTCATACATACATATATATATATATATATATATATATATATATATATATTATATTAGTTTATAAAAATAATAAAATAAACCTTGGCTAAATTATCCCACTAATAAGTCTGGCCCTTTGCTATTCCGGCCCACCCACAGCCTGCAGCCCACCAGGCCCATCCCTGATCCGGCCCACTGCCCTCTCAATCAGTTTATAAAAAAAAAATAAATATATATATATTTTGTTCCACCCGGGTTTCGAACCCGAGTCACCACACACACAAGCACACGCACGAACCAGCTGGGCCATACTTGATTCTTGTTTTAACTCCCACTCGTGTTATATAAATATATTTACTCTTCTTTCCCTCTTTTTCCTCCTTCGCGATCTGCTGCAACAAATCTGGCAAGATTTATCAATTTTCCATTTTAAACACAAAATTTATCAAGGTTTGACCTAGGTAACGTGATTTCCGGCCTTTATTAACTGGGATTCACGCGTATTGATTAGCAATTGATACACAATTATACAAAAATTCGCGAATAAACTTTAACATATAGTCAACCTTACCATTTCTTGATTCTGTAACCCACCCTATAAACTGATCAACCTCAAGCCTTCACAACTCGTTCATACACCTCTCTCAACCACCAATCTCTCTGAAACATCATCTAAGCTTGTCAATCGATCGTAGTTTGACTTGTATCGTGACCGGCTAATCGAGCTCAATACAACCTTGTAAGTATAATTAATGTTGTGGGGTTTGTTCATCGGCAATCACACATCAAAAGCCCTAACATTAATCGGGTTAAGGATGTGTGAATTGCTTGATTGGAAAAGCTAGGGTTCGTGGGTTTTAGATTTGGGGAAGAAACTGACTATGCTCAT
This sequence comes from Ambrosia trifida, assembly GCA_028751855.1. NCBI lineage: Eukaryota > Viridiplantae > Streptophyta > Magnoliopsida > Asterales > Asteraceae > Ambrosia > Ambrosia trifida. Next base: position 147,248,284 of record CM054124.1, on the reverse strand, counting down.
TGTATTTATTTTTAATAACTGAGATAAGTCACAACCACAGGCCTAGGCCAAGTGGTTGTGACTGATGCCTACAACTTAGACAACCCGGGTTCGAGTCCCGGCTTGAACACCCCTTTTTCCATTTATTTTTCAACAAACCATTATATATATAAATTACACTTATATCTTGTAAAATCATTTTTAAATACTAAAACATTTTTATAAATTCTAAAAAATTTATCTTTAACAAATCTGATGTCAAAGTGTTACTTACAAATTTTATTTTCCTGAAATTCATTTATTTAATATTTATAATAATTAAATCAATTTTAAACTATTATATTTATAAAAATCCATTAAAATATCAAAACAATTTTATTAATTTCTACAAAAATTATCCTATGTTTGTACAATGTTAAACTTTACTGAAATGATTTTTAATTCAGAAAAATCATTTATTTTATATTTTTAATCAATTTTTGTTAGATTTAATCATAATTAAATCATAATAAATTCAATTTTTATCATTTTTGCACCAAAATTTTATACAATTTATTTCAAAACATTTAGAACAGAAATATGATTTTTAAAATAATAATTCCTTAATTTTAATATTTTTAAATATTAAAGTTAAATATTGGCAACTTTTAATAAATAGTTTCAATAATCTATTTTAAAGAAAATAATTTTATAAAAATTATTTTTATACTTTAAACACATTATTGTGACCATCTTAAATTTAAATTTCATAAAAAGATTTTTGGTTATTTATTCACTAAATTTCTCACAATTGGCGAATATTTTTAATATTAATCAAACGAGCATTTATCCCCAATTCGAAGCCCTAGAAATTTATACATTTGTGGACTTGATAGACTTAGACATATTTATTACCTCATTTTAGGGTGATACTTGATACATTTGGTCAACACAATTTTCTCAACAGATATAACATTTTACCAAGGTGAGTTTTACATAGCCCCTTTTCTATTTATCACCATTTTTGGGGTGAAACATGTTACAGCATCATTTATGCAATTCAATCATCAATGTGTCTATGTGTTTTTCTATGTTGCATTATGTCTTGAACATGACTAGGGTAAGCACAATTCTAGCATAAACAATCATCAGCCAAACGGTATACATTGATAGATCTATTGGACTGACAATCCCACCCGGATACGTGCCTCCTACAAAGGTTACGTGGGTGTTTGTTACTGCAATATAAACGAGTGAACCATGAGCGTATGGGATGTACCACAATTACAACAGTCAACAAGGTTGATTATGCACTCGATTTACTTCTAGTATGTTTTTGCATATGAACTAGATTGCCATGACACATGAATTGCTCAACAATTTTATTCTATTATCAAAACCTATGTAATTCTCACCAACTTTTGTTGACCCAAAACCTTTTCAACTTAACATGTTTCAGGTTCTATTTGCTTGAAGATTTGAATTGATGCTTGAAGATATGTGTATAGTTTTTATTCAAATTTGATGTACAAATTCTTAGAACAATTGTATCTAATTTATTTAAATCATATAATGAAATTTATTATTCACCATGAGCTACTGAACAACCATCAATACGTGACATCCCGATGCTTCCGCCATCGGTTGGGGTGTTACAATACGTGTGCGTCTCTGGTACATTGAATGACAGATGGAGATATACACATGACCTGGCTTGAGTTCAAGAGATGACCAACGAATCTGGTAGATTCAAATCTGCTTGAATAAGTGGCCAAACCGATCAGGAAGTTGTACTAACAAGGCGTTGGCCTTAGGAACTTCGAATTGGTATAGGACTTTGCTGAGTGTTATACTCTGAAAGAGTGTTGTTAAGCACGAAAACTGTAATGGAGCGACTTCGCTTAGTACTCCAGTGACTCGGAGATATCGGGTAAAATTGGCCTTGCGACGAACAAGCTCGAGCTATCGCTAGAGCTTAGCGGGACTCTTGATAATTCCGCAAGTCAGGCCTGAGGAAGCATTGTCAATTCCTCGACCGACAGAATGCAGGTTGACGCAAAGCTCTACTGTTTCGGGAAAACCGATATTTGTGCCGGATTGCGATACCCAAGAGCTCGGCCGTAGCCGACTCCCGACATTATGTTCGTTAGGACGCTAAGCGTGAACTTGGGTTCACGTAGAAAAGGGGTAATCGTGTGGGTCGCAAACATCCCGCCCTGTTCAAGGATACTAATGTATCAGATGACTTGAACTGAATTCCGGGACGGAATTCTCTTAACTAGGGGAGAATGTGACAACCGGCAAATTTCGTACAACGATTAACGTGATTCTAATCATGTTTTAGAAGTAATTAACATGGTTTAAGGTTAATTATGGTTAGTTGAGAGGATATGAGTCCTACGATGTCCTTTTGAAAGTTCGTTGAAGTCTTGATGCCTTTAAAGAAAGACTTCGCGTATTTAACGTAACGAACTGACATCAGTAAAAATTTATGAAAGTGGACTAACATAAGGCTAATAAATGTAAATACGACACGTATTTACTATTGATGCGATCGAAATTGAAATCGGCGCGGTAAACGGTCAAAAACGCAGCGTTTTGGAGAACGCGGAGAGGAACTGACGTGGGATTCGAACGTCAAAACGTGTGGTTTTAACCGTTATCGAACTTTCGGAATAATTATTTATTATAAATAATGTTTCTTATTGAATTTCGAAAGTTATCGGATCATTTAAATGAAGGATAACACAACCGAACCGATTAACGCAATTTTAACGCGTGTGCCGTTTTCACGCGTCGGATGACGAAAATAACATTTAAATTGCTCGGTTTAGTTATGTTTTTCATTCCAAACAAAACCGAGTCCAGAAGCGAGAACGGGCTAAAACGGAGCAGTTGGTACGCGACGTCGGGCTTGAAGTCCAATCCAAAATCCCACCTATATAAGCCTATAACACTCCAAATCTTCCTCATTTCCCACTTCACTTTCTCTCTCTAACCACCCACACTCTCTCCACTCTCTCTCTCTAGAAAGGATTCCGGTGACCGGATGCCGGCTGGCCGGCGGAGCAGCGGCGGCGCCGCCGTCACCGGCGTCGTCCGGCGGCTGTCCGGCGGCGTTCCGGCGGCTTCCAGCGGCGTTCCGGCGACATTCCGGCGGCCTTCCGGCGACCTTTTCCGGCGCGTGACACCCCCACCCCCACTAATTTCGATGCCCCGAACACGATGGTGAAGGCCGTTTTCCCTGAAACGAAGCGGTTTGAGCGTTGGTACCATTCCGGCGACTTTTCCGGTAAGCTCGTTTTTTAGTTTTCTTTGTACGAACGTTTAGATCGGGTCTTTGGGGGACTCCTCACAAGAATTCACGGGATTTCGTTCACCGGCCACATTCCGGTGAGCCGTTTCCGGCTGGTTGCGGGTTTAGGAGGGGCCGGGGTGGGTTTGGTTGGGTTCCGGTGGCGCGCAGGTGGTCATAACGGGGGTTCTTGGTGGCGTTGGATGGTGGTGGTGTCCGGCGGTCGCAGGTCCGGCCAGTTATAGTGGTTCGGGGCTCGGGGCTCGGGTCAAGGTTGTGTTTTCGGGTCAGATCTGGTGCGGGTTCACGTTAATGGTCCGGGTTTTGTTCGGGTCTCGTCAGATCTATTCAACCCCAGTCAAACGGGTCAGATCTGGTAAGATTTGCTTACGGATCAGATTTCGAGCTCGGTTAAACACGAGTCAACTCCGGTCAAACTTTGACTCGGTCAACGCGTCGTTCGAGACGTGTCTAGTCACGCACGCGCATTTCGGTATAATTTAATCGTGTTTATTTTTCGTTACATTTATAAAGCATATTATAAATATAACATAAAAGAAGTTTTAACTCGCGAGAACGAACCGATAAAAATATTAACGAAAAGTATTAGGAGATAATATTTGTATATTAGTCATGACTTGCGTTGTTGTTGGACTAAATTGTTGGACTATACATATATATTTGTATAAATGGTATAATTTATAAAATTGTCGAAACGTATAAAGCCTTGTGGATTAGAAATGCGGATAAATATGTCGTCTTGTGTTTGTAATTGGTTTTGGGAAAAATGGTAGACGATTTGTGTCGTCTGGTTTATACGAAAACAAAGGAAACTCTGCCGAAATTTTTATAAAATCCGAAGCGCGACAAGTGTGACATTATTGTGCGTTCTTATAAATAACTTTCCAAGTGTTTGACAAATGTAGTCGTATACAAAATCACGACGTTTTTGACAAATATTATTTGTAACAATAATAGTCTATTCCGGGAAATATTTCAAACAAATATATAGTCTTTTGTTACCAAGCGTCAGGCATGACGAGTTTTTAAAGGTTACTTGGTAACTAAAATATGTTTGTTGTTCGGATTAAAAGATGTATAAACGTTCGGTTTTATTTGGAAAACCTTTTTGTAAAAAGCAAAGTCTTGAGATTTGTAAGATACTCGGATTCGGGAAAAGAAATAACAAATGTTATTAAAAGGACTTTAATAACTATATTATATTTCCGCAAAGTATATTGTCCAAAAATAATTATGCAAGACAAATACATTTATCCGATTTACGAGACAAGCTATTACCCGGGATGAGTTATACGTTTCGTGGTATTAGTCCAACTTGGTTTACACACGAATAGTAACAGGTGCACAACTTGGGTACTATGTTGTATGTAAACACATGAATTATGACAAGTCACGATCGGTTCGTCGAGTTAAAACACTTAAGGACTCGGGTTAGTACACACGAGTCAAGATGGTTGAATAAACTATCTTTTAACCGGAAAATAAGCTAGGCTTATATATGATAGACTTTAAGTTGTCCTTTATTGGTAAATAGGGCACGAGGAAGTCGGTCAAAGCTTTGGGTTTTATTTGCTAGCTAAGCATGGAAATTAAGGTGAGTTTCACGGCCCCATTTTACTGTTTTAACTGGGGGAAAGATATGTTTGTCAACAGTTATCACATGTTGAAATGTTTTCAAAGGTTAAAATGTGATAAGTGGCATGATGAGTACTTGAGTTTTTGGTCGCCACTCGGGGTTGGGTCCTCGCTACTGTAACCATTAATTCAGGTAAATGAAACTGAAGGAATATTTGGATAGTACTATTGGTGCCTGACGAGGCCCACCTCTGGTTGATAGCGTCAACCCGGGTAAAGACAAGAGGTGCACATATTCTGAACTTAAGTCGTTGGGTTCCGAGAAACGACTTGGAGCGGGGCATATTTATTAGTCTTGGTTTGGTTATGGGACTCAGGGGATTGCTTATCATCATAGTTTGTAGGAGCTAGCTACTCCATACAAAGGCCACAAAATGTGCTGGATTTGCACAGGATGTAAAAATGTGCTGGATTTGCACAGGATGTAAAAATGTGCTGGATTTGCACAGGATGTAAAAATGTGCTGGATTTGCACAGGATGTAAAAATGTCGTATTTACGAAACTAAAACCTGTGAACTCACCAATATTTTATATATTGACGTCTTTTTAAACATATCTTTCAGGTAACTAAGTGCTGAAAAGGTATGCGGCTAGTACGGTGGAATTTGGGATGTCGGACACTGGTTGGGGGTTTCATCTATTGTTACCATCGGGTTGGGACATATACGGAAACACCCCACTTTAAAACTTAATGTTTGTGGTTTTAAGTAATGTTTGAAACCAGGTACTCCTTCCCGACATCTTAATATAATGAACTTTTCTAATTAAATATAGTTTGTGTTAATCTTGACTTTGATATGCTTTCGAGCGTCGCGCCACGTGTTTCCGCCATTGGCGTGGTGTGACAATAAGATTGTTGACTTTTTAACCAACAAAAAACAAAGATTCTGACATACGAATGTAGCCGAATCCTTGAGTAATCCGTCGTTAGTGAACTGTCATAATCAACAGGGGAATTTCACTTCTTAGAAGCATAAGAGGGTTCGAAAGAGGAAAAGGGCAAATGAAAAGTTGAGGTTGATGAAATTTCCAAGTTGCAAAGGCGAACAAGGTACCTTCTCATTAAAATGAAGGTTGAACAGAACCTTCTCGATGCATACTCAACTGAAGGCTGGAAAGGTCAAAGGTATTTACCATTTTTAAATATTTCTTTCACTCAATCTGATGCTCATGTTCTAATATGAAGAATTTTTGCTTATAAGAGGAAAAATGTAACATTAGACTTATTAAGTTATGAAGATTAGTGAGGGCAACTCTATTTCTTTGTCCCATGTTAAGTAAATTTTGCACAAAGCATGACCTTACGAGGCTAATTCTTCTGTAAGATTTAAATCACCTATTATAATGGTTCTTCTAAATTAATTTAATTACATAGCATAACTTGGTTCTTAAGGATTGCGATCAAATAGATTTTGTAAAACTTGTGTCTTGCCATTTAAGTGCATAAGACCCACTATAGTGGGAATGAGAAATAGCGCCCCCTCCTTCACTCTTATTGGGTGCAAGAACTTGGCACACAAACCAAAGAAAAATGGCGTTATCATCATAGCGCCTGACACACATTTTGAGATTTTTGGAGATTTTTAGCCCCCCGTAGTGGTGTTTGGAGATTAATGCTCCAATTGGCGCCCCACTACACATGTTCTAAGAACTAATTTTTTGTTGAAAAAGTTATAGATTTCTGTATCACTTATCTGCATTTGCATTGACAAAGTACAATACACACATTTGGTAAAAGTGTAGCTTATCACTTAGGCGGCCGTATAATTATTTTATTTTATATATTTAATTTTTAATAAGGGTTAAGATATATGAATAACTTATTCCTGAGTGCAGTTCTGAATCTTAAATCGTTTCAAACCACATGTCTCAAATTCTTAGTGGCAGCCTTGGTTTAAAAAAGTGCGCCTTAGGCGCGCCTAGGCTGAAAGCTCAACAAGGCTCAAGCTCTTGCGCTTTTGGTCGCTTAAGGTGCGCTTTTTTACAAAAAAAAACCATGAGTGGCGCGATTTCTTGGCAAAAAAATTGACTATTGTGCATTAGCTTGTTGTACAACATGATTTTCATGTTGTACATGTATGCAATTCCATACTAAAACATATATAAAGCTTACTTGTCTTAAAATATTGGGTAAATGTCGCTAGAAACCTATAGGAAATATATAAAAAGTTTTACAATTATTTGCGCCTCGGCATGAAAAGCGGTGCGCTTTTGCGCTTGGCGCTTCACGCCTCAGTTTTAGACATTGTCGCTTTTGTGCGCTTTTCGCTTTTTAAAACCAAGGTGTTGATATTGAAACCATAATTAATAGTGACATTTATTATTAGATGATGATCAACAACTAGGCAGTTGTGTTAATTAAAAATAAATAAAGTTTCTTTAAGGCAGACAATAGCTCAACTCATTGTTATTTTTGTTTAGATCTGTTGATGATATTGATACTAATTTCATATAAACGGCTATCTTATGTTTAACACATGTACTTTAATATAGTGATGGTTATCATCTAGTTGTATACCAAGAAAAAAAATGATTGCTTGCAGGTTCCTTAAAATTGAAAGAAAAAATATGGTTCGTTTGAATCTTGGCACTTACTATGGATGATTGTTAGTTTAAAACCGATCCTATATAATTAAATAACAATGGTATTCCACCTCTCTCTCTCTAAATATTATGGACTTACTCCTTGTGGCAACTTATTTGAGGTCCTTTTTTTTTCAGAATTTTGGAAGGTATAAAGGTATTCTGTTTATATGGTAATTTGCTACTCAGTTTCTAAAAAAATAATGATGAAAAGGTTGGCGTTGGTTATTATTATTTGGGTGTTTCACTTTAACCAATCTCAAGATTGGAAGTGATTGATTGTGAAGGAGTTTATAGACATCATGAAGCACTAGAGTGATAGAAGTAGAAGGGGGGTCGACTACAATGGTTGACCCGAGAGCTCTTTATGATCTTCGTTTAGAAAATGCTGAAAGGAAGTTGTATGCTACTATCGGTTTTGCGAAGCGTTTACTTCATTTGAACTGTTATTTGCCCTTTTAACCACTTTTGTTCTTTTTTTTTCTTAAAGCATCTGACACCAATGAAGGAGATACAAGGGTTAGTAGCTATTTATATTGGAATTTAGATGAAACCTTCATCTCATGACCAAGTACTTTTCCTCTTTACAATATAGTCACATACCTTTTATACCATTTGTTATGAATTAAATGATTTATGCTTGTCTTACTTGTAATCAATTGGTTTTTCATTTCATATATTTCATTCTTGTACAAATATTCCATAATATTTTTCTAGCATATTGCAGATCATACTGGCCACTACGGTGTCTGGTTACTCAAATAAATCCTCTTACTTCAGAGATGATGCAAAATTTCTAGGGTTGATGCTTCCAACATTGAAGAGAGCGTGGAGAAGAACTTAAAATGTCTCGATACAGATTACATTGATTTAATTACAAATCATTGGTGAGTTTTATATACTTGCAAAAGTACTTAATCAATAAATCTAGGTGTGTGAATCTTTGATACACGTCTCATGCCTTGACATTTGGGACTGAAACACCAAAGAGCGCCTCATGTTTTATCATACGCCATGTTTGGCTCTCCTTCTTCACATCTCCTTATAACTTTCCCCCCTTCAAAAGCTACTTAATCTCATAAGTCACAAATTGTTTATGACTTTTCCCTCAATTTCTCCTTTTTAAAGCACAAAATTTCCCATAAGTTACTTTTCAAACAACCATCCAAACACTTTTGTCTTAACTTATGACTTATTGGATAAGTCAAAAGTTAAAAGGAGGTGTCGAAATGGAGAGCCAAACATGCTCTAAGATTTTTTTCTGGCTTGTATGTTTATGAATTATAAGTTTTCGTTGTTTTCGTCATAGACCTCAAAGCATATATAATCAGATTGTTTGCTACCTTTTTTCCTAGGAACTGCAAGTTAGGAAGTAGGAAAATATGCAAATATAAGACACAAGAAATTAGTTGCGATCTTTTGAAATGCTTGCTATCCTTGAATCCTGACATGGTAATTACCCAAGTTTTTTTATTTTCATCACAATTATAGTAATCATTGATCATGTTGGAACATGTGAGTTAACCATCTCAACCATATTGTTTACAGGTTTGAGGAAGTTATACAAGAACTTATACAGTTACATCTTGACAATTCTTCATAAAAGAGACTAATGCTTATTTACATAGTTGTTGATGACATGGTAGATATCATGTGAAACTTTAGAGCTAAGTTTTATGATAGTGAAATTCCCATCCAAAAGATAGTTTAGACTGGTGTAAACATTTGAATGTTACTTATTATGCAATGTTTTGCTGACGTTAGATATAGTTTTGGATCAAACTTATTATTGAAGTTATAATATTAGGATTTCTATATTTACAATTTTATCAAGCTTCTATTTTATATTTTATTCTGTAAATAATGTTATTTTGTAGCAAAATTATGTGTCACTAAAAATAGTTCATAACTTCAACTAGAAACAGTTTTATCGACACAAAATTTGTGCCACAAAAGATCTTTCTATGTTGGGGCAAAAAATAAAGTGCCACTAAAACTAGTATGGATATGTAACTAGGATTATTTATTGTGGCAAAAAAATGTGCCACTAAAAGCCCAAAAACTTTGTGCGGCATATTGAAAAAGTGTCATTAAAAGGCTTTAGCATCAGCACTTCTAGTAGCACTTTTTTTGTGTGCCGCCCATTCCTATAGTGGTCTTTAGTGGCACTTTTTTTGTTATTTTGTGACACTTTTTGTATGTCACTAGATGGCATTTTTTTGTAGTGCACATTCAGATCTGGATCGGTCTTGTTTTAAAAAACCCCCTCACCGGTGCAAGAACTTTACATCACTTCTGACCTCTCTATCTTCGTACGGAAATCAAGCTTACACCCTGGTAAGAAAATATAAGCCTGATCGATCATCTGGTATGTTAAAGAAGGTGAATGTAGTTTTTGGTATTGTTTTACAGGAACCGGGAAGGATAAAGGCCGGGGAAACTGCCAGACGTTCTTCGCGATATAGTTTAATTCTCTCTGTTTGTGTAGACTTTCAAGCGAAAGAACGAAAATAGAAAAAAATTTGTTGTTTGTTGGATGATTTTGATATTTAAATTCAGCGTTTTTGTTGTGACAGATTATGTGTTTTTGGTCATTGTTGATGGAATTTTACTAAGGGCTCAAGAAATAAGAGTTTTTCCCTTAATGACGAGATTAGCAACAACGATAGACTTGTACAACTTGTGTCTACAAGCATAGTTAAGGATATGGTTTTTGCATCAGCATACGCTAGCGAACTACACTATGGTAAAAAGCTGGGATCACAAATTACGCCGTAAGGTTATTTTGTCATTATTGAATATTGATATATGTTATTCTTCTTATATTGCATAAAGATGGAAATGCTCCTTCATATTCTAGGTTTAAGTGGTCTTTTGGTGTTGATGTTGAAACCTTTGCATGTTGAACCACACCACCTAACACTTGTTTGTGGTTAATTGGTGCTGCAACGTTACATATTAGCATGACTGGAAGTTGTAACAACCGGCAAAAATAAGGTAATTCCGTACTAATTAATTAATATATGATTAACGTAATTAAATGCAATTATGTGTTGATTATTTATCAAGGCCTTAGGAAATAGCAATTTCCAAATAATGCATAGGAGTGCATACGTTTAATGGTAAAACATGACAGGATCATGTGCGAATAAACTATCCGGTATGGACGTTGGCGATTACCCGGTAAAAATTAAATAAACGAAAAGGATCCCGGACACCCAGGATATAAAATAAAGGGTATTTTTCACAAAATATAATGAGTTTTGGAACTCCAAAACCATAAGTGAAAACTTTCCATACAAATCTCCCGGTAACGAATAAAGTGCGCGTACCGCACCCGGTACGCGTATAACTTATAATTTCACCCGACAAAAGCCTAAATAACCAATCAACGCTTAAACTAGGCTATGTTTAAGGGTTATTAGAGGCACTTTTAATGTCCAAATAACACGCGGTTAAAACCCGAAAAATACCCGAACGACACCCGGACGACGAGGGATTAAACTTAACTTAATAATGGTAAATAATTTGTGTGGTGGACCCCACCTAAACCCTTAAAAGGGCCGGCCTAAAACCATCATGCATAATCTTTTTTTTGTTTTGTCTAAACATCCTACTTGTGTCCAAAAGATAAGCATGAGGATTAAGCATGCTTGGATATAGATTGTGTAAGACTAGCTAGTACTAAAGCATGCCTAAACCTTACCTTGTGTAAGAAAAAAAATCGGCCAAAGGCCATGAAAAGCCAATACAAAATCATTTCACAAGATCACATTAGAACACACTTGATATTATAAATCTAATGTGGATTATATGGAAGATTACAAACATTTTAGCAAGATTCACAAGCCACCTCCCTCTCTCTCAAATCCCACGGCCAAACACCCCTAATACATAATCTTCCCAGATCATTTTTGTACAACATAATCTCTTGAATCTTTGGTAAGATCACATACAATCTAGGAAAGATATTGGAAGGATATTATAAAGTAACATGTGTTAGATACTTGAACATTCAAGCTTTCTTCCTTCTTTCTTTTCTTGTGGCCGTAGGTATCACCACACACACACACATTCTTCCTTCAAGTTTAACACTTTCAAATCACTCCCAAACATCCATCCATCCAAACCCCATTGTGTGTTTCAAGAGCTTGGAGCTTAACCACTTGGAAGAACACACTAAACCCCTCTCAAATCCAAGGTTTTTATCTTCCCTAGCCTTGTGCTAGTAGTAAGCTTCTTAACCTTGCTTTGATCATTAATATTCATGTATGTGTTCTTAGAAGCAAGTTGTACATGAAGGGTTAAAATGTGGTTTTGAAACATAAGCTTTAATAGATTTTACATGAGTAAAATGGATAATTAAAGATATGTAAATGGATCATGGATTTGATGATAATGATGTAGTGTTTCTTAAAAGTTATAAAATCTACACATACACCATGTAGGATGATGATTTGAATATGATTTGTGAAAGAAACTTGATTATATTAAAAGGTAGTTTTAACCATCATGAAATGATCATCTAAGGTATAAAATAAGATGGAATGTGTTAGGAAATCATAAATATAGAAGTTACCATATTAAAGTTTACTCACTTAGATAAGTAAAATTGGGATATTATGGACAAATACACAAAACACACATACTAGTAGCCTTATTTATGAAATATAAGACTATTGGAAGTGATATGATGTAAAAATAACATAACATTAAAAAGATGAATCTTCAAAGTCCACTAAATTGGGAGAAAAATGCTAACTTTGGAAGTTAGGATGGAAAAATGCAACATTTGAAAGTTAAGGGACTAATGTTGTAACTTTGAAAGTTAGGGGACTAACATGAATATTTTAGAAACTATTAGTCCAAAAATACAACAATGGAAAGTTTGGTGTCAAAAGTATAAATAATAATTTCCCAAGGATAGTTTAGTAAACATTAGTAAACTACTCATGTATTTTGTATAAAAAGGGTATTTTTATAAAAATGGAAGTTATAAAAAATATGGACTTGTATTAACATAATGATTTTATAAAAATAGAGATTTTTATAAAAATGTTAAACAAAAGTAAAAACTTGAGAAACTTACACAAAAATGAACACTTTTATATAAATGGGAATATAAAAGTGTTGGAAACATTTTTGTATATAAGTTAACAAGTTGGGTTAAAAATACAAACATATTTTTAAACTTTCCAAGTAATGTGTGTTAGGAATTAGAAATATGAATAATATTTCTATAAAACACATATTGGGAAAGACTTGGGAAAAATTAACTATACAAGTTAAGATATCGGACTAAGACATGTTAACGAACAATAAACGGACAAAACAAGAAAAAAATGCCATTGCGGCAAGATAAGAAAATATATATTTTAGTAAGTAAAATATATATATAACATGGGTGAAAATTAATTAACACTTTCCTAAGTGTTGGAGAAATTATTCGTGGGAGAAAAACATAACGTAAATGATTAAGACGTTAAGCAAACGTATGGACTTAACAAGGAAAAACTACACGTTTATATATATATATATATATATATATATATGTATGTATGCTCGCCTCGGGTCGGATCGGGTGTTAAGAATATACTACCGAACGACAAGACCTTAGCATATTTATTTGAATGGGAAAATAAACATGCGGCAAAGTGAGTCGGGTCGGATGTTAAAAATATATTATATCGAACGATGCGATCTTAAGTATAATTATTTGAATGGGAAAATAATCATACGTTAACTGAAGTCGAGTCGAGGATAATAATAAACAAGTTAAGGAAATATTGACAAGAATAATATATAACTTGTATGAAAAGGGTAACCCAACGCCAACGAACCTAGGATACGCGTTCAATTAAACGGGAATTGGAATAACTCGTGGTCGGGGAGTTGGGTGTACAACTTGCCAAGGCACATGCACTGTAGGAATTATGACTCATACGTCTAGGACGTTTGTAGGTGCTTGACCACCCATTTGCTATTTTCCCTTGTGAGCCAGACAACAGATTCAGGTGAGTCTCACGGCCGCATTTTAAACTGCTTTTACGTTTTCGGGGGAAAGATATGTTAGGGAAAATGTTTGACGGAATAATTACTTGAGATGTGACCGCCGCTCGGGGTTAAGACCTCTCTTCTATAATCATTTATTCAGGGAAATGAAACCGAAGGAATATTTGAATAGTACTATTGGTGCCTGACAAGGCCCACCCCTAATCGATAGCGTCGATTATGCATCGGCGTATGCTTGGGGTGCACGTATTCGGAAATTAAGTCGTAGGATACCGAGTCACGACTTAGAGCGGGGCATTATTATTGATTGTCTTGGTTTGATTATAGGCTCAAGTAGAATTATAGGAACTTGCAACTCCTATATATTGTCATAACATGGTATTTCCCAAGTGTTTAAGTTTTGGAAACTAAAAACCTGTGAACTCACCAATATTTATATATTGACGAAATTTTAAACATATCTTTCAGGTAACTAGACGGAGACGGGCATGGCGAGCTGGGTCATCGGAATCTCTTATGCGGGCGTCGAGCGCTTTTGCGGGGTTTCACTTTTATTTCCCAAGTATATGGGATATATTTGAGAAACCTCCTTTATTATGTTAAAAACAATTTGGAATTATGTGTAATCTTTAAACATCGTTTTGACGCCTAAATAAATGACCCGTTTTCTTAATTACTTGTGTTTGTGTTAACCTCGACTTTATACGCTTGAACCGTCGCGCCACGTGTTTCCGCCATTGGCGTGGTGTGACAGAAAGTGGTATCAGAGCCAAGGTTATAGCGAACTAGTATATTTTTCTTTAAAAACTAGACTATAACCGGATATGGTTCAAAAGATAAAGTTTTCAAAAATATAAATATATACGAAACGCAATAAAGTAATTTTTCAAAGAAACATTGGGTACGAGGAGATTCCGACCGAGCTAGCCATGGGTATTCTTATGCATTACGTAGTATTAGAAGTTAGGAAGATTACTGTTAATGTACGCCTTAACTATCTAATTAAATAACTCATATGAATTAGTACGGTTCTTTTGCCAGGGATGTCAGACGCGAAAAGCGCCGCACCGAGCTACGACAGTAGCATACAGATCATACCAGCTCCACCACTACCCCCAGCCGACCAGGAGGAGCCCGTGGCTCCAATGCTAGAGGACGCCCCTGCTGAACCTGCGGCCCTTCCCGCACTACCTGAGCCCATACCGCAGGATGGGCTAGCCCCAGCAGGACACATTTTACAGAGTAGCTCCGCCCGTAGCTCTGAGCTACGCAGGGCGGGCATGACGGCGTTCGCTACTGCGAGCCCCCTACCCCTACAGTTGTGGTGTCCACCCCGGAGTGGGCCACTATTTCAAAGCCCCTCATGGCCCCCTTGGCCGAGCTCGTAGCACCTCCCACCGCACCCATGACATTGCCCATCCCCACTTTACCTATGCTGCCACCCCACCCCGAGATGCCTACCATGCCCTTACCCGCACCATACACTTTAGGTGCCGGGGCCCCCTTTATGATGACACCACCTGCACCATACCCTCTGGGTACAGGAGACCCATACCAGATGCCACCCCACTTCACCCCCGGGCTACTGGGTTTTGCCCAGCCATTCGCCCCCTTACCGATGCAAGACCAGGTCGGCCCATCCCAGCCGACATACCCCGACATACCCGGGCCATCACAGCCCCACGGGATAGCACCATTGTCCGGACCGGCTTGGTCCTCAGCGATTTCATTGGAGAGAGATCTCCAGACTCTCACCGACACGGTGCAGCGCACCGTGAACCAGATGGAGCAGCAGGCCCGACTTATGTGGGCCCGGATCATTGATGCCAGAGATGCACTGGCGCATTACGCCGAGGAGTTACTGCGCATGGACGCGCATTGCGGGATTACAGGCGACGCGCATTTTGCGCACCGCCAGTTCTTGTATGAGCGCATTATGACGATCAGTATGTCCATTAGCATGTACGCTCCTCAGTATCAGTATCCACCACCACCACAGTAGAGACATTCCAGAGACGCTTGAAGAATCACTTGCAGATGTATATAGTAGTAGTAGTATGGTAGCGTAGCACGGGTTATAGCACTCGTTTGCATTTTGCCCAGCCGTGCGGGTGTGCCGGCATATGACATGATGTTTTTATTATTTCAGAACGATGTATGAGGGATGTTATCCCCTATTTTGTTATTGTAAACAAAGCATTGTACTCGTACTATTGAAATTAATGAAAAATCTTATTGTTATGATGGTGAAATATGTTGTTGTATAACTGTGATTGTCTACGATTATTATTACTTACTCTATATATTGTGATGTGTGTGATTGTGTGGTGATGTTGTGTTGATTATTATGTTCATGTGATGAGTTGCTACTTATGCTTTGTGTATGACAATATTCGTGTAAATGTTCGTCAAATTAACCTTTAATATTTATTATTGAAGAAAAATGGCACCGGCTACCCGGAGCAACAGTGGCAACGACGGGTTGCCCACAACACCCGCCGAACTCGAAACACTAGTCTCGGAGCGTATAGCCCGAGCCATCGCGGAACACGAAGCCGCCCGCTCTGAGCGATCGCGGGATAGGACTGGGAGCGACCGACGTGAGACCTCCCCTACTGGTAAGAGGTTTATGAATAAATGAAAAAGCAATGGGAGATTATCATAAAACTCCTATCCCATAATAACATACTACCTTATTATTGCAAAAACGGCCTCGCGAGAGCGTGGCTGCACTTTCAAGGCCTTTTTGGACTGTAAGCCGATCAATTTTAGCGACACAGAGGGATCCGTCGGACTAGTTAAATGGTTCGAAAAGACCGAGGCAGTGATCCGCATCAGTGGTTGTACCCCTCGACAAACAGTCATGTACTCCACGAACTTATTCCTGGATCAAGCGCTAACTTGGTGGAACAGCCAAGTACAGTCACTGGGAGATGATGCTGCTTACTCCCTACCATGGTTGGAATTAAAGGAACTCATGATCGCCGAATACTGCCCGGCGAGTGAGGTACAGAAACTAGAAACCGAATTCTGGAACCTTACCATGGTTGGAGCAGACGTGGCTGGGTACACGTCCAGATTCCATGACCTCTCCCGACTAGTACCACGCTTGGTTACCCCGGAGAGCAAGAAGATAGAGTGGTACCTATTCGGACTGGCGCCACAAATACGCAGCATGGTCACTTTTTCCAAGCCCACGACCATGCGCGAGGCAATCAATCTCGCTCTGAGCCTCACCGAAGATGCTATTCGAATGGGCACCTTAATCCGGAAGGTTTTGGGATTAATAATTTCTGAGTCCAGCAGCGTGGAGGGTAAAAATCTGGGGACAAGTTCAGTAGTTGGGACGAATGATCTAGGGAATAAACCAAGGTTTGGGAAACGTAAGCGTAGTGAAGGGAAGAAGGATGGATCATCGGGTAATGCGAACAAGAAGGGAAGTGGGTATGTAGCCACAGGACGTGGAAATGGTGGGAAACAAGGTAATCAGGGGAAAAACAACGGGATAATTTGTGGGAAATGCCACCGCTCGGGGCACAAGACAGAAGATTGCAGGTCGGGAGCACCGAAGAATGGAGGAACAATACCCTGCTTCATGTGCGGGTCACTTGACCATTGGAAGAGGGATTGCCCCAAGCTTAACAACCAAGCCCGCGGGCGGGCATTTGTGATTGGAGCCGGTGATGCACGACAGGACCCCAACGTGGTCACTGGTACGTTCCCTCTAAATGGCCATTATGCTTCTGTATTATTTGATACTTGTGCCGATTTTAGCTTCGTATCCATTGAGTTTAAAAGATTACTTGGGCTAAAAACTAGTAAACTAGATATACCCTACTGTATAGAACTGGCTAATGGAAAAAGTATTGAAACAAGAGAAGTAGCGAAAGATTGTAAGTTGGATCTCTGTGGGTACGAATTTGGGATTGATCTCTTGCCGGTTGTGCTGGGTAGTTTTGACATAGTCATTGGCATGGACTGGTTATCCGCACATCGTGCTATCATTGTCTGCAACGATAAAATAATTCAAGTCCCCCTCGCAAGCGGTGAAACTCTCTTAATTCAAGGGGAAAGGCGTGGGACGCCATTAAGAATTATTTCAAGCATGAAGGCTCGAAAGTGTTTAAGGAAAGGCCTTGTCGCATTCTTGGCACACGTTGTGGACAAGAAAGCCGACGAGTGGAAGTTGGAAGACATTCCGATAGCTAGAGATTTTCCTGATGTATTCCCAGAAGATTTGCCGGGGTTGCCACCACCTCGACAAGTCGAGTTCCGCATCGACCTCGTTCCTGGAGCTGCTCCCGTGGCACGATCGTCATACCGCCTAGCTCCATCTGAGATGCAGGAGCTATCCAGCCAGCTGCAAGAATTGCTGGACAAGGGTTTCATAAGACCGAGTTTCTCACCTTGGGGAGCTCTCGTCTTATTCGTAAAGAAGAAGGATGGCACCTTTCGCATGTGCATCGACTATCGGGAGCTGAACAAACTAAACATTAAAAATCGCTATCCTCTCCCCAGGATCGACGATTTATTTTGATCAACTCCAAGGATCCAGCTTCTACTCCAAGATTGATCTAAGGTCCGGCTATCACCAGTTGCGTATCCAAGAAGAGGATGTGCCAAAAACAGCTTTCAGGACCCGATATGGGCACTATGAATTTTTGGTAATGCTGTTCAGCTTAACCAACGCACCGGCGGTTTTCATGGACCTGATGAACTGCGTGTGTAAGCCATACTTGGATAAATTTGTCATCGTTTTTATTGATGATATCTTGATCTATTCGCGCACTAAAGAAGACCACGAGAATCACCTCCGATTAATCCTTGAAGTACTACGCAAAGAAAAGCTCTATGCTAAGTTCTCAAAGTGTGACTTTTGGATTCGAGAGGTTCACTTCCTAGGCCACGTGGTGAATGAAAAGGGCATACATGTCGATCCCGCCAAGATCGAGGCAATTAAAAATTGGGAAGCCCCTCGAACTCCTACCGAAGTGCGACAATTTCTTGGCCTTGCGGGTTACTACAGAAGGTTCATCGAGAACTTTTCTAAGATAGCACAATCTTTAACCATGTTAACCCAAAAGGATAAGAAGTTCGAGTGGACGGAAAAGCAAGAAGCGGCGTTCCAATTGCTAAAAGATAAGTTATGTGGCGCTCCGATACTATCACTCCCCGATGGTACGGAGGATTTTGTGGTTTACTGTGACGCCTCTCATCAAGGCTTGGGTTGCGTGTTAATGCAACGAGAAAAGGTGATAGCGTATGCTTCCAGACAACTGAAAACCCATGAGAAAAACTACACTACACATGATTTGGAATTGGGTGCAGTGGTATTCGCTCTCAAGATATGGAGGCATTACTTATATGGGACCAAATGCACAATCTTCACTGATCATAAGAGTTTGCAACACATCTTTGATCTGAAGGATTTGAACATGCGACAACGGCGATGGGTTGAATTATTAAACGATTACGATTGTGAGATAAAGTACCATCCCGGTAAGGCGAACGTTGTGGCCGACGCCTTAAGTCGCAAGGAACGGGTTAAGCCGTTGCGTGTCCGAGCTTTGGGTCTAACTATCCACACGAATCTGACTGATCGAATTCGTGAAGCTCAAATTAACGCTCTTAAACCTGAGAATGTCAAAGGGGAAAGATTGCGAAAGATGGTTGATTCGCTGGAACCAAAGGCGGACCAGACCCTATATTTCATGAATAGAATTTGGGTTCCAGTGTATGGTGGGTTGCGTGAGCTAGTACTGGCCGAAGCTCACAGTTCTAGATATTCGGTTCACCCTGGTGCAGACAAGATGTTCCACGATTTGAAGGAACTTTATTGGTGGCCAAATTTCAAAAGAGATATAGCGGCTTATGTTGCGCGATGTTTAACCTGTGCAAAGGTCAAGGCCGAACATCAGAGACCCTCCGGCTTCCTCCAGCAACCGGAGATACCTGAATGGAAATGGGAGCAAATTTCCATGGATTTCATTACCAAGTTACCCAAGACAACAAGCGGCCATGACATGATTTGGGTAATTGTTGATCGTTTGACAAAATCCGCACACTTCCTTCCAATTCGCGAAACGGACAAGTTGGAGAAACTGACCCGTTTGTACATTAAGGAAGTGGTGTCGAAGCATGGTGAACCTATCTCCATCATCTCCGATCGAGATAGTCGTTTCACCTCAAGGTTTTGGGAAAGTTTGAATGAAGCCCTCGGTACTCGGCTTGACATGAGTACCGCGTATCACCCCCAAACTGATGGTCAAAGTGAACGAACCATCCAGACCTTAGAAGATATGTTACGGGCATGTGCGATTGATTTCGGTGGTAATTGGGATACACACTTGCCATTGGTAGAATTTTCTTAAAACCCTAGAAGATATGTTACGGGCATGTGCGATATATACGTTAGCATTTATTATTTTTGTCGCATTATTGAAACCCTAATACTATATATATATATATATATATATATATATATATATATATATTATATATGTGGTTATGTGTTTAATATATCAAAAAAATAAATAATAATCTGCTCTAGCCGGGGTTCGAACCCACGCCAAAGCCCAAGCCAACACAACACTCAACCAACTGGGCTAAGCCATCAACCTGATTAAACCCAGACGCGTTTTAATTTTATACTTGTTTTCAATTCATCACAGTTGACTTGATAAGTCAACTGTGATCACGTGTATGTATAATCAAACCATATTAATTCGTGATTGATCCAAATTTGGTAAACTTATTTGATTTCCGGCCTTGTATGATCTGTATACACGTCAATTAACCATAAACCATTGACCAATTTTGAATCTATACGCGGTTGACATTTAATCATAGGTCAACTTACCAATTAACCCAACCCATCAATCCCCACTATAAATTGATCATCTACGAACCTTTGAAACTCGCTCACACTCTCTTCTCCACCTCCAATTATTCTGAAACATCTCTGATAATTATCAAACTATACGCTGTTTGACTTTTGGCTTGACCGGGCAAACGAACACAATACAACACTGTAAGTCCAATTGTTTTTGTGGGTTTTGTTAGTCGGCAACCATACAACAAAAACCCTAACATTAATCGGGTTCAAAATGTATGGTTTGTCTGATTGAAAAATCTAGGGTTCGTAATTTAGAATTGGGGATAAACTGGATTGGCACAGCGTATTTATTTTATTTAATCTGGGGATTGTCACAACCACAGGCCTAGGCCAAGTGGTTGTGACCATGGTCTATAACCCTGAGCACCCGGGTTCGAGTCCGGCTTCGGCCACTCTTTTTGTTTCTTTTATTTTTTTTTAACAACAAATCCTATTATATATATATATTACATTTAAAACTTATAAATTTATTTTTAAATATTATAACTATTTTATAAATTCTAAAAAAATTATATTTATTAAATCTGAGATAAAAGTTTTATTTACAATTTTTATTTTTCAAAAATTCATTTATTTAATATTTATAATAATTAAATCAATTTTATACTATTATATTTATAAAAATCTATTAAAATATCAAAAAAATTTTATTAAATTCTCCAAAAATTATCCTGAGTTTGTATAAAGTTAAACCTTACTGAAATAAATTTTAATTCGGAAAAATCATTTATTTTATATTTTTAATCAATTTTTGTTAGATTTAATCATAATTAAATCATAATAAATTCAATTTTCATTATTTTTGCACCAAAATTTTATACAAATTATTTTTAAATATTTAGAACAGAAATATGATTTTTAAAATAGAAATTCTTTAATTTTAGTATTTTTAAATATTAAAGTTAAATATTGGCAATTTGTAATAAATAGATTTAAAAATCTATTTTAAATGAAATAATTTTATAAAAATTATTTTTATACTTCAAACACTTTATTGTATACAATCTAAATTCAAATTTTATAAAAAGACTTTCTTTTATTTAATTATCAAATTTCCCTTTATTTAATCAACATTTTATTTTAAATTCAACAATTGGATATCCCCAAATCGAAACCCTAGGATACACTTGTAAGTTAATTAGACTTAGACTTATTATTTATTACCTTATTATAGGGTGATATTTGGCATTATTTTGGGCAACATTATTATTTCATCTTTTCAAGAAGTTTAACATTTGCTAAGGTGAGTTTTACATAGCCCCTTTTATTTATCACCATTTTTGGGGTGAAACATGTTATAACATCATTATTGCAATTCAATCATCAATGTGTCTATGTGTTTTCTATGTTGCATTATGTCTTGAGCATGATTAGAGTAAACATCATTCTAGCATAATCATTAACTCCGTACAAGCCGACGGTATACATTGATAGATCTACTGGACTGACAATCCCACCTGGATACGTGCCTCCTACAAAGGTTGCGTGGGTGTTTGTTATCGCATAACATATTCAATTGGACCATGAGCGTATGGTATGTATCATATTATAACAGTCATCAGGGTTGATTATGCACTCGATTTATTTCTAGTATGTTCTCACATGTGGGCTAGATTGACATGCCACATGAATTGCACAACATTTTTATTCATTTTATTATCAAAAACCTATGTAATTCTCACCAACTTTTGTTGACCCAAAATACTTTCAAAATTAACATGTTTCAGGTAACAATGAAGCTGAGGCTTGAGTTAGCATGAGGATTTAACATGAAGTTTTATTTGAAGTTATTGAAGTTTTGTTATTTGATATCATGTATTGAATTCCTAGACATCATTATATATTTGGATATTATGTTTGAATAAATTATTTAAAATTTATATTATACCATGTGCTACTGAAATAATCATCAATACGTGGCACCCCGATGTTTCCGCCATCGGTTGGGGTGTTACAGATTGGTATCAGAGCCTTGGTTATAGGGAATTAGGTTATTAGAAATAATCTAGACTATAACCTTAGGGACTTAAACAGTACTTGCTTCTCCTATTTGTAACCCTAATTGCTTCCCTAATCCTATCCTTATCCTATGCCTTATATAACCCTAAACCTACATGTGACTACTCTTATTTGTCTGCTGCAATCCTGATCCACCATTAGATTAATAGGAAAAAATCCTCAGGTTTAACCTGAACCCCCTTGAGATCTCGTCGAAGTTCTTGATTTTAATAACGAACACGTGCAATCTGGAAGGGTGAACGCCTGTATTCTGAGTCTTCTGTCTAGGCTGGCATTGCGCATATATCCCAATCAGACGAGGGACCCGGATGCCTACATGGGAATTCTCGGGATGAGTGTTCACTTATAGGCTAAAGCATGTCTTCATATGTTATTAGAATTTAGAATCTTTGATAAGTCAACGTTTTCGTTTATTCGTTTTAATTAATGAATAAATGATTACATTCCTTATATAAACTCTCATTCATTTCATTGTGTCTATTACAGATCATGCCTCCTCGTCGCAGCACTCGCAACAGCAATGGTGAGAACCACGATGAAGGTGGTGACAACCACAACCATGACCAAGTTCCTAACCACAACAACAATGGGTTCGATGCTCAACTGGCTGCGATCATTTCTCAACAAATGGCGCAGCAAATCGCAACTCTGGTTCCCAATTTACTCGCTCAGGTCATCCAAATGAACGGCAACGGGAATGGTCACGGCAACGGGAACGGGAACGGCAATGGCAATGGAAATGGACCCCAAGCCTGCACCCTTAAGCATTTCAACTCTTGTAACCCTCCAAAGTTTAGTGGTGAAGAAGGAGCTACAGGACTCCTCCAATGGTTTGAGGGTATTGAGAATACCTTCATCAACAGTGAATGCCCCAACAACTTCAAGGTTCGTTACGCCATGAGTGTTCTCCATAAACGAGCACTCACATGGTGGAATGAAGAAAAGCGTACTCGTGGGGCCGAGGTTGCTCTTGCTATGACATGGGACCAAGTCAAGGAGGTCATGAAGGAAGAGTTTTGTCCTCGCAATGAAGTTAAGAAGCTTGAGGATAAGTTCCACACCTTAGCTCAAGATAGTGGGGAAAACCTTGCCTACAACACCCGCTTTCATGAGCTTAGCTTATTGTTGCCCCACAAAGTTACTCCTCTGCCGGTAGCCATCGAGAAGTACATCGGTGGTCTGCCCATGCAAATCCAGGACACCGTTTGGGGTAGAAATCCTGCAACTTTGGAAGAGGCCAAACGTCTAGCGGCCACTCTTACTGATAATCACGTGAAGAACGGTACTCTCTTCCGCAAGGGCACTAAGAAGACGGTTGCCAAAGACACTCCACAGCCTGCAATTGAAGTCAAGCCTGAGACCTCAAGCAACAAAAAGCGCAAGGCTAGAAACTATATGGTTGCTGCTACTCCACCTGCTGCCCAAAACCCAGCCAAGAAACCATACACCGGACCTCACCCTTTGTGCAACACTTGCAAGTACCATCATCCAGCACAGGTGCCATGTCGTTTCTGTACTAAGTGTCAAAGATATGGTCACCTGGTGAACGTCTGTCGAGCCCCTCCTACTACCCAAGACAACAACAACCCAGCTCCCAACCAACAAAACAACAGGCCTACTCGTGGTCAATGCTACGAATGTGGCAACCCTAACCACTACATCAACAATTGCCCTAATCGTTACCGGAACCAAAATCAAAACCAGAACCGCAACCAGAACCAAGGTGCTCGAGGTCGCGCCTACCATCTCAACGCTAACCAGGCTCGTGACAACAACGAAGTGGTGAATGGTACGTTTCTCATTAATAACCACTATGCATCCATATTATTTGATTCGGGAGCTGATAAGTCATTTGTGTCACTGAAGTTTGAACCTTTACTTAACTTACCCCACACTAATCTAGAAGAACCTTTCGTGGTAGAGGTAGCTAACGGGAAGTCTATTTCGATCGACTCTATTATTCGTAACTGCTTGTTGAACCTCGACGATCATACCTTCCCTATCGATCTCATCTCCATGCATCTTGGTAGTTTTGATGTTATAGTAGGCATGGACTGGTTGTCAACTCATCGTGCCGAAATTCTGTGCTTCGAGAAAGTCATACGCATTCCTCTCGAATCTGGTGAGATTTTGAAGATCTATGGTGAGAAACCCTGTGGCGAGCTTAAGCTTATGTTTTGTACTACTGCCCAAAAGTACTTACGAAAGGGGTATACAGCCTTCTTAGCTAACGTGATAGAGAAGAAGGACAAAGGCAAAAGTATCCAAGACATTCCTATTATTCGAGACTATCCTGAAGTCTTTCCAGAAGATTTACCTGGTCTGCCTCCTGCTCGATAAGTGGAATTTCGTATTGATCTTGTTCCTGGTGCTAATCCTGTCGCTAAAGCTCCTTATCGTCTTGCACCCTCTGAGATGCAAGAACTTGCCAGTCAATTACAGGAACTTTCTGATAAAGGGTTCATTCGCCCTAGTTCTTCTCCATGGGGAGCCCCTGTCTTGTTCGTTAAAAAGAAGGATGGTTCTCTTAGAATGTGTATTGACTACCGTGAACTCAACAAACTCACCATCAAGAATCGTTATCCACTTCCTAGGATTGACGATCTCTTCGATCAACTTCAAGGAGCAACCCACTTCTCGAAGATTGATCTCCGTTCTGGTTATCATCAGCTTAGAGTCCACGATGAAGATATTCCCAAGACAGCTTTTCGCACACGCTATCGTCACTATGAATTCATGGTTATGCCTTTTGGGTTGACCAATGCTCCCGCAGTATTTATGGATTTGATGAATCGGGTTTGTAGACCCTATCTCGACAAATTCGTGATCGTTTTCATCGATGATATTTTGATTTACTCTAAATCAAAATCCGATCACGAGCAACATCTTCACTCTATCTTGAATCTCCTAAAGAAAGAACAACTGTATGCCAAGTTCTCAAAATGTGAATTTTGGCTTAAGGAAGTTCAATTTTTGGGACATGTCATTGATATGAACGGAATTCATGTTGATCCCGCAAAGATCGAAGCTGTGAAGAATTGGAGTGTTCCTACCACTCCAACGGAAGTCCGTTCTTTCCTTGGTTTGGCTGGTTATTATCGACGATTCATCGCCAATTTCTCCAAGATCGCTGTTCCTCTCACTACCTTAACTCACAAGGGTAAACCCTATGAGTGGGGACTTAAGCAAGAGGAAGCATTCGAAACTCTTAAGCTGAAACTCTGTGAAGCTCCTGTCTTGTCTCTACCTGATGGTAATGATGATTTCGTGGTCTACTGTGATGCATCGAACCAGGGTCTTGGTTGTGTTCTCATGCAATGAGGAAAGGTTATTGCTTATGCGTCTCGACAACTCAAGACTCACGAAAAGAATTATACCACTCATGATCTTGAATTGGGCGCTGTTGTCTTTGCACTCAAGATTTGGAGACATTATCTTTATGGGACCAAATGTGTGGTGTTCACGGACCACAAAAGTCTCCAACATGTCTTCGATCAAAAGAATCTTAACATGAGGCAACGACGTTGGGTTGAATTACTTAACGACTATGATTGCGAAATTCGCTACCACCCTGGCAAGGCGAATGTTGTGGCTGACGCACTTAGTCGTAAAGAGCGTGTCAAACTACAATGTGCGAGAGTTCGTACTGATCTTCAAGATCGCATTCTCCAGGCTCAACACACATCAGTCACCCAAGGTAACATGTACGATGAAATGTCTTGTGGTGCTGAAACTCAACTTGAAACCAAACCCGATGGTCTCCTTTATTTCCTTAATCGACTGTGGATTCCCGACCGTGATGATCTTCGTACTTTTCTCATGAACGAGGCTCATAAGACTCGTTATTCTATTCATCCTGGAGCTGACAAGATGTACCAAGATCTTCGTTATTCTTATTGGTGGCCTGGTATGAAGAAAG
Source organism: Ambrosia trifida (assembly GCA_028751855.1). Taxonomy (NCBI): domain Eukaryota; kingdom Viridiplantae; phylum Streptophyta; class Magnoliopsida; order Asterales; family Asteraceae; genus Ambrosia; species Ambrosia trifida. The sequence goes on along the minus strand of CM054124.1, from coordinate 147,221,946 downwards.
ACATTGCTCTTTTCGTTGCAAAATGTCTCACTTGTTCCAAAGTCAAGGCTGAACATCAACGACCATCTGGTATGCTTGAACAACCAGAGATTCCTGTCTGGAAATGGGAGAGCATAGCTATGGATTTCATCACCAAACTCCCTCGTACACCCAAAGGTTTCGACAGTATTTGGGTAATCGTCGATCGTTTGACCAAGTCAGCTCACTTCCTACCTATTCGTGAGAAGTATTCTGTGGAAAGGTTGGCAAAGATGTACGTAAGTGAAATCGTATGTCGTCACGGTATACCTTTAGACATTATTTCTGATCGCGATGGGCGTTTCACCTCTCACTTTTGGGAGTCTCTACAAGATGCTTTGGGTACCAAGTTGAACCTGAGCACTGCTTATCACCCTCAAACTGATGGTCAGACTGAACGAACCATCCAGACACTTGAGGACATGCTCAGGGCATGTGTCATCGATTTTGGTGGCGCATGGGATTCTCATCTTCCTTTGGTTGAGTTTTCATACAACAACAGTTATCACGCCAGCATTAACATGGCTCCTTTTGAGGCACTCTATGGTCGGAAATGTCGTTCACCTGTCTGTTGGACTGAGGTTGGTGAAGCTCGTATTACTGGACCCGAACTAATCCAGGAAACCACAGACAAAATTCAACTCATTCAGGATAATCTTCTCAAGGCTAGAAGTCGCCAAAAGAGTTATGCTGATAAACGTCGTAAACCCTTGGAATTTCAAGTTGGGGACCTTGTACTACTTAAGGTATCCCCTTGGAAAGGAGTAATTCGTTTCGGTAGAAAGGGAAAACTAGCTCCTCGATACGTAGGCCCCTTCAAAATTCTTGACAGAGTTGGAAAAGTGGCTTACAAACTTGAACTTCCACCTGAGCTAAGCAATGTTCATCCGACCTTCCATGTTTCGAATCTCAAGAAATGCTTAGCAGATGAGAACCTTCATGTTCCTCTTGAGGATGTGCAAATCGATGAAAGCATGCACATTATCGAGAAACCCGTCGAGATTGTTGATACTGGAGTCGAGAAACTCAAGCGCAGTCGTATTCCGATCGTTAAGGTTCGTTGGGAATCTAAACGAGGCCCAGAGTTCACTTGGGAACGTAAAGACCAGATGAAGTCGAAGTATCCACATCTTTTCCCACCAGACTCTCCAACTCCAACTTCGGGACGAAGTTCCTAAAAGTAGGGGAGACTGTAACATTACGCGTTTAAAACTTGTACGTTACACGGCTATCATTAATAAAAACGTCAAGTTTTATCTTATACGTTAGCATTTATTATTTTTGTCGCATTATTGAAACCCTAATACTATATATATATATATATTATATATGTGGTTATGTGTTTAATATATCAAAAAAAAAAAATAATCTGCTCTAGCCGGGGTTCGAACCCGCGCCAAAGCCCAAGCCAACACAACACTCAACCAACTGGGCTAAGCCATCAACCTGATTAAACCCAAACGCGATTTAATTTTATACTTGTTTTCAATTCATCACAGTTGACTTGATAAGTCAACTGTGATCACGCGTATGTATAATCAAACCATATTAATTCGTGATTGATCCAAATTTGGTAAACTTATTTGATTTCCGGCCTTGTATGATCTGTATACACGTCAATTAACCATAAACCATTGACCAATTTTGAATCTATACGCGGTTGACATTTAATCATAGGTCAACTTACCAATTAACCCAACCCATCAATCCCCACTATAAATTGATCATCTACGAACCTTTGAAACTCGCTCACACTCTCTTCTCCACCTACAATTATTCTGAAACATCTCTGATAATTATCAAACTATACGCTGTTTGACTTTTGGCTTGACCGGGCAAACGAACACAATACAACACTGTAAGTCCAATTGTTTTTGTGGGTTTTGTTAGTCGGCAACCATACAACAGAAACCCTAACATTAATCGGGTTCAAAATGTATGGTTTGTCTGATTGAAAAATCTAGGGTTCGTAATTTAGAATTGGGGATAAACTGGATTGGAACAGCGTATTTATTTTATTTAATCTGAGGATTGTCACAACCACAGGCCTAGGCCAAGTGGTTGTGACCATGGTCTATAACCCTGAGCACCCGGGTTCGAGTCCGGCTTCGGCCACTCTTTTTGTTTCTTTTATTTTTTTTTAACAACAAATCCTATTATATATATATATTACATTTAAAACTTATAAATTCATTTTTAAATATTATAACTATTTTATAAATTCTAAAAAAATTATATTTATTAAATCTGAGATAAAAGTTTTATTTACAATTTTTATTTTTCAAAAATTCATTTATTTAATATTTATAATAATTAAATCAATTTTATACTATTATATTTATAAAAATCTATTAAAATATCAAAACAATTTTATTAAATTCTCCAAAAATTATCCTGAGTTTGTATAAAGTTAAACCTTACTAAAATAAATTTTAATTCGGAAAAATCATTTATTTTATATTTTTAATCAATTTTTGTTAGATTTAATCATAATTAAATCATAATAAATTCAATTTTCATTATTTTTGCACCAAAATTTTATACAAATTATTTTTAAATATTTAGAACAGAAATATGATTTTTAAAATAGAAATTCTTTAATTTTAGTATTTTTAAATATTAACGTTAAATATTGGCAATTTGTAACAAATAGATTTAAAAATCTATTTTAAATGAAATAATTTTATAAAAATTATTTTTATACTTCAAACACTTTATTGTATACATTCTAAATTCAAATTTTATAAAAAGACTTTCTTTTATTTAATTATCAAATTTCCCTTTATTTAATCAACATTTTATTTTAAATTCAACAATTGGATATCCCCAAATCGAAACCCTAGGATACACTTGTAAGTTAATTAGACTTAGACTTATTATTTATTACCTTATTATAGGGTGATATTTGGCATTATTTTGGGCAACATTATTATTTCATCTTTTCAAGAAGTTTAACATTTGCTAAGGTGAGTTTTACATAGCCTCTTTTATTTATCACCATTTTTGGGGTGAAACATGTTATAACATCATTATTGCAATTCAATCATCAATGTGTCTATGTGTTTTCTATGTTGCATTATGTCTTGAGCATGATTAGAGTAAACATCATTCTAGCATAATCATTAACTCCGTACAAGCCGACGGTATACATTGATAGATCTATTGGACTGACAATCCCACCTGGATACGTGCCTCCTACAAAGGTTGCGTGGGTGTTTGTTATCGCATAACATATTCGATTGGACCATGAGTGTATGGTATGTATCATATTATAACAGTCATCAGGGTTGATTATGCACTCGATTTATTTCTAGTATGTTCTCACATGTGGGCTAGATTGACATGACACATGAATTGCACTACATTTTTATTCATTTTATTATCAAAAACCTATGTAATTCTCACCAACTTTTGTTGACCCAAAATACTTTCAAAATTAACATGTTTCAGGTAACAATGAAGCTGAGGCTTGAGTTAGCATGAGGATTTAACATGAAGTTTTATTTGAAGTTATTGAAGTTTTGTTATTTGATATCATGTATTGAATTCCTAGACATCATTATATATTTGGATATTATGTTTGAATAAATTATTTAAAATTTATATTATACCATGTGCTACTGAAACAATCATCAATACGTGGCACCCCGATGTTTCCGCCATCGGTTGGGGTGTTACATAGATCTCCGCTATGTTGGGCTGAAGTTGGAGAAAAACAACTTACCGGGCCCGAAATTGTTCAAGATACGACAGACAAGGTCTTTTTGATAAAGGAACGTCTCAAAGCGGCCCGTGACTGACAGAAAAGCTACGCTGATATGAGGCGAAAACCTTTAGAATTTCAAGTCGGAGACAGGGTCCTACTAAAAGTGTCACCTTGGAAAGGTGTCGCGCGCTTTGGAAAGCACAGAAAGCTGAACCCACGATATGTTGGACCGTTCGAAATCTTGTCCAGGGTAGGCCCGGTGGCATACAAGCTCAAGTTGCCTCAAGAGCTTAGTGGAATACATGACACGTTTCACGTGTCTAATTTGAAAAAGTGCCTATCCGACGAAACTCTCATCATCCCTGCGGATGAAATTCACATTGACGACAAGTTACACTTTGTCGAAGAACCAATCGAGGTGACCGATTGGAAGGTCCAGAAACTGAGGCGTAGCAAGATCAGATTGGTCAAAGTGCGCTGGAATGCCAAGCGTGGACCGGAATTCACGTGGGAGAGGCTGAACCGGATGAAGCAAAAATATCCCGCCCTATTCGAGAAGACACCTATACTGGAGAACTCGAAGTGAATTCCGGGACGGAATTCTCTTAACGGGGGGAGAATGTAACAACAGGCAAAAATAAGGTAATTCCGTACTAATTAATTAATATATGATTAACGTAATTAAATGCAATTATGTGTTGATTATTTATCAAGGCCTTAGGAAATAGCAATTTCCAAATAATGCATAGGAGTGCATACGTTTAATAGGATCATGTGAGAATAAACTATCCGGTATGGACGTTGGCGATTACCCGGTAAAAATTAAATAAACGAAAAGGATCCCGGACACCCAGGATATAAAATAAAGGGTATTTTCACAAAATATAATGAGTTTTGGAACTCCAAAACCATAAGTGAAAACTTTCCATACAAATCTCCCGGTAACGAATAAAGTGCGCGTACCGCACCCGGTACGCGTATAACTTATAATTTCACCCAACAAAATCCTAAATAACCAATCAACGCTTAAACTAGGCTATGTTTAAGGGTTATTAGAGGCACTTTTAATGTCCAAATAACACGCGGTTAAAACCCAAAAAAATACCCGGACGACGAGGGATTAAACTTAACTTAATAATGGTAAATAATTTGTGTGGTGGACCCCACCTAAACCCTTAAAAGGGCCGCCCTAAAACCATCATGCATAATCTTTTTTTTTGTTTTGTCTAAACATCCTACCTGTGTCCAAAAGATAAGCATGAGGATTAAGCATGCTTGGATATAGATTGTGTAAGACTAGCTAGTACTAAAGCATGCCTAAACCTTACCTTGTGTAAGAAAAAAAATCGGCCAAAGGCCATGAAAAGCCAATACAAAATCATTTCACAAGATCACATTAGTACACACTTGATATTATAAATCTAATGTGGATTATATGGAAGATTACAAACATTTTAGCAAGATTCACAAGCCACCTCCCTCTCTCTCAAATCCCACGGCCAAACACCCCTAATACATAATCTTCCAAGATCATTATTGTACAACACAATCTCTTGAATCTTTGGTAAGATCACATACAATCTAGGAAAGATATTGGAAGGATATTACAAAGTAACATGTGTTAGATACTTGAACATTCAAGATTTCTTCCTTCTTTCTTTCCTTGTGGCCGTAGGTATCACCACACACACACACATTCTTCCTTCAAGTTTAACACTTTCAAATCACTCCCAAACATCCATCCATCCAAACCCCATTGTGTGTTTCAAGAGCTTGGAGCTTAACCACTTGGAAGAACACACTAAACCCCTCTCAAATCCAAGGTTTTTATCTTCCCTAGCCTTGTGCTAGTAGTAAGCTTCTTAACCTTGCTTTGATCATTAATATTCATGTATGTGTTCTTAGAAGCAAGTTGTACATGAAGGGTTAAAATGTGGTTTTGAAACATAAGCTTTAATAGATTTTACATGAGTAAAATGGATAATTAAAGATATGTAAATGGATCATGGATTTGATGATAATGATGTAGTGTTTCTTAAAAGTTATAAAATCTACACATACACCATGTAGGATGATGATTTGAATATGATTTGTGAAAGAAACTTGATTATATTAAAAGGTAGTTTTAACCATCATGAAATGATCATCTAAGGTATAAAATAAGATGGAATGTGTTAGGAAATCATAAATATAGAAGTTACCATATTAAAGTTTACTCACTTAGATAAGTGAAATTGGGATATTATGGACAAATACACAAAACACACATACTAGTAGCCTTATTTATGAAATATAAGTCTATTGGAAGTGATATGATGTAAAAATAACATAACATTAAAAAGATGAATCTTCAAAGTCCACTAAATTGGGAGAAAAATGCTAACTTTGGAAGTTAGGATGGAAAAATGCAACATTTGAAAGTTAAGGGACTAATGTTGTAACTTTGAAAGTTAGGGGACTAACATGAATATTTTAGAAACTATTAGTCCAAAAATACAACAATGGAAAGTTCGGTGTCAAAAGTATAAATAATAATTTCCCAAGGATAGTTTAGTAAACATTAGTAAACTACTCATGTATTTTGTATAAAAAGGGTATTTTTATAAAAATGGAAGTTATAAAAAATATGGACTTGTATTAACATAGTGATTTTATAAAAATAGAGATTTTTATAAAAATGTTAAACAAAAGTAAAAACTTGAGAAACTTACACAAAAATGAACACTTTTATATAAATGGGAATATAAAAGTGTTGGAAACATTTTTGTATATAAGTTAACAAGTTGGGTTAAAAATACAAACATATTTTTAAACTTTCCAAGTAATGTGTGTTAGGAATTAGAAATATGAATAATATTTCTATAAAACACATATTGGGAAAGACTTGGGAAAAATTAACTATACAAGTTAAGATATCGGACTAAGACATGTTAACGAACAATAAACGGACAAAACAAGAAAAAAATGCCATTGCGGCAAGATAAGAAAATATATATTTTAGTAAGTAAAATATATATATAACATGGGTGAAAATTAATTAACACTTTCCTAAGTGTTGGAGAAATTATTCGTGGGAGAAAAACATAACGTAAATGATTAAGACGTTAAGCAAACGTATGGACTTAACAAGGAAAAACTACACGTTTATATATATATATGTATATATATATATATATATATATATATATATATATGTATGTATGCTCGCCTCGGCGAAATATATATATATATGTGTGTGTATGCCGAGCCGACGAAGTCCTAGTATATTTATTTGAATGGGAAAATAAATATACGGCATGGCAAGTCGAATCGGGTGTTAAGAATATACTACCGAACGACAAGACCTTAGCATATTTATTTGAATGGGAAAATAAACATGCGGCAAAGTGAGTCGGGTCGGGTGTTAAAAATATATTATATCGAACGATGCGATCTTAAGTATAATTATTTGAATGGGAAAATAATCATACGTTAAGTGAAGTCGAGTCGAGGATAATAATAAACAAGTTAAGGAAATATTGACAAGAATAATATATAACTTGTATGAAAAGGGTAACCCAACGCCAACGAACCTAGGATACGCGTTCAATTAAACGGGAATTGGAATAACTCGTGGTCGGGGAGTTGGGTGTACAACTTGCCAAGGCACATGCACTGTAGGAATTATGACTCATACGTCTAGGACGTTTGTAGGTGCTTGACCACCCATTTGCTATTTTCCCTTGTGAGCCAGACAACAGATTCAGGTGAGTCTCACGGCCGCATTTTAAACTACTTTTACGTTTTCGGGGGAAAGATATGTTAGGGAAAATGTTTGACGGAATAATTACTTGAGATGTGACCGCCGCTCGGGGTTAAGACCTCTCTTCTATAATCATTTATTCAGGGAAATGAAACCGAAGGAATATTTGAATAGTACTATTGGTGCCTGACAAGGCCCACCCCTAATCGATACGTCGATTATGCATCGGCGTATGCCTGGGGTGCACGTATTCGGAAATTAAGTCGTAGGATACCGAGTCACGACTTAGAGCGGGGCATTATTATTGATTGTCTTGGTTTGATTATAGGCTCAAGTAGAATTATAGGAACTTGCAACTCCTATATATTGTCATAACATGGTATTTCCCAAGTGTTTAAGTTTTGGAAACTAAAAACCTGTGAACTCACCAATATTTATATATTGATGAAATTTTAAACATATCTTTCAGGTAACTAGACGGAGACGGGCATGGCGAGCTGGGTCATCGGAATCTCTTATGCGGGCGTCGAGCGCTTTTGCGGGGTTTCACTTTTATTTCCCAAGTATATGGGATATATTTGAGAAACCTCCTTTATTATGTTAAAAACAATTTGGAATTATGTGTAATCTTTAAACATGGTTTTGACGCCTAAATAAATGACCCGTTTTCTTAATTACTTGTGTTTGCGTTAACCTCGACTTTATACGCTTGAACCGTCGCGCCACGTGTTTCCGCCATTGGCGTGGTGTGACAGAAAGTGGTATCAGAGCCAAGGTTATAGTGAACTAGTATATTTTTCTATAAAAACTAGACTATAACCGGATTTGGTTCAAAAGATAAAGTTTTCAAAAATATAAATATATACGAAACGCAATAAAGTAATTTTTCAAAGAAACATTGGGTACGAGGAGATTCCGACCGAGCTAGCCATGGGTATTGTTATGCATTACGTAGTATTAGAAGTTAGGAAGATTACTGTTAATGTACGCCTTAACTATCTAATTAAATAACTCATATGAATTAGTACGGTTCTTTTGCCAGGGATGTCAGACGCGAAAAGCGCCGCACCGAGCTACGACAGTAGCATACAGATCATACCAGCTCCACCAGCTGAGCCGACGAGCTAGTCGTACTCGACCCAGAGGAGGATGATATGGAGATTGACGCCGCTGTCGGAGACTCAGACGGTGACAGTTCCGAGGAGACGGATCCTAGCGAGGATCCAGAGTGGGCCCCCGCTGGGGACGGCATGGCCGCCGTGGCCAACGTACCGGAGGCACCACAGGCCGACTTGCCCATCATACCACTACCTGTCGCACCACTACCCCCCACCCTATTAGAGCCGCAAGGGATTTCCCTGCAGACTGCGCAGGTCCTTCGAGACCCGCCCCTACCCAGTCCGAGACCATAGAGACCCCCTACGATCGACTTGCTGACATCGATCGCGAGCCAGTACAGATTCCCCGTATTCCCGTCCCTCCGGGCATGAGGCTTGTGCCTCAGGTCCGAGGACGAAACGGGTGGATCTCGGACGACTCGGATGACGAGTCGGTTGCATCTGTGGACCACATAGCTATACCACTACCCCCAGCCGACCAAGAGGAGCCCGTGGCTCCAATGCTAGAGGACGCCCCTGCGGAACCTGCGGCCCTTCCCGCACTACCTGAGCCCATACCGCAGGATGGGCTAGCCCCAGCAGGACACATTTTACAGAGTAGCTCCGCCCGTAGCTCTGAGCTACGCAGGGCGGGCATGACGGCGTTCGCTACTGCGAGCCCCCTACCCCTACAGTTGTGGTGTCCACCCCGGAGTGGGCCACTATTTCAAAGCCCCTCATGGCCCCCTTGGCCGAGCTCGTAGCACCTCCCACCGCACCCATGACATTGCCCATCCCCACTTTACCTATGCTGCCACCCCACCCCGAGATGCCTACCATGCCCTTACCCGCACCATACACTTTAGGTGCCGGGGCCCCCTTTATGATGACACCACCTGCACCATACCCTCTGGGTACAGGAGACCCATACCAGATGCCACCCCACTTCACCCCCGGGCTACTGGGTTTTGCCCAGCCATTCGCCCCCTTACCGATGCAAGACCAGGTCGGCCCATCCCAGCCGACATACCCCGACATACCCGGGCCATCACAGCCCCACGGGATAGCACCATTGTCCGGACCGGCTTGGTCCTCAGCGATTTCATTGGAGAGAGATCTCCAGACTCTCACCGACACGGTGCAGCGCACCGTGAACCAGATGGAGCAGCAGGCCCGACTTATGTGGGCCCGGATCATTGATGCCAGAGATGCACTGGCGCATTACGCCGAGGAGTTACTGCGCATGGACGCGCATTGCGGGATTACAGGCGACGCGCATTTTGCGCACCGCCAGTTCTTGTATGAGCGCATTATGACGATCAGTATGTCCATTAGCATGTACGCTCCTCAGTATCAGTATCCACCACCACCACAGTAGAGACATTCCAGAGACGCTTGAAGAATCACTTGCAGATGTATATAGTAGTAGTAGTATGGTAGCGTAGCACGGGTTATAGCACTCGTTTGCATTTTGCCCAGCCATGCGGGTGTGCCGGCATATGACATGATGTTTTTATTATTTCAGAACGATGTATGAGGGATGTTATCCCCTATTTTGTTATTGTAAACAAAGCATTGTACTCGTACTATTGAAATTAATGAAAAATCTTATTGTTATGATGGTGAAATATGTTGTTGTATAACTGTGATTGTCTACGATTATTATTACTTACTCTATATATTGTGATGTGTGTGATTGTGTGGTGATGTTGTGTTGATTATTATGTTCATGTGATGAGTTGCTACTTATGCTTTGTGTATGACAATATTCGTGTAAATGTTCGTCAAATTAACCTTTAATATTTATTATTGAAGAAAAATGGCACCGGCTACCCGGAGCAACAGTGGCAACGACGGGTTGCCCACAACACCCGCCGAACTCGAAACACTAGTCTCGGAGCGTATAGCCCGAGCCATCGCGGAACACGAAGCCGCCCGCTCTGAGCGATCGCGGGATAGGACTGGGAGCGACCGACGTGAGACCTCTCCTACTGGTAAGAGGTTTATGAATAAATGAAAAAGCAATGGGAGATTATCATAAAACTCCTATCCCATAATAACATACTACCTTATTATTGCAGAAACGGCCTCGCGAGAGCGTGGCTGCACTTTCAAGGCCTTTTTGGACTGTAAGCCGATCAATTTTAGCGGCACAGAGGGATCCGTCGGACTAGTTAAATGGTTCGAAAAGACCGAGGCAGTGATCCGCATCAGTGGTTGTACCCCTCGACAAACAGTCATGTACTCCACGAACTTATTCCTGGATCAAGCGCTAACTTGGTGGAACAGCCAAGTACAGTCACTGGGAGATGATGCTGCTTACTCCCTACCATGGTTGGAATTAAAGGAACTCATGATCGCCGAATACTGCCCGGCGAGTGAGGTACAGAAACTAGAAACCGAATTCTGGAACCTTACCATGGTTGGAGCAGACGTGGCTGGGTACACGTCCAGATTCCATGACCTCTCCCGACTAGTACCACGCTTGGTTACCCCGGAGAGCAAGAAGATAGAGCGGTACCTATTCGGACTGGCGCCACAAATACGCAACATGGTCACTTCTTCCAAGCCCACGACCATGTGCGAGGCTATCAATCTCGCTCTGAGCCTCACCGAAGACGCTATTCGAATGGGCACCTTAATCCGGAAGGTTTTGGGATTAAAAATTTCTGAGTCCAGCAGCGTGGAGGGTAAAAATCTGGGGACAAGTTCAGTAGTTGGGTCGAATGATCAAGGGAATAAACCAAGGTTTGGGAAACGTAAGCGTAGTGAAGGGAAGAAGGATGGATCATCGGGTAATGCGAACAAGAAGGGAAGGGGGTATGTAGCCACAGGACGTGGAAATGGTGGGAAACAAGGTAATCAGGGGAAAAACAACGGGATAATTTGTGGGAAATGCCACCGCTCGGGGCACAAGACAGAAGATTGCAGGTCGGGAGCACCGAAGAATGGAGGAACAAGACCCTGCTTCATGTGCGGGTCACTTGACCATTGGAAGAGGGATTGCCCCAAGCTTAACAACCAAGCCCGCGGGCGGGCATTTGTGATTGGAGCCGGTGATGCACGACAGGACCCCAACGTGGTCACTGGTACGTTCCCTCTAAATGGCCATTATGCTTCTGTATTATTTGATACTGGTGCCGATTTTAGCTTCGTATCCATTGAGTTTAAAAGATTACTTGGGCTAAAAACTAGTAAACTAGATATACCCTACTGTATAGAACTGGCTAATGGGAAAAGTATTGAAACAAGAGAAGTAGCGAAAGATTGTAAGTTGGATCTCTGTGGGCACGAATTTGGGATTTATCTCTTGCCGGTTGTGCTGGGTAGTTTTGACATAGTCGTTGGCATGGACTGGTTATCCGCACATCGTGCTATTGTTGTCTGCAACAGTAAAATAATTCAAGTCCCCCTCGCAAGCGGTGAAACTCTCTCAATTCAAGGGGAAAGGCGTGGGACGCCATTAAGAATTATTTCAAGCATGAAGGCTCGAAAGTGTTTAAGGAAAGGCCTTGTCGCATTCTTGGCACACGTTGTGGACAAGAAAGCCGACGAGTGGAAGTTGGAAGACATTCCGATAGCTAGAGATTTTCCTGATGTATTCCCAGAAGATTTGCCGGGGTTGCCACCACCTCGACAAGTCGAGTTCCGCATCGACCTCGTTCCTGGAGCTGCTCCCGTGGCACGATCGCCATACCGCCTAGCTCCATCTGAGATGCAGGAGCTATCCAGCCAGCTGCAAGAATTGCTGGACAAGGGTTTCATAAGACCGAGTTTCTCACCTTGGGGAGCTCTCGTCTTATTCGTAAAGAAGAAGGATGGCACCTTTCGCATGTGCATCGACTATCGGGAGCTGAACAAACTAAACATTAAAAATCGCTGTCCTCTCCCCAGGATCGACGATTTATTTTGATCAACTCCAAGGATCCAGCTTCTACTCCAAGATTGATCTAAGGTCCGGCTATCACCAGTTGCGTATCCAAGAAGAGGATGTGCCAAAAAACAGCTTTCAGGACCCGATATGGGCACTATGAATTTTTGGTAATGCTGTTCAGCTTAACCAACGCACCGGCGGTTTTCATGGACCTGATGAACCGCGTGTGTAAGCCATACTTGGATAAATTTGTCATCGTTTTTATTGATGATATCTTGATCTATTCGCGCACTAAAGAAGACCACGAGAATCACCTCCGATTAATCCTTGAAGTACTACGCAAAGAAAAGCTCTATGCTAAGTTCTCAAAGTGTGACTTTTGGATTCGAGAGGTTCACTTCCTAGGCCACGTGGTGAATGAAAAGGGCATACATGTCGATCCCGCCAAGATCGAGGCAATTAAAAATTGGGAAGCCCCTCGAACTCCTACCGAAGTGCGACAATTTCTTGGCCTTGCGGGTTACTACAGAAGGTTCATCGAGAACTTTTCTAAGATAGCACAATCTTTAACCATGTTAACCCAAAAGGATAAGAAGTTCGAGTGGACGGAAAAGCAAGAAGCGGCATTCCAATTTCTAAAAGATAAGTTATGTGGCGCTCCGATACTATCACTCCCCGATGGTACGGAGGATTTTGTGGTTTACTGTGACGCCTCTCATCAAGGCTTGGGTTGCGTGTTAATGCAACGAGAAAAGGTGATAGCGTATGCTTCCAGACAACTGAAAACCCATGAGAAAAACTACACTACACATGATTTGGAATTGGGTGCAGTGGTATTCGCTCTCAAGATATGGAGGCATTACTTATATGGGACCAAATGCACAATCTTCACTGATCATAAGAGTTTGCAACACATCTTTGATCTGAAGGATTTGAACATGCGACAACGGCGATGGGTTGAATTATTAAACGATTACGATTGTGAGATAAAGTACCATCCCGGTAAGGCGAACGTTGTGGCCGACCCCTTAAGTCGCAAGGAACGGGTTAAGCCGTTGCGTGTCCGAGCTTTGGGTCTAACTATCCACACGAATCTGACTGATCGAATTCGTGAAGCTCAAATTAACGCTCTTAAACCTGAGAATGTCAAAGGTGAAAGATTGCGAAAGATGGTTGATTCGCTGGAACCAAAGGCGGACCAGACCCTATATTTCATGAATAGAATTTGGGTTCCAGTGTATGGTGGGTTGCGTGAGCTAGTACTGGCCGAAGCTCACAGTTCTAGATATTCGGTTCACCCTGGTGCAGACAAGATGTTCCACGATTTGAAGGAACTTTATTGGTGGCCAAATTTCAAAAGAGATATAGCGGCTTATGTTGCGCGATGTTTAACCTGTGCAAAGGTCAAGGCCGAACATCAGAGACCCTCCGGCTTCCTCCAGCAACCGGAGATACCTGAATGGAAATGGGAGCAAATTTCCATGGATTTCATTACCAAGTTACCCAAGACAACAAGCGGCCATGACATGATTTGGGTAATTGTTGATCGTTTGACAAAATCCGCACACTTCCTTCCAATTCGCGAAACGGACAAGTTGGAGAAACTGACCCGTTTGTACATTAAGGAAGTGGTGTCGAAGCATGGTGTACCTATCTCCATCATCTCCGATCGAGATAGTCGTTTGACCTCAAGGTTTTGGGAAAGTTTGAATGAAGCCCTCGGTACTCGGCTTGACATGTGTACCGCGTATCACCCCCAAACTGATGGTCAAAGTGAACGAACCATCCAGACCTTAGAAGATATGTTACGGGCATGTGCGATTGATTTCGGTGGTAATTGGGATACACACTTGCCATTGGTAGAATTTTCTTAAAACAACAGTTACCATACGAGCATTCAAGCTGCACCTTTTGAAGCTCTATATGGACGCAAGTGTAGATTGTAACATTACGCGTTTAAAACTTGTACGTTACACGGCTATCATTAATAAAAACGTCAAGTTTTATCTTATACGTTAGCATTTATTATTTTTGTCGCATTATTGAAACCCTAATACTATATATATATATTATATATGTGGTTATGTGTTTAATATATCAAAAAAAAAAAAAATCTGCTCTAGCCGGGGTTCGAACCCGCGCCAAAGCCCAAGCCAACACAACACTCAACCAACTGGGCTAAGCCATCAACCTGATTAAACCCAGACGCGTTTTAATTTTATACTTGTTTTCAATTCATCACAGTTGACTTGATAAGTCAACTGTGATCACGCGTATGTATAATCAAACCATATTAATTCGTGATTGATCCAAATTTGGTAAACTTATTTGATTTCCGGCCTTGTATGATCTGTATACACGTCAATTAACCATAAACCATTGACCAATTTTGAATCTATACGCGGTTGACATTTAATCATAGGTCAACTTACCAATTAACCCAACCCATCAATCCCCACTATAAATTGATCATCTACGAACCTTTGAAACTCGCTCACACTCTCTTCTCCACCTCCAATTATTCTGAAACATCTCTGATAATTATCAAACTATACGCTGTTTGACTTTTGGCTTGACCGGGCAAACGAACACAATACAACACTGTAAGTCCAATTGTTTTTGTGGGTTTTGTTAGTCGGCAACCATACAACAAAAACCCTAACATTAATCGGGTTCAAAATGTATGGTTTGTCTGATTGAAAAATCTAGGGTTCGTAATTTAGAATTGGGGATAAACTGGATTGGCACAGCGTATTTATTTTATTTAATCTGAGGATTGTCACAACCACAGGCCTAGGCCAAGTGGTTGTGACCATGGTCTATAACCCTGAGCACCCGGGTTCGAGTCCGGCTTCGGCCACTCTTTTTGTTTCTTTTATTTTTTTTTAACAACAAATCCTATTATATATATATATTACATTTAAAACTTATAAATTTATTTTTAAATATTATAACTATTTTATAAATTCTAAAAAAATTTTATTTATTAAATCTGAGATAAAAGTTTTATTTACAATTTTTATTTTTCAAAAATTCATTTATTTAATATTTATAATAATTAAATCAATTTTATACTATTATATTTATAAAAATCTATTAAAATATCAAAAAAAAATTATTAAATTCTCCAAAAATTATCCTGAGTTTGTATAAAGTTAAACCTTACTGAAATAAATTTTAATTCGGAAAAATCATTTATTTTATATTTTTAATCAATTTTTGTTAGATTTAATCATAATTAAATCATAATAAATTCAATTTTCATTATTTTTGCACCAAAATTTTATACAAATTATTTTTAAATATTTAGAACAGAAATATGATTTTTAAAATAGAAATTCTTTAATTTTAGTATTTTTAAATATTAAAGTTAAATATTGGCAATTTGTAATAAATAGATATAAAAATCTATTTTAAATGAAATAATTTTATAAAAATTATTTTTATACTTCAAACACTTTATTGTATACATTCTAAATTCAAATTTTATAAAAAGACTTTCTTTTATTTAATTATCAAATTTCCCTTTATTTAATCAACATTTTATTTTAAATTCAACAATTGGATATCCCCAAATCGAAACCCTAGGATACACTTGTAAGTTAATTAGACTTAGACTTATTATTTATTACCTTATTATAGGGTGATATTTGGCATTATTTTGGGCAACATTATTATTTCATCTTTTCAAGAAGTTTAACATTTGCTAAGGTGAGTTTTACATAGCCCCTTTTATTTATCACCATTTTTGGGGTGAAACATGTTATAACATCATTATTGCAATTCAATCATCAATGTGTCTATGTGTTTTCTATGTTGCATTATGTCTTGAGCATGATTAGAGTAAACATCATTCTAGCATAATCATTAACTCCGTACAAGCGGACGGTATACATTGATAGATCTATTGGACTGACAATCCCACCTGGATACGTGCCTCCTACCAAGGTTGCGTGGGTGTTTGTTATCGCATAACATATTCAATTGGACCATGAGCGTATGGTATGTATCATATTATAACAGTCATCAGGGTTGATTATGCACTCGATTTATTTCTAGTATGTTCTCACATGTGGGCTAGATTGACATGACACATGAATTGCACAACATTTTTATTCATTTTATTATCAAAAACCTATGTAATTCTCACCAACTTTTGTTGACCCAAAATACTTTCAAAATTAACATGTTTCAGGTAACAATGAAGCTGAGGCTTGAGTTAGCATGAGGATTTAACATGAAGTTTTATTTGAAGTTATTGAAGTTTTGTTATTTGATATCATGTATTGAATTCCTAGACATCATTATATATTTGGATATTATGTTTGAATAAATTATTTAAAATTTATATTATACCATGTGCTACTGAAACAATCATCAATATGTGGCACCCCGATGTTTCCGCCATCGGTTGGGGTGTTACAGATTGGTATCAGAGCCTTGGTTATAGGGAATTAGGTTATTAGAAATAATCTAGACTATAACCTTAGGGACTTAAACAGTACTTGCTTCTCCTATTTGTAACCCTAATTGCTTCCCTAATCCTATCCTTATCCTATGCCTTATATAACCCTAAACCTACATGTGACTACTCTTATTCGTCTGCTGCAATCCTGATCCACCATTAGATTAATAGGACAAAATCCTCAGGTTTAACCTGAACCCCCTTGAGATCTCGTCGATGTTCTAGATTTTAATAACGAACACGTGCAATCTGGAAGGGTGAACGCCTGTATTCTGAGTCTTCTGTCTAGGCTGGCATTGCGCATATATCCCAATCAGACGAGGGACCCGGATGCCTACCTGGGAATTCTCGGGATGAGTGTTCACTTATAGGCTAAAGCATGTCTTCATATGTTATTAGAATTTAGAATCTTTGATAAGTCAACGTTTTCGTTTATTCGTTTTAATTAATGAATAAATGATTACATTCCTTATATAAACTCTCATTCATTTCATTGTGTCTATTACAGATCATGCCTCCTCGTCGCAGCACTCGCAACAGCAATGGTGAGAACCACGATGAAGGTGGTGACAACCACAACCATGACCAAGTTCCTAACCACAACAACAATGGGGTCGATGCTCAACTGGCTGCGATCATTTCTCAACAAATGGCGCAGCAAATCGCAACTCTGGTTCCCAATTTACTCGCTCAGGTCATCCAAATGAACGGCAACGGGAATGGTCACGGCAACGGGAACGGGAATGGCAATGGCAATGGAAATGGACCCCAAGCCTGCACCCTTAAGCATTTCAACTCTTGTAACCCTCCAAAGTTTAGTGGTGAAGAAGGAGCTACAGGACTCCTCCAATGGTTTGAGGGTATTGAGAATACCTTCATCAACAGTGAATGCCCCAACAACTTCAAGGTTCGTTACGCCATGAGTGTTCTCCATAAACGAGCACTCACATGGTGGAATGAAGAAAAGCGTACTCGTGGGGCCGAGGTTGCTCTTGCTATGACATGGGACCAAGTCAAGGAGGTCATGAAGGAAGAGTTTTGTCCTCGCAATGAAGTTAAGAAGCTTGAGGATGAGTTCCACACCTTAGCTCAAGATAGTGGGGAAAACCTTGCCTACAACACCCGCTTTCATGAGCTTAGCTTATTGTTGCCCCACAAAGTTACTCCTCTGCCGGTAGCCATCGAGAAGTACATCGGTGGTCTGCCCATGCAAATCCAGGACACCGTTTGGGGTAGAAATCCTGCAACTTTGGAAGAGGCCAAACGTCTAGCGGCCACTCTTACTGATAATCACGTGAAGAACGGTACTCTCTTCCGCAAGGGCACTAAGAAGACGGTTGCCAAAGACACTCCACAGCCTGCAATTGAAGTCAAGCCTGAGACCTCAAGCAACAAAAAGCGCAAGGCTAGAAACTATATGGTTGCTGCTACTCCACCTGCTGCCCAAAACCCAGCCAAGAAACCATACACCGGACCTCACCCTTTGTGCAACACTTGCAAGTACCATCATCCAGCACAGGTGCCATGTCGTTTCTGTACTAAGTGTCAAAGATATGGTCACCTGGTGAACGTCTGTCGAGCCCCTCCTACTACCCAAGACAACAACAACCCAGCTCCCAACCAACAAAACAACAGGCCTACTCGTGGTCAATGCTACGAATGTGGCAACCCTAACCACTACATCAACAATTGCCCTAATCGTAACCGGAACCAAAACCAAAACCAAAACCAGAACCGCAACCAGAACCAAGGTGCTCGAGGTCGCGCCTACAATCTCAACGCTAACCAGGCTCGTGACAACAACGAAGTGGTGAATGGTACGTTTCTCATTAATAACCACTATGCATCCATATTATTTGATTCGGGAGCTGATAAGTCATTTGTGTCACTGAAGTTTGAACCTTTACTTAACTTACCCCACACTAATCTAGAAGAACCTTTCGTGGTAGAGGTAGCTAACGGGAAGTCTATTTCGATCGACTCTATTATTCGTAACTGCTTGTTGAACCTCGACGATCATACCTTCCCTATCGATCTCATCCCCATGCATCTTGGTAGTTTTGATGTTATAGTAGGCATGGACTGGTTGTCAACTCATCGTGCCGAAATTCTGTGCTTCGAGAAAGTCATACGCATTCCTCTCGAATCTGGTGAGATTTTGAAGATCTATGGTGAGAAACCCTGTGGCGAGCTTAAGCTTATGTTTTGTACTACTGCCCAAAAGTACTTACGAAAGGGGTATACAACCTTCTTAGCTAACGTGATAGAGAAGAAGGACAAAGGCAAAAGTATCCAAGACATTCCTATTATTCGAGACTATCCTGAAGTCTTTCCAGAAGATTTACCTGGTCTGCCTCCTGCTCGACAAGTGGAATTTCGTATTGATCTTGTTCCTGGTGCTAATCCTGTCGCTAAAGCTCCTTATCGTCTTACACCCTCTGAGATGCAAGAACTTGCCAGTCAATTACAGTAACTTTCTGATAAAGGGTTCATTCGCCCTAGTTCTTCTCCATGGGGAGCCCCTGTCTTGTTCGTTAAAAAGAAGGATGGTTCTCTTAGAATGTGTATTGACTACCGTGAACTCAACAAACTCACCGTCAAGAATCGTTATCCACTTCCTAGGATTGACGATCTCTTCGATCAACTTCAAGGAGCAACCCACTTCTCGAAGATTGATCTCCGTTCTGGTTATCATCAGCTTAGAGTCCACGATGAAGATATTCCCAAGACAGCTTTTCGCACACGCTATGGTCACTATGAATTCATGGTTATGCCTTTTGGGTTGACCAATGCTCCCGCAGTATTTATGGATTTGATGAATCGGGTTTGTAGACCCTATCTCGACAAATTCGTGATCGTTTTCATCGATGATATTTTGATTTACTCTAAATCAAAATCCGATCACGAGCAACATCTTCACTCTATCTTGAATCTCCTAAAGAAAGAACAACTGTATGCCAAGTTCTCAAAATGTGAATTTTGGCTTAAGGAAGTTCAATTTTTGGGACATGTCATTGATATGAACGGAATTCATGTTGATCCTGCAAAGATCGAAGCTGTGAAGAATTGGAGTGTTCCTACCACTCCAACGGAAGTCCGTTCTTTCCTTGGTTTGGCTGGTTATTATCGATGATTCATCGCCAATTTCTCCAAGATCGCTGTTCCTCTCACTACCTTAACTCACAAGGGTAAACCCTATGAGTGGGGACCTAAGCAAGAGGAAGCATTCGAAACTCTTAAGCTGAAACTCTGTGAAGCTCCTGTCTTGTCTCTACCTAATGGTAATGATGATTTCGTGGTCTACTGTGATGCATCGAACCAGGGTCTTGGTTGTGTTCTCATGCAACGAGGAAAGGTTATTGCTTATGCGTCTCGACAACTCAAGACTCACGAAAAGAATTATACCACTCATGATCTTGAATTGGGCGCTGTTGTCTTTGCACTCAAGATTTGGAGACATTATCTTTATGGGACCAAATGTGTGGTGTTCACGGACCACAAAAGTCTCCAACATGTCTTCGATCAAAAGAATCTTAACATGAGGCAACGACGTTGGGTTGAATTACTTAACGACTATGATTGCGAAATTCGCTACCACCCTGGCAAGGCGAATGTTGTGGCTGACGCACTTAGTCGTAAAGAGCGTGTCAAACTACAATGTGCGAGAGTTCGTACTGATCTTCAAGATCGCATTCTCCAGGCTCAACACACATCAGTCACCCAAGGTAACATGTACGATGAAATGTCTTGTGGTGCTGAAACTCAACTTGAAACCAAACCCGATGGTCTCCTTTATTTCCTTAATCGACTGTGGATTCCCAACCGTGATGATCTTCGTACTTTTCTCATGAACGAGGCTCATAAGACTCGTTATTCTATTCATCCTGGAGCTGACAAGATGTACCAAGATCTTCGTTATTCTTATTGGTGGCCTGGTATGAAGAAAGACATTGCTCTTTTCGTTGCAAAATGTCTCACTTATTCCAAAGTCAAGGCTGAACATCAACGACCATCTGGTATGCTTGAACAACCAGAGATTCCTGTCTGGAAATGGGAGAGCATAGCTATGGATTTCATCACCAAACTCACTCGTACACCCAAAGGTTTCGACAGTATTTGGGTAATCGTCGATCGTTTGACCAAGTCAGCTCACTTCCTACCTATTCGTGAGAAGTATTCTGTGGAAAGGTTGGCAAAGATGTACGTAAGTGAAATCGTATGTCGTCACGGTATACCTTTAGACATTATTTCTGATCGCGATGGGCGTTTCACCTCTCACTTTTGGGAGTCTCTACAAGATGCTTTGGGTACCAAGTTGAACCTGAGCACTGCTTATCACCCTCAAACTGATGGTCAGACTGAACGAACCATCCAGACACTTGAGGACATGCTCAGGGCATGTGTCATCGATTTTGGTGGCGCATGGGATTCTCATCTTCCTTTGGTTGAGTTTTCATACAACAACAGTTATCACGCCAGCATTAACATGGCTCCTTTTGAGGCACTCTATGGTCGGAAATGTCGTTCACCTGTCTGTTGGACTGAGGTTGGTGAAGCTCGTATTACTGGACCCGAACTAATCCAGGAAACCACAGACAAAATTCAACTCATTCAGGATAATCTTCTCAAGGCTAGAAGTCGCCAAAAGAGTTATGCTGATAAACGTCGTAAACCCTTGGAATTTCAAGTTGGGGACCTTGTACTACTTAAGGTATCCCCTTGGAAAGGAGTAATTCGTTTCGGTAGAAAGGGAAAACTAGCTCCTCGATACGTAGGCCCCTTCAAAATTCTTGACAGAGTTGGAAAAGTGGCTTACAAACTTGAACTTCCACCTGAGCTAAGCAATGTTCATCCAACCTTCCATGTTTCGAATCTCAAGAAATGCTTAGCAGATGAGAACCTTCATGTTCCTCTTGAGGATGTGCAAATCGATGAAAGCATGCACATTATCGAGAAACCCGTCGAGATTGTTGATACTGGAGTCAAGAAACTCAAGCGCAGTCGTATTCCGATCGTTAAGGTTCGTTGGGAATCTAAACGAGGCCCAGAGTTCACTTGGGAACGTAAAGACCAGATGAAGTCGAAGTATCCACATCTTTTCCCACCAGACTCTCCAACTCCAACTTCGGGACGAAGTTCCTAAAAGTAGGGGAGACTATAACATTACGCGTTTAAAACTTGTACGTTACACGGCTATCATTAATAAAAAACGTCAAGTTTTATCTTCTCCACCTCCAATTATTCTGAAACATCTCTGATAATTATCAAACTATACGCTGTTTGACTTTTGGCTTGACCGGGCAAACGAACACAATACAACACTGTAAGTCCAATTGTTTTTGTGGGTTTTGTTAGTCGGCAACCATACAACAAAAACCCTAACATTAATCGGGTTCAAAATGTATGGTTTGTCTGATTGAAAAATCTAGGGTTCGTAATTTAGAATTGGGGATAAACTGGATTGGCACAGCGTATTTATTTTATTTAATCTGAGGATTGTCACAACCACAGGCCTAGGCCAAGTGGTTGTGACCATGGTCTATAACCCTGAGCACCCGGGTTCGAGTCCGGCTTCGGCCACTCTTTTTGTTTCTTTTATTTTTTTTTAACAACAAATCCTATTATATATATATATATATATATATATATATATATATATATATATTACATTTAAAACTTATAAATTCATTTTTAAATATTATAACTATTTTATAAATTCTAAAAAAATTATATTTATTAAATCTGAGATAAAAGTTTTATTTACAATTTTTATTTTTCAAAAATTCATTTATTTAATATTTATAATAATTAAATCAATTTTATACTATTATATTTATAAAAATCTATTAAAATATCAAAACAATTTTATTAAATTCTCCAAAAATTATCCTGAGTTTGTATAAAGTTAAACCTTACTGAAATAAATTTTAATTCGGAAAAATCATTTAGTTTATATTTTTAATCAATTTTTGTTAGATTTAATCATAATTAAATCATAATAAATTCAATTTTCATTATTTTTGCACCAAAATTTTATACAAATTATTCTTAAATATTTAGAACAGAAATATGATTTTTAAAATAGAAATTCTTTAATTTTAGTATTTTTAAATATTAAAGTTAAATATTGGCAATTTGTAATAAATAGATTTAAAAATCTATTTTAAATGAAATAATTTTATAAAAATTATTTTTATACTTCAAACACTTTATTGTATACATTCTAAATTCAAATTTTATAAAAAGACTTTCTTTTATTTAATTATCAAATTTCCCTTTATTTAATCAACATTTTATTTTAAATTCAACAATTGGATATCCCCAAATCGAAACCCTAGGATACACTTGTAAGTTAATTAGACTTAGACTTATTATTTATTACCTTATTATAGGGTGATATTTGGCATTATTTTGGGCAACATTATTATTTCATCTTTTCAGGAAGTTTAACATTTGCTAAGGTGAGTTTTACATAGCCCCTTTTATTTATCACCATTTTTGGGGTGAAACATGTTATAACATCATTATTGCAATTCAATCATCAATGTGTCTATGTGTTTTCTATGTTGCATTATGTCTTGAGCATGATTAGAGTAAACATCATTCTAGCATAATCATTAACTCCGTACAAGCCGACGGTATACATTGATAGATCTATTGGACTGACAATCCCACCTGGATACGTGCCTCCTACAAAGGTTGCGTGGGTGTTTGTTATCGCATAACATATTCAATTGGACCATGAGCGTATGGTATGTATCATATTATAACAGTCATCAGGGTTGATTATGCACTCGATTTATTTCTAGTATGTTCTCACACGTGGGCTAGATTGACATGACACATGAATTGCACAACATTTTTATTCATTTTATTATCAAAAACCTATGTAATTCTCACCAACTTTTGTTGACCCAAAATACTTTCAAAATTAACATGTTTCAGGTAACAATGAAGCTGAGGCTTGAGTTAGCATGAGGATTTAACATGAAGTTTTATTTGAAGTTATTGAAGTTTTGTTATTTGATATCATGTATTGAATTCCTAGACATCATTATATATTTGGATATTATGTTTGAATAAATTATTTAAAATTTATATTATACCATGTGCTACTGAAACAATCATCAATACGTGGCACCCCGATGTTTCCGCCATCGGTTGGGGTGTTACATAGATCTCCGCTATGTTGGGCTGAAGTTGGAGAAAAACAACTTACCGGGCCCGAAATTGTTCAAGATACGACAGACAAGGTCTTTTTGATAAAGGAACGTCTCAAAGCGGCCCGTGACTGACAGAAAAGCTACGCTGATATGAGGCGAAAACCTTTAGAATTTCAAGTCGGAGACAGGGTCCTACTAAAAGTGTCACCTTGGAAAGGTGTCGCGCGCTTTGGAAAGCACAGAAAGCTGAACCCACGATATGTTGGACCGTTCGAAATCTTGTCCAGGGTAGGCCCGGTGGCATACAAGCTCAAGTTGCCTCAAGGGCTTAGTGGAATACATGACACGTTTCACGTGTCAAATTTGAAAAAGTGCCTATCCGACGAAACTCTCATCATCCCTGCGATGAAATTCACATTGACGACAAGTTACACTTTGTCGAAGAACCAATCGAGGTGACCGATTGGAAGGTCCAGAAACTGAGGCGCAGCAAGATCAGATTGGTCAAAGTGCGCTGGAATGCCAAGCGTGGACCGGAATTCACGTGGGAGAGGCTGGACCGGATGAAGCAAAAATATCCCGCCCAATTCGAGAAGACACCTATACTGGAGAACTCGAAGTGAATTCCGGTACGGAATTTTCTTAACGGGGGGAGAATGTAACAACCGGCAAAAATAAGGTAATTCCGTACTAATTAATTAATATATGATTAACGTAATTAAATGCAATTATGTGTTGATTATTTATCAAGGCCTTAGGAAATAGCAATTTCCAAATAATGCATAGGAGTGCATACGTTTAATGGTAAAACATGACAGGATCATGTGCGAATAAACTATCCGGTATGGACGTTGGCGATTACCCGGTAAAAATTAAATAAACGAAAAGGATCCCGGACACCCAGGATATAAAATAAAGGGTATTTTCACAAAATATAATGAGTTTTGGAACTCCAAAACCATAAGTGAAAACTTTCCATACAAATCTCCCGGTAACGAATAAAGTGCGCGTACCGCACCCGGTACGCGTATAACTTATAATTTCACCCAACAAAAGCCTAAATAACCAATCAACGCTTAAACTAGGCTATGTTTAAGGGTTATTAGAGGCACTTTTAATGTCCAAATAACACGCGGTTAAAACCCGAAAAATACCCGAACGACACTCGGACGACGAGGGATTAAACTTAACTTAATAATGGTAAATAATTTGTGTGGTGGACCCCACCTAAACCCTTAAAAGGGCCGCCCTAAAACCATCATGCATAATCTTTTTTTTTGTTTTGTCTAAACATCCTACCTGTGTCCAAAAGATAAGCATGAGGATTAAGCATGCTTGGATATAGATTGTGTAAGACTAGCTAGTACTAAAGCATGCCTAAACCTTACCTTGTGTAAGAAAAAAAATCGGCCAAAGGCCATGAAAAGCCAATACAAAATCATTTCACAAGATCACATTAGTACACACTTGATATTATAAATCTAATGTGGATTATATGGAAGATTACAAACATTTTAGCAAGATTCACAAGCCACCTCCCTCTCTCTCAAATCCCACAGCCAAACACCCCTAATACATAATCTTCCAAGATCATTTTTGTACAACACAATCTCTTGAATCTTTGGTAAGATCACATACAATCTAGGAAAGATATTGGAAGGATATTATAAAGTAACATGTGTTAGATACTTGAACATTCAAGCTTTCTTCCTTCTTTCTTTCCTTGTGGCCGTAGGTATCACCACACACACACACATTCTTCCTTCAAGTTTAACACTTTCAAATCACTCCCAAACATCCATCCATCCAAACCCCATTGTGTGTTTCAAGAGCTTGGAGCTTAACCACTTGGAAGAACACACTAAACCCCTCTCAAATCCAAGGTTTTTATCTTCCCTAGCCTTGTGCTAGTAGTAAGCTTCTTAACCTTGCTTTGATCATTAATATTCATGTATGTGTTCTTAGAAGCAAGTTGTACATGAAGGGTTAAAATGTGGTTTTGAAACATAAGCTTTAATAGATTTTACATGAGTAAAATGGATAATTAAAGATATGTAAATGGATCATGGATTTGATGATAATGATGTAGTGTTTCTTAAAAGTTATAAAATCTACACATACACCATGTAGGATGATGATTTGAATATGATTTGTGAAAGAAACTTGATTATATTAAAAGGTAGTTTTAACCATCATGAAATGATCATCTAAGGTATAAAATAAGATGGAATGTGTTAGGAAATCATAAATATAGAAGTTACCATATTAAAGTTTACTCACTTAGATAAGTGACATTGGGATATTATGGACAAATACACAAAACACACATACTAGTAGCCTTATTTATGAAATATAAGACTATTGGAAGTGATATGATGTAAAAATAACATAACATTAAAAAGATGAATCTTCAAAGTCCACTAAATTGGGAGAAAAATGCTAACTTTGGAAGTTAGGATGGAAAAATGCAACATTTGAAAGTTAAGGGACTAATGTTGTAACTTTGAAAGTTAGGGGACAAAAATGAATATTTTAGAAACTATTAGTCCAAAAATACAACAATGGAAAGTTTGGTGTCAAAAGTATAAATAATAATTTCCCAAGGATAGTTTAGTAAACATTAGTAAACTACTCATGTATTTTGTATAAAAAGGGTATTTTTATAAAAATGGAAGTTATAAAAATTATGGACTTGTATTAACATAATGATTTTATAAAAATAGAGTTTTTATAAAAATGTTAAACAAAAGTAAAAACTTGAGAAACTTACACAAAAATGAACACTTTTATATAAATGGGAATATAAAAGTGTTGGAAACATTTTTGTATATAAGTTAACAAGTTGGGTTAAAAATACAAACATATTTTTAAACTTTCCAAGTAATGTGTGTTAGGAATTAGAAATATGAATAATATTTCTATAAAACACATTTTGGGAAAGACTTGGGAAAAATTAACTATACAAGTTAAGATATCGGACTAAGACATGTTAACGAACAATAAACAGACAAAACAAGAAAAAAATGCCATTGCGGCAAGATAAGAAAATATATATTTTAGTAAGTAAAATATATATATAACATGGGTGAAAATTAATTAACACTTTCCTAAGTGTTGGAGAAATTATTCGTGGGAGAAAAACATAACGTAAATGATTAAGACGTTAAGCAAACGTATGGACTTAACAAGGAAAAACTACACGTTTATATATATATATATATATATATATATATATATATGTATGCTCGCCTCAGCGAAATTCTAGTATATCTACTTAATGGGAAAGTAGATATGTGGGAAGGAAAACCGAGACGAGTAGACAAAATATATATATATATATATATGTGTGTGTGTGTGTATGCCGAGCCGACGAAGTCCTAGTATATTTATTTGAATGGGAAAATAAATATACGGCATGGCAAGTCGAATCGGGTGTTAAGAATATACTACCGAACGACAAGACCTTAGCATATTTATTTGAATGGGAAAATAAACATGCGGCAAAGTGAGTCGGGTCGGGTGTTAAAAATATATTATATCGAACGATGCGATCTTAAGTATAATTATTTGAATGGGAAAATAATCATACGTTAAGTGAAGTCGAGTCGAGGATAATAATAAACAAGTTATGGAAATATTGACAAGAATAATATATAACTTGTAAGAAAAGGGTAACCCAACGCCAACGAACCTAAGATACGCGTTCAATTAAACGGGAATTGGAATAACTCGTGGTCGGGGAGTTGGGTGTACAACTTGCCAAGGCACATGCACTGTAGGAATTATGACTCATACGTCTAGGACGTTTGTAGGTGCGAGACCACCCATTTGCTATTTTCCCTTGTGAGCCAGACAACAGATTCAGGTGAGTCTCACGGCCCCATTTTAAACTACTTTTACGTTTTCGGGGGAAAGATATGTTAGGGAAAATGTTTGACGGAATAATTACTTGAGATGTGACCGCCACTCGGGGTTGAGACCTCTCTTCTATAATCATTTATTCAGGGAAATGAAACCGAAGGAATATTTGATAGTACTATTGGTGCCTGATAAGGCCCACCCCTAATCGATAGCGTCGATTATGCATCGGCGTATGCCTGGGGTGCACGTATTCGGAAATTAAGTCGTAGGATACCGAGTCACGACTTAGAGCGGGGCATTATTATTGATTGTCTTGGTTTGATTATAGGCTCAAGTAGAATTATAGGAACTTGCAACTCCTATATATTGTCATAACATGGTATTTCCCAAGTGTTTAAGTTTTGGAAACTAAAAACCTGTGAACTCACCAATATTTATATATTGACGAAATTTTAAACATATCTTTCAGGTAACTAGACGGAGACGGGCATGGCGAGCTGGGTCATCGAATCTCTTATGCGGGCGTCGAGCGCTTTTGCGGGGTTTCACTTTTATTTCCCAAGTATATGGGATATATTTGAGAAACCTCCTTTATTATGTTAAAAACAATTTGGAATTATGTGTAATCTTTAAACATGGTTTTGACGCCTAAATAAATGACCCGTTTTCTTAATTACTTGTGTTTGCGTTAACCTTGACTTTATACGCTTGAACCGTCGCGCCACGTGTTTCCGCCATTGGCGTGGTGTGACAGAAAGTGGTATCAGAGCCAAGGTTATAGCGAACTAGTATATTTTTATTTAAAAACTAGACTATAACTGGATTTGGTTCAAAAGATAAAGTTTTCAAAAATATAAATATATACGAAACGCAATAAAGTAATTTTTCAAAGAAACATTGGGTACGAGGAGATTCCGACCGAGCTAGCCATGGGTATTGTTATGCATTACGTAGTATTAGAAGTTAGGAAGATTACTGTTAATGTACGCCTTAACTATCTAATTAAATAACTCATATGAATTAGTACGGTTCTTTTGCCAGGGATGTCAGACGCGAAAAGCGCCGCACCGAGCTACGACAGTAGCATACAAATCATACCAGTTCCACCAGCTGAGCCGGTCGAGCTAGTCGTACTCGACCCAGAGGAGGATGATATGGAGATTGACGCCGCCGTCGGAGGCTCAGACGGTGACAGTTCCGAGGAGACGGATCCTAGCGAGGATCCAGAGTGGGCCCCCGCTGGGGACGGCATGGCCGCCGTGGCCAACGTACCGGAGGCACCACAGGCCGACTTGCCCATCATACCACTACCTGCCGCACCACTACCCCCCACCCTATTAGAGCCGCCAGGGATTTCCCTGCAGACTGCGCAGGTCCTTCGAGACCTGCCCCTACCCAGTCCGAGACCATAGAGACCCCCTACGATCGACTTGCTGACATCGATCGCGAGCCAATACAGATTCCCCGTATTCCCGTCCCTCCGGGCATGAGGCTTGTGCCTCAGGTCCGAGGACGAAACGGGTGGATCTCGGACGACTCGGATGACGAGTCGGTTGCATCTGTGGACCACATAGCTATACCACTACCCCCAGCCGACCAGGAGGAGCCCGTGGCTCCAATGCTAGAGGACGCCCCTGCTGAACCTGCGGCCCTTCCCGCACTACCTGAGCCCATACCGCAGGATGGGCTAGCCCCAGCAGGACACATTTTACAGAGTAGCTCCGCCCGTAGCTCTGAGCTACGCAGGGCGGGCATGACGGCGTTCGCTACTGCGAGCCCCCTACCCCTACAGTTGTGGTGTCCACCCCGGAGTGGGCCACTATTTCACAGCCCCTCATGGCCCCCTTGGCCGAGCTCGTAGCACCTCCCACCGCACCCATGACATTGCCCATCCCCACTTTACCTATGCTGCCACCCCACCCCGAGATGCCTACCATGCCTTTACCCGCACCTTACACTTTAGGTGCCGGGGCCCCCTTTATGATGACACCCCCTGCACCATACCCTCTGGGTACAGGAGACCCATTCCAGATGCCACCCCACTTCACCCCCGGGCTACTGGGTTTTGCCCAGCCATTCGCCCCCTTACCGATGCCAGACCAGGTCGGCCCATCCCAGCCGACATACCCCGACATACCCGGGCCATCACAGCCCCACGGGATAGCACCATTGTCCGGACCGGCTTGGTCCTCAGCGATTTCATTGGAGAGAGATTTCCAGACTCTCACCGACACGGTGCAGCGCACCGTGAACCAGATGGAGCAGCAGGCCCGACTTATGTGGGCCCGGATCATTGATGCCAGAGATGCACTGGCGCATTACGCCGAGGAGTTACTGCGCATGGACGCGCATTGCGGGATTACAGGCGACGCGCATTTTGCGCACCGCCAGTTCTTGTATGAGCGCATTATGACGATCAGTATGTCCATTAGCATGTACGCTCCTCAATATCAGTATCCACCACCACCACAGTAGAGACATTCCAGAGACGCTTGAAGAATCACTTGCAGATGTATATAGTAGTAGTAGTATGGTAGCGTAGCACGGGTTATAGCACTCGTTTGCATTTTGCCCAGCCGTGCGGGTGTGCCGGCATATGACATGATGTTTTTATTGTTTCAGAACGATGTATGAGGGATGTTATCCCCTATTTTGTTATTGTAAACAAAGCATTGTACTCGTACTATTGAAATTAATGAAAAATCTTATTGTTATGATGGTGAAATATGTTGTTGTATAACTGTGATTGTCTACGATTATTATTACTTACTCTATATATTGTGATGTGTGTGATT
Source organism: Ambrosia trifida (assembly GCA_028751855.1). Classification (NCBI taxonomy): domain Eukaryota; kingdom Viridiplantae; phylum Streptophyta; class Magnoliopsida; order Asterales; family Asteraceae; genus Ambrosia; species Ambrosia trifida. Next base: position 147,191,225 of record CM054124.1, on the reverse strand, counting down.
GTGTGGTGATGTTGTGTTGATTATTATGTTCATGTGATGAGTTGCTACTTATGCTTTGTGTATGACAATATTCGTGTAAATGTTCGTCAAATTAACCTTTAATATTTATTATTGAAGAAAAATGTCACCGGCTACCCGGAGCAACGGTGGCAACGACGGGTTGCCGACAACACCCGCCGAACTCGAAACACTAGTCTCGGAGCGTATAGCCGAATACTGCCCGACGAGATTCCATGGTGGAACAGCCAAGTACAGTCACTGGGAGATGATGCTGCTTACTCCCTACCATGGTTGGAATTAAAGGAACACATGATCGCCGAATACTGCCCGACGAGTGAGGTACAGAAACTAGAAACCGAATTCTGGAACCTTACCATGGTTGGAGCAGACGTGGCTGGGTACACGTCCAGATTCCATGACCTCTCCCGACTAGTACCTCGCTTGGTTACCCCGGAGAGCAAGAAGATAGAGCGGTACCTATTCGGACTGGCGCCACAAATACGCAGCATGGTCACTTCTTCCAAGCCCACGACCATGCGCGAGGCTATCGATCTCGCTCTGAGCCTCACCGAAGACGCTATTCGAATTGGCACCTTAATCCGGAAGGTTTCGGGATTAAAAATTTCTGAGTCCAGTAGCGTGGAGGGTAAAAATCTGGGGACAAGTTCAGCAGTTGGGTCGAATGATCAGGGGAATAAACCAAGGTTTGGGAAACGTAAGCATAGTGAAGGGAAGAAGGATGGATCATCGGGTAATGCGAACAAGAAGGGAAGGGGGTATGTAGCCACAGGACGTGGAAATGGTGGGAAACAAGGTAATCAGGGGAAAAACAACGGGATAATTTGTGGGAAATGCCACCGCTCGGGGCACAAGACAGAAGATTGCAGGTCGGGAGCACCAAAGAATGGAGGAACAAGACCATGCTTCGCGTGCGGGTCACTTGACCATTGGAAGAGGGATTGCCCCAAGCTCAACAACCAAGCCCGTGGGCGGGCATTTGTGATTGGAGCTGGTGATGCACGACAGGACCCCAACGTGGTCACTGGTACGTTCCCTCTAAATGGCCATTATGCTTCTGTATTATTTGATACTGGTGCCGGTTTTAGCTTCGTATCCATTGAGTTTAAAAGATTACTTGGGCTAAAAACTAGTAAACTAGATATACCCTACTCTATAGAACTGGCTAATGGAAAAAGTATTGAAACAAGAGAAGTAGCGAAAGATTGTAAGTTGGATCTCTGTGGGCACGAATTTGGGATTGATCTCTTGCCGGTTGTGCTGGGTAGTTTTGACATAGCCGTTGGCATGGACTGGTTATCCGCACATCGTGCCATCGTTGTCTGCAACGATAAAATAATTCAAGTCCCCCTCGCAAGCGGTGAAACTCTCTCAATTCAAGGGGAAAGGCGTGGGACGCCATTAAGAATTATTTCAAGCATGAAGGCTCGAAAGTGTTTAAGGAAAGGCCTTGTCGCATTCTTGGCACACGTTGTGGACAAGAAAGCCGACGAGTGGAAGTTGGAAGACATTCCGATAGCTAGAGATTTTCCTGATGTATTCCCAGAAGATTTGCCGGGGTTGCCACTACCTCGACAAGTCGAGTTCCGCATCGACCTCGTTCCTGGAGCTGCTCCCGTGGCACGATCGCCATACCGCCTAGCTCCATCTGAGATGCAGGAGCTATCCAGCCAGCTGCAAGAATTGCTGGACAAGGGTTTCATAGGACCGAGTTTCTCACCTTGGGGAGCTCCCGTCTTATTCGTAAAGAAGAAGGATGGCACCTTTCGCATGTGCATCGACTATCGGGAGCTGAACAAACTAACTATTAAAAATCGCTATCCTCTCCCCAGGATCGACGATTTATTTGATCAACTCCAAGGATCCAGCTTCTACTCCAAGATTGATCTAAGGTCCGGCTATCACCAGTTGCGTATCCAACAAGAGGATGTGCCAAAAACAGCTTTCAGGACCCGATATGGGCAATATGAATTTTTGGTAATGCCGTTCGGCTTAACCAACGCACCGGCGGTTTTCATGGACCTGATGAACCGCGTGTGTAAGCCATACTTGGATAAATTTGTCATCGTTTTTATTGATGATATCTTGATCTATTCGCGCACTAAAGAAGACCACGAGAATCACCTCCGATTAATCCTTGAAGTACTACGCAAAGAAAAGCTCTATGCTTAGTTCTCAAAGTGTGACTTTTGGATTCGAGAGGTTCACTTCCTAGGCCACGTGGTGAATGAAAAGGGCATACATGTCGATCCCGCCAAGATCGAGGCAATTAAAAATTGGGAAGCCCCTCGAACTCCTACCGAAGTGCGACAATTTCTTGGCCTTACGGGTTACTACAGAAGGTTCATTGAGAACTTTTCTAAGATAGCACAATCTTTAACCATGTTAACCCAAAAGGATAAGAAGTTCGAGTGGACGGAAAAGCAAGAAGCGGCATTCCAATTGCTAAAAGATAAGTTATGTGGCGCTCCGATACTATCACTCCCCGATGGTACGGAGGATTTTGTGGTTTACTGTGACGCCTCTCATCAAGGCTTGGGTTGCGTGTTAATGCAACAAGAAAAGGTGATAGCGTATGCTTCCAGACAACTGAAAACCCATGAGAAAAACTACACTACACATGATTTGGAATTGGGTGCAGTGGTATTCGCTCTCAAGATATGAAGGCATTACTTATATGGGACCAAATGCACAATCTTCACTAATCATAAGAGTTTGCAACACATCTTTGATCAGAAGGATTTGAACATGCGACAACGGCGATGGGTTGAATTATTAAACGATTACGATTGTGAGATAAAGTACCATCCCGGTAAGGCGAACGTTGTGGCCGACGCCTTATGTCGCAAGGAACGGGTTAAGCTGTTGCGTGTCCGAGCTTTGGGTCTAACTATCCACACGAATCTGACGGATCGAATTCGTGAAGCTCAAATTAACGCTCTTAAACCCGAGAATGTCAAAGGTGAAAGATTGCGAAAGATGGTTGATTCGCTGGAACCAAAGGCGGACCAGACCCTATATTTCATGAATAGAATTTGGGTTCCAGTGTATGGTGGGTTGCGTGAGCTAGTACTGGCCGAAGCTCACAGTTCTAGATATTCGGTTCACCCTGGTGCAGACAAGATGTTCCACGATTTGAAGGAACTTTATTGGTGGCCAAATTTCAAAAGAGATATAGCGGCTTATGTTGCGCGATGTTTAACCTGCGCAAAGGTCAAGGCCGAACATCAGAGACCCTCCGGCTTGCTCCAGCAACCGGAGATACCTGAATGGAAATGGGAGCAAATTTCCATGGATTTCATTACCAAGTTACCCAAGACAACAAGCGGCCATGACATGATTTGGGTAATTGTTGATCGTTTGACAAAATCCGCACACTTCCTTCCAATTCGCGAAACGGATAAGTTGGAGAAACTGACCCGTTTGTACATTAAGGAAGTGGTGTCGAAGCATGGTGTACCTATCTCCATTATCTCCGATCGAGATAGTCGTTTCACCTCAAGGTTTTGGGAAAGTTTGAATGAAGCCCTCGGTACTCGCCTTGACATGAGTACCGCGTATCACCCCCAAACTGATGGTCAAAGTGAACGAACCATCCAGATCTTAGAAGATATGTTATGGGCATGTGCGATTGATTTCGGTGGTAATTGGGATACACACTTGCCATTGGTAGAATTTTCTTATAACAACAGTTACCATACGAGCATTCAAGCTGCACCTTTTGAAGCTCTATATGGACGCAAGTGTAGATCTCCGCTATGTTGGGCTGAAGTTGGAGAAAAACAACTTACCGGGCCCGAAATTATTCAAGAGACGACAGACAAGGTCTTTTTGATAAAGGAACGTCTCAAAGCGGCCCGTGACTGACAGAAAAGCTACGCGGATATGAGGAGAAAACCTTTAGAATTTCAAGTCGGAGACAGGGTCCTACTAAAAGTGTCACCTTGGAAAGTTTTCGCGCGCTTTGGAAAGCGCAGAAAGCTGAACCCACGATATGTTGGACCGTTCGAAATCTTGTCCAGGGTAGGCCCGGTGGCATACAAGCTCAAGTTGCCTCCAGAGCTTAGTGGAATACATGACACGTTTCACGTGTCAAATTTGAAAAAGTGCCTATCCGACGAAACTCTCATCATCCCTGCGGACGAAATTCACATTGACGACAAGTTACACGTTGTCGAAGAACCAATCGAGGTGACCGATTGGAAGGTCCAAAAACTGAGGCGCAGCAAGATCAGATTGGTCAAAGTGCGCTGGAATGCCAAGCGTGGACCGGAATTCACGTGGGAGAGGCTGGACCGGATGAAGCAAAAATATCCCGCCCTATTCGAGAAGACACCTATACCGGAGAACTCGAAGTGAATTCCGGGACGGAATTCTCTTAACGGGGGGAGAATGTAACAACCGGCAAAAATAAGGTAATTCCGTACTAATTAATTAATATATGATTAACGTAATTAAATGCAATTATGTGTTGATTATTTATCAAGGCCTTAGGAAATAGCAATTTCCAAATAATGCATAGGAGTGCATACGTTTAATGGTAAAACATGACAGGATCATGTGCGAATAAACTATCCGGTATGGACGTTGGCGATTAACCGGTAAAAATTAAATAAACGAAAAGGATCCCGGACACCCAGGATATAAAATAAAGGGTATTTTCACAAAATATAATGAGTTTTGGAACTCCAAAACCATAAGTGAAAACTTTCCATACAAATCTCCCGGTAACGAATAAAGTGCGCGTACCGCACCCGGTACGCGTATAACTTATAATTTCACCCGACAAAAGCCTAAATAACCAATCAACGCTTAAACTAGGCTATGTTTAAGGGTTATTAGAGGCACTTTTAATGTCCAAATAACACGCGGTTAAAACCCGAAAAATACCCGAACGACACCCGGGCGACGAGGGATTAAACTTAACTTAATAATGGTAAATAATTTGTGTGGTAGACCCCACCTAAATCCTTAAAAGGGCCGCCCTAAAACCATCATGCATAATCTTTTTTTTGTTTTGTCTAAACATCCTACTTGTGTCCAAAAGATAAGCATGAGGATTAAGCATGCTTGGATATAGATTGTGTAAGACTAGATAGTACTAAAGCATGCCTAAACCTTACCTTGTTTAAGAAAAAAAATCGGCCAAAGGCCATGAAAAGCCAATACAAAATCATTTCACAAGATCACATTAGTACACACTTGATATTATAAATCGAATGTGGATTATATGGAAGATTACAAACATTTTAGCAAGATTCACAAGCCACCTCCCTCTCTCTCAAATCCCACGGCCAAACACCCCTAATACATAATCTTCCAAGATCATTTTTGTACAACACAATCTCTTGAATCTTTGGTAAGATGACATACAATCTAGGAAAGATATTGGAAGGATATTATAAAGTAACATGTGTTAGATACTTGAACATTCAAGCTTTCTTCCTTCTTTCTTTCCTTGTGGCCGTAGGTATCACCACACACACACACATTCTTCCTTCAAGTTTAACACTTTCAAATCACTCCCAAACATCCATCCATCCAAACCCCATTGTGTGTTTCAAGAGCTTTGTGCTTAACCACTTGGAAGAACACACTAAACCCCTCTCAAATCCAAGGTTTTTATCTTCCCTAGCCTTGTGCTAGTAGTAAGCTTCTTAACCTTGCTTTGATCATTAATATTCATGTATGTGTTCTTAGAAGCAAGTTGTACATGAAGGGTTAAAATGTGGTTTTGAAACATAAGCTTTAATAGATTTTACATGAGTAAAATGGATAATTTAAGATATGTAAATGGATCATGGATTTGATGATAATGATGTAGTGTTTCTTCAAAGTTATAAAATCTACACATACACCATGTAGGATGATGATTTGAATATGATTTGTGAAAGAAACTTGATTATATTAAAAGGTAGTTTTAACCATCATGAAATGATCATCTAAGGTATAAAATAAGATGGAATGTGTTAGGAAATCATAATTATAGAAGTTACCATATTAAAGTTTACTCACTTAGATAAGTGAAATGGGGATATTATGGACAAATACACAAAACACACATACTAGTAGCCTTATTTATGAAATATGAGACTATTGGAAGTGATATGATGTAAAAATAACATAACATTAAAAAGATGAATCTTCAAAGTCCACTAAATTGGGAGAAAAATGCTAACTTTGGAAGTTAGGATGGAAAAATGCAACATTTGAAAGTTAAGGGACTAATGTTGTAACTTTGAAAGTTAGGGGACTAAAATGAATATTTTAGAAACTATTAGTCCAAAAATACAACAATGAAAAGTTTGGTGTCAAAAGTATAAATAATAATTTCCCAAGGATAGTTTAGTAAACATTAGTAAACTACTCATGTATTTTGTATAAAAAGGGTATTTTTATAAAAATGGAAGTTATAAAAAATATGGACTTGTATTAACATAATGATTTTATAAAAATAGAGATTTTTATAAAAATGTTAAACAAAAGTAAAAACTTGAGAAACTTACACAAAAATGAACACTTTTATATAAATGGGAATATAAAAGTGTTGGAAACATTTTTGTATATAAGTTAACAAGTTGGGTTAAAAATACAAACATATTTTTAAACTTTCCAAGTAATGTGTGTTAGGAATTAGAAATATGAATAATATTTCTATAAAACACATATTGGGAAAGACTTGGGAAAAATTAACTATACAAGTTAAGATATCGGACTAAGACATGTTAACGAACAATAAACGGACAAAACAAGAAAAAAATGCCATTGCGGCAAGATAAGAAAATATATATTTTAGTAAGTAAAATATATATATAACATGGGTGAAAATTAATTAACACTTTCCTAAGTGTTGGAGAAATTATTCGTGGGAGAAAAACATAACGTAAATGATTAAGACGTTAAGCAAACGTATGGACTTAACAAGGAAAAACTACACGTTTATATATATATATATATATATATATATATATATAAATGTATGCTCGCCTCGGCGAAATTCTAGTATATCTACTTAATGGGAAAGTAGATATGTGGGAATGAAAACCGAGACGAGTAGACAAAATATATATATATATATATATGTGTGTGTATGCCGAGCCGACGAAGTCCTAGTATATTTATTTGAATGGGAAAATAAATATACGACATGGCAAGTCGAATCGGGTGTTAAGAATATACTACCGAACGACAAGACCTTAGCATATTTATTTGAATGGGAAAATAAACATGCGGCAAAGTGAGTCGGGTCAGGTGTTAAAAATATATTATATCGAACGATGCGATCTTAAGTATAATTATTTGAATGGGAAAATAATCATACGTTAAGTGAAGTCGAGTCAAGGATAATAATAAACAAGTTAATGAAATACTGACAAGAATAATATATAACTTGTAAGAAAAGGGTAACCCAACGCCAACGAACCTAGGATACGCGTTCAATTAAATGGGAATTGGAATAACTCGTGGTCGGGGAGTTGGGTGTACAACTTGCCAAGGCACATGCACTGTAGGAATTATGACTCATACGTCTAGGACGTTTGTAGGTGCGAGACCACCCATTTGCTATTTTCCCTTGTGAGCCAGACAACAGATTCAGGTGAGTCTCACGGCCCCATTTTAAACTACTTTTACGTTTTCGGGGGAAAGATATGTTAGGGAAAATGTTTGACGGAATAATTACTTGAGATGTGACCGCCACTCGGGGTTGAGACCTCTCTTCTATAATCATTTATTCAGGGAAATGAAACCGAAGGAATATTTGAATAGTACTATTGGTGCCTGACAAGGCCCACCCCTAATCGATAGCGTCGATTATGCATCGGCGTATGCCTGGGGTGCACGTATTCGGAAATTAATTCGTAGGATACCGAGTCACGACTTAGAGCGGGGCATTATTATTGATTGTCTTGGTTTGATTATAGGCTCAAGTAGAATTATAGGAACTTGCAACTCCTATATATTGTCATAACATGGTATTTCCCAAGTGTTTAAGTTTTGGAAACTAAAAACCTGTGAACTCACCAATATTTATATATTGATGAAATTTTAAACATATCTTTCAGGTAACTAGACGGAGACGGGCATGGCGAGCTGGGTCATCGGAATCTCTTATGCGGGCGTCGAGCGCTTTTGCGGGGTTTCACTTTTATTTCCCAAGTATATGGGATATATTTGAGAAACCTCCTTTATTATGTTAAAAACAATTTGGAATTATGTGTAATCTTTAAACATGGTTTTGACGCCTAAATAAATGACCTGTTTTCTTAATTACTTGTGTTTGCGTTAACCTTGACTTTATACGCTTGAACCGTCGCGCCACGTGTTTCCGCCATTGGCGTGGTGTGACAGAAGTATATGGTGTATAGATTCAAAATAAGGTAGATTTTTTTTGTCACATGGCAATAAAGTTTTTTTTATCTTCTTTAATTGTGGTATCATGTAAAACATTAGAGGTTGCAAAATGGGTGTGTTGGATGGTGGGCTAAAATTTTAATTTGAAACGGGTTGAGTTGGCTGACAAATACATTCTAATGCTTTATTTAAAATGTGTAAATAGTTAACAAGCCAAACATGATTAATATATTGTTGTTACAAGAATAATCTAATTTTAATATAAAAAGTTAAAATTTAAGAGCATAAGGATTAGTTTCAATGCCCTTTGGGTTACATCTGACCCATATCATACTTTCAGTCAATGTTTTTGTTTAGCGAAACCAACTGAGTGGACCCATTTCTTAACTGCTATACTTTTGGGTTTAGGTTCTTTTAAATTGTTTAGATACATGTATACTCTTATTATTGTTGTATCTGTTCACTTACCTTCTGGACAAGCCATGTTCTCTATCCAAGACATGTGTTTTTCATTTTTGGAGGTCATAACTAACAGCCATGGTATTGGCTTTATTCTCAATAATGAAAGATGAGAAAAATGGTGAATCGTTGTGGTTTAAAGCCATTTTCTGTTGGTCAGTTTATGAGAACCCATTGTCCATTGGGTCCAAATGTCATAGGTTCAATTTTTGTAACCCTCTTTTATTTTGCAGTTTTGGAGCAGTTAGTTTTCTTGGGCCTTTAGTTAATCAGCAAGGGTTCATATTGCTTGGTTTGCTTTTTTTTTAAATAGGGAAGTAGGCCGAAAGCAAAAGAGAATAGATAAGCTTAACTTGGCGGATGTCGCAGGTTAATCACTAAAAAGGTGTTATTGTTCTCTACACCAATGTTTTGGAGCAGTTTTTTATAGTTTAGAAGTTGACCCATTTCTATTCTATTCAATATATTTAAATCATTTCATTTTAATTAGTTCATTTTCTTTAGCAATTGCAGCCTCGGTCTTGTCGGGCTCCCGAATCATACTCGGCCTTCATATGACAAGAAAGTTGACCTTTGGTCGCTTGGTTTCATCTTAGTTGAACTCCTATATGGTGTTGCACAATTATTTTTTTTGTATTTTGGGTGAATTTCATAAAATAACAATGTACTTTTGCTATTTGAAAATTTCATAAAAAAACACCCTTTATCCTTTTGTGGCTGCATCATTTGAAATTGCACAGGTTTTGATTCCAAATGAATTATGAATGGTGAACTTTTGTTAATTTTTGAGTACTTGATACTCACTGGATTATTATGAAGTATCTATTTTGAATTCTGTTTGTAGGATAGAAGAATAGATGTTGTGTGGGGTGAAACTGCAGCAGTAAAAGGTCAACTATGGTTTTTATTGCACATACCTTTTTTCTTGCCAGTGAGTTACTTCTCGATTAGTTTTATGAATCATGCAATTTGTTAGAATAATGCTTGCGTAAAAAGAAAGAAACATTGTTTTGTAACATAACATGGGTTTTTTTTAAGCATACGTGGGTGTGCTATTGCTTTAGAGTACGGTGGTTGGTGTTGTTTTTGAATGGCAGGCAAGACATACCACAACTATAACATTTTGTAGAGGTGGAATTTTGAACTTTCATGCTTTATTTTAAACATGGTCAAATGAGTTCAAAAAGGTTAAATGTTAAATGGGTCAATGTGACTGAAAGTCGCAAATGTCTAGATAATATAGAGAAAGTGAGCAAAAGCTATCAGTTAGTCAACCTAACCTGACCCAAAATTGCATTGTCAACCATAACTATTTTGATCCGCTCAAAAAATGTTGTTGGGTGAACCTAACCCGTCCTAGAATGCAAGTTTAGGGTATTGTTAGAATGATTGTCATATTTGGCAGTTGGCGTAAAAATATCTTCATCTTTAAGAGACTCATTTGATTTACGTATTTCCCAGTTGTAAATAGTGAGATTATAAACATATATGAATTTTACATAATCTGTACTACATTATGATGTGTATTTCCCAGTTGTAAATAGAATGATTGTCGTATTTGGCCGCCATCCCCCTTCTGACTCTCAAGTGGTCAACATCTTACTTGCGGTGATTGTTATGGGTTTAGGATTTGTTAATGCCTCATGTCATTCTTTATTACCCCCTATTCCTCTGATTTTCAGCTAACCTAATCGTTTATTGCAGGTTCTCGCTTCAAGGATTCTTGCTTCCACGTTTCCACCACAGACACCAACAAACATCAACGATTTAGGTAAAACCCTCTACAAACATTCGGTTTTCATGTATACAAGGTTGTAAATCTACTAATCTGATCTGTTGTGAGTATTTTCTGGACATAGTTTTATTGTGTGATTTTTCATATTATTTGTGAATGGTTTTGTCATGAAATAAAGATATGGACTTGTCCAATAGACTCCCTGGAATATTTAGTAAAGTTTTGGGAGTCTAATTCATTGGATAAGTATTTTTAATAAATTGGTTTTCACAGCGCATAATCTGTCCTAAAAATGCAGATTATGTAATGTACACTTATGTGGCTATTTGGAGTCTTGTATGACTTGTATTTGACATGAACTTGTATGAGCACTTATATGGGGTGTATATTAAGTGTAAGTCATTCCTGTATAAAAAGCAGCGATTAAAGGATGTAAATCTACTAATTTAATGTTACTGTAAGTTATTCATGTATAAAAAGCAGCGATTAAAGAAAAAAATCTTTTTTTTTTCCTTAGAGAAATGTGTAGTCTAGAATGGTTCTCTTAGTTTTCAATTTAGGCAAAAGTTCTCATTTGAACCGATTCCTTTATATATATATATATATATATATATATATATATATATATACACTACTATATAATGCACATTGAATGGTAATATGGTAATTTTACCAAATATCTTAAAATCTCAGCAATTACAACTCTTTATGCATTGGTACAACCTTATGAAGCATTGAACTCCACCAGCCGACCACATTTCAAAGTTCAAACACGCCTCTTGAAACAGGCGGACGATTCAAAATTCAAAATTCACTTCATATGTTTTTTTCCCACTCTCTGTCTCTCGAAAAAAGGAATCCTAATCTGTGACACCCGGCAAATTCTGGATAACAACGCTGTCTAGATGAAAGTCTACCTTAGCGAGTCACGCGTAGATTATACTTAACTGGGTTAGTCGAGTCGTGTTACGGTTCGGGAACTGTTAGTTTAGTATAGAGGATCATTAGATGTTAGTTTAGAGGCTCATTAGATGTCAGTCCTTAACCAAGTGTACAAAGGGTGATGATTCGTAGAATTGTCAGAGCATAGGGAACATACAAGTCTCGAGTCCCGGGAATCGGTGAACGAGTGAATGTGTTTGTTTGCAAGTATTATGTGTTTACAATCATTATGTGACTTGTCGGTATGTGAAAACATGTTAACATATGTTAAAACGGAGTTTAACGCGCCAAATACGCTGGACCAGACCCTATAGGCGATTAGCATCTGTAATCGCCTATAGGGAAGGAGAGTAGGCCCTAATCGCCTATACTATAGGCGATTAGGAGCCCTATTCGCCTGATGCTGCTGCGTAATCGCCTGTAACGTACCTGACGACTAAAAATGACTATAAATACAATACTTGACCTCCTAAACTTCATTATAACAACCCTAGTCGTCCCACAACTCGTCCCAACACACACACAACCTCTGGAACACGATTTTGGATCAAAATACACGATTTCAAGCCTATTACATCAATCTATCATAAACCTAAGGTGTGGTTTTCATTCATGCAACCTTTAATAATGTTTTGATTGAATCCCTAATGGTCCAGACCTGTTTATAAACGTATGTGTCTTCTGAAATTCGTTAATAATCATTGTTAATTGGATTCTAGCTATTATGCATGTTGTATGTGTGTTTATGATTAAAAGATAGGGTTTTTGTGATTCAAGAAGGATTGTTAGCATGATATTAAGGTAGTTACAGATTGATGATGATAGCATGTTGATGAGATCTGAGTAATTGTTCATTAGGGTTACGGTTATGCATGTTAATGTGATGTTTCATGCTATGTGTATTGTTTTTGGGATACATGGTTGCATGCAGGGCTGATAGAACGAGGTTAAACGAAGGATTTTGATTGAAATATGTTTGATATGGTTGTTTGATTGATATTTGATGTTTACACACGTTCTGGATTGGATTTGGAGTGTTAAACGCGCGAAAAACCAGAACAGCTGGGCTAAAGGCGATTAGCAATCCTAATCGCCTATGCTATAGGCGATTAGGAGGCTATTCGCCCGATAGGATGCCCTAATCTCCTATAGTATAGGCGAATAGGGGTCTAAATGCCTTTACTTCATGCGATTACGATCCTAATTGCTAGTTAAGCCCTGAATTGCATGCCTTACGACCTAATCGCCTATAAACTCATGATTTGCATACCGCATGACCCTAATCGCCTATAGTATAGGCGATTAGCCTTCCTAAATGCCTGTTGACCCATATAATCACTAGTTGACTTTTCCTAATCGCCTGTACTACTGCTGTAAGTGTAATTTAGCATTTCGGGACCCGATTGGACACTTAGGAACATGCTAGGAACCCCGTAACATACCTAATAACTTGGTAACATGTACTCGGACTTATTTATGAGATACTTGAACTACGTGCTACAACTTGTTGGATTTTAACGTATGTTAAGTGTGATTGCATGATTGTATGTTTGAGAGTGCAAGTATAACACGGGGAGTCTCGGGTCACCAATGGGATGTCGAGTCTTGTACATTGGGTTAGTTTAACAGTCACAGTGTTTTCAAACGAACTTGGTTATGGTCTGGACATCTAGGGACTAACTAACCTACGGGTTATTAGTCTAAGTACTTGTAACTGTCATATGTTAGGTCGCCGCTTTACGGGGCTAGCATAGCTTGCTGATCTTATTCGTATTTCGAAGTAACGCAACCTAAGGTGAGTTTACGGCTCCTCTTTTAACTGTTTTCACTTTTTGGGGGAGAAAACATGTGTGAAACTTATGTTTTGGTAACAATTGTCATACTATGGGTTTCTATGGTTTACTATACGATTTTTGGAAGTCCCAGGGGAAACCATGAATGTGCGGGTTAGCACAACGGGGAAATGTGAATAGATCAATTGGGAGTAACCAACCCCGCTCGTCGGCTTGGAGGGCCGGGCGAGTGCATATTGTCTCAAACAGGAACAGGTTTACTATTCGGGCACAACATCTGGTTTGCGAGTTAGTAATGGTTTTCCAATCGTTGTAGTAACAAAACATACGCCTAGCTAGCGTACTTGGTTTACAAATTGATATAGTATGGACAGGTTGAACTTGATACTTTGATTACAAAACCTGTGAACTCACCAGCATTTTTGTGCTGACGTAACTCTTACATGTTTTCTCAGGTCGCTAAGGTAGCACTACGGAACTAGGGCGCACGCGTCTGCATGGCGTCTAGTTAGGGTTGCATGGTTTTCGAACATTGAATAATTTGGTTTACTTTTGGATTATGTTTTGAGAATAAACTTCCGCTGTATTTGGGGATTTTAAACTATGTTTTTGAAATTGCATATGTTCATTTAGATTTGTTTATTGTGATCGTTGACTTGGATCCTGGTTTGTCATGCGCCTCGCGGTAAAACTCCGCAAGTGGATTTTGAGGGTGTGACAGATTTGTATCAGAGACAATGGTTATAGTGAACTAGGACTGCATGTATAGTCTAGTCTATAGCCGAGTCGCACACACTAGACGATCACATAGTACTAAACATTATGGTGTGTTACGTATGGCCTTGTCGGGGTGTCTCTAAATCATCTGACCTACCTATGTTACATCATCCGTTCTATCTTATGTCGGGTTACTTGCTTTCTAGACAGTGTGGTATCTTGGGGTAAATAGTGTACTCTTGAGATTTGTCCAAGGCTCGGACATCTCCCTTTCATACTCCAATAGAAACAATTGCCATAAACTACCGTAGCATTACGGTGTATAGCTAAGAGTCCATGTCCGGTGATTTGAACTTTGAACTAGGAGAACACTTGGAGGACCATGTAGAGCGGTTTATCATTTTGGGTGCACACAAAATCATAAACCGAAATGCATGAAAGCCCTAGTGAGCTCTGGGTTTGAATGGATAGTCCTGGGTTGGATCTAGCTTTGATCTTGTGAACGCTAGTGGTTACCATTAGCTGCGAAACTAAATTTTCTCGTCCTTTTTGTCAGAATCATGTCTGGAGTACGAGGAGGACGTGGAGGTGGCCGCGCTGGTGGGCGTGGTGGTGGTCGTGATCGTGATGGTGGTGGTGTTCGTGGAGGTGTAAACCTAACACAAGAAGATCTGAACAACTTACTGCAAGCTGCCTTTCAGTTAGGGCACAATGGTGGTGGTAAGTTGATTTATCCACTTTTGCCTCATTGGTGAACCTTGTTTACATCCTTCGTGGTTTCTCATGCGTTTCATTTCAGGTGGTCCTGTTAACCCACCCCCACCTATGTGTACCTACAAGATGTTTCGGGACTGTAAGCCCCAGGAATTCTCTAGCACTGAGGGTGCGGTGAGCTTGCTCAGGTGGCTGGAAAAGGTGGAGTCAGTGTTTCTGATGTGCAACTGTCTCCCAGAGGATCGAGTCAAGTATGTTGTTGCGTTATTCCAGGATGTTGCTTTGACCTGGTGGAACAACATCACCCAGAATATGGGTATAGGGGAGGCTTATGCTATGCCTTGGGAAAATTTTGTTCAACTACTAAAGCGAGAGTACTGTCCAAGGGAAGAAATTCAGAAGCTAGAGCATGAGGTGTGGAACCTCAAGATGACCGGGTCAGAGATTGAAAAGTATACGGTAAGGCGTAATGAGTTGGTAGTGCTGTGTCCTGATCTGCATGTGCTAGAATATAGGAGGATTGAACACTATATCTCGGGGCTAGTACCAGAGATCGCAGGGTTGGTGGCTGCGGGGAATCTTCCTACATACTCAGAGGTGGTCCGATCGGCTCACAGGATGACAAACTTGAAGGTGAATGAGGGTATCTTGCCTGCTAAGGGTTCGACTGTCAAGGCCCTGGAGAATAACAAGCGTAAATGGGATAATGAGGGGGAAAGGATCTGTGCCAACACCAGCACAACAGGGTAAGAGATTCGATAGCGGGGGTTCTTCTTCTTCTGGTACCAAAACGGGTGGTTATGCGGGGAAATTACCTAAGTGCAACAAATGTGGGCGTCATCATCAGGGGGACTGCGACCGTAATTGTGGTCCGATCGGCTCACAGGATGACAAACTTGAAGGTGAATGAGGGTATCTTGCCTGCTAAGGGTTCGACTGTCAAGGCCCTGGAGAATAACAAGCGTAAATGGGATAATGAGGGGGAAAGGATCTGTGCCAACACCAGCACAACAGGGTAAGAGATTCGATAGCGGGGGTTCTTCTTCTTCTGGTACCAAAACGGGTGGTTATGCGGGGAAATTACCTAAGTGCAACAAATGTGGGCGTCATCATCAGGGGGACTGCGACCGTAATTGTTGCCATCGCTGCCAGCGACTTGGGCATTTTGCTAAAGATTGTCGGGCGACACTTCCATCGACCCAGGCCCCAAGTACTACCCCGGCTCCTACTGCTCAAGGAACTACGGGAAAACAAGGTTGTTACAACTGTGGGGAGACTGGGCATTACAAGAAGGAGTGCCCGAAACTGAAGCAGGGCGAGGATGTGAGGGACAGAAACGGTAACGGGAAAAACGGGGGCAGTGGCAGGAATGCACGTGCCTTCGTCATTGGAGCCGCAGAGGCTAGACAGGATCCTGACACAGTTACCGGTACGTTCCTTCTCAATAATCGCTCTGTTAGTGTTTTATTCGATTCCGGTGCCGATAAAAGTTTTATATCTATGGAAGTTAGTCGACTGCTAGATGTAGTACCCGTACCATTAGAGGCTAAGTATGTAATTGAGTTGGCTGACGGTAAAAAGATTGAAGCTACTTGTATCCTTCGGGAGTGTCAACTAGAGTTGTCGGGTTTGTCTTTCCCCATCGACCTTATGCCGGTACCTTTGGGTAGTTTTGACGTTGTTGTAGGCATGGATTGGTTGTCTTTGTATCGCGCTGAGATCATTTGTTACGACAAGATTATTCGGATTCCCCTCCCTGATGGAGAATTCCTTTCGGTGTACGGTATCAAGGGCGGTGCTCTGCTAAATCTCATCTCCAGCATAAAAGCCCTTAAGTATCTTCGAAAGGGTTATTCGGCCGTTTTGGCAATTTTATCTGTTTCCTCTACCGATGAGAAGAAGATCGACGATATTCCTGTTGTACGCGAGTTTCCTGATGTATTTCCCGATGACTTATCTGGTCTTCCTCCCCATCGTCAGGTTGAGTTCAGTATTGATCTTGTACCGGGAGCTGCTCCTATTGCTCGGGCCCCCTACCGTCTTGCACCTCCCGAGATGCAGGAATTGTCCAGTCAGTTACAGGAACTCTTGGACAAGGGTTTCATTAGACCAAGTTCTTCCCCTTGGGGAGCCCCGATTCTGTTCGTTAAGAAGAAGGATGGAAGTTTTCGATTGTGTGTGGATTACAGAGAATTGAACAAAGTGACCATCAAGAACCGTTATCCTCTTCCACGTATTGATGATCTATTCGACCAACTCCAGGGTTCTAGCTACTACTCTAAGATTGATTTGAGGTCCGTTTATCACCAGTTGCGCGTAAGGGAAGCTGACGTTGCAAAGACTGCCTTTCGTACACGTTATGGCCATTTTGAGTTCTTGGTCATGCCTTTCGGTCTCACAAACGCACCGGCGGTTTTCATGGATTTGATGAACCGCGTTTGCAAACCGTATCTTGACAAGTTCGTCATCGTGTTTATTGATGACATCCTGATTTATTCCAAGAACAAGACCGAACACGAGGAACACCTGCGTTTGGTTTTGGAACTTTTGCGACGGGAACAACTTTACGCTAAGTTCTCAAAGTGTGACTTTTGGTTACGCGAAGTTCAGTTCCTAGGACATGTGGTTAATGAACTAGGAATTCATGTCGATCCAGCTAAGATCGAAGCGATCAAGGACTGGGAAGCATCAAAGACGCCAACTGAGGTGCGGCAATTCCTAGGCCTTGCGGGCTATTATCGTCGTTTCATTAAGGGGTTCTCGAAGATCGCTCAACCCCTCACCACTCTTACTCAGAAGGATAGAAAATTCGCCTGGGGTGAACCACAAGAGTCAGCATTTCAAGAACTGAAGTCTAAACTTTGTTCTGCTCCTATTTTGTCCTTGCCTGAAGGCCCTGATGATTTCGTTGTTTACTGTGATGCTTCTATTCATGGTCTCGGTTGCGTGTTGATGCAACGCGAGAAAGTGATTGCGTATGCTTCTCGGCAACTCAAGGTGCACGAGAGGAACTACACCACCCATGACTTGGAATTGGGTGCAGTGGTTTTCGTGTTGAAAATCTGGAGACATTACTTGTACGGTACCAAATGTACCATCTACACCGATCACAAGAGTCTTCAACATATTTTCGACCAACAACATTTGAACATACGACAGCGTCGTTGGATTGAACTCCTGAACGACTATGATTGCGCCATTAAGTACCATTCTGGCAAGGCGAATGTGGTAGCAGACGCCTTGAGCAGGAAGGAATCAATTAATCCTCGTCGCGTTCGGGCGTTGCAGCTCACCATTCATTCCTCTCTACCTGACCAACTCCTTTCTGCTCAGTTAGAAGCTTTGAAGGAGGAAAACCTTAAAGCTGAGACTATGCACGGTGCCGACAAGCACCTCGAGCAAAGGCCTGATGGCCTGCACTACTTCGCAGAACGCATATGGGTTCCTTTATTCGGGGGACTTCGGGAGCTTGTCTTAGATGAGGCTCACAAGTCCCGGTATTCTATTCATCCTGGGTCGGACAAGATGTACCAAGATCTGAAGGTGCTTTACTGGTGGCCAAACATGAGGTCGGATATAGCCTCATACGTGAGCAAATGCTTGACCTGTGCTAAGGTCAAGGTGGAATACCAGAAACCGTCGGGTCTCTTGCAACAACCTGAAATTCCGGAGTGGAAATGGGAACGGATTACAATGGATTTTGTCACGCAACTACCTAAGTCACCGAGCGGGAATGATAAGATATGGGTGATTGTTGATCGGTTGACGAAATCAGCCCATTTTCTCACTATTAAGGAGACCGACACCATGGATCGTTTGGCTCGTCTTTATCTGAAGGAAGTTGTTTCTAAGCACGGGGTGCCGGTTTCTATTATTTCGGATCGTGACTCCCACTTTACTTCTCACTTCTGGAAGTCTTTGCACAAGGCTTTGGGTACCCAGCTGGACATGAGTACAGCTTATCACCCACAGACTGATGGTCAGAGTGAACGCACGATTCAAACCTAAGAAGACATGCTGCGAGCATGTGCGATCGATTTTGGCAAAGGTTGGGAAGCTCACCTACCGTTAGTAGAATTCTCTTACAACAACAGTTACCACACGAGCATCAAGGCAGCTCCGTTCGAGGCACTGTACAGGCGGAAATTCCGGTCTCCTCTTTGTTGGGCTGAGGTGGGTGAGAGTCAACTCACTGGGCCTGAGCTAGTGTACGAAACTTCGGAAAAGATCGTACAGATTCGTAACCGGTTGGCAGCGGCACGGGAACGGCAAAAGAGTTATGCCGATCAGCGTCGCAAGCCATTAGAATTCCAAGTTGATGACAAGGTACTTCTGAAAGTTTCACCGTGGAAGGGCGTCATACGCTTTGGGAAGCGTGGCAAACTCAACCCTCGGTATGTTGGCCCATTTACAATCCTGGAACGAATTGGACCGGTGGCATATCGTCTTGATTTACCGACGGAGCTCGGCAACGTACATAACGTCTTCCATGTGTCCAACTTAAAGAAGTGTCTGGCTGACGAGTCTCTTATTGTTCCACTGGAAGTGATCAAGGTTGATGATCGTCTTCGGATTGTGGAGGAACCTGTTGAGATCCTTGATTACAAGATTCGTAGCCTACGTCATAGCAAGATTCGCATTGTTAAGGTTCGTTGGAACTCGAACCGGGGACCAGAGTACACTTGGGAACGGGAGGATCAGGTGAAGTCTAAGTATCCTCATCTCTTTCCTAAGGAAGCGTTCTAATCGAGATATGTTACCACTGCAGCTGAATGAATCTCGGGGCGAGATTCCCTTTTAAGGTGGGGATGATGTGACAACTCGGGTAAATCTCATTCTTGGTTTCTATCTTTTG
Source organism: Ambrosia trifida (assembly GCA_028751855.1). Taxonomy (NCBI): domain Eukaryota; kingdom Viridiplantae; phylum Streptophyta; class Magnoliopsida; order Asterales; family Asteraceae; genus Ambrosia; species Ambrosia trifida. Next base: position 147,171,640 of record CM054124.1, on the reverse strand, counting down.
TCTGTTCTTTTGTTATTCCTTTTGGTACTTGTGCAATTTTCGGGACGAAAATTCTTTTAACGTGGGGATGATGTGACACCCGGCAAATTCTGGTTAACAACGCTGTCTAGATGATAGTCTACCTTAGCGAGTCACGCGTAGATTATACTTAACTGGGTTAGTCGAGTCGTGTTACGGTTCGGGAACTGTTAGTTTAGTATAGAGGATCATTAGATGTTAGTCTAGAGGCTCATTAGATGTCAGTCCTTAACCAAGTGTACAAAGGGTGACGATTCGTAGAATCGTCAAAGCATAGGGAACATACAAGTCTCGAGTCCCGGAAATTGGTGAACGAGTGTGAATGTGTTTGTTTGCAAGTATTATGTGTTTACAATCATTATGTGACTTGTCGGTATGTGAAAACATGTTAACATATGTTAAAACGGAGTTTAACGCGCCAAATACGCTGGACCAGACCCTATAGGCGATTAGCATTTGTTTTGATTGAATCCCTAATGGTCCAGACCTGTTTATAAACGTATGTGTCTTCTGAAATTCGTTAATAATCATTGTTAATTGGATTCTAGCTATTATGCATGTTGTATGTGTGTTGATGATTAAAAGATAGGGTTTTTGTGATTCAAGAAGGATTGTTAGCATGATATTAAGGTAGTTACAGATTGATGATGATAGCATGTTGATGAGATCTGAGTAATTGTTCATTAGGGTTACGGTTATGCATGTTAATGTGATGTTTCATGCTATGTGTATTGTTTTTGGGATACATGGTTGCATGCAGGGCTGATAGAACGAGGTTAAACGAAGGATTTTGATTGAAATATGTTTGATATGGTTGTTTGATTGATATTTGATGTTTACACACGTTCTGGATTGGATTTGGAGTGTTAAACGCGCGAAAAACCGGAACAGCTGGGCTAAAGGCGATTAGCAATCCTAATCGCCTATGCTATAGGCGATTAGGAGGCTATTCGCCTGATAGGATGCCCTAATCGCCTATAGTATAGGCGAATAGGGGTCTAAATGCCTTTACTTCATGCGATTACGATCCTAATTGCTAGTTAAGCCCTGAATTGCATGCCTTACGACCTAATCGCCTATAAAGTAATGATTTGCACACCGCATGACCCTAATCGCCTATAGTATAGGCGATTAGCCTTCCTAAATGCCTGTTGACCCACATAATCACTAGTTGACTTTTCCTAATCGCCTGTACTACTGCTGTAAGTGTAATTTAGCATTTCGGGACCCGATTGGACACCTAGGAACATGCTAGGAACCCCGTAACATACCTAATAACTTGGTAACATGTACTCGGACTTATTTATGAGATACTTGAACTACGTGCTACAACTTGTTGGATTTTAACGTATGTTAAGTGTGATTGCATGATTGTATGTTTGAGAGTGCAAGTATAACACGGGGAGTCTCGAGTCACCAATGGGATGTCGAGTCTTGTACATTGGGTTAGTTTAACAGTCACAGTGTTTTCAAACGAACTTGGTTATGGTCTGGACATCTAGGGACTAACTAACCTACGGGTTATTAGTCTAAGTACTTGTAACTGTCATATGTTAGGTCGCCGCTTTACGGGGCTAGCATAGCTTGCTGATCTTATTCGTATTTCGAAGTAACGCAACCTAAGGTGAGTTTACGGCCCCTCTTTTAACTGGTTTCACTTTTTGGGGGAGAAAACATGTGTTAAACTTATGTTTTGGTAACAACTGTCATACTATGGGTTTCTATGGTTTACTATACGATTTTTGGAAGTCCCGGGGGAAACCATGAATGTGCGGGTTAGCACAACGGGGAAATGTGAATAGATCTATTGGGAGTAACCAACCCCGCTCATCGGCTTGGATGGCCGGGCGAGTGCATATTGTCTCAAACAGGAACAGGTTTACTATTCGGGCACAACATCTGGTTTGGGAGTTAGTAATGGTTTTCCAATCGTTGTAGTAACAAAACATACGCCTAGCTAGCGTACTTGGTTTACAAATTGATATAGTATGAATAGGTTGAACTTGATACTTTGATTACAAAACCTGTGAACTCACCAGCATTTTTGTGCTGACGTAACTCTTACATGTCTTCTCAGGTCGCTAAGGTAGCACTACGGAACTAGGGCGCACGCGTCTGCACGGCGTCTAGTTAGGGTTGCATGGTTTTCGAACATTGAATAATTTGGTTTACTTTTGGATTATGTTTTGAGAATAAGCTTCCGCTGTATTTGGGGATTTTAAACTATGTTTTTGAAATTGCATATGTTCATTTAGATTTGTTTATTGTGATCGTTGACTTGGATCCTGGTTTGTCATGCGCCTCGCGGTAAAACTCCGCAAGTGGATTTTGAGGGTGTGACATAATCCAATTTCAGTTGGTTACATCATTCCTTCTTCTCCAGTCATCACCAAACTCAAACATATGTTGGTGTTTTATTGAAAATATTATGTTGAATCATGGGTTTCAGAGCATAGTTTGAACGAAACCGTTTCTTTGTCAATTAAAACCCTAACATTTTAACCCTAATTAGTCCACTTCAAAACCCATCATCTTCATCAGTTGTATTCTCTCTCAGTGTGCAACACATCACACAATGTTTTTGTCTTTGTTTCTTTCTCTATGATGAACACCAAATCCAGATATGAATGAATCTTGTTGTAGAAAACCCTCTCACCGCCGTGAGAACTTGGCATCACTTCTGACCTATCTATGTGAAGCGCAAAAAGCATGTGAAGCGCAAAAAAGCGTGGGATTTTTGTATCTAAAGCGTGAACTAATTAAAAAATATTTATGCATAAAAATACTTGGTGTAAGAGAAGCGCGCGCCTCAGGGCCAAAAACGATTGAAAAAATGTCAAAAAAATTACGCCTTTTTGTGCCTTTGGGAAAATGGGTAATTGAAAGCCCTAAGGTGCCTAGGCCGCGCCTTGCGCCTAGGCGCACCTCAGGTGTGGTTTTTAAAACCCAGAACCTGAATGAAAGTAGAATTGAAATAAGAAAATTTAATATGTTAAATTTGTTTAACTATAAAGAACACAGCATTAGGACTGCTCAACATTCATACCACCCACCGTAAACCTTAATTCCCAAATTGCTCATGACCCATTTGACCCAAATACAAGTGACCCATTTGAATCAATTTTTGGCTTTGTTAATTTGTACACATGCAAGTGACCCATTTGACCCATTACATGTTCCACAGCCGAGGTGAAATCGACAACCACTGTAGCTTATATTCGATAGCAGCATAGGCGAAATCGACAGTTGCTGCGTGTTTTATTCGACAGCAGCATAGGCGAAATCAACAGCTGCTTTATGTTGTATTTGACATCCACAGAAGCGAAACTGAAAGCTTCTGTAGGTTGTAAAGTCCTACAACTATTTTGCCTTTTACTCCTCAACTATACTTTATACACCTTGTTTTCAACAGGCGTAAGGCTAGTGCGCCCAGTGTTGATAAATTACTTATAAAAATTATTTGAAAAACAATGTATTATATATATGTAAGAATATAGCTTTTTTTATATATATTTGAAAAACAACGAGACAACTCTATGCTAACATTCAGCAACAACTAACGCAAATAGCTTTTTTTATTTGTGGTGGTGTCTGTAATCGTAGGTAATTAAGGTTTATGAAATGTAATTTTGCAGGTCTGAGGTTTGTACATGGAAAACAATTGGATTTTAAAGACAGCAAATTACAAATATGTCCTTCAGATTTCATTACTTATTAACAATGTTAGTGATTTGGACAGATTTGGCACTAAATGATAAATGTTAGTGGCTTAGGTGAAAAAAGAAACCTTTTTGGATTGACCTAACAAAAAATTGGGAAATCTCAGGAACGATTTATTATATTAACATGTTCTAAAGTGTTATAATATTGAACTTATGATGAACTGCAGGTATAGTAGCATTCAGATTGTAAGAAGTTACAACAGGTCAAAAGGGCAGCCAAATGGATACTTTCACTATTGAAATTAGGTCTTACATTAGAAGACACTTGATGAGAAAAACATTATTGACATTTTGATGACAATTGATGTGAAATCTAGTCTTTACTAAGATTTTAGTAGTTCATGAGACTTTTGTATTTGTTTATGGGTTGGTTTCCATTCTGATCATTAGAATTTAGAATGACTGGATTATTTCCTTTGGCGTGGATGACACAATTTGATAGTACATATTGACATGTTATAAATTTTGATATAATATGTTAGTAAATTGCAAAAAAAAAAAAGGTAGTTATGTCATTTGCATTTATATTACATTCCAATTTATATTGTAGTTTTAGAAATCAAACATTAATAAAGTATGCTCGAACGTGGTAGTTTAATTTTGGAAAATTCTTTAATAGAAAGGATATTTAACATGTTAAATAATTTTAATTTAACATGATATGAACATGTGTGGAAAGTTACCATAACAATAGTTTGTGACTGCATTTTGTTTTTTGTTATGCCAATTTTTAATTTAACATGTTAAATCTATTAAATAATTTTCCTGAAGCCACTTTTTTGCTTAACATTAACATGTTAAATAGTTTTAATTTAACATATTAAATCTATTAAATGTTAACTTATAAAACAAGATAGGAAACTCAAAAAGAAATAAAATAATTTAACATGTTAAATTCATTTTTCTAAGCCAAAAAAATATTATGAACATGGGTGGAAAGTTATCAAAACGCCAATTTATGACTGGAATTTTTGTTTGCTGTTTTTGACCCATTTTAGCACAATTTTGTTGTAGTTGAACAACCCATTTCGGTTGCAGTTTTGGCACATTTTACTGCAGTTTTTAACACATTTCGGGAATAACATGGTTGTATATCACCTTTGAATTTAGTTGGTTAAGTAGGATGAAAATCCGATAAACACTCTAATAACAAGACTATCTAACATGTTAAATTGAAACTTCCCGGTATTTTTCCAGTACGCAAATTAAAACTCAAATCAAGCGAAACTAGTTGGAACAATAGCCAAAACTTATAGGAACAAAACTAGGAAAATTAAAATTCTGCAGTATTTGACCCATTTCACGACATAATTTAAGATTGATATTGTTAAGAATGTTTTATTCAAACTAGGAAAAATTACAGAGTTCGTCCTTTAGGTTTGACCCATTTTTCAGTGGTTGTCCTTTCGCGTTTCAGTTGCTTAGATTCATCCTTAACGATCTAAAATCTTACACCCACTGTCCTAAGGCACTAACTTGGTTAGTTTTAAACGTTAAATCTGATCATGTGCTTGGCACATGAGGGTAAATTCGACATTTTAGCTCCCGATTTCATCTTCCACCTATAAAAACTGATTTATCTCACCCCCAACTCAATCTCTAGTTCATCCTTCACCACCACCACCTGCCATCAATCCACAACCACCTGCCACCAATCCACAACCACCCTTCAGACTCACACAACCTAACCCTAGCCATTGATCTGTACCTCCCCCCTTCTTTCGTTAAGGTTAGGAGTTTAGGTTAGACGAAGGTGGTGGTGGTAGTGGTGATGGAAGCAGGTGGCGGAACACCATCTCATGATCTTCATCAGAATATCATCGGAGAGAGAGGGAAGGAGAGAGGGAAAGCTGAGAGATAGAGGACAGAGCATTTGAAGAGTTTTATGTATTTTTTATATATGTGTTTTTTATAAGTTTTTAAAATTCATAATCATATATTAAGTAAAATTACCATCCTACCCTCATGTGCAAGGCACATGACCAAAGTTAACTGAAATTTTTAACTGGGTTAGTGCCTTATGACGGTGGGTGTAACATTTTAGATCGTTAAGGATGAATCTCAGCAACTGAAACGCGAAAGGACAACCATTGAAAAACGAGGTAAACCTAAAGGACGAATTCTGTAATTTTTCCTTCAAACTATTACAAAAATCTTTAATCAACAACAGGGGAGGTGAAAATTGAAAGTTGTTTCAAGTTGTCTTCCACGGCAGTAGAGACGAAAATAACAGCCCATTTCAGTTACAGTTTTTGCACATCTTGCTGCAGTTTTGAACACATTTCGAGACCAACTTCGCTATAGTTTGAACACATTTTTGTTGCAGTTTATGACCCATTTCAGCTGCAGTTTGGCACACTTTGTTTTAGTTTTTGACCCATTTCAATTGCAGTTGTGGCACAATGTATTATAGTTTTTAGCGCATTTTGGCAATTACTAGGCTGTATATCACCTTTGCATCAAGTTGATGTAATTAGGTTGAAAATCTAATAAACTCTATAATAACAAGACTATTTAACATGTTAAACAATTTTAATTAAATATGTAAAATCTTTTAACTTTTAAGTTTTACAAGAAGTTAGGAAACTCAAAATAGAAATAAAATAATTTAACATGTTAAATTGAAATTTCCATGTATGTTTCCGGTAAGCTTTGGGAGGGCTTCTCAATTCTAATAGAGTAGACGTTGTGTCGAGACTACAGGCAGCTTTGTTCAATAACAACATTAGCAACAGAAGGCAGTAACCTGTGAGTCACAAAATGAATGAATGAATAAACATATATAGAAGAGTAATAATAAATGAAATTACTACTTTTTAGACAATGGCATTGAGGGTGATGTAGAGGCTTCTAGAGCGTATGGTACGACGCAGAGTGTATCAGCGCAGCGGCAGATACAAGAGCATCAGCAAACCAAAATTTAAATAATTTGGTCTTTTTTATTAATAAATCCGTCATACCAAATGCGAGTGACCCATTTGACCCATTCGGTGGCTTTATTGATTTGTATAAACACAAGTGACCCAATTGGTAGCTTTGTTCATGACTGTCGTCTAAGACACTACAACTGTTAAACACGGTGGCAGTTAGACACAACAATAGTTGTTAACACAACATGTTAAACATGCTGCTGCAGGTTGTTTGCTAAGTTGTTAACACGACAACAATAAATTTACATGTTTTACAACTGTAGCGAAAATCAACAACCGCTGCAGGTTATAATCAACAGTAGAGGAGGCAAAAATCGACAGCTGCAGCAAGTTATATTCAACAGCAACAGAGGCGAAATCGACAGCACATTTCGGTTACAATTTTTGCACATCTTACTGTAGTTTTGTACACATTTCGGCACTAAATTGGTTGTAGTTTTTAACACATTTTTGATGCAGTTTATGACATATTTTTGCTGCACTTTTTTTATGGAATTTATCATAAACACAAGATAATTTGAAAATAATATTATAAGGAATGTTTTACTAAAATTATTACAATAAATTTACATGTATTACAGCTGTGGCGAAATTGACAGTCGTTGTACGTTATAATCAACAACAGCGGAGGCGAAAATCGACAGATGCAGCAGGTTATATTCAACAGCAGCAGAGGCGAAATCGACATCCTATTTCGGTTACAGTTTTTGCACATTTTACTACAGCTTTGAACACATTTCGACACTAAATTGGCTATAGTTTTTAACACATTTTTGTTGCAGTTTATGATATATTTTTGCTACACTTTTTTGCTGGAATTTATCATAAACACAAGATAATTTGAAAATAATATTGTAAGGAATGTTTTACTAAAATTATTACAATAAATTTACATGTTTACATCTGTGCCGAAATCGACAGCCGTTGCAGGTTATAATCAACAGCAGCGGAAGCTAAAATCGACAGCTGCAATAGGTTATATTCAACTGCAGCAGAGCCGAAATCGAAAGCCCAATTTGGTTACAATTTTTGCACATCTTACTGCAGTTTTGAACACATTTTGGCACTAAATTGTTTTAACACATTTTGCTGCAGTTTATGACATATTTTTGCTGCACTTTTTTGCTGGAATTTATCATAAACACGAGATAATTTGAAAATAATATTGTAAAGAAATATTTTACACAAATTATTACAAAAAAAAGTTTAAATCTGGAAATTTCATTAATAGCTAGGCTATTTAACATCTTTAATAATTTTAATTGAACATGTTAAATCTTTTAAATGTTAACTTTTAAAACAAGTTAAGAAACTCAAAAGAAATAAAATAATTTAACATGTTAACTTCATTTTTCCTGAAATCGAAAAATATTATGAACATGGGTGGAAAGTTACCAAAAAAACAGTTTATAAGTGCAATTTATGGCTACAGTTTTTGACTCATTTAAGCACAATTTGGCTGTAGTTTATGACCCATTACAGTTGCAGTTGGGGCACAATATACTACAGTTTTTTGACTAACTTGGTTGTATATCACCTTTGCATCGACTTGGCGTAATACACATAAATATACAATTCACACTTTCACAGTATAAGGTCACCTAATATAACCTATTGCATGCTAACAAATCAAAACAAACAGATCCGATGTATCAAATAAACAAGCAATCAATATAGACAGATCCAAATAGTATACAGATGTAACCTGTGATACAAATAGCATGAGCCACCCAAAAAAAAAATTAACATGTTAACTTGATTGATTCCTTGAACAACAATGTCATGTTCCTGCAGCGCAAACAATGATTCCTCCAACAAACAAAGAAGAACAATTGGACTCACAGCTAACCGAAAAACCAAAAGTTGATTCAAGTTCTAAGGTCGCAAACCATGTCGTTTATAATATAAACATTTATAAAACAAATCCTAACAAAGCCATAGAAATACTTCAAACACAATATATCTCATAAAATAATTATAGATCAACAATTCATTCACTCCTATCTATCAAAATAACACACATACATATACAATTCACACTTTCATAGTATAAGGTCGCCTAACGTAACCTACTGCATGTCAACAGATCTGATATATCAAATAAACCAACAATTTATATAAACAGATCTGAAAAGTATACAATACCGGAGATTAATCTAATCTTGTTAACTTAAGGTCGTTTATAAACACATGATCATTATCATCAATAAAACATAAGTTAGTATCCCACACTTTTCTAGGATTAGATGCTTTTTTACCTTGTATAGCTCTATCACATGGCTGTTTACTCTGTCAGCAAGCTTTCTAACAGTAATATCATCAAAACCTAACTGCTAAATAAGGAAAAAAAGTGAACAATGCTAATTTCTACCACATTTACATATAATATCATCAAAACTGAGAAAAACATATGATAATCGTAAATTCGAAGAGCAATATACAAAATCGAAGCGTGTGATCATGAAAACGTAAACAGAGTATCAAGATGAAGAAGTTCTTATTACGATTAGAATAATATACAAAACCTGAGATTAATCCATTGCTGTAGTTTGTAGATCGAACCATGCAAAACACGAATGAAAGTAGCCATCGAAGCATTGATTTTGGTCTCATATCTTGTTACTAGCTAATGACAATAATAATAATAATAATAATAATGTTAGAAAGAGAGATAGATAGAGCATAAGAGAGATGGAGCAGAAGAGAGGGAGAGATAGAAGAGATCGTGAAGATAGAGTGAGAGTGCAAAAGAGAGAGAGGGAGAGCAGAAGAGATAGAGAGGGAGGGGGAGTAGAGAGGGAAACTTGGGTGAAAGATATTTTTATAAATTCCGATTATACCCTTAGCTGAAAATTAAGCTTATAATTAATTGGTTTGATCTTAGCCATTGATTTACTTAATCCAAGGGTTCTTAGAGGGGTTCCCATATTCCCCACTTTTTTAGGTTCCCCATTGAACCTTTCACACTATATATATATATATATATATATATATATATATATATAGGGGAGGGCTATCTTGAGAACGCTAAATATAGTGAGAACCGTGAGAACAAGTAAAAAAATCAATCAAAATAATTTTTTTTTAAATACAAATCTCATTATAATCAAAATACAACATTAATAAATGAATTTCCTTTCTAAACAATTCATATTTTCTTGCCAAAAAAACATTAAAATTAACCTTTTACACATGTGTAAAAACAATTTATTTCCGTATACGTTTGAATTTTTATGCGTAAATTGTGTTTTTGAGATTGTATTTTATTAATAAAGATAAGTGTAAAAAGAAATTTTGAATTTGAATAGTTTTAGATGGCGTTCTCGCGGTTCACACGAAATATAGGTGTTCTCAAATTAACTTTCCCCTATATATACATACACACACACACACATATATAGGGTAAGTATCGGTAGAAAACCCACGTTTTTTTAGTAAACCTTACTACCCGAGTTTTTTGTATTTGAAAATTTTAGGACATGTAATATACATGTTTTCAAGCATTTGGAGCCAAAAAAATCAAAAAAACTCTGATCGTTTTTTTATAAATAAATAAGTTGTGCATCATAACATATGTTAGCATATGTTTAGACACGTAACATATGTTACGATGCAAAACTTATTTATTTAAAAAAACCGATCGGCATTTTTTGATTTTTTGGTTTAAAACTCTTAAAACGTGTATATTACATGCCCTAAAATTTTCAAACAAAAAAAGTTCGGGAAATATGTTTTTCTAGAGTTTCCTCAAATTTTTTAGGTTCTATTAATCCATGCCACATTATTTTCAAAAGATATTACATTATAAACTCAAACAATTTTTTTTTTCTTTTTAATATGTGCATAAGATTGACATATATTTTATGAAAAATTTGAGTTTGTTTTAATGGCAACACAATGTGTGACTAAAATGTTGTTATACCATTTTATGTTGTGTTTTTATGTGTTTATGTCCATTTATGAACACCATGCAAATGGATAGACTTAGTAGCTGCATACAAGTGACAATAAAAATGAAAACCAGAATGTCATGTTGACAATGAATTCTTAATTCTTAAATCATATAAAACTGTAATTTAGACTAAACCCGTGTACTAAAGGAGCAATTTATTCCATTGAAAATGAAGAATATGATTGACACACACTTAAATGGGGAAAAGAGATGAAATGCAGCAGCTATTAAAAAATGAATTTCTTTTTGAAACAAAACAGGCACACAGAACAATTGCTTATAGTCTTTGATTGAAGAAACGTGTATTAAGAGTATGAGATCTTTGGGTAGAACTTGGACCTTTTCTTATCGTCCGGTAACAACAAAACAAAAAACAAAACACCGTTAGAATTCATAACGGGGATCAACCATAGATGACGATAATCTATACTATATTATTGTGACACCCTCAAATTCCACATGTGGGGTTTTACCGTGAGGCACGTGACACACCAGGATCTCAGTCAACGGTCACAATAAGCCACAACCAGATGTATAAGATACGTAAACCAAAACATAAGTTAATAATATAAAACCAACAGCGGAAGCTTTTAAAATCATGTTTACAACCCAACAAGTAAATACGTCTGAAAAGTTTAACATTATTGAAAACAAAACCCTAGACGCCGTGTAAGACTCTCTACACCTAATCCATATGCAGCTACCTTAGCGACCTGAGAAAACATGCCAAAATGTCAACATATAATGCTGGTAAGTTCACAGGTTTTTATAAAATGTTTTGTAAGCTCCAAAGATCAACTCTGTTACTATTATGTTATGCAACGTTAGCTGGACGCCAGTTTCGAGTACTACTACGGTCAGAAAACTGTTACTAGACGAATCAATACCAGACTGCCCAGACTGTTTGGGCTACCGTCATCGACGGTAAACCCGAGAGTTGGGACAATATGCACTTGCCCGTCCTCCAACCGTCGAATGGGGTTTGTGAGTCCCCAATAGATCTATCCACATTTCCCCTGTTGTACAACCCGCGCATTCATGGTTTCCCCTAGGACTTAGTGCAAGCCGTATAGTAATCTAAAGTAACCATAATATAACATGATCTTTAAAAGTTCCAGTACGTAGCATGTTTCTCCCCCAAAAGTAAAACCAGTAAGAAGTGGGGCTGTGACACTCACCTTAGTTTGCGTACTCCAATGACACAAATATTAACACAGCTGCATAAAGTTTGTATAAGTGTTGTGACTACTGACTCGTAGGTTAACTAGTCCCCAATCGTCCAGATCATGACTAAGGTACTGTTTGTTTTTTTCTGCAGGAAAAGGTCTGCAGTATGCGAACCACATTTGCAGGCATCTGCAGGAGAAGATGTGGACCAAAGGTCTGCAGGCTACTAAAATAAACTGAAATTTAAATAAACTGATTTTTTACGACAGTCTGGTAGTAGGCGGTGGTGGTGGACCGTGGTGGTGGTGGTGGAAGGTGGTGGGTGGTGGGTGGTGGTGGTGGTGGGTGGTGGTGGTGGTGGTGGTGGGTGGTGGTGGTGCTGGTGGTGGGTGGTGGTGGTGGTGGTGGACGGTGGACGGTGGTGGTTGTGGTGGGTGGTGGTGGTGGTCGGTGGTGGTGGGTGGTGGTGGTCGGTGGTGGTGGATCATGGTTGGTGGTGGTGCTGGTGGACCGTGGTGGTGGTGGGTGGTGGTAGTGGTGGTGGGTGAAGAGAAGAGAAGTGGAGAAGGCCTTTGAAGACCTTAGAAGACTTTGGAACAAGTCTGCACCAAGAAGAGGTCATGAAGACCTTTTTGAGTGAAAGGTCTTCCAAAAAACAAACAATCTGCAGACCCCAAACGTCTGCGCGCGTCTGCGTGGCGCAGACAAAAGAGGTCAGAAGTGCTTCCTAGCAAAAAACAAACAGCACCTATGTATGTTTAAACACGTGTTTGACTGTTGAACCGATACACCGGACAGATCCGACATCCCGTTGGTGACCCATTACATCAATTAATCAAGTATATAAGGTTAACACATAAGAATCATGCATAAAACACTTAGTTTGCATCAAAATTGCACGTACGCAGTCGTAGGGTCGAATCAGTAATTTTGCCAGACTGGTTTAACCCAATACAAGTTGGTTCGACCCAAACATGATTTGGTTCGACCCTTATGATGTATATTTAACATATATACAAGTTCATTCGACCTAACACATGTTTATTGGACCCTAACACATGTTAATTCGACCAAAATCATGTTCATTTGACCTAACTAAAGTTCATTTGACCTGTTATAATGTTGGTTTGACCTCCTGGAACTTCATTCGACCCCACGAAGGGTCGAATGAGTTTCCAGGTTCGACCCTTTTGCTGCCAATCTCTATAAATGCACCAAATCACATCTAAATAGTCTGAAAACACCACAAAACGTCACAAATCACAGCAGTCAAACATTATTAACCTATCCCCACAAAACCCTACTAATCTTACTCCAAAATCAGTCTGTTTCACAACTTTCCCAAAATGGCAAATTATGGAAATGTCACATCAATGCATGTAAACTTTACCCAAAATGGAAACTTGTTGAAATCACTAAACAATTAGCTTAATGCTTAGATTATCATGTATATGAAAACCCCTAATCATTCCATTAACAATAACATCATGAACAAACCCTAGATCTAACACAAAATCCCCAAAATGGGCAAAGCATCGTCATCCAACAACTTGTAACCTAAGACAATCATAAACCATCATCTATAACAACCCTAGATCATTGTTATAACAACTAAACACATTCAATCATCAAATAATACAATACACATCATTTAAAACCATTAACACATGTTATTTTGTATAAAAACTCATGTTTAATGATGAGGTTTTGTTTAGAAAGATGTTAGAAAGGTTTTTATTCATGAATGCCATCTTAGAACAGATCTGGACCTTTGAGGTTTGATAAAACGAATAAAAAAATGCTTGAAAAGGATTTTGGATTAAGAACACACCTTAGATCTTCACCTTAGATCTTCCCCGGGTGTTTAAGTTCGAGAGAGAGCACTTAGAGGCGTTTAGGGTTTGTGAAATAATGAAAAATTGCAAAGTATGATATTTATACTACATGTTCATTCGACGTATGCAGGGGTTTAATGAAGTTGATGGGAGGTCGAATGGACTTCCATTCAACTGGTTCGAACCCCCTTAGGGTTGAACCAGTTTCCCATGTTTCCAGTTTTTCCAGTTTTGTCGTTTAAACGCGTTTTAACACATCCTAACACATGAACATGCAATCCTAACATGTGTTAAGCATATATAATCATGTATAATCATATAAACACCGTTAAAACAAGTACTTGCACATAACATAACATGACATGACATAACATGACATGACATGACATGACATGACATGACATGACATGACATGACATGACATGACATGACATGACATGACATGACATGACATGACATGACATGACATGACATGACATGACATGACATGACATGACATGACATGACATGACATGACATGACATGACATGACATGACATGACATGACATGACATGACATGACATGACATGACATGACATGACATGACATGACATGACATGACATGACATGACATGACATGACATGACATGACATGACATGACATGACATGACATGACATGACATGACATGACATGACATGACATGACATGACATGACATGACATGACATGACATGACATGACATGACATGACATGACATGACATGACATGACATGACATGACATGACATGACATGACATGACATGACATGACATGACATGACATGACATGACATGACATGACATGACATGACATGACATGACATGACATGACATGACATGACATGACATGACATGACATAACATAACATAACATAACATAACATAACATAACATAACATAACATAACATAACATAACATAACATAACATAACATAACATAACATATATGGATCAATCTATGTATATATTACTTAATCCAATTATTGTAATTCACCAATAACGGGACTCAAGACTCGTGTGTGCATGCAATAACCCCAATGATCATTCGAATCATCAAACCCTAGACAATATGCAATGTAAATTAACTCCTGATAACTGACTTAGTGAAATGTAACGTATGCAAGACTTGCTAAGGTAGACTGACTAGTTAATATAAAGTTACTAACCTGAGTTTCCCGGGTGTCACAATTATAATGCATGAGGGAGGGGTATTTTAAGATACCCAAAAGTTAAGAACTAATTTTTCATTAACAATCGCAAAATGGGGGTAAAATAGTCATTGATACATTATTTACACTTTAATACCGTATTTATTTACACTTTAATTCCCTAATTTTTAGTTAGTAATTACATTTTTCTCCTCTACTCTATAAAATTAATATTCTTTTATTTAATTCTATCATAACTTTAAAACTATTATATTTTAAAAACATTCGAAAATACCATAACGGCCGGCTCATTTTTGCAGACGTTTTGGCGTTTGTCAAAGTCAATACCGATGTGTGGATTGAAATGTACAAGAAAGAATACCTTATATACAAGTGATTATTGCATTTTATGTCTTAGATACTAACTAGATTAAATATATACCTTTCTGTACCCAAACTGTGATACCCCGCAATTTCAGGTTCTTACTTTAACTAAACTCTAGTTACTTGTACTTACATTATATTCTTGCATTCTACTTAACTAGGGTTAGCTAGATGAGTTACACGTTGCACAGTTGTAGGTCAATAACTGCATGAAACGGTAATTCAGAGAATTACCGGACTACGTACACGAGTATCGAACCCCAAACATTGGTGAAATAACAAAATAAATAATTGTAGAATAACTCATTTGATATTATTTGCAATTATGTGCTTAATTGAATTTATTTGTGAACTTATGTACAATTATGTGTATTTAAGCGAAACGTGTTACCAAACCGGTAACCGACACCTGACGAACCGGGAACGTATTTTAGTAGTAAAATATTGAGTAGAGTATTTTATGGACTAGGTGTTATATGTAAAGCCCAATTATAAAGAGAAAATGAAATATATATAATAAAACCTTTAGACTTGGTCCAGCCCAAAAGATCAGGCGAGGCCCAGATCAGCCTAAGTTAGTTTTGTTACAAAAATTGATGTTAACCTAATTTTTCATTATAACACAACCCCAATCACTCTTAACAGCCACCATACAAAAATCTTACCTCCTAACATCTGCCATAAGCATAATCAATCAAGTTTTGGAGATCTAGTTGAGTTTTTATCACCCGAATGAAGAGCTTTAGGTATATTATCAAACCTTTTGTGTTTTGTTTTTTTTATTATGTTATAAAACACCATAAACAAGTTGTCCAAGATCTGAAATAAAGTTACAAAGATTAAAATATGGTTTTTATAAAGGTTTAATGGAATTAAACAAGGTCTTGTGTGTTATTATGTGTTAGATGTTATGTTGTTGTATGATTAAGGATTATTGAACATCTAGGGTTTATAGTTGAGAATATTTACCAAGAAACTTGCATGTTTTGATCAGATTGATATGTGATGAATCTTGTATGATGTTTATTTGATGTTCTTGATTGATGATATACAACTAGGGTTTGATATAGTTGATAATATTGCATGATTAAAATCTGGACAGAATCTGAATGTCGATTTGTAGGCCCTGTATCACGACTTTAATATAACTGTTTTGATCAATTCTTTGCATGAACATGTTGTACAAGGTCTTAGCTTTTTAGAATGAGCAAAATCATATGATTTGGACGTCGGTTGATATGTTTTTGGAATTTTCTTTGATTAAAGGTCATATCAGATTTTCGGATTAGTAAATTGGGTCAACTTTAAACGATCATAACTTGAGTTTTACAAAGATTTAGATTATGAAATTTGCACAATAGGTTGAAATTGGTAAAACTTGACTTCTCCAAGTGGATTCATCCCGTTTGGATGATTAAACAATTTTTGGGAAGTTTTCTACTAATCTGACCTGTTGTAAGTATTTTCTGGACCTAGCTGTATTATATGATTTTTCATAATTTTTGTATCTGGTTTTATCACGAAATAAAAATATGGACATGACCGGTAGACTCACTGTAATATTTGGTAAAAGTTTGAGAGTCTAATTAATTGGATAAGTATTTCTAATAAATTTGTTTTCACAGTGCATAATCTGTCCTAAAAACGCAGATTATGTAATGTACACTTATGTTGCTATTTGGAGTCTTGTATGACTTTTATTTGACATGAACTTGTATGAGAACTTATATGAGGTGTATATAAAGTGCATAACTGATGTTAATCATTTTGTCCACCAACGGGTTCGTAGGGTCTACTTGTGCATATAGAAACACTAGGTGTCACTTACACGGTTTTGTATTTTAAAATGTCTTGGACAAACGGGTTATATGGTGTATTGATTATACACATATACTCACTTAGTGACATATGTAATAGGGATTCGGTAGCACGTCCTTATTTGCGATGTTTGGATTATTTGCTTGCAACCAAAGGTGAGTTTCACTACTCTTTTCTCAAAAGCATCTGTCTCGGGGAGACAACTTACTTACTTTTCTAGTCCAGGTTTGGGACTACTATTTTTATCCCGGGTTTTGGGATGGGTTGATTCCTGGGAGGAATCGGATTTTGCTAGTTTCACACTCTGTGTCCTTGATGAACTAAACTGCATACTATCACGGAAGTCCTTCATTTATACCGAATGAGTTGCCGGGTGGCAAGCGGGTTACTAGTTGATAGCGCTATTAGGTTTGACAAACCTCACACCGTGCTGGGAGCCGGGCGTGAACTACGACCTTAGATTTTATCATTGTTGATAGGCAATGATGGGAGGCAAAAACCAGCTCGCATTGTTTAAATAGCAGTTCGGTACTTTCATTGTTTAGTTATCATGAATGGGTTAGCTACCCTTGGCATACGCTGAACTAGTGGTTATTGATTACTGTTTTGGGTTTGGGAAACCTAACTGTTGTTCTTGGTTTGGGAAACCTACACTTTTACTTACCTTACTTTGTGAACTCATTAACTTTATGTTGACACACGATATACGTGCTTTTGCAGGTAGTTAGCTTCCGGTGTCACGATTAGGAAGCACTGCACGTTTCACTGCATTTGGGGTCTTGGTCATACACCTAAATTACATATCATGCTTTTACGTTTTCTTCCATATGGTTTTAATTTGGGCGCATTGTTTTACGCATGGTTTAAAAATGTTTAAATTTGGTTTACACTTCCGCAGCTTAACTAAACTTGATTTTTGAAAATGAACTAAATGGTTTGGGCATTTAGAGTTCGTTCATATGACTTATGGCTATGGGATCCTGGTATGTCATGCGCCTCGCGATATAAACCCTGAAGTGGAAATTTGAAGGTGTGACACAAACGCCGTGAACATATACATTGAACTGATTACATGAAATTTTCTATTGTCACATTTGCACTTACAGTTATATCATTTATTTAGATGTAAAAAACTTACTGAAGTAACACAATATTTAGCAATTTGCTTTGTATGATTGTAAAGAAAAGTATTTAACCAAAGACTACCAACAATTTCAACCAACCAAACAGTAAGATCAACGTAGCATGTGATTTATTGAATAGATTTCATATTCAAACATAGTCATGTCCATACAAAGTTATCTAGAAATTAAAACATAACAACAATATCACAAGCACAAAAGCACACACAAACCGGATTCTTTTGCCATGCCATTGGCATCATTTTAGTTCACACAACATCCAAATAAAGTTGCAAGAAGAGAAAATGGTGGGGTTTTGTTCTAGGAACCATTGGAACTTTCTCCAGATGATGAGCTACTTTATTGTTTAACACGTTTCATCTCCTCATATGCTCATTCGTGACCAAGACAGTAATGAACTGGGGGGTTGAATCTGGTATCTCTATGTTATCCGGCAAGAATGCTCCATTCTTAATTAGGAATCTGATTGCCCTGTTGTTTCTTTCTTTTGCAGCAGTGTGAAATGGAGTCCCCGCGTTTAAAAAAAAGAAGAAGATTAAATTAAATCGATTGATTTGTAAAATGGAACCGATATATCCTGCCAATAATAAGTTGAGAAACGTGAGAAATTTAGTACCAGATTTAAGAACTATTGCTTTAGTTCAGAAGCTAGTTGCTTTTTGTTGAATGTTCTAACCGCATGGACCGCCTTAGGGTCGGCCACTTCCATCATGTCCATTATTTCACCTTCACCAGGAAGAGTTATTGCTTTTGCATAAATTCCTAAATTGAACAAATCAAGTTAGACCTTAATTTTTTCAAATCTAAAACACTAGAAAAATAACAAATTCAAGAAAAAAAATGACTGAAAATATATTAACGTTAACCTAAAGTCCTAATTTAGTTGCACCCTTTTGGTTGCATATTATTCGAATTAATGTTATCTATAACCCTTTTGGGTGCACTGCAGGTTATTCAGATCACGCCATGAGTATTCATTGCTTAATTTTAGTGAAATTGGACCAGCTGAAATTTAACCTTCTGATAGCTGTCTCTCAGGTTCATGCAGATGTTGTCAATGTTCTGATCGAAAGAATGGAATCCCTCACACTTGATCATTTCTCTTCCTTGCTTCCGGTGCTTTTAGATTTATTGGATAGCAAAACTGAGCGGTAATCGTCGTATATATACAAATGAATTTCAAAGACTTTGAAATAATAAATTCCTAAACTATTTCAACACAATGTTAAATCTAGAACTGAAACTAACGACGGGCTTGCAAATCATGCAGGCATATAAGTGCATCACTGGAACCGTTACTAAAGCTTGTGGCGGTCATTGGGTCTGTAATTAGCTCAACAATTTCAGCTCCTCCAACAATCGGTGTTGATCTCCATGCAGAAGAAAGGTTTGTTTTGTTGATTCTAGTAGTTATTCTAATGTATTTTGGTTATGATTTTTAGTTCTCAAACATAGTTGTCACAGAAGTTAGTCTTGGTTCCATAAAACACCTACTTACAAAAACTTAATGACATACTTGAATGCTGCAATAATTGCCACATTCAGCTTCAGAAGATCCACAAATGTCTCCCTGATATTATAAGGTAAACATGTTTCCAATGTGGTTCAACTAAACTCTCACTTATCAAGTTCATGATCCGAATTATAATATAAATGAAAGGGGAAATATGAAATATAAATATTATTGTTGTTGTTAATATAATCATTACAACTTTATATAGTTAAAGCAAAAGATCATTATCTGATTGTGATTATCTAATAACATATAATCAATTCCAAAATACAAAACCTAGACACCCCTTAAATGTGACCCATAAAAGAGCAAAGGTAATGACGGTAAAGAATGGTATTAGGGGTGTTCATGGTCAGGTCAGGTCGGTTTTCGACATACCAAACCAGCCGAGTTGCGTGGGTCAACGAATCAGCCAGCTTGGCTGTTTGAACTGATTTTTTATTTTTGTTACTTTTTAGCTTGCGTTACAGATTTGAAATGATAAAAGGTGGTTCATGATTATTAACTTATAATCCATATACATAATGTATTTATGAAAAGAAATAAACGAAAACACAATTATAAATATAAAAAAACAAATAAATGACACTCAAAAATACTATACATCAAGCTATGAAAACTAATAATAAGGATAATAAAGGACAACTAGCTGGTTTGGTTTATACATTGGTTTTAAGTTTCACTGGGCCAAACCTTTAAACTGCTTAATCGTTGAAACCGAACTATTTGGATCTCAAACCAGTCGACTTGCTTCGATTTGGCTTGTGCGATCAGTTTGTTAACACCCCCATAATGGTATCTAAAACATTAAACTATGATGTTTGTTTTGTAGGCGAGGCAGTTAGCCAACATGATGTGCTCAAGAACTAAGTATTGTTCTACAGAAATCATGATCACTTCTAGACACCCCACAGTTCTGTCCCGTTGACTTCATTCATTCTACATAATACCTTCGGGACGCGGCCGCTACTAAAATGATGCCAACCAGTAGATAACTGAAGGAAGCCAATTATATGTACGTTAATAAATCGACTTCACGTATGCAAATATTAATATTATACTACAAAAAATTACACCCACAAATTTAACAAAATAAAGTTATTCACCACATTCTTTGAGAACTAACTAAATAATTATATAACATCTGCAAATATAACAAAATAATTTTAAAAAAAAAATCTATACTATATATTATAATAATGCATGAGGCAAAGGTAATTTAAGATACCCAAAAGTTAAGAATTTTATTTTCATTAAAAACCCTAAAATAAGGGTAAAATAGTCATTCAAAACAATTTAACACTTTGATACTTCATCTTAATTACTCTTTAATCCCTTTAACTTTATTTAACTTTTGATTATTTAAATAATAGTTAAACTTCTCCTCCTTATTTTAAGCAAAATATCCTCCATTATTTTTAAACAGCCAAGTTTTTTTTATACGCTCATACTTTTATAGAAAATTACATCATAATAATGAGCATTTTATTATCTTTAATTTGAGTATAGTATTGCTATTTTTTTAATTAAATTTTTTTATGTGCTACGTGCTTAACAATATCTATGAGTGAGCAATAATTAAACCGTTTACCAATGCCAACCCAAAAACAGACAAAATTGAACCAAAATTAATTGAAAACTGAATTAACCAACATCAAGTTTAACTTAAAATCGGTGATCGTTTTCTTTTTGCACCCTTAAGACTAACCCGAAATCCGTCAAACTAGAACAGAACCATTCATATATTCATAACAGCAAGCCCACGCGATGTAGTAGGGAACACAAACACTTCTAATGGTGCATAGTTGGGTTCGCTTCAGTTCAGTTACTAGCCTCAACCGAAACAAAAATTGACATTATCGGTTTATTGATCTTATAACCATTGGTTAATTAGTTCAGTCTATTTGGTTAGATTGTCGTTTATAGTTCGGTTGTGACACCCCAATCGATGGTGGAAACATTGAGGTGTCACGTAGTGACGATTATTCAATAGCTCATGGTACTAAAGTGTAAATATTGATATATTGATTAAATAGATTACTACATTAAAAAGAGAAACAAAGATACAATGATTCAAACTAACTATTTAAATTGATGCTACCCAAAATCAAACCTTAAAGAATCAAGAATCAAGAATCATATATATAGTATTCGCTCATAAGTATCATTATATATAGTAGGCAACAAGACAATGTAGTTTACACATAACAATAACCAAGGACTTAACTCGAACACGTAAGTCAACAAGGGGTATATACCATAGTAATATTCATTGAAATGCTAGGCCGCAACTGTTAATGATTTTGACAAGTCATAGGTACACAAAGTAACACAAATCAAGAAATAATAATTTGACATAAGGTACATGAGTAGCCCCAAACAGTAAAATGAAAAAGGGGAAAGATATACTCACATTCGCTAAATAGTTATGTCACTAAAGCGTCATGAGTGTGAATTGGTGAATCCTGAAGTCTCAACCTAAAAGTATGGTATATGTATAAGTGTTTGGACATAAAATAAGTCTAGGGTTTCTAGTCTAAGGCACTTAGGATATCTAGTCTAATTTGGGGTTTAACATGTAAATAACGATATATGTTGAAAATACGACGTAAGTAAATATATATAGTCGATTGAAATAATATGACATATGAACTAAGGAGTATATATGAATAATAATATTATAAGCTCATAATTGAAAGTTATGAACTAAAGTAAATGGTGGAAGTCACATAAGTGTTAAATTATGTAACAACTTTGAATATTTTCAAAAAAAAAATGTAACAACTTTGAAACATTAATTATTTCTATTTATTAAATAAATACAACCAATTAATTAGGTTAGTGAAAGAAATTTTAAATAAGATAATTAGTTTAAGTTTATACAATAATAGATTTATGAGGTCATAAAATGATCTAAATAATTTAGAAAATAGTTTATAAATATTTTTAAATGACTTAATGAATATATAAACACATAATTATCATAAATTTCACATAAAAATTTAAAGTAAATCAAAATATCAAGAATTTTAATGAAAATAATGTATTATGACCCAAAATGGTCAAAAATATTTTTTTAGATAATTTTACTAACCAAAAATGATTTTATATTATATTTATTGTCTAAAAATTAAATAAAGAATTAAATTTGATAAAAGTAAAAAACTAATACAAAACAGGTAGCAAAAATCATAATCAGTATTCTAATATAATTAATAGGCTTTCAACAAATATTTACATTAAAATACATTATATATGATTTTTAATAAATTAATCATGATTTAATCAAAATAAAACTATTAAAACTATTAAAACTATTGCAACGACTACAAAATCAGAATAGAAACTATTCCATGTCATAAATATCATCTAGAAGCTAAGGTTATAATTTCATGATTTTTAGATAACATGTGAATTAGTTATGAATTTTACAAGTTAATTATACTTTTAATTCAAAAAT
This sequence comes from Ambrosia trifida, assembly GCA_028751855.1. Lineage (NCBI taxonomy): Eukaryota > Viridiplantae > Streptophyta > Magnoliopsida > Asterales > Asteraceae > Ambrosia > Ambrosia trifida. Next base: position 147,148,531 of record CM054124.1, on the reverse strand, counting down.
CCCAAATTATTCATAAACACCCTAGAGCCCTAACTAGCAATTGAAACCCTAAAGTGTATGAATCCTCAAATAAGTAAAATGCTATTGAAGACATATATATATAAAGTAAAATAGTGAAAGTTGAATGAAAATACTTACGGTTTTTGCTTGTTCGATTAAGAAAAATAAGAATATATTGTTAGGATCTGAGTTTGATTTGTTTTGATAGTTTATAAATGAAATACGGATGAAGATAAACAAATATGGAAAGTGCAACGAAATAGTAAACTGTTAATCAAAACAAACGGGATAATTGTTTTCGAATCAAACTTCTCATTAGTCAACACAGATTAGTATGATTACACAATATCTCCCCCTCAGCCTGATCACTCACAGATGTTTGTCTAAGACAATGTTTGGAGTGATGAATAGAACAGTACATGCATTGTTCTATTTATAGACAAACCTAACCTCTGATGACCTATGGGTGACATCACCTAAGACAGTGACAGCTAACGAATTATAACAACATAAAACATCTGATCATACAAGTACTGTTACATAGGTAAACACTGATGACTAAACATCTGAAGGGGTAAAACTCTGATGGCTTGAATCCTCTATTAGAGCCTAAGTGTTGTTGGCTCCAACAGACCTTGTGTCTTCATCAGTCTTTTGCTCAGCAGTTGTTTCTTTAATCAGACCTTTGTGATCAACACTTGTTCATCAGAGTTTGGGAGAACAACAGTTGTTAGGAGTCAACAGTCTTTTGCGAGGATTATCATGTAAACTACCGTTTTATTATGGATCCTATATATATAGTATGTTTTGGCTTTTCAGATCATCTGTTCTTCTCCAGGTCAACAGACCCAACAATCTCCCCCTAGAACAAATGATGCCAAAACTCAATCTTTATTTCTAATCTTTATTCCTCATCAGACTTTCTCTAATTTTCCCTTTGAATTGTAATTCAAAACTGAGAGAGAAAAAGTCTTCAACATCTCTTTCAAGCTCTAAGTTTAGAAGGTCTTGGAGGTCATCTGCACACAGACCATATGCATCATCCATTCTTAACTTTTGAGCTTCTCCATCAGATTTGAGCAGAGTCAATTCGTGGGTGTCTTTGTTGACCTTCCACTTTAGAATTTTTGAATATGAGGATTTCTTGAGTTGCAGATTTATTTGAGATGAGTTGGTGATGGAGGTCTGCCAATGATTCTTCTTAATTCTTTAGTGACAGGGTCAGAGAAGTAATGAACTTGGTTTAATATCCCTTTTTTCACAAAAGTTTCAGCAAACTCTCTTTCATCTTCTTCAGACATCTGCTTCTGCCTTTTATACTGTTTCTTGGCAGCAATGGAGAGATCAGATGTTGAAAGTAAGCTATCAAGTGAAAAAGTCTGTTGAGATCTTCTAACCGCTAGTGCATCAGGGTAGATTGGTTTTCTTGGTAGTGTAGGATCAGTTTTTCTATTCTCTTCAAGTTTCTTGTATGTTTCAACCAGCCTCAGTACTGCCCATCTTGCCATAGACCTCATCTCTCCATACTTAGCAGCAACTATCTCTTCCCTCATTCTTTTGAATTTCAAGGCAATGGCTGGGTCTTTACCTCTTCTGAAATCAGGAGCAGAAGCCTCTTGAGTAGGATTTTTGGCCAATTCTTCAATTCTGTATAATTCTTCTTGAAGGGCATGAGTGGTCCAGCCTGCAAATTGTTTTCTATTTGCTTTGTAAGGCTTAGTCGGCATGATTTGATCAAGAATAGATTCCCTGACTACCCTTTCCAAATCACCACTGATTAGCATGTCTGACATAGAATTGCTCAGGGTCTTAGAAAAATCTTCAATCCTTCTCAATTTGCTAAGCTCTGCTGAATGGATCCCCTGAACTGTCATGTCATCCATTCCTTTGCATTTATCCTTGATGGTCAAATATGTGTGCTCTGCTTTTAGTTTCAGGTATTCATCAATGTTTTTTGGTACAGGCAGGTTTGGGAGAGATTGGAAAGTTCTTTATGATGAGTCCTCAGTATTATAGAAGGATTGAATTCCCCCCTTGAGTAGATCAAGCTCAAGAGGATACTGAGCAGCCAATGGTGTGATGGATGGTAGTGGTCTATGGGATGCAAATTTGGAAGTGTATGGTGAAAAAGATGTAAGTGGAATGGCTAGAATGGGTGCAGATTGTGGTGATGAAATGGGAGTTGGTGTGGTTTGTATATTCTCATCCTGTACCACAAAGGTTGATTTTCTCTTCCTTTTGTACAGGATCAGAGGATATGATGGTGTTTGGAAAGTAGTAGATGTGTTAACATCTGTTGGCACTTGTGTAGGACCAGCAGATGTTTAGGGTTGAGATCCCGGTTATTTATAAGAAATATAAAATATCATACAATAATTATTAAGAACCTTATGTCCATTAAATGCAAATTTCATAAAATGGGTTGCAGGTTCATCATGTTTGCCATTTTCCACCATGGATATGAGATCCCATGTTGTTAAAGCAATACCGGTCTATATTGAACATTAGATAAGTGCATACCAAAACTTATTTGACAAGCTGAAAAAGCATCATACATAATTCAACAGTATTTACTACTTGTAAAGTGCAGTTATGTAAGATTATGAACTTTGAACCTGTCATGACGACATGTGTGCAATCCAAATACATAGTTGTAAACTGCATCAAATGAAGTATCTGTCATGACGACCGGTGTAGTGTGCTATGAGTTAGTCATGGCCATATATTGTCATACTTATTCGAGTTCGTCTTACCTGAAAACATCTAGAAAGAAGTATTCGCCTTGGTTTTAAAAAACACGAAGCAAACAAAAGCGACGGGATCTAAAACCAATGCGCAAAGCGCCAAGCGCAAAAGCGGCGGCTTTACGTATCCGATGCGCAAGACATTTATATATATTTTTTTATAATTATATCCCATAGGTTTTTAGCTTCCCCAACCCAAAACTTATCTATAAATAAGTTTTTCTATGATTTTATAAGGTTTTTATATGATTTTACCTACAAGTATAGGTTGCAGCAGTAAAACGCCTCAGGTCCAAGAGGTGCGCTCCTCAAGCCAAAAAAGTCCAGAAGAAAAAACCAAAAAGCGTGCCTTTTGGGGCTTTTTGGAATTCCTCTATGCATTGAGCAAAAAGGCGGCAGGCCTTTTTAGGGCTTTTTGTGTAGATCTAGCAACTAACAAAAACAATTTAGAAAAAGTGTCAATTGATAGGTAATGCTAAAACCAAAAAAAAATTAATAATAATTTGAAGCCTGTTCATACCTTACATGAAAAAGCAATCTCACCACATCCTATGATCAAAAAATTAATAATAATTTGCTGCTCCCCCAATGTAACAACTTCAATCTTGAAGGTCTGGTACATCCAATGTCCTCACATATAGAGTTAGTTTTGACGTACTATTTCATCCGAATTTCTTTTTCTTCTACCTTTCTGGTTCCTACATTTTATTTTCAACTTTTTATATGGTGTAAAGACAAAGAGAGAAATAAATAACTAAATTACCTCTCAAATCCAAACATGGAATTTTGATTTCACGGCAAAGAGATGTAACAGCAGCCCCAGCTGTAGAAGCTGCAACTTATGCACTAACCCCAGCGGATATGCGAGCAAGCTAACAAAAAGAAAAGGAATCAGCGTTAAGCCCATTTGATATCAATCTTTGTAAACAATACATTATCCACTTTCAGATTCAATATAAACACAATGATAGATACCAACTGCATAAGTGACTTACCAACGTTAGGAAGATGTTTTCGACTGTTAATCTCACAAATCTGACCATCTTTTTCTTTTATCTCTTCTGTAACAACCAGAAATGATGGTACTTTCTCATCTTCAGGCTGTAAACAAACTAACTGTAAAAAATTTTAATTCCGAAAAGCATTTTTGAGGCATGTAAGGTCTCCAATAGGTAACTGTATAACCTTTAAATACAATCTAATTTACTCTTTGTTTGGACATTTTGAGCTACAAGATCCCAGTCACCACCATGCTTTATTGATTCTGAAAGAATCAATGTACCCTCCGCTCTAATCAGATGAGAAAAACTTATTATAAGCTAAAATAAAACATTGTTGTGTTGTAAATAAGCGGAGGATTAAACATGTACCTAAAAACATTTCAGAAACGATCATTTCACATGATAAACTCTACCGGCCAGGCCAAGCCAAGCCAATTAACCAGTTCAGGCAACAAAGTCTGAAACAAATAAGAACATCATCATATTAGATATTACAGTTAAAAGAAACAAAAAAAAGGTATATGCATAACAATTTAACTCTTTAAGAACATGTACGACTCAATTAAAGAGAGATGTAACAGTTTTGATGAATATCAACCACGTAATCAACAAAAAAAAAACGAAAAATCAGTTCATATTGCAAATGAATCAACCACAATTAATTAGAGGCGTTTCCTTCCATTTAACGTCTGAATAACACCTTCCTTAATAGATTACATCTATCAGCTCCTTATATAATATATAACCAGGATTAGCCAATTTCTTATAATTAATTACCTAATTATAAGAATTCACCACTTGAGGGTTGTTGAACCCTAGGTCTGGCCGGAAACTAAAAAAACACCTACATTAACAACAGATCGATACATTATACATTATAAAGTAACGATTAAATTAGGTCAGTGTCAACACAATACATTATAAAGTTCCAATAAACCATAGAAAAGAACATATGCGTAAGTTAGTGACCCAAGAAGCTTCCGGATATGGGATGTAAACTTATAGAAGATTTGTCTCTAGTTTCCTTTATTATGGCAACCAAGAGTGGTTATTTCTTCCTGATTCCTCTCCAGATCTAACGCAAAACCGGTTTGTGACGGAGACAGAGGCTGAGTTGCCGATGGAAGAGGAGTGTTGGTGGTTGGATGGCGGAGATATGGCGGCAGATGGTGGTAGTGGTAGGTTGAGAGAGTGGGAGGGATTTGGTAGTGTGGAAGATGGATGTCTTGTGGTGGTGTGTGGAGGGAGGATATTAATAGATATGGGTTCAAATGAAGAAGATGAAGCATGTGAAGTTGAAGGGGAGGTTAAGGATAGGAGAAGATAAGCAAGATGTGTAGTTCGGTTTCTGGAGAGAAATAGATAGATCTAGGATTTCTTCAGAGAAAGTGAGGCAAGAATGAAAGCGGCGGAGTGTTTAGGTTAGGGTTTCGTTGGAGCTGGTTGAATTTTTTCAACACAATTTTCAACATTTAAGCTTTAGATGATTGTACAAAATGCTTTAAAAGCTTTTACATTGTTGAAAATGGTGTAAAATGACTATTTTGTCCTTCCAATTTGCTTTATAATATAGTATAGATAGATTTTTCAACCAAAAGCTATCTTTAAGGATGGATTTTGATTTTCTTAAAGCATTTTAATGTTTTATTTAAGAAATTTTTTTGTTGTTAATCCATGTTTAGCATACCAATTCGAGAGATCAGATCTACAAAGGTAGATGTGTCTAAAGGTTTTGTCAACACATATGCCAGCTGATCCTCTGTTGGAACATGGTGCAGAGAAATCAAACCTTTTTCATAGCTGTCTCTCACAAAGTGATGTCTGATGCTAATGTGCTTTGTGGTGGAGTGAGAGACTAGATTTGTGATGATATTTTCAGCAGCTTGGCTATCCAGCATGAGTGGAGTCCTTAGTGCAGTCATACCAAAGTCCAGTAATTAATTTTGAAGCCACATGAGTTGGGCTGTACAGCTTGTAGCAGCAATGTATTCAGCTTCTGTTGTTGAAGTTGAAATAGCTGCTTGCTTTTTGCTTTGCCAAGAAACTAAGGCATTCCCTAGAAATTGGCACCCTCCTGATGTGGACTTCCTTGTGGTGTGGCAACCAGCAAAATCACAATCTGAATAACCTGAAAGATCAATATTTCCATTAGCAGGATACCAGATACCAAGTGTGGGAGCACATTTTAGGTATCTGAATATCCTCTTCATAGCAATAAGGTTTGACTTTCTAGGTGATGCCTTGGATCATGCACAGACACAAGTGGCAAACATAATGTCTGGCCTGGATTCAGTTATGTACAATAAAGACCCAATCATGCATCTATAATGTGTCTAATAAACCAGTTCATCTTTGTCATCAACAGTGAGTAGCTTGGTAGTGCTCATGGGTGTACTACATGGCTTATAGTCATTCATCTCAAATTTTGTAAATAGCTTTTTAACGTACTTATTTTGGTGAATGAATGTACCATTTTGCAGCTGCTTAACTTGGAAACCAAGAAAGCACTGAAGTTCACTCATAGCACTCATTTTCAACTCTACTGTCATGAGTTCCCTAAACTTTTCACACATTTTGTTACATGTGGACCCAAAAATGATGTCATCCACATATATTTGAACAATCATTAAATCTTTCCCTCTCCATTTTAGAAATAAGGTTTTATCAATTTTACCTCTTGGGAAACCAATGGATAAGAGAAAGGTGGAAAGAGTTTCATACCAGCCCTTGGTGCTTGTTTCAAGCCATACAAAGCTTTGTTGAGCTTGTAGACATGATCAGGATGGAATGTGTCTTCAAAACCAGGTGGTTGACATACATAGACCTCCTCCTGAATTTTGCCATAAAGAAATGCACATTTGATATCCATCTGATACACCTTGATGTTGTGGTTGACAGCAAAGGCTAGGAAGAGTCTGATAGCTTCTAGCCTAGCTACAAGAGCAAATGTTACATCATAGTCTATCCCCTCTTCTTATCTGAAGCCTTAAACCACAAGCCTGGCTTTGTTCTTGACAACTATACCCCTTTCATCAGTTTTGATCTTAAAGACCCACTTTGTGCCAGTTGGACATACATCCTTTGGTAGTGGCACAAGTTCCCATATTGTTGTCTTTTAAACTGAAGGAGCTCTTACTGTTGTCTTTCAGTGCCTCTTGGTACTTGACAGGTTGTGTGAGGGATAGAAAGCCTTAAAAAAGACAGATATTTGAGGATTGGCTCCTTGTGAGCACTCCCTCTCTGATGTTGCCAATGATTTGGTCTGGTGGATGAGCTCTTAGGTATATTAAATATCCCTGATATGGTATAATGGCATTTTAAGGTGTGGGAAAGAGGTTTGGGGCCTCTGTTGTTGTAACATCTCTTTGCACTTCTGTAGTGCCAACAAATGTTTGAAATGGAAGTGGGGGAATGGATCCAAGTGATGTAAAGTTGAACTGACTTTTTTCAACAAAGGTTGGACTTTTGTCAACAGATGATTGAACAGTGGTTGAGTTGGATGAGGCAGTGGTTTGAGGGTAAGACTTGTCAACAGTGGTTCACATAGCTGTGGCAGAGTTTTGACAGGTGTTTCGAACATCTGCTTCCACTGATGCATAAGTGACTTTGTAGTGAGATTATATCACAACATCAAATCTGTAATCCTATTGTGGATACTGTGGTATACCTGCACTATTAGTTTTAGTAGTAATATCTTTAAATTTGAATTTTTCTAAATCAAGCAGGTCAGCAGGATTTGCTGGGATTTTTAAGGATGGAAGTTCATTGAACTTTATATTTAGAGTTTCTTCTATTGTCCTAGTCCTTATGTTAAACACTTTATAGGCCTTGGTAGTAGAAGAATATCCCAGAAAATACCCACAATCTACTTTGGCTGCAAATTTTGATATGGAATCTTTAAGATTTAAAATGAAACATGGGCAGCCAAAGATTTTGAAAAATGATATCAGTGGTTTGATTTTGAACAGAATTTCATAAGCATTCTTTTGATGTCTAGGGTTAATTAAAACTCTATTTTGAACATAACAAGCAGTGTTTACAGCTTCTGCCCAAAAGGACAGTGGCAAACCAAAATTTGCTAACATAGTCCTTGCAGCCTCAATGAGAGTTTTGTTTTTCCTTTCAGCCACCCCATTTTGTTCTGGTGTTCTTGGAATGTTGTACTGCCTCATAATTCCTTTTGACACATAGAAATCATCCAACTCCTTAGTTTTGAACTCTGTTCCATTGTCACTTCTAAAGACTTTTACTAGCAAGTCATATTGTTTTTCAACTTTGATGACAAAGTCCTTCAAAATACCTACAGTCTCATCCTTAGAGTGTAAAAAGTAAGTCCATGTAAACCTAGAAAAATCATCAACAATGACAAGACAAAATCTCTTTTTCCTTAGACTCATGATTTTAACTGGGCCAAACAAGTCCATGTGCAACAATTGAAGACATTGACTTGTTTTGGACTCATCAATGGATTTGTAAGAGCTTTTATGTTGTTTTCCTTTTAAACAGCAAATACAATGCTCATCACATTTGAATTCCTTTGATGGAAGGCCTCTTACAAGTCTTTGTTTAGAGAGTAAGTTGATAGTTTGAAGGTTGATGTGCTCAAAGTGGTTTAGTAAAAACTAACTAAATTAACCTAAACTAGACACTCTAAGTTTTAAATTTATAACCTAAGACTCTCTAAACCTAAACCACACAACCAGCAAGTGTACCGGTCAGTGCAGTACAGCTAAAGTAAGTCCGAGTATCGAACCCACGAGACTCTACTGGAAAACGTAAACTAGACTCGACTACTTATCTACAAACTGCCATAATAATGTTTTTATGGTTTGGGGGGTTTTCTAACAGACTAATTGCAAATAAATAAAATAAAACTAATATAACTTAAGACTCAAACTATTTACTACAACTGGGATCAGATGATGGGAAGGCATTACCTAGGCTAGAATCCTACACATGAATGATAAACTTCTAATGACTATGGAACTGGTGTGGAACCGGGATCTTAAAATACTAAACATCAAGAATAAACTAGACACCCTCGACCCTTCTCAAGGGGAAACCCTAGAATACTGTTGTGCTGTTAAACCACCGGTTGAGAGGTTACCATCACAGGCGTACCTACTCGAATCTTAAAGTACCTGCTAGACAGTCTACCTCACAGCGCGAAAGTCACAATACACCCGAAAGTGCAAGGGGTAACTACAATATTTCTTAGAAGGCTTGGCCTACAAGGAATGCTAGGGAAACTAGGAAGATCTTCTCACAAAGCCTCTAGATCTAGCAATTTAACACTCTAGACAGACCAACAATCTCGCACCTTACAGCTATTGAGAATTGGTAGAACACTTAGAATTACCTAACTAACAATTACAACTCCTATGGATAACCTGCAGAAATTAACCATAAACTAGCTGCTAACACCCAGTCCGCAACCTAACCCGCATTCATACATGAAAGACATTCACAAAAACGCAAGTGGAGTTTATAAAAATTAATTAAACAAAACTAAATATGCATACACATCAAACCAGAAAATAAAGAGTTCTTTACTTTAAAATTCACCCACAACCAAAAGTTCTAAAACCAAATAGAAAATAAATCAAACAAGCGTATTCATCATCGCCTAGGTAGTTCTATGATCTAGCCAATAATTGTCATGATAAAATCAAAACAAATAACACTAAACATATTCATGGTGTTCACAACGAGTTTAATAAATAAATAATAAATTAGAACCAACCCGTGCTGGCACCTATGCTTCAACCTTTGATCTACGCCTCCCCCTCTTCTCTACAAATTATATGCTGCTGCTTCCTTCGTCGATGTCGCTCTTAGTAATATTCTTTTCGGCTCTCAAAAACACCTTCTTTCTTTTTGTGCGCAGATCCCCTTTGATAATAGATGTATATCGCTGCTTTGCTCCTTCCTAATCCTCCTCTTCAAAATTCGTGGCGCCCCCCTCTCCAAGAATTCTATATGATGACCACATTTGTTTTCCAATACCTCTTTTGGGCTTGGGGCCCGTGAAGTAACTTCCACAAAAAACAATTTTGATTGTTTTATTATTATTATTATTATTATTATTATTATTATTATTATTATTATTATTATTATTAGTAGTAGTAGTAGTAGTAGTGGTAGTGGTAGTGGTAGTGGTAGTGGTAGTGGTAGTGGTAGTGGTAGTGGTAGTGGTAGTGGTAGTGGTAGTGGTAGTGGTAGTGTAGTGGTAGTGGTAGTGGTAGTGGTAGTGGTAGTGGTAGTGGTAGTGGTAGGTAGTGGTAGTGGTAGTGGTAGTGGTAATGGTAGTGGTAGTGGTGGTGGTGGTGGTGGTGGTGGTGGTGGTGGTGGTGGTGGTGGTAGTGGTAGTGGTGGTAGTGGTGGTAGTGGTGGTAGTGGTGGTAGTGGTAGTGGTGGTAGTGGTGGTAGTGGTGGTAGTGGTGGTAGTGGTAGTAGTGGTAGTAGTGGTAGTAGTAGTAGTAGTAGTAGTAGTAGTAGTAGTAGTAGTAGTAGTAGTAGTAGTAGTAGTAGCAGTAGTATAATTCCAAGCTTTAAACTCGGGTGTTCTTGACTTGACTAAATTTGCTCGTTTATTTTCCAACGTCCATGAACACCTAAAAAAATATAAAATAAATAAATAAGTACTAAAAATAACCCAAACTAATAAAAATCTAGAAAAGACCTATACTAAATAAAATAGACCGGTACAAGCCTAAAACTAATAAAAACACTATCTAAACGACTCGAAAACTGTACAAACTTTACACTGGAAATAGATGTATTTTACAATACATCAAAGGTTGATGTGACCCAGTCTCCTATGCCACAATTCTGTCTCTTTAGTTGAGGCAGCAGAAAACAGACAGACATTTGCCATATGATTATCCTTCAATATATCAACTACATACACATTGCCACTCCTATGAGCAGCAAATTGTGCTTTGCTCTCGGCTATGATGGTGTCAATCTTTTTAACCACTTCTGGCCCAATAATCTTACAAGTTTTCTTAGTGAAGAATGACCCAATGACTTTGTCACTCATTTGTGAGACACTAAAAAGATTGAATTTAAGATTATCAATAAGATTGACATTTTCAAACTTGAGTTTCCCAGCCTGAACAATCCCTGAACCCAACACCATACCCTTAGAATCATTTCCAAATGATATATCACCCCCTCCATGAGCTATGAAGTCCAGAAGTAGGGCTCTACATCCTGTCATGTGCCTGGAGCCTCCACTATCTATATACCATAGACTATCTAAGCAAGCAGAAGCTCCCTGCACATCAGTAATGGATTAGTTTTGGTAAGTGTCCAAAGCCAAGTTGTCTTTGGATGGGTTCCAAGACTTTACAGCCTCAAGTTTAGGAGAATGATCAGTGGTTTGAACCAGTTTTTGAACAAAGTTCAACAATTGTTGTTGACCATTTGCCAGTGTTTGTATGTCAACACTTGGTGCAACAGATGTTTGACCATTTCCTGCCAGATGATAGTACCCATAGGGATGCCTGTTCACTCTTGGTTTTGAAGGCCTTTTGGGCTCTTCATAAACATGTGACAGACTATGACAAGGTGGTTGTCCATGTCCTCTTGGATACTTGTTCGCAGTTGGAGAATTTGTTACTTGGACTACCCTGGAAGCAGATGATTCAAGGTTCTTAGTAACAGATGTTTGAACTGGTGTGAAAGTCTGTTTGGGCTTTCCTTTTGGAGTACTAACCACTTGACTTGCTTGAGGTTTAGCTTTATACTCTTGTATTTTGACATCAAAATTTTTGAGATAAAGACACACTTTGGTTTTATGATTCTTTTTACCACATATTGAACATGTTGTTTTAGAATCACACACGCTTGTTCCTTTGTTGATATCATATACTTTAAGAAGAAAACAGTTTTTGGTAACATGGTTCTTCTTTTCATAGAAATCACAGAACAAGTGTACACCCTTTTCTTTCTTCTTCCCTTTTTCAACCTTCTTTTCAACAGATGTTTGAGCATCTGCTGGAAGATCTTTCAAGGGAATGACTTTTGCCTGTGGTGCCTTCTTACCAGCAGGGGTTTCAAAATCAACTGGTTTGAAGTTTTCAAGAACAACACCCTCATTTGACCAAGTTGGTTTAAACACATATTTTTCAAGTTCAGTAAATGACGAGAAATCTCAAGTTTTTCAAGAACAATTTTCTTACCATTAGGTTCAGTGATTTTAATTTCTTGACCCTCCAAATTAGTTGGAATAACCTTAACCAACTTTGGTTCCCTTTTGTCAGTGTTTTGAGAAACTTGAACAGTGGTTTCACAACCAATGTCAAATTTCACATGACTTTTGGTCTCTATGTTGAGGAGCATCTCAAAACCTTTACATGATTCCACCCATTTTTAACACTCAACTTGGGTGAACTCAAGCTCCTTTTCACAACTCTGATATTTTGTTATGATAGTTTGGAGCCGGTCTTTGGTTATACTTGCTTCATGTTTTAAAACCCAAAGCAAAAATCTCCAAAATTCTTGAGGATGATGGTGATATGAACTCAAAAGATGATGCAAATATGAGAGAAATGAGAGTGTTTGTGTGTGAAACTTATGTTGGGATATTGAGGAAAAGAAAGAGTAATTGAAAATATAATGGTGTTTAATATAATAATCAATTTAGTGATTAATACTAGTAATTTGGTTGACTAGAAACTCATGAAACTTGTTTTTGAGGTAAAATGATTAGTCATAAAGTTTAAAAGAAATTGGTAATTGTTTAATTGTGGTTAAAATATATGATACAAAAAAAAAATAATTTTTGTCATAACTAACATCCAGCCTTGGTTTCTTATAAAAGTCAAATTATAATAAGTTTAAAAAAACTTTCAATATACGTATTTGATTAAAATGTAGACCCACCCGTAAATATGTAATGACAAGAAGAAACTCGGCTTTTATTAATTTGAGAATAAACAAAAGTACATGGACTAGATTTGTAAATGTGATAATATAAGGACTAAATTTGTAATCTTGACAAAAATATAAGGGCGGATGTTACAGTCTCTCCTACTTTAGAAAATTTCGTCTCAAAATTCTTTCAAATAGGGTTTCTATGAAACAAAATATGTTGTAAAAAAGGCAAGTAGATTTTAAGAAATGGATCAATCATGATTTGACAAGGTTTAAAGTAGTGGTTTAATATCCAAAGCAAAAGCTTCAAAATCTTTGATGTTTGAGTCGAGGCTAGGAAGTTGAGAGTTTAGAAAAGTTTCTGACTGACTTTATTCGGGTATTCAACAAGATTCCAAGTAACAGAGAGTGTACGTGCATAATTTTTTTTTTTTTTTGAATTATTGGCGTGGGTGGTCAAAAGAAAGATTCCATGATGACGAATTGAAGCTTGTGTAAAAATGTTCTTGTCGAAAATGATAGTCGTTGGTCAACGACCTATTAAAGATGTCGGGTTCAACGCTATTAAACAACCCAAAATGCAATAGAAAGTAATGGGGTAGGTTCTTGGTTAGACTCCTAGTCCGCCCCCGCAGTATCACTCGTGCTTATATATAGGGTGTACCACAGCTAACCCACCACACTACTGATACTTTGGACTCGTACTGATTGTGTACCAATAGCCTAAGTAGAATCACACACCACCCCCATGTACCTATAAACCCACAATTACGTTCCGGGCCGTAATCACCGATTTACCTTACACTAGGGTGTTATACTCTTCCACGACGCTAACATAAATGATACAAGACACAACGCGTTCAACTAAAATGTGTTAAGTAATAGGCACTGCTCAAGACAATATGTAAGCATGACATGGTTAGAGGTTCTTCCCCTCTCGGGTTCACCTGATAACCGAAATAAGAATAATGTATAAGTATAAGGCACGGTTAGAGGTGCCTCCCCTTTCGGGTTCTTCTTTAAGTAACCGGCCAATTTCTGTTCAGATCGTTTGGCTCTTAAACACCCACATTGATAGACTTCGAGGATTACACAATTCCCCTCGAGGTAGAGGAGTACTCCGACCCGAGTCGTACGTGGGCACTGGCTTAGATTTCATACGAGTTATCAATTGGTATATTCATTGACCATAGTGCTGAACAAAAATAATGGGAAAGTATAACAGGGTCTTGCTTAAAACAGGAAAAATATGCATACAAAATATGCGTTCATGTAAGTATATAAGATAAAATTTCGAATCGAAAGAACAATATAACATAAATTGAGTAAATCGCGATTACGCAAAATGAGTTGAACCAAAGTTCAAAATAAGTGATGTAAGAATAATTGCTAATAAATAGTGCGAGAAATAACTGCAAATAACGCGTAAGAATAGCAATCAATAAAAGAATAATGCGGGAATAATCATAAATAAGATAATGCGCGAACATAATAAAATGATGTAGTACAAAATAATGAAAGTTAGAACATGCGTATAGTATACTGGCATGAGGATTAAAGTTTAGTAATTTTGCACTAAATGCTAGCAGGCATTTAGAAACATTTCAATGGAGATACGCCCAGCAATTTTGTTAAACCCAAGAGTTTTGCGATTAATATATACAAGTGTGAAAGGATAAACTTTCGTTTATAAGACATGGATTACTCAAAATATGCGTTATAGTTAAAAGAATAGTAGTAATGCAGTATGAGAATAACTATTTAAAGATCAAAGAATGTTTTAGAAAATAAGTTTGCATAATAGGACTTCGCATGTACACACTTTCTTGTGTTTACGAGAAGTCGAGTTGAAAATTGTTATAAGACCTACTATTAATCAAAAGTTTTCCTCATTTACTTTTCCCCAAAACATGCATGGATTTGTTATATGAAAACAAGATGGTTTACACTTGACTTGTAGTTATGCAAAGCAAGTTACAAAATGTAAAAGAAAACAATTTCATGAAGTATGTGTAAATCGAATGTGTTTCAGAAGACCCAAGATTTAAAAATGACGTGAATGATAAAAGGAAATGTATAAGACATGAATAGATTTTCAAATGTTTCAAAAAAATTTCGAGGCTTCGAAATGACGTGAATGTGAAAAACTTATAAACATAACATTTCTGAAAATAGACTTTAAATTTTTTTTTAAAGAAGATCGAAACACAGCAAGGGAAATGATAAGGATTATGAATAATGAATATGTTTCAAGTCTCAAGTGTCAGTTGGTGACCTAGCTTCAAAAACTCATTCAACGTTGAAAGTCCACAACGCACAATTTCTCGTGATGCGTTGATTGAGTGAATCAGCTCGGTATTTTGATAATATGGTATAAGTTTATGATTTGCTTGAAGGCAATGGAGAATCTGGTTTAGGTTGGTTCTCCTTGATAATGTTTGAAAGGTGTGGGCAGAACAGGTATGAGATTATGAATGATCCCGAATGCCTTGACGAATTTTGGAAAATAGGATTTTAAATATTTCTTTAACTTGTAAGTTAAATTTCATTAAGATTGAAAATTTCCAATTTTTTTATGGAATTTTTGAAAAAAAAAATCAAATGTGACTTGAATTCTTGAAAGTTTTACGAAATCTATACGTTGAAAACCCGTTTGTTTGTAAGAGTTATTAAGGCATCTCTTTGGGCTCATAGCGTGCTATTTGTTTCAGGACAAAAGGTGTATATTGAGTAGATAGGCATTTATGATGTTTTGAGTATTGTGAAAACACAAGAGAATACAAAAGATCATAGTTTAGGGATATACTGTGACAGTGATCACTGAGTTTATAAACATGATGATATAAAACAGGTTGATTAACAAGTTTGGGAAACCATTTTCATTTTTAACTGTGTAATGACGCAACATTCCCAAAATCAGGATGTGGTCGAAGTCTAAACATAAAGTTTAAAAATTTAAGTCATAGGAAAAAGGTTTTAGCAAAAGAGAAGTGATGCTTTATAGTGTAAAAGTCATAAAGCATAAGTGAAATAGTGTAGATTTTAATGCGATAATATAGCAGACAAAAGTTTTAATAATGATGATGAAAATCCAAAAGCGAATGATCAACGAATAATAGAATATGAAACAACAAGCGATGAAATTGAGTCTTCAAATGATAAACAAAACATAAGTATCAGTAACATAAAACATTGGGATTGTTTCCATATGAAACTTTGACTAACCCAAGTATTTGAAATTTCCTGGTGACTTGTGGGGGAGGGGGGGATACTTTAGCCTATAAGTGAATGCTCATCCCAAGAGTTCCCAGGTAGGTATACGGGTCCCTCATCTGATTGGGATTTATACGAAATATCAGGCCTAGACAGAAAACTCAGGATACATGTGCTCACCCTTCCAGATTGCACGTGCCCCATCACTAGTGAATTCCAAAACTTTTGCGAGAGTAAAAACGAGGTGCAGAAATAGATCCTTGAGATGTGGATTTCACTCCTAACTCAAAGATATATTTCAAAATTGAAAACTACGGTGGGGTGATGTATGTGCATGAAAGGATCGATAACAAACAAAGATTGATCAAACAAGTTAGTTTTAGGTGCGGAAACCCTAAAACTATCACAAAATAATAATCAAACAGATTCAAACACGCAGATCATCATTTTCAAACGTTTTCATTAATAAAACACTCGTTTACACGTTGAAATATAGATACAATCAAGGTATGAACGATAAACAAGTTTAACAAAACACTAGAGAGAGTTTCTGAAAGTGGAGGGAATAATAATGATCAAAAGTTACATTCAAAAATCAAACTTGTCTATTTATAGACTGCACATTCGCCCAAATTGTTTATGCGAATGTGCAGGTTCGCCCAAATCAACTGGTCGAACCAAGTTCTACTATAATCTAAATCTTCATTCGTCCACATTGTCTTCCTTCGCACCTTTCATGCTTCCTTCGCACCTCTTAAATCTCTCCTTCGCACCTTCGATATTACCAAAACATATTATGTTTTACAATCCAAAGCTTTAGTCGCACTTTTGCATCTACAAACTCCCCCTCGACTATTGCTTGGATTGTGTTCGTCGTTGTTCGTCCATCCTTATGTTCATCAGTCTGATGTGTCTTTGAATCCTTTGTTCTCTTGTCAACACCGGTTCATGAAATTGCTTTTGCTTCTTAGTTTTTAGCTCTGACACCTTTTGCTTCTCCACAAACTTTCCCAACTTCTCATCATAATCACATCCAGCATTGATATCATACGCAAAGCATAGAAATACCACGCGTCGGTACTTTCCTGCTTGCTCAGCATCTTTTGCATCTGAATAGATCGGATTGTAGAATAGCATGATAATATCCTCATGTGAACAGTTTATCAACCACATGGGATCAAAGATATGCACTTTCTTGTAATTCGTCTCTCCGTCTTTCAACACAATCACGGCCTCTGCAATCTTCCAATCATAATACCACCAGATGAAGTCTTTGGCGAAGTGTTGTGGAATAGGCATCAAAGGAATCTTTTTCAACACTCGCGGTGGTTTGTATTTTTACGTCACCTTGGGCAGACCGGTTATCAAATCAATATCCTTCTTATGAACAATTCTCTTTGGATATTGTGGTGTAAACAAGTCCCACTTGGTTCGGCTTTCTCTAGTCATCTTCTCAGCAAAGTATGTAATCTGGCTATTTGACGCTCCCGTTAACCGGTGATGACAAATATCACGGATTGCCCAATAAGGAAGGGTCTTCAAGTGATGAAACTTGTCGAAATACAAGATCCCCTTTTCCCACTTTACTGCGAAGCATCTCAACTCTTTAACAAACTTCCAGGCCAATGCACAACCTTTGAAAATCCTATTGTGAAGTTTGTAAAAGCTTCCTTGAATATCAGGTTTCGGACGATTGTTTTCCTTTTCTTTCAACTTCTTCAACAACTCTTTCAACTCTTTGACTGCTCGAACCGTGGCTTGTTATGCCCTTTAAAGATTTCGTCTTCAAAGACTTTGCTCTTTTCTTTCGCTAGCTTCTCGGCATGGTTTAACAATTCATCTGAGAAAGAGAATCCACAATCTTGATTTGTTCTGAAGTATTGTGGATATTCTGCGCTTGTAATATCTTCCATTTCAACTTCCTCAAATGGATGAACATCATGATCATCTGAATGATTTCCAGCTTCTTTTTCAGGAATCTTTGGAAAAAAGTTGTCTGCAAGTAATTCTTCCAACGTCTTGCCTACTTGCTTTGCTAAACCTTCAAGTATTTCTTTCGAAATTGCCGCAGAAACTTCCCCATCCTCAAGATCAGGGTCATCAAACTCCAACTCGAATAGTTTATTGTTCGATTCAAATATTTCTGGAAACCTACTAGTCATGTCGATCGTCCAGACTCGATCAGTGAGCATCTGGCGATACTTGTTCTTATCCTCTTCAGACAGTGACTGCAATTTCTCGTTCCAGAAGATATCTTCATCAACATTCTCACCAGGAGCCTTAGAGCTCGATTCACCACCCTTATCTGAATCACGTTTCTCGTACGTAAACTTATCAACGTCATCATCATCGTCATCACTACTATCATCAAATGCAGAGCCGTTTCCATCACTCGAACCATCATCAGATCCTCCATCATCCTTATCATCCTTCTTCTTCTTCTTTGTCTCATTTCCAGCATCTTCATCAAGTTCATCATCTTCTTCTTCATCAGATAGTTCGTAATCAACTTGTTCTTCTTCTCTTTCTTTGTCTACCTCACCAGCTTGAAGTTGAGGAGCTTGAGAGTACAAGTTCTTGATCAGATCATCCATATGCTTATTACTCTTCTTTAACTGTTTTTTCTCCTCCTTCAAGACTATGATCCTCCTGGTGTTTCGTTGCTCATGCTTCAGCAACTTCTTATTTTCTCTCTTCAATCTCTTGATTGTCTTCTTCAGGGTTTCGTTATCTGTCACACCCTCAAAATCCACATGCGGAGTTTTACCGCGAGGCGCATGACAAACCAGGATCCAAACCAACGATCACAATAAACAAGTCTAAAATGAACATAATGCAATTTCAAAACAACGTTTAAAATTCCCGTTTACAGCGGAAGCTTATTCAAAACAGTATCTCAAAAGTAAACCAAATGTTAACATATGAAAACCATGCGACTCTAACTAGACGCCGTGCAGACGCGTGCGCCCTAGTCTAGTAGTGCTACCTTAGCGACCTGAGAAAACATGTAAAAGTTTACGTCAGCACAAAAATGCTGGTGAGTTTACAGGTTTTGTAATCCAAGTACCAAGTCAACCTGTCCATACTATAACAAATCGAAAACCAGTGTACGCTAGCTAGGCGTATGTTTTGTTACTACCACGATTGGAAAACCATTACTAACTCGTAAACCAAATGCGTGCCCGATGTAGTAACCCTGTTGTTCCTGTTGTTCCTGTTTGAGACAATATGCACCCGCCGACCCTCCAAGTCGACGAGCGGGGTTGGTCACTCCCAATAGCGCTATTCACATTTCCCCGTTGTGCAAACCCGCACATTCATGGTTCCCCCCGGGACTTCCAAAGATCGTGTAGTACACAATAGAAACCCATAGTATGACAGTAGTTACCAAATAATCGTTTTAACACATGTTTTCTCCCCCGAAAATGCGAAACCAGTTTAAAAGAGGGGCCGTAAACTCACCTTAAGTTGCGTTACTTCGTAATACGAATAACTCAGCAGCTATGCTAGTCCCGTAAAGCGGCGACCTAACATATGACAGTTATAAGCACTTAGACTAATAACCCGCAGGTTAATTAGTCCCTAGATGTCCAGACCATAACCAACTTCGTTTGAAAACACCGTGACTGTTTAACTGACCCAAAGTACAAGACTCGACATCCCATTGGTGACCCGAGACTTCCCGTGTTATGTTTACGCTCTCAAACATGCAATCATGCAATCACACTTAACATACGTTAACGCACAACAAGTTATAGCACATAGCTCACGTATCACCGAATTACATCCAAACATATGTTACCAAGTTATTAGATATGTTACGGGGTTCCTAGCATGTTCCTACATGTCAAATCGGGTCTCGGAATGCTAATTTACACTTACAGCAGCAGTACACGCGATTAGGAAAAGTCAACTAACATTTAGGTTGGTCAACTAGCATTTAGGAAAGCTAATCGCCTATAATATAGGCGATTAGGGCTATACCACATATAATTATTAGCATTTAGGGCTATACCACATGTAACTACTAGCATTTAGGCTATACCACATGTAACTACTAGCATTTAGGGCTATACCACATGTAACTACTAGCATTTAGGGCTATACCACATGTAACTACTAGCATTTAGCCCTACTCGCATGAAACATAGGCATTTAGCCTCCTAATCGCCTCTAACATAGGCGATTAGGATGCTAATCGCCTGTAACCTTGCTGTTCCGGTTTTTCGCGCGTTTAACGCTCCAAATCAGATCCAGAACGTGTGTAACCATCCAATATCATCCCAAACACTATCCTAAACATGTTTCAACTAAAACCCTTCGTTTTACCTCGTATTATCAGCCCTGCATGCAATCACGTAATCCAAACACCATTCACATAGCATGCAACATCACACTAACATGCGTAACTATAACCCTAATAATCAATTCTCAGATTTTATCATCATAATATCATTAGTATTCTGAATTAACCTAATAACATGTTAATCCTTCATCTTGAATCATAAAAACCCTAGCTTTCTAATCATAAACACCCATAACACATGTATACTAGTTAAAATCCGATTAACAACACTTATTAACGATTTTCAGAAAGCTTTTCCGTTTTAGAACAGGTCTGGACTATTAGGGATTGAATAAAAACGTTTATAAAGATTGCATGGATGTAAACCAAACCTTAGATTTGTAAAAGAATGATGGATTAAGCTTGAATCCTTGTGTTTTGATCAAAAATCGCGTTCCAGAGGTTGTGTGTGTGTTGGGGCAGGTTATGGGACGACTAGGGTTTGTATAATGGAGGTTAGGAGGTCAAGTATGGTATTTATAGTCGTTTTTAGTCGTCCAGCACGTAACACGCGATTGTGCAGCCAGTACACGCGATTAGGGATCCTAATCGCATGATATTCAGGCATTTGGGGCCTAATCGCCCCCTAGGGCACACGATTAGCCCCCTACTCGCCCCTATTGTTGCCTACTCGCCTCCCTTATAGGCGATTAGGCTTCCCTAATCGCCTATAGGGGCTGGTTTCGTGTGTTTTGCGCGTTAAACCCCGTTTTAACATATGTTAACACATATTCACATACCGACAAGTCACATAATGATTGTAAACACATAACACTTGTAAATACACATATTCACACTCGTTCACCAATTCCCGGCACTCGAGACTTGTATGTTCCGTATGCCTTGACGATCCTACAAATCGTCACCGTTTGTACACTTGGTTAAGGACCGACATCTAATGAACCTCTAGACCAACATCCAATGATCTTCTAGACTAAACCGATAGTTCCCGAACCATAACCCGACTTAACTAACCCAGTTAAGTACAATATACGCGTGACTCGCTAAGGTAGACTTTCATCTAGACAACGTTGTTAACCAGAATTTGCCGGGTGTCACATTATCATCTGCTGATGTGACTACAACCTCCAACATCTTCTTGTCATTAGACTTTAACTGCTCGATCTCCGTTTGTTGTTTGTTAATCAGATTCATCATTTCAGACAGTCTCTGATTCACAGCAGTCATAATATCACTGTCCACCGAAACTCTTGTCTTCTTTGGTGGTTCAACAACATCAGGCAGTTTACCTTTTCTGATTTTCTTTAGCACATTATCCAATGCTTCATTAACATCATCCATAGGTATTTCTTCAGTTTGTGGTGTGCTAGATGTTGTTGCAGTCTTCTGTTTCTTTTGAACTGGTGCAATAACCGGTGATCTAGAACTTGTAGCTGGTGGCAGTTTCTTACCAGCTATCAATGATTCTATCTCTTTCTTCCTCTTAATGCTCGGCTTCTCCTGTTTCTTCTTTTAAGGATCCGTATCTGAGATTTTGAAGTCTCAGTCGGTTTCTTTACTTCATCTTTAAAAGCGACCTTCTTGGTTACCTTCTCTGATTTAACAGAGACAGGTCCAACTGCTTGTTTTCCATTAGGTTTAGGAGCAACCTTTTTGTTATCAGCAGTTGAGTTCATCATAGGTTTCTTAACAGATTTATCAGTGGTCATCCGGTTGCGTTTATCATACGTCATCGGACGGTTTTCCCTCTTGTTGTAAAAATTGTTTTGATTAAAATATGGTTATTGCTGAGGGTAATACCGTCTCTGTTGATAGCCGTAGTTGTCAACCGGATAATCGTGATGTTGCCTCATCTCCACCTCGTGCCTTTTGTGTCGTACGTACGGGCAGGCGGCAAGTAAATGTCCCCGTTCCCCGCACTTATAACACGCACGGTATTCCTCATAGTTTTCCTTGATCGGTGACTTGGAAAAGCTAGCAATGGGATATCGATCGACCATGCATTGTTTCCTTAAACTCTCAGGAGCTGGGTCCTTCGAGTAAGTCGGTTCAATAAAACTATTTTCTTTATGAACAGGCAAAACAAATTGTGTGACATTAACCTTAGCATCTTTATCCGAATAAATTTTGTCTAAAATTTCTTGAGGAATGTCATTGGTTCTTTCAAATTTTGGAAACCAAATCGTACTTTCCTGCCAGATCTTTTCTATTTTTGAATAATTGACAAACTTAATCGGATATTCATCATCGGATAAAATCTTATTGGAGCCTTGCATCCGATAGAAGATTTTGACAGGTTTGTCACACGATTCGTTGCTCACATCATTAGGTTTTTCAGATTTAAGCTCATTTTTCTTTTCAACCGGTTTTACCACATTTTTCTCAAATTTGGTTTCGTTTTTCTTTTCTACCGGTTTTCTCACATTTTTCTCAACCTTCTTTACCTCTTTTTTTTTCAAAAATCTTACCAACAGACTTTTCATTTTTCTTTACCTCATTTTTACGATGAGCATTTGCCATTGGATGAATGATCTGAGACGGTGAGACTGGCTCAGTAGTGATTATATGATTTTCATCAGGAATATCACTATCACTTTCAACCGTCTCAGATGGTTCATCTTCTTCATCTGAATCATCAGTAGCGACCACACCCTCACTATTTCCCAGTACTGGTATCACATCAGAATATGGATCCCCGACACTGGAAGTGTTAGGCTCATTTTCTGATGTGGAATCAGAATTGATTAAAGTCTCCGGTGGTATTGCATGTAAAGTGTGATTTTCAAACAATACTGGAGATAGGACCGACTTATAGTTTGCAGTATTTGACTGGGAGGGTTCTTCAATGATATGGTCGACTACATATGATATGTGCTTGTAACTTTCTAATTTCTTGTTAACTTTTTCCGCAAAGCACTTGATGGTTGCCATTTCCAATTTAGTGTTTTCCATTTCATTGATGTAATTATTGATGGAGGAGTGATGGCCCCTTTGGTAATTTTCATTTCCGTACAACTTAACAAGCAACATGTACAAGACATTTAAGCAAAAAATTTAAGGGTATTTTAGGCATATTTGTGACAATTAAGACACTTGTAAGGTTAAAATTGTAATTTTAAGTTTTATTTTTAGTTCAAAACTAAAATGTCATCCCCTTTCTACCACTCCCTCCCCCACCTACTCGTTTGCAAATGAACCGTCTCACTTCACTTCACTGTCCATCAATTTCATTTATCATCATCGCCGATCTATCTATCTGTCTGTTTTTTTTATTCATCACAAAACCCTCATCACCAACCATTCTTGATCTTCTCCATCAAACCCTCATTCTTCTTGATCATTAAAGAAACAATGTGGTTCAATAACAAAGATCAGTTGCCTTTCTCCACCCCTCAGCTGGAAAAGAACCGGAATTACTCATCAGCGTCGTGGTCGGTCTCCGAACAACACTCCAAAGCCAATAATCATTTGTATCATATTATCCATAAGGTTCCTGCCGGCGATTCTCCTTATGTTAGAGCCAAACACGTTCAGGTATAATATCACTCTCTATGATCCCTCTTTTTTTATTTATTCAATTAAATTGGGTTTTGTCTCTTTTTCTTTCTGGGCCTTTTATTTTGTTTCAAGAATTGTCTTCATTTGGCCAACATTTTATTATTATTATAGTTTTAGGCTTTATATTTTCTTGGCTCTTATAGTTTCTGTTTTTATAAAAGGTTTTCAAGGTTGGAGGGTTTATATAGTTTGTTGAGTTTATGATTTGAAACTGAATGTTAATTAATATTTTATTTTGATCAATTGAGTTTTTTTTTTCATTCTAATCGGTTGTTTTTTATTGATGATTAGTGTAACCATTTTGCTATTTTTTATTTTTTTAATTCATCTGGCGTTTTCTTTGAACTGACTGAATCATCTCCATTTGTTACAATTATGGTTGATTAAGTGTGTGTTTGATGATTAAATTCTCTCCAATTGTGTTTCATTTTTGTGTTTGGAATGTGCATCGGTGCCATACGATTATCATGTAACCCTAGGGTTCGATCTTACTTGAATTTCTTACTACTTTGTTTTTAGATGATCATTGACTTAGAAAAGGGCGTTGATATTAATTTGTATTGCTTCTGTTGCTTTTGGTAATGTTATTCATCTATGTTCTAACCCTCCTCTACAAACGACATTACCCCCTTGTTTCTATTTTGTCAGTCCTTAATAATCAGACAGGTTTATTTATGTTAATTTGATCGTTATTTTGTATTATGTTTTTTTGTTCTTCTTGCTTATCGATTTTGTTATTTGTAATTATTATATGATGACGTGTGTCCTAAAACGACAACGTCTAGACCTCTCGTCAAAAAGATAAGCAAAATAAGTTTGATTAAGAGGTTGCCTGACTTAGTGGAGCTGATATAAGGCAGCTGACCTGCCGTATAGGAGCCTCAGGGCAGAAAGCAAACAGTAAAATGTCTTGGAAATGTAAAAAGGGATTTTGGCTTATTATCTTTGCAAGGGACAAAACATCACACAGCTCCATACCTTGTATTGGAAAAGATAAAAGCTGAAAATATCCCAAAAGGGAAAAGTCTCACTGCTGGGAACTAAAAGAGGGTCAAAACACATCCAGGTATGATAGGGAAGCTACCCTGAGGGAGCTCCTGGGCAGAATTCGACTGCCTATATAAGGAGACCCTTGGGTAGACATTCCACACACACTTCTCACTTCTTCTCTCTACTCTTATACTCTCTACTTCATTATTTCCCAACTCCAAATGAATACATACTTATTCTCACGCCGGAGTCCAAACGCAGGAGGCTCCCTCCTGCGTTAAGGCTAACGGTGTCTGCTACCTTTGTGCAGGTCCCTTCCAGGAGCTTGAAGACCCCCATTCTCAGAACCAAATCCAAAACCTTAACTGAATCCAACCTTAAGACCTAAACCTTAACATAATATACCCTTAACCTATAATCCTAAGCATCTCCTAACCTAATACCGGTCATTTTCCTTGTTGTAGCAACAAGTGGCGCCCACCGTGGGGCTGTCGCTACTTTGAACAAACTGTTGAGAGTCTCTACAGTCCCATTTGTTCCTAAGTAACCTCCTTTTGTGATGACTGGTGGAGATAACCGCCTAGGAGGGGGTCTTTCAGAAACTCCGGCCACTAGCCACACCTCAGGTGATGCCTCTGGCCATGAAACGCCTGGAACGGACGGACAACAAGTCGAACCGTCTCTAGGGGACATGCTCAGCTTCCAAACACCGCCATCCTCAAGGGCTGTTAACTCGTCTCCTAGGGACGACTTGTTGTTTCCAGTTGAACGAATGGATATCACCCCGGAGGGAGTACGAAGAAATTTCTTGCAACTCCGAGACCTCCTGAATGGTTATGTGCGAGAGGAGAGGTCCAGAGGAGTCAGGGTCAGGTTGTCCTATGACGAAGAGCCTGTTGTCACCCTCTCACCTAGCCCTCCGTTGCTGGGAATCACCACCTCACCAGCGACCCAGCGTGACTACACTAACCATCACCCCTACTTGAACAGTCGAGGGGACATTTACTCAGGAGGAGGAGGTCCTAGCAGCTCTGCGCTCTCTCCGGGGACCTCATTACCACTCTCCTATGAAGAAGCTTTAAGATCGCTACCATTGGCCAGCAGTGCCGTAGCCACCTCCCTTGCGGGAATAGGGAGTCTTGCCGGAGGATTCGTCGTTCCCCCAGGAGCTGTGTATCCTAACTACTCACAACCTCAATACTTCCCCATATGGCCGGGAGGATATCCCTGGCAGCATCCCTCACCTTTGAACCAAGTACCAGTAACTCCCCCTGTGGGAGGGCAGGGTCCCATGACCTCCCAACCCTTGGTTCAAACTCCTGTAGCTGAAGTTAGAGCAGAAGCTACACCTTCGACGCCGTACCGACCTAAGTCGTTAGAATGCTTTGCTGAATACATCGCTCATTTTGATTTCCCCAACAAGATCAAAATGCCAGCTAATGTGAAGACGTACGACGGCACAGAAGACCCAGATGACCACTTGAACGTCTTCTCTGGGGCAGCCACTGTAGAAAAATGGAACGATGCCGAGTGCTGCCACATGTTCATGCAGACCTTGGTAGGACCAGCTCGCCTATGGTTCAGTAGCCTACCGTCTCGGAGCATTTCCTCGTTTGATGATTTAAGGAGAGGTTTCACCTCAAACTTTAACCCCCTCAGGAAGTGTACCAAAGACGCCGCCATATTGCATCAAATCCAACAAGGGGAGCATGAAAACCTCCGTAGTTTCATCGAAAGGTACAAGAGGGAAGGTCTGCAGTATAGTGGTGCCACCGAGAAGATCCGGGTGTCGGGATTCATGGGAGCCATTCGTCCCAAGAAGTTGCTAAGAAGATTTCATGAAGATGTTCCACAAACCATGGAGGAGGCTTTCGAAAGAGCAGAAGCCTTCCTCAGGGGAGAGGAAGCACTAACTCGACAAGACACCAGGAAGAGGGATCGAGGAAGCTGGAGAGACAGCTCAACGAGCTCCCGAAGACCTCACTTTCAACCCTACAATGAAAGACGGTCGGGGAGATCCTATGACAATCAAAGGGGGGAAGAAAGACGACGATCCCCAAGATCAGGAAGGTACCATGACAAAGAGAAACAGGTTTTCACTGTCCTCACTAAGACCCCTCAGGAGATACTCTCCACAGAGGAAGTCAAGTACACCTTCCGACCCCCCAGACCTCTGTCTAAGCCAGCTAGCAAGAGGGATGCCAGTAAACATTGTGCCTTCCACAATGATACGGGGCATCACACAAACGATTGCTACCAGCTGAAGAAACGGATAGAAGAAGCTGTTAAGTCCGGGGAACTCGCTCACCTGAACAAAGACATCAAGGGGAGGAGAGATGAAGGGAAGAAAGATAAAGAGGTCAACATGGTCAGTCTTGAAGGAAACCAGCAGGTCAAGAAAGCTCGAACCGAGCCCTGGAACAAACAATACATCTGCCTCCCTCCGGCTCCCGACGAACTGATAGTCACACCCGTGATAGTGGAAGCCGAACTTGATGGCTTCCCTGTGGACAGGGTATACATGGACTGTGGAGCCTCGTCAGAGGTGATGTATGAACGATGCTTTGAATCCTTGAGCCCGGAGATCAAGTCCAAGCTCAAACCATCCGACGCCTCACTGGTGGGTTTCTCAGGGGAACGAGTACATCCCCTAGGGAAGCTCACACTTAGCGTCTGTTTCCGAGACGGAGACTTATCAAGGACTGAGGAGCTAACATTCTCCGTTATCAGGTACCCTTCAAATAACATTGTCATCTTTTCACTGTCAAAGACAGAAGAGTTGACTTGCTCTGTTATCAGGTACCCTTCAAGCTATAATGTCCTCATTGGAAGAATGGGAATCGCCACTTTCGGTGCGGTCGTATCAACAACCCATGGCTTAATGAAGCTCCCCACTCCTAATGGAATTGCAACCCTGAAGCCAACGGCAGAGGCTCTTTTGATAGCCTCCGTGGAAGAGAACAAAGGCTCCAAGGGCCCGGAAGCACCAAGCAATGGTCCCATTCGGGAGGTTAGCATTAATGCTGCCTGTCAGGAGCAGACCATCAAAGTAAACAACCTGCTTCCCGATAAGGTTATGAGTGAACTAATTAACCTTTTGCAGGATAGTCAAGACGTGTTCGCTTGGTGCCCCGGAGACATGACAGGTGTCCCCAGAGATATGGCTGAACACTCTCTCAACATAGCTCCCTCATACAAACCAGTTGTCCAAAAGAAAAGGAGCTTGGCCCCAGCAAGGAGCCAAGCTGCCTGTCAGGAGGTGGAAAAACTGGTAGAAGCAGGCATCCTAAGGGAGGTTCAATATCATTCGTGGGTAGCAAACCCGGTCATGGTTGCCAAGCAAGACGGATCTTGGAGGATGTGTGTCGATTTCAAGGACCTCAACAAAGCCTGCCCTAAGGATTGCTATCCCTTGCCCGAAATTGATTGGAAGGTGGATTCTCTCGCCGGCTTCCAATACAAGTGCTTCTTGGATGCCTACAAGGGATACCACCAAATTCAAATGAAGCAAGAAGATGAAGAAAAGACAGCTTTCCATACCGATAAGGGGATCTTTTGCTATAAGAAGATGCCCTTCGGTCTGAAAAATGCGGGAGCCACCTACCAACGGTTGGTGGACCAAGCTTTCTCGAAACAAATTGGAAGGAATATGGAAGCTTATGTGGATGACCTGGTCATCAAGAGCAAATCTGGGGAGGCCATGATCCAAGACATCCGAGAAACGTTTGACAACCTTCGAAGAATAAACATGAAGCTCAACCCTGTCAAGTGCTCCTTTGGGTTCGAGGAGGGGAAATTTCTAGGCCACATTGTTGGAAAACAAAGCATCAAAGCAAACCCAAGCAAGGTCCAAGCGGTCCTTGATATGAAGTCTCCTACCCTAAAGAAAGAAGTGCAGAGCCTCAACGGTAAAATTGCTGCCTTAAAACGTTTCTTGCCCAAGTCCGCGGAAAGATCCTTACCTTTCTTTAAAACACTCAAAAACTGTGTCGATAAAAAGGATTTCCGGTGGACAGCTGAGGCAGAGGCTGCCTTCTTGGAACTCAAAAAACACATAGCTTCCCTGCCTGAAGTGGCAGCCCCTGAGATAGGGGAAGTAATAACAGTTTATTTGTCTGCAGGAGCGGAGGCTGTGAGCTCAGTCCTCTTGGTTGACCGGGGAAAGGAACAAGTTCCAGTATACTTTGTCAGCAGAGCCCTCAAAGATTCTGAAATTAACTACACTCCCATAGAGAAGCTTGTATTAGCACTTGTACACACCGCCAAGAGGCTAAGACGGTACTTCCAGGCCCATCCCATGAAGGTCATCACAGATCAGCCCATACGAGCCATCTTAGAAAAACCAGAAGACTCGGGGAGGTTAGCCAAATGGGCCATTGGCCTAGGGGAACACAAGATAGAGTACCTACCGAGAAGGGCTTACAAGGGACAAGTGTTTGCTGACTTCCTTGCTGAGCTACCCCACCTGCAGGCAGATGAAGAAATGAACGAGATCGAGGAGCAACCTGATCTCCAGGGGAAATGGTGCCTTTTCACTGATGGAGCCTCAAGTGTAGAAGGTTCCGGGGCTGGTCTTGTCATCAGGGACCCCCACGGAACCGAATACACTTATGCCCTCCGTCTGGACTTCCCCTGCACCAACAACGCTGCTGAATACGAAGCCCTCCTGGCCGGGTTGCGATTGGCAAAAACAATGAAGGTACAAGAGCTAAAAGTCTTCGTTGATTCAAATCTTGTAGTCAAGCAGGTAAATGGAGGATACACAGCCAAAGAACCCTCAATGATTAGGTACAAGGACAAGGTCAAAGAACTCATTAAAGAATTCAAAGTGTTCTCATTGGAGCAAGTGTCAAGGACTAAGAACAAGCAGGCAGATGCCCTCAGCAAGCTGGCTTCCTTGACTTTCGCTCACCTTACCAAGAAGGTCCTAGTTGAGGTGCTGAAAGAACCATCCATTGATGACAGAGAGGTACAAGATGTGGTCACCGAAACAGACTCCACATGGATGACACCCATAATGTCCTACTTGAAGGAAGGGAAGCTGCCGGAAGACGAGCTGGAAGCTAAGCGGTTGGTCATAAAGGCGAGGCAATATGTAATCGAAGATGACGAGCTCTACAAGAAGCGGTACTTGGCACCCCTACTAAGATGCGTGGGCCCCAACCAGAGTAACTACCTCATCAGGGAGGTACACGAGGGCATATGTGGCATGCATTCTGGGCCACGGTCCGTGGTATCAAAGCTCATGAACTTGGGCTACTACTGGCCCACCATGCACAAGGATGCCTCCGAAACAATCCGAAGATGTGAAGCCTGTCAGCTACAAACACCGATCAAGACCAACCCCAAGCATGACCTTGTCCCCATTATCTCGGCATGACCCTTCTACAAATGGGGGATGGACATTGTGGGTCCCTTCCCGCAGGCCCCAGGAAAATTGAAGTTCCTTCTCGTGGCAGTAGACTACTTTACCAAATGGCCAGAGGTCAAACCATTGGCTACCATCTCAGGAAAACATGTGATAACCTTTGTATGGGAACAAATAGTCTGCAGGTACGGTCTACCAAGGGAGATGGTGACAGACAATGGGAAGCAATTTGCCAACAAACCTTTCAGCAGCTGGTGCTCCGAGCTAGGCATCAAGCAGGTCTTCAGCTCAGTAGCTTACCCCCAGTCCAATGGACAAGTTGAGCGGATGAACAGAAGCATTGTTGAAGGAATTAAAACGAGACTAGGGAGATATGGCAAGAAATGGATTGATGAGCTCCCCAGCGTCCTGTGGGCCATAAGGACCATGGAAAAGACAAGCCATCAAAGGACCCCATATAGCCTCGTCTTTGGAAGCGAAGCTGTCATACCAGCCGAGATAGGGGTAAGCTCAGGAAGAAGTGCTCGCCAAGATGCTCACCACAATCAAAGGGAGGTCCTGCTCAATCTGGACCTACTCGAAGAATCAAGAGACCAAGCCGCCATCAGGGAAGCAAGGTACAAAAAGAAACTCGAAGCATACTACAACACAAGGGTGAAGAAAGAGGCCTTCAGGCCAGGAGACCTCGTGTTGAGATGCAATGAAGCTAGCAAGCAGCAGAATGTAGGGAAATTGGGTCCCCGATGGGAGGGTCCCTATGTCGTAAAAGAAGCCCACAAAGGGGGATCCTACAAGCTAGCTGACCCTAATGGCAACATGATTCCAAGGCATTGGAGTGACAAACATTTAAAACGTTTCTATGTTTGAAAGTTGTAAACGTCTCTTTTGTACCATCAAAGTCATGATGAATGAATGAATTATGTTTCAAATTATTAACTTGTCGCTTATCTTATCAAAGGGTGAGCCCCTCCAAACCAGGCTCCATGGGATCCGGCGCTATACCTACCCATGAAACGGGGATGAGCTCCCAGGCCACAACTGCTCAACAGGTAACAAGGCTAAGTAACCTTCCTGTATACAGGGTGAGTCCCTAATACAATCCACGACTCCATGGGACAAGTCCTTAGAAGGAATACCTAAACCCATGAAAGAGGGTGAGCTCCTCACACCAAGACAGCTCCCACATGTTCACACTTAATATAAAACGAACATACCACTAAGAAACCGTTTGAAAAAAGTTTAAAACATAAACGAAAAAAGCTGATAGGATGAGCATTGCATCGGTTCCTTAGCTAAGTATCCTAAGTTGGATGACTGCAGCATCCACCTTTGGGAGAAAAGTTAAAGACATTGCAAACACTATGAACGACAAGTAACAGAGTCAAAACAACGAAGCAATAAACATAGATAAAGCATCACCCCTAAGGGGGGAGCATTCCATTAAAAGATAAATATTAAAAGCCCCAAGGGCTGAGTACAGCATAGTTCGATTACAAAAGACATGCTAAAAACTTGAAAACATAACTAAGGCAAGTCACGGGGTAGCTGGGTCTTCGGCTTCATGGGTGGCAGCATCTTCACCAGGGGGAGCCAAGGCTCGGTTACCAACATCATCATAAAGGCCCTCTGTGTCAAGACCGGCAAAGGGATCATCTTCGCTAGAAGGAGGGAGAGACTCAACCTCCAGAGCTTGTAGGGGGGAAGGACTCTCAAATACCTGCTCCAAATTTGGAACCTTGGAAGAACTAGCAGGTTTTATACGTTTGGAACTACCCTCCCCACCGTCAGCTCCCTCCAGCATGATCATAAGAGGCCTTTTTGACACATAGGAGCCAAACACTTGGTCGGCCACATCCTTTTTAAGGCCCTCCGGCTCCAAGTCTTGAAGGAAGGAGACAGGCTGCGCAGAAGCCTTGGCAATAGCAGAGATATAGGGATAAGTTGCAAGCTCCATTGCCTTCACAGCATTCACAAACTCATCACCGGAAGAAGGCTTAAAGGATGGCAGCTCTTCAAGATCCTGACCCTCACGAGCCGCTTTAAAACCGGCTTGGATCCCTCCATGGCGACCAAAAGCTATGGCCTTTGCATAAATGTCAGCCAGAGGAGCATTAAACTCTTGAGAGTGCAGGAGGTTGGTGACAAAGCGAGCTACCCCCTTGGAGACCAGCCACTCTTTCTCTTCAGTCAAACGGTCCACCTGGACTCGAAGCTCTGTTCCCACCTTCTCCACCGAGGCCAACTCCTGCTTAACTGCCTGACGTGCCCGAGCCAACCCCTCCCTCTCCTCTGCAACTTTAGCCTTCTCATCATGAAGACCCTTGAACATCTTCTCAAATTTTTCCTTCTCTAAGCCAAGCTGAGTCTTCGACACAGCCAATTCCTGAACCAAGTCCTTCTCTCGAGCAGCAAGCTTGGTCAACTCCTCCCTCGCCTTAACCAACTCGGCCTCATGCTCTTCAAAAAACTCCTCCACTTGTTCCCTCCTTGCCATCAACTCCCCCCACCTGGCCATACCATCCGGGAACAAAGATAGGAATTGCCCGAAGTGATAATACATCTTCTTCATCACGTCCCTGTCTGTCCATTCCTTGTGAAGCTCTCTCTCAGCATCTGGAACACAATGGTCTATCAGATCACGACACACGGAAGCTTTCTTCAACAAATCAGTAGGCTTAATCTCCCAATCCGGCACAAACACTCCTTCACCAGGCTCCTGCTGGGCAGGAGCATCAGAAACATCTTCAACGGCAGCTTTAGAACTTTCACCTCCTTCGACTGGCAATAACTTTGAACTTGGACCTGGGGCAGCAACGTCCTTTGGCTTCTTGAAAACAACATCGTCTTTCTTCGGGGAGGACAATGTCAGCTTGCCCTTCCCAGGGGCAGGGGTATACCCCAACGCTGAAGAAATCAGAGAAGAATCTTCATCTTCATCTCCTAAGACCAAGGGCACAACAAAAGAAGCCCCCTGACCCGAAGAAGCAGTCTGAAGTCGCTTGCTGGAGCGACGGGCAGTAACAGACTTCTCCACAGAAGGCTCTGTAGCAGCAACAGACGATGTGATCACACTTGTGTACACTCCCTTGAAACGAACATGCTCAGTCTTCATAACAACATTCTGACCCTCAGCAACGCTCCGAACCTTGAATTTCACGTCAGCAATATCATCCAAAGCCAGAAAATCCAATGTGCTCATTTCTGCAAAAAAGACAAAAGGGTCAGACAACATAACAAGGATAAGGGTACCAAAGAGGAGACAGGGAGACACCTACCCTTCCCACCATGATATATCACCGGGTCATTCCCAAGATCATCCCAGTTGGCACTCAAGCCCACCATCACCAGAAAATCCTCAGGAAAGGTACGAAGACGAGTAGGAAAGCTACGCAGCTTCTCCAACAACACTTGGTCGAGAGTATCAGGTTCAGGCTCCTTCTCATTCAGGGGAGCATCCGAAGATCTCCGAGGAGTTTTAAAAGGTAGAAAGTCAGAGTTTAAGAAAAAGAATTTGTCTTTCCAGGAGGAAACAATTCCGATGACACTAGAAATGAGAGCCGGTTCACATTGAGTCTTCTCAATGGTAAACCAGTTCCCATTTTTAGCCAATCTGAAAAACCGCCGGTACATGGCCAAGGAAGGCTTATGACCAAGGCAGCGACACACTATCTCGAAGTGCAAAATCCTTGCAACTCCGGATGGGCACAACTGATCAAGGGAAAGTCGGTGATATTCTAAAACATTAAGGAAAAAGGTGGAAAAGGGGTACCTAAGGTTACCCTGATCAAACTGACGGGTATACACCGCCACCTTGCCAGTAGGAACGGAGGTCACAGGGGTTTTCCCCTTTGGAACAGTAGGATTAAAAGACAAAGGAATACCGATCTCAGTACAGAATCGCTCAACATCGGACTTAGACAACCGAGTAAATTGAGTCGCGAGATCAGTTTTCGACATAATGAAAGGCAAGGTATGAAAGAAGAGAGAAGTTACTTACCAGATTTATAGGGAAGAAAAGAAGATCGCCGGTTGAAAAATAATCGTGGGAGAGAAAGTGACGGTTTTCTAGTTTGGGAATAAAATGGAGAAGAAAGAGGGGTTATCTCTTTATAAGAGATTTAAAATTTGAATTTAATGGCATTAAACGGTTACCAAGGGAAACCATCATTCAGCTGTCCTAGGGGATGACGTCAGCCTAGCCCCTTGTCATGTCAACAGTCGTCTGGGACGGCTGATGGGACACTCTTCTGCTCCCTAGGGAGTAATGGTGGATAGCCATATTAAATAAAAAATTAGACCATCATGACAAATGCAAGGCCAAAAGCTTGCACGAAATTTGATGAAGGAAAAAATAACAAACCAACGCTCCCATAAGGGAGCCAGGGGTTTATAAAAATTACCCGGTGCTAACCTCAGCTCGAGCAGCGTTACCACCAGGGAATATGACAATGAACAAGTCACAAGCACTTCTAACTTCTTTACAAATGCTTATGACTGGGGGGCTGATGACGTGTGTCCTAAAACGACAACGTCTAGACCTCTCGTCAAAAAGATAAGCAAAATAAGTTTGATTAAGAGGTTGCCTGACTTAGTGGAGCTGATATAAGGCAGCTGACCTGCCGTATAGGAGCCTCAGGGCAGAAAGCAAACAGTAAAATGTCTTGGAAATGTAAAAAGGGATTTTGGCTTATTATCTTTGCAAGGGACAAAACATCACACAGCTCCATACCTTGTATTGGAAAAGATAAAAGCTGAAAATATCCCAAAAGGGAAAAGTCTCACTGCTGAGAACTAAAAGAGGGTCAAAACACATCCAGGTATGATAGGGAAGCTACCCTGAGGGAGCTCCTGGGCAGAATTCGACTGCCTATATAAGGAGACCCTTGGGTAGACATTCCACACACACTTCTCACTTCTTCTCTCTACTCTTATACTCTCTACTTCATTATTTCCCAACTCCAAATGAATACATACTTATTCTCACGCCGGAGTCCAAACGCAGGAGGCTCCCTCCTGCGTTATGGCTAACGGTGTCTGCTACCTTTGTGCAGGTCCCTTCCAGGAGCTTGAAGACCCCCATTCTCAGAACCAAATCCAAAACCTTAACTGAATCCAACCTTAAGACCTAAACCTTAACATAATATACCCTTAACCTATAATCCTAAGCATCTCCTAACCTAATATCGGTCATTTTCCTTGTTGTAGCAACATTATATATGGGGTATTCGATAATTTTAGTAATTTGTATATATGTTTTTACATGATCTTTCTTTCTTTGGCTCTTGACAGGAAGTCCCACCTTTGTTTGGATACGTCGTTTCCTTTCAGACTACACAAATATTTTATTTGCATTATTTGCCATTTATATGATTTGTGGCAACCGATGTCATAAACTTATTGTCCATTTAGAACCAAGTGTCTTACAATTGTCAATTTTATTGAAAATGGTCAGGAGGATGCTGCTAATTTTGCATTTTATTAGTAAATGAGTTAAAATTGCCATTTTTGATATCTGTATATTTTTCTTTCAAGGTCATAGCCTGTTCTACAAATGAGAGTTGATGGTTATTTTTTTAAATGAATGCAGATTTGTCACTGAAACCATATTTAAAACACCAAGCACTCAAAGTGATTCTCTTGAAGGTTTATATTTGTTGAGATTAAAGAATCCAGGGAATATCACAAACGATGCCCCAAATCTACATTACTTTAATTACTATGGCAATACCATGATCCCTGTTATAAACATGAATTTACCCAAGCTTGACTTAGATGTGATTGAGCTAAAACCTAGGCAGTACTAAAAGCGTAATGAACAGTGGTTCAATGGATTAATTAATATGCTTCAATGTCTAAAGAGTGCCAAAATGTTAACATTTACTACTAACTCTGGTGATCAGCGGCGGTCTCGGTGGGTACGTGGCGGCGATCAAGGATGCTCAGTTAGGCCTCAAAACTACCTGAACAACTTAATTAACTGCTGCTACCGTAGGTGTTTGTTATTTTCATTGAATTCTTAATATCATGAGGACCCACGACAGTACAGGTTTGGTACCAACTTTTATGTTTTTACAGCAAAGATTCTGGATACTGAGCAATGCAAAGAATTGAAAATGGGTTCTTATCTTGATGTTGCTGCCGCTTCTACAAATCCTGCTAAATTTATTCATTTATGTGGGTCCATTAAAACTAAGCTGGCTTTAGTGGGAAAGGGGTTGACATTCGACATGTAATAATCTTGTTTCTTTTGTATAGATATAATAATTTAATTATCATCAACATTTACCAAGAGTATAATTTGTTTCCTTTTATTAGATGTGGTAAAACGTGTGGTTTGGACGTGTTGGGTAGCGGGTTCCGTCGGCTCTCGACGCATTTAGGTTTTTTACATGGGCCGGGTTGTGTTGAATCGGAATAGTTTTTTTTTCCATTTTTTTTATTAGTACTTAGCTTTTAAAATATTATAGTAAACCAATTTGAACCATTAGAGCTTAAGAAAAAGACCTTAATCAAACCATGTGTATTGCGGAGTTGTGGCTACTTTTTTTTGGGCATTACATGCCATTTGCAACTCACTATGTTTGCAGTGGTGGCTACAGCATTAAGACTGGTCCTGGTTGCTCTATAGAGCTGATGAAGTATGACATGGGTGGTTCAGCAGTAGTGTTAGGTGCTGCAAAAGCCTTAGGTCAAATTAAACCTTCTGGAGTAGAGGTGAGATGATAAAGTGTTTCAGTCTCAAATTATGTATTTTAACTTAAAAATTCAAAATTTGCTGGATTTAGTACTCACTAAACTCATGATTGATCACTTAAGTTGACACCAATATCAGAACTTTAGTGAATCAGAAGGTTGGGTGGAAACACTTGTGCTCCAAAATATCAACTGTTTATAAGTTATAACTAATCAGTGTGATACTATGATTATAAATATTGCATTATTTTAATAATAATCTTATATTTTGGTACGCCGATATAGGAGTTTGTATGTGTTAACCTTCGATTAGTTTGATCTTTATGGCTCTTGTCTCTTTTAGCTAATCATTTGACTTTACTGGTTTGGCCCGTTTAAGATTAAACATAACAGATTGACCCATTCATAAGTGGCCATCTTTTATTGACTTGGCTTTTAGTTTTGCTATCACAGGTTTATTTTATTGTAGCAGATTGTGAGAATATGATTAGTGGAACCGGAATGAGGCCCGGTGATATATTGACAGCCTCCAATGGAAAGACAATCGAGGTATATCTCTATTCAACTTATAAAAATTTCTTACTTCTGATCTTTTAAATAAAATAAAACTCGAACCAAGCTAAACAGAAGTCAACAAATGTATTGCAAGGCATTCTACTTAATACAATCATCAACGTTCCTCTGAGACGATGAAGTTATAAATGTTGATCTTTGTCATATAATTCAACAACTTGATTAAATCTTTCACATGGAGTACATGAAAAAATAATTCATGATTTTTATATCTCAGGCTAACAACACTGATGTTGAAGGTAGACTTACACTTGCTGATGCTTTGGTGTATGCTTGTAATCAAGGTGTAAACAAGGTAGTTTTTGTTGCACACAAACATTTTTTAGCTAAATTTTTAAGCTTTATTTTGTGGGTTGGTGGGTCCACAAAATAGAGATTAGAGAATCGAAAACTTGGTAAAAACAAATAGAACATTAATTACTTTCTTCATATCATGCTAGATTCTCCATTAATATTCTTTTACACTAAAGAATGGTGTAAAATTTTTTATATTTTCTGCAGATAGTTGGTTTGGCAACGTTGACTGGAGCTTGTGTAGTTGCACACGTGGCAGATACAAGCTTAGAGGTTTGAATATCAGAAGTTAAAATATGGTGGGGGTGGGAGATTGAATAATAATAATAATAATAATAATAATAATAATAATAATAATAATAATGTCTAGAAAGAAAATGAAACACTTTGTGATTTGATCTCTTAATTGAGAAGAAACTGTCTTTCCAATTTGGATTGATTATATCTACACAACAAATTCTACAATCACATGAGCAAGACTGAGTATTAATATTTTGCATGCATTTATGAATATAAAAAATTATAAAAAATATAATTTTTGGGAAAAAAATCAAAATAATAAAAACTAAATACACAGAATTGTTTAATTTTTAAGGAAGGCTTCATTTTTTGTAAGGTGTAAAAGGTCCTAGGGCCTAGGGGTATATGCATGTGCCAGTATGGGTCAATTTTATGTTCACACCAAACCAAAACGAAAGTTTTCGTGGCGGCGATGGTTCATATTAGCACCTCAATCATATGTTGCAAAGTTAAAAGCGGATAAAAAAGGGGTTTGTAGTCACTTGTCCTATGGACTCGATCAACTTTGAACTCTTAGCCAATCCATCCATCCAGCCAGTTGATTTTGGTCATGTTTTATTTATAATGGATCAATCATTTAAAAAGTCAAAGAAGAGATATTAAGGTGTTTTTTTTTTCTTCATATTTTTCATATTGGTTTACTTATGTCTTAATTGTTGACGGATCAAATGGGTTAGGATAAAGGATTCAACTAAAAATGAAATGGGTCTAATGAGTCAAACAAGTTAATTCAAACCTCTTAGATCACTTTTTTAAGGGTTTTATTTTTATTTTTATAATACATACAGTATAGTATATAGCACATCGATCATTTTTAGAAGTCAATCGTTCAAGGTACGTATAAGAATCTGGTGTTGGTTGGGACACCCGCTGCAACGCGCGGGCATTCCCACTAGTGCAAGAAAGTCTGAACCTTACATATGCAAGAAAGTTTCATTTCTATCTTTGAATGTTGAATAGATAACAATTTAGTTCCTTAAATATACAAGTAGCTACTAGCAACCCTTAACTCTTAATACTTAACAAATTTAGCCCCTCAACTTTATTCAACCAGTTACAACTAGCTAAAACTTGAAAACAGGAA
Source organism: Ambrosia trifida (assembly GCA_028751855.1). NCBI lineage: Eukaryota > Viridiplantae > Streptophyta > Magnoliopsida > Asterales > Asteraceae > Ambrosia > Ambrosia trifida. Next base: position 147,109,527 of record CM054124.1, on the reverse strand, counting down.
CAAGCCTAATAAGTTATGTACGACATTTTTTTTGGAGATCCAAGTGTTGGTCTGGACATTGCTGCAGTCTAAAGTTAGGACCTTTTAATTAAATACTTGAGATGGACTTTTATTGGCCTACATCTAGGTGCGTGCCTGGTCTCATGACAAAGGGACTAGGCCCATTAAAGCTTTTATTTTTTTTTTCTATGGTAATTTTGGGCCTGTAGCCTCGTGCGTTAATTCCTAAACAAGTGCACTTTAAATATTTAAACAGATCACCATGACAAAAATTAAAAATGATATGTAACCATAGTTTAAAATAACACCAAATGATTAAAATTCATTACATTTATTTTAATGTGGTTGAGGTGATGCGACACAATGATAGGATTATAGTGTTAAGGTTGGTTCTGGGAGGGGAAGTAGTGGCAGTGGTTTGTGTTAGTCAACCTCCACAACAACAAGTGAATGATCTTTGGGGAGTTGCAGCAGCAGCGGTACAGTCTCAGACTACTAGTGCGATTACTACACTCATCAATGACTTATCATCGGGTAGTGGTAACCGTCCTCCAAAGTTGTTGGACATGTCCGAGTACTACAATTGGCAGAAGAAGTTCAAGATTCATCTGGAAGGATTGGGATTAGAAGGACGAGAAGCATGGAAAATGATCATGAAGGGATATGTTACTCCGATAGTTGAGAACACTAACATCTCAATTCCACTTGAAGACTTAAAAGATGACGAAAAGAAGTTTGCACTTGAGAAGAAGGTTATATCTCAATTGTCTCAGGCATTGTCCATAGACTTATTGCATCAGTTCAGATCATGTACTACTTTCAAACAACTTTGGGATTGTTTGAAGAATAGACATGATGGTAATCATGATGGTAATGAGAAGACCAGAAGACTTCGTATGAAAGAGTTGAAGAAAGAGTTCGAGAATTTTAGCTATGTGGGAAATGAGACGTTGAAGGAGCTCATTCCAAGATATTGTCATTTATTGTCTGAATTGTCAAATTATGAGATTAACATTCCTATGCAGGAATTGGTGGATAAGTTTGCTGACTCGTTGCCTCCGTATTGGAGTCAACATGCTAAGGTTTTGAAGGAGAAAGATGCATATCAATATTGGTCCATCAATGAGTTCATACAGAAGTTGGAGAATAAGGAAATGGAAGAGAAGAGGAAAGCAAAGAGATCTCAGTTTCCACAAAACTCAAAGTCTGGACACTGACAGATTTACCCCCAGACCGGAAGAAAAATGTAGCCAAAATTTGGTTTTTGTTATTAACCAAAATTATCTAAACCAGACAAAAAACCAATAATCTAACCATATAAACCGAACCAAGTAAACATTTGTTTAGTAAGATCGGCTAACTGATGACTTAGATTTTAGTTTCGGTTGACGCTAATAATCGAACTGAACCGAACCATACATATTCTTAGAAATGTCCGTGTTCTCCGCTGCATCACGCGGGCACCCTACTAGTAGTATATAATATCTCAACCTAATATATGCAAGAAAGTTTCATTTCTGTCTTTGAATGTTGAATCGACAATTGGACATTGCTGCAGTCTAAAGTTAGGACTTTTTAATTAAATACTTGAGATGGACTTTTATGGGCCTACATCTGGGTGCCTGCCTGCTCTCATGACAAAGGGACTCGGCCCATTAAAGCTTTTATTTTTTTTATATGGTAATTTTGGGCCTGTGGCCTCGTGCATTAATTCCTAAACAACTGCACTTTAAATATTTAAACAGATCACCATGACAAAAATTAAAAATGATATGTAACCATAGTTAAGAAAACACCAATTGATTAAAATTCATTACATTTATTTTAATGTGGTTGAGGTGATGCGACACAATGATAGGATTATGGTGTTAAGGTTGGTTCTGGGAGGGGAAGTAGTGGCAGTGGTTTGTGCTTACGCACCTCAAGTGGGTCTAGGGGACCAGGAGAAGAGAGACTTTTGGGATTGTCTAGAAGTAGTTGTGAGGGCTATACCGGTGGGGGAGCGAATTTGTATAGGATGTGATTTTAATGGTCACATTGGTAAGGATAGCAATGGTTTTCAATCAGTACATGGGGGTTTTGGGTTTGGTGTTAGGAACGACCCCGGTAGGGATCTTTTAAACTTTGCGGTAGCCCACAACTTAAGCATTTTAAACTCGTTATTTAGGAAGATAGAATCTGAATTAATTACTTTTAGCAGTGGGGGACGTAGCAATCAGATCGACTATATTTTGATGAGGCAAGGAGATAGACGATGGTGGAAGAACTGCAAGGTTATACCAGGGTAGACCGCAGTGGCCCAACACCGTTTACTAGTGGCAGATATAGCCATGAGTGAAAAAATAACTAAGAGGGGGGGGGGAACTACGACCTAGGACCCGATGGGGTAAGTTGAAGGGCGATTAGATTATAGTTTTTAGAGATAAGGTCATCTTGAGAATGTCAGCTCGAATGGATGGAGACCCAAACCAGGTATGGGAGGATATGGCGACCACAATTAATCAAGTGGTGCAAGATACTCTAGGGGTTACATTAGGAAAATTAGGTGAGCATAAGGAGTCTTGGTGGTGGAGTGAAGATGTGTAAAGTAAAATAAGAGATAAGCATAGGAGTTTTAGGAAGCTTTTGAGATGCACTGAGGAGGAGAACCGAGTGTCCTTGAGGGAGGCATACAAAAAGGCCAAGATGGAGGCAAAGAAGTCAGTGACAGAGGCAAAGAACACGGCATATAAGAAGATGTATGAGCACCTGGAAACAAAGGAGGTGTAACATGATATGTCCAGGATTGCCAAAGCTAGGGAGCGGAGGAGGCGAGATTTAGGGGTAGTGAAGTTTATAAAGGGAGAGAATTTATGTGTTTTAGTAAAGGAGGATGACATTAAACTGAGATGGAAATCGTACTTCCATGGTCTTTTCAATGACGGGATGGCTCTCCACCAGGAAAGCGACAACCCAACTACCCAAACGCTGTAGCGGAATCACTGTTTCTGTCGTCGTATCACTCAGGAAGAGGTGAGGACAACACTTAGGAAGATGGGGAAGGCTAAGGCAGTTGGTCCGGACAACATCCCGATTGAGGTATGGAAGTGTTTAGGTGAGGAAGGAGTTCAGTGGCTAACTATTCTTTTCAATCTTATATTTAAATCTGGAAAAATGCCAGATAAGTGGAGGAGTAGTGTTGTAGTGCATATATATATATATAAGAACAAAGGAGACACACAATGTTGTGGGAATTCCAGAGGAATTAAGCTATTGGGTCATAGTATGAAATTATGGGAGAGGGTAATTGTGACTAGAATTAGAAGAGAAACTCATGTTACAGTAAATCAATTTGGCTATGCCAGGGAGGTCAACTACCGAAGCAATATACATTTTGAGGAGTTTGATGGAAAAGTATAGGGAGAAGAAACGAGATCTTCATATGGTGTTCATTGATCTGTAGAAGGCATATGACAGTGTACCTCGTAACCCGATTTTGGATAGTTTGGAGGTTAGAGGGATTCCTAGAAAGTATATAGACATAATTTGGGATATGTATGATAGGACTAAAACTAGTGTCCGGGCGCCTGTAGGGGATACTGAGTTTTTTCCCGTGGAGGTTGGGCTCCACCAAGGGTCCGCGTTGAGCCCGTTTCTTTTTGCAGTTGTCTTAGATGAGATGTCTAAGGTCATTTAGGAGTCATTACCATGGTGCATGCTTTTTGCAGATGATATAGTGTTAATCGCGGAAACTAAGAAAAGTCTGAATATGAGGTTAGAGGAGTGGCGATTAGCTTTTGAGGGGAAAGGTTTAAGGATTAGTCGAGCTAAGACTGAGTACATGCACTGCGATTTCTGAGGGATAAACAACGAAGATGGCACTCAAATTATCGTTGAAGGCCATGTGGTTCCGAAAGTAACTAACTTTAAGTACTTGGGATCGTTTGTCCAAAGGGACGGGGAGATAGATAGTGATGTTGCTCACCGCATATAGGTTGGATGGTGTAGGTGGAGAGCAGCCACTGGGGTTTTGTGCGACAAGAGATTCCCAACTAAATTAAAGGGAAAATTTTACAGAGTTGCAGTGCGACCTGCTATGTTGTATGGGACCGACCGTTGGGCCATCAGAAAGATACAATCATGAAAGATGGAAATAGTAGAGATGAGGATGTTGAGATGGATGTGTGGCCACACAAGGCTAGACCGGATAAGAAACGAGGTTTTTAGGGAAAGGCTAGAAGTAGATAATATATCAGATAAGATAAAGGATTGTGCATTATTTTTGTCTTATTATCCCTTATTATTTTTTATGTGTTTTGAGTAGGGATGAGCAGGGTATCGGTCCGGTATCGGTACCAAAAATACAGGTATCGAAAACCATCAGTACGGTACCGGTATTTAAACGTAAAAATCGATAAATACTGATACCGTACCGAACCGGTACCGGTAGTATTGAAAAACAAAAAATGTGGGTACCGGTAGTGGTACCAAAACTGATTCGTTACCAAGAATTCGGTACCGGTACCGATACCCGGTGCCATTTGCTCATCCCTAGTCTTGAGTAGGTAGATTTTCGTTGTCACATGTAAAACGCAGGATAGGTGGCCCCACCTTCATTAATGCACTTGGCCACACACGTACCTTCACCCAAAATTAGATTTTTCATTTCATTTTATATTATCATGAATATAAAATGGGTGGTTATAATAAAACCCCATGGTTCTATTTTCACCCTCCTTAAGGCGTCTCGCTTTGGGCAAAGCGAGACACTTATCTTACTTTTTAACGACGTCAGTATGAGGTTAGAAAAAACATAAATTTTTAAACCGGAGCGCCTCGCTATGGCCAAAGCAATGCGCTTCGGATCAGAGATTTATTTTGGGTCATTTTCTGGTGTTTTGATATCGAGCCGGGGGGTCTCTCTGGAAGCAGTCTCTCTATCTCTAACGATAGGGGTAATGTTTGCATATATCTCACCCTCCTCATACTCTACTTATAGCGTCACTATTTGTGTGTTTTTTTCCTAGTTACTGTTGTTGTTTACATTTATTTTAATATATGAGCTTAACTTTTACATGTTCAACCTTGTTTAAGCATAACTCAATTTTAAGTTTCGTAAGGCAATTTCAGTTCTCAAGTAGGTTAGATAATCTTAGATAAATTTAGGTACTTTTTATAAAATATGAAAAAAAGTATGATTTTACATTATTTTTGTCCTATTATCCCTTATTATATTTTTTTATGTGCTTTGAGTAGGGATGAGCAGGGTACTGATCCGGTATCGGTACCGAAAATACCGGAATCGAAAACAACCGGTTTGGTACCGGTATTTAAACGTAAAAATCGGTAAATAACGGTATCGTACCGAACCGGTACCGGTAGTAACAAAAAACAAAAAATATGAGTACCGGTAGTGGTACCAAAATTGATTCGGTACCAGGAATTCAGTACTGGTACCGATACCCAGTACCATTTGCTCATCCCTAGTATTGAGTAGGTAGATTTTCGTTGTCACGTGTAAAACGCAGGATAGGTGGCCCCACCTTTATTAATCTACTTGGCCACACACTTACCTTCACCCAAATTTAGATTTTTCATTTCATTTTATATTATCATGAATATATAATAGGTGGTGATAATAAAACTGGCCCCACCTTCATTAATCTACTTAGCCACACACTTACCTTCACCCAAATTTACATTTTTCATTTCATTTTATATTATCATGAATATATAATTTGTAATGATAATAAAACCCCCGGTTATATTTCCACCTCTCTAAAAGCGTCTTGCTTTGGCTAAAGCGAGACGCTTGTCTTACTTTTTAATGACGTCAGTATGAGGTCGGAAAAAAACATAAATTTTTAAATCCGAAGCGCCTCGCTATGGCCAAAGCGAGGCGCTTCGGATCAGAGATTTATTTTGGGTCATTTTCTGGAATTTTGAATTGTTTTTTTTTATTTTTTGAATATAACTATTGTGAAAAAAAATTAAAAAATTAAAAAAACAAATAATAACCATCAACTTGCATCGACTTGAGATATGAGTTTTATTAACTTTAAATCTCTCTGATTCATGGTATCCACTAACCTTAACGACAACGAGAACCATAATTCGAACAAGGAGGGAAACATTCTTCCATTACTGTTTTCATAAAAATGGAAAAAGCAACCCATACAAAGTTCATTTTATTGGTTGCGGAAAGAAATCAATAGTCGGATCGGCACTAACAAATGGATGAAAATTAGACGATTTTGTTTACCTTCCCATTGATTTAAAGTATGTTCTTTTGACAAGCGTCTAGCTGACCTGAAGTTACTGAATTCTCCATGAATGAATCCAGGCAGGTTTTATATGTTGTTTCAGGTTGCCTTCATCGTTGATAGATATCTCTCCGACAACAACTTACTCTGTACCCGATAATAATGTCCAACAACTGAATTTTACTTGCTTGCATGAACAGTTGTTTTACTAATTTCCGATTCTTGATAGTTTGATTATACTCGTGTTTAGCCTTTAAATCAACAGTCGGATCGGTGCTAACAAGCAACCCATACAGAGTTCGTTGTACTGGTTGCAGAAAGAATTCAATAGTCGGATAGTGGTTTTTTTTTTTTTTTTTTTTTTTTTTTTTTTTGCTGTTTTGAAGTGGATTTTTTTAATATAATTATTGTAAAAATGGAACGAAATCAACAGTCGGATCGGCGCTAACAAGAAACCCATACAGAGTTCGTTGTACTGGTTGCGGAAAGAATTCAACAGTAGGATTGGCGCTAGAAAACGGATGAAAATTAGACGATTTTGTTTACCCTCACATTGATTTCAAGTATGTAATTTTTTCTTCTCTAACATTAAACTTAGCACTGGTGTGACCTTGTAAGACTCGGTTTTTTTAAACATATACATAATATATAAATACATATATATAAATATATATATACCCAAAACATCTTGTCAAACGACATACAAACAACCTTGGCGGCATTAGTTGAATTTACAAAAGACAATGCCTAAGTTGGCTACCATGTGAATCTTTGACCCATATTCAAAACCATGTACAAAACATTAACAACTTGTTTATATGACTCAAAAGATCCTAATACTACCATGGTACCCAACCCAAAAGAACTTGAGCATAGATGATCCGACCTTCACGAGACTTGATCTTCACTCGTGAGCTTTACCTATTAACAATTCAAACAAGCAAACATTTAGTATGCTAAAAATAATATCATCATCTTGTTCAAGGGACACCAAGCAATCCATTGAACCATGATATATCCTTCCTTCCACCATTTTGACCCGTTAAGGGTATTTCTACCATTTTGACCCGTTAAGGGTGTTTCTACATCTTAACCCGTTAAGGGTGTTTCTACATTTTGACCCGTTAAGGGTGTTTCTACATCTTGATCCGTTAAGGGTGTTTCTACATTTTGACCCATTAAGGGTGTTTCTACATTTTGACCCGTTAAGGGTATTTCTACCATTTCATACCATTCCACTATCTTGCACCCTTGTGTAGCCATAAAGGCACTTCCTACTAATTTCATTCCATCATGTCTAACCACAACAAATACATACATAACAATCATGACCAATAAGTTTATTAAACTAAGTAGTTGGTAGTAACCAACTTAACTTTGTCATGTGTACCGTGCCCTTTTAGACCACTTGAGCCTTCTACCTTCACACCTACATAGTGAAGGAAATCCATACTTTAGTTTTTCATACTTTACCCATTACCATTCTTGGTTCAAGGTGGATAAACTAACATGATTTCATAGTTACAAACACTACCATCATATTTATCATTCATTTCTCACAATTTCACCTATTCTAAAGTGCTAGGCATTATATCATACATTTGGTGTGCATTCCCATACATTCAAGTTATCATACCATCCTAGGATGCAAAATCTCCCTTTCTATACTAACATTTACAATCTACCTTTATAATTAACAACAATACATAATCAATTGAGTTTTCTTGGTGTTGAGGTCTTGTTTGACTTTTAAAAAGTCAACAGGAACCTTCATTCCAACACCCACATAGAAATTCTCAATTCAGCCCTAACACACCCAAATTAACATGTAATTTTATCAATTCTACACTACCACACATAGCAATCACATTCTTCCTAAACCACAAGAAATAATTAACATAATATAACCATGAATTCCCACCATACCACTTCCAAACCCATTAAAATTGATTCTACAACTTACCAAGAAGATTAGTACCACTAGATAGCTATGAATCCATGAACATGCAGGGAATTAGGGGTGTTTTTCTCACTCAATTTCAGCTATAGAGGGCTGCTATGGAGAACCCTCTTTGTCACCACTCTCTCTCTTCTTCTCTGCGTTTTCTTTTCTTTCTAATTTCCCCATTTTCCTCTTCTAATCTTTTAATTACTTACCACTTTTAATCTTCCCAAACCCACCACTCAAGATGAGTGTTATTTCATATTTAACCCCTCCCCTTTTTACTAATTTAGCTCCTACCAATTTACCCAAGTAACTAACTTGGTAAATTTTATGTTTGCAAAATGTACAACTATCAATGCACTACTTACAACTAGGGGTACTCGCCTATTCATACACATATATTTTCGCATACCTACATATTCTTACTTACACACACACACACACACACACACACACTTATATATATATATATATATATAATCTTCACCATATTATCATTACTTTAACTTTTTTGGGGTGTTACAAGTCTACCCCCCTTAAAAGAGGTTTCGACCCCGAAACCTAGATACGTACCGAATAGAGCCGGATAGTGTTTCCGCATTTCCTCCTCAGATTCCCACGTAAGATCTGTACCCTTCCGATGTTGCCATAGAACCAAGACTTGTTTTATGGTCTTATTTCGCAACCGCTTCACCTTGCAATCTCTTATAGCTACCGGTTTCTCAACATAATTCAATTTGTCGTTTACCTCTATGTCTTCAAGAGGCACGTACGCGATTTCATCCGCGAAACACTTCCGCAACTAGGACACATGAAAGGTGTCATGGATCCCACTCAAGGATGATGGCAATTCCAACCGGTAAGCCACTTGCCCGACCCGCGCCGAAATTTTGAATGGCCCAATATAACGCGGGCCCAACTTCCGGCGTTTACGAAATCGGATAATGCCCTTCCAAGGGGAGACTTTTAATAACACAAAATCTCCTACTTGAAATTCGATCGGGCGTCTTCTACGATCCACATAAGCCTTCTGTCGGTCTTGGGCGGCTTGAATTCTAGCCCGTATTAGGCTAATTTTCTCGTTAGTGAGGGCCACTAGATCATTTGGAGCCAACTCTTGCTGACCCACTTCCCCCAACACATCGGGGTTCTACATTTTCTCCCATATAACATTTTAAATGGTGCCATTTGGATGCTACCGTGATAACTGTTATTATAAGAGAATTCCACTAATGGTAAGTGTTCATCCCAATTTCCCCCAAAATCTAAGACACATGCCCTCAACATATCTATGAGGGTCTGAATCGTCCTTTCGGTTTGCCCATCAGTTTGAGGGTGGTAGGTGGTACTAACCAACAACTTTGTACCCATTTCTTCTTGAAACCTCCTCCAATACCGGGATGTGAATCGAGTGTCCCGATCCGACACGATAGACACGGGTACACCATGCCGGGATACAATCTCATTCACATAAATTTCCGCCATCCGTTCGGAGGTGTAGGCCTCTTGAATGGCTAAAAAGTGTGCGCTTTGGGTAACCTGATCCACCACTACCCAGATTGCAATATAACCCTTCCTTGTCTTTGGTAGTTTTGTCACGAGATCCATAGTTATCTCCTCCCACTTCCACATCGGCACCTCAAGCGGTTGTAACTTCCCATAGGGCTTTTGGTGTTCGGCCTTGACTTGTGAGCAGGTCAAGCATTTTTCCACATACTTAGCGATGTCGTGCTTCATTCCCGGCCACCAATAATCTTTCTTCAGGTCCCGATACATCTTTGTCACCCCCGGGTGGATTGGAAACCGGGACTTGTGGGCTTTGTCAAGTAGTGAGGCCTTGACTTCACATGTCCAAGGGACCTACACCCGCCCATACCGGGTCTTCATCCCATCCGCATTCTCCTTCAACGTGTCTAACATCCCTTTCATTCTTATCTTCTTCTGGTCATTGGCTTGCAAAGCCTCAACTTGGGCCTTTCGTATCTCATCCAAAAGGTCAGGTGTAATTACTATACCCAAGGCCTTAACTTGAATCGGGGGCGGGTATTCCTTCCGACTCAAGGCGTCAGCCACGACATTGGCCTTGTCCGGATGGTACACGATATCACAATCGTAATCTTTGATCAACTCTAGCCCCCTCCGTTGTCTCATGTTGAGATCTTTCTGTTCGAAGAAATACTTGAGGCTTTTGTGATCGGAATATATGGTGCATTTTGTCCCATACAAATAATGCCTCCAGATTTTCAACGCGAACACTAGGGCCCCCAATTCCAAATCGTGGGTTGGGTAATTACATTCATGGGGTTTGAGTTGTCTTGATGCGTAGGCGATGACTTTCCTCCGTTGCATCAAGACACACCCCAACCCTTGATGAGAGGCATCTGTATAAACCACAAAATCATCTGATCCTTCAGGTAAGGTCAGAACAGGCGAACTAGACAACTTCTCTTTCAGCCCTCGGAAGGCTCTTTCTTGGTCTTCGCTCCAAATGAACTTTTCACTCTTCTTTGTCATCCGTGTTAAAGGTAGTGCCACCTTTGAAAAATCTTGGATGAATCTTCTATAATAACCGGCTAGGCCCAGAAAACTTCGAATTTCACTCGGGTACTTGGGAGAAACCCATTCCACCACCGCCTTCACTTTCGAAGGATCCACAGAAATTCCCTTTTCATTCACGACGTGTCCCAAAAATTGGACTTCCCTCAACCAAAAGGCACACTTAGAAAATTTTGCATAAAGCTTTTCCTTTCTAAGAGTTTCAAGGACTTCCCGTAAGTGATTCGCGTGATCCGATTCACTTCGGGAGTAAATCAAGATGTCGTCTATAGATACTATCACGAAACGGTCCAACATTGAACGATACACCCGATTCATTAAATCCATGAATGCAGCCGGGGCATTTGTCAACCCGAAGGAGATTACTAGGAACTCATAATGCCCATACCGAGTTCTAAACGCCGTTTTGGTCACATTTTCTTCCATTACCTTCAACTGATGGTACCCGGAACGAAGGTCAATCTTTGAGAACCAACTCGCCCCTTGAAGTTGATCAAACAGATCATCGATACGGGGTAAGGGGTAGCGGTTCTTTATTGTTAGTTTATTCAACTCCCGGTAGTATATGCACACTCGGGCGAATGAAGCCCTTGTCGAGTAACTCTTGATGTTGAGTCATCAACTCCCGGAGTTCGGTGGGTGCCAACCTATATGGTGTTTTCGCAACGGATTGAGCCCCGGGAACCAATTCAATTTTAAACTCTACTTCATGTTCGGGAGGAAGCCCCGGAAGATCATCCGGAAACACATCCCGAAATTCCCTAACAATCGGTACTTCTTCGATTTTGGGGGGTGGTGATGGTGGTATCAACTACGTAGGCCATGAATGCCTTTCCCCCATTACGAACATGTTTCATGGTTTCCACCAAGGTACATAGCTTGGCTTCAACCTTTCTATCCCCTATAAAATTACCCACCGCCCACTAGGTGAGGTAACGTATATGGTTTTATTCTTGCATTGGAATTCTGCGTGGTGTTTAGCCAACCAATCCATGCCTATCACTACTTGGAATTCCCCCATAGGCATAGGTATCAAGTCTACCCCAAATCCTACACTTTTATCGTGAGAGTGAAAATTCTACATATGTTATGTAATAAATAATTCTTGCTATCCGCAATTTCTACTTCTAATGAGCTTGACATCTTTTCTATGATAAAGGAGGAGTGGTAGATCACTTTGGTAGACACAAAGGATTTACTTGGTCCTGTATCAAACAACACATACATGAGGGTGTTGTTGACTATTTACATACCCGACACCACCTCGGGGTGGTTCTTTGTTTCTTCGGTTGTGATTTGAAACATTCTTCCACGGGCCTTTGAAGCTTCATTCTTCTTTCCCTCTTTCGGTGCCTCCTTCTTGAGTTTAGGACAATCCGCCTTGAAGTGTCCAGGTTCATAACAATGGTAACACACTGAACCGGGCTAGGGAATTTGTAAAACGGGTGTCCCGTCTTCCCACAATTATAGCACGTCTTCTGCTCCAAGCGGCATTCTCCCGTATGCGGTTTCCCGCATGTGTTACAGTTTGGTACCTCACCTTTCTTATAGTCTTTCTTGCCATGTTCGTGCCCCTTTCCCTTCTTCTGTGGCTTCCAAGTCCTTTCAGCCTTTCTTTTCTCACCTCGTTGTTCTTGGCGTTTCAATTCTGTTTCCCGTTCACGAGCCCAATCGATGAGTTCACCTAACGTGTTGCATTTCGATGCAGTGATAAACTCCCTTGTATTCTGCCCTTAGCATGGCATGATACATGTTAATCTTCATCCGTTCCGTTCCCACCAATTCTGGACAAAACTTCATCTTATCAAGGAATATGTTTGTAATTTCATCAATGGTTTCATTCTTCTGGCGGAGATGTAGGAATTCTTCCTGAATGCAATCGATTGCAGTTTGGGGACAAGGATGCTTCAGGAAAGGCTCTTTAAACTCAGCCCATGTCAAGGTTCTTACTCGTTCTTGCCCCACCTCCTTGCTATAATTATCCCACCAATCTTTTGCGCGGAGTCGTAGCTGACCCGTGGCAAACATTACCTCATCTTCGCCTTCACAATGACTTCTAGCAAACACCCCTTCCATATCCGAGATCCACCATAGACATTCGAGTGGATCTATTTCTCCCTTGAACACCGTGGGGTTGCAAGACATAAAGTTACGGTACGTACATCTCTTAACATTCTTGGAGCCGGACGACCCCTCCTCAATTAATTTCTTTAATTCATCAAACCTACTCGTCATCATCCCCTCCATTACCCCCTCATATTTGCTTCCACTTCTTGTATTATCTTGGCGAGGTTTACAGTCCACGCCTTACCCATCTCCGTGGCAATCAACTCTTTAATCCTTTCTTGGTGCCCATGCTCCTTAGCGGAGTTATCACCTTCTTCCACCATGTTTCTAAAACATTAACAACCATTCAACATGTATTCCATACCATAGTATTTCTATCATTATCCATACTTTCTAAAATTTCTACTCCTAATACTTGGGTCACCACACTTTCTACCAATTTCATACTAGGAGGGTAATTCCACGTGTTTATATGTTATCATACCCTTAATACGTTCCCACATAAAGATACGATAACAACTGATGCAGAAAAGAGGAAACAAACAAAATTTCTCAGAGTCTACCGCAAGCTACGCTGGTTACCGTAGCATACGGTAGCCTCTGATGCTTTAAAACCCACCGTAAGGCAGGGGAGTCCCACCGTTGGCTTTCTGATGGCTACCATAGCTTACGGTAGCTACCGTAAGCTACGGTGGCTCATGCAATTTTTTTTTCCATTCTTACATTCTCTTTACACCATTTAAAATCAAAATTTCCAACACCTTAAAAGCTCACCTATTAACCTTTCAACCCACAATTCCTAAACATACCTTGATCAAGTCTCGGATCGAATGCACGCCCCCACGAGCTTCCGGTTTGAGTTCAAGTACCTAACGTGCTTGATTCACTCGAACCTTGGCTTTGATACCAACTTGTAAGACTCGGTTTTTTTTAAAGATATACATAATATATAAATACACACACATATATATATATATACACACACACCCATAACATCTTGTCAAACGACATACAAACAATCTTGGCGACATTAGTTGAATTTACAAAAGACAACACCTAAGTTGGCTACCATGTGAATCTTTGACCCATATTCAAAACCATGTACAAAACATTAACAACTTGTTTATATGACTCAAAAGATCCTAATACTACCATGGTACCCAACCCAAAAGTTAATAAAACTCATATCTCAAGTCTGTGGTTGCCAATCCTGATGTGGAGGACATTAGAGCCAATTTAAAAACCGACTGAAGCTATAGTGGAGGACATTATTGGGCAATCGGCTGATACAGAGTTTGTGGTTGCCAATCCTGATGTGGCTCGTGGCTCGTGGTTTCCAACCCAAAAGAACTTGAGCGTGCATGATCCGACCTTCACGAGACTTGATCTTCAGTCGTGAGCTTTACCTATTAACAATTCAAACAAGCAAACATTTAATATGCTAAAAATAATATCATCATCTTGTTCAAGGAACACCAATCAATCCATTGAACCATGATATATCCTGCCTTCCACCATTTTGACCCGTTAAGGGTATTTCTACCATTTTGACCCGTTAAGGGTGTTTCTACATTTTGACCCGTTAAGGGTGTTTCTACATCTTGACTCGTTAAGGGTGTTTCTACATTTTGACCCATTAAGGGTGTTTCTACATTTTGATCTGTTAAGGGTATTTCTACCATTTCATACCATTCCACTATCTTGCACCCTTGTGTAGCCACAAAGACACTTCCTACTAATTTCATCATATCATGTCTAACCATAACAAATACATACATAACAATCATGACCAATAAGTTTATTAAACTAAATAGTTGGTAGTAACCAGCTTACCTTTGTCGTGTGCACCGTGTTCCTTTAGACCACTTGAGCCTTCTACCTTCACACCTACATAGTGAAAGAAATCCATAATTTAGTTTTACATACTTTACCCATTACCATTCTTGGTTCAAGGTGGATAAACTAACATGATCTCATAGTTACAAACACTACCATCTTATTTATCATTCATTTCTCACAATTTCACCTATTCTAAAGTGCTAGGCATTTTATCATACATTTGGTGTGCATTCCCATACATTCAAGTTATCATACCATCCTAGGATGCAAACTCTCCCTTTCTATACTAACATTTACAATCTACCTTTATAATTAACAACAATACATAATCAATTGAGTTTTCTTGGTGTTGAGGTCTTGTTTGACTTTTAAAAAGTCAACAGGAACCTTCATTCCAACACCCACATAGAAATTCTCAATTCAGCCCTAACACACCCAAATTAACATGTAATTTTATCAATTCTACACTACCACACATAGCAATCACATTCTTCCTAAACCACAAGAAATAATTAACATAATATAACCATGAATTCCCACCATACCACTTCCAAACCCATTAAAATTGATTCTACAACTTACCAAGAAGATTAGTACCACTAGATAGCTATGAATCAATGAACATGCACAGAATTAGGGGTGTTTTTCTCACTCAATTTCAGCTATAGAGGGCTGCTATGGAGAACCCTCTTTGTCACCACTTTCTCTCTTCTTCTCTGCGTTTTCTTTTCTTTCTAATTTCCCCATTTTCCACTTCCAATCTTTTAATTACTTACCACTTCTAATCTTTCCAAACCCACCACTCAAGATGAGTGTTATTTCATATTTAACCCCTCCCCTTTTTACGAATTTAGCTCCTACCAATTTACCCAAGTAACTAACTTGGTAAATTTTATGTTTGCAAAATGTACAACTATCAATGCACTACTTACAACTAGGGGTAGTCGCCTATTCATACACATATATTTTCGCATACCTACATATTCTTACTTACACACACACACACACATATATATATATATATATATAATTTCTACCATATTATCATTACTTTAACATTTTTGGGGTGTTATAGACCTGGTTTTACATCACCAAACAATTCCAAACAACCGTTCATGCAAGCAAGTAAAATTCAGTTGTTGGACATTGTGTGAGAATGCATAGTACAAAATTCTTTTGACAAACATATGGCTGACCTGAAGTTCCTTTGTAACCTAGTTCCTTTTAATTATAAACCAGATTGATGATAGTCATTTTTGGCATTGTAAAGCAATCGTTACTATTTCGAATGGCTTATCCCCATTATTCATCTATCACTGTTCAGACACATTAAAAAAACCCACTCCACACACAATATTATTATTATTATTATTCTATACCAATGGATGATCGTTCCACTCCTGTAATGATCAGGAACATTCCAAATAACTGTTCAGTTATGGATCCTTTGATCAGAAAATATATTCTCAAACAATTCATAAAATAAATCTTCCGATAACCCACACTTTTCTCCTGAAGCAAAACCTCTCTAGGTTTAGCATCACCAGACGGATTCACCTTAGGCCTTGGGTTGTCCACTCCAATTCCTAACATTAATTCCAATTCCAATTCCACCGTTATTCATTCTTCTTCTCAAGTAAAGAGTCTGTCATTGTTATTATATAATAATAATGTAAATAATAATAATAATAATAATGCACTACAACAAAAATGGGTTTTTAGTACGCACAAAAGCGTCCGAAAATGTTATTTTATAGGACCTTTTATTTAATAGGACCAACGGTAAAAGCGTTTCATGTAAGGGGGTCGTAATAAGTCACGAAACTTAAAAAGCGTCCTAATATCTCAAATAAGATTATGAAACCAAGTTTATGGTCGCATAATATGTCCCAAAAAAAACTCCTAATAAAACATATTAGGACACTTTTACAAGGTTTTAACATGTGCTTACCTAGTTTTAATCTTTTAATACACATACAAGAGTCCTAAAAAATTAATTTATAGGACCCTTATTATGTAACATTATACGAGCATTAGTACCAAAAAAGGGGTCCTAATATCTCAAATAAAATTATGAAACCAATTATATGGTCGCATAATATATCAATGAACAAACAATATAGCGTCCTAAGAAAAGCATATTGGAACACTTTTACAATGCTCTAACAAGTTAAATAGGACAAAATTTCAAAGTCCTAACAAGTCATATGATACAACGTTTTTTTAAACATTCACACACACAATTTTATGATATACTGTATATAACATCAACTAATGAAAGAAAAAAAACTTTATTATATTTCAAATAAGCATATTCATAACAAAAACACTAAACATAAATTTATCCAAAATAAACTCTTGTAACATTTAACAAAGAATTTAAAAGAAATGAAAAAAACAAGAATCATGAGTCATCATGCGTCCTCAATCCTCACGGACTACCTACAAATAAACCATCCATGTATAAGCATTAACTTCCAGATTATTAAAATTATTCGTATCACAAGATTAATAAATACATACTGAGATGAAAGGACAAGGCCATGCAATGGAGGCACCAATACAATCTTGAATTGTGGAAAATAACCCATATGGTCTCACCAACTTTTCATCTATTTTTATTGCTACTTGAACGTTTACCTCCCACCATTCTGGTCCAATCTCTGTACCACCAACTAGCTCATTTGGGTCCAAGCTCTTCACCCATCCTCTTGCTACAATCTCGGTAGAGTTTAGAATGCTTTTGAGAACAACTTCATCTCCCACCTAGATTTTAGTTTTTAACAAACATATATCAAACTCTAGTCACAATAGTACAAGTAACATTTCACAAAAAAATAATAATAAACATTTATATAGAAAAATACCCGTAAACTTGGAGGTCCATTGGTTGCAATAGGGAAATGTGGTGATGTAAGAGGTGGAACACTAGGACCATCCCTACACCCTTTATTTCCATCATCTTCAGCGGCATCTTGTTCTTAATTAATATATATAGTTACAAAAATAGTAAGCATCGAAAACAGTTAATTGAATCAAACTTAATATTAATTGAATATCATAATAAAATATTTGAAAAGAGAAAATATAGGTACCATGAAATATCATGTCACGCTCCCCGTGGTCATCATTGTTGTCGACTGCAAATAACTTTCTTTTAGCTACAACTGATCGCCCTCTCGTGTGGCCTTCATCAGACTCTAGTACACTACTATTTATTGTCCTCGTTGTGTCAATCACTTGTCCCTTTTGCATATGATATTTTGCAGATGTTAGCACATGAGAGACATTAGGAGCAATAACTCGTTTCTATGCTGAATAAACATATCTTTTCATGGACTGCGGAGCAATGTATCTTGGATGTTTCTGTAAGTCAAACGGTTAGAAAACAAACATAAAGACATTATATTATCCAAATTTGTTATTAGTTCCTTTTTAGAGATATTTGTAGCAACTTCTTTCAAATAATCTTGATCAACACCAACATCTTTCTCGCTCGTATCAATTGGTTTACTTTTATTTTTCTTTGTTTTATCACGCTCTGCTAGACTTTTCAAAGACTTAACAGTATTTTTCAATCCCAGGGCTTGTATTTTTTTTCGTTCTCTAGAATATTCAACATTCTACTCTTTTCATAAGCATTCATATGTCTTATGGGGCTTTGGCCTTGCATGCTTTTATCTTCCATTACTAGTGTACACAACAAAGAAAAAATAAACTAAATCGTCAAGACTCAAAACTTAAAGATGTTATTATTATCAACTGATTACAAGTGCAACAACCAAACTGATGATATTAATTAGAAACAGCCATAATTCATAATCACAAGACAATAATAATCAATACCAAATCGAAGCGGTCAAACACTACAACAGTAACATGTGACTTATTATAATTAAAAAAACAACCCAACTTCATTCATAAATCTCTGTTACAAGTTACAGAATAATAATATCATAACCTATGTCAACTAAAACAAAAAACATAAACGAACAGATCAGAAGCCGCTGTTACAAGTTTCATGGCACATATATAAATAACTGGTGGCTGCAGATGCATCATTGGCTGCAGATGAAGCAGTAGCTGCAGCAAAACTAAATTATAATTATAATTATAATTATAATTATTTGAGAGTTTTATATAGAACATTTTACACTTTTTTCTTTTCATAAACTCCCTGTCACACATCCTTCTTCACCTAACACTTCTTCTTCTCCACATTTCTTGAATTATTCTATGGCTGCCAAATCAAACTCTCTTATAATGGGTTACGTTACTTAGGTATTAAATTTGTTCTATCAATGGCAACATATCAGATTTGTTTCAGTAGTGGCTACAAAACAGATCTCGTTCTTCAAAAGGTTAAAATCATCCTCATCATTAAAAGGTTAAGTGACGTTCAAGCAAAACCACATTCTATAAGAATGAATTTAATAATAAGAGAGAATTAATTCATACGATCAAATCAATTTACGTACCGTTGCCTTCCATCTCTGATGTAGATCGGTTAACAAGAGAGTGCTTTCCGCTATATCGTGTCGAGAATATGAATTTAACCTTGGTTGCAATGTTTTGTGTTTAGTGAGAACAGAGGGTTTTTGTGGTGGGTTTTGAATCAATGGAAAGGGAGGTGGATTTCTAGGTATTTGTTGCAAGGATTTCCCCTAAAAATGTTGTTTCCTAAATTAAGAATTAAGAATTGAGAGGGAAATCAGATTAATTAGTATTTCATATTGGCGCACAAATTGATGGGTTTCTTTCTTTTTAAGAATTAAGAGGGAAATCAAATTAATTAGGATTTCCCCTAAAAATGTTGTTTCCTAAATTAAGAATTAAGAATTGAGAGGGAAATCAAATTAATTAGCATGTTCGGTGGATTTTATGTTTTTGGTAAATGATGTTAGAATTTTTGTCGTTGATTGATTCATGGGTTGTGATATTTTTCTGACCACTCGACATGAGTCGTATGTGATGGTTTTACCAGCTTCACTGTCTGTTAGTGTTCATATATGACATTTGCCGTTTTATTGTATTCTTCTATATATCTTCATATCTAACTCACTGCGTTACGGTTGTTATTTTGTGTCAGTTGTTCGTATGATAGGGCTTCTGCTCTAAAGGTAAACATAATTATCACTAAGCTTTCATCTCCTTTGCCCTGCATTCACAACTGTTCTATTGATTTTGGAATCGAATTTTTTAGGCAGGTGTTTGTGTGCTTTTCTGGGCAAAGTGTCTTCTACCAAGGTAAAGAACATGGTAATTTAGTTATTTTGTTGTCATACGTCTTCTGCATCATCCTGTCTTTGCTAAGCAATGAAAACTTCTATTAGAGGGGCTTTTTTTATGATAATTATTAATCCATATGCGTAGCTACTTACTAGAAATACGAAATCTCTTGACACATGACTAATAACAAAAAAATGCCCACCTCTGACTTTGTCTCTGGTCCTTCTACATCGTATGTGGTAAACAATCCATGTGGTTTTTCTAGGCCATCAAGGTGTGTGGTTCGTAATTCGTCCGTATCTAGCAATTTGTCATCGCATTGGTCACAATACATAGATAATGGACATTGTGATAGAGTCTGCAAGTTCTGTAATGCATGCTTTTGGTATGATGAGCGTTGTATCTCGCTATCAGTAAATTGTCGGTCCAAATACACGCAGTGTTGCAAAGGAGGTGGTGTGGCTTTGCCTTACCCAAAAGTAGGTTAAAATTAATAGTTCTACCTTTTTAACCTGAAGGATTAGTGGTCTATATTTCTTTGCATCTACTAGAACCACATATGAAGCATTGACCTATGTTGCGAATTTTCATTCGACAATTTAGTAGCAGGTAGTTTGAAGTGTGAAGTAGAATAGATTTTGTAGGTCGTTCTGTTATATTTGTTTCACTAGAAATCAATACATGGAGTTATACTCATCTGATATTAGCATTCACAGGTAGACAAGGTCACCTTAGATTTTTTTATGTGACTTGAATTTTGGTTAGGCAATTTAAATCCGGATGAATAGATTTGATTAATTGAAGTTGAATTTTCCTATGTTTGATTGTTTTGAGGTGCCAGGTAGAATATTTAAAGATTTTCAACTTGACTAGTTATTCTTCTTCCATAGCCCCCACCATTAAGATGACCATAATTGTGAAATTAATATATGTTTACAAACCGATTTTTATAAATCACTTGTTCATCCATTTTGCTTCAAAAAAAATATGATGAAGTTATGTTCAATCCCACTCTGAAATCCCCAACTCTTGAACATTTTCAACCCACAAGTCACTAATAACATTTCAAAACTTTAGCGAGAGTAAAAACGAGATGTAGAAATAGATCCCTGAGATATGGAATTCACTCCTAACTCAAAGATGTTATTTCAAAATTGAAAATTATTGTGGAATGAAACCAATCACTAAGTTAAGGATATCACCTCCAGCTTAGTGGTTAAATTTCTTTTTGAAAGAAATACTCTTTGAGGTGTGGATGTCACTCCTATCTCAAAGTTTATATTCCTAAGATAAATAACACATAGAGGAGTGAAACTAATCACCAAGGTATGGATGTCACTCCTAACTTGGTGCTATCGTTTCGTTTGTGAAATACGAGCGTATTCTTTTCTAAGCAAAATACCGAAAGAATAACAAGAAAGTATCATACCAAAAATACCTAGAAAGAAAGTAAGCTTAGTTACTAGGCTAAAAGGCATTCAAATAACCTAATTCCCTATAACCATGGCTCTGATACCAATCTGTAACACCCCAACCAATGGCGGAAACATCGAGGTGTCACGTAGTGACGATTGTTCGATAGCTCATGGACTAAAAGTGTAAATATTGATACATTTAATAAATAGTTTATTACATTGAAATGAAATACAACAATTCTAAATGTCATCCAAACTGAAATACAATGAATCAAAATCTAAATATGAATCCGAAAGCTTAACGAATGCATCTCAAATAACCTGAAACATGTACGAAAATAATTTGTCAATACGAAAATGTATTGGTGAGCATACCCTGTTTAAATACATATAATAGCAAAGTGTTTCGCAATGTATGTGCTATGATATTGTAATATGTAAAATGGTCGAAATCAAGCCTCACATCGTTCAATAATCGTTCACACATCGTTCAAGAAAAACCATAACAATGACCAAGGACTTAACTCGTTCACGTAAGTAACCAAGGGATATAATTCGTAGTACTACTCATCGTTAGGTGGGGCCCAAAGGTTAATGACTTTGACAAATCGTTCATACAATTCACACAAAACATATCAATGAGCACATTGCTTTGTAAATAATACACATAAGTTCAGTAATAATTGCACATGAGTCACCCCAAAAGAGTAAAGTAGTAAAAAGGGGAAAGATATACTCACATTGATTATGATGATGAATACGAATATTCTGTACGCGTGTGATGAACGTTTCAAAGCCTTAGATAATTAGAAGGCAAAGCAAGATGATGGGGTGTGGTTGATAACCAGAGAATAGTGGTGGCGAAGGTTAGGATCTTTTTTTTTTTTTATTATGTTATGTTATCAAGGAATATAATGAAGAGACACTTTCATACAATATATATATATATATATATATATATATATAGATATAGAACCTAGGGACCTATACATTAAATTATAATTAGAAATCCAAGATGTTACATAATGTTATAATAATTAATATATAAAACGTTTTGGATATATAAAACGTTTTGGCCAAAGCAATTGTAATTAATATACTTATGACACATTAAATTGTTTTAAGAGAAATAAATAGGGTATTACAATCATGCTTTAAACATTATATTAAGTTACAGGTTAGGCACTTTACTACTTTGGATCATTGTCAGTTTACATCCCTAAAGTTGTAATTAAATCATTGAAACATTTACGAATGCTACATGGACCCCAAGAGCTAAAAAATTCCATTAAAGACGACCGTTTCAAGACACTCAATTGTTATGTAACTAATTGTGGTTAACTCCATTTAAATGACTAAAAAAATTGATTATGAAATAGATAACTGAAAGTACATATATATATTATTTTATTTTGGTAAAACCATAAACTACTATTATCTATTGAATTTACTTATTTAGTTCCTATTGATTAAATAAATTTATGTTTCAACAAAACATATAGCATTTAATTCTTATTTATTATCATCAATATTAACACTAATATTAATATTTATGTTACTGTCATTATTATTATATTTAATAGTCATAAAAATTTCTATTGTAACTGTCCAACACAATTGAATACAAAATTCAGTTTTGACAAAGTTAGTTAAATAATTTTCATAAATCAAAGTCAATTCTAATAACATTTCTCGTTAATCACATGGATATTTCTACGTTATTAGATATAATGCATCTTGTTATTTTTATTATTTTTATAGAAAATGACAATTATGGTTAAGTGATTAGAACATAACGATAATCATCTGGTTAGTTTTGTGAAACATTAAATTCGCTAAATAGTAGTCATAATATTATCGATTTTGATTTAATTGATTCACTCAAAATGTAAATAAAAAAATTGGGGACTAGATTTGTATAAATAATAAAATTGAAGGTGACGGTTGTAACAGATGTTTTTGACGACTTTCTCGCCTTTAACACCATCACCTAAGGCTAGAGGCGGTGGCCATCACAAAACGCTGCCGCCGTTGACCGCAACCGCCTGGGAGTCATCTTAAAGGAACTTAGTTATGCAATACTACGGTCGGCACTATGATGAGAAAAGCCCATATCAAATAACATTTCCTGGTAAAATGATTATATCGATTATTAAATTAACAATGCTTTGTTTTTTTAGGGTAGGTTCTATTGTGGAAATGTTTTGCATGCTACGCTTTTCTTGGGGGAAAAGTGTAATTCATTTTTTTTTCTGTACTAGCTTGACTTATAAGTTATGTTGATTTGGATGATAAGGTATGGTAGTATGTGTATGATTAGAGGTTTTTGAATTTGTAAGACCTAACGTTTAGTGAAGGGCTGGAACAGAGGTTTACGTACTATGATTTACTAACTTTACCTGAAGCTTATGTAACGGGTCATTTGGATATGAACGAAGAAGAGAATATGTCTTTCTGTGACACTTGGCGTATTTGACTTGACATATTTAAACTTATAAGTCTACCTTAGCGGGAAACAATTTAATTACGTACTTAACTGGGTTAGTTGAGTCGGGGTTTTCTTACGTATTGTCCACGGTTCAATGATCTGGAGGATCATTGGTGTCTTTTATATACACACGAGTCTTGAGTCCCGTTGTTGGTGAATTACATAAACTAGATTAAGTGTTATGCGTAGATTGATTCTTATGTGGTAGATTATATGCAAATACGTGTTTAAATGATACTTAGATGATTGTCCATGCTATTATATGTTAAACATAGATCAGGGTTACATGTTCACGTGTTAGGGTGCGTTAAAATGTGCTAAAAACGACAAACTGGAAAATTGGGAAAATGGCTCCTTCCTGGTTCGACCATTCGAAGGGTCGAACCTGGCCCTCAACCTGTTAAAGGTCTCTTTCGACCAAATAAAACTACGTTCGACCCATGTAAAGGGTCGAACCTGGCTACCTGTTTTAAAGATGCTACATTCGACCAGCCAACTCCACGTTCGCCCACATGAAAGGGTCGAACCTGGACATACTATAAATACCATCCTTAGTCATTTTTCATCATTTCACAAACCCTAAACGCCTCTAAACACTCTCTTTCGACTCTTATCATTGGGGAAGGAGTTTTTGAGCTTATTTTTCATAATCCAACTCTCTAAATCATTACAAGTGAAGATCTAAGGTGTGTTCTTCATTCTAAATCCTTTTTAAACAATTTTGATTCGTTTTCCTTTAAACCCCAAGAGTCCAGATCTGAACTCAACATGTTTTTATGAATAAAAACCTTTCTAATATTTTTCTAACTAAAACCTATTCATAAATAATGAGTTTTTATACAAATTAACATGTGTTAATGTGGTGCTATGTATTGATTGATGATTACTTGCTGTATAGATGTTATAACAACGATCTAGGACTGTTATTGGTGATGAGTTATGATTGAAACATGTTACAATTGATTATTGATGATGTTTTGTCATTTTGGGGAATTTTGGGTTAGATCTAGGGCTTGTTCTTGATGATAGTGATAAGGATATGATAGGGGGTTTCTTGTTCATAATAATCTGAGTATGTTAAGTTGATTATTGATTGATTTCAGAAAGTTTCCTAATTGGGTAAAGATTGCATGCATTTGATGTGACATCTCCATAATTTACTATTTTGGGAAACTTGTAAAACGACTAGTTTTTGGGGTAAAATCAGTAGGGTTTCGTGGGGATATGTTAATGATAGTTGACTGCTGTAACTCATGATGTTTCGTGATGTTTTCGGATGTTTTGATGCGTTTTTGGGAAAATTAACTGACAGGGTCGAACCTGGAGTACCTTCGACCGGTCGAATGGTCGAAGGTGGATCTCCAGGGTCGAACCTGGATTCTGATGGTCGAACCTAGATACTAAATGGTCGAACATGCTCTAACTGGTCGAAAGTGGAAAAAAGGGGCGAATGTGGAAGTAGAAAACCACATTCGACCGTGGAAAGCCACATTCGACCCTATGTTGTCAAAAATGAGATTTTTGATACAAACTATGTGTTTATGCATGAACCTTGTGTAAAATCTATGTGTACTTGATTAGCTTGTGTAATGGGTCACCAACGGGATGTCGGGTCAGTCTAGTGTGTCGGTTAAACTGTCAAACACGTTTTCAAACTTACTTAGTCATGATCTGGACAATCGGGGGACTAGTTAGCCTTGGGGTTATTAGTCACAACTCTTATACAACCTTTATTGATAGATTGCCGGTATTTAGGATCATCAAGACTTGTCTTAATTCTTGTTTTGGGAACGCAAACTAAGGTGAGTGTCACAGCCCCATTCTTTACTGTTTTTGGAACATTCTGGGGGAGAGACATGCGGTAAAACTTTCTAAACTTTTAAACCAACATATTACATGATACCTCATGGATACTTAGTGACCTTTACTTTCATCATTAAAGTCTTCTCATGTCTTAGTGAACCATCAATATGTGGGTACATAGCGGGGAAGGTGTGAATAGATCTATTGGGCTTGACTAGCCCCACTCGGGCCGACTGGAGGTCGGTGGCGGGTGCATATTTGTCCTATATCTTACGGCACCGGGTGATGAACCGGTGATGGGTTTGAGGCATTCTTATCTTGTCAGCAGTGGTTCACGACACTATAGTATCATGTAACGATGTCTAGCTAGCATCAGGTATAGATGTAAGGGTTGTTGGGTTTGGTTTACTTATGATAAACTTTTACAAACTATATCTCTGTGACTCACCGGCACTTTATGTGTTGTCTAACTTCGCATGTTTTCTCAGGTTGCTAAGGTAGCAGGGAGTCTTAGGCACACTGGAGTCGCACTGCATCTAGTCTTGCATACATAAGCAAACCGGGTTGTGTTTGCATTCATATTTTGACATTGGTTTTGTAAACATTAAATTTTGCTTCCGCTGTCGTTTTCTACTTTACTTATAAACTGCGTGGTTGGTATTTCTACGTAACTTTTAATGCATATAGATGTCGTTTATTGTGACCGTTGTCCTGGATCCTGGTATGTCACGCGCCTCGCGGTAAAACCCCGCAAGTGGAATTTGAGGGTGTGACACTTTCACTGACCAACGTATGCATGAATTATGTAAATGCGTAGTGTGGTAAACTAGTTTAGAATAAGCCTGTTACATGGCATATAGAATGCATGCATGAATGAAAGGTAGAATCCATAATTTAGTAGTATTGGGCGGGAAGCAAGAAGGGAATTACATTCCCATCTTTAACAATGATAAATTTAAAGGTGGTAAGAACGTAGTTTAATAATTTTTTTGGGATACATGTGTTGTGTGACCGACGAAAGGAATAAATATGTATAATACATATATCCATATCCATATTATATATATATAGATGGGGTAGAAATACACGGTAGCTAACGATAGAAAGAATGGGGAATGAAATGGTATGTATGCTCTAAAATTTACCAAAAGGGGGTGGGGTGTATATGGTAGATGTACCGATTCAGTGGTGCCTATGTAATTATGCCTAACTCTCAAGTTAAATGAGAATGAATGGGGAATGAAATGGTATGTATGTTGTGAAATTGATAACCACGATTTAATGATTGGGATATACGCATGTAGTTAGTCTAACTAATTATGTGATTGAAAGGATTTAGAAGGAATGCTAATAGTGGAGTATTGTAGTAAACCCGTGATGGACGCCTTGTGACTAAAGAAAGAATGAAAGACTAAGTAGGATTTATGTGTTGAATATGTAACTAATCGATTTATTATGTTTAATAAATGCGATAGGCCTCTTGTAATATAAAAGCGTAACAACATAACATAGAAATATGTTTCGCCACGAATAAGGTTATTTTTTTATTGGAACATAGCCTACATTCTTATCATCCCGTTTTATTATCCGTACGGGTTAATTCTACTATTTATTTCATCTTGTCATTTCTTATTCACGCCTAATAGCGTAACTAAGCGAAACGGACTTTCGGGATGTTACAAGTCTACCCCCCTTAAAGAGGGTTTCGTCCCCGAAACCTCTCTCGTTACTACCATACCGGGAATCCGCTACTTACATATTTACTCATTCATTTCATTCAAAGTTTCATGCCACGTCGCAAGCCTACATATAGACTGTAAAAAAATAACCTTACTCATGGCAAAACATATTTCTATGTTTTGTTCTTACGCTTTTATATTACAAGAGGCCTATCGCGTTTATTAAACATAATAAATCGATTAGTTAAATATTCAACACATAAATCCAACTTAGTCTTTCATTCTTTCTTTAGTCACAAGGCGTCCATCACGGGTTTACTACAATACTCCACTATTAGCATTCCTTCTAAAGCCCTTCAATCACATAATTAGTTAGACTATCTACATGCGTATATCCCAATCATTAAATCGTGGTTATCAATTTCACAGCATACATACCATTTCATTCCCCATTCATTCTCACTTAACTTGAGAGTTAGGCATAATTACATAGGCAGAAGAGGTCTCAAGGACACGATTCAAGATAGATCGCGGAAATTGTAGATAAGATGGAATAATCACAGGTACGCGATAATTAACTATTGGTGCCGGTGAGAGGAAAATCCTCAGGGATGGTAAAACTTAGAAGGAAAAATAACCATGTTGTTTGGGAAGGAAATTGAAAATGTAGCACGAAGCTGAAAACCAGTCCCAAGGCATAAGGTAATGATTACATGAAGACACGTGCATAGCATGTGCACTGCGCACCTGGCCAGTGCACAAGAAGCATCCGATACACGTGAGACCATGAGAATCATCACAGGTATGCCTGGTAAATTGGAAAGTAAGCGATCGTGTGGATAGATGGGTGTAATAAACCTTATTTGAAGGGGTAAATGGGAAGTGGTTCCCTCAAAAGGTATTAAACCAAATATATGTGAATTGTGCCTATAAACTAATTATGGCAATGAATAGATAAGTAACTAGACGTCAGTGGTGGGTTAAGGTAGAAGACTCTCAAGTGATAGACCTTAACGGTTTATAGGGTGAAAATCATGTATGATAAGTAGGAGAACCTTAATGGGACGAGGTTGGAAAGGCCTTAAAGGATAAAATTGGGTGAAAGTATGTAATAGACTACCTTATGGAGAATGATGAGGAAGGATGGTTTTCTTTTGAAAATGTATGATTAACTAACTCGTTGGTTTACAAGCAATAAAGCTCCGGTATGTACATCTTTTATTAGCCTTTGAAGGGAATGGTAGAATAGGTGTAGAATACCTTTGTTGATAAGTGGACAATAAATGATTTGTGGCAAGATGCACAAGTCAAAGCTTTGGAAATTTACGTTGTAGCAAGACACACAAGTAAAAGGTAAAATGATAACTACTTTGTGGAAATGTGGAACAACCCATGTAACGGGTCATTTGGATATGAACGAAGAAGAGAATATGTCTTTCACTGACCAACGTATGCATGAATAATGTAAATGCATAGTGTAGTAACTTAGTTTAGAATAAGCCTGTTACATGGCATATAGAATGCATGCATGAATGAAAGGTAGAATCCATAATTTAGTAGTATTGGGCGGGAAGGAAGAAGGGAATTACATTCCCGTCTTTAACAATGATAAATTTAAAGGTGGTAAGAACGTAGTTTAATAATTTTGTTGGGATACATGTGTTGTGTGACCGACGAAAGGAATAAATATGTATAATACATATATCCATATCCATATTATATATATATAGATGGGAGTAGAAATACACGGTAGATAACGATAGAAACAAATTGTGGAAAGATAATTAAAAATGTACTGATGGGTTGACTTTCGAAAAGTTAAACAAGTGGATTAGTAAGCGCAAAGCAAGTATCAATAAGATGGCGTGAAGGGCTATTTGCGTGAAGTAAGCTTAGCCAATTGGAAATTGTTGATGCAACAAAGAAGAAATTGTAAAGGAAAGATGTATATAATTAGACATTCCAAGTGAAAGAATTTCGCATGGACTGTTGAAAGACAGTTGTTATGAATGCAAAATATATGTCTAACCAATGACCTTGTAGATACAGATAGTCGAATTATGGATATGATGAAATCTACAAGATAGGTGACATGATGTTAACGAGTTGGGACTCGTTGTGAATGAACTAAAGCAAGCTAAGTATGGCGTGGACTTGTGAAGGAATAAGTCAAGCCAACGTATGGATGGTTGGTTAACGTTGTGAAAGGAGTGAATTCCCTACTGCAACCTTGTCCTCGATTAAATGTCTAGTATCCTTGGGATCTTATCTAACCCAATACAAAAGGTGATAGACACAACCCATACAAAACATTCATGACAAAACCGTCACATGATCCGTTACAAGGCATATTCATGATGTGTCAAGTAAGGGTAAACTTCTAATAACGTTGATCAAGTGTGATTAGCTGTTTACTTTACTTTAGTCACCCTAAACACAACAAGTTACGATCACATTAACAATTCTGCCTACACATTAACATAAATACACATGGTATTTAGCTATTAAACCTTAAAGGTTTACAATTAACAAATGAAGAAGGGAATTCTACCCTACCTCAAAACACCAGAGCATACACCCCCTATGAATTATTACAATTAAGCACTCAATAAGAGCCATAATAACATATTTAAAACAAATATAGTTATTGGGTTTCCTACTAACACTTTATGTATCTAAGTGTTCAACGAGAAGCACCCCAACCTATGTGTCGTGCATTACGCACTACATAATAAACTTCTCATATTACATTAAAATGTAAAGGCACTAACTGCCCGTTTATGACTTCATGCTATTAAGCATCCAATGAAGTGTGTGTGTGTGTGTATATATATATATATATATATATATATATAGACATACGTAAAAAATTAAGGATTACCTCTTGGCGTGCAGCTACCCAGCAGTTGACATTTCTTAATATCGGTTTGGTCCCATACCAGATTCGAGTTCGAGCACAAACTGCCTGAATCCCTCGAACCATTGCTCTGATACCAACTTGTAAGACCCTCAAAAACGACAGGTCAAACAGTTGGCATTCAAATACTAAAACCATGTTAACAATTCAAAAGAAATCTTATTTTATTTCAGAAATTACGCAGCGGAATGTTAAAAGAAATTATTAAATTTCCAAACATGGTTTGCCCAAGAAGGGTCAAAAGACTATTTAATAATCAACTAAAAGCTAAAAAAATATGTGAATAACGTTCGAGCAAATCTCGTAGACGTCTTCTTAATTGAAATGTCAACCGCAACTGAGTAGCTCCACTACATTCCAAGGCGCTCTTTATCCATCCACAACCTGAAATCAATCTAACGTGTATGCAAAAGTCAGCTACGCTGAGTGAGTTCAAGTTTTATAAGTTTTCAATAATAGTAAGTTGTTAAAATAAACAATAACAAAATACTATAACCTTAGAGTCAACAATACGCGCAATCCGTCTAATTGTTCCCTGAGCAATATTTAAAGTCTAGGATAAGCGCAATCCGCCTATTTAACCCAAGACTATAGTTACAATCCATAATAAGCGCATCCCGCCTATTTAGTACAACAATACCAAGCCTGCATAAGCGCATATCACTTTAAAAAAACTTAATCCATACTTTAATCAAGACAAAACTTGGTTAACAAATAAAGCTTACAATATCTTATACGACATGCATATCAGCCCAAAAGTTTTAAAAACGATAAGAATGGCATCATGAGTTCACATATACTTGCGTATAAATATATATATTTAAATCATCATACGTATACCTACATACCTATACACCTCATAAACTTACGTTTCTATTCATATAAACATATACAACAATCCGTATATGTTTTATTCTAGTTACGTTCAAACACGTAGGTACATATAACATATACCTTACTTACGTTTCATGCCAAAATATTAGATATGAGCAAATATGGAATTTTATCATACACAAAAACTATACCATAAATCAGAGTAGGCCTATCCCACTTCTAATAACACCTATAACTCAAACCATATAATAACACATTAGGCGCATTCCGCCAACTTACGTTTCATGTGCTAAAATAATAAGTATGAGTTAATATAGATTTTGTTCGTACACAAAAATATTTATAACTTCATAAAAATATTTTGTGACTTCACAAAAATAATCATACTGATTTAGCATGCACGTCAGCCCGAAATATTTAGAAAAATAATAACTAAAAGAGTGGGCACAAGAACTCACCGGTTGCCAAGCATCCAATCCACGACTTAAGAACTCTCGAACCGTGTCCTCAAATGAAACCTCGTGCTCCTCAATTTAGATCAAGACCATCCTTAATGCAAAAAGTCTAGTATAAATTAGCCATCATGCAAGACTCCCACATCCATGCATCAAAATTAATTTAAAATGAACCCATCTTTGAATGAAAATACCCATTACGTTTCCATGCACTCACCAATTATTTATGTATGGTTTCATGTAAACACAAGCATTACCATCTTCTCTGCTGTATAATAATCTTCCTCAGCCTTTAGATGTTTTCCATTGTCATCTCCATTAAACATTCTCATCAGAAACTAACAACTCTTATTTCAAATATCCTAAAGATTAGTTTGTAAAACTTATGCACACACAACACTTTGTGTCCTTCTCTATCTACCAAACCATGGCCTCCCAAATCACGACGTTACCTTCACAACCACAATCGAACAACCTCACTAACGAATCACCATTTCACCGTACCCCATCGTTGCACGTACATGACTAACCACTACCCAACTAATCAGATCCGATCCCGCAACTATACCTTATTCGAGACGAAAGAAGTTGAGAGGTACCTAGAATCGTGGGGAAGGAAGGACAATCCGGTTTGGAGTTTTCAGAGCGCGCTTGCCTCGATACGCTACCGGTTGCGTGGAACGATGCCAATCCTAACCAAATCGCTCCGCCGCTAGCGCTGGAGATCGGACGGCTGAATGAATGATCCTTCCTAGTCTTTCTCTTGTCGCAGGCGATGGAAAAGAAAAGAAGGCCATGGTTTCTTCTGTTTGAAGGTGGCGAGGAGAAGAAGCCAAAATGGTTTGTGATCTAATAGTTTCTATTGATGGCGAGGAAAGAAGATCAAGGTGCTATGATAGTATTATTATTTTCACCAAATGAGGATTGAGGTTCTTTGTCTTTTGTTGTCTATGACGAGGAAAAAAAACAAAACGGTTTTGTTGTCGACGGTGCTGAGGAAGGAAAAAGAAGAATATAATATGGTGTGGTATTAGGGTTGAGGTTATATGGTTTTTAAGGTTGGTGATGACACCAATTTTTGCTATAAGGCCCTCCATCTCTTACCCATTGTACAATTTGGAGCATATTTTGCATATACGAAACCTTTGTGGTTAGGCGATTTGAGTAGAGTAGGAACTATGTGGCGCAATTGTGTATAAGGGAATCCATAACTTCATGATATAATGTAATGGCTCCACATGCTTTTACGCTTCAACACATCGGGTCCTCTAACCATTCTCATAAAGTCATAAGTCCACAAAAGATTCTTAAGTCACGATGGTGTTGTTTGAAACAAAATATACAAGCTATACAACATTACGAATGGAAGGAAAATTTTCGGGTGTTACAAGTATACCCCCCTTAGAATAGGATTCGTCCTCGAATCCTCTTGGATAGGGAACCACCAAAGGTGATGTTTAGATAATGACCTTATAAGATTATAATAATCTGAGCTACCTTCATGAAAGCATTAATTTTACCTCAACCACTTCCAAACTAACCCATTGCTTACGCCCCAATGGGTATCCCAATAAACAAGAGTTCTACACCTGCGCCCGTACAACATAAACTAAGACTAGAGATCAAGCAGGCATATCCCACTTCTGTCATAGCTCAGCTTAAAACTACATATAAGATAAACTATGTCACAACCCTGACTCAAAACCAATACCATAGATCAGAGCAAGCAAATCCCCCATCTGTCATAACCCGGTTCGAAATATCAGGTAGCCATTAAACAAGTCTATTAAATATCATAACAAGTATGACATAATCTAAGAAACAACCATGACACAAAACCAATACGATGGTTTAGAGCAGGCATATCCCACTTCTATCATAGCCCAGTTTATAAGGTCAGGTAGTCGCCAAACAGAGCAACTTCTCATACGGTGGCATCCCATTAGTGGCGTGATGGCTAAAGTTATATGAAAATTCCGCCAAGGATAGATGATAATCCAAGCTACCTCTGAAATCAAGCATGCCCGAAGCATATCTTCGAGAGGTTAGATTATTCTTCCCGACTGACCATCCGTCTGCGGGTGATACGCGTTGCTAATGTGTAACCTAGTACCCATCTCATCATGAAACCTCTTCCAAAATTTTGACGTAAAACGAGTGTCTCTATCGAAAACAAAAGGCACTTGCACACCGTGCCTTGATACGATCTCCCAAGGAACAATTTTGCCAACCTTTCGGAGTTACGGGTCTCTCGTATTGGCAAGAAGTGAGCACTCTTTGTCAACCAATCCTCCACCTCCCAAATGGTGTCAAAACCCCTTAGGCGTACTGGGTAGCTTAATGATGAAAAACATGGTAAGATACTCCAACTTCCATTCCGGTACCCCCAAAGGTTGAATTTTTTTCAAACGGTTTCTGATGTTCTGCCTTAACCTGTAAACTAGTCAAACACCACCCCACATAAGTTGCTACCTCATACCTCATTGCTGAACACCAATAGGTTCTTCTTAAGATCTTGATACATCTTGTTGCCCACACATACGCTCTGTCATAATTCGCTCCACCTGAAAAGCTTCAATCTGGACACTAGAGATCTCTACACTATATCTGGTTTCAAGATAAGCTGACAAGACTTCACCCAAATGTGTTTAGGCCTCTCCTTTCGCTCAACGCGTCTGCCACCACGTTAGCCTTTCCTGGGTGATACGCAATCTCCACATTGCAGTTCTTGATTAATTCCAATCACCTACGCTACCTCATGCTAAGGTCCTTCTGTTCAGCGAAATATTTCAACTCTCATGGTTGGTATAGATGGTGGGTGCAAGGAACTTCATATAATTCATGCCTCCACAATTTGAGCGCAAAAAAAAAAACATCGACTGCTAACACCAAATTATGAGTCGGGCAATTAATCTCATGGGGCTTCAGCTGGGGGTGAGGCATAAGCCATCACCGCACCGCGCTGCATAAGTACACACCCAAGACCCCCAAGTGACGCGTCCGAATAAACTACTAGATCCTCCGTCTAATTCGACAAGGTTAGGATCGGTGCATGTGACAAACTTGTAAGACCCGCAAATCCGGTGTCAAACTTTTCTTTAGTTTCAAGAAACGCGTTCTCTTGGTCCAAGTCCCAAGCAAACCTCACCTCATTCTTGGCCAGTCTAGTCAGTGAGCTATCCTAGAGAAATCCTGTACGCACCTCCGATAACAACCTGCCAACCCAAGAAGTTACTAATATCAGGCGATGATTTTGGTGTCGCCCAGTTCATCACTTCTTGCACCTTCGTGGAATCTACCATGGTACTGACAGAATTAATGACATGGGCCAGAATACTGACCCTCATGAATTCAGAAAGCACCTTTGAGAATTTTAGCGCAAAGCTTCTCATTCCTTAGAGTTTGAAGAACCTTCTTGCGATGTAGAATATGGTATTCTTCTCTTTAGGAGTATATGGGCATGTCATCAATGGAAACAATAACAAAATAGTTGAGCATCGGCCTACGCACCCAGTTCATCAATTCCATGAATGATGCAGCACGTTAGTCAGGCCAAAAGACATTACCAAAACTCATCATGTCCATAACAAGTACAGAAAGTAACCTGCTCTCGTATTTTCAGTTGATGATAACCCGATCTAAGATCAATTCTGGAGAGCCAACTAGCTCCTTGGAGCTGATCGAAATGAACCGTCGATTCTCAGTAAAGGATATCTATTTTTCACTATCAAGTGATGCACATCCGCATGCTACCATCTTTTTTTTTACAATTAAAACCGGCGCACCCCATGGTGGGATACTCGGCCTAATGAATCCTTCCTCAAGAAAATCCTCCAACGAAGATTAGAGTTATTTCATTTACGCATAGGCTAGGAGGTAAGATCTCTGGCTACATGTTCAGCTTCTGGCACGAGGTCTATTTGGAACTCAACCTCACGGTCCGATGGCGATTCTGTCAAATCCTCAGGAGATACATCCCAGTAATCCCGCACTACGAGGCCCCCAGCTTAGGGATATCAGCCCCCACATCCAAGACCTGCACCAGGTACGCCTTACACCAACGCTAAAACATCTTCCCCGCCTTTAGCATAGAAATAACGCGAGGTAATGAGCAACCATCATGCCCATGAAATTTAAAAGTTATGAGAGGAAACTTGAGAGAGAAAATAATAAATTCCCATCAGGAGCTGTAAGTCGCATGAGTCACCGCTCGCACACAAAGTGAGCATCCACGGTAGCTAACCAGTCCATCCCAAGAATAACATCAAAGCAACCCAAAGACATTAAGTAAAAGAGAATAGGAAGACTATGGCCCGATAACTCGATACAACAATTATCTACAGCCTTGGTCACAGGGAGTGAATTCCCTACTGCAACCTTGTCCTCGATTAAATGTCTAGTATCCTTGGGATCTTATCTAACCCAATACAAAAGGTGATAGACACAACCCATACAAAACATTCATGACAAAACCGTCACATGATCCGTTACAAGGCATATTCATGATGTGTAAAGTAAGGGTAAACTTCTAATAACGTTGATCAAGTGTGATTAGCTGTTTACTTTACTTTAGTCACCCTAAACACAACAAGTTATGATCACATTAACAATTCTGCCTACACATTAACATAAATACACATGGTATTTAGCTATTAAACCTTAAAGGTTTACAATTAACAAATGAAGAAGGGAATTCTACCCTACCTCAAAACACCAGAGCATACACCCCTATGAATTATTACAATTAAGCACTCAATAAGAGCCATAATAACATATTTAAAACAAATATAGTTATTGGGTTTCCTTCTAACACTTTATGTATCTAAGTGTTCAACGAGAAGCACCCCAATCTATGTGTCGTGCATTACGCACTACATAATAAACTTCTCATACTACATTAAAATGTAAAGGCACTAACTGCCCGTTTATGACTTCATGCTATTAGGCATCCAATAAAGTGTGTGTGTGTATATATATATATAGACATACGTAAAAAAATAAGGATTACCTCTTGGCGTGCAGCTACCCAGCAGTTGACATTTCTTAGTATCGGTTTGGTCCCATACTAGATTCGAGTTCGAGCACAAACTGCCTGAATCCCTCGAACCATTGCTCTGATACCAACTTGTAAGACCCTCAAAACCGACAGGTCAAACAGTTGGCATTCAAATACTAAAACCATGTTAGCAATTCAAAAGAAATCTTATTTTATTTCAGAAAATACGTAGCGGAATGTTAAAAGAAATTATTAAATTTCCAAACATGGTTTGCCTAAGAAGGGTCAAAAGACTATTTAATAATCAACTAAAAGCTAAAAAAAATATGTGAATAACGTTCGAGCAAATCTCGTAGACGTCTTCTTAATTGAAATGTCAACCGCAACTGAGTAGCTCCACTACATTCCAAGGCGCCCTTTATTCATCCACAACCTGAAATCAATCTAACGTGTATGCAAAAGTCAGCTACGCTGAGTGAGTTCAAGTTTTATAAGTTTTCAATAATAGTAAGTTGTTAAAATAAACAATAACAAAATATTATAACCTTAGAGTCAACAATACGCGCAATCCATCTAATTGTTCCCTAAGCAATATTTAAAGTCTAGGATAAGCGCAATCCGCCTATTTAACCCAAGACTATAGTTACAATCCATAATAAGCGCATCCCGCCTATTTAGTACAACAATACCAAGTCTGCATAAGCGCATATCACTTTAAAAAAACATAATCCATACTTTAATCAAGACAAAACTTGGTTAACAAATAAAGCTTCCAATATCTTATACGACATGCATATCAGCCCAAAAGTTTTAAAAACAATAAGAATGGCATCATGAGTTCACATATACTTGCGTATAAATATATATATTTAAATCATCATACGTATACCTACATACCTTTACACCTCATAAACTTACGTTTGTATTCATATAAACATATATAACCATCCGTATATGTTTTATTGTAGTTGCCTTCAAACACGTAGGTACATATAACATATACCTTACTTACGTTTCATGCCAAAATATTATATATGAGCAAATATGGAATTTTATCGTACACAAAAACTATACCATAAATCAGAGTAGGCCTATCCCACTTCTAATAACACCTATAACTCAAACCATATAATAACACATTAGGCGCATTCCGCCCACTTACGTTTCATGTGCTAAAATAATAAGTATGATTTAATATAGATTTCGTTCGTACACAAAAATATTTATAACTTCATAAAAATATTTTGTGACTTCACAAAGATAATCATACTGATTTAGCATGCACGTCAGCCCGAAATATTTAGAAAAATAATAACTAAAAGAGTGGGCACAAGAACTCACCGGTAGCCAAGCATCCAATCCACGACTTAAGAACTCTCGAACCGTGTCCTCAAATGAAACCTCGTGCTCCTCAATTTAGATCAAGACCATCCTTAATGCAAAAAGTCTAGTATAAATTAGCCATCATGCAAGACTCCCACATCCATGCATCAAAATTAATTTAAAGTGAACCCATCTTTGAATGAAAATACCCATTACGTTTCCATGCACTCACCAATTATTTATGTATGGTTTCATGTAAACACAAGCATTACCATCTTCTCTGCTGTATAATAATCTTCCTCAGCCTTTAGATGTTTTCCATTGTCATCTCCATTAAACCTTCTCATCAGAAACTAACAACTCTTATTTCAAATATCCTAAAGATTAGTTTGTAAAACTTATGCACACACAACACTTTGCGTCGTTCTCTATCTACCAAACCATGGCCTCCCAAATCACGACGTTACCTTCACAACCACAACCGAACAACCTCACTCACGAATCACCATCTTCACCGTACCCCATCGTTGCCCGTACATGACTAACCACTACCCAACTAATCAGATCCGATCCCGCAACTATACCTTATTCGAGACGAAAGAAGTTGAGAGGTACCTAGAATCGTGGGGAAGGAAGGACAATCCGGTTTAGAGTTTTCAGAGCGCGCTTGCCTTGATACGCTACCGGTTGCGTGGAACGATGCCAATCCTAACCAAATCGCTCTGCCGCTAGCGCTGGAGATCGGACGGCTGAATGAATGATCCTTCCTAGTCTTTCTCTTGTCGCAGGCGATGGAAAAGAAAAGAAGGCCATGGTTTCTTCTGTTTGAAGGTGGCGAGGAGAAGAAGCCAAAATGGTTTGTTATCTAATAGTTTCTATTGATGGCGAGGAAAGAAGATCAAGGTGTTATGATAGTATTATTATTTTCACCAAATGAGGATTGAGGTTCTTTGTCTTTTGTTGTCTATGACGAGGAAAAAAAAAACAAAACGGTTTTGTTGTCGACGGCGCTGAGGAAGGAAAAAGAAGAATATAATATGGTGTGGTATTAGGGTTGAGGTTATATGGTTTTTAAGGTTGGTGATGACACCAATTTTTGCTATAAGGCCCTCCATCTCTTACCCATTGTACAATCTGGAGCATATTTTGCATTTACGAAACCTTTGTGGTTAGGCGATTTGAGTAGAGTAGGAACTATGTGGCGCAATTGTGTATAAGGGAATCCATAACTTCATGATATAATGTAATGGCTCCACATGCTTTTACGCTTAAACACATCAGGTCCTCTAACCATTCTCATAAAGTCATAAGTCCACAAAAGATTCTTAAGTCACGATGGTGTTGTTCGAAACAAAATATACAAGCTATACAACATTACGAACGGAAGGAAAATTTCCTGGTGTTACATGTGTCTACAATGAGTAATGCATGAATTGAACTCACAAACAAATTAGCATGAATAGATAGGCTCTAAAATTTACCAAAAGGGGGGATGGGGTGTATATGGTAGATGTACCGATTCAGTGGTGCCTATGTAATTATGCCTAACTCTTAAGTTAAATGAGAATGAATGGGGAATGAAATGGTATGTATGCTGTGAAATTGATAACCACGATTTAATGATTGGGATATACGCATGTAGTTAGTCTAGCTAATTATGTGATTGAAGGGGTTTAGAAGGAATGCTAATAGTGGAGTATTGTAGTAAACCCGTGATGGATGCCTTGTGACTAAAGAAAGAATGAAAGACTAAGTAGGATTTATGTGTTGAATATGTAACTAATCGATTTATTATGTTTAATAAATGTGATAGGCCTCTTGTAATATAAAAGCGTAACAACAAAACATAGAAATATTTTTTGCCACGAGTAAGGTTATTTTTTTATTGGAACATAGCCTACATTCTTATCATCCCGTTTTATTATCCGTACGGGTTAATTCTACTATTTAATTAATCTTGTCATTTCTTATTCACGCCTAATAGCATAATTAAGCGAAACGGATTTTCGGGATGTTACAAGTCTACCCCCCCCCCCCCCTTAAAGAGGGTTTCGTCCCCGAAACCTCTCTCATTACTACCATACCAGGAATCCGCTACTTACTTATTTATTCATTCCTTTCATTCAAAGTTTAATGCCAGCTCGCAAGCCCACATATAGACTGTAAAACAAATAACCTTACTCGTGGCAAAACATATTTCTATGTTTTGTTCTTACGCTTTTATATTACAAGAGGCCTATCGCATTTATTAAACATAATAAACCGATTAGTTACATATTCAACACATAAATCCTACTTAGTCTTTCATTCTTTCTTTAGTCACAAGGCGTCCATCACGGGTTTACTACAATACTCCACTATTAGCATTCCTTCTAAAGCCCTTCAATCACATAATTAGTTAGACTATCTACATGCGTATATCCCAATCATTAAATCGTGGTTATCAATTTCACAGCATACATACCATTTCATTCCCCATTCATTCTCACTTAACTTGAGAGTTAGGCATAATTACATAGGCAGAAGAGGTCTCAAGGACACGATTCAAGATAGATCGCGGAAATTGTAGATAAGATGGAATAATCACAGGTATGTGATAATTAACTAGTGGTACCGGTGAGAGGAAAATTCTCAGGGATGGTAAAACTTAGAAGGAAAAATAACCATGTTGTTTGGGAAGGAAATTGAAAATGTAGCACGAAGCTGAAAACTAGTCCCAAGGCATAAGGTAGAAGACACGTGGATAGCATGTGGACTGCGCACCTGGCCAGTGCACAAGAAGCATGCGATACACGTGAGACCATGAGAATCATCCCTGGTATGCCTGGTAAATTGGAAAGTAAGCGATCGTGTGGATAGATGGGTGTAATAAACCTTATTTGAAGGGGTAAATGGGAAGTGGTTCCCTCAAAAGGTATTAAACCAAATATATGTGAATTGTGTCTATAAACTAATTATGGCAATGAATAGATAAGTAACTAGACGTCAGTGGTGGGTTAAGGTAGAAGACTCTCAAGTGATAGAGAGCAGTCTGTATTGCAAGGAAGGGTAGGAATGAAAGGTTTGAACCTGTAGGTAAGCACGGATCAAACTTGTATGAATGAAAATGGTTGGAAAGAACTTAATAGGTCAAAATGGTTGGAAAGATCCAAATGGGTCAAAATGGTTGGAAAGACCTTAATAGGTTAAAATGGTTGGAAAGATCCTAACGGGTCAAAATGGTTGGAAAGACCTTAATAGGTCAAAGTGGTTGGAAAGATCCTTATGGGTCAAAATGGTTGGAAAGACCTTAATAGGTCAAAATGGTTGGAAAGATCGTAATAGGTCAAAATGGTTGGAAAGACCTTAATAGGTCAAAATGGTTGGAAAGATCCTTATGGGTCAAAATGATTGGAAAGACCCTAATGGGTTAAAATGGTTGGAAAGATCCTGATGGGTTAAAATGGTTGGAAAGACCTTAATAGGTCAAAATGGTTGGAAAGATCCTTACGGGTCAAAATGGTTGGAAAGACCCTAATGGGTCAAAATGGTTGGAAAGATCCTAATGGGTCAAAATGGTTGGAAAGACCTTAATGGGTCAAGAGGTTGGAAAGACCTTAACGCGTCATATGGTTGAAACCATGTAAAATAGGCTAGGAAGAGCTTAGCGGGTCAAACGGTTGGGAAGACCTTAACGGTTTATAGGGTGGAAATCATGTATGATAAGTAGGAGAACCTTAATGGGACGAGGTTAGAAAGGCCTTAATGGGTAAGAATGGGTGAAAGTATGTAATAGACTACCTTATGGAGAATGATGAGGAAGGATGGTTTTCTTTCGAAAATGTATGATTAACTAACTTGTTGGTTTACAAGCCATAAAGATCCGGTATGTACATCTTTTATTAGCCTTTGAAGGGAATGGTAGAATAGGTGTAGAATACCTTTATTGATAAGTGGACAATAAATGATTTGTGGCAAGATGCACAAGTCAAAGCTTTGGAAATTTACGTTGTAGCAAGATGCACAAGTAAAAGGTAAAATGATGACTACTTTGTGGAAATGTGGAACAACCCATGTAACGGGTCATTTGGATATGAACGAAGAAGAGAATATGTCTTTCACTAACCAACGTATGCATGAATAATGTAAATGCGTAGTGTAGTAAATTAGTTTAGAATAAGCCTGTTACATGGCATATAGAATGCATGCATGAATGAAAGGTAGAATCCATAATTTAGTAGTATTGGGCGGGAAGGAAGAAGGGAATTACATTCCCGTCTTTCACAATGATAAATTTAAAGGTGGTAAGAACGTAGTTTAATAATTTTGTTGGGATACATGTGTTGTGTGACCGACGAAAGGAATAAATATGTATAATACATACATGCATATCCATATTATATATATAGATGGGGGTAGAAATACACGGTAGATAACGATAGAAACAAATTGTGGAAAGATAGTTAAAAATGTACTGATCGGTTGACTTTCGAAAAGTTAAACAAGTGGATTAGTAAGTGCAAAGCAAGTATCAATAAGATGGCTAGAAGGGCTATTTGCGTGAAGTAAGCTTAGCCAATTGGAATTTGTTGATGCAACAAAGAAGAAATTGTAAAGGAAAGATGTATATAATTAGACATTCCAAGTGAAAGAAGTTCGCATGGACTGTTGAAAGACAATTGTTATGATTGCAAAATATATGTCTAACCAATGACCTTGTAGATACAGATAGTCGAATTATGGATATGATGAAATCTACAAGATAGGTGACATGATGTTAACAAGTTGGGACTCGTTGTGAATGAACTAAAGCAAGCTAAGTATGGCGTGGACTTGTGAAGGAACAAGTCAAGCCAACGTATGGATGGTTGGTTAACGTTGTGAATGGAAGGTTAGTAAATTTAGATATTTTGTGATTGTTAAATAGAAAAATTGACATGTTGAATAGTACCCACGTATGAATGAATGGTAGCTCAAGTATGATGTAGTTGGAAATTTTGACTTTTAAAGGTCAAAAGATGAATGCATTATAGCTTAGACCCAGGGTTGTTAAGCAATGGACATATGTGTCTACAATGAGTAATGCATGAATTGAACTCACAAAAAAATTAGCATGAATAGATAGGCTCTGAAATTTACCAAAAGGGGGTGGGGTGTATATGGTAGATGTACCGATTCAGTGGTGCCTATGTAATTATGCCTAACTCTCAAGTTAAATGAGAATGAATGGGGAAAGAAATGGTATGTATGCTGTGAAATTGATAACCACGATTTAATGATTGGGATATACGCATGTAGTTAGTCTAACTAATTATGTGATTGAAGGGATTTAGAAGGAATGCTAATAGTGGAGTATTGTAGTAAACCCGTGATGGACGCCTTGTGACTAAAGAAAGAATGAAAGACTAAGTAGGATTTATGTGTTGAATATGTAACTAATCGATTTATTATGTTTAATAAATGTTATAGGCCTCTTGTAATATAAAAGCATAACAAAAAACATAGAAATATGTTTTGCCACGAGTAAGGTTTTTTTTTTTACAGTCTATATGTGGGTTTGCGACATAGCATGATACTTTGAATGAAATGAATGAGTAAATAAGTAAGTAGCGGATTCCTGGTATGGTAATAACGAGAGAGGTTTCGAGGACGAAACCCTCTTTAAGGGGGTAGACTTGTAACATCCTGAAAATCCGTTTCGCTTAGTTACGCTATTAGGCGTGAATA
This sequence comes from Ambrosia trifida, assembly GCA_028751855.1. Classification (NCBI taxonomy): domain Eukaryota; kingdom Viridiplantae; phylum Streptophyta; class Magnoliopsida; order Asterales; family Asteraceae; genus Ambrosia; species Ambrosia trifida. Next base: position 147,066,033 of record CM054124.1, on the reverse strand, counting down.
AGAAATGACAAGATGAATTAAATGGTAGAATTAACCCGTACGGAAAATAAAATGGGATGATAAGAATGTAGGCTATGTTCCAATATTGAAATAACCTTGTTAGTGTTATCTAAATATGTAAGTAAATAACACTAGGAATTAACTTGGTTAGTAAGTTTCATAATAAAATGAAAGGAGGGGAAAGTTGAGGGACCATTAATATAACTATTTGGTCAAAATAAGAGGATCAAGAAGACCCAATTGGGTCATAGTATTCAGCCCCAAAGGGGCATCCTTGAGCCAAAAACCTAACCTTATAATCCCTCAATTGAAGAAGTTAATGCAAGAGATTGAAGTAATGGATGAAGGGTGTGTTCTAGAGGGTTAATCTTCAAGGATTGAGCTTTGGTAAGAACCCTAACCCCCAAATTCGTGTAGGGTTCAACCACACATGCGGGTTTTGATCAAATGATGTTAAATTCGTATTATTGCTTGATTGTAAGTGATATTGCTCATCTCTAATGGTTTAGAGATGAGCTAATCACTAGAAATTGCTTGTTTTCAAAAGATGATGATATTGGGTTTTCATTAGAACTTTGATGTTGCTAAATTAGTTGTAAATCCATGCAATTGTAGGAATAATGTGTAGTTGATGATATGCATGTGGAAATTGGTCATGATTGGAGGTGACAATGCGTTTTAGTGGAATGCGTGTATTAGAAGCTTGTACATTGAGCTTAGAATGTTGTGTGCACACCATGTGTTTGAAGAAATGTCTAGATGAGCATGATGTATGAATTTGTATGCAAGACTTGACAAATATGAAAGTAATATGATAATAGATACAATTAATAGTAGGTTAACATGAGGATTGTATTAGAAGAGTATTCATGTGGGAATTATTGAATTATATGATTTGGTAAGAAGTGTGCATTAGGATGTTGTATTCTATGTTTGGATAGTATGATGCACACCAAGTGTTGGTATTATATGATGTTGGCTAACCTTGGATTTGTAATTGCCAATTGTAGAATCATGGAAGCGCTAGTATGTGTCGAATGAATTCTATGTGCAACAAACTAGTCATATCATGATATGTGTCCTATAACATGCTAATGTAATGTTTAGGGTAAAAATTGATATGGAGTAGTATATCGAGATGGATGTATGTATCTAAATATTGAAAGTTGCATACTTGATAGTTGACTTTCTGAAAAGTCAACAATGTATGACTAACAAGGTTAGGCTACCCAACATGATTGTGTTATTAAGGAGATCAAGTGATATATGTTAGATTATCTAGGTGTCATACATGATGGCATGTCGGATTGCTAGCTTGATAAACAAGGTGGTAGTTAATTATGTGACATGCATATTAGTAATTGACCAATGAAAGTCATGGGAACAAGTAATTGTAATATGATTGATACTATGCATAGTTATGTATGCTAACGGAATGGTGGGAATGATGACATGAAAGGATGTGGATCATGTCAAGATAGGCTCAAGCATGGAAGGTTAATGGATCAAGAAGAGGCAAAGAAACAAAGAAGAACATGCAGGACTTGAGGTAAGTGACTTATGAACTAAACTCTTAGTTTAGTAAATGCATGTTTATGTATTTATTTAGAATAGAAAACAAGAATGAAATGGTAACTTATAGTAAAACAAGTGAATGGATATTGCTAGTGAACAAACATCGTTCACCATACGATAATGAAAGTAGTTGGGATAAATGGGTCAAAAGAGGAAGAATGAGAAGAGAATATTTGTTCAGACCAGAGGATAGTTTAGACCAGAGGAAGAATGAGCAGATGATATTTGCTCAGACCAGAGGAAGAATTAGCAGAGGATATTTGCTCAGACTAGAGGATAGTTTAGACCAGAGGAAGAATGAGCATGTTAGGACAAAGAGGATTGGTGAAACCACTTTTGGAAACCGTAGTCTAATTCACTTCTGTCATTTTGGCTAAGTATAGAAGTACTGAAAAGAAAACAAAGAACTGCTGAAGAGAAGATTTGAGAAGTGCTGAAGAAGAAACTTCATCAGAAGTTCTGAAGTCCAAACCAGACAAGTTCACTTCTGAAGTACTGAAGACAAACTACTCATCAGTAGTTTGTCATTCATCAGCACTTAGCATCAGATATTTTCCACCGCCTTTTTGCATCAGTAGTTTATTGTTTATTATTACTTTTAGCTGTATTTGTTAGTTTCAATGTTGCAACTTGTGCAACTTGTTTCTTTTGTTTCTGTACTTGCTTTTTGGCAAGATACATGTATGTAAACGTCTATAAATAGGAGGCTTCAACCTTCTATTTTAGACATTGATTTTAATAGAAAAATCCTTCAAACACTCTCACTGTTCTATTCCATTTCAGTATTTATTGTGAATCTGTCTAAGTATCTAATTCTCATTTACTGCTTGGATTCATAACAAATACTTGTCATTTATTAAGTTTCAATCATCAAGGGGGAGTAATAACTCTTCCTTAGTATAAAAAGTGTTGCTTTAACTTATACATTCCGCTGTGCTTATAATCTGATATACTAGGACTTGCTAAACACTTAAGTGTCAAGATAGCAAGTTCTTACTTAGCAAACAAGAGCAAACTGATCCAACAATTGGTATCAGAGCATTGGTTTATCTGATCACATATCAATCTAACAAATTGAGAATCAGACACAAAGCTCTTATTGATACTCAATAAAAAGATCAAAAGTTCACTTTTTATCAACATCCATCACTTAAAAGAGTCATCTGACAAATCTATATTCTTTAAAATGGATCCACATAATACTGGTTCTGCCACTAAACCTGCCATGCTTGTAAGAAATGAGTACAACATATGGCAAAAGAGAATGGCACATACCTTGTCACAAACCAACACAGGTTGTTGGAGATCTGTGATATATGGTCCTCACAAACCAGTAAATGTCAATCTTGAAACTAATGTTCAGGTCCCTAAGGACCCAAAAGAATATACAGATGATGATTTCCTAAAACTTGAGCTAGATGCAAAAGCATTCTCTATGTTGGCAATGGCTCTCCCAAATGAGATATACTCTGGCCTTTTACATTGTGAAAGTGCCAAAGAACTCTGGGATTGTCTTAAAGAACAGTTTGGAGGAACTGAAGAGGTGATTGCCAACACTAGAGAGATTTTAGCTCAACAATATGAGACATTTGCTCATATTAATGGGGAAACTTTAACTCAACAATTTGAAAGATTCTCCTCATTAATATCTGAGCTAAAGTTAAATGGTCAGACCTATACAACAGTGTCTATGCTACATAGATTTTTAAGGTCTTTACCAGACAAATGGGAAACATACTCCATAGTTTTAAGATCCTCACCAGATTTTAGCTCCCTCACTCTTACAAAACTACATGGGAGATTACTTACTTTTGAGAGAGAAATTGATCAAAAGAAGAAATTACAATCATCTGGTAAAACTGCTGATGACTACCTTCCAGGTAGTACAGCACTTTTGGGACAAGACTCACCAACTTGTTCCTATGGATCTTATGACAACATTGACATAACCACTGGGATCTCATCAGAAAGATCTTTCCCGGGTTATGACAATGATGACCAAAGTCAAACTGCTGATAATCTATGTTTTATCATGGATGATTTGAAAAACTTTGGCAGTGATGACTTAGAAGAAATGGACATTTTACACCAACTGGCCATGCTAAGCATTAAAACTAACAAGTTTTATAAAAGGTCAGGAAGGAAATTTCCAGGATTGACCAGTAATACAAAAATTGGTTTTGACAAATCTAAACTGAGATGTCACAAGTGTCAGAAGTTGGGACACTTTGCTAGAGAGTGTAGAAGCTCTAGCTTTAACCAATCACAATCTGGAAATAACTATAACCCCAATTACAATAGGAATAATGGAAGTCAAGGGAGTGCTCATTTTGTAAAGGCACAAGCTCCTCAACAGCAATACATGCCACAAGTACAATATGTTCAAGTGCCTGCTCAACAGATGCAGAGCCAATCAATCCCTCCCTTTCCAGCTGCTCAACATCCTCCACAGCCTCAACAACCCTCTCAACAAAGTCTTTTTACCTCAGGGTATGTTGACTGGAGCAGTCTCCCTTTTGACACCACAGAGTGCAATCCTGATGCAGACAACAAAGTGTTTGACATCAACTGGGGAGAACCAGACAATGGCAGAAAGAACTTTGCCTTAATGGCATTTGAAGGCTGTACTTCAAAATCTGCATTGTCACAGGTATCAAAAGAATCTTTGACAAAACTTTGCTCAAATTCTTGCAAAGAAACTTTTGCTCTCATAAGAGAGACAAATGTGCACTTACAAGGTAAAGCCAATGATTTAGAAAGAAAATACACACAGATGAAATGTGATTTAGAAAGAAAACTGTGTGCTAAAACAAAAGAAGTTTCTAAATTAACTGACTCAGCTATTGAAACCCAAGCACAAATTAAAATCATGCTAAATGACCTGGGAGATGTCAGACAAGAGCTTGCTGACACCAGGATCACATGTGAAAAATGGGTGGAATCTTGTAAGGGGTATCAATTACTGCTAAACAAACAAAGTGCTTCAAATGTTAAGTTTGGCATAGGATACCATCATGTTGAAACACCAACAGATTTCTCTCCCAAAACTACTGAAGATGGGAGAATAATTGTTTCAAATGAAACTTCTAAAGGGAAAGACTGCACATCTTTCCATGAAAACTTTCTAAACAGAAATCCTGGCATTTTCAAAGAAAGTACTTCAGAAGTATTAACAAAATCTGACAATGAGCCATCAGTAGTTTCATCTACATCAGGAGTTGAGACCCTGAAAACTACTGATGAGCAAAATCTTTACACTAATGTCAGAAATTTGCCTTTAGATCAAAAACAAAAGGCAAAAGAGTGTGAAATTTGTGGTCTGTTCAACCACAAAACTGAATTTTGTAGATACAGAAAAGGAATTCAGTTCAATCAAAAAATTAAACAACAGGTTGTGGGAAATCAAATCAGAAATGATTATGAAAGAATCTTTAAACCCAAGAAACAACAACCTGAAAACACCTTTTCTCAGAAAAAGATAAAATCTCAACCAAAATCTTTTTCTCAAAATTCTTTGTCAGTAGTTAGACCTGAATCTTCAGCAGTTTCACAAACTGCTGAGATACAAAATCTAATGAACATGGTACAACTACTGATGACCAAGGTTGATGGTGGTCCTGAAAAGGATACCACCATGGTTCTTAATGAAAAATCCATTGCCAAAAAGACATGGATTTCTCAACCTGGTCAAGAACAAACTGTAACTATTCTCAAGAGCAAACCCAAAGCCAAACAGGCTTGGGTTCCTAGATCTAACTAATTTGCTTTTATGTGCAGAGAGTTTCCAGGGGCTTAAACAGCATATGGTATGTTGATAGTGGAGGCTCTATGCACATGACTGGATGCAGATACCTGATAAACAACTTTATCAGCCAAAGAGAAGGATCTGTATCCTTTGGGAACAATGCTAAGGGATATGTGCTAGGACATGGCAATGTCTCCTCTGGCAAAATACAGTTTGACAAGGTCAATCTGGTGGAAAACCTTGAATACAACTTGCTGAGTGTGTCACAAATGTGTGATAAAGGATATTCTTCCTTTTTCACAAAGACAGCATGCAAGATCATCTCACCAGAAGGCCAGAAGTTGATAGAGAAGATCATTGAAGATCATATTTGTTGATTGCCAAAAGATGTGGCAATGTCTATGCAGTGGACATTGAGAAAGACAAAGTATTGAACAACACTGCCTGTTTCTTCTCAAGGGCATCAACTTCAGAAACAGATCTCTGACACAGGAGACTTGGCCATGTGAACTTTAAAACCATAAATAAAGTCACAAAAATGGGCTTGGTCAGAGGTCTACCTTTGAAAGTATACCAGTGTCAAGAACACTGTGTATCCTGTTTAAAGGGAAAACAGCATAAGTCCTCCTATAAGTCTATTGAAGAATCAAAAACAACTGCATGTCTTCAACTACTCCATATGGACTTATTTGGACGTGTCAAGATTATGAGCCTTGGTAAGAAGAAGTACTGCTTAGTCATCATTGATGACTACTCAAGATTCACATGGGTATTCTTCTTATTCTCCAAGGATGAGGCTGCTGAAATCATCAAGTTCTTCATTCTACAAGTAGAGAAACAATATTCTCTATCTGTCAAAACCATTAGAAGTGACAATGGGACAGAGTTCAGGAACAAAACTCTGGATGAATTCTGTTTGTCTAAAGGGATTATTAGACAATACAGTGTTCCCAGAACTCCTGAACAAAATGGTGTAGTAGAAAGGAAGAACAGAACATTAATAGAAGGAGCAAGAACAGTGTTAGCTGATTCTGGACTGCCCTTGTACTTTTGGGCAGAAGCAGTTAACACATCATGTTATGTTCAGAATAGAGTTCTTGTGGTCAAGAGACATTCCAAGACTGCCTATGAAGTTCTTCATGGCATGAAGCCCCTTATCTCCTTTTTCAGGGCTTTTGGGTGTCAATGTTTCATCTTGAACATCAAGGAATCTATTTCAAAGTTTGCTGCCAAAGTTGACTCAGGTTACTTTCTTGGTTACTCTTCAACTAGAAAAGCCTACAAGGTTTTTAACTCTCACACCAGGATAGTAGAAGAAACATTGAATGTCAAGTTCAATGAGTCAAAACACACTCTTATTCCAGCACATCCTGCTGAACTCTTTGACCTTGACAACTTCCACTTTGGACCTGAAAAGATTGTTACTCTCCTTCCAAACCTACTTATTATGGTGATCAAAGGTTTGAAGATGAGGATCCTACACCATGGACTCCTCAAACAGTTATTAAGTCAACTTCAACACCATCAGAAGTTTCCCAAACTTCTGATCAAACAAATACTGAAGGCCAAACTCAAACATCTGCTTCAGCACCTGCAACTACTGAAGAAACAAAAACTGCTGAACCAGATATTATAGACCTCGGTAGTTTGTTTGAAGAACATGAGCCACCTACTCCTGTCAGTGGTTTACAACAACTGATTGAACACAGAGATCATCCACTTGATCAAGTCATGGGTGATATAGCTTCAGGTGTTCTCACCAGAAACCAGCTTTCCAACTTTTGCCTATTTTCAGCCTTTATCTCACAGTTGGAACCAAAGAAGTACCAGGAAGCCCTCAAAGACAATAATTGGGTGCAGGCTATGCAAGATGAACTGCTTCAGTTCAACAAGCAACAGGTCTGGGAAATCTGTCCCTTACCTCCAAACAAGCAACCAATTGGCACAAGATGGGTTTTCAGGAACAAACAAGATGAAGCTGGCATGATAATCAAGAACAAGGCAAGACTGGTAGTTCAAGGGTACTCTCAAGAAGAGGGAATTGACTATGATGAAACCTTTGCTCCAGTTGCAAGGCTTGAGGCCATCAGGTTATTTCTGGCCTATGCCATTTCCAACAAAATTAAAGTTTATCAAATGGATGTGAAAAGTGCATTTTTGTATGGAAAAATAAAAGAGGAGGTGTATGTCTGTCAGCCACCTGGGTTTGAGGATCCTTCTCATCCTGAGTGGGTGTACAGACTGGACAAAGCTCTTTATGGGCTCAAACAGGCTCCAAGAGCCTGGTATGATACACTCTCCACCTTTTTACTCAAAAATAACTTTACAAGAGGTGCCATTGATAAAACTCTTTTCATTAAACATGTTGGAAATAATGTCTTACTTGTTCAAATTTATGTTGATGATATCATTTTTGGTTCAACAAACACAAAACTGTGTGATGATTTTAAGAAACTCATGCAATCAAAATTTGAGATGAGTACCATGGGAGAACTGCAGTACTTTCTAGGACTGCAGATCAAGCAACAAACAAATGGAACTTTTATACATCAATCAAAATATGTTAAAGAATTATTGAACAAATTTTCTTTAAAAGACTGTAAATCATGTTCCACTCCCATGACACCAATCACACAAGTTGAACCTGATGATCAAGGAAAACAGGTTGATCAAACCATGTACAGATGCATGATAGGTTCCCTTTTATATTTAACTGCTTCTAGACCAGATATTATGTTTTCAACATGTGTCTGTGCTAGATATCAATCAGCACCAAGGGAATCACACCTTATAGCAGTCAAAAGAATTTTCAAATATCTGAAAGGAACTCCAACACTTGGAATTTGGTATCCTGCTTCAAGCAATACCAAGTTATCAGCTTTTTCAGATAGTGACTATGCAGGGTGTAAGATGACAAGAAAGTCAACATCTGGTGGTTGTCAATTCCTGGGTAACTGTCTAGTGTCATGGCAATCAAAGAAGCAAACATCTGTTGCAACTTCAACTGCTGAAGCTGAATACATTGCAGCTCAAAGTTGTACATCACAGATACAATGGCTTCAATATCAACTTCTTGATTATGGAATCAAAGAGACCAAGACACCTTTGTTTGTAGACAGCAAATCTGCCATTAGCATCATTCAAAATCCAGTACAGTTCTCAAAAACAAAACATATTGAGATCAGGTACCATTTTATAAGAGATTGCTATGAAAAGGGCAAGATTGAAGTGAAGCATGTAGCAACAGCTAATCAAATAGCTGACATCTTCACAAAACCCCTTGACACATCAACATTTCAAAAGTTAGCATCCATGCTTGGGATGCTAAATTTGTAAGTGTTTATTTTGTTATTTTGCAAATTTTCATTTTTCACTTACAAAACAGACAAAAGTCTGAAAACAAAAACTTCTGAAAAGAGAGAAACTACTGATGAACAAAACATCAGTATGGGGATAATTTCTGAAAAGTGTGTAAATTCTGATAAAATAACCTTCAGAAGTTATGAATAAAAGTATTTATAAAAACATTTCTCATCAGCTGTTAAAACTACTGAAGAGGAAATGGGAACTACTGATGAAGTAATCCTTCATCAGCAGTTTAAGTCAAAAGGGCAAATCTGACTTTTCCCATCATCAGAGGTTTGACCTAATCAGTTTAAAACCTCTGATAAAAAGATTTTTTAACCAAAGGCGGTTTAAAAACTTCTAATAAAGTAGATTCAAGCGGTTAAAACTTCTGATAAATACCTTTTCTCAACACTTATCCTTTCAAATTCAAAATATCCCTCTTTCTCTCAACAACTCTCTCAATAACCTAAACCTGCAAATCAACTGTTCGATCAAAAACCCAAACCACATGGCTCTCGTTCTAAAGCAGGGACACAATCAAAGGGCCTTTCTTGAAAAACAAGAAGGCTGGTCCCAATACGATGAGATCATTGATCTTGTCGTAAAATCCCAATATTTTACTGCTCTCACAATAAACCCACCAATTCACACTGAAACTCTGAATGAGTTTTGGGCAAATGCTGAGACGGTGACGGCGGATGATGAAGTCATTTCCCTCAACTCAAGAATAAAAGGGAAACCACTGACCATCACACCGGCCACACTAGCAACAAGACTGGGTCTGGATGATGTAACTGCCCCTGACCATGTTGCTAATTCTGATATTCACCTAACCATGACTGAGTGTGGTTATCAAGGTACTCTCTCCCATGCTACTATCTTCAAAAAATATTTTGAACCAAAATACAAGCTTTTGTTTCATTATATTATTATGTGTTTGAGTCCTAAAACAGGGTCTTATGACCAGATGCCCTCCACTTTTCAACCAATATTTCATTCCATTGTGAATGAAACTAAATTCAGGGCATCAAAACTATTTTTCAATGAGTTGGTGTAACATCACAATAATACCAAGAAAAAGTTTTTGTTGTACCCAAGGTTCATTATGCAATGCATAATAGGGGAACTGGGTAATGAGGTGCTTGTGGGAAAGATTTCAACTTTAAATCCTTTAACATCACAAGCATACTCAAGGCATAACAAACCGACTGCCTGGCCAGAAGATGATCAGGGAGAACAACAACAAGTCCCCCTGAAGCCCACATCTTCCAAACTCACACCACCAAAAGCCAAAAAGCCCAAGCCAACAAAGACAAAAACCCACCAACCCAAAAGAAAAGCTGTTCAGGAGGTTGAGATGCCTGAACATGCTCATGAGCAGTCTGCTCTTCAAATAGGTGAGACTGAAACACCCTCTCAGTCTCATCCATCTCAAACCCCACCAAGAGCACCCATAACCATTTTATTCAAAAGAAAAAGACTTACAAAAACTATTGAAACACACTCTTCTTTTGAAACTGCTGAACAACAAATTTCACCTATTGCCCAAACTACTGAACCAACCCCACAAATTTCTGAACAAGAGGCAATAGAAATTGCCAAACTTCTCTCTGGGCTAAAAGAGAAGGTTCCATCTGATTATGTCAGTCCCCTACAACCACAACAAACAGGGGACATAACCACAACATCAGACATGGATGTGGACATCTCTAGCCCTATCCCAAGAGATGAGGGTGGACCAGAGTCTTTAAGCCCAATTTTAGAGACTCTTGGGGCATCTGAGGCTGCTACTACTCAGTTACCACCCAGTGGTGGATCTGAGGATAGAAGTAACATAGCTAAGACCTCAGATGTGGCAACTACTGATGAAGGCTTAATGCCTGAGGTAGGAAATCCTCAGAACCAAGAACAAGAGGTTCATGAGAGAACTGAGTTGGGCTCAGCTCATGATTTAACTGAGACAGTCCTCATTGAGGGCAACATCAGGGATTCAGATGATTCCATTAATTTGGATGATGTTTCACAAACACAAACTACTGAATTGACGGCACTTTATGAAGGTCCTGTTTCAGGGGTATCCAGGCTCAAGAAGCTAGTCACCCCTGCACAGGTTAAAGCCCACTCAATCCCTAAAACCCCTAGAGTGGCATCCTCTGTACAACATGAGGATCTCCCAAAAACACCCCCTTCACAACAAATGCCTACCCAATTCCCTGGGCAAACAAGCATAGACCTGAACCAGCTATGCAGCCCAGAGGGACCCCTGTACCACATGATGAACACTCTCATCAGAAATCACTTCCAAACATACACAGCTAACTTGGAGCTGTCTATCAAGAATCAATTTGGAGTGATCAAGACCAAGATGAATGATCTGTCCAACAAAATAGACTTCAACAGCAAACAGATTGCTCATCTTCAAGGACAATTCTCCCAACCCTCAACTTCAAAAGTTAAACTTGATGAATCCAAAAAGGGGGAGAAGATCAGGGAATCTAAGGAGTCATTCCAAGCCAGGATAAGGGCAAGAGTGGCCATCCTTGAAAGAGATCAAAAAGATCAGGCCAGGAAAGAAAAACTGGCCAAACAGTTTGGTGTCTCAATAGAAGAGATTGAAGCAGCAGAAAAAGAAGATGAGACCCAAACATCTGAAGATTCCCTAAGGCACAATGAAGAAACTTCTGATGGCAAAAGTTCTGATGAAGAATCAGAAAGTACTGAAGACAATCCTTCAGTAGTTGACAAACCATCAGCAGTTGTCAACCCATCAGAGGTTAACACTTCCAAACCTCAAACCACTGAACCTTCCAGATCCACTGAACAAACCAAACCAACTTCTGCTCCTCCAAGGCCTACAACCACTACCATGACTGTCCTAACACCTGCTCCAATCTCTCAATCAACTGAACTTCTTGAGCAGAGGTTAAAGGCAGTACAACAAAAGGCCAAGGAAGACCAGATTTGGAAAAGTCTGGAACAAAGGGATGATCTAGAGTTTGAAGAGAAGCTCCAGGCTTATCAAGCTAAACTGGAGAGACAGGCTGAAATAGACTATGTTGCTGAAGAAGACAAAAGACAACAACTGATGTCTTACATTACCAAGAACAGCAAGACTAAAGCCTATACACTCAAAGGACTCTCTGTGCAAGAGCTGACAAGAAGAGCACAACTGCTTGCAGATAAACTGGCCACTAACAAAGAAGGAAAGGCCAAGAGAGCCCAGATAATAGAAGAGTTAGTAGCAGAGGGCTATGGTTCAAAAGCCTCAGTATCCAGATGGAAAGAAGAAAGACTAATGGATACTTACAGAAAATACTTGGCTGCCAAGGCTGCAAATTCAGAGAAGTTTCAAACTACTGATCCTTCAAGATCAGTAGTTAGAACTTCTGGTGTATCAACTAGAAGACATGCTACTCAGAGAAAGAAGGCAGAGGACAATGTCAAAACTGACTTCAAAATGGTACTACTTGAAGGAAGCTCAATAGTCCATTCAGATTTTGACATTGAGGAGAAACCTCTGTTAACACAATTCTGGGATCCTTCCACTTTTGCCTACCAAATACAAAAGACCATCAAAGAAAAGATGCATACCAGAGTAGTGACTGAACACCATCTCCCAACTGTTCAGATGCCTGATATGCAACAACAAAAAGGAAGAGACTCCCACCTGAGGTTAACTGAAACTGAAAGCATCCAACACTCAGGACCATCAACCCAAGGGACAAGTCTGGTTCCCTATTCTTCTGACTTTAACAAGTCAAAGATACCTATCATCAGATGGTCACTTACTGATAACAACTCAGTATTGTTGACAAGAAGAGACCTCTCAAGCAGGGCTTACAAGAAGATCAGTGATCTGAAGAAACTGTCAACACAAGACCTGCTCACAATTCAACATCTAGAACCACAGAGAGGATCTCTATCTGATGGTCAGTTAAACCAGCTCAAGAACACCATGTACAAAGAGATATGGAAGATTGTTCAAGACAGAAGAAAAACATAAGGAATTAGTAAGGTTTTGGCTTCATCAATCCAGGGGGAGATTGTTAGGACAAAGAGGATTGGTGAAACCACTTTTGGAAACCGTAGTCTAATTCACTTCTGTCATTTTGGCTAAGTATAGAAGTACTGAAAAGAAAACAAAGAACTGCTGAAGAGAAGATTTGAGAAGTGCTGAAGAAAAAACTTCATCAGAAGTTCTGAAGTCCAAACCAGACAAGTTCACTTCAGAAGTACTGAAGACAAACTACTCATCAGTAGTTTGTCATTCATCAGCACTTAGCATCAGATATTTTCCACCGCCTTTTTGCATCAGTAGTTTATTGTTTATTATTACTTTTAGCTGTATTTGTTAGTTTCAATGTTGCAACTTGTGCAACTTGTTTCTGTTGTTTCTGTACTTGCTTTTTGGCAAGATACATGTATGTAAACGTCTATAAATAGGAGGCTTCAACCTTCTATTTTAGACATTGATTTTAATAGAAAAATCCTTCAAACACTCTCACTGTTCTATTCCATTTCAGTATTTATTGTGAATCTGTCTAAGTATCTAATTCTCATTTACTGCTTGGATTCATAATAAATACTTGTCATTTATTAAGTTTCAATCATCAAGGGGGAGTAATAACTCTTTCTTAGTATAAAAAGTGTTGCTTTAACGTATACATTCCGCTGTGCTTATAATCTGATATACTAGGACTTGCTAAACACTTAAGTGTCAAGATAGCAAGTTCTTACTTAGCAAACAAGAGCAAACTGATCCAACAGAGCAGATGATATTTACTCAGACCAGAGTATAGCTTAGACCAGATGAAGAATGAGTAGAGGATATTTGCTCAAGGCAGAGGATAGTTTAGACCAGATGAAGAATGAGCAGAGGAGGTTTCCTCAGACTAGCAAGGCTTGTTAGAATTCAATTTTCTTTTATTCAACTTGTTTAACCGTGTAAAGGGTTTGTTGATATGCAACCCTAGGTGTGCGCTACTTTGGAGCCGGATGGATGATCAAGCTATTCTGAAGAACCGAACACGCTTGACCCTTTTTGTGATGAGGATGGTAATATAGATTAAGGTATGTACGTACGAAGGCATGGAAGTTAGAGGTAAGGATCCGAAATTCAGATTCGAACCTGCAAAAGGCGTTTAGTCATGATCATCAAGTGTTGTTGAATGTTATTTCCATATTTTGAATATTTGCATGAAGTCACTTAATGAACTAATGAAACGGGTATGTGGTGGTTGCAGGTTGTCTAGTCTACCTCACAAAGAAAGGAATGGTAGGAGATCGAGTAAGGAAACGGATTGTACAGGATCGCGATCACGTAACCTAATAAAGATGAGTCTTGTTGAATACAATAAGAAACAATGAAAGATGTGACACATATAATACTTTGGAGATATGCTTTCCAAACATTTGATAATGTTTTTATAAAGCTAGAAATTTTTGGGTTCGTATTTCCGCTGCGCATTTTCGGTTAAAAAGGTTTAGGGTGTTTCAATTTGTATTGTAATGGGAGTTTTATCAAAGCATTTTAGATAGTTAGACATGCAAAGGAAAGAATTTTGCATGGACTATTGAAAGACAATTGTTATGAATGCAAAATATTTGTCTAACCAATGACTTCGTAGATATGAATGGTCGAATTTTGGATATGATGAAATCTACAAGATAGGTGATATGATGTTAACGAGTTTGAACTCATCATGTGAATGAACTAAACCAAGCTAGATATGGCATGAACTTGTGAAGGAGCAGGTCAATCCGACATAAGGATGGTTGGTTAATGCTGTAAAAGGAAGGTTTGTAAATTTGGTTATTTTGTGATTGTTAAGTAGGAAATTGATATGTTGAATATTACCCCCGTATGAATGAATGGTATCTCAAGTATGATGTAGTTTGGAAAGTTTGACTTTTAGGTCAAAAGATGAATGAATTTTATCTTAGACCCGGTGTTGTTAAGCAATGGATATATGTTTCCACAGTAAGTAGTACATGAAATGAAGTAACAAACAAATTAGCATGAATAGAATAACTCTGAAATTTACCATAAGGGGTGGGGTGTATATGATGGTTGTACTGGTTCAGTACTGACTTTAGTATTGAAACCTATATTATTAGTGTGAAGCCCACGGGCTCGGTTAAGCATGAATAAGTGAGGGAAAAAAAGTAGTTATGTTATGAGAGTGATAACCTTGATTGAACGATTTCAATATGTGTATGTTCATGATCTAACTCTGATGAAATATTTGGAAGTAATTAAAAAGGAATGATAATGATGGAATGTTGTAGTAAGATCATGATGAATACTTATTTGACTAATACAATTATAAAGGATCTAGTGTTGTGGATGAGGTGAAATATGGTAATGATAATTCGGTATGCTTGATAATTTCATGAAGGCTTGTTGTTAATATTATAAAGTATGGACATATAATTATGTTTGCTCACGGTTAAAGTCGTTGTATAGTCTATGATGTAACCTTGCGATATGGTACGAAATCTTGAATGAAACAAAAGAGAAGATAAATAAGTGGAAACGATGTTGGCTAAGGATTTAGCATTATGCCAGAATTTTAGCTTTGATGAGCTAGACTGAATGCCTAAGAATAATAATATGAAGGGATTCGGGATAACGCATAGTGGATACAAGGTAAACGGTTTCGCACCACATGAGACATACCTACGTGTGTGTATTCTAATTAAGCTAGTTAATAAGTAAACAAACCGAGAATAATGGTAGGATGGGTTTGGTAGTAATGAAAGTGGTTTCGGGGACGAAACCATCTTTAAGGGGGGTAGACTTGTAACACCCCAAAAATCAATTTTGCTTAATTGCGCCATTGGGCGTGATTAGCAAAATAATAAAATGGTTCTTAGACAATAATAATGTGGGTTATGTTCTAATATGAAAATAACCTAGTTAATGTTATTATTTATATAAATGAGAAAAACTAACTTGATTAGTTAGTTTTTATAAGAAAATGACATTGGGGTAAAGTTGAGGGGTCTTTCTTGTAATATGGGGCAAGACAAAAAGGGGGAAGAACACCCCAAATGGGGTGACGAATTCAGCCCTTTAGGGCATGATAAATCGGGTCTTGAACCCTATGAATCCCAAATTGAAGATGGAGGTCACGAAATTGATAGTAGAAGAGATGAAGGGAGGCATTTAGAAGGCTTAATGTTGCGATTCAAGCTTTTGGTAAGATCCCTAGTCTTCACCTCCTTCTTAAATTCGAGATTCATAAGTGGGTTTTGGTTGAACTAGGTTAAAATCGTGATCTTGATTAGTAGTATATGCTACTTTGAACATTTTAGTAAAGTAGTGATGAAATTGTGCTAGAAATGTTGAATTTCATATATATGAAATTATAGACTTCATTAGTAACCTTGATGTTACTTGATTTGTTAAAATCCTATGTTAATGGTTTAAACTAAGTGAGAGTTTCACCCTATGTGTCTTGCTTGATGTTTGATTTCTAAATCCAATTGCAAGTAAATTGAATTGATAGTAACCAAATTTAATGGTTGATGAATATATTGATGTGGGTGGTAATAGAATAGGCATGTATGGTTTAATGCACTCAAGGTGTTTGATAAAATGCCTACATGAAACTTGAATTGAGTTCAATGGTGAAATATGGTGTTGTTAGTTGATTTGGTGCAAAATAGCGTATTATGTGGCATTCAAAAAGTGTATAAAAACACTTACCAAATAGTTCATGCAAGTATTTTCACTAACAGGTCGAACGGGTAGTATATGGAAAGACTTACTGAATGGAACTAGTTGTTGAATGTATTGATGTAATGTTTGAATGATGTAGAATGAATACTAATGTTTGAGTAGGTAAGTTCCAAATTAGTATTCAAACACGGCATGTTGACTTGAAAGTAAGCTAGGTACAAGAAGTTTAAAAGTCAACGGGTCAAGAGGATATGATCTCGAGCTAGGTGAAAAGCTTGGGACTATAAGTCAAACGCGTATAAGGCGAAAACACTCCTACGGGCAAAGGTAAGTGACTTATGATGCAAACTCTTGGTTTAGTAATTGTATGTTTATGTATAAATAGATAATGAGAAACAAATATGAAATGGTAATTTATAATAAGGTTAGCGAATTGATGTTATTGGTGAACGGGTATAGTTCACCATACAACAATGAAAGTAGTTGGGATAAATGGGCAGCAAAGATAAATGAAGTGAGGGTAATTAAGCATAAAATAAACCCAAGATTAACAAATATGGCATAAGAATGAACCGCAAAATGTACGGATTGATATGTGTGTATATATATATAGATGGATACATTAAATCATTGGTGTAACTATTAAGATTGAATTGTATAGTTATGCAAGGTCACACAAATGTTAAACCGCTTAGTAAGTGGAGTTATCTTGCATTGGATGCTAGTGTAATAAAATGTGTGCATAGTTGCTTATGCCCGGCAATGTGTGAAAGTGTTATGTATGTAAAGGTTGATCGTTATGTGTAGGTTAAGTATAGGTTCGAAAACGTCATGTTTGTCCTTGAGAATACATGAAGGAAGAGTAGTATGGCGGGTCAAGATAACTTGTACATGGTATTTGTACGTGCGTGTGTATTGTAATGTTATTAATCCTTTTGTTATGAAGATGCTAATAAAAATGCAGGTATGTGAGTATGAATGTATGGAAATTGGAGGATAAGATCCGGAGACTGGATCCGAACTTATAAAAGGCGTCTGGATATGACCATTGAGTATTGTTGATGTTATTTCCATATTGTGAATATTTGCATGAAGTCACTTAATGAACTAACGAATTGGTTATGTGGTAGTTTCAGGTTGTCTAGTCAAGCTCACAAAGCGAGAAATGGTTGCAGGTCGAGTGAGGACACGAATTGTACGGGGTCGTGGTCACGGTCACGTAAACGAATAAAGATGAGTTGTATTTGATGTAATAAGAAACAATAAAAGAAGAAAGTATGAAACACCTATAATATTTAGTAGATATGGGTTCAAAACATACAAGAATGTTTAGGGTGTTTCACATTTGCGAAAAACATTTTTTTACTATGTATCCTCACACCATGTCCAACAACTAAATATTACTTGCTTGCATGAACAGTAGTTGTTTTGAATTGATCAGACGTCTAGTGGTGTGGTCTACCATTTCCTTATGATGTCATCATGCGATATATAAAGCAAAAACATACATGTTTTATATGTTGTTTCAGGTTGCCTTCATCGTTGACAGATATCTCTCCAACAACAACTTCATCGTTGAATATTGACTTTTTAATCTTTCTAATGGGTCACTATTCATATATAAAGAACATTGCTGCTTATAAAGTGTTCGATGTCACTGTGAGTAGATAAATTTCGTTGAATAGTGACTTTTTAATGTTCTTTATACTTGAATAGTGACTCACTTCAGAGTTCATTGTTTCAGGTTGTCTTCATTGTTGACAAATACTCTGATGACAAAGCTTGTGTTGAGGGAATGTGTGGATGTAACGATTTCCGTACGTTGCTCAAGTTCTACGACTTTTTAATGCTCTTTATATATGAATACTGACCCACTTCAGAGTTCGTTGTTTTGATTATAATCATGCGACCAATGATCAGAGCTTTAATTTGTGATAAGCAAGATAATAGGAAGAAGATCAGAGATCCAAAAGCAAGTGTGAATATCAAGAGAAAGGAAGTAGAAGAAGAAGATGATGACGATTTACTATTATAGCAACTTTCATAGGACTTCTCCATGAACAGTTGTTTAAATATTATAGCAACTTCCATAGGAATTCTCCATGAAAGAATCCAGACAGGTTTTAGATGTTGTTTCAGGTTGCCTTCATTGTTGACAGATATCTCTCCGACAACAACTTCCTCCGTAACCGATTGGAGTGTTTTTGGTATCAGAATCTTGTACGAAATCATCTCATTGCATGTTCTCCATATCCATACCTTGTTTCAAGTATCTTGCAAAAGTCATTTAGTCTTTAAGACTTCTAGGAGTCAGCAAAGGTTGACTTCTTTAAGCATTAACTAGATTTTGAATGTGATTTTAAGCTAATCAAACTCATATCTCAAGACGGTACTCGTTGCTGGTTTTCAGAAGACACGTCCGATCAATTAGACATGCAAAATTTGTATTTTGAAACCATAACTTATTACATTATTATTATTATTTACATTATTATTATATTTGCAACCTAGTTCCTTTCTATCAAAAAACACAAACGAAGTTTAAAGGCTGAACACGACTATAATCAAACAAGGGTTCCTCTTGTTGGTTCAAACTTCTTGTTTGAAAAGAAATAGCACAAGTCCTTGTTTAATGTTTTTTATACTTCTTTAGAACAAAATATTTTGCATGTCTAATTGATATCATGAACTTCCGGACTCTGTCTTCCGCATTTCGGTACATTTAATTGATCGGATGTGACTTCTGAAAACCACCAACGATCAATTAAACATTCCGAAACGCGTCAAACAGAGCCCGGAAGTCCAGCATGTCATTAGACATGCAAAAATTGTATTTTAAAAAATATGGGTATCGACTGTATAGTCCGAGCACCACGTACAATGATTTATGGAAGTTGTACAAACTCGGATGTTTCTACCGAAAAACACAAACGAGCAATAAACGAACCGAAATGCCTCAAATGAATTTTTTTGGATTGGAAACAACTTAAAAGAATTAAAAATGAGTTAAAAATATTTTTTAATCAATAACAAATATTTATAACGAATTAAAACAATTTTTTTTAATAAAAGCATAAAGCGCCTAGCAATGGTCAAAGCCAGGCGCTTGACAAGATCGATTTCGAGCTAATAATCTGATTTTGATGATTAAATAGAGATGAACACACACAACATATTCAATAAAACCCCACTAATAATTTGCATAAGATAAAAACAATCAAAGCCCCCAAATTACAAGAATGTGTGTTCACTTAAAACCCTAATCTATCATTCTATTTATAGCCTAAACACACTTAGACTAAATGCATTTAGGTCCCTAGGGTTAACACATTACTGAAACTCTCACTAAACAAGAAAACCATTTTTAAAGTAATAAATATATTTTGTCTAAACAAAATATATTTATCTATCCGTAGCGTCTTTCTCTATCATAACTTGAGCTTCACTTGTCGATCTATTATACGAATTTCTCGACTCGCCTTACATGTAGATTGTGAACCATTCGACTTTCACTTTCGTTGACCGAACTTCGACTTGTTGGCTTTAACTTTTTGATAACATTAGACTACCAATTTTAGACCCAACAATCTCCCCCTTAGTCTAATGTTATCAAGATCATCTTCAGAACCGTCAATCTCTACATACTGTGATCATCTAATTTGGCAAAGCTTCAGTCTCAAATTCAGCAGCCAACAATACTCCCCCTAGACTGATGCTTTCCAAATTTTCTTTGCTGAAGGTGTTCTTGTCACTTTGTTCTTTGAGTACTCATATCTCACAATCTCCCCCTTTTTGCATGCATCATCTTTGAAAATCAAGAACAAACTTTTTTCAACTCTCGGTAGCTTGAGTAGTTCAAAAGACGTAGGAGGAGGATTCTTATCTCGGTGTCTTCTGCAAACTTGAGGAAACAGGTGCTTTGGTTTGGTATCTTGCTCAACTGATGATCGACCATCATTGCAGCAAGTAGTCGAAGAAACCTATTCTCAATCAGAAACACAACTCTAAATTTTCTTTAGACAAAAATAACATACAAAAAAACCCGTATTCATCTGTGGTGTGCAATCAAGTAAGTATCTCAAATGGCTTGAGACACAAATAATGTGACATGGATGACTTAAAAACAACTATACACAAATAAAGATATTTTTGAATTTTAGTTTTTTTTTTTTTTAACAGCCATCAACCTTCAAGCTATAGAAGGGATCAGATATGGGATCACACTAACTTGAAAAGCCTAGCCACACTTCAACTTTCTTTAGGGTAGCTACAACCCAAGAACGATTGTCGGTATGTTTGTTCTCTTAAGTCCATGCCTCTCGTCTTTCAACATATGTTTGGTGATGAGATTATCATGTTTTGGTAATATTGACAAAAATTTTGTGGACCCCACTTGTGCTAGGTATAAGCATACCAATCCTCAAGATTTATCGAGATATAATGATGAGAGCTTCAGGTCTATGTTTCTATAAGCAGAGAAGTTGATCATTATCTCAATCAGATGATGAGAGCTTCAGGTCTATGTTTCCATAAGCAGAGAAGTTGATCATCTGATTGTTGCTCACTTGATTTGTTGGCCCTGCCATTGGTAGCCTGGACTTTTAGGTGTCCTTTGAATATATATATATATATATATATATGGGGAAAGTGAATATGGTGTTGTTACGCATCTAACCTTAGATGCGAAACCCACCAAAACGACGTAGTTTTAATTGAATGTTAATTAAATAATCACTTTTTTAGCCCTTGTTTCTCTCCAACAATTTCGCAACTTTCATCTCTTGATTTTACAGCACTGCACATCCTTCAACCTGCTCATGGTCAATTAGTTCTAAAAAAATTGTAGTTTCAAACTTGATATATATCGATTCTCAGTTCATGTACATGCGTACAACAAATCAGTAATATTAGTTACTCCATTTTAGTACAACAGCTTTCTAATAACAAGACCATTGATATTTGAGTCATCATCTAACTTTTTTTTGTTGCAATCTCCTAGTATTGCTTTCATATGCTACATTAATTTCCACTTCAAAGCTATGGTCCAATTTGGGATTGATTAAAGACTCATAATCGATTCTTGGACTTAACTAAACTCAAAACCTAATTAATAGATGAGACCTAATTAGAGCCATTAGTTTTTTTAGAAGAATAATTCTTTGTGTTTTTTAATTTGCAACAGAGAAAGTATTAGAATCTATATCGTTAATCGATGGTGGTAATGATTGGTAAAGAAAGGTCCAGTATATAATCAAATATAATGGATTTAATCAGGTATACAAAATTTGTGGGGATGCAATAATGAATTAAGGATTTAATTTGTTTTAATTTAAGATTCAATCAAAACTACGTCATTTTGGTAGGTTTCGCATCTAAGGTTAGATGCGTAACAGCACCATATTCATTTTCCCCTATATATATATATATATATATATATATATATATATATATATATATATATATATATATATATATATATGCACAAAATTTTCTGTGTCTTTTAATCTCTCAACCTATGTATGACCTGACTCAGCTTGCGCAGACCTAAAACATAGTAGGAATCCTGCTTTTCATGTAGATTTATTGTTATTCACATGATAGCAGATTACTCAATTTGAAGGCTGAACCTACCGACACATCATTAACTTGTAGCTGTATCATCCTTCAGATCCTATTCATGTGCAGACATAAACAAGTTAGTTCCGATCATTTCCCATATAAGATCAGGATTATTTGCAATAATCACATCCCACGGTTGAGAAAGTATTTTAATACTCCCCCTAAACTTTTTATTTTTTGTACATATTCTTTTTCCTCCTTTTTTTAATAAATCTTACAAAAATATATATTTACAAAAATAAAGTTTTCCATCTCAGACACACATAACTGTTTGTTAGTAAGAAAATGTGTGTGTGACAACGGTGTCGATTGTGCAATCAGGGTAGATACCATAACCAAACCTGTGAGATTTCCGCTCCAAATATATTCTTGGAACAACCACTATTATTAACCAGTGTTACTAACAGTCCTCTATGGCAGTTCTTGCACTCCTGAGAAAATTTGTTAGAGAGTGGAATCCAGGCCATCGTGGTCCTGGTTTGTCCTTTTGCATCAATGTAAGTAACTTCTTGAAACACCATGTCTTTTCCCTTATTAGTTTCTTGTTCAACTTTTGGTTTGATTCGCCAAACCTGTTTTGGTTCAAAAAATCTGTTTGTGAAAGATTTAATTTTTGAAACAATTTTTTGTTTAAGACCTGCAGGAATAGATTGTGGTTTCGATGCTTTGGTCCTTTTCATCTTTGAATCATCTGAAACTGGCTTCACATGTGGCGATCTTGATGGAATATATGCCATTCTAACATTCAAAGATGTGTGCCTTTTATCCTTTGATCCAGAGAAGCAATCCGCATTGCCTTTACCGTATAGATTGTGTCGTTCCGGGCATTTCTTGAGCACATGACCTTCTTTACCACACCTAAAGCAAGCTTTGAATGACTTTTCATGTTTTAATGTCCCGTGTGATGCAATTGGGGATTTAGATTGTCTTAAGCTTGATTCGGCTTGTTGAGAAGCATTAGGTTTTACAACACCTTTTGACTCTCTGATCTTTGACCCCTTGTGATTTTCATTCATCACTGATTCATCATATGAAGTTGAGCAATCATCTATAAACAGATCTTCTTCTAGTGAATCTTGATTGACTTAACTTGACTTGACTTGCATTGTCATTTGAGGTTGTTGGTGCTTGAGCATCCATTGGTACTTGGTTTTCAACTTTTTCATTAGAATCTAACACGGTTGACTCTAAATCATTTGGGTTTTCCCATTCTCTAGATGAATAAAACTCCGAATCACTTTGTGAATCATCGTTGTATGATGTTGACAGAGTAAACTCTGGAATTTCTTCATTTAAGAACTTTCCAAACCTGTTCTTTTCAAAAGCGGGCAGAAAAATAGGTGGAGCACAAACAGTTTTATCATCACAAAATGCATATTTTAAATTAGCACATTCATGCACAATAACATCATGACAAACATCAGAACGTAAGATAGGGTTCTGCCTATCACAAACATTTACCACACAATTCGAATCAAGATTAACTCTAGGTCTAGTATAATAACCAGAATTTAAAACAGTGTTTGTTTTATTGTTGTTCCAAATAAACCAATTAACAGTAGAATAACTGGAACCTGGACATCCCAACCCCAAGTCTTTCCACTAGAACTGTCATCATCTTCCACCTCTGCCGTTTGTGTCACATTTGCATTGCTTTTAATCATATTAGTACTGGAGTCAGGCTCAACAAATTCATCTTTACACAAGTCATTTTTCGGATGTGGTTTAGGAATTAGTATATAGTTATGTTGACTCGGTGGTAAAAATATGGCTCTTTCAAGTCCATTTTTATCTTTATATCTAATTCCGTCTTTGATAAATGATTGTCTTTGACAATCCACTATATCAACATGAGCATTTTTGCTTAAATTCCATTTGTCCGCAATTATTTGAAGATGATTCGTTTCATTTCTAGACATTTCCAATTTTGTTGTTAGATCATTTATTAAAAAATCTTTTCTGAGAAGAAACTCTTTAAGAGTTTGCATTTCAGCGAGAGTTGCATTTTACTTTCGCTGATATGCAAACTCATTTTCTTTCATTTCATTGTTGATTTTTTGAATATTATCTTTCTCTTAAAAAATTTTGATTGTGAGACAAACAGTAAACAACTGCTGTGACACATCTTGGTGTGCACAGTTTTCTTTTAATTTCAAGAGGAATGCTTTTTACCAGATCCTTCTCTGCATGATCTTTGTTTGATTCCTCATTCACATCTTTACCTTTAATTTTTCCTTCTCTAGTCTTCCTGCTTTTAGTCTTTTCAGCAATCAATGTTTCTTCCACAGCTTCCTTCTTACCTTTTTCACCCACATCCTGCTCTTCGTTCACTATGCTCTTAAGTCCAGTATCGATCAACTCAGCTCCTTTGGGAATACTTGCAGAAGAACTTGCCTTTGATTTGGTCACAAGAGGAGCAACCTTGGTACAAATCTTTCCCATAAGATCTTTGTTGTTGTCGACTTTTTCAGTTGTAACTTATTCACCCCAGTCATAGGCCTCTCCATTCAATGCTTTTGGTGCTTGCATTTCAGCAGCCTCATTTTTGTTTGTTACTGCTACCAGTCCTTTTGTAGGCTTGATCTCATTTTTAGAATTTGCTGAAAAGTTATTATGAGTCACAGCTGAAATAAAGGATGGATTGGAGCTTTTCACACTAATAGGACCAGTGAAAGCCATGTTTTTAGATGTTGATGTTGGTGGACTTGATATTGGAACGTAATTGACTTGGTTCATCTCTTCCTTTGTGACATCCATTTCAAATGACTTTAAGGTATTTATCATATCTGAAAAGTCATTGGATTGATCATAAAGTCCTTTCTGACCATCACGAATTTCAAGCTCCATTTCTTTGGGAGTGAATCAAGCAACATCATGATTGAACTACGATTATTAACAGGAACCCCGACTTTCTTCATCTTTGTGAGCATATTCATGAAACGATCGACGTGACTGGTTAAACTTTCACCATGAATGCTTCTAAACGTGTCATACTCCTTTTGAACCATGGTTTGCGTGTTCTGAATCATGTCTTGATTTCCTTCATAGTAGTCACACAAGGCAGACCATAGAGATTGAGCAGCGGTTTACTCTTCAAAATGTTAAAAGCATCATTCAACAGAGCCATAGTAAGAGCACCATTGGCTTTATGGTCATGTTGAATCAACTACTTGTCAAGTTCTGTGAACGTTGATGGATCATCATTGTACACCTCACCGGCATCAGTGGTTCTCATTGGCATATGGGGCCCAAGTTCAATAGAAGTCCACTAAGTGTGATCATTGACAAAATAAAATGATTTCATCATGTTTTTCCAAGTCCCAAAGTCCTAAGCACCCTTCAATTTTGGTGGAGGTAGGGTTGCAGTTCCGGTTTCAAGTTCCGCTTGGGTTATTAGTGTCATGTTTCTTAAAGACATTTTTTAAGATTTCAATTCCCCTTTTTTTAATATGCTCAAAACCCGGTTCGGATCACACTAAAAATAAATCCCTATTGACCAAGTTTGAAAATGAGTAGGCCCAAATGAAGGCTAAGTACCCTCATTTATTTCCTAAGCGCGCACTTGAGCAAACATCTGTTACTGTTGAAGTGGAGTGAATCTTGGGGCGAGATTCCTTTCAACAGGGGGATGATGTAACAACTAGAAAATTTTTCTTTCTTTTCGCCTCTTCCTTTTCGGCTTCGGGCAATGTTCAGGACGAAAATTCTTTCAAGAAGGGGATGATGTGACACCTGACATATTCAGGTTAATACTTTTACAAACATATAAGTCTACCTTAGCGAAAACATTTATCTAACGTACTTAACTAGGTCAGTTGATTCAGTTTACATTACATATTGTCCAGGGTTCAAAGATTTGGAGGATCATTGGGGGTAACATACGCACACACGAGTCTTGAGTCCAAGTGTTGGTGAATTACATGAATTGGATTAAGTAATAAACATGAATTATTCCATATATTATGTGCAATGTGTAAATACGTGTTTATAGGGTGTTTATATGATTAGATATACTTAACATATGTTAGGATTGCATGTTCATGTGTTAGAATGTGTTAACATGTGTTAAAACACCTTTAAACGACAAAACCTTAGAGAATTGGAAACCAGGATTCGGGTTCGACCTGTAGGGAGGTCGAACCAATGACAAGAAAGGTGATTCAACCTAATTCAAGGTCGAATGAACACTCATTCGACCCTTGAAGGGTGCGAACCAATTGAGACTATATATACCAAACTTTGCAACTTTTTCATCAATTCACAACCCTAAACCGCCGCCAAGTGCTCTCTAACAACCCCAAACCTATAAGGAGGAGTTTTGACCTTGTTTTTTAGATCCTAACATAAAAACACGTTCTCATCATAAACAAGAGAAGATTCAAGGTGTGTTCTTGATCTAAAACCTTTTTGTTCTAAAGCATAGGCCCCTTTCCAAAGTATTTCTTAAATTTTATACGGGCCTTCCCAATTTGGAGCTAACTTTCCCTGCTCTTCTGCATTTGATTATTCATTGTTGCGGAAAACGTAATCCCCCATGCGGAACTTACATGCCTTAACGCGTGCATTGTGGTACTTTCTAGTTGTTTTTTTGTAATTTGCTTCATGAATTGAGGCAATTTCCCACATTTCTTCCAACAAATCCAGATTAATGCGCAACTCTTTGTTATTATCAATTGTTCTTCCCATGAGGACTCTTGGCGATGGGCATCTTAGCTCCCCGGGATCACTGCTTCTGATCCGTACGTCAGACTGATTGGTGTTTCTTCGTTGCTGATCTTGGACAAAGTGTGATGGGCCCATAGGACATGGGGGAGTTTATCTACCCAACCGGTGTGCTTGGTGCCCAGTCGAGCCTTGATCCCCTCTACAATACTTTTGTTTGCCCGCTCCACCTGTCCATTCCCTTGCGGATGCGCAACGGAGGTGAAGATCCAGGTGATGCCCATTGATGCAAGCCAATCTTGTAGATAGTGATCTGCAAATTGTGTGCCATTGTCACTGACAATTTCCATTGGCAGGCCAAATCTATATATTATGAATTCCCAAAGGAACTTCTTGATGCTGCGGCCATCTACCGAAGCCAATGTTTTGCCTTCCACCCATTTAGTGAAGTAATCAATTGCGACTACCAAGTATTTAACATTACCTAGTACGGTGGGAAAAGGACCACCAAGGTCAATAGCCCATTTTTGAAAGGGCCATGCCGCGGTGACCGGTACCAAATTGTTCTTTGGTATGAGTGTTCTAGGTGCGTGTCTCTGACAAGAGTCACATTTCCGCAATTCTGCCACCGCATCCACATGCATGCTAGGGCAGTAATAGCCTTCATTCATCAACTTCGCGAACACCATCCTCGGGCCTACATGAAGTTCACATATCCCCTCATGAATGTCTTTGATCAAATATGTGGCTTCCACCGAGTCCACGCAGCGCAATAGTGGTCCCAAATACGATCGTCTATACAAGACAACTTCCATTACTTGATAATGCAACGACTTATTCGTGATTTTGTGGCCTTTAGCTCTGTTGTTTGGAAGAATACCCGAGGTCAAATAGGCCTTAATTTGGCTTATCCATGAAGTGTGCCCGGTCTGGACTATGTTAACCTACTTCTGAGGTATGGATGTGTGGTTTAATACATCGACGCGAGCATCCTTTCCCATGTGCTCAAATACATTGGAGGCCATTTTGCTTAACGGGTTCGCTGGTTTATTCTGACTACGCTTGATGTGGTTGACCTTACAGTATTCGAAGCTTCGCATCAATTCTTTAACATGTTCGATGTATAAAATCATTGTAGGCTCCCTAGCCTCGTAAGAGCCGTCAATGTGATTGGCTACGAGCATGGAGTCAACATGAGCTTCAACCTGGCAAGCTCCCATCTTTTTTGCAATGCATAGGCCCACTAGTAAGGCTTCATATTCTGCTTCATTATTTGTATTTGGGAAGTCTAGGCGTATGGAATATGTGAATTCTTTCCCTTCAGGTGTGATTAAACACAGTCTTACGCCTGCGCCATCATCATTACATGCACCATCTGTGAACAGCTCCCATCTCTTTGACTCATCCTTCGGCGCAGCTAGTTGCATTTCTATTTGAGATTCCGCAATCTTGTCAGCCAGAACCTACGTGGCAAAATCTGCGAGGATTTGCCCTTTGAAGGATGGTCGTGTCTTATAAGTGATGGAGTGTTCACCCAACTCGATGGCCCATTTTGCTAGCCTTCCTCATAACTCCGGCTTGCGTAGGATCTCGTTAATCATGAAGTCTGTCAGGATGTTAATGGGGTGTCCCTGGAAATATCTGTGCAACCTTCTTGAAGCATTTATGAGCGCAAGGACCAGCTTTTCCATTGTCGAGTACCTGGTCTCCGCGTCTAGCATCGTTCGGCTGACATAGTAAATAGGAGCCTGGACTCCTATCCTATCAACCATCAAAACTGCCCCCACCGCCATGTAAGATACGGAAAAATAAAGTGTAAGTGGTTCACCTGGTAAAGGCACGGTGAGGGTTGGTAGGTTCATTAAGCACTCATTCATCTCTGTGAACTCTTTTTCCGCCTCAGTTGTCCAACGAAAATTGGACTTCTTTAAACAATTTCTTAGAGTGTCCACAAAGGGAAACGACTTGGATGCATAGTTTGCCAAAAATCTGTTTAGGGCCACAAGACAACCCATCAATCTCTACACCTCCTTTACTGACGACGGGCATGGCATCCGTTCGATTGCCTATATCTTTTCAGGGTTTGTGTGAAACCCATCCTTTGTGACGATCACCCCCAGAAACTTTCCTTCTTCCATTCTGAAAGAACACTTGCTTGGATTTAACTTCATCCTGACACTGCTTAACTGGTCAAAGGTTTTCTGAATGTCAAGCAGCATTTGGTCTTTTTCTTTGCTTTTTATGACCAAATCGTATACATAAACTTTCAGGTTGACGTCGATCTGGTTGACTAAAGCTGTGTCCATCAAATTGCTGATAAGTAGCCCCTGCATTTTTTTGTCCATGGGGCATCTTGGTGTAGCAGAACGTTCCCATATCGGTGCGGAAGGAAGTTTTATCCTTGTCTTCCTTCGCCATTTGTATCTGGTGATACCATTTGTAGGCATCAAGAAAACACTTGAATCTGAACCGGGCTAAAGAGTCTACCTTCAAGTCGATTTCCGGTAACGGGTAGCAATCCTTAGGAAGGCCTTGTTTAAGTCTTTGTAGTCTACGCACATGCGCCAGCTGCCATTTGATTTGCCTACCATGACTGGATTGGCTACCCATGTTTGATATCGGATTTTGTGCAGAATGCCTGCTTTTAGCAGCTCCGTGACTTGCTCATTCATGGCCTTTGTTTTCTCCAGCCCCATACTACGCTTCTTTTGCAGGATCGGCTCGACGGACTTGTAAACATTAAGCTTGTGTTCCATAATGTGACGCGGGACTCCAACCATGTCTGATGGTTGAAAAGCAAACACATCCATATTCTTGGTCAATAGCTGCATCACATGAGTGCGTATGGTGTCGGAGATTACAGGGCTAAGAATAATTGTCTGCTAAGGAAATTTAGGGTTAATAACCCATTTTTCCGGCTCCGTGTGAACAGTTGGCTTCTGGATTTTGTGGGGTTTCTGTGCATCCGTGCCATGACATTGTTTATTCCCGCGTATGAACGCGACCCCTGTCCGGGTAGGGAAACCTGCCATTTGATGCGGTGTGGATGATATATAGTTGAATTTTGCCAGCCATTCACCCCCCCCCCCCCAATAACACATCATGCGATGAAGAAACTGGCAAAACCATGAAGTCACACTCCTCTGTTCTTGAATGTGCCCCATCTGATAATGTGACTCGAAAAGTGAGCATGCCCAATGGGACAATCATTTCAGGTATGAAGCCTGAAATCGGCTCCGAAACTGGGATTATTCGAGCCTTGTCTTCCGCGTCCAGCTAGTTGAAGCATTGCTCATACATGATATCTGCACCACTGCCATTGTCCAAGAACATGTAACGAGTACGATAGTGGCCGATGACTCCTGTAATGATTAGCAAAGCTGTTGAAGAAGCCCCGCCTTATACTCTAGGCATAATAACATCTGCCTCCTTCCACGAGTCATCATTGGCCGCCATATAGGTACGCTTATTCTTGGACCCTTTGTTCACCATGCAGCAGTTATGTCTGTGATTGTGATGGACATGATGTGTGTTAAGGTCCCGGATGGGTTTCTGGGAGCCTTCCGCAGCATCAGCGTTATCTCGCGGGTTTTTCCGCATGTTCTTTACAAGATGGGCTAACTGCCCAGTTTTGATTGCACTCTCTATCTCCATCTTCAGACTGTAGCAATTATCCGTCACGTGACCATAGTCTTTGTGGTATTCGCAATACTTAGAAGTATCCACGTTTTTTCTTTTCTGGTTCAGCTCTCTAGGCCTCGGAAACTAAACCTGCTCGGTTTTTAAAATCTGAGAGGGGATCCTTGTCAGCGTGGTCCAGTCATAGTTTTTCTTTGAATGCCCTTTTTTGTTCATGTGGATGTTTGGTATTCAAGTAATTCCGTGCATCTTGTGCGGAAGAATGAATACTTTCCTTCTTCCACTGCGTCGGAGATCCTTGACCAGACAGATTGTTTTCCTTTTCCCTTGTTACTGGATCCCACGTTGTGATTATTATTGCGCTGGGAGCTTCTTGCGTGCTGAACAGAGGGTTCCGACGACGCAAATATCTTTGACGCTTCGACTAGTTTCTCCCAGGAAGTTGGTATAACATCCTCCCGGTTAGGCACCTCATCAGTTCCTCACTGCGAACCCCTTGAATGAAGCCTGCGCGCGTAAGCTCTTCTCCGCATCCCAGTTGTAATGCTTCTTTGTTTTATCGGACAATGTAGTCCTATACTATCTCGTTTTCATTCCGCACACACAACAGGATGTGTGCCTTTTCTTTTTTGGGCTTCCGGATATGTGAGAAATGATTCTTTAACTTCCTAATCAAATCGTCAAAGTCGATTAAGCTCCCAACTGGAAATTTTCATACCAAACCCTGGCTGCACCAGTTAGGGTTTGAGCAAATAAGTGACACCAAGCTTGAACCGGCCAGGACTTAGAGCTTCATGGGCACTCGAATGCATGCAGATGGTCATCCGGATAGCACAAGCCATCATACTTCCCGATGCTACTTGGGAGTTTGAATTCTTGTTGCATAGGAGCCAAGGCTATTCGTGCGCAGAACTTAGATCTCAATGCGAAAGTATTCGGCATGTACGGCTTGTACAGATCTTCATCCACTCGTGTGTGATTGCTAGCGACCGACTTAGACTGCTGCTTAAAACTTGAGTTGTGATTCACTTCATCTTCTGAGTCTTCATAGGTGTCGGGTTCCGAGTCCAGGTTGACGTAATCCTGATCGTGGGTATTTCTACCACGATCTCCACCACGTACCGACTGACGAGGTACCCTGTGAAAACGGCCATCCTTCCTTCCAGGAGCTACTTCGTGTTCCTAGTCTTGAGTTCCATAACTCAGCATTTTTCTGATTGTCACATTTGGTCTTGGCCAAAACCATCTTTTGATAAGTCGCCACAATCTTGGCATTCTGCCTAGCTAACCACTTATCTGGGTCCAGGGGAATATGATCATTATCTTTTCTCTGGCATAACATAGCCCCTTCCCTATTGGGAAAGAAGTCGAACGTCAGCTTTGGTGCTTTTTGAGCCACCTTCTTAGTGATCGTATTTGGAGTAGCGGCGTCGACTTGATTATTGATTGTAGCATCAATATTCAGGGGGTTTGGAGTAGCTCCAGTTGGCATATCCATAGGTATCAGTTTGAAAGATGAGAACCGATAGTGATGGCGCCAATGAAGAAACAAATAATCTCACCTCCTAGATGGATGATCTGACTATGATTCAACAGAAACAATCCTTCACTGATGGCCTTAGGGTACTGGAATTCCTGCAAACAATAAAACACTTTCGGGTAGGGAGATGACTACGTGAGTAATTGTTTATAACAAACACTGGGGTGAGTAATTGTTTATAACAAACACTGGAAATTGGATGACATCACGCTGCTTGCGCAACTGAGTGTTAATTGCGTAGCACCCTTTGTTCGTGCTGCTTAGGACTCAGGTTGAGTCGATCCAGGTAGTGGTTAAGTACCCAATCCCATCATAGGTACTGTTGAAGGAAGTAGGTTCATCGAACCCTCACAAAGACAAGAAAATTGGGCAATTAATATAGCTCGAGATAAACAAATTATGAGTTCTAGACCTAGATATAGTTTCTCAGGAGATTCTTTAACATCAAAATAATCATATTCTAGACCAAGATATAGTTTCTCAGGAGATTCCTGAACATCAAGAGAAACTTGTCCATTAGAAATTCAACTGATGAGATCCATATCATCTATGTCAAATAGAATAGATAAGTATGGAGAACTTCTAAATGAAGTCATAATCCCTGAAAAATTCTCTTGTCAAAATAGAAGAGCTAATTAAAGAATTAATTAGCAAAGTAGAAAGAGTCTCTACAAATGAAAATTTAGAAGCTATTGCAGCAAAAATTATTAAAGACGTTTATGAAAAACTTGATACAATAGAAACTCAAGAAATAAATCTTGAAGAACATAAAAAAAAAGAATTTTAAAGAACCAACAAGTTTTCAAAAACATTATTTTCCTAATTTCAATGTTGGAAATCCTTCAATAGGAAGTTCTAAAAGTCCAAACGCTTTTAAATGGCCCTTTGGATCAACTTCAAATGGCAAATAAAAGTCAAATAAAAAATTCTTTTAGAAAGATAGAATTTGAAAAATCTAGACATTATTTTTTCATAGAAAGAAATAATCAAAGAATTTTTGAGCTGCATACTGATTGGAGTATCCATCCATATGATAAACTTAACGAACTAACTGATTTACATCGGAAAAATTATCTCTTAAAGAGAGACATACAAAAACTAAAAGATAAAAAAAAATATGTTGTCTTGTGGATAAAATGGCCTCTATTACTCAAAAGTTAGAGCAAATTTTTTATGAAAAATTAGAAACCTTGTCTACGGAACAGATAAATGAACTTGTTCAACTAATGTCATTAAGTGACAATGAATGTGAACAAAAATTTTCTGAAAATAAAGAATTAAAAGAAAAATACTTTCCAGAAAATAAAGAATCAGTTTTTGTTTCACATGAACCTAAAACTAAAGATGAAGAAGAAGAATCTTCTTCCGAAGAAGAAAAACCAACATATAGGGTAAATCACTTAAGCACTAGTTCTAGTAACAGGAAAACGCCTCGAAATGAAAAACAGAATTCTCTATGCCATATCATAAAGGTATACCAAATTCTGAAAAAGATCCTAAAAATGGAGGCTCAACTGCTGTTGACACCATAAAATTAGATTGCATCTTTGATCAAAAGAAAAGAAAAGAGGTAATTGATAAATGGAACACTGAAATAAGCTTGATTATTCAATCTAATACATAAGAATTCTCTAATGTTAAAGTTATTCTACTTTTAATAGAGCTTAAGTCCTCGGGAATAGTTCAAGATTTCATTAAAGGAACATCTTGGAATGAAGATTTACACGGGATTGATCTTTTTGAAGAAATCATTAATGACACACACACACAGATATATATCTATACTATATATAATATGCATATAGGAAGGATAGAAATGGTAATTTGCCACTTCTTAAGATATACAAAATATACAAAATTTAAAGCATAGTGTACAATGCTTTGAAGCACCAGACACCCTAAATTTTTAGAAGCTTGGAAA
The DNA here is from genome assembly GCA_028751855.1 of Ambrosia trifida. NCBI lineage: Eukaryota > Viridiplantae > Streptophyta > Magnoliopsida > Asterales > Asteraceae > Ambrosia > Ambrosia trifida. The sequence goes on along the minus strand of CM054124.1, from coordinate 147,032,300 downwards.
TTTTGAAACAATTTGAATACCCGCTTGTTTCTGTCACTTTCTTCCAATTCAAATTCAAAATTGAAGTTATACAAACATCTCCCTCCATCTGCCCCTTCAACTTTCATAGTTATTTCCCTCTTCCTCTCTAACTTCCAGAGTTTATCCAACCACAATTTTAAAGATCTTAATCTTAAAGCCGAGCTCCACCTTCTAGGGTACATCCACACATCCCTTCTTTCTCAGATCTTCGCTTCAAACATTTTAGTGACCTCGTATATAAAGTCATGAATGGTGTTGTAGAGTTGCTTAATCTTCTGTTTCCGTCTTCCTGTACGCACCGCCTTATCCCAAGGGTTATTTTCTCCTTTTTGTGTTTTGTTTAAATTTTAGGGTTTTTCCTTACCTCATATTTTCTCTGTCTCGATTGTTAAAACCCATATCTTCATATCAAACTTCTATTTTTACAATAAAAGAGATTGAAGAATCATATGCTTGTTACAATTTAAATAAAGCATATAGGATCTGAAGAACCAAGAATATGATAATCTTATGCCTATATAAAAGACCCCACTTTGTTAAGCCAGGAAAGAAAGAATTGAAAATTACGAAGTATGTTTTGTGCTTTTTTTTGTGTGGGGTGGGACATGGCTTATGTTTCATTGTGGTTTAAATTGTTTGATTTTTTTTTAAAAAAAAATTTATGCAAAACAAGAAAAAAATTTAATTAAGGTAAAGAAATAGGAAGCTAGGAATGTTAACATGGTTTGTAATTTATCTTGGTTTTGATCATTTTATGTGATACTATATGCGGGTTCAATTTTTTTTTTTTTTTTTTTTTTTTGTCTTAGATTAAGTAATTTTCATCAAGAAGAAGACACTCACCTTGTTCAAGATGGAAAAATCTAAAATTCATATAAGGTATGTGATTAAAAGTCTTGTACTTTATACATTCCCAAATTTAGGTCCATAACAAATTTGAAATGTAACTTTAGCTTATCAAGGTTGGCGTCTTTATTGTAATTATTCTTATATGGTACAAGATGGAATTATATTGTCATTGTGGGTCTTATATTTCTTTCTTGTGTAATGCAGCAAATTCATGCTCTTGTCATGTCTCTCCTTTAAAGTGGAACATATAAGAGAATGATCAACCACATTTTATTCATAATTCATACATGATATATATATATACAATGAAGAAAGACATAACCTACAAAATGTTAAATACTAATAACAACTTTGACTATGACCTTGACCAAGACTTTGACTATGACTTTGACATGGAAATACATATACAAAATATACAATTATAACAATGGAGAATTTGGTGCATCTCTAATATGTCCCCGCAAGATGGACGGTCTTGGAATAAGTCCAATCTTGTATAGAAGTAGATGGTGTCATTGTTTGAGTAAGAGAAGAAGTTGATGATGTTGAAGATGTAAAAAAAGATGAACTTGATTAACCAGATGAATCAAGAGAAAATACATTGTTTTTTTTTATTGTAGGTGAAGAGAATTTGGTGCATCTCTTATATGGATGAAATAGAGATGGTTAAAAGCCATAAAGGAGAAATAAAGAAAAATGATCAGAGGGTAAACGGAATATGTGATAGAAGATTAGAGGTACAGTTTGTCCGGAACATAAAAGTTGTGGCACAAAAAGGATTTTAGATTTTTAGGTTTTGCAAAACCAGGTAGAAGGAGAATAAGTTACACTTGAACTTTGAAAGATGTGTAATAGTTAGGTAGGTTGATGTTGCTAAGGGGGTGAGATTATAGAGTTTTGAAGATGTTGATAGATGTAAGTTTTGGAGATGTTGGAAAGGTGATAAAAATGGTAGGAGGTGTTTTGAAGATTTTTAGAGTGGTGGTGATCATGGAATAGTTGAAGAAAGGAAGCTTTAGGCAGACATGGTGAGGATCAGTGGATCACAGTAGCCTGAAAAGAAATTTAAGGGTGATGGGCGACGGTTCCCATGTTCATAGGATCAAGAGCTTTCTCGTTGGAGATAATGCTCTGATACCATATAAGAGAATGATCAACCACATTTTATTCATAATTCATATATATATATATATATATATATATATATACAATGAAGAAAGACATAACCTACAAAATGTTAAATACTAATAACAACTTTGACTATGACCTTGACCTTGACCTTGACCTTGACCAAGACTTTGACTATGACTTTGACATGGAAATACATATACAAAATATACAATTATAACAATGGAGAATTTGGTGCATCTCTAATAGAACATAAATCAAGACGGTGTATGCCCTTGTATCATGATGTAACATTTCGCGTTTAAAAATTTTACGTTACGTAAAATCGGGATAAAACGACAAGTTCTATTATTATTGTTTACATTTAATTATTTTGTAGCGTTTTAAACCCTAATACTATGATAATTATTCATAATAAAGGTTTATAATCATAATAATAATAATACCCACGTTTTTGAACTACACCTTTGAAACAAGCCCAACCCCCTTTAAACCCACACCTGAGCCCAAACCAGGTCTGACCCAACCCAACAGCAGGCCCAACAGTGACCCAGCCCATGGAACTAAGCCCACTACCTCTTTTCAGCTTTATAAAAAAATATGTTAGGGACGGGGATCGAACCCGGGTCCCTAACCGGTTCAACTACACAAACACACACAACCAACTGGTCTAGCAATCATATTTGTCTCAAACCCGGACCATTATAATTATATCACCTACTTGATTCTTCACAGTTGACTTGGAAAGTCAACTGTGGAATCAATCAATCATGATTACCCATCTTTAAACTCGTAATTTATCTATGTTTGGCATCATTACGCGATTACCGGCCTTCCATGACTCAGACACACGACAATTTTCAATCAATTATTCCCAATTTTGATTATTATACGCGTGGACCATTCAAAACGAGTCAAACCTTCCAATTATACAATCTAGACTTTAACACTATAAATTGGACATCATACTACATCCTCACCTCGCCAAACAATCTCTCTCTACCTCTAATTTCTCATAAAAACTCTCTGTTCGTGGCTTTCTACTCGCATATTGACTTTGGGTTTTGACCAATCGTTCGTACTCAATTCTGTATTGTAAGTTAAATGTTTTTGATGGGTTTTATTTATCGGCACCCACACAACATAAACCCTAAGGTTAATCGGGTTAATGTTGTGTGGATTGCCTGATTGTAGATTCTAGGACTCGTAATTGAATTTTTGGGGAAGAACACGATTCTTATATGATTATTTATTTTAATTAAACAGAAACCAAACACAACCACTGGTCGGGACCAAGTGGTTGTTTCTGGTGCTAGCTTCCTGAGCCACCCGCGTTCGAGTCCCGGCAGTGGCATACCCCTTTTTCCTTTTTCGTTTTTAAACAAACAAACCCAATTAACTATATATAATACATATAATTTTATAAATTCACTTTTAATTATTAAAACTCTTTTATAAATTCTAAAAAAATTATTTTAAGCTAATATGATAAAAAAGTTTCACCCACAATTTTTAGTTTTCAAAAATTAATTTATTTAATATATATAATAATTAAATCAATTTTATTCTATTATATTTATAAAATTCCATTAAAATATCAAAACAATTTTATAAATTTCCACAAAAATTATTCTGAGTTTGTATAATGATAAACTTTTCTGAAATGATTTTTAATTCTGAAAAATCATTTATTAAATATTTTTAATCAATTTTTGTTAGTTTTAATCATAATTAAATCATAATAAATTCAATTTTTAGTATTTTTGCACCAAAATTTTATACAATACATTTCTGAATATTTAGAATAGAAATATAAATTTTAAACTTATAATTCTTAAATTTTAATATTTTTAAATATTAAAGTTAAATCTTGACAATTTGTTATAAATAGAATTAACATTCTATTTTAAAGAAAATAATTTTGTAAAAATTATTTTTACACTTTAAAAACATTATTGTGACCATCTTAAATTTAAATTTCATAAAAAGAATTTTGGTTATTTGTTTACTAATATTCTCTCAATTATCAAACATTTTTTATATTAATCAAACGAGCATTTATCCCCAAATTCGAAGCCCTAGAAACTTATACATTTGTAGACTTGATAGACTTAGACATATTTATTACCTTATTATAGGGTGATACTTGACACAATTGGGCAACACCATTATTCAATTTTTCAACAGATATAACATTTTGCTAAGGTGAATTTTACATAGTCCCTTTCCTATTTATCACCATTTTTGGGGTGAAACATGTTACAACATCATTTATGCAATTCAATCATCAATGTGTCTATGTGTTTTTCTATGTTGCATATTGTCTTGAACATGACTAGGGTAAGCACAATTCTAGCATAAACATTTATCAGCCGACGATATACATTGATAGATCTATTGGACTGACAATCCCACCCGGATACGTGCCTCCTACAAAGGTAGCGTGGGTGTTTGTTACTGCAATATAAACGAGTGAACCATGAGCGTATGGGATGTACCACAATACAACAGTCACAATGGTTGATTATGCACTCGATTTACTTCTAGTATGTTTTCACATATGGACTAGATTGCCATGACACATGAATTGCACAACAAATTTTATTCGATTATCAAAACCTATGTAATTCTCACCAACTTTTGTTGACCCAAAATATTTTCAACTTAACATGTTGCAGGTTCTACTTGCTTGAAGATTTGAGTTAATGCTTGAAGATGTGTGGATAGTTTTATTCAATTTGATGTACGAATTCTTGTAGAACAATTATATGTAATTTATTTAAACCATATAATGAAATTTATTATTTACCATGAGCTACTGAACAATCATCAATACGTGACATCCCGATGTTTCCGCCATCGGTTGTGGTGTTACAGATTGGTATCAGAGCCATGGCTATAGGGAATTAGGTTATTAGAAAAATAATCTAGTCTATAACCATAGGATTTAACCGTACTTGCTTCTTTTACTTGCTATTCTCTATCTCCCTCCTACTTCTTATCCCTACTTTCATCCTCACAAGAAGGTTGCTCTCCATCACTGGATCTACTCTCAGGCTAATAGGACAAAATCCTCAGGTTTAACCTGAACCACCTTGAGATCTCGTCGAAGTTCTAGATTTTAATAACGAACACGTGCAATCTGGAAGGGTGAACGCCTGTATTCTGAGTCTTCTGTCTAGGCTGGCATTGCGCATATATCCCAATCAGACGAGGGACCCGGATGCCTACCTAGGAATTCTCGGGATGAGTGTTCACTTATAGGCTAAAGCATGTCTTCATATGTTATTAGAATTTAGAATCTTTGATAAGTCAACGTTTTCGTTTATTCGTTTTAATGAATAAATGATTACATTCCTTATATAACCTCATTCATTTCATTGTGTCTCTTACAGATCATGCCTCCACGTCGCAGTGCTCGTCTTAGCAGTGGTGATAATCATGATGAAGGAAGTAGCAATCACAACCATAACCATGACACTAACCACAACAACTACAACAATGGTGTCGATGCTCAACTGGCTGCAATCATTTCTCAACAAATGGCGCAGCAAATCGCAACTCTGGTTCCCAACTTACTAGCTCAAGTCATCCAGTTGAACGGGAACGGCAACGGCAACGGGAATGGAAATGGAAACCACAACGGGAATGGGAATAGTCTTCCAGCCTGTACCCTTAAGCACTTTAATTCTTGTAATCCCCCAAAGTTCAGTGGAGAAGAAGGAGCTACAGGACTCCTACAATGGTTTGAGGGTATTGAGAATACCTTCATCAACAGTGAGTGCCCCGACAACTTTAAGGTCCGTTATGCCATGAGTGTTCTTCACAAACGAGCACTCACCTGGTGGAATGAGGAAAAGCGCACCCGTGGGGCTAAAGCTGCATTGGCCTTAACTTGGGATCAAGCTAAAGAAATTATGAAGGCAGAGTTCTGCCCTCGTAATGAAATCAAGAAGCTGGAAGATGAGTTTCATGATCTTGCTCAAGACAGTGGAGAAAACCTTGCTTACAACACTCGTTTTCACGAACTTAGCCTACTGCTACCCCACAAGGTCACCCCCTTGCCTATTGCAATCGAAAAATACATTGGTGGCTTACCGATGCAGATTCAAGACACGGTGTGGGGAAGGAACCCTGCTACTTTGGAGGAAGCAAAGCGTTTGGCTGTCACCCTAACAGATAACCATGTGAAGGCAGGAACCCTAACTCGGAAAGGGGAAAAGAAAACTGTTGCAAAGGACACTCCCCAACCTGCCGTTGATATCAAAACTGAGGTCTCAACCAACGGAAAGTGCAAGGTCAGGAATTTTGCAATAGACACCACTGTCCCACCCAACAAGAAACAATACAACAGGAAGCTACCTAAGTGTGACAACTGCCAGTATCACCATCCAACCCAAGTACCCTGCCGACAGTGCACCAATTGTCAAAGGTATGGGCATCTTGCAGATGCTTGTCGAATCCCTGCTACAAACGCTCTTGATGCTCCAAATAACCCCGCTTGAAACCCTCCAGCTACTTAACAGCAAACTCTACCATTTGAATGATGTCTATTTTCTCTTTAATTCTATGTATTGACACTTTTTTATTCAAGTAATAAATCCAAGTATTATCATAACATCTGAGTGCATGCTTGTTTGAATGTGAATTAATTGCTATATCTATAATTATACTTGCTTACTTGTATATCAATTAGTTGACTACCAAACAACCTACTCAACGATTGGTAGAGGTCATCATGTCTTTCCAACAGTCGGGAGAGGCCCTACCACCTGCTCAACGACTGGTGGAGACTATCAAACCTGCTCAACAATCGGTAGAGTCATAAAAGGACGCAAAACCCTAATGTAAGGTAAATTGGTAATTACGGTCCGGAACGTAATCATGAATTTACAGGTACTTTAAGGTAGTGTGAAATTTTATCAAGGTTTCCGGTAGTTGACCAATCGTAAACCTGGTGTTTTTCTTTTAACTTCGGGACGAAGTTCCTAAAAGTAGGGGAGACTGTAACATTTCGCGTTTAAAAATTTTAGGTTACGTAAAATCGGGATAAAACGACAAGTTCTATTATTATTGTTTACATTTAATTATTTTGTAGCGTTTTAAACCCTAATACTATGATAATTATTCATAATAAAGGTTTATAATCATAATAATAATAATACCCACGTTTTTGAACTACACCTTTGAAACAAGCCCAACCCCCTTTAAACCCACACCTGAGCCCAAACCAGGTCTAACCCAACCCAACAGCAGGCCCAACAGTGACCCAGCCCATGGAACTAAGCCCACTACCTCTTTTCAGCTTTATAAAAAAATATGTTAGGGACGGGGATCGAACCCGGGTCCCTAACCGGTTCAACTACACAAATACACACAACCAACTGTTCTAGCAATCATATTTGTCTCAAACCCGGACCATTATAATTATATCACCTACTTGATTCTTCACAGTTGACTTGGAAAGTCAACTGTGGAATCAATCAATCATGATTACCCATCTTTAAACTCATAATTTATCTATGTTTGGCATCATTACGCGATTACCGGCCTTCCATGACTCAGACACACGACAATTTTCAACCAATTATTCCCAATTTTGATTATTATACGCGTGGACCATTCAAAACGAGTCAAACCTTTCAATTATACAATCTAGACTTTAACACTATAAATTGGACATCATACTACATCCTCACCTCGCCGAACAATCTCTCTCTACCTCTAGTTTCTCATAAAAACTCTCTGTTCGTGGATTTCTACTCGCATTTTGACTTTGGGTTTTGACCAATCGTTCGTACTCAATTCTGTATTGTAAGTTAAATGTTTTTGATGGGTTTTATTTATCGGCACCCACACAACATAAACCCTAAGGTTAATCGGGTTAATGTTGTGTGGATTGCCTGATTGTAGATTCTAGGGCTCGTAATTGAATTTTTGGGCAAGAACACGATTCTTATATGATTATTTATTTTAATTAAACAGAAACCAAACACAACCACTGGTCTAGACCAAGTGGTTGTGTCTGGTGCTAGCTTCCTGAGCCACCCGGGTTCGAGTCCCGGCAGTGGCATACCCCTTTTTCCTTTTTCGTTTTTAAACAAACAAACCCAATTAACTATATATAATACATATAATTTTATAAATTCATTTTGAATTATTAAAACTCTTTTATAAATTCTAAAAAAATTATTTTAAGCTAATATGATGAAAAAGTTTCACCCACAATTTTTAGTTTTCAAAAATTAATTTATTTAATATATTTAATAATTAAATCAATTTTATTCTATTATATTTATAAAATTCCATTAAAATATCAAAACAATTTTATAAATTTCCACAAAAATTATTCTGAGTTTGTATAATGATAAACTTTTCTGAAATGATTTTTAATTCTGAAAAATCATTTATTTAATATTTTTAATCAATTTTTGTTAGTTTTAATCATAATTAAATCATAATAAATTCAATTTTTAATATTTTTGCACCAAAATTTTATACAATACATTTCTGAATATTTACAACAGAAATATAAATTTTAAACTTATAATTCTTAAATTTTAATATTTTTAAATATTAAAGTTAAATCTTGACAATTTGTTATAAATAGAATTAACATTCTATTTTAAAGAAAATAATTTTGTAAAAATTATTTTTACACTTTAAACACATTATTGTGACCATCTTAAATTTAAATTTCATAAAAAGAATCTTGGTTATTTGTTTACTAATATTCTCTCAATTATCAAACATTTTTGATATTAATCAAACGAGCATTTATCCCCAAATTCGAAGCCCTAGAAACTTATACATTTGTAGACTTGATAGACTTAGACATATTTATTACCTTATTATAGGGTGATACTTGACACAATTGGGCAACACCATTATTCAATTTTTCAACAGATATAACATTTTGCTAAGGTGAGTTTTACATAGCCCCTTTCCTATTTATCACCATTTTTGGGGTGAAACATGTTACAAACATCATTTATGCAATTCAATCATCAATGTGTCTATGTGTTTTTCTATGTTGCATATTGTCTTGAACATGACTAGGGTAAGCACAATTCTAGCATAAACATTTATCAGCCGACGGTATACATTGATAGATCTATTGGACTGACAATCCTACCCGGATACGTGCCTCCTACAAAGGTAGCGTGGGTGTTTGTTACTGTAATATAAATGAGTGAACCATGAGCGTATGGGATACAGTCACAATGGTTGATTATGCACTCGATTTACTTCTAGTATGTTTTCACATATGGACTAGATTGCCATGACACATGAATTGCACAACAAATTTTATTCGATTATCAAAACCTATGTAATTCTCACCAACTTTTGTTGACCCAAAATATTTTCAACTTAACATGTTTCAGGTTCTACTTGCTTGAAGATTTGAGTTAATGCTTGAAGATGTGTGCATAGTTTTATTCAATTTGATGTACGAATTCTTGTAGAACAATTGTATGTAATTTATTTAAACCATATAATGAAATTTATTATTTACCATGAGCTACTGAACAATCATCAATACGTGACATCCCAATGTTTCCGCCATCGGTTGGGGTGTTACACATGAGATAGAGGTGTCCTTGTGTTGGTCTTAGGTTCAGTGCATGTAAAAGATTTCAGTGACAAGAGGAATTTTGTGTAGACATTCTTCCTTGAACCTCTTGGCAACTGATACGTTTTCTATAATAATATCTTCCAGTCAGTTCATCATCATCATCATGTTTCCTATATGAACCCAAACGATCTTGTATCCAAGTTGAATGTTTCAGCTGCTATTTGGGAACAAGGTTTCGTGCTTTCTTTAATTGCATCATTAACATCGCATACCCTTTTGGGATAAGACATTTGTTTTACTTACAAAGACTTTATATAGCTTATAAATTCATACAATTTATCATCATCAAGCTACATGTCAAATAACTTATGCTTCCATTGTATGTGCTTTGGGTTTTATGTTTTAGTGGTTACACAACTCGCATATGTAATTGTTCTAAAACTGAATTTTATGATCTTTAATTGTTCTTGGTAGGTGCAAGTTGCTAAAGGGCATTCTGCACCATCGAAACCTGGAGAAAAACCTATCACGAAGAGGACAACCCCTTCACAGCTGAAACATAGGCCAGAGCCCTTTGAACAACAGTCTGCTGGAGCTCCGACTTAGGCGGCGCAGGACACATGTGTTGTCGACTAAGGACTATATTCAATATAATTTGGATGGCTTTCAAGCTTTGCGACTTGACCCATTTTGTTTTTTAGGTAAATCTTTTACTCTAACATTGGCAACAAATATGAGTTTCTTTAGATAGAATAAATGAGAAGACAAATCAACTCAATTATTGGTTTTAATTCTTTGCACACATACATTGACTTTGAGATAGTAAGAGGTGAATTTGAAAGAACAACACAGTTATACGAGAGTGATGAGTGTTGTATGCGACAGCTTTTGAGTTCTTTTTGGCCAATTTGTTTGTTTCCAAAAAGTTTATGTTAATAGTTTGTTATGTAATTGCCAATTGAAATGGAAGTTTTCATGTATACCTGAGTTTTTTCTATTGGTTCCCATTATGCATTATGGATACAGCTTGAACAACTTTTGACGTGTTTTCTTTTTAATTAATTTGTCAAAAGGTTGGACCGAACTTGTGTTTTCACTAGCTGGCATTTTGGTCCCTGAGGTTTGTTTCAAATTGCTTGTTTAGACAGAAAAAACTATTTTTATCACTGTTAACCTAAAACTATTTTTTGGAAGATGTTGAAGGGACGCAAACGACAATGGAACAGAGAATACAAAACAGTACCATGCTGCATTTCAAGGATATACATAACGCGTTGAAGGCGGATTTGCTCGAGTAAGCTTGGGCGATTCGCTCGATTCAAAACAATGAAGACGAAGAAGAAAAACATGGAGAAGGAGAAGATGAAGAAGAAGACCACGATGACGATGAGTAGTATTTGTATTTATTTTTTAGTATTTGTAATTTTTTTATTTAATGAAATATTATTTAGTATTTAAATTTGTTATTTAAATAAAAAACATTAATTAAGCAATGATCATCCAATCATTTATAAAGCCTCATGAAGTACCTTCGAATAGTTTATACAGTAATATTTTACTCCACATAAAGCCTTATGAACCCCCACTACACATGTAGTTATGTTTTCTATGAACATGTACTTTATGTTTTCTATTAGACATATGAAATAAAAAAACAATTAACGTAATATACTTTTTGTAAAATATTATGGGAATAAGTATGGATGGGGTGGTCATAACACCATCACACCCAATCTTATTGTGTCACCTTATTTTACCACTATCTATCACATTTGATTACTAAAACCATATGGTGGTCATTACACCCATCACTATTTTATTATTTTTTTGAATATGAGCTAAGGAGGATGACGGTGGTGGTGAGCTGAGGGAATTTTTTTTAAGCCCAACGTCGATTTTCCACCATGATGGCACTCACGAGAATTCCATCACAGCTCGCGATAAAAATTGGTGGCGGCGGTGGCCGTGATGGGCACGGCCATCACGAACCACCCTGCCCACCATAAGAAAACTAACATAAGTTATATACAATATATCATGTGATGATTAAGAAATTAACAAAAAAAGTACCGCGGTTTAACTTCTCGCCTCGCCGCCGCTGCATCGCGCGGGTTTCCTGCTAGTATATATATATATATATATATATATGATGTTTTTGGGTCTTGATTATTTAACTAAAAAAGACTTCAAAAATCAAAAATTGCTTGAACAAGCGAGACAAGTTTTAACAAAATCACAACTTTGTGACATATGTCTTCTAAATGATTTTACTTGTGTATTTGAGCAAAATCCCTATAAACTAAGTACTGGAGAATATCACTCTTAGATAGAAGCCTATCTTATGAAAATTCCTATCCTTGGTGAAAAAGCCAAAAAAGGATGGAATAAAGAAAAGAATGCTATGACAATGCATATGTGTTGTGAAAAAAGAAAAACATATTCTAACTTCTCTGGTGAAAACACCTGTTAGGAAAAATAAAATCGTCGGCGAGAAACCAACGGCGCCCGTTTTCGGCCAGTGTGAGTTTCTAGACACACCCCCAGACGACATCGACATCGTTTTCATATTCTTTCCAAACTTGGAGTGTTGGGCCATGGATCTAGCAACAATTGATGAATGTGAACTTTCAAAATCAGTTTGGCTTTTTTGATGTTGGGACCGGAGGAACTGTAGGTACAATGACTGAAGACCGACCCGTTTATTAGATCTTGATTTCGGTTCTAGAATTATAGGGGGCTCGTGTCGGGTATCTTGCAGGTCGGGTCGGTTCTTGTTTGTTGCTCACCCCTATTTTTGGTTACCCGGGGGAAGACTTCCCAGGAGGTCACCCATCCTGATACTACTTCCACCTGAGCACGTTTAACTGTGGAGTTTTCTTGTGCTCCACAGCCAACTAAGGGGCTGTTTGGTAACCTCTTAATCAGCCTCTTAACCATTCAGGTCTGAATCATTCAGCATTTAGATTGTTTGTTTTAGCATCTGAATGGAATGATTAAGTGCTGAACCATAAAGCTAATAAGGGATGCTGAATGATTCAGCTCTTTACCATTCAGACCATCTTAATGATTCAGCACTTTATCAACCAAACAGCCCCTAAGCCCAAAACATATTGGTGATTTTAAAGGCAGGACATTACTTATGAACCAAGATCTCTCATGTCCACCGATAATGTGGGATATGCCTAGGGTGTTACAATAACCCCCCCTCCCCCCCCCCCCCCCCCCCGTCAAGGACTCATCGTTCTCGATGAGGTTTGTCCCACCATCCCGGATGGCACAGGAATGGCCATGATACCATTCTATAACACCCCGCCTCTAATATCATCCAATATTATCCGTTTTGCCGACTAGAAGCTCACAGATTTGTTTGTTGTTACCTAGGGGAAGACTTTCTAAGAGGTCACCCATCCACGCTTAACTGTGGAGTTTTTATGTGCTCCACAGTCAACTAAGCCCAAAACGCGTTGGTGCTTTAAGAGGCAGGAAATTACTTATGAACTAAGACCTCTCCTGTTCACGGGCAATGTAGGATATGTCTAGGGTGTTACACAAAAACTATATCATGCTAATAATAATATGAGATGATGGGTTATATATTAATATAATAGTGACACAATATAGACATTAGGTTGAATGTTTATTGGGTTTAGTGTCAAAACACATTAGTAACTTATTTGGGGTTGGTTTTAAAACACAACAGCTAACTATATTGGGTTTCGTGTTAAAACACATCAGGTAATTGTATTGGGTTTATTGTTAAAACACACAAAATTATGGTTTTATGTTAATTTAACGGGGTTAAAAGTTAAAACACACCATGTAAATTATTTTGTGTTTGGTTTTAAAATGCACAAAGTCATGGTTTTATGGGTTTGTGGGTTTATGAGATATCTAGATTTTGTAACAACACACTATTTAAAATACATAATTTTAATAGTGTAAACCGACTTTCGATGATTCCCCGAATCATTGAACCGACTCAACTAACCCAGATATATACGTTTTGTAAATGTTTTGCTAAGGTACACTTAAGTGCTTTATTAAAATGTTAACCTAAGTTTGTCGGCTATCACATCATCCCCCTGTTGAAAGAATTTTCATCCTGAAAATTGCTAGAAGTCGCCAGGAAAGAAAGAAAAATATTTCGGTTCCTACACAAAGCGACTGGTTATAGAGAATTAGGCTGGCTTGAACTAGACTATAACTAAGACCTCTGATATAGGCATTACAGAAATTATGTGTACAATTGACTATTTGTGTACCTCGAACGCACTTCATATAAACATTTACTCGTCATACACTCGATTCCTATTCTGACTTGATTGACAAGTACTGCTACATAACTTCTTCCTATGCAAATTCATCGAATCGACTTCATAGCACTATGGGTATGCAATAAACTAAGGTTATGGTTCGTATTATGCTGAATATGCTCTTGTTAATTCCTGAGTAGGCTTTGCAACAACTACAAATGTGCGTAAATGTAGTTTGGAATCTAGCAAGAATGGTGATTTTTTTCGGTAAGAAAAAACAAAAAATTCAAATGAATAGTTCCTCATGGTGGTAAGTGGTTGTATGATTGTAGTATGCTGGTTGAAGGTGGAGTATGTCTACGAGGTCAAGAGAGAATTTATGTAAGAGGGTGGCTAATGTAAAAAGGAGCTTAGCGTAAAAAGTATAAGAAAGATTATTAGTCATAGACTAAACTAGATAATTAGGGGCATGATGGTAAAATTATTGCGTCATTGAAGTTCCACCCCTATTTTTAAAACAGCTGTAACTTTTTCATACAACATTATTTAAAAAAAAACTATACTATAAAAACAAGTTTTTTTATCCTCTTTCATTTGCATACCATATGGCTAGAATTTCTTTTTTTTTAATTGATGGGTTGATAACTTGCGTTTTGTTGAGGGTATACTTGCGTTTTAGAAACGCAAGTTATACCAGATGAGACGGCCTGATAAAACGACCTGATATAACGCAAGTTATAAATGCTAAAACGCAAGTTATATATATGATAAAATGCAAGTTATACCTGATAAAAAAAGATGTAAGTTATATCTGATAAAAAAACGCAAGTTATACTTGATAAAAACGCAATTTATCAACCCAGCAAAAAAAATTATTTTAAAAAGTATAGCAATAGGGTATGCAAATGAAGATGATAAAAAGCTCATTTTTATGGTGTATTTTTTTAAATAATGTCGTATGAAAAAATTATGGACGTTTAAAAATTGGAGGGTGGAACTCAACAATGGTAGGTTATACCTATTTTGCCCTTTCCCTTCTCTTTTGAAAAATCCAACGTATATATTCACCATTTTAATCATGTCCATTAATTCATTTAGATCAAAAGCCCAAAATCCTTCTTATCCTTTTTAGGTTAAGGTTCTTATTACCGTAAACTTTCTCTTTATTTAATATCTATACTTTTATACTACTATATAATGCAATCTAGATGGGCATAAAAGTAATTTTATATTTATCTAGATTGGCAATGTTGTAATTTCATACTATATGCTAAGACAAATTTAAGACAACTCATTAATACATCTGAACATTTATTAAGGTTGATATAACTAAATATTTAATGAAATTGGGTTAACTAATTATGTGAGATCATATAATTATAAATATAAGTTATAAAAATATAAATTTTAGCATTTTAAAACATTATTTATTTAACTAATATTAATACTAAATAAAAAACGCAAAAAGAAAAAAATACATCTTTCCGAATTAGGGATGAGCATATCGCACCGACTACCGAACTAATACTGATCCCTAACCGATCCTGAACCGATCCCATACCGAACCGAGGGTGTTCGGTATCGGTATCGGTACCCACATTTAGAGGTTTTCGGTTTTGGTACAGGATCGGTATGGTATACGTATTTTAAGGTAAAATACCGGTACCAAACCGATACCGTACCGTGCAGTATGTTTTCGGTATCGGTATCGGTTGGTACCGATACCGTCCCGAGCTCATACCCAATTTGAATCAACAAAAGTACTTGTAGTATTATACAGCCAACATTTATGTATTTGAGAATAGATGTTGCAAAAAAATATTATCTAAAGTTTGAATGTAAAAACTAAAAATATTATTATTATTTCACTATTAACTATTAATAAACCAGAATAGTAAGAACACTTGCCTGAGATTATTATTTCCTAAATTTATTATGATTATAATCTAAATGATGTACGATATCAATACGTTGGAACGTCACAGTAGAAACCTTATGCTTTACAATGTAGTATTTTCACAATAAGGAGGTCACGCTTTTTAGTAGATAGATAATTATGCATATTTGTCATCTTGTTTAAATCCATCTTACTAAAACATGTCCCTTCTGATTTTTTATAATTTTTAAAAATTAAGAGTATATCTTCTATGTAAGGGAAAAGGTAGGAAGGTTTGTTCTTCAAAAATATAATTTTCTTATAAAACACAACAAAATATGTTCCATAAAAATTAAAGTTACAAAAAAATTATTTTTTATATTAAAGTTAATAATATTGTATATATTAGCCTACTACGTATTAATTTCAATATAAATTTCAAGTATTTCTACAAAGTATAACATGTATAACACTCCATTCAACTTATAGTGCAACAAAGAGAACCCGTAGGCAACACCTGCAATATGAGAATAGCATCAACTTTCCCCGTAGGGAAAACACGTCGACACCAACCTCCCTCTGCTACTCGACATAAACATACCCCCTGGTAACGACAATGCGCTTGAACATGCAGAAGGTTCGTTTCAATATACTGTGACACCCTAGGAAAATCCCACATCGGCCGTGGCCAGGAGAGATCCTTGGTTCATTAGTAATGTCTTGCCTCTTAAATCACCAACGCGTTTTAGGGCTTAATGTTAGTGGATGAGAGGAGAACTCCACAGTTAAGTGTGCTCAGGTGGGAGCAATTCCAGGATGGGTGACCTTCTGGGAAGTCTCCACCAGGGCACCCAAAAACAAATCCGTGAGCTCTGGATGGGCAACCCATCGGGGCAAAGCGGACAATATTGGTGGTGAGAGGGGCAGGGTGTTACAGATTGGTATTAGAGCCATGGTTATAGGGAATTAGGTTATTAGAAAATAATCTAGTCTATAACCTTAGGATTTTAACCAGTACTTGCTCCTTTTACTTGCAACCCTACTTGTTTCTATTCTCTATCTTCATCCTATTTCTTATCCCTACTTTAACCCCGCAATTTACACTACTACATAATCTCCTTACTATAAAATAAACTCCTTATCAACCATCTTCACATTCACTATCTCTCGCGACCTTGATTCTGGTTCGAGATTTTTTATCATCCCCTCAAGAACTAAATTCGTACCCTTCACCTTCTCAAACAAGAGCTAGTTACCCATGATAACCAAACTATTGAAACTTGATTGTGTGTTGCATCAAACTTAATCCTTAGTTATACATAAGGATTTGATTATCTACCATATTTGAACATTTGATACTAGAACTATTTGCTATAGACACACCTAGAGTCATTAACCTTATTTAGGGCAACTCTATTACAACTCGCATGCTATACGTGATACTTGATTGCTTACATCTACTATCAATTTGCAATTTATGTGTGTAATAATATGTACACTTAATCAAACAACTGATAGAGGATGAAGTACTTGCTCAACAGTTAGTAGAGTACCAAATAACCTACTCAACGATTGGTAGAGGTCATCATGCCTATTCAACAGTCGGTAGAGGCCCTACAACCTGCTCAACGACTGGTAGAGGCTATCGCACCTGCTCAACAATCGGTAGAGGTTCTTACTCACTAACTGGTAGAAGTCTTTTTCCTGCTCAACAGTTGGACTCATTTTTGGATACATTGTATACGATTCAATCACAAGGTTATTTTGCATTACTTACATGTGTGTTTAGAGTCATAGAAGGGCACAAAACCCTAATGTAAGGTAAACTGGTGATTGCGGTCCGGAACGTAATCATGAATTTACAGGTACGTTAAGGTGGTGTGAAGTTCTAATAAGGTTTTGGTAGTTCATTTGGTTTTCATATTGTCAATCAACTCATGCATTTCTTTTAGGATTCCTAAAAACTTAAGTTTAGTGTTTTGCTAGATTCTTATTCTCCTTGCTATTTCGGACAAACCTAATCCAACCCTTAAACTCACACATATCAAACCTCTTATCCAAATTATTCGAAACAGATTATTCTATTACCTATAAATTCATGTTGTGCCTTAAGCAAAATTTTCCAAACCACAGTTGCCCTAATTTCTACCCGATCACTCTCAACTCTGTGTTTTTAATAACTTCTAATTCACTTTGTCACATATTTTTTTATACATATTCATCTATAAAATTCTTTGCAAATTACCAAGTCTATCATGGGTAACTAGCTCTTGTTTGAGAAGGTGAAGGGTAATTTGCAAAGAATTTTATAGATGAATATATATAAAAAATATGTGACAAAAAGAATTAGAATGGGATTTTTATTAATTCAAAAGCTAGAGAAAATTACGTAAGGTTACATATACCCACCACACACCTTCATTATATTGTTCTTCTTTTTATATTTGCACTGATCACATATCATTACTTTATTACTTAGGTACTCCAACTGAACGACATTCATTATCACTTCAATCCCAGCCATTAGTAATGACAAATCGAATAGACTATATAACAACATGCCATAGAATTCTCCCACTTTGGTGTCGACCTAAACATACACCCTCCAGAGCATGATGTTACACCTGAACATACGGAAGGTTCATTTCGATAGACCTACCTCACATTTTCCATTAATTGTTTGTCTGTATGTATTTGCCCTAACCACATATGATTACTTAAGTACTCCAACCAGCCTACATATATTGTCACTACACTTTCCTAACTATTTTGACGATGCTTTCAATCCTGCAGAAAACAACAACTGGTTCCTAAGTAATGATGAAATGCAACAACCAAATAACTTGCAATCCAGCCACAACACGCGGGTTCCTACTAGTGATAAAAAACACTAGAAGACGTAAAAAAAAAATACGTAAGACATTCCATGAAACAACCAAAACATTATGCTTTGAGCCATAAACCAGCAGCAGAAGCATTTCTTGTTTACAACCAAAAGACATATTACAGTTTTTCAAATCATAGTTTAATATGCAACAAGACTTCTAGACGCCGTGCAAGACTCCGTGCGCGCCTAGCCATTAACCGCTACCTTAGCGCCCTGAGAAAACATGCCAAAAATGTCAACATATAATGCTGGTGAGTTCACAGGGTTTTCTTTTTCAATAATCGTTTCATTAATCCTTTAAAACTGTTACCGTTAACGTTACTGTTATTGTTATTGTTCATACTATGCTTGTTCGTACGCTAGCTAGGCGTCAAGTGTGTTACTCATACGGGCGAAACCATTGCTGACTGTGTGATACCCTTGTTTACAGACTACCTCATCTTCAGTAAGCCTAGTGTGATTGAGACAACATGCACCCGCCCGGCCTCCAGCCGTCGAGTGGGGTTTGTCAGGCCCAATAGCGCTATCCACATTTCCCCGCTACATCCCCGTATTAGTGGTTTCTAAGGGACTTAGATGAACCGTATAGTAATAAGGTGTGAGCCATAGTATAACATGAAAACATGTGTTTATAACTTATAACATGTAAATGTGTGATCCAAAATGTATACGCATGTTTCTCACCCCGAAAACAAAATCAATAAAGTGTGGGGCCGTGAACTCACCTTAGATCGCGTTACTTGAAAACAGTTAAATCAGTGTGCTATGATAGCCCCAAATAGCGGCGACCTATCATAAGATGTGTGTAAGTACCCGGACTAATAACCCGTAGGTTAACTAGTCCCCGAATGTCCAGACCGTGACCATAAGCGTTTGAAAACATCTTTGACTGATAAACCGACCGTACCAGACAAGACCCAACATCCCATTGGTGACCCGACATCCCACGTGTTAGGTAAATACAAGACATCATGCAACATATGCAATTAAACACTTAATACGTGCAAGAGTTCGCCTAGTCTAGCACAATGTACAATTAACGCATAAACAGGTCCGAACACGTGTTACTAAGTCATTGGGTGTATCCCGGGGTTCCTATAATGTTCCTAGGTGACAAATCATGTTCCGGGATGTCAAAATGCGTTTATGACAGCATTACACGCGATTAGGAACTTAGCATGCAATTAGGAAAAGTCAACATGTGATTGGGGATGGTCAACAGGCGATTGTGAGGCTAATCGCCTACCTTAGCATGCGATTGAGGGGCTAATCGCATGCTAAGAGGGCTAATCGCCTGACTTGGCATGTGATTAGGAAAGCTAATCGCCTGCTAAGGAGGCTAATCGCCTGCAGCTACTGCGCGACGCAATTTCGCGCGTTTAACCCTCCAAATCAGATCCGAAACATGTGTAAACACCCAAAATCAAAACTAAACTATTAACCAACCCTTTCCAAGCAAATAACCCCAATTTATCTCTGCTCTAACGGGCTCGGTGCGATTATTTCCAAAAATGGCAAAATACTAGGTTTCATTAACTAACCTTATCTTTCCTTAAATGGAGACAATCAGATTTCATCTCCTACAAGTTTGCAAATCAACATTTCTCTGTTATAACATCATTCTAGCATGATTCCTAACCATAAACAAGCAATGAATCATAACATAACATCCTAATTCTTCAAGAATCATCCAAACGAGTCAAAATGCATACTTCCATCTAAACACCATAACAAGAGCTTAAACTCATAGATAATCATCCTAACAACTCCTACACATCAGAAGTACATCAAATTCATGGAAACATTCATGTTATAATTACCAAAAATCATCATATGCATCAATACTTCACATATAACACACATAAGGGTTTGGGTTTGTTTAAAAATGGTTTTAAATGGATTTTCAAAGACAAAAACATTTATAAGTCAGGTCTGGACTTTTAGGGAACAAAATATAATCATTTAAAGGTTTGGGTTTGAAGAACACACCTTGGATTTAAGAGAAAATGATGGAATAAGCTTGGAAATGGTTGTTTTGATGTAAAAACGAGTTCCAGAGGGTGTTTGTGTGTTGGTATGGGTTATGGGACGGCTAGGGTTGCACAAATGGTGTTTTGGAGGTCAAGGGTGGTATTTATAGGTGTTTCTAGTCGTTTAAAACACGTCAGGCGATTGTGCAGCCTTATCAGGCGATTAGGGCTGCTAATCGCCTTCACTATCATGCGATTAGCCCCAATCGCCCCTTAACACTGCCTAATCGCCCCTTAATTCATGTGATTAGGCCTAATCGCCTGATACTACATGCGATTAGGGCTAATCACCCCTATCAGCATGCAATTAGGGCTAATCACCCCCTATCAACATGCAATTAGGGCTAATCACCCCCTAAGTCATGCAATTATGCGTAATCACTTATAATGTCATGCAATTACGTGTAATCACCGTTTTAACGTATGTAACCACGTATACACATACCGATAAGTCACATAATGATTATAAACACATATTACATGAAAACAAACATGTTCACACTCGTTCACCAATTCCCGGGACTCGAGACTTGCATGTGTGCGTTAAACCCGGCGATTCCACGAATCACCGATCCTTGTACACATGGTTATGGACCGACTCCCGATGATCCCGCGGATCATCGTAACGACTCCCGATGATTCCCAGAATCATCGTACCGACTCGACTGACCCCATCATGTGTAATGTATGCGCGACTCGCTAAGGTAGACTTACTAAGTTTTCAAAAAGTTAGTTACCGGAGTTTGCCGGGTGTCACATCATCAAAGTAATTATGGGTTAACGGAATAGCTGGAGACCATCCGGACTCAAACTCTTCCACCCACACCGAGCACTCCTGACTGACTTCCCCAAGAGATGGACACTATTCCTCTTGCCAAAGTTCACAATAACAACCATGACACCGGACGTTAAATCCAGATCATTGGTTCCAACTTCCGACTTAACGATCGACCAACCTTCCAACTCTTTCACCTATCTTGTTAAAGACATAACGGTCCTATATACTGAGCGGGACTCCCAAAACCTTGATCCATGCTATATATTCTTTGATACTAGCTCCATGATGTTCCCTTCCCATAAAGACAAATCTGAGAACCACAGGCTCCAGATTCCTTTAGCCTCAGTCAAAAACTCGTTTGCCTCATCACCCGAGTTGAACTTAAGGACAATTATAAGGCCCCCACATACTTGAAATTAATCTTCCAGTCCACTAACTCCCTAGCAAGGAGTGACAAATTATCCAGAAATCAAAATTCTTTAACATCCCCAACAAGAGTTTTCGACGCCCACTTTTGACAAGCCACCGCGTTCATAGCCGGAAGTTCCACATGAAACTTAACCCCTTCCACTTCTTCTACCTCTTTATTAAGAGTTGTGTCCCAGAACAAACGAAAGATGGTTCCGAGTACCACCACCTCCACTATTCCTAACGAAAGTGGAACAGCCTCCGCCCTAACCATTGTCTTTAGGTTCACCCAATTTGTAGAAGACTGAGGTTCGCTCAGCTTCCACCCTATTGTCAATCTTTTTACAGTATCTGTTAAATCTAGCTAGATTAACATCAAGGACTGCACCATCAAGCCATATGCATCGTCAACGTTGGAGAGCTAGCTTAATAAAACCGAACTTGTTTCTTGCCCTATCACGTTTCGTCGGGATGAAGAAATCTTCGAGGTTGGAAAAGTGTTGAAAGGCCGACAACAACTTCTCCGCCGTGCATCCGTCCGGAAGGTTAGTGACAAAGAAGGAGGTGGTATTCGGCAACCTATTTTCCCTAAGAGCGAATTTCTTCTCCTTCATCATGTCTTTCTTGCTTAAAACTTACTGCCATTCATCGCCAGGTCTCTTAGAACTTCTGTCATTTCGGATGAAGTGATAGTTTGCCGGTCGGTAATTAAGATGTCGATTAGTCTTTCCCCCCCTCCTCGGACTCATGGTTAAGAGGAGGTGGACGGTATTAAAAATAGTCAACAGAATATGACCACTCCTCTTTTAGATAAGAGAAGATGGGGCTTGGGGGACTCGAACTGGCGCCAAATCCGGTTCAGGGCTTTGAAAACACCAGCCACTACCAACTGATCTACAGTACTTGAATGTTAACTTAGTTGTGTATTAATGCTTTGTCTATTTTAGGAAGAAATAACTTTGATGAGCTGAATACATATTCTCAAATTTGTTACAGGTGGGCCATGATAATGCTGACAGACTTTTTGGCATGTAATGTTCTTATAGGGGTACGATAGTTCTTGCTCGTTTGCCATATAGACTTTTGACCATACATGTATCTGTTTTGAACTACAGTGCTTTAAAGTGTAGTATTATTATTAATAGTAGTTTAGAAACTAAAACTAAATGGTCAGCCTCAATCCAAAGTAAAGAAATCATGTCATGAAATGTTAAACGTGCTTAACATGACATGACACATTTAACAAGACTAATAAACTTGACTACTATGCATTCATTTAAATGTGTCAATGTTTTTTTAAGCACACAAACAAATCTTTAATGAGCTGGTTACACAACACATTCGACACGACTAAAACGTTACTAGTTTAGTTGCATGATTGACACGACAAGACACGTTTAACACGATTAAATAAATCAATTTAATTACACAAAAGGTATCACATATTTAACACCATTACCGAAATGGTTCACATACAAAGTTAAAAAGAAAATAAGAAGATACAATATATATATTTTTTTTATCGGCAAACAAACTCATCATATATCAGCAAGAAAAATGTACATCAAGAGAGACTAGTAAGGCACTAGCCAACACAAAACACCACTCTTAACACCTAACCAAAATTTACAAAACGATTTCCAATAATTTAAAAGATACCCATCTCTCCCATGTCAAATCGCTTTGTTTTAACCTTTTCTTCATCCAAATGAATGTTAGCGCCTGAAGCTCTCCAAAAATGGTCGTGATATTCACTCATTTTCCTGCGAATATGGCATTGTTCCTAGCTTTCCACAAAAGCCAACATGTCCCAAGGATCACCATTCTAACAATAATCTTATTCTTATTCGTTTCCTCAATCAGCTTATAACATGTGAAAAGCTCCCTAACCGTGAATGCATACACCTGAGGAATCAGGCACCAAGCACTAGCCTTACTCCACACAACTGAGCACACATAACAAGATACAAATAAATGATAGGCATCTTCGTCACCTTCACCGCACAATCTGCAAGTACTCGGCCCATTCAGAATATGCCTCTGATGCAACCCCTTTAGTGTCGGGAGCCTGTCTTGCTATGCCCTCCACCCGAAAATGCTTATTTTTTTGGAACACCTTCCACCCAATCGAACGGATTAAAAGGAGTACAAAAAGTTGATAACAACTTTCGAAAAGAAGACACAATATATTAACAAGATAAAATCAAAAGGTGCAAAAAATTAGTATGTGTATTTAATTATAATATATATGATTTTTTGATCATGAAAGTTCATAGACCAAACCAATGACAGACCGAATCCCAGTTTGTAAAAGCAATGATCAATAGAGTACAACTAAAATGGGTCAAATAAACATAATAAAAGTGAACCACCACAAACTGTATTGAAAGTTCATAAAAGTTCATAGACCGAACCAATGACAGACCAAATCTCAGTTTGTAAAAATAATGATGAATAGTATACAACTAAAATGGGTCAAATAAGCATAATAAAAGTGAACCACCACAAATTGTATTGAAACCGAAAGAGTTTACATCGACACTTACACTAGGAGATCACACAACTGTGACCTCCCTCACACATACGTCCACTTAACCGGAACCTAGTCTCTCACTACACTACAAAGGATTTGACTGGAACTAGGGTTTTGTGTAGGATGAGAATGAAAACGCTCGGGGTAATTAGGAGAATGGGCAAGGTATTCATACTAACAACTCCTTTTACCTTATGGCTTCATGCGAATGGGCATAATTAAGCTTGCTGATCAGGCGAATGAGTCTCCATTCGCCTGGTCCTCATTCTACATCAACGTTTTTTTATCACAAATGGGGTTGATTGGGTATTTCTATGTGTGGTCCATATCACTAAGACTCTTAGTGATTGGCTAGCAACATTTACATTGAATATCTAATCTAATACTCAATCACAAAACCACGTATTACAACACAATAACTATAATCTATACAATATGAACTCTCAGTTCATTCACACAGCAACCGACATGACAAATGTACTAACAAATCCTCTACAAACTATGCCTTTTTAATAAATGGCCCTTAAATATGTCATGTCGACCATTAAACTATTTAACACGATAATGTAGTTGTGCTATACATATCAATAACGAATTAAGTGGGTTGAACCCATTTAAACATGTTTTTATTCATGTCATTAATGTGTTGACTTGTTTACCCTAAACATTAACATGTGTAACTTTTTATCGAGTCATGCAATATTATCGGGCCGTGTCAAAAGTTTCTGGCCCTACATGAAATTAAGAGGGTGTTTGAGATTGCTTCTTGAATCTGAATTTTAGATTATTTCATTTTGAAAACGCATATAATCAAATTTTAGTGTTTGGGATGGCGTTTTGAAAACACAGATAATTAGTTTTTTAGGCTACCAAAACGTAATAATCTATAAGCAGCTCCACCCCTGCTTTTCCAAAACGCATAATCTGTTTTGAATCCCAAACACCCCTAAATTTCGATGTTTGAATCCTTCATATAAATAGGTATTAGCATTATAACCTTTTCTTTGAATACATATATATTTAGTCTTCTAGATATTTATTAGTGCATGTGTTGCCTCTAATTTGAATTTAGGTTTGTGTACACAATAATACATTTCACACAACTTTTTCTCACTACTAGAAAAGTAGCCATTTTGTTAAAAAAATTTCTACAGAAATAGAAAAAAATGTGCGGGTCACAAATTTGGACAAAATTGCTACTCATTTGTGATGACAAAAAAAAAAAAACCTTTTTTTTAGAAAAATTTGCTACACAATAGCGACAAATACTTAGAAAATTGCATAGGAAATGCATTGCAAAATTGCCACACCGTATTTTCATAGAAAATATGTTGACAATTGTGTAGTAAATGTGTAGTACATGGTTTCCGACGAGGGTTTTTCCAACATTAAGGTTTCGTTGCAAATGCGTAGCAAATTCAAATTTGTGATGCATTTTCAACGAAAACTTGATGTTGGAAAACCCTCGTTGAAAACTAATTACTATACATTTACTACGCAAATTTCAATGTATTACCTACAAAAATATGGTGTTGGAAATTTGCGATGTATTTCTTACACAATTTCCTAAGTATTAATCCTTATTGTGCAGCAAATTTTTTAGAAAATTAGAGTTTTCTACTTGTCACAAATGTGTAGCTATTTTGTCAAATAATTCATCATACTTTTTGAAATGATCAAATCTTGACTCAAGAGAAGCAATAGCTTGATAAACAATGTATAGGAAATAATTTACTATATAATTCTCTTTAGGTGTAATGAGACTTCTTGAGTACTTGAACTCATATCTTTTTTTTTTTAATCATTTTTTTTTAATTTAGTAACTAAAGACTTAAAATTCATTGGGTAGTAAGCTTTTAAATTTGTTATAGTTTAATAGGTGTTTGGGTTACTTTAGAAGATATGTGTTTAATTAGGCCCAATCGCCCAAGTTTAAATGTTAAAAAATATGTGTTTAATCAGGCCAAGTTAAAAAAAATACGTATATACATATATAGGACTTTTTTTAAATGTGCCCTGATTTTTACCGACCATGTTTGGTTGGCCTCCTTGGCTCACCTAAAGGCCGCCCATGTAGGAGACAAAGGTGACATGTCGCCATGAACGGACCTACTCCGTTATCAAGGGGGGCGACCGCCCACCTTGAAAAACAAAATTAGTGTTATTTTTATGCAAGAATCCCGATCGCCCCACCCCCATTAAAAATTTGGTTAAGCCAACAAATGCCCACCTAGGGCTCTAATTAAATTTTGAACTCCAAGATTTTCTGGCCGTGAGTGATGTGGCATCAGTCCAGCGAACTGGATAAGTTGACTGAAATGAGTAGAGAAGACAAGTCAAGATCAAGAGTGTAAAAGTATAAGAACATTCACATTAGGCCCACTAAATGTATGTGAGTGTTTTTATCTCAGATTATATGTGGTGGGTGTAAGAGCACTCACATCTCATCCACCAAATGTATGTGAGTGTGTCTATCAAATTATATAGGGTGAGTGTAAGTGGTTGTGAGTGGAGGAGAGAGAAAATATTTGGTGAAAACACTATTCCACCCTAAAATATGAAAAACTACTATTCACCCCTATATATATTTTAATATTTTTGTAAGTAGTTGTGAGTGGGGAGAGAGAAAATGTAATGATAAAAGTATGATTATTTTAATTAGGAGTGGGAAGATTTATGGGTGAATTAGTGATTTTTAATGTAATTTGATGTATGAGATTTTGTGGATTGATTGTGAATGCTTTAAGTGGAGGAGAGAGAAGTATATTTGGTGGAAGCACTGTTTACCCCTATATTTGGGGGAACACTATTCACCCCTATTTATATTTTAATATTTTTGTAAGTGGTTGTGAATGATGAGAAAGAAAATATAATGATAAAAGTATAAAAAAAGTTATTTATTTAAGAAGAAGAAAAAAAAATTTATAATGAAATAGTGATTATTAGTGAAATTTAATAGAGGGAGTTGGTTCCCCTGATAAGAATGATCCAATATATTCGATCTCACTTTATAGGTATACAAAGGCCTTTTGAAAATCCAATTTAGTTTTTTTGACAAAGCCCTACTATCAAATATGATTATGGATAAAGTTATTGTTGCAACTCTTCTATATATCTAAGCTACATTTTCTCTGCCTCTCACAATCTTCAAGAAAAATGAATTGTCATATGTGAAAAAGAGTCCAACTTTTTTTATTGTTGTTCTATTATTGATATTTTTATTTAACAAGGTAACCATAATGAATTTTATTTGTTAATTTTATCTCATTGGTAGATTATTTGAGTTGGATTTGAATTTGTAAATTTAGAGAATGTAAACAATATAATTGATTTTTTATGATGTGTTTGAAATTAAATTTGGTTTTAACTTTTTATTATGTGATTCGACCTGACCCGACTTTATCTAGACGAATTTTTTTTTATATTAAGCGAGACCCCAAAAAAAATTTCACACCCCTTGAAAAAAATTATTGGGTCCACCTCTGCATGTCTGTGGCGGTGACTGTGTAACAGAAAAAGAGATGGCAACGACGTGTCTTTGGTGTGGTTTTCTGCCACTAGTGGCAGCCCTTAAAAAATCTCAAAGTGGTGGCGATGGTTATAACAAAAAGGAAGGATGAAATTAAGATGCGAACTTAAGTTTTAAAGAACATTTTCGAGAATTTTTTATTTATGATTTCATTATTGTGAGAAAATTTAAATGATATGTGTTGTTTTACTCACATATTTCTTGATAAGCAATTACAAAAGTTTAGCACGCTCAAATTTCATTAAAAAATCGTTCTAGTTACTTTAATTTCCATGTATGTATGTAGTTAGTTATATGTATGTATGGATACATACTATAGATGATCCATTATTAACGTAAAATTTAAAATTTCTTGGCACTATAAATTCATATGTCCTTTTATATTGATATTCTTTAGGCATGGATAGCCTACAAGGAATCAAAATGGATTATTGCACTTGTTGTAATGTTCTCAATGCTTTTTATCGGAAGGTAATCTTCTATCTTTTTTAATAATATGTCGTATAACTTTTTTAGAATCAATTTTTTTTTTCATTTCACTCACGTACAGATTTATTAATTATAGTCAACTTTTGTGACTATCTATAGCCTTGGTAGCCTTGGATACATCCTTCTACAATTCTACGAACTGTCACATGAAGAATATTCAAAAGATCCATTATATTTTGTGTTAGCAAGACGTCAAAAAAGGTAAGAGAAGACACGAGATGCCGCGTTTGCAAGCTCTTAAACTCTATTTGTGTTTGGGAATGTTATCTTCTATATTTTTAAAGACAATTTAAATGTTTGGCATAGGGATACCAATGGAGGATCACTTGTTGTAGGTGCAAGAGTGATCTTTTCAGTAGTAGGTTTCCTGGTATTGGGAGCTTGGATTAAGACACTTATTGATGAGTTCTCTCCATCATATACCGGATATTTCACTTCGTAAATATTCTTCACTTTTATTTTTCTTTTTAAAGTATAATAGATTATTGTTTAATGAAAAAGTTGATGTTAACAGATAGGTGTTATTGACAGGTGCTTTATACCATATGCAATTGACATATATATCCACATTGTGATTGTTTCGGTATGTGTTACTTCACTAATCTATGGTTATAATCCAGTTGTTATGTACATATGGGTTAATTACAACTTGTTTATATCTATAGAACCCCCAGGAAACCTATTAATTAATTTGTAGTATAAGTTAATAACTGGGCACTATGGGTGTGTTAATTTCTGACATGATCCGAATCTAACACGAGATTAGAATGTTTGGATTTAGTCTAAATGGGTTCGATCATGTTTGTTTCAGGTTGAACGCGTGAACCCATTTAACTAAACCGGTCGGGCCCGGGTTAACCTGTTTAACACATTTATACTATTATTTTTTACCATATGTTTTATGTTATAGATTAAGTTAGTTTGGTATTTTATACTATACTTATAACTTAAACTTGAAATTGGTATAAGATTTTAAAATTAAAACGTCAATGTTTTATAGACGCTTGTGTTTTTGTAGTAAAATTTTAATTTTAATATATTAGTTTGCGAAAAAAAAAAAAGAAAATTTGGGTTGAACGGGTCGTGTTCGGATCAACCCGCGAATATTTGGGTCGGGTTCGGGTTAATATGTATGACACAATAGAGGTTGGTTTTTTAATCATTATATCTGGACGTTTAGTCAATGAAGCCTAGCTCAATTGGTGAAAATTGGGGGAGCTAGAGTGGAGATCATGTGGAGGTTGAGGGTTCAATTCTTGTTGAAGCCATATTTACCACATGTGGGGGTTTCACTTGGGGAGATCTCCAATCCAGATGGAATGGTAATCAGTACAGGCTGGCCCAGGGTGTTAGCCGGAGCTCCACCGGTTGCACCACTTGCCGTTAAAAAAAAATCTGGACGTTTAGATAAAAATAGTGGTATTAAAAGGTGCACATTGCTCAATGTGCAATAACTTCTGATGCTTTCTTTAGAGTGCCTGGAGTGGGGGCGGGAAGGGGGGAACACCGCCGCCACCATGGCGTGGAAGGGGCGGGGGCAGCTTCCTTGGCGTGGCGCATTTTGGTGGGGTGAGGTGGCACCATTTGATTGGCCAGTTTTTTTTTTTAACTTTAACACAATATAATATTATTTCATTCCGCCCCCCCTCTTCCCCCCTTCCACTCCCCACAATTCCCCCCCCCCCCCCATAAGGGTCCCACAAGTGCCACATGGCGCTTTATCCCCCTCTCCCCCCCCCCCCCACCACCACTCCGAGTAGTCTTAAGATGCCGGAAAACCAGTTTTTATATTGAAATTAAACAATGATATGCTACACAAACAATTTTAATCAGAACTAGAACTGATTGCATATATCCCTAAGATACAAAGCTTCTACATTTAAATTTGCAACATATACAGCTTCTAACTCTAAAGCGACCACTAACAAAAACCTTGAAACATCTATAAACTGAAAGAGGAGGATCCTTGAGTCCTTCTTTCATCTTTGCATTCATTATATAACCATAACTACAATCCTTATTTTTGGGATGATTACAATGTGATAATGGAAACAATTCAAATTACAAATCATTGCTATAATTACATTATCTATTACACCCCTGCAGTCGAAACCGGAGGTGACCGAAGGCTGAGGCAGAAGCGAAAATCTTCAAATAAGACACGTAGCAAGCCTTTCGTAAAAATATCAGCAATTTGAAACCGTGAGGGGACGTGAAGAACTCGTACCTCACCCTTTTGTACCTTTTCCCGAACAAAATGTATATCGAGTTCTATATGTTTTGTCCGTTGATGCTGAACTGGATTTCTTAAGAGATAAATGACACTGACATTGTCACAATATACTAGTGTTGCGCAGGAAAGAGGGCGATGAAGCTCAAACAGAAGATTACGTAGCTAACATACTTCCACCACAACATTAGCAACCCCGCGATACTCAGCTTCTGTACTGGAGCGAGAGATGGTAGCCTGACGTTTAGAAGACCAAGAAATGAGATTGTCACCATAGTAAATGCAAAAACCGCTAGTGGAACGATGGGTATATGGGCAACCGGCCCAGTCAGCATCTGTGTAGGCCAGTAAACGTGGGTCCTTAGAAGGCCCGAGGGTGAGACCGAAATCGCTGGTGCCCTGTATGTAATGAAGAATGCGCTTTAAAGCGTTCCAGTGATCAGTCTTGGGAGCATGCATGTGGTTACAGATCTGCTGAACAGTGTAGCTAATGTCAGGGCGCGTGAAGGTTATATACTAAAGGGCGCCCGCGAGACTCCGATACAGAGTCGAGTCGTGAAAGTCGTCACCCGCAAGAGATCCGATTTTGCTGTTGGTGTCTACGGGTGTATGTACCGGTTTGCACGAGCTCATGCCAGCACGCTCAAGTATAGCGTAGGCGTGCTGGGATAGAAACAAAGAATCTTGTTGCCGTTTGACAGAAATGTCTAGAAAGAAGCAAAGTGGGCCGAGATCTTTCATTGCAAACTCGGAAGATAAGTGAGTCATAAGAGAGGAGCGAAAGGTGTCAGACGAGGTGACCAGAATAATGTCGACGACATATAGTGGTAAATAAGCAACTTGAGACTCGTTGTGAAAAGTGAATAAGGAGGCGTCACACTTGCTTTGCACGAAACCCAAGATGATGACGAAGTCCGTGAAGCGCTGGTACCACGCACGTGGTGCCTGTTTCAACCCATATAGAGACTTCTTAAGACGGGAAACATGGTCAGGAAAATCTTTGTGGCGGAACCCCATAGGCTGATACATATATAATGTCTCGTGTAAGTGACCATGGAGAAAAGCATTAGTCACATCTAACTGGTGTATCTGCCAAGACTGAGCTAAAGCAATGGATAGTACAGTACGTATGGTGGTCGGCTTAACAATCGGACTGAACGTCTCGCCACAGTCAATACCCACATGTTAAAGGCGACCATCACAAACTAACCTCGCCTTGTACCGTTCCAATGACACATCAAATTTGTACTTGTGTTTGAATAACCACATGCTCCGAATTACGTTCATATTAGGTAACCGTGGTGTTATTTCCCAAGTCTCGTTCTTAATAAGAGCATGGTATTCGTCAGTCATGGCTTTGTGCCATTCCGGTATGGACAAGGCCTCGGACGGGTTTTTGGGTATAGGGATTATGGTGGTCGTGTTGAGGTAGGGATGCATGGGTGAGAATTGTGCGGATCATGTTATTAACTGTGCGAATCGTGTGTTCCGCTTTTCCATTTTGAGACGATGTGTGGGGACACGAGCGCCTAAAAAGGATGCCGTTGGAGGAGAAAAATGTGTTAAATGAGGAGTTTATGTATTTGGTGCCGTTGTCACATTGAAAGGTTTTAATGGGTCGCTCAAATTAAGTTGTTATTTGTTTGTGAAAATGACAAAATATGGTGTATACTTGGGATTTGTTTGACAATGGGTAAGTCCATAAAAAATTAGAAACATCATCAAGAAAAAGAATGTAATATCTATGGCCATGCGAACTCAAGATAGGAGAAGTCCATAAGTCACTATGAATTAAGTCAAATGAATTAAAAATGCGAGTATTAGAACTAAAAAAGGGTAGTCTAATACTTTTGCCAAGCACACAATATTGACAAACATTATTATTGGAATTTGAAAAATTAACAAAATAATTTGAGTTTAATGACTGTAAAGGAGCACGTCCCGGATGGCCTAGACGTCGGTGCCATAAAGAGGAGGTAGCAGTAGCAAAAGTGGATGGGAAGGTGGTGGTTCCAGGTCTAAGCACGAGTAGGTAGATATCACCGCTGCTGTTACACCGGAGGATAGGGATCCGGCTCTTGTAGTCCTTCACAAGAAAACCAAAAGGGTCAAATTCGACAGAGACAGAGTTGTCGGTGGTGAACCGACGAACATATATTAAGTTTTTAAGCAATTTTGGTGTATAAAGGACGTTTTAAAGGACAATTGGGGGTAGGGTGGGGTATGGTTTGTTGGCCATGTCCAAGTATCGGG
Organism: Ambrosia trifida; assembly: GCA_028751855.1. Taxonomy (NCBI): domain Eukaryota; kingdom Viridiplantae; phylum Streptophyta; class Magnoliopsida; order Asterales; family Asteraceae; genus Ambrosia; species Ambrosia trifida. Next base: position 146,999,460 of record CM054124.1, on the reverse strand, counting down.
ATGGTTGAGCCATAACCAACGACTATTTGTTGTCCCATACTATTATTAGAAAAAGAATCGAAATTAACATAAGTGTTGGACATATTACCTGTTGCCCCCGTGTCCATGTAGCCGGTGGGCTCTTGCGCGTTGTTCAGTGACATGGCGTGAAGAGCTTGATCAATGTCAGTAGGTGTAACACCCCAACCGATGGCGGAAACATCAAGGTGTCACGTAGTGACGATTATTCAATAGCTCATGGACTAGAAATGTAAATTTTGATACATTGAATTGAATAATTTATTACATTGAAAGAAATACAACAATCAAAACTAGCAATCTAAACTAAAATAAAGTGAATCTCAATCTATGTCTAAGTTCCAAAAGCTTAGAAGTGATCTCATAAGAACCTGAAACATGTACGAAAATAATTTGGTCAATACAAAAATGTATTGGTGAGCATACCCGTTTGATACATATAGTAAGGAAAATTTAGCAATTCATGTGTTATTTTACAAAATGTAATAAGTGGTATCTGGGTCAAATCAACCCTGAAATGAAATGAAATATATATAGTATGCGCTAGTAACAGTAGTAATGAAACACATAGCAATGACAAGGACTCTCAACAGAGTCACAAGGGTATATCCCATAGATCTATTCATTGAAATGCTAGGCCTCAACGGTTAGTGATTTGATAAGTCATAGATACACGAAATGACACAAGCAAACACACATAAGAATTGCTATCTATACTATATTATAATACATTTCACAAGGACATCTTAAAATTTAAGTTTTACAAGTATAATTGCTTAGAGTATAACACACAATGCACATATTAACTTCTTTTTTAGGGCAAATATGTCTTTTATACAATACTTACACATTTGCCCTCAACTTTACATAACTTTTGTTTATTTAAATAATAATTACACTTTTTACCATTATTATAACCAACTACCCCTCACGATTTTTAAACGTCAATAACTTTTTCATACGTTAATATTTTCTTAATATTATTACACCGTATAAACAAGCGTTTTTTTCTCTTTAATTTAGTATTGCTATAGTTTTTTTTTAAAATTTTAAAAAAATGATATTTTAAGATTAAGTAATAATCGAAACGAAAACAAGCGAAAATGAACTGAAAACTTCTGTATTTATACTATCTTATAAAACATTTCTCAAGGATCTCATATAATTTAAGTTTTACAAGTATAATTGGTTAGAGTACAACACACAAATATTAACTATTTTTTAGGGTAATATGTCTTTTACACAATACTTACACATTTGCTTCCTCAACTTTTCTTAACTTTTGTATATTTAAATACTAATTACACTTTTTCACCCTTATTTCATCCAATTACTCCCACGATTTTTAAACGTCCATAATTTTTTTCATACATTAATATTTTCTTAATATTATTACACCGTATAAATGAGTATTTTGTTCCCTTTAATTTGGTTATAATATTGCTATAGTTTTTTTTTTAATTTAGAAAATGATATGTTAGGGTTAAGTAATAACCAGAATGAAAACAAAGGAAGTTAGAAGTTACATTTGCACATGTAACTTCTCATCTATACAATTTTTTAATACATTTCATAAGGACCTCTTAAAATTTAAGTTTTACAAATATAATTGCTTAGAGTACACAACACACAATGCAGATATTAACTATTTTTTAGGGTAATATGTCTTTTATACAATACTTACACATTTGCCACCTCAACTTTACTCAACTTTGTATATTTAAATAATAATTACACTTTTGTGCCCTTATTTCAACCAACTACTCCCACAATTTTTAAACGTCCATAATTTTTTCATATGTTAATATTTTCTTAATATCATTACACCGTATAAACGAACATTTTTTCTCTTTAATTTGAGTATAGTATTGCTATAGTTTTTTTAATTAAAAAAATGATATTTTAAGATTAAGTAATAATCGAAACGAAAACAAACGAAAATGAACCGAAAGCTTCTATATCTATACTATCTTATAATACATTTCCAAATGACCTCATATAATTTAAGTTTTTACAAGTATAATTGGTTAGAGTACAACACACAATGTAGATATTAACTATTTTTTAGGGTAATATATCTTTATAAAATATTTACACATTTACCCCTCAACTTTTGTTTTTTAAATAATAATTACACTTTTTCACCCTTATTTCAATTAACTACTCTCACGATTTTTAAACGTCCATAACTTTTTTCATACATTGACATTTTCTTAATATTATTACACCGTATAAATGAGAATTTTGTTTCCTTTAATTTAATTATAGTATTGCTATAATTTTTTTTTTTTAATTTAGAAAATGATATGTTAGGGTTAAGTAATAAACGGAACGAAAACAAAGTGGGAAGCTACATTTACGCATGTAACTTCTCACTTCCTCACAATCACCCTAATTTTTGCTTAGCGTATCACATAAATTATTGCTATGTATATATTCATGTGCTTGCACTTCCGCTAGCATATAAGATTTGATTATGGTAAAAAAAAGTATTTTTATTTATTGAATTCAAAATTTTGTTTAAAAATTGTTTACCACTTACTCAACCGATATTATTCATTTATATCAGAATTTTATCTCATTTGTGCTTGTAGAAAATTTTTGTGTAATAAGTTGTTGAATGAGAAGATACACGTTGTCACATAGTTCCCAACTTGATTTCTTTAATGAAAAACACTATAATATAGTTCACAACTTTGTGTTTTTTTTTGTATATATATATATATATATATATATATATCAAAGGAAAATATCTTGAAAATGTACAATCTGATATTTTAAATCTATATACATTATGTATAATTTGATCGGTTAATTCGGTTATGCCCACTGGCAGAACTTCTTTAGGGCCACGACCCCCCCACCCCACCCCACCCCATTTTATTCGTAGTATTTTTTTCACCTAAAAATCCTGAATGTTTTTTATATATTGAGTATGCCCCCTGATTTTACCGAAAATGCAGGCAAGCCCCGCTAATGATTATACCACAGTAACTACACACCAAGACAAATATTTTGTTCAATTGATTATTGTTTAACCTAACCAATCTAGATGTTGTTACCCGCCGCAACGCGCAGGCACTCCACTAGTTTTAGTAAAAGGAAATAGATGCTTTATATAAGTACATGAGTCACCCCAAAATAGTAAAACAGTAAAAAGGGGAAAAGATATACTCACTGTTTGCGAAAGCGATCAAAATCCAACTTAAGCGATCGTGAGCTAACAAATGAGAATTCCGAGGAATTCAACCTATAATGTATATGAATACTAATAAGGAAATGTCTAAAATTCTAAAGTATCTAGGGTCTAAGGCATTAGGGTTTGCTAAGTCGATTTGGGGAATTAGAGTTTTTATGATAAGTCGAATTAACATAAAAGTTGAATATTAAAAATAATATACCAACGTTTGTAAATGTGATTTAGGTAATATAATTATTACTAATTGAATATTTGCGTAAAATATGTTGTGGAATAATTAAGGCAAAGTAATTTAGTTAATTACTTTAACTAAATTAAAATAAATACGATAATTATAAATGTATAACTAAATAATTATGAGTTTCACAATGATCCAACAAATGGTAATTAAGATTTTCAAACATAAAACATTTAAATTTTATAAGAAAAGTATTTATAAAATAGATGTTTAAATAGTGTAAATAAATAAATGTTTAATTATGTCTAATCAAACATAAATAATGCTAATAATACAAGACATGACCCAAAAATGCTATTTTTATAGAAAATTGATGCTTTCTGATGTAAATTAATGAAAATAATTTTTCCATAATTTTTATAAACTTATTTATATTTAAAACTGATTTAATGAGATTAAATCATGTTTAAATGATTAAAAATAGAAAAATTAATAAAAATAAATGTTTTCTAAACCAAATATTTTTATTTCAGTTCATAATAATTAGAAATAATGTCCCGAAAAGTTTGAGATTAAAATCATTTAAAATGAATTTTTAATCAATTAAATATGATTAAAAAATAAATTCAATAAAAAAATGAAAATAGGACATTTTCTAGAAAATAAAAGTGTGGTAATTTTCTTTATGGTGTCAAGATGTTACAACTAAATTTTTATAATTTTTAGAGCAAAAATTAATTTTCTAGGAACATTATAAGATTATAGCATATATATATATATATGTATATATATATAATTATTGATAAATAAATAAAAATAATGAAATACAAAAAGAAAATGAAGCAAAAAAAACATCGCTGCTAAAGGGACTCGAACTAGGGTCTACCCAAATGCACACACCCATACAAACCACTACACCATTCAACCTTATTGTTTGTTTTTCTCAAAGAAAACTTATTTATATAATCATATTTTAGTCATCTTCTTCCCCAAATCAATCAACTAAGAACCCTAACCCTAAGCTTTCAACAATAACCCGATAACAACAAGATTAAAGGTCAATATTATGGGGCTATTATTCAGAAACTATCATGGAACAAAACGACAATAAAAACAAGGACTCACATCGCGTATAAAAGTCGAATAAGAAGGGTGCAGGTCCGCTAATAAGGAGGCCGATTACGAAGCTTCTTAGACATGTTTAAGACGTGTTTTTCGTAGGTTTAGAAGGTGTGGAGGTGCAGAAATAAATTGGCTTGATCAATTTATAATATTGTGCAAAAAAAAGTAACGTATTTGTGTTTACTACACATTCCGATCGGTTACCTTTGAAGACCCGATTAAACACATAATTATTCCCTTAAATGACCAGGGAGAAACGTTTGGGGTTCCAACTAGAGCATTATAGAACATTAAAATGGGTTTAACCACTCGCCGGAGATGGATTCCGGTGACCGGAATCTTCGCCAGAAATGCGTGAGAGGCAAACAGGAGGAGTTTTCTTTTTTTTTTTTTTAAACTTTTGTCTTTTGGCAAGATTGGTCCCTCTAGATTTAACTTAGTTAGTTTAACTATATTATGGCTAGGTTTTTCCTTTATAAAAAGTTAGCTTGGTTAACTATCTTAACTTAAAAACTTTTTAAACTTGAGATTTTTTTATAAAAGCTTTTACGAATACGTTTCAACATGCGCATTTGATTAAAACTCATACCGGATCCATAATAAATATAAACGATAAATTTTTAGTTCGCTCTAAAATTAAATTTTTGAAAACGACAAAACTTATAGGGACTGTAATGAAAATATTTAAAGGACTGTTATTGTCAATTAGATGAAAGACGAGGGTGACGGATGCCACAGTAGGAGTATAAGCCGTATGGTGCGCTTGAGAAGGCTTGGATCCAAGTATGCCTTGACCGTTGTTGTTTGGGTTGGGCCGCAGAGAAGAAGTAGGGTACGGGCACGGAGGGGCAGCCCAAGGGGATGGGTACTGGAACGATTGTTGGGCCGAGTAAGTGGGCTGCACAGGCCATAGGCTGTAAGCAGGTGGAGGAGGCCAGTAGGGGGATAGGCGGCCCATTGATTGTAGGCTGGCTGGCCGCGTCCACGACCCCATGACTGACAACCGCGTCCACGGGCCCTAGATCTGCCTCTGCCTCGGGACCGGTTATAGACAGGTTCAGTTGGTGGGTGGGATGGTGCGGATCGGGTAAAGGTGTTTAGGGCGGTACCGGCTTGTTTCGAGGCATGGAGTACTTGCTCCGCTTTTTGGGACTCGACCATGCAAAGCTTGGAACAAGCCTTGTAAAACGGAAGGAGGGGTTCCTGCCCTTGTAGGATAGTGCCAATACTTTTGTATTGTTCGGTCAACCCGACGATGAGTTGTAGAACAAGGTCGTCGTTGTCGATGGGGTGACCGACACTAGCCAATTGATCGGCCAAGGTTTTGAGTTGTTGACAATAAGCAGTCATGGATTGAAAGTTTTCAAGCCAGGTGTTTGTGAAGCGGTGTCTAAGATGAAGAGCACGAGCACTCTTATTATTTTGGAAAAGGTCTTCGAGCGAAGACCAAGCTTGGTAAGCAGTCTTGTTTTGGCCCGGTTTGATCACAGTGTGGACAAAGTCTTGGGAGATCGTACCATACATCCATTGAAGAACGATGGAGTCGAGTCGTTCCCAAGCCTCATCGGTGGAGGAAGAGGAGGCCGGTGGTTATCTTTGTCAGTGGTGGTTGGGGCGGGTGGTGGTGGGCGGGGTAGGAGATGGTCGTATACTTGGTAAACCTTGCAATGGATCTTGAAGAGTTCGGACCATGATGGCCAGTGGGTAGTATCGAACTCAAGTTTGATAGGTATGAAATTGGAGATGTTGGAAACAGTGGTTGCGGGATGGATTTTCTCCATGGTGGTGAGGAAAGGAGAGCCGAATAGAGGGGGAGTGGGGAAGGCAGGGAGCACAGAGGGTGGGAAAGGTTAAGGGATGAATGATGCGAGGGAAGGAAGGAGATGTGGGAGGATCGATGGGTGGTCAACCGAGAAAGGAGGTGGCTGCCGCCGGTCAAAGGTAGCCTGATACCATGAAAGAGGAGGATCCTTGAGTCCTTCCTTCATCTTTGTATTCATTATATAACCATAACTACAATCCCTATTTTTTGGGATGATTACAATGTGATAATGGAAACAATTCAAATTACAAATCATTGCTATAATTACATTATCTATTATAAACAATCTTAGCTAGTATAGCCGCCGAATTCTAAAAACCGCCATAATTAATGTCATCTTCCTTAAGTATAGATAATCCGGCTTCAGAGTAATTACATAGGTTGGTGACATATGCTCCACCCGGATTATTGCCTTTTAAGCGCGGATGTGACAAATGCTCCACTCGGATTATTATAATTGGAAGATGTGTGTCCTTTAACTACTAATGTGTCGCGAAGCAATTAGAGCTAGAAACGTAGCCGTCAGCTTACTGGGATTATAGTCATTAATATCTAAACATGAAGAAAAAGAACAATTAAAGGAGTCAGAGTGAATAACCACAAAAGCCAAGGAAGTACAAATAATTAAATAATACGAAAGCACACTTACCTTAAGCAACGCGTTGTGGCACTGCGGCAACTCATCATTGCTCTTGCGTTCTTAAACAACGACAACCTAATTTATTGTTGTTGCAGCATCTGAAGCGCATCATTGCTTTTCTAGTGTTGAGCAACAACCTGGTTTATTGCCGTTGCAACATTTTTGTTTTTCTTCCATGGCTCCAGGAGAGGCTTAGAAAAATCTCATCATAACCAAGAAACAAAGGAAATAATACTAACAGGCTCAGATAGGCTACTATTGGAATGTTATTTCTCTAGAAACACATAACACCAACAATCTTTTATAGGATTGTTCATAAACTACTATAAACAAACTCATTAATTGTTTGGAAACCCAATAAAACACGGCCATAAACATTCATCATTGCTCGGTTAGCCTCCCAAATATACTAAAGATCAACATTTTTATTGTTTTTAACAACATTAGACTAAGAAAACAGACTTCATATTAGGTTGGTAATAAAATTTTTAACACCCGACCAACATATTCGAAAAGACACAAAACTAAAAACATATCGATGGCAAAATTTGTGGAAAAATCTAGCAAACCCCAGTTAACAGATGCAACACATAATAAAGGCTTAGGGCCTAAAAAACAATACACTTTGACCGTATGACAGGTTGCACTAAATCATGTGCCATCCTTGAACCCCGATACGTCAAATCGACACCCATATCAACCTCGTATTCAAATGTGCGAACACAATGGGTGCAAGTGGCCACCATCCATCCTAGCACACCAAAGCTGCAACAACACATGTAAACTCCTTATAGCTATACCAAAAAATAGACGCATACGAATCATAGTGAATAATTAACTTCTTAGGCAGCCATACGCCAGCCATCAATGACCATTGTATCACCCAAACAACAGGACATAATGCCGTCCACAAATGAGCAAAATAACCTCAAAAAATATTAATCAGAAAAACATCAAAGGTTACTGTTCGTGCCATCTGCAAAGGACCAAAACACCCCTCAAAAAATCCAGAAGCACGAAAACGCCATGGGGTAAGTTCAGTCACCACACATAAATATATTTGAATGAATTTTGATGCAATCGCTCTCTAGGTGTAAACATGCCACCCAAGGCAGCCCTAATAGGCCACCGGTAGCGCGTATGCTGGCAAATCACCCGCCAACACCACGATACAGCAGAGTTTTCGCATGTGAGAAAACATGGCCCAACATCAGATAACAACACATTCCACCCAAGGTGGCTATAAGAGGCTTCCGGCGGAGCGCATGGATGAAGCATAACCCACCAACACATATAGTGGAAGGTTTCACTGGTGGAAAAACATCAACCAGCAACAAGTGACAACAACCCAGTGTACAAACCAGTGAAAACAGTCTCGTATGGCCACCAACGGCGCATATGGATGTCATAGCACCCACAACACCGTGATAAAACCGTGGTTTTACCTATGTTGAAAACAACTACCAACACACACTCACAACAACAGCAGGGTGAAACATCACAACGCAGCTATGATTTTGGTCTTATGCAAACACCCAACAACCATTGACAACATCATGGCTACAATGAGAAAAACACTATAAAAACACACGATATCAACAACGTAACACAACACTCATCAACATTGTCACCATCCACCTCAGATGACACGACCCAACAGTCGACATCCACCACTCACCACAACATCATAACACCCACCTACAGAGACACTATCCACCACATACCACAATATCACAACACCCACCAATACGCCACCTAAGGCCCCTAAAAGGCAACTGACTACTCGTAAAAGGCCACTGGCGGCGCGTATGGATGACCGACCATCACCATCCACCACACAAGCACACACCACAACATTGCAGCACTAAATAATACGCCACCTAAGGCGGCCCCAAAAGGCTACCGGTGACGCATATGGATGACCCCACCATCACGAACCACCACACAACGCAACATCACAACATCGACCGATGACATAAACCACCTACTTCAAAACAAAACAATAGTTGAAGCACATAGCTCGAGATAACACAAAATAAACAACACCACACATCGCCGTCACATAATCACCCTACAAATCCACAACAACGTCAACGAACACCAACATCCTCATCGAGATGCCACCAAAAACGACATGCTACAATAATCCGTAGAGAGAGACGGGTTAGATAGAGAAAGAGGGAGGCAGTTGTGCAAGAAGGAAGAGAGGGGGTGAGTGTAAGGATTTCGCAATTAAGTTTTTGATAGGCATAATAATTTTGGAGTTACGAAAACGCCACTGGGTACTATTCAATTACCACACATAAATATATTTAAATGAATTATGACGTAATAAAGCGTACTCGCTAGATCCAGTTAGCTATACGGTTTAGATTAGGGGTTAGTGTAAGAATTTCGCATTTAAGTTTTTGTTAGGGTTAGCATAATAATTATTCTAGTTCAACAACCGTAGAGTGTAGTATAATAATTATTTTTCTAGTTATTTGTATGTTTAGCACGTTAAATTTATTTATATTTAAGAAAGTTTATACTACACAACGAACAAATTATATATGTGTACATATATGTATATTGGGAGGCTAGTATCAGGAAAGAGTTTCAATGCAACCAAACGTAAAACAAACCAAAATATATCGATTTTCAATTAATGATATACTTTCAAAATTTTTAAGTTTTACATACAACGAGTAGACATTAGCACGTTCATTGCGGCGAGTGATAGATTTGAAAATAATTAGCCTCAAACTATAAGGGGGAGGCATCTTGTAGATTTATCTTTTTTTTTTTTCACTGATTTTAACGAATCATGTACTGCCACATCACTTCACTGATTTACTTTACTGAATCACTTTTTTTTTTGAGGCAACACTTAATTGATTCACTTCACTAAAATCTTTATTTTATAGTTTTCTTTTTTTTAATTACCGTTTTTTAATTAATGACCGTTTGAAGTAAAAGAACCGTTTGTAAAACTTTAAAAAAATAAACCATTCCATTAAAATTTTAAAAAAAAAATACAAGAAACATCATCCTACTCGTCGCCTTCATCATCCTCGCTGCCTTCAACCCAATAATGTTCCCATTCGTATTTCGCCGCGATTTCTTATTTACGTTTCAAAACCAACTCCAAAGATTTACCTTTGAGGTGGTTGTGCGGTTTTGAATACATATTCAAGTCGTGGTCATATTACCTTTGTCTCCACAAATCGCGTTGTTCCTCTAAAATGCTAAAGTTTTTTCACCTTGTTGAGATTGTAGGGTGACCAATTGGTTCAGTTTCTCTTCTTTCATCGCTCGGTATGACCCAAATTCGTCAACCCACGACGTTTTGCTTGAAGACTCGGCGGCGAGGGCTTTCTTATTTTTTTTTGTTTGGGCTTCGTTGGGTTGGTATCTTCATTGAGATCCGGCATGTGGCTAGTGGGGGTGGTATCGTCCGGTGTGGAAAAGGCAGTCGCCTGATAGTTGCCGCTTTCCGACGACTTCTGTCTCTACATCCACCCTTCGAAACACTCTTTGATTTCCTTGGATCCATTTGTCTTGTTTGTGCTTTAGTCTGTTAATCTAGTAGTTTGTTTGTGTTTTTTTATTTAAACCGTCCCCGTTTTATACCATTTGAAAATAACGGTCAAAAAGGTAATAAAATTCGACTGTTGCAATAATTAGTTTCTATCTACCAGCCCGTTAGATAGAACCCGTATTTGGGTCACGGGACCCCTACCAGCACTGGTGGCGGCGGTGTTACCGTTCTGGTAGTTGGGTACCCGTGACCAAATCTGGTAGCGCTCCGTCCCCCTAATATAAACATGTAAACGCTCTAGTGTGTTCTTGTTAACCAAAAGCCAATTGTCTTGAGATAAATAAAAAGAAAACTAATGAAAAATAAAAACATTTTGCAACCATGATTTTGGTGGCGGTTTTGGTCCGAAAATACCCCTGCGGCTGCGTCGACGTCGACGGTTAGGATTTCAGTGATGGTCTTAGTCTCGTTCTTTTTCTCCTTTGCAACCATGATTTTTAAGATCTCGTTGCAGTGGCAAAACAACGACGGTTTCAGGAGCGAAGCTTGGTTCTCGAATCGGGGGGAGGGGGGGGACTCCCCGTCCCCCTAACATAAACATGTAAACGCTTTAGTGTGTTCTTGTTAACCAAAAGCCAATTGTCTTGAGATAAATAAAAAGAAAACTAATGAAAAATGAAAACATTTTGCAACCATGATTTTGGTGGCGGTTTTGGTCCGAAAAGACCCCTGCGGCTGTGTCGACGGTTAGGATTTCAGTGATGGTCTCAGTCTCGTTCTTTTTCTCCTTTGCAACCATGATTTTTAAGATCTCGTTGCAGTGGCAAAACAACGAAGGTTTCAGGGGCGAAGCTTGGTTCTCGAATCGGGGCTGGGGGACTCATTTTTTTCGATCGGTAGTGGCATATCGGCGGGGGCCGGACCCAACCCAGACTCAATTTACCTACGAAAATCGCAAATTTTCACTATTGCGCCAAAAACAGGGGGCCAGGGCCACCCCTAGCCCTATATTTCCTTCGTCCATGGATGGTTTAGTTTAGTAACCGTTCTTCGAGTGACGCTCGATCAATTTCCGGTGACAATACTACTTATACGTATTGTATTGGTGACGGTTGATCGTTATTACGTTGACATAAAGGTTATTAGAGAAAGGTTGCCCCAACTGAATCAGTGGTGAGGGCGGTATATAATGGGCATCATAGGAATCGTTACGATGGTGTTGTCATTGACGGTTACCGTTGTTAACGAAAGATGACTGTACTTAAGTTGTTTTTTTATGTATAACTAGTTTATCCCTCGAAGGTTTACGGGATAAACAAATCTAAAATAAAGTGATAAAATGTATGTACCGTAAAAGGAATAAGTCATTTTTCAGGAAAGAAAATTTGTATATGATCAACACTTGATAACTCATAAAACCTAATTTTAGTTTTACGTGTGCACTTTTTTATTGTTTTAGTTAAGACTGTATATGAAAGGTATATATATACATGTTGATGAAACTTGTATGTGTATCAATATTTATATGCTTTCAAAGCTTCTTTTTATAAGACTGCCCGGAGTGGGGGCGGGAATGGGGCGGGAAGGGGGGGGGGGGGGGGGACACCGCCGCCATGGTGGCGTGGAAGGGGCAGGAAAGGTGAGGGCGGGGGCAGCTTCCTTGGCGTGGGGGGGGGGGGGGGGGGCTTGGGTGGCACATGGAGGGTTTTGGTTGGCTGAATTTTTTTTTTAAACTTTACACACACAATAATAATAATAATATTCCTTCCCCCCTTTCACTCCCCACAATTTTCATCCCCTCCATGTGGGACCCAAAAGTGTCACATGTCGCTTCATCTCCCTCTTTCCCGCCCCACCACTCCGAGTAGTCTAACATTACACAATCCAATAGCCATGCACATTACGTACTTAATTAGCAATGATCTGTCATCGACTTTGTTGCTGTAAAATAAAAGAAATTAGTACCAAACTAACTACAAGTGTGAATATATATGTATTTAGCGGGTTAGTAGGTTCAAAAACATATATAATCTTAACATGTCTAGTGACTTAGCTAGACATGATCAATGAATTACCCCATTGTGTTTATTTCTGCATGAACAAAAAACTCACTAAAAAAGTCGGTTTATTTTTTAGTTTTTTGTATAGCACTATGGTACTCGTTGGAAAGATAATAAAACATTTGTTAATTTGGTACAATTAAAAAAAAATGTTTTATATAAAAGTTATTAACGTCAAAAAATTATGGGTAGAAGTGCATGTGCCATGCACATGAAAGAGAGAAAAAAAAACTTTTTGGAGGGAAATAAAGGGATGTGGTGGCCTAACCAAGTACCATGTGTTCCACCCCTTTTCTTATTTACTAGTGGGTTTACCCGCACGTTGTAGCGAAATCCACAAATGGGTTGCAATACAACATTATGATACTTAGGTCTTTTTTGCCGCAAGTTATGCAAAAAGAATAGAAATGTACACACTATGTTTTAACAAGTATTCGTAGAAAGAAAAGAAAATAAATGTGCACCGCCACTTACAACTGATTGTAGTTCACCACAAAAATAATGTACTCATTATTAAACAACTCTTAATAAACCAAAGGTATGTTACTGTAACAGACCAATATGAACATAAACATCACTCTTGTGTAAGTTGTCCGGTCATTGCATATCTACATAACCGTGTCATTGAAGACACCTTCCTAAATGATAAAGTTCATTTACATGACAAAAGTATATAGTAATAATATGATATTGTATACACTATCATATGAAGGTAAATGTCCATTTAGAAATTAAAAGTTGTGATTTGTAAGTTTGTAATAGACTTGCCCAACCTGACCCAGCAGCTAAAAAATTGCCCAATGTAGCCAGTGAGCTGAACCATCCCGTCCACTTTGCCGCTGGGTAGACACACATATATATATATATGAAAATGGTTTATAATATAAGTATTATTATGGCAAAATTTTAAAACTCATACAAGTTTTGCTGAGATAAAATTATTCATTGCGGTAACATAAATTATTATTTTTCATCGTCATTATATGAAATTTGTTCAAAAATAGTGTTATCCCATGTGTTTATTTAGTTTGGGTGAGTTCTATTTTCATATAAAAGTTGATTATCTTATAGGGTTATTTAGGGAAGAAAAGTGGTAAAATTTAGAAAATTGTCAAGAAACACTTGGTATGCCATCTATAATGTAGTATAGATATAGATATAGATATAGATATGTGCCTGTGTGTATGTCAAAAATATAAAACAATGGGGCTCTTACGAGTTTAAAAAATGTAATGGATTCCAAACTATTTGATGCGCACACAAGAGGCTTTAATTTGCAAATCCTTATGAATCTTGTACTCTTGGTCGGTTGGTTGATTGTTCAGGTGTGGATAGTATATAAGGAATCAAGTTGGGTGAGTGCTTTCTTTTGGATTGTTCTACTTGTATGTTTCAGAGGGTAAGCGACAAAGGCCATTGTGTTTTCAAACCCGCAAGTTTGAGGCAAACATTTTATGATATCTTTGTGTAGATATCTCACATATGATATCTTTCAAGAGTCTCTATAATCTCCCTTCACATCGTATATATTATTATATATTTTTAAAAACAATTTATCATCTTTTCTTTAAACTCTAATGCAGTGTTACTATATGTGCATACATACTGTGGCAATTGTTCGACCTTTCACCTCGTCAACCTACTTCCCTGATAATATTTAACAAAACCAAGAGGTAAGTATTTCAATTGACCAAGTTAACTTTCATATATTCAGTGTTCCTAACACACCAAGTTTTTGTGGTTACATTATTGGGTTCGTAGTTTTGGTAGTAGGCCATAATTAGGTTATTAAACCCACTTAGTTAACTTGTTGATTAAGTTGTTATCCCTAATCTTGTTCTATACATACCCATGATGTAATCATATTCTATGAGCACCAAATAAAAGATAAACCCTAGTTGCAAACTGTGGACGTAGCTCACCTTAACCGAACCACGTTATATTCTTGTGTTATTATTATTTTTTTGCTTGTGTGAGTGTGTTTGTTTTGCTTCCGCTTAAACCTACTCTAATTTGATACCTAAAAAGTGGTATCAGAGCCCTAGTTTAGTTAAACACACGATTTGATCGCAGGAAAGGGAAAGAGTTGTTCGAGAGGTCCAGTTTTGTTGTTGTACTGTCGCTGACTTGAGTACGATCTGTACTGGGTTTTCAAGTACGATCCATGCATTTTGGGTTTGTGGCCTTCTGGTTATGTGTTGCTGTTCTAGTGGGTTTTGGGTGTTTTGCAATTAGGGTTTCCGTTCTTGAACCCTGGTTATTCTCTATTTCACTCGGGTTTGCAGGAGAAGTTACCGGTTCAGGTGCTTCGTGTTTTTCGATTTTCTTGGTTATGGGCAAAGTTTTCATCTTGGTTTTCTCTTGTTAATCTCGTTTGACTTTATTCATGGCTGAAGAGAATAAAGTTTTGATTGACAAGTTCAATGGAACTGACTTTGCTTGGTGGAAAATGCAAATAGAAATATTATAAGGTCAAAAAGATTTGAATGTTATTTTAGAAAAAAAAAAACGGATAAGATGGAAAAGGATGCCAAAGCAGTTTGGAACTCAAAGGACAAAACGGCAAAATGGGTGATTACATCGGCTTAGACGAGGAGTGTTGCATTTAATATTATGCAGGAAACCATGACTCTTAGGATGATGAAAGCTTTCATGTCAAATATGTATAAAAAGCCTTCTGCCGGTATTAAGGTGTTTTTGATGAAGGAATTGTTCATGACTAGGATGCATGAATAAAGCTCAGTCACGAATCACATCAATAATCTCAATCCGATTATGTTCAGGCTATTTTGTGTAGGCATGAAGTTTAATGATGAGACACAAGCTATGATTTTGCTATTTTCTCTACCTAATAGTTGGTCCGGGTTTGTGACAGTTGTTACTAGTTCTACGGGGGCTGGTTGTAATACCCCAACTGATGGCGAAAACATCGAGGTCTCACGTATGGATGATTGTTCAGTAGCACATGGTAATCAAGTTTTAAATAAGTATTTATTCCAAATAAATATTCAAATTTGAAATACATAACAAAGTCTTGAATGAAATCTAGTACATCAAATAAACAAACGAAACTTAAACTTCAAACAACTCCTCATGCTAGCTTTAGACTTCAAGCATCAGTATTTCCTGTGGAGTTTGGAAAAGATGGGGGGGTCAACTAGAAGTTGGTGAGAATACATAAGCCATGTTAAGCAATAAGTTTTAAAATGATAAAAGTTTAGCAATTCATATGTCTAATGTAAGTCTAAGTCTACATGCGTAAACAACAAGTATAGTATGCACATAATCAATCCTCCGACAAAGTTTAGGTCCATCCCGCATCTGCGGTTCTCCTTAATATAAAGTTTGGAACGATAACAATCACCCGCGCTCCCCATAGAAATGGTCAACGAATCTGGGGGGGTTGTCAATCCAATAGATCTATCATTGTATATCGCCAGCTTGATCAGGGTTAATGATTATGCAAGTTTAAGTTTAAGTCTAATAGTTTTTGTCTAAGTCATGTGGCATCAAAGATTACAACTAGACATGTATAAAGAATTGCTTAAGTATAAAGTTTCAAGTATAAAAAGTTGCATAGACAAGGTTACGTAAACTCACCTTAGCAAAGTATCAAAACCTTTGAAATAGAATAATTGTGGTCCAAACGTTGCCAAGTATTACCCTATGTTTAGGGCAATAAATAAGTCTAAGTTTTCTCTAGGGTTCCTAATTTGGGGATCGACCATTTGTTTAATTGTTAATTAGATAAATTGTTAATGAACAAATAAATAAAGAATTTAGAAAAATAAATAAATAAAAGGACTTTTTGTAAAATTTTGATTAAAGGTGGTTGTATTATTGATGTGCTCAAAGTGGTTTAATAAAAACTAACTATATTAACCTAAACTAGACACTCTAAGTTTTAAATTTATAACCTAGGACTCTCTAAACCTAAACCACACAACCGGCAAGTGTACCGGTCAGTGCAATACAGCTAAAGTAAGTCCGAGTATCGAACCCACGAGACTCTACTGGAAAACGTAAACTAGACTCGATTACTTATCCTAAATACTAACTTAATAATGTTTTGTTGCTTAAAGGGGGGTTTTCTAACAAACTAATAAAAATAAATAAATAAATAAATAAATAAGATAACTTAAAACACAAGCTGGAGACTGGAATTCAGATCAGATAATGGGAAGGCACTACCTTGGCTAGAATCCTACACATGAATGATAAGTTTCTAATGGTTAGGGAACTGGTGTGGAACCGGGATCTTAAAATACTAAACATCAAGAATAAACTAGACACCCTCGACCCTTCTTAAGGGGAAACCCTAGAATATTGTTGTGCTGTTAAACCACCGGTTGAGAGGTTACCCTGTTGGATCGGTATTATGCTCTTGAAGGTTTACTTGCTAGTTAACACTTATGTGGTTAGCAAGTTCAATCAGATTTGCACAGCAGAATAAGTATGTAAAGTTACACTATCAACAGGAGTTATTACTCCCCCTGGATGTTTGAAAACTAAAGACAAGTTAATGAGAATCTAAGTATTGAATGTGAATGACAATAAATACTAAAACAAATTCTTAGTAAATGAAATGGAAATAACAATAATGAGCTTTGAAGGATTTCAATTTCAATTAAAATCGATGTCTAAAACAGAGGGATGAACCCATCTATTTATAGACTTACAAATACATGAACCTTGATCAAAAAGCAAGTCTGCAACAAGTTGCAGTCTTGGAACTCGTACAAAAAGATAAAGTAATAATAAACAATTAAACTACTGAAACATAAGGGCAGTGGAAAGATTCTATTACAAGTGCTGATGAATGACAAACTACTGATGAGTAGTTTGTCTTCAATAGTTCTTTAGTGGACTTGTCTGGTTTGACTTCAGAACTTCTGATCTATCTTCTTCAATACTTGTTGAATCCTTCTTCAGTACTTTTGTCTTCTTTCTTCAGTAGTTCTATACTTAAAATAATATGCAGAAGTATGAATTAGACTAAGGTTTGCAAAAGTGGTTTCCTCAATCCTTTCTGTCCTAACAATCTCCCCCTGGATTGATGAAGCCAAAACCTTATCTAATTCCTTATTGCTGTTTTCTTTTGTCATTGACTATCTTCCATATTTCCTTGAACATGGAATTCTTCAATTGATTCAGCTGTTCATCAGTGAGAGATCCTTGTTGAGGTTCTAGATGTTGAATTGTAAGCAACTCTTGTGTTGATAGATTTTTCAGTTCATTCATGGATTTGTAGGCCTTGCTTCTAACATTTCTTCTTGTCACCAATACTGAGTTAGAATCAGTAAAGGACCATCTGATGATCAACACTTTAGATCTGTCAAAATCTGAAGTATAGGGAACCATGCTGGATCCCTAGGATGTTCCTGAGTGTTGGATGTTCTCTATTTCTATGACTCTTAGGTGGGATTCACTTCTGTCTTCTGTTGCAACACATCAGGTATTTTAAAAGTAGGTAAGTGATGTTCAGTAACTACCTTTGTGTGCAGTTTGTAAGTTATAGTCTTCTGGATTTGGTAAGCAAATATTGAAGGATCCCTAAACTGTGTTATCAGAGGCTTTTCTTCAATATCAAAGTCTCCTTGTACAACTGTGTTGCCTTCTAGCAACACCATCTTGAAATCAATCTTTGTATTGTCCTCTAGCTTTCTTTAGGTAGTTGGTCTTTGTTTGACACCAGAAGTTCTAACTACTGAAGTTGACACTTCAGAAGTTTTGTACTTCTCTAGATTTGCAGCCTTGTCAGCCTTGTATCTTTTGTATGTGTCCAGTAGTTTGTCTTCGCTCCACTTTGACACTGAGGCTTTTGAACCATAGTCATTAGTTACCAGTTCTTCAATTATCTGTGCTCTCTTAGCTTTTCTATCCTTCTCTGTTGCAGTCTTGTCAGCAACAAGTTGAGCTCTTCTTGTTAGCTCATCCATTGAGAGCCCTTTGATTGAATAGGCTTTTGTTTTGCTGTTCTTTGTTATAAAAGACACCAGTTGTTGTCTTTTGTCTTCTTCAGCAACTCTTTCTGTTTCAGCTTGTCTATTCAACTCTGCTTCATACGCTTGAAGCTTTTCATTTAAGCTCAAGTCTTCCCTTACTTCCAAGTTGTTCCAGATCTCGTCTTCCTTAGCCTTTCTTTGGGCTGCAAGTAAGCTCTTCTTTAGTAGTTCTTTGGACATTGAAATTGGAGAAGGGCTTAGCACAGTCATTTGAGTTGTTGTAGGCCTTGGAATAGGAGTTGGTTGTGGTTCAGTTGGTTTGGAAGGCTCTTCAGTTGTTTGTATGTTGGAAGTGTTAACTGCTGAAGTGTTGATAGAAGTATCAACTACTGAAGGATTGTCTTCAGTACTTTCAGAGTCTTCAGCAGTTTCTTCATTATGGCCTTGGGAAGTTTCAGCTTCAACTTTAGTTCTAAAAACAAGCCTTTGTTGATCTTCTTTTTGTTTCTGGGCTTTTTCTAGCAGTTGTTGTTGTTGTAGAGCCACTCTTGCCTTTATTCTAGCTTCCAATGACTCCTTTGGTTCCTTAATCTTCTCCCCCTTTTTGGCTTCATCCACTTCTGGAAGACTGCCAGGTTGAGAAGTTCTACCAGAGAGTTCAGCAAGCAGTCTTGAGTTATTGTCAATCTTGTTGGACAGCTCACCTAGTTTCTTGTTAATCACCTCAAATTGAGTTGTGGTTTTCAACTCCCAAGCAGTTGTGAAATATTTGAGGTGATTGGCAATGAGGGTGTTCATCATCTGGTATAGGGCACCATCTGGGCTGCATAGTTGGTTCAAATCTATGCTTGATGACCCAGGGAATTGGGTAGGCATTTTTAGTGAGGGGTGTTTTTGTGGGTGATCTTCAGGATGTACTGAAGATGCCACTTTAGGGGAATCAGGGATCAAGTGGACTTTAACCTGATCTAGTGTGACCAGCTCTTTGAGCTTAGAGACACCAGGTGTAGGACCTTCACTAGCAACCGTCAATTCATGTTTAGTGGAGTGTGAATCATCATCCAAATCAATGGAATCATCTGAATCCCTGATAGTATCCTCAATGAGGACAGTATCAGTTATATCATGAGCTGGGCCCAACCCAGTTGTCTCATGTACCTCTTATTCTTGGTTCAGGGGATTTCCTACCTCAAGCATTAAGCCTTCATCAGTAGTTGCCACAAGTGAGGTCTTAGCTATGTTACTTCTGTTCTCAGATCCACCACTGGGTGGTAAATGAGTAGTAGCAGCCTCAAATGTACCTAAGGTCTCTAAGTTTGGGCTTAGAAACCCTGGTTCATCCTCATCTCTTGGGTTAGGGCTATGGATATCCACATTCATGTCAAAGACTGATGGTATGTCCCCTGTTTGATGTGGTTGTTAGGGACTAACATGTTCTAATGGGATTGTCTCTTTTAGCCTAGAGAGAAGTTTGGCAATTTCTATGGTTTCAGGTTCAGGAGTTTGTGGTAAAGGTTCAGCAGTTTCAAAAGAAGGGTCAGTTGGTATGGTTTTCTTGAGTTTCTTTCTTTTGAAAAGAATGGTAATTGGGGGCTCTTGTGGGGGTTTGAGATGGATGAGACTGAGAGGATGTTTCAGTCACATCTTTTACAAATGCAGATTGCACATTGGCAAGTTCAGGCATCTCAACTTCCTGAACTACCTTTCTTTTAAGGCTGGTGGGTTTTAGTTTTTGTTGTTTTGTTTTCTTGGCCTTTTTGGGTAAGGGTTTGGAAGATGAGGGTTCCATGGGGACTGTTTCTTGTTCCCCTTGGTCACCTTCTGGCCAGGCAGCCGGTTTGTTATGTCTAGAGTATGCTTGTGAGGTTAGTGGGTTTAAAACAGTTGTTTTACCCACAAGCACCCCTTCTCCAACTTCTTTAATTATGCATTGTAAAATGAACTTTGGATACAACAAAAACTTCTTTTTAGAGTTTTGGTGATGCAACACCAACTCATTAAAGAAAAGTGTTGATGCCCTGAATTTTGTTTCATTCACAATGGAATGAAAAATAGGTTGAAAAGTAGAGGGCATCTGATCATAAGATCCAGTTTTTGGACTCAGACACATGATGATGTAATGAAACAAAAGTTTGTACTTATGTTCAAAAAATTTGTTAAAAATAGTAGCATGTGAGAGAGTACCTTGGTAACCACACTCTGTCATGGTCAAATGAATTTCAGAGTTTGGAAATTGATCTGGGGCATCCACATCATCCAGACCCAGTCTAATCCCCAAAGTTGCTGGTGTGATTGCCATTGTTCTCCCTTAGATGGTTGATTTGAGGGAGATCACTTGATCATTCACTGTCACCGTCTCCGCGTTCGCCCAGAACTCATTTAGAGTTTCAGTATGGATTGGAGGATCAATGGTGAGGGCAGTGAAGTATTGGGATTTCACGACTAAATCAATGATTTCGTCGTATTGGGACCAGGCTTCATGTATCTCAAAGTATCCTCTTTGATTGTGTCCCTGTATCAGTGTAAGAGCCATGTGGTTTGTGTTGTGTGGATCAAACAGTATTTTTGTTTGCAGGTTAAGGGTTTGAGTGTGTTTTGAGAGAGAAGGAGGGAATTTTGATTTTTGAAAGGATAAGTGTTGGAAAAGGTGTTTATTAGAAGTTTATAACCGCCTTAGGTCAAACTTCTGAAGTGGGAAATGTCTGATTTACCCTTAATGACAAAACTGCTGATGAAGAACAACTATCATCAGTAGTTCCCATTTTCTCATCAGTAGTTTGTTAACAACTGATGAGAATGTTTTATAAACACTTTATTCATAACTTCTGAAGATTATATTATCAGAAGTTAATCATTTTTTAGAAAATATTCCCATACTGATGTTTTGTTCATCAGTAGTTTCTCTCTTTTTCAGAAGTTTTAAAGACAGATAGATGTAAGTGAAAAATAAAAATATGTGCAGAAAAATAAAAGAAACGCTTACAAATTTAGCATCCCAAGCATGGATACTAACTTCTAAAATGTTGATGTGTCAAGGGGTTTAGTGAATATGTCAGCTATTTGATTAGCTGTTGTCATATGCTTCACTTCAATCTTGCCTTTTTCATAGCAATCCCTTTATGAAATGATACCTGATTTCAATATGTTTAGTTTTTGAGAACTGGACAGGATTTTGAAAGTTGCTAATGGCAGATTTACTGTCTACAAGCAATGGTGTCTTGGTCTCTTTGATTCCATAGTCAAGAAGTTGATATTGGAGCCATTGTATCTGTGATGTACAACTTACAGCTGCAATGTATTCAACTTCAGCAGTTGAAGTTGCAACAGATGTTTGCTTCTTTGATTGCCAAGACACTAGACAGTTTCCCAATAATTGACAACCACCAGATGTTGATTTTCTTGACATTTTGCACCCTGCATAGTCACTATCTGAAAAAGCTGATAACTTGGTATTGCTAGAAGCAAGATACCAAATTCCAAGTGTAGGATTTCCTTTCAGATATCTGAAGATTCTTTTGACTGCAATTAGGTGTGATTCCCTAGGAGCTGATTGATATCTTGCACAGACACATGTTGAAAACATAATATCTGGTCTAGAAGCACTTAGATATAAAAGGGAACCTATCATACATCTATACATGGTTTGATCAACCTGTTTTCCTTGATCATCTAGTTCAACTTGTGTGGTAGGTGTCATGGGAGTGGAACATGATTTACAGTCTTGTAATGAAAATTTGTTCAATAATTCTTTAACATATTTAGATTGATGAATAAAAGTTCCATTTGTTTGTTGTTTAATCTGCAGTCCTAAAAAGTACTGCAGTTCTCCTATTGTACTCATCTCAAATTTTGATTGCATGAGTTTCTTAAATTAATCACAGAGTTTTGTGTTTGTTGAACCAAATATGATATCATCAACATAAATTTGAACAAGTAAGACATGATTTCCAACATTTTTAATGAAAAGAGTTTTATCAATGGAGCCTCTTGTAAAGTTATTTTTGAGCAAAAAGTTGGAAAGTGTTTCATACTAGGCTCTTGGAGCCTGTTTTAGCCCATAAAGAGCTTTGTCAATTTTGTACACCCACTCAGGATGAGAAGGATCCTCAAACCCAGGTGGCTGACAAACGTACACTTCCTCTTTGATCTTTCCATACAAAAATGCACTTTTAACATCCATTTGAAAAACTTTTATTTTGTTGGAAATGGCATAGGCCAGAAATAACCTGATGGCTTCAAGTCTTGCAACTGGAGCAAAGGTTTCATCATAATCAATTCCTTCTTCTTGAGAATAACCTTGTTCCACCAGTCTTGCCTTGTTCTTAATAATCATACCAACCTCATCTTGTTTGTTCCTGAAAACCCATCTAGTGCCTATTGGGAGCTTGTTTGGTGGTAAGGGGCAGATTTCCCAAACCTGTTGCTTCTTGAATTGGAGCAAGTCATCTTGCATAGCTTGCACCCAATTGTTGTCTTTGAGGGCTTCTTGGTACTTCTTAGGTTCCAACTGAGAAATGAATGCTGAGAAGAAGCAAAAGTTGGAAATCTGGTTTCTTGTGAGAACACCTGATGCAATATCACCCATGATATGTTCCAATGGATGATCTTTGTGTTCAATCAGTTGTTGTAAACCACTGACAGGTGTAGGTGGCTCTTGTACTTCATCAAACAAACCACTAAGGTTTATAATGTCTGGTTCAGCTGTTTGAACATCTTCAGTAGTTGTAGGAGCTGAATCAAATGTTTGAGTTTGTACATCAGTAGTTGTTGAATCAGGAGTTTGTGAAACTTCTGATGGTTTGAAAGTTGACTTAATGATTGTATTAGGAGTCCATGGTGCTGGATCCTCATCATCAAACCTCTGATCATGTGACAACCTGCACCCTTCCCTTTTCATAAATGTGCATAATTGATCCCTCAACTATTTCAAAATTTTCATTTTTAACCCTCCTATTTTAATAGGACCAAAAGTCACAATTTAATAAAACTTATAATTTTTATAAGTAAAAGTATTGCACATTTTATACTCACATCTACACCCGAGCACGTATGTTTCAGACCTTGATACTCAAAACCCTTAATTTTTGGTCCTAAAACAACTTAGAAACCGAAGGAAACAAGTCCGGAACTTAAAATTGATTAAATTAGAAAATTTGATTTTTTTAGTTCTCGCGGTCCGCGAAGACAGTCAAATAGTCAAAGTCCTAGTCAAAGTCCCGGTCAAAGTCCTAGTCAAAGTCTTAGTCAAACAGTCAAAGTCCTAGTCAAATAGTCAAGTCATCATAAAACCTTACTTTATGGTGTTGACCAATTTTAATGGCTAATTGAATCCAAAACTAGTATAAAA
Organism: Ambrosia trifida; assembly: GCA_028751855.1. Lineage (NCBI taxonomy): Eukaryota > Viridiplantae > Streptophyta > Magnoliopsida > Asterales > Asteraceae > Ambrosia > Ambrosia trifida. The sequence continues at coordinate 146,975,609 of CM054124.1, read as the reverse complement.
ACCCACCTATGACCCATTACACTGGGCACCTCAAAATCGATTGTTTCAATCCGATTAAACTTTCCCTCATACCTTTCTTCTATAGTCTATTACTTCTACAATTCAAGCTTTGATTATAAACTCTTGTAATTGGCGAATTAGAAGCTTGAAATTCTTTCTTTTTCGGTTTTTATTTCTTCAAATTGGACTAGCTATGTTGTTGAGTCTTTGGGATTCGCCTTACATACATTCACAACGCTTAGAGGATAATTCAGCTTAGCGAATGTGAGTATATCTTTCCCCTTTTTCATGTTTACACTTTTGGGGTGACTCATGTACGCTTATTACTTCACTCACTTAATCATGCTTTAGTCTATATTCACAATCGCAATTCTTGTATGTGTTTTACTTGTTCATCGCTGATAGTGTGTACTTATGACCTTAATCATTAACCCGGTGTGGGCCTAGCATAGCAATAAATAGTACTTGACTATTGTTATGTGTAAACTACTTGCTTTGTTGCATACTATATATAATCATACTATTGGGCGACTACTATACATATATACTAGATATCCCATTATTCTTAGATATCATTTCTACTCTAAGGCTTAATTTTAGGTGACATTTGTATATAGCTTGAACACTAAATTGTAGACAGTATAACACGTGAATTGCGAAACTCTTCTCCTACTATATTTATTCAAACAGGGTATGCTCACCAATACATTTTGTATTGACAAAATTATTTTCGTACATTTTCCAGGTTGTTATGAGATCACTGTTAAGCTTTTGGAACTTAGACTTAGACTTGAGATTTACTAAATTTTATTTTAGATTGTTAGTTCTTAAACGTTGTATTCTTGTAATTTCATTTCAATGTAATAAATTACTTAGTCAATGTATCAATATTTACATTTCTAGTCCATGAGCTATTGAACAATCATTACCTCGTGACACCTCGATGTTTCCGCCATCGGTTGGGGTGTTACAGATTGGTATCAGAGCCATGGTTATAGGGAATTAGGTTATTAGTAAATGACCTAGACTATAACTAAGAACCTATACATGACCTTACTTGTGTTTATTTGTTTATTTGCTCCACTAACCTTTCTCTTTTGTCACCTATCATTCTTCCCTCTATTTCTCTCTATTTCTTTCTTTATTTCTTCATCATGGGTTTTTGAGGAGTGACTTTACTTGGAGGACACGTCTACACTTTGTAGCATGCTGGATATTCTTGGCTTAATTGCCTACTTTTGTTTTTCATAAATTTTTCATCCTTCAAAATATTGAACTCTAAGTGAGAGAACACGTGCAATCTGTAAGGGTGGATGCCTGTACACTGGGTTTTCTGGCATAGGCAAGCATAGCGCATAAATCCGAAAGCGAACCTGTTATGCTTACCTGGGGTTCCTGGAGTGAGTGTCCACTTATAGGCTAAAGCATGTCTTCATTAATCTCTAACTGAGTTTAATTCTTTGAACAATCAAAGTTTTTGTCGGGTCTTATGACTAGATAAAAACACTCTAATGTTTTATTATTGATTTCTTGAAATCATAATAATTTGCTCTATACTTAAAAAAAAAAAAAAGTTTCATCTTTTAGTGATAAATTATTTCACACAGCCTTAACTTTTTCCCATTACATGCTCAAAATCTTAACAAATAAATACCTATACTTCATAACCTCATCACTTTCTGTGTTTTCCTTGTCATTATTCAAAAAAAAAAAAAAAAAAAAAAAAAAGCCTCTCCCCTACATTTTTCTAAAAAGTATTCTTTTCAACATCATGAGTTAAAGTATTCTTTTTAACTCGAAACATTATTGGTATTTATGTTGAAGTATTCTTTTCAACATCTTGAGTTAAAGTATTCTTTTTAACTCAAAACATTGTTGGTTTTATGTTGAAGTATTCTTTTCAACATCATGAGTTAAAGTATTCTTTTTAACTCGAAACATTGTTGGTTTCATGTTGAAGTATTCTTTTCAACATCATGAGTTAAAGTATTCTTTTTAACTCAAAACAATGTTGGTATTTATGTTGAAGTATTCTTTTCAACATCATGAGTTAACGTATTCTTTTTAACTCGAAACATTGTTGGTATTTATGTTGAAGTATTCTTTTCAACATCTTGAGTTAAAGTATTCTTTTTAATTCGAAACATTGTTGGTTTCATGTTGAAGTATTCTTTTCAACATCATGAGTTAAAGTATTCTTTTTAACTCGAAACATTGTTGGTACTTATGTTGAAGTATTATTTTCAACATCTTGAGTTAAAGTATTCTTTTTTACTCGAAACATTGTTGGTATTTATGTTGAAGTATTCTTTTCAACATCTTGAGTTAAAGTATTCTTTTTAACTCGAAACATTTTTGTTACTTAAGTTGAAGTATTCTATTCAACATCATTAAAGGACATAACACCCTAACGTAAGGTTAATTGGTGATTGTGGCCTGGAATGTAATCATGAATTTACAAGTACATTAAGGTGGTGTGAATCTATTTAGGATAACCGGTTAGATGTTCAGTACACTTTCGAAATACCAAAGGTGTGGTGAGTTAGCTGCGGTACACCCTATATATAAACACTGATGGTGAGTCGAAAGTGAGACTTGGGATCGAACCAAGCGCTCGGGTAGATGATCAGTGCGTTTTCGGAAAACTCAAGGTGTGGTGGGTTAGCTGCGGTACACCCTATATATAAACACTGAAGGTGCGACGGAAGTGAGACTGGAAATCGAACCAAGCGTTAGTTCTAGTCAGTGTAGTAGTAGTTTCAATAAGTCCTTTCATAGTCTACAACATAATCGCCCCAAAAGTATTCCAAACATCGTCATTATAAACTTAGTGGTTGTGTTACTATGAACGTTGATCACTCCTAATAATCCTGAACAGCATTCTACCTTCAACCTCATCTTAAAGCTCATACATAACATTTCTATTGGAAAACCGTTTGTTCTGTTACCCTAAGCTCTTTTCATCCTTTAAACTTAACCACACCCACCGAAAACTCAAATTTTGTATACACTTACACTATTTGTTACTTGGAATATTGTTGCATGTCCTTAGCAAAGTTCGGTCAGAAATTTTTCTAAAGTAGGGGAGACTGTTATATCAGCTCTTTGTCCTCACCAGTTACATACTTTCCCAAACCTTGTAAACTCTCAACTTCCTAGTCTCGGGTCAAATGTCAAAGATTTTAAACCTTTCGCTTTCAATAACTACTTTAAACTTTGTCAGATTTATGACTGATGTATTTCTTAAAACTTACTTACCTTTTTTTAAACTCTATTGTTTCATGAAAACTTTCACTTGAAAGTAATTTCGGGACGAAATTTTCTAAAGTAGGGGAGACTGTGACAACCTGCACCCTTCCCTTTTCATAAATGTGCATAATTGATCCCTCAACTATTTCAAAATTTTCATTTTTAACCCTCCTATTTTAATAGGACCAAAAGTCACAATTTAATAAAACTTATAATTTTTATAAGTAAAAGTATTGCACGTTTTATACTCACATCTACACCCGAGCACGTATGTTTCAGACCTTGATACTCAAAACCCTTAATTTTCGGTCCTAAAACAACTTAGAAACCGAAGGAAACAAGTCCGGAACTTAAAATTGATTGAATTAGAAAATTTGATTTTTTTAGTTCTTGCGGTCCGCGAAGACAGTCAAACAGTCAAAGTCCTAGTCAAAGTACCGGTCAAAGTCCTAGTCAAAGTCTTAGTCAAACAGTCAAAGTCCTAGTCAAATAGTCAATTCATCATGAAACCTTACTTTATGGTGTTGACCAATTTTAATGGCTAATTAAATCCAAAACTAGTATAAAAACCCACCTATGACCCATTACACTGGGCACCTTAAAATCGATTGTTTCAATCCGATTAAACTTTCCCTCATACCTTTCTTCTCTAGTCTATTACTTCTACAATTGAAGCTTTGATTATAAACTCTTGTAATTGGCGAATTAGAAGCTTGAAATTCTTTCTTTTTCGGTTTTTATTTCTTCAAATTGGACTAGCTACGTTGTTGAGTCTTTGGGATTCGCCTCACATACATTCACAACGCTTAGAGGATAATTCAGCTTAGCGAATGTGAGTATATCTTTCCCCTTTTTCATGTTTACACTTTTGGGGTGACTCATGTACGCTTATTACTTCACTCACTTAATCATGCTTTAGTCTATATTCACAATCGCAATTCTTGTATGTGTTTTACTTGTTCATCGCTGATAGTGTGTACTTATGACCTTAATCATTAACCCGGTGTGGGCCTAGCATAGCAATAAATAGTACTTGACTATTGTTATGTGTAAACTACTTGCTTTGTTGCATACTATATATAATCATACTATTGGGCGACTACTATACATATATACTAGATATCCCATTATTCTTAGATATCATTTCTACTCTAAGGCTTAATTTTAGGTGACATTTGTACATAGCTTGAACACTAAATTGTAGGCAATATAACACGTGAATTGCGAAACTCTTTTTCTACTATATTTATTCAAACAGGGTATGCTCACCAATACATTTTGTATTGACAAAATTATTTTCGTACATGTTTCAGGTTGTTATGAGATCACTGTTAAGCTTTTGGAACTTAGACTTAGCCTTGAGATTTACTAAATTTTATTTTAGATTGTTAGTTCTTAAACATTGTATTCTTGTAATTTCATTTCAATGTAATAAATTACTTAGTCAATGTATCAATATTTACATTTCTAGTCCATGAGCTATTGAACAATCATTACCTCGTGACACCTCAATGTTTCCGCCATCGGTTGGGGTGTTACAGATCACCATAATAAGTAGGTTTAGATGAAGTGACAGTCTTTTCAAGTCCGAAATGGAAGCTATCAAGGTCAAAGAGTTCAGCAGGATGTGCTGGAATAAGAGTGTGCTTTGACTCATTGAACTTGACATTCAGTGTTTCTTCTACTATCTTGGTTCTTGAGTTAAAAACCTTGTAGACTTTTCTAGTGGAAGAATAACCAAGAAAATAACCTGAATCAACTTTAGCAGCAAACTTTGAAATAGAGTCTTTAATGTTTAGAATGAAACATTGACATCCAAAAGCCTTGAAAAAGGAGATAAGGGGCTTCATGCCATGAAGAACTTCATAGGCAGTTTTGGAGTGTCTCTTATTGACAAGGACTCTATTTTGAACATAACATGCAGTGTTAACTGCTTCAGCCCAGAAATACAATGGTAGGCCTGAATCAGCTAACATGGTTCTTGCTGCTTCAATTAATGTTCTGTTCTTCCTTTCTACCACACCATTTTGTTCAGGAGTTTTGGGAACACTAAATTGTCTAATAATCCCTTTAGACAAACAGAATTCATCCAGAGTTTTGTTCCTGAACTCTGTCCCATTATCACTTCTAATGGCTTTGACAGATAGAGAATATTGTTTCTCTATTTGTAGAATGAAGAACTTGATGATTTCAGCTACCTCATCCTTGGAAAATAAGAAGAATACCCATGTGAATCTTGAATAGTCATCAATGATGACCAAGCAGTACTTCTTCTTACCAAGGCTCATGATTTTTACTGGCCCAAATAAGTCCATATGGAGTAGTTAAAGACATGCAGTTGTTTTTGATTCTTCAATAGACTTAAAGGTGGACTTAGGCTGTTTTCCCTTCAAATAGATACACGGTGTTCTTGACACTGGTATACTTTCAAGGGTAGACCTCTGACCAAGCCTATTTTTGTGACTTTATTTATGGTTTTAAAGTTCACATGGCCAAGTCTCCTGTGCCAGAGATCAGTCTCTGAAGTTGATGCCCTTGAGAAGAAACAGGCAGTGTTGTTCAGTACTTTGTCCTTTTCAATGTCCACTGCATAGACATTGCCATGTCTTTTGGCAATCAACAAAGTATGATCTTCAATGATCTTCTCTATCAACTTCTGGCCTTCTGGTGATATGATCTTGCATGTTGTCTTTGTGAAAAAGGAAGAATATCCTTTATCACACATTTGTGACACACTCAGCAAGTTGTACTCAAGGTTTTCAACCAGATTGACTTTGTAAACTCTATTTTGCCAGAAGAGACATTGCCATGTCCTAGAACATATCCCTTGGCATTGTTCCCAAAGGATACAGATCCTTCTCTTTGACTGATAAAGTTGTTTATCAGGTATCTGCATCCTGTCATGTGCATTGAGCCTCCACTGTCAACATACCAAATGCTATTTAAGCCTCTGGAGAACCCTCTGCACAAAGTAGCAAATTAGTTAGATTTGGGAACCCAAGCCAGTTTGGCTTTTGGTTTGCTCGTAAGAACATTAACAGTTTGTTCTTGACCAAGTTGAGGAATCCATGTCTTTTTGGCAATGGATTTTTCATTAATAGCAATGGTGGTATCCTTTTGAGGACCACCATCAACCTTGGTCATCAGTAGTTGTACCATATACATGAGATCTTTAATCTCAGCAGTTTGTGAAACTGTTGATGATGTAGGTCTAACTACTGAAAGAGAATTTTGAGAAAAAGACTTTTGTTGAGATTTCATCTTTTTCTGAGAAAAGGTATTGACTGGTTGTTGTTTCTTGGGAGAAAAAGTTTCTTCAAAATCATTTTTGAGTTGTTTTCCGACAACCAATTGTGAAATTTTCTTGTTATACTGAATTCCTTTTCTGTATCTACAAAATTTTGTCTTGTGGTTAAACAAACCACAGATTTCACATTCTTTTGCTTTTTCTTTTTCATTTAAAGGCAACTTTCTAACTGTTTTGATTTGCTTTAGGTCATCAGTAGTTTTCAGGTTCTCAACTCCTGATGTAGATGAAACTACTGATGACTTAAAGTCAGATTTTATCAGTACTTCTGAAGAACTTTCTTTGTGAGTTTTTAGAAAGTTTTCATGAAAAGATGTGCATTCTTTCTCTTCAGAAGTTTCATCTGAAACAATTTTTCTCCCATTTTCAGTAGTTTTGGGGAAAAAAATCAGTTGGTGTTTCAGTGTGATTGTACCCTATGCCAAACCTAACATTTGATGCACTCTGTTTGTTAAGCAGCCGTTGGTACCCATTACAAGATTCTACCCATTTTTCACAAACAACCTTGGTGTCAGCAAGCTCTTTTCTGACATTTCCTAGGTCTTCTATCATGATTTTAAGTTGTGCTTGGGTTTCAATAGCATTGTTAGTCAATTTAGAATTTTCTTTTGCCTTTGCAGCAAGTTTTCTTTCTAAATCACATTTCATCTGAGTGAATTTTCTCTCAGAGTCATTTGCTTTGCCTTGTAAATGCACATTGGTCTCTCTTATGAGAGCAAAAGATTCTTTACATGAGTTTGAACAAAGTTTTGTTAAAGATTATTTTGATACCTGAGACAGGGCAGATTTTGAGGTGCAGCCCTCAAATGCCATTAAGGCAAAATTCTTTCTGCCATTATCAGGTTCTCCTCAGTTGATGTCAAACATTTTCTTGTCTACATCAGGATTGCACTCTGTAGTGTCAAAAAGAAGACTGCTCCAGTCAACATATCCTGAAGTGAACAGACTTTGTTGTGAAGGTTGCTGAGTTTGTGGAGGTTGTTGAGCAGCTGGAATGGAAGGGATTGATTGTTGGCTCTGCATCTGTTGAGCAGGCCTCTGTACATATTGTACTTGTGGCACATATTGGATTTGTGGATCTTGTGCTTGTACAAAATGTGCACTTCCTTGTGTTCCATTGTTCCTATTATAACTAGGGTTAAACTGATTTCCGGACTGAGATTGGTTGTAGCTAGAGTTTCTACATTCTCTAGCAAAGTGTCCCAACTTCTGACACTTATGACATCTAAGTTTAGACTTGTCAAAACCAATTTTTGTAGAACTGTTTAGTCCTGGAAATTTCCTTCCTGACCTTATATAAAATTTGTTTGTTTTTATACTCAACATGGCCAGTTGGTGTAAGATGTCCATTTCTTTTAAGTCATCACTGCTGAAATTTTTTAAATCATCCATGATAAAACACATGTTATCAGCAGTTTGACTATATTCATCATTGTCATAACCTGGGAATGATCTTTCTGATGAGATCCCAGCAGTTATGTCAATGTGGTCAAAAGATTCAAAACTATTTGAACAAGTAGGTGAATCTTGTCCCAATAGTGCTGTACTACCTGGTAGATAGTCATCAGCAGTTTTACCAGAACTTTGCAATTTCTTCTTTTGATCGATTTCTCTTTCAAAAGTTAGCAATCTCCCATGTAATTTTGTAAGAGTGAGGGAGCTAAAGTCTGGTGAAGATCTGAGGACTATAGAATATGTTTCCCATTTTTCAGGTAAAGACCTTAAAAATCAATGAAGCATAGATACAGTTGTATAGGTCTGACCATTTAATTTTAGCTCAGATATTAATGAGGAGAATCTTTCAAATTGTTGAGTTAAACTTTCCCCATTTATGTGAGCAAATGTTTCATATTGTTGAGCCAGGATTTCTCTAGTGTTGGCAATCACCTCTTCAGTTCCTCCAAACTGTTCTTTTAGGCAGTCCCAAAGCTCTTTGGCACTATCACAATGTAATAGTCCAGAGTAGATTTCATTTGGGAGTGCCATTGCCAACATAGAGAAAGCTTTAGCATCAAGCTCAAGTTTTAGGAAATCATCATCAATGTAGTCTTTTGGGTCTTTTGGTATTTCAACTTTAGTTTTAAGATTAATGTTTACTGGTTTGTGAGGACCATATATCACAGATTTCCTGTAACACCCCAACCGATGGCGGAAACATCGGGATGTCACGTATTGATGATTGTTCAGTAGCTCATGGTAAATAATAATTCTCATTATATGATTTAGATAAATTACATACAATTGTTCTACAAGAATTCATACATCAAATTGAATAAAACTATGCACACATCTTCAAGCATTAATTCAAATCCTCAAGCAAGTAGAACCTGAAACATGTTAAGTTGAAAATATTTTGGGTCAACAAAAGTTGGTGAGAATTACATAGGTTTTGATAATCGAATAAAATTGTTGTGCAATTCATGTGTCATGGCAATCTAGTCCATATGTGAAAACATACTAGAAGTAAATCGAGTGCATAATCAACCATTGTGACTATTGTATTGTGGTACATCCCATACGCTCATGGTTCACTCGTTTATATTGCAGTAACAAACACCCACGCAACCTTTGTAGGAGGCACGTATCCGGGTGGGATTGTCAGTCCAATAGATCTATCAATGTATACCGTTTGGCTGATGAATGTTTATGCTAGAATTGTGCTTACCCTAGTCATGTTCAAGACATAATGCAACATAGAAAAACACATAGACACATTGATGATTGAATTGCATAAATGATGTTGTAACATGTTTCACCCCAAAAATGGTGATAAATAGAAAAGGGGCTATGTAAAACTCACCTTAGCAAAATGTTATGTCTCGTAAAAAAAATAGAATAATGTGTTGTGAATGTATGCGAGGCGAATCCCAAAGACTCAACAACGTAGCTAGTCCAAATTGAAGAAAACGAAAAAGAAAGAATATCAAGCTTCCAATTCGCCAATTACAAGAGCTTATAATCAAAGCTTCAATTATAGAAGTAATAGACTATAGAAGAAATGTATGAGGGAAAGTTTAATCGAATTGAAACAATCGATTTAGAGGTGCAAAGTATAATGGGTCATAGGTGGGTTTTTATACTAGTTTTGGAGTCAATTAGCCATTAAAATTGGTCAACACCATAAAGTAAGGTTTTATGATGAATTGACTATTTGACTAAGACTTTGACTGTTTGACTAAGACTTTGACTAGGACTTTGACTATTTGACTCAAGGCTTTATTTAAAAAAAAAATCTTGTATGTGAAAAAAAAAGAATTTAGAATCATATTATTATTATTATTATTATTATTTATATACATTTATGTATGTATATAAGTTGTGAGTTAGGATAAATAAAGACTTAGGCACATTTGTATAATATTAATGATAAAGGTGTAATAAAAAATATATATATATAAGGGCTTTTTATGTATTAAAATTTTGGGGAAAATTTTGCGATGTTACAGTCTCCCCTACTTTTAGGAACTTCGTCCCGAAGTTAAAAGAAAAACACCAGGTATACAATTGGTCGACTACCGAAAACCTTGATAAAATTTCTCACTACCTTAACGTACCTGTAAATTCATGATTACGTTCCGGACCGTAATTATCAATTTACCTTACATTAGGGTTTTGCGTCCTTTTATGACTCTACCGATTGTTGAGCAGGTTCGATAGTCTCCACCAGTCGTTGAGCAGGTTGTAGGGCCTCTCTCGACTGTTGGAAAGACATGATGACCTCTACCAATCGTTGAGTAGGTTGTTTGGTAGTCAACTAATTGTTGTACAAGTAAGCAAGTATGATTATAGATATAGCAATTAGTTCACATTCAAACAAGCATGCACTCAGATGTTATGATAATACTTGAATTTATTACTTGAATCAAAAAGTGTCAATACATAGAATTAAAAAGTAGACATCATTCAAATGGTGGGGTTTGCTGTTAAGTAGCTGGAGGGTCTTGATCTCGATTTAGTTTAGGGCATCGGTTACGGAAATTATTTGGGTTTCCACATTCATAGCATTGACCATAGTTGTATTTACCAGGACGATTAAGATTAGCAACCTGAGCAGGGTTGGTTGGTTGGTTGGTGTTAGGGTTTGGGGACTCACGACATGTGTTGACCAGATGGCCATACCTACCACAATTGGTGCACAGGCGACACACTGAAACAGTGGGGTGATGTCTTTTGCATGTGTTACACAATGGAAAGTTTCTTGTATAGGGTTTCTTGTTAGAAGCTTGTGTAGTGAGGTTTACATTAGGATCCCTGGTCTTGCGCTTCTGGTTCTCGGTAGTTACCGCGGCCACAATACTTGTTTTCTCGCCTTTCCGAACTAAGGTCCCGTTCTTTATGTGATTTCCATCGCCATTTCCATTTCCATTGCCGTTCCCATTCATTGGGATGACTTGAGCCAGCAAGTTAGAAACCAGAGTTGTGATTTGTTGCGCCATTTGTTGGGAAATAATCGCAGCCAGTTGGGCATCAACACCTTTGTTGTTTTTGTTGTTGTGGTGGTTGGTGTTGTGGTTGTTGTTACTTTCCTCTTGGTTTTCACCACTGTTATTGCGAGTGCTGCGACGTGGAGACATGATCTATAAGGGACACAATGAAGGTTCAATGTGGCATGAAATGAATGAGGTGATATAAGGAATGTAATCATTTATTCATTAATTAAAACGAATAAACGAAAACGTTGACGTATCAAAGATTTCAGATTCCAATAACATAGTGAAGACATGCTTTAGCCTATAAGTGAACACTCATCCCGAGAATTCCCAGGTAGGCATCCGGGTCCCTCGTCTGATTGGGATATATGCGCAATGCCAGCCTAGACAGAAGACTCAGAATACAGGCGTTCACCCTTCCAGATTGCACGTGTTCGTTATTAAAATCTAGAACTTCGACGAGATCTCAAGGTGGTTCAGGTTAAACCTGAGGGTTTTGCCTTATTAGTCTAAGTGTGGATCCAGTGATGGAGAGCAACCTTCTCGTAGGGATTAATGTAGGGATAAGAAGTAGGAGGGAGATAGAGAATAGCAGGTAAAAGAAGCAAGTACTGGTTAAATCCTATGGTTATAGACTAGATTATTTTTCTAATAACCTAATTCCCTATAACCTGGCTCTGATACCAATCTGTAACACCCCAACCGATGGCGGAAACATCGGGATGTCACGTATTGATGATTGTTCAGTAGCTCATGGTAAATAATAATTCTCATTATATGATTTAGATAAATTACATACAATTGTTCTACAAGAATTCATACATCAAATTGAATAAAACTATGCACACATCTTCAAGCATTAATTCAAATCCTCAAGCAAGTAGAACCTGAAACATGTTAAGTTGAAAATATTTTGGGTCAACAAAAGTTGGTGAGAATTACATAGGTTTTGATACTCGAATAAAATTGTTGTGCAATTCATGTGTCATGGCAATCTAGTCCATATGTGAAAACATACTAGAAGTAAATCGAGTGCATAATCAACCATTGTGACTATTGTATTGTGGTACATCCCATACGCTCATGGTTCACTCGTTTATATTGCAGTAACAAACACCCACGCAACCTTTGTAGGAGGCACGTATCCGGGTGGGATTGTCAGTCCAATAGATCTATCAATGTATACCGTTTGGCTGATGAATGTTTATGCTAGAATTGTGCTTACCCTAGTCATGTTCAAGACATAATGCAACATAGAAAAACACATAGACACATTGATGATTGAATTGCATAAATGATGTTGTAACATGTTTCACCCCAAAAATGTAAAAGAGCGTATGGGATGTACCACAATACAATAGTCACAATGGTTGATTATGCACTCGATTTACTTCTAGTATGTTTTCACATATGGACTAGATTGCCATGACACATGAATTGCACAACAATTTTATTCGATTATCAAAACCTATGTAATTCTCACCAACTTTTGTTGACCCAAAATATTTTCAACTTAACATGTTTCAGGTTCTACTTGCTTGAGGATTTGAATTAATGCTTGAAGATGTGTGCAAAGTTTTATTCAATTTGATGTATGAATTCTTGTAGAACAATTGTATGTAATTTATCTAAATCATATAATGAGAATTATTATTTACCATGAGCTACTGAACAATCATCAATACGTGACATCCCGATGTTTCCGCCATCGGTTGGGGTGTTACATTTCCAGCAACCAGTGTTGGTCTGAGATAAAGTATGTGCCATTCTCCTTTGCCAGATATTGTATTCATTTCTGACTAGCATAGCAGGTTTATTGGCAGAACCAGTATTATGTGGATCCATTTTAAAGAGTATTGATTTGTCAAATATCTCTTAACGTGATGGATGTTGAAAAAGTGAACTTTTAATCCTTTATTGAATATCAATAAGAGCCTGTGTCTGATTCTCAATGTGTTAGATTGATATGTGATCAGATAAACCAGTGCTCTGATACCAATTGTTGGATCAATATTATGCTCTTGAAGGTTTACTTGCCAGTTAACACTTATGTGTTTAGCAAGTTCAATTAGATTTGCACAGCAGAATAAGTATGTAAGGTTACATTATCAACAGGAGTTATTACTCCCTCTGGATGTTTGAAAACTAAAGACAAGTTAATGAGAATCTAAGTATTGAATGTGAATGACAATAAATACTAAAACAAATTCTCAGTAAATGAAATGGAAATAACAATAATGAGTTTTGAAGGATTTCAGTTTCAATTAAAATCGATGTCTAAAACAGAGGGATGAACCCATCTATTTATAGACTTACAAATACATGAACCTTGATCAAAAAGCAAGTCTGCAACAAGTTGCAACAAGTTGCAGTCTTGGAACTCGTACAAAAGATAAAGTAATAATAAACAATTAAACTACTGAAACATAAGGGCGGTGGAAAGATTCTATTACAAGTGCTGATGAATGACAAACTACTGATGAGTAGTTTGTCTTCAGTAGTTCTTCAGTGGACTTGTCTGGTTTGACTTCAGAACTTCTGATCTATCTTCTTCAGTACTTGTTGAATCATTCTTCAGTACTTTTGTCTTCTTTCTTCACTAGTTCTATGCTTAGAATAATATGCAGAAGTATGAATTAGACTAAGGTTTGCATAAGTGGTTTCCTCAATCCTTTCTGTCCTAACATACCCTCACGGCTTACCTACTCGAATCTTAAAGTACCCGCTAGACAGTCTACCTTACAGCGCGAAAGTCACAATACACTCGAAAGTGCAAGGGGTAACTACAATATTTCTGATAAGACTTGGCCTACAAGGAATGCTAGGGAAACTAGGAAGATCTTCTCACAAAGCCTCTAGACCTAGCAATTTAACACCCTAGACAGACCAACAATCTCGCACCTTACAGCTATTGAGAATTGGTAGAACACTTAGAATTACCTAACTATCAATTACAACTCCTATGGATAACCTGCAGAAATTAACCATAAACTAGTTGCTAACACACAGTCTGCAACGTAACCCGCATTCATATATGAAAGACATTCACAAAAACGCAAGTGAAGTTTATAAAAGTTATTTAAATAAAACTAAATATGCGTATACATCAAACCAGAAAATAAATAGTTCTTTACTTTAAAATTCATCACAACCAAAAGTTCCAAAACCAAAAGAAAATAAATCAAACAAGTGCAATCATCTTTAACCTAGGTAGTGAAAAAGGTTATGATAAAATCAAAACAATAAAAGCAAGACAAATTCATGGTGTTCACAATAGGTTTGAATAGATTAATAATAAATAATTGAATTAGAACCGACCCGTGTTCGCACCTATACTTCACCCTTGATCCGCAACTCCTCTTCCAATATGTTTCTGTATCGACTTCTTCGAAAATAAAAGTTCTCCGCTGTAATGCTCTGTCGATCTCCCGTCAGTTAATGTTGGCTCCTCCTTTTGTAATAATGTTGAGCCCTAAATATCTTTTGTTGGGCCTTGGGTCTTGACCGAGCTCAAGGTCACACATCACAATTCTTTTTTTTTTTTTTATTTCTTTACTAGCTGATTACCCCGGGAGGGTCCCGGGGTTGAAATATCTAATATGACGTGATAACCTATTACAAATGGCTCAAGTTAACTAACCACAAAATCTCTCAATCACTGCATGTCCATAGTATTCTAATCAATAATAACTCATATTCCTTAACCTTAAACCTAATCAGTAATCATCTAAACAATCACTTATGTAAGCTGCAACTATTCAAAAACTCATCACATCTCTCTAATCTCTCATTTGAGTCAAAAACTCATCACGTCTCTCTAATTTCTCACATTCTAATGACTCCTATAATTCCTAACCTAATCAACTAAACAATCACTTAAGTTGGAAGTTATAACCATTAAAAAACTTATCACATCTATGTACCAAGTCTCCCAATACTAATATTAATGCCTAACCTAAAAGAATATATAAGTCTAATATTAACACTTATTATAAATGCTACAAAAATGCATAGCTCTAATATCAATATTCAATACATAACCTAAAACAATGTATAACTATAATAAATACATGTCATATAGGCTAAAAAAATACATAACTCTAATATCAATATTCAATACCTAACCTAAAACAGCCTATAAATCCAATGCTAACACCATAATCCAAATATTGTTTTACTTAATAGTAACCATAAACGGACTGGAGAGAATTATGGGAGTTACCACCATAATCAGGTCCTAATCGGAATTATAAACGGAATCCAGATCCCATAACTACTATAACCGTCACTGTATGAAGAATATGGTAGTATTGCTCCGCAAATGCATTGCCAACAACTTGAGCACTCGGAAGAACGGCAACAGGACTTGCCAACAATAAAACATATTAATTATGCCAGCAAAAAACATGAGCCGTGTAATATAACTAAACAATATAAATAAAAATTACCTAAACGTGAACCTTAACATATAAATAAATTGAGTTAAACAAATTAAATAAAACAGTATAATAAAACAATCAACATAATTACCTAACATGTCGATCATATCTCTATATGTTGGATTTAAAAAAAACCTAATTCGAAAATCAAGGAATAGAGTAAAATTAGTCCTACAGTTAGTAAAAGAGGGAGGGAGAAAAGAATGAAGATGAAGGGAAAGAGGATTAGGGTTTTGATAAAAGGGTGGAGATTATATGGAATATTTTAAATTTATTAAAAAACGAAAAAAATTAAAAATCACTAAACTCTTTCAATTATTATGCCACGTGGCAGTTTTACACCATTGCACGCCACGTCAGCAACTATCAATTATTTTATATATATTAAAATAAACCACAACCGAAAGTTTAGAATTCGAAATTAATAAACATTCAATCAAATGTATGATAACGTAGCAAAAACCTTCGCAAAGATAACTAACCATTCACCCGGAAAGGATCACGGGTGACTTAACCTTGCATAGCTAGGATAGACACCACCATCTCCTCTCCCTTTTGTTCTCTTTCTGCCTCGAACTTTTGATATGGTTTTCATGTTTTAATTTCCACTTGTTTGGGCCTTTAGCCCACTCTGAATTTCCAACACTTAATTCAACCTCAAAGAATAATGGGCCTTTTTCTTTTGTTTTCAAGATGTTGTGAATTGTAATATTTTTTTTATCCATGTCTACGTGGCTGCAATTTTAACACACAATTGAAATTTAAATAAATTAGTTATGGATAAAGATTCAACACATAATTCATTTGTTTATATAAATCGAATAAGCAATCATAAATCACATATGATATAAGAAAGGGACAAGAAAGGGATAAGTGAGTAGGGTTTTATCTATAATATTTTTAATTTATTAAAAAAACTCAAAAAATTTAAAAATCCCTCATGATGCCACATGGCACATTCAAGGGATGGAGGGTTGCCCCATTGAATGCCATGTCATTATAGTGCTTTTATTTTATATATAGTTATGATTATAATTATTAAACTTATTAATATTAGTTTATTATTATTATATATATAGTATTATAACTTCGTGCTCTCGACTCAGATGTTCTTGACTTGATTAAAGTTGCTCGTTTACGCTCCAACGTCCATGAACACTTACCACAATATAAAATAAAATAGATAAACACTAAAAAAGACACAAAACAAATAAAAATTTATAAAGACCTAAAATAAATAAAATAGACCGGTACAAGCCTAAAACTAATAAAAACATTATCTAAACGACTAGAAATAAATGTATTTTGCAATACAAACTTTACACTCGAAAGCTATACAAACTTTACACTAGAAATAAATGTATTTTGCAATACATCAAATAACCCCACACTTATCTTTTTTTCGTCCCTGAAACAGAATTATGCTATGGAATCATAATCAAATAATCTGGCCTCAAAACATAGGTTACTTTAATTTTGAAAATCTAATCACATGCCAACTACGATTGCAGGTATACTTAACCTCTTAAACCCCACCGCCGGTTTCTAAGCCCCTTATCATATTAGTTTAATTTTAGGTTCATTTAGTCTACCTAGGGTCTCACACTAAAGAAGCCGCAGTTTCACCTAATCCCGCCTCAAGCTTATGAAACAAAAGGAACAACCAATTGACTATTCCTAACCGTTTTATGTAGAAAACCAAGAAAATTTAAAATCATTTGTTTTTTTTAATTTTCATCTCAGCATAATTAACTCAGAGGGTGTGACCAATCCAAGTCGCTATCCCAGTGACCAATCCAAGTCGTTATCCCAGTGGCCAGGCACCTTAAACTTTAGCATTTTCTCTTTGATTTCTAATTAATTCATGAACTTTTTTTTAGATACTTATTTTCAGACAATCCTAGAGGGAGTCGAGTCCGGAGTCACTATCCCTAGAAACGACACCATTCAGCTCTTTTTTCTTCAACTTTTGATTAGAAATTCTAACGGTTTTAAACTTATAACGGCATTCCTTATAGTATTATTGGCGGTTTTAGCTTCCCCATTTTTTCCTAGATGAGAACCCACAAGGTATCCTAATATATTTAGGTGTGTTAGCTCAAAGGAAACTTTTCTACCGGCTGGGCCTACCCACACATCCCAAGTCAACACGCTTTTGATTATTTATTCTTCTAATACATATAATATTGAAAACCAGACACTTGATTTTATCTATCATTTTTCATATTTTATAATGCAAACTTCAAAATCAGGGACATTTTTTTTTGAATTTTTTTTTGGACTCATAAAGACTCTGTATACAGACTAAACGATAGTTTCCCATCCACACACTTAAACTCTACATTGCCCTCAATGTAGGAATAGAAAATGACTCAAAACAAAATAAATTCCAAATACAAAAATAAAAAGGTGAGGGCAAATTGGAAATGACTTAGCTGGTTAAATTTTTTTTTCTTCGTGAGCTCCAAAACAATAGTCCAGTCCAGCTCGATCGTATAGTATTTCATTCGCGATCGGCTCTGACACAATGGTAAACTATGGGCTTGTCTTGATAAATGATAACAGCTCCGGAATCACCTGAATGGAGATTGAGTACGGTTGGTGCAATCCAAACCTGCGCAAAACGAAGCAAACAAAACCCGAGCATAACACCAAACCACACAAAAATAAAAAGACTCAAACTTCTAACTTAGAGTCATAATATAACAACAAACAAGAAGACGCACCTGCTTGGCAAAATGGCAGTGAATGGTGGTAGAACCAAATGGGTAGAAAGAAAAAAAAATCGGGTTCTCAGTAAACATGAAGGACACTGGTGATCACAACACGCGTTACAAGCGAAAAAAATATATAACTTTCCGGGGTAATAGCTGGTCGCATAAGGCGAACAGGTCAGCCCAGACTCCTCTCATTACGTGAAAAGTCTTTTTTCACAAAAAGTTAATTAAATTTTTTTTTTTTAGAAAAATTCTCTTTTATTACCCAAACCTTTACCAAAACTCCCAATTGTAAAATATATATAAAGATAATACATGGGATCCGCTCATGATGGAATTTCCTCCAACCAAGCAAACACGCAAACCTATAAACAGACTCAAAGACACAAAAACAAAGATAAAATAGAAAGATAAAAACCTATGAACCACTATCGAAGGATGGACCAATCGCAACTAATACAAACTCTACACTTAGGACTCACCCTAAGAACTATCCTCAACACTCCTCAAAACCTACGGGGGATCCTTAAGATCCACATCACCCCCGAAACTAACAAACTGGGCCCTTACGTACAAACTCATCCTACAACCTCTTGGCTTTTCTAGCTCATCAAACCTCTTCTTACTCGCCCTAAAACCCTGATGTGTTGGGGATTTGTAGTGAAACTTACATATCAATGAACCATCCCCACACTTAGGTTTTACCACATCCTCAGACCTAGATCTATCTTCCTCCTGCTTCTCTAATTGCGGTACTCCTAAGGAATCATCAACACATAAGACATTCTCACACCTCTAACTCAGCTTAGGTCTAGATTTTGAAACATCAATGACGACGGTTTCATCCCCCGCCCGAAGTGTTATCTTACTGTCAAAGACATCAATCAATGCCTTCGCGGTACATAAAAAAGGGTGTCCCAAAATAAGTGGAACTCTATCGTCAACTTCCATGTCGAGGACCACAAAATCCACGGGGAACACAAATTTATCTACCTTAACAAGCAAGTACTCTACGATGCCCCATGGATATTTAACAGACTTATTTGCTAATGTCAGTGTCATGCGCGTTGGGATAAGTTCACCCAAGCCTAGCTTCTCATACAAAGAATATGGCATAAAATTGATGCTAGCCCCTAGGTCGGCCAACGTGTGGTGCTGAACATTGCTACCAAATAAACACAGGATTGCAAAAATGCCCGGGTCCATCAATTTCTCCGGTAGCTTATTCAGAACCACCATAGAACAATCAATAATAAGTGGAACAGTCGACAGCTCTCCCAATTTATCCTTCCATGTCAGAAGGTCTTTTAGGAGCTTCGCATATTTAGGCATATGCTAGAGAGCCTCAATGAGCGGGAGATTGATCTTAAGTTGCTTAAACATGTCTAGGAAGTGGCCATATTCCTTACAGTACTTTTAATTCCTAATGCGGGCAGGGTAAGGAACATAGGCAGGATCAATCTTAGGACTCGGCCTAACATTTCGTGGCCTAACTACTGGCTTCTCAACCTAAAACTCACTGTTCGGTGCTGTACTTACTGGGCCTAGCCTAGATTGCACCATACTAGGAGCCTTTAACTCTATCTCTCTAATCACTGGTTCTTCCTCCTCCTCAACCGGTGCTCTAGGACTCTCTAACGTCCTACCAATACGCGTGTTGATTGCCTTAACGTGACCATTCGGGTTTGCCTGAGCACTACACGAAAACTGGCCCGGAGCCATAGAATCCAACCGCCTAGCAATATCACCAACGGTACGCTGAAGATCTAAGAATGCAGAGTGGTGATTTTTCAACAAGATGTCATGTTCTGCTAGAGTTTTATGTGTTTTGGCATCTTTAGCCACCAGTTGGGTTAAAACTTCTTCTATTTTACCCAAACCATTCCCACTATCCCCACCTGAATTTCTATAAGAGTTATTCTCCCCCTGGTATTGACCTCCTACAAAATCTACCTGCCCTTCCTGGTGAATCAATGG
The DNA here is from genome assembly GCA_028751855.1 of Ambrosia trifida. Classification (NCBI taxonomy): domain Eukaryota; kingdom Viridiplantae; phylum Streptophyta; class Magnoliopsida; order Asterales; family Asteraceae; genus Ambrosia; species Ambrosia trifida. Next base: position 146,955,490 of record CM054124.1, on the reverse strand, counting down.
GCATTCAGAAGTAACATGCCCACCCCTGCACATCTCACACTTTTCAGATTTCATTTTCAACTCCTTCACTTCCCTAGTCAGTGCGTCTAAAGCAACAACCACACTAGCATCCAATGTAACTTGGTGACCACCTCGTGCGGGTGATGTAGTACTAGGCGCGGGAGTAGAATTCCTGAGTAAGGCTCGCTGCACATGGTCTGTCTAGGCAAAACTTTCAAATAGGTCATTGCATTCGGCCACAGTTTTCTTACTCATCAGGTGGCCGCCTGCAGAAGTATCAAAATGGTACTTTGCCTCATAAGTTAAGTCATTGTAGAATTTCTCTACAAGGGCCCAATCAGTCAAACCATGCTGGGAGCACTTGCTAAGCAGGTTTTGAAACCTCTCCCATGCAAGATAATATGGCTCATCAGGTTCCATTCGGAATGAATGGATCAGATCGCGAAGTCGGGAAGCCTTGCTAGGTGGAAAGTATTTATTCAGAAAGGCTTGTTTAAGGGCATCCCAAGTAGTGAAAGTGTCAGTAGGGTGAGAGTCAAGCTAAGTGGCGGCTCGACCAGCAAGGGAAAATGGGAACAAATGGAGGAACTTAGCATCCTGGGTGGCACCCTGCAGCCTAAAAGTGGCTAGGATGCGAGTCAGGCGGGCAATGTGGGTCGGGGCATCCTTATCATCACGGCCGTGAAATTGACAATTGTTAGCAATGGCCGTCATGATGTAGGAGAGTATCTTCCAGGACCCCTCATTGTTGATGGTTGGGGCGGTAATAGGAGAGTTAACTCCAGTAAAACCTTAGGTGGATTGTTGGTGGACAGTGCGGCATTCGGCCATTTGGGGATGGGTAGGTGGTGGACTAAGTGGTCTAAATGGGATGGTAAACTCAGAATTAGATAAACTCGGGGAAGAAGCACTAACCTCAAGCTTGGACTCAAAATAAAATAAAAGAGAAATAAAATACAAATAACAAATAGCACAGATATTTCAGATAAGCTTAATCGAACCTAATTAACGCAATCGCCAAGAGTCCCCGGCAACGGCGCCAAAAACTTGATGTGCTCAAAGTGGTTTAATAAAAACTAACTAAATTAACCTAAACTAGACACTCTAAGTTTTAAATTTATAACCTATGACTCTTTAAACCTAAACCACACAACCGGCAAGTGTACCGGTGTTAGGACAAAGAGGATTGGTGAAACCACTTTTGTAAACCTTAGTCTAATTCACTTCTGTCATTTTTGGCTAAATATAGAAGTACTAAAGAGAAGACAAGAAACTGCTGATTAGAAGATATGAAGAAATGCTGAAGTTGCAGAAGTTCTGAAGACCAAACCAGACAAGTTCACTTCAGAAGTACTGAAGACAAAACTACTCTTCAGTAGTTGTCCTTCATCAGCACTTAGCAGAAGATATTTCCCACCGCCCTTTTGCATCAGTAGTTTGTTGTTTAATATTACTTTTAGCTTTATTTGTTTCTTTCAATGTTGCAACTTGTGCAACTTGTAACTGGACTTTCTGTGCTTGCTTTTTAGGCAAGATACATGCATGTAATCGTCTATAAATAGAAGGCTTCAACCTTCTATTTTAGACATTGATTTTCAACAGAAAAATCCTTCAAACACTCTCATTGTTATATTCCATTTCTGTATTTATTGTGAATCTCTCTAAGTATCTAATTCTCATTTACAACTTAGATTCATAATAAATACTTTGTCATTTATTTAGTTTCAAACATCAAGGGGGAGTTATAACTCTGCCTTTGCATAAAAAGTGTTGCTTTAACTTATAACATTCCGCTGTGCTTATAATCTGATTTACAAGGACTTGCTAAACACTTAAGTGTCAAGATAGCAAGTTCTTACTTAGCAAACAAGAGCAAACTGATCCAACAATTGGTATCAGAGCATTGGTTTATCTGATCACATATCAATCTAACAAATTGAGAATCAGACACAAAGCTCTTATTGATATTCAATAAAAAGATCAAAAGTTCACTTTTTATCAATATCCATCACTTAAAAGAGTCATCAGACAAATCTATACTCTTTAAAAATGGATCCACATAATACTGGTTCTGCCACCAAACCTGCCATGCTTGTGAGAAATGAGTACAATATATGGCAGAAAAGAATGGCACATACCTTGTCACAAACCAACACTGGTTGTTGGAGATCTGTGATATATGGTCCACACAAACCAGTAAACATAAACCTTGAAACTAAAGAAGGGATTCCTAAGGATCCCAAAGACTATACAGATGAAGATTTCCTAAAACTTGAGCTAGATGCTAAGGCATTCTCTATGTTGGCAATGGCTCTCCCAAATGAAATATACTCTGGCCTTTTACATTGTGAAAGTGCCAAAGAACTTTGGGACTGTCTTAAAGAACAGTTTGGAGGAACTGAAGAGGTGATTGCCAACACCAGAGAAATTTTGGCTCAACAATATGAAACATTTGCTTATATTAATGGGGAGACTTTGACACAACAATTTGAAAGATTCTCCTCATTAATCTCTGAGCTAAAGTTAAATGGTCAGACCTATACAACAGTATCTATGTTACATAGATTTTTAAGGTCTCTACCTGACAAATGGGAAACTTACTCCATTGTCTTAAGATCCTCACCAGATTTTAGCTCCCTCACTCTTACAAAACTCCATGGGAGATTACTCACTTTTGAGAGAGAAATCGATCAAAAGAAGAAATTACAAACTTCTGGTAAAACTGCTGATGACTACCTACCAGGTAGTACAGCACTTTTGGGACAAGATTCACCAACTTGTTCCTATGGATCTTATGACAATATTGACATAACCACTGGGATCTCATCAGAAAGATCTTTCCCTAGTTATGACAATGATGACCAAAGTCAAACTGCTGATAATCTATGTTTTATCATGGATGATTTGAAAAATTTTAGCAGTGATGACTTGGAAGAAATGGACATACTACACCAACTGGCCATGCTAAGCATTAAAACTAACAAGTTTTATAAAAGGTCAGGAAGGAAATTTCCAGGATTGACCAGTAATACAAAAATTGGTTTTGACAAATCTAAACTGAGATGTCACAAGTGTCAGAAGTTGGGACACTTTGCTAGAGAGTGTAGAAGCTCTAGCTTTAACCAATCACAATCTGGAAATAACTATAACCCCAATTATAATAGGAACAATGGAACTCAAGGGAGTGCTCATTTTGTACAGGCACAAGCTCCTCAACAGCAATATATGCCTCAAGTACAATATGTTCAAGTGCCTGCTCAACAGATGCAGAGCCAACAATCAATCCCTCCCTTTCCAGCTGCTCAACTTCCTCCACAGCCTCAACAACCCCCTCAACAAAGCCTCTTTACCTCGGGGTATGTTGACTGGAGCAGTCTCCCTTATGACACCACAGAGTGTAATCCTGATGCAGACAACAAAGTGTTTGACATCAACTGGGGAGAACCAGACAATGGCAGAAAGAACTTTGCCTTAATGGCATTTGAAGGCTGTACCTCAAAATCTGCATTGTCTTAGGTATCAAAAGAATCTTTGACAAAACTTTGTTCAAACTCTTGCAAAGAAACTTTTTCTCTCATAAGAGAGACAAACGTGCACCTACAAGGCAAAGCCAATGATTTAGAAAGAAAATACACACAGATAAAATGTGATTTAGAAAGAAAACTGTGTGCTAAAACAAAAGAGGTTTCTAAATTAACTGACTCTGCCATTGAAACCCAAGCACAAATCAAAATGATGCTAAATGACCTGGGAGATGTCAGACAAGAGCTTGCTGACACCAGGATCACTTGTGAAAAATGGGTTGAATCTTGTAGGGGGTATCAACTACTGCTAAACAAACAAAGTGCTTCAAATGTGAAGTTTGGCATAGGATACCATCATGTTGAAACACCAACAGATTTTTCTCCCAAAACTACTGAAGATGGGAGAAGAATTGTTTCAAATGAAACTTCTGAAGGGAAAGATTGCACATCTTTCCATGAAAACTTTCTAAACAGAAATCCTGGCATTTTTAAAGAAAGTACTTCAGAAGTATTTACAAAAACTGACAACAAGCCATCAGTAGTTTCATCTACTTCAGGAGTTGAGACCCTGAAAACTACTGATGAGCAAAATCTTTTCACAACTGTCAGAAATTTGCCTTCTGATCAAAAACTTAAGGCAAAAGAATGTGAAATTTGTGGCCTGTTCAACCACAAAACTGAATTTTGTAGATACAGAAAAGGAATTCAGTTCAATCAAAAATTTAAACAACAGGTTGTGGGAAATCAAATCAGAAATGATTATGAAAAAGTCTTTAAACCCAAGAAACAACAACCTGAAAACACCTTTTCTCAGAAAAAGATAAAATCTCAACCAAAATCTTTTTCTCAAAATTCCTTGTCAGTAGTTAGACCAGAATCATCAGCAGTTTCACAAACTGCTGAGATTCAAAATCTAAAGAACATGGTAGAACTACTGATGACCAAGGTTGATGGTGGTCCTAAAAAGGATACCACCATAGTTCTTCATGAAAAATCCATTGCCAAAAAGACATGGATTTCTCAACCTGGTCAAGAACAAACTGTAACTGTTCTCAAGAGCAAACCCAAAGCCAAACAGGCTTGGGTTTCCAAATCTAACTAATTTGCTTTTATGTGCAGAGAGTTTCCAGGGGCTTAAACAGCATATGGTATGTTGATAGTGGAGGCTCTATGCACATGACTGGATGCAGATACCTGATAAACAACTTTATCAGCCAAAGAGAAGGATCTGTGTCCTTTGGGAACAATGCTAAAGGGATATGTGCTAGGACATGGCAATGTCTCCTCTGGCAAAATACAGTTTGACAAGGTCAATCTGGTGGAAAATCTTGAATACAACTTGCTGAGCGTGTCACAAATGTGTGATAAAGGATATTCTTCCTTTTTCACAAAGACAGCTTGCAAGATCATCTCACCAGAAGGCCAGAAGTTGATTGAGAAGATAATAGAAGATCATACTTTGCTGATTGCCAAAAGATGTGGCAATGTCTATGCAGTGGACATTGAGAAAGACAAAGTATTGAACAACACTGCCTGTTTCTTCTCAAGGGCATCAACTTCAGAAACAGATCTCTGGCACAGGAGACTTGGCCATGTGAACTTTAAAACCATAAATAAAGTCACAAAAATGGGCTTGGTCAGAGGTCTACCTTTGAAAGTATACCAGTGTCAAGAACACTGTGTATCCTGTTTAAAGGGAAAACAGCATAAGTCCTCCTATAAGTCTATTGAAGAATCAAAAACAACTGCTTGTCTTCAACTACTCCATATGGACTTATTTGGGCCTGTCAAGATTATGAGCCTTGGTAAAAAGAAGTACTGCTTAGTCATCATTGATGACTACTCAAGATTCACATGGGTATTCTTCTTATTTTCCAAGGATGAGGCTGCTGAAATCATCAAGTTCTTCATTCTACAAGTAGAGAAACAATATTCTCTATCTGTCAAAACCATTAGAAGTGACAATGGGACAGAGTTCAGGAACAAAACTCTGGATGAATTCTGTTTGTCTAAAGGGATTATTAGACAATACAGTGTTCCCAGAACTCCTGAACAAAATGGTGTAGTAGAAAGGAAGAACAGAACACTGATAGAAGGAGCAAGAACAATGTTAGCTGATTCTGGACTGCCATTGTACTTTTGGGCAGAAGCAGTTAACACAGCATGTTATGTTCAGAATAGAGTTCTTGTGGTCAAGAGACATTCCAAAACTGCCTATGAAGTTCTTCATGGCATGAAGCCCCTTATCTCCTTTTTCAGGGCTTTTGGATGTCAATGTTTCATCTTGAACATCAAGGAATCTATCTCAAAGTTTGCTGCCAAAGTTGACTCAGGTTACTTTCTTGGTTACTCTTCAACTAGAAAAGCCTACAAGGTTTTTAATTCTCACACCAAGATAGTAGAAGAAACATTGAATGTCAAGTTCAATGAGTCAAAGCACACTCTTATTCCAGCACATCCTGCTGAACTCTTTGACCTTGACAACTTTCACTTTGGACCTGAAAAGGCTGTTACTTCTTCCAAACCTACTTATTATGGTGATCAAAGGTTTGAAGATGAGGATCCTGCACCATGGACTCCTCAAACAATCATTAAGTCAACTACAACACCATCAGAAGTTTTTCAAACTTCTGATCAAACAAATACTGATGGCCAAACTCAAACATCTGCTTCAGCACCTGCAACTACTGAAGAAGCTGCAACTGCTGAACCAGATATCATAGACCTCAGTAGTTTGTTTGAAGAACCAGAGCCACCTACACCTGTCAGTGGTTTACAACAACTGATTGAACACAGAGATCATCCACTTGATCAAATCATGGGTGATATAGCTACAGGTGTTTTGACCAGAAACCAGCTCTCCAACTTTTGCCTATTCTCAGCCTTTATTTCACAGTTGGAACCAAAGAAGTACCAGGAAGCCCTCAAAGACAATAATTGGGTGCAAGCTATGCAAGATGAACTACTACAGTTCAACAAGCAACAGGTCTGGGAAATCTGTCCCTTACCTCAAAACAAGCAACCAATTGGTATAAGATGGGTTTTCAGGAACAAACAAGATGAAGCTGGTATGATAATCAAGAACAAGGCAAGACTGGTAGTTCAAGGGTACTCTCAAGAAGAGGGAATTGACTATGATGAAACCTTTGCTCCAGTTGCAAGGCTTGAGGCCATCAGGTTATTTCTGGCCTATGCCATTTCCAACAAAATAAAAGTTTATCAAATGGATGTGAAAAGTGCATTTTTATATGGTAAAATCAAGGAGGAGGTGTATGTCTGTCAGCCACCTGGGTTTGAGGATCCTTCTCATCCTGAGTGGGTGTACAGACTGGATAAAGCTCTATATGGGCTCAAACAGGCTCCAAGAGCCTGGTATGATACACTCTCCACCTTTTTACTCAAAAATAACTTTACAAGAGGTGCCATTGATAAAACACTTTTCATTAAACATGTTGGAAATCATGTCTTACTTGTTCAAATTTATGTTGATGATATCATCTTTGGTTCAACAAACACAAAACTGTGTGATGATTTTAAGAAACTCATGCAATCAAAATTTGAGATGAGTACCATGGGAGAACTGCAGTACTTTCTAGGACTGCAGATCAAACAACAAACAAATGGAACTTTTATACATCAATCAAAATATGTTAAAGAATTATTGAACAAATTTTCTTTAATTGACTGTAAATCATGTTCCACTCCCATGACACCTATCACACAAGTTGAACCAGATGATCAAGGAAAACAGGTTGATCAAACCATGTACAGATGCATGATAGGTTCCCTTTTATACTTAACTGCTTCTAGACCAGATATTATGTTCTCAACATGTGTCTGTGCTAGATATCAATCAGCACCAAGGGAATCACACCTTATTGCAGTCAAAAGAATTTTTAGATATCTGAAAGGAACTCCAACGCTGGGAATCTGGTATCCTGCTTCAAGCAATACCAAGTTATCAGCATTTTCAGATAGTGACTATGCAGGGTGTAAGATGACAAGAAAGTCAACATCTGGTGGTTGTCAATTCCTGGGGAACTGTCTAGTGTCATGGCAATCAAAGAAGCAAACATCTGTTGCAACTTCAACTGCTGAAGCTGAATACATTGCAGCTGCAAGTTGTACATCACAGATACAATGGCTCCAATATCAACTTCTTGATTATGGAATCAAAGAGACCAAGACACCTTTGTTTGTAGACAGCAAATCTGCCATTAGCATCATTCAAAATCCGGTACAGTTCTCAAAAACTAAACATATTGAGATCAGGTACCATTTCATAAGAGATTGCTATGAAAAAGGCAAGATTGAGGTGAAGCATGTAGCAACAGCTAATCAGATAGCTGACATCTTCACTAAGCCCCTTGACACATCAACATTTCAGAAGTTAGTTTCCATGCTTGGAATGCTAAATTTGTAAGTGTTTATTTTATTTTTTTTTTGCATATCAGTTAGAATCCAAGTTAACACTTGATTCTACCCAACTCTACAGCAAACTTCTACATCAATCACTACTGTTATGCATCAAAATTTTTCTTTTTCCTTTTTCCATCCTTGATTCCATCCTGTTTACCATGGTGGAATCAAAATGAAAATTTTTTTTTCCTTTTTCCACCCCTGATTCCATCCTGTTTACCTTGGTGGATTTCAGGTTAACCTTTTCCATCTTTTTTTCTGGTTTTCACTTACAAATAACAAAAGTCTGCAACAAAACTTCTGAAAAACAAAGTACTGATTAAACAAAAATCAGTATGAGAGAAAGTACTGATGAAAAAAAAATCATCAGTATGGGATAAGTTTCTGAAAAAGTGTGTAACTTCTGATAAAATAACCTTCAGAAGTTGTGAATAAAGTATTTATAAAAACATTTCTCATCAGATGTTAAAACTGCTGAAGAGAAAATGGGAACTACTGATGAAGTAATCCTTCATCAGCAGTTTAAGTCAAAAGGGCAAATCTGACTTTTCCCATCATCAGAGGTTTGACCTAATAAGTTTAAAACCTCTGATAAAGAGATTTTTAACCAAAGGCGGTTTTAAAACTTCTAATAAAGAAGATTCAAGCGGTTAAAACTTCTAATAAATACCTTTTTCACACACTTATCCTTTTAAACTCACAAAATATCCCTCCTTCTCTCTCAAAACTCTCTCAAAACCTATACCTGAAAATTCACTGTTCGATTAAACACCCAAACCACAATGGCTCTAGTTCTAAAACAGGGACACAATCAAAGAGCTTTTCTTGAAAAACAAGAAGGCTGGTCCCAATACGATGAGATCATTGATCTTGTCGTCAAATACCAATACTTTACTGCTCTCACAATTAACCCACCAATTCATACTGAAACTCTGAATGAGTTCTGGGCAAATGCTGAGACGGTTACAATGGGTGGTGAGGTCATTTCCCTCAACTCAAAGATAAAAGGGAAACAACTGACCATCACACCGGCCACACTAGCAACAAGACTGGGTCTGGATGATGTAGCTGCCCCTGACCATGTTGCTAACAAAGATATTCATCTAACCATGACTGAGTGTGGTTATCAAGGTACTCTCTCCCATGCAACAATATTCAAAAAATATTTTGAACCAAAATACAAACTTTTGTTTCATTATATAATTATGTGTTTGAGTCCAAAAACAGGGTCATATGACCAGATGCCCTCCACTTTTCAACCAATATTTCATTCCATTGTGAATGAAACCAAATTCAGGGCATCAAAACTGTTTTTCCATGAGTTGGTGTTACATCACAATAATACCAAGAAAAAGTTTTTGTTGTACCCAAGGTTCATTATGCAATGCATAATAGGGGAACTGGGTAATGAGGTGCTTGTGGGAAAAATTTCAACTTTAAACCCTTTAACATCACAAGCATACTCAAGACTTAACAAACCGGCTGCCTGGCCAGAAGATGATCAGGGAGAACAACAACAAGTCCCCCTGAAGCCCACATCTTCCACACCCACACCACCAAAAGCCAAAAAGCCCAAGCCAACAAAAACTGTAACCCACCAACCCAAAAGAAAAGCTGTTCAGGAGGTTGAGATGCCTGAACATGCTCTTGAGCATTCTGCTCTTCAAATTGTTGAGACTGAAACACCCTCTCAGTCTCATCCATCTCAAACCCCACCAAGAGCACCCATATCTGTTCATTTCAAAAGAAAAAGACTTAGAAAAACATATCAAACACACTCTTCTTTTGAAACTGCTGAACAACAAACTATTGCCCAAACTACTGAACCATCCCCACAAATTTCTGAACAAGAGGCAATAGAAATTGCCAAACTTCTCTCTGGGCTAAGAGAGAATGTCCCATCTGATCATGTCAGTCCCCATCAACCACAACAAACAGGGGACATAACTACTACATTAGACATGGATGTGGACATCACTAGCCCTATCCCAAGAGATGAGGGTGGACCAGAGTCTTTAAGCCCAATTTTAGAGACTCTTGGGGCATCTGAGGCTGCTACTACTCAGTTACCACCCAGTGGTGGATCTGAGGACAGAAGTAACATAGCTAAGACCTCAGATGTGGCAACTACTGATGAAGGCTTAATGCCTGAAGTAGGAAATCCTCAGTACCAAGAAACAGAGGTTCATGAGAGAACTGAGTTGGGCTCAGCTCATGATTTAACTGAGACAGTCCTCACTGAGGGCAACATCAGGGATACAGATGATTCCATTAATTTGGATGATGTTTCAAAAACTCCAACTACTGAATTGACGGCACTTTCTGAAGGTCCTGCTGCAAAGGTATCCAGGCTCAAGAAGCCAGTCACCTCTGCACAGGTTAAAGTCCACTCAATCCCTAAAACCCCTAGAGTGGCATCCTCTGTACAACATGAGGATCTCCCAAAAACACCCCCTTCACAGCAAATGCCTACCCAATTCCCTGGGCAAACAAGCATAGACCTGAACCAGCTATGCAGCCCAGAGGGTCCCCTGTACCACATGATGAATACACTCATCAGAAATCACTTCCAAACATATACAGCTGACTTGGAGCTGTCAATCAAGAACCAATTTGGAGTGATCAAGACCAAGATGAACGATCTGTCAAACAAAATAGACTTCAACAGCCAACAGATTGCTCATCTTCAAGGACACTTCTCCCAACCCTCTGCTTCAAGGGTTATAATTGATGAATCCAAAAAGGGGGAGAAGATCAGGGAACCTAAGGAGTCATTCCAAGCCAGAGTAAAGGCACGAGTGGCACTCCTTGAAAGAGATCAGAAAGATCAGGCCAGGAAAGAAAAATTGGCCAAACAGTTTGGTGTCTCTATTGAAGAAATTGAAGCTGCTGAGAAAGAAGATGAGACCCAAAGTTCTGATGATTCCCTAAGGTGTAATGAAGAAACTTCTGATGACCAAACTTCTGATGAAGAATCAGAAAGTACTGAAGACAATCCTTCAGTAGCTGACAAACCATCAGCAGTTGTCAGCACATCAGAAGTTAACACTTCCCAACCTCAAACAACTGAACCTTCCAGAACCACTGCTCCCATTCAACCAACATCTGATCCCATCAGGCCTACATCTGTTACAACAATGACTGTATTAAACCCTTCTCCCATCTCTCATTCAGCTGAACTATTAGAGAAGAGTTTAATTGCAGCCAACAAGAAGGCCAGAGAAGATCAGATTTGGAAATCTCTGGAAGAAAGGGATGATTTGGACTTAAGCCATGAAGAAAAACTTCAGGCTTATGCAGCTGAACTACAAAGGCAGGCTAGCCTTGATGAGATTGCTGAACAGGATAAAAGACAACAACTGGTGTCTTATATTACCAAGAACAGCAAGACTAAAGCCTTTACACTCAAAGGACTCTCTATGCAAGAGCTGACAAGAAGAGCACAACTGCTTGCAGAGAAAATGGCCACAAGCAAAGATGGAAAGGCTAAGAGAGCCCAGATAATAGAAGAGCTAGTAGCAGAAGGATATGGTTCAAAAGCCTCTGTATCCAGATGGAAAGAAGAAAGACTGATGGATACATATAGAAAATATTTGGCTGCCAAGGCTGCAAATCCTGAGAAGTTTCAAACTGCTGATCCTTCAAGATCAGTAGTTAGAACTTCTGGTGTATCTAGAAGATCTGCTGCTCAGAAGAAGAAGGCAGAGGACAATGTCAAAACTGATTTCAAAATGGTACTACTTGAGGGAAGCTCAATAGTCCATTCAGATTTTGACATTGAGGAGAAACCTCTGTTAACACAGTTCAGGGATCCTTCCACTTTTGCTTATCAAATACAAAAGACAATCACAGAAAAGCTGCATACCAAAGTAGTGACTGAACACCATCTCCCAACTGTTCAGATGCCTGGTATGCAACAACATCAACAAGGAAGAGAATCCCACCTGAGGCTATCTGAAACTGAAGACATCCAGCACTCAGGACCATCAACCCAAGGGACAAGTCTGGCTCCCTATTCTTCTGACTTTAACAAGTCAAAGATCCCTATCATCAGATGGTCACTTACTGATAACAACTCAGTACTGTTGACAAGAAGAGACTTCTCAAGCAGGGCTTACAAGAAGATCAGTGATCTGAAGAAACTGTCAACACAAGACCTGCTCACAATTCAACATCTAGAACCACAGAGAGGATCTCTGTCTGATGATCTGTACAACCAGCTCAAGAACACCATGTACAAAGAGATATGGAAGATTGTTCAAGACAGAAGAAACACATAAGGAATTAGTAAGGTTTTGGCTTCATCAATCCAGGGGGAGATTGTTAGGACAAAGAGGATTGGTGAAACCACTTTTGTAAACCTTAGTCTAATTCACTTCTGTCATTTTTGGCTAAATATAGAAGTACTAAAGAGAAGACAAGAAACTGCTGATTAGAAGATATGAAGAAATGCTGAAGTTGCAGAAGTTCTGAAGACCAAACCAGACAAGTTCACTTCAGAAGTACTGAAGACAAAACTACTCTTCAGTAGTTGTCCTTCATCAGCACTTAGCAGAAGATATTTCCCACCGCCCTTTTGCATCAGTAGTTTGTTGTTTAATATTACTTTTAGCTTTATTTGTTTCTTTCAATGTTGCAACTTGTGCAACTTGTAACTGGACTTTCTGTGCTTGCTTTTTAGGCAAGATACATGCATGTAATCGTCTATAAATAGAAGGCTTCAACCTTCTATTTTAGACATTGATTTTCAACAGAAAAATCCTTCAAACACTCTCATTGTTATATTCCATTTCTGTATTTATTGTGAATCTCTCTAAGTATCTAATTCTCATTTACAACTTAGATTCATAATAAATACTTTGTCATTTATTTAGTTTCAAACATCAAGGGGGAGTTATAACTCTGCCTTTGCATAAAAAGTGTTGCTTTAACTTATAACATTCCGCTGTGCTTATAATCTGATTTACAAGGACTTGCTAAACACTTAAGTGTCAAGATAGCAAGTTCTTACTTAGCAAACAAGAGCAAACTGATCCAACAACCGGTCAGTGCAGTACAGCTAAAGTAAGTCCGAATATCGAACCCACGAGACTCTACTGGAAAACATAAACTAGACTCGATTACTTATCCTAAATACTAACTTAATAATGTTTTGTTGCTTAAAGGGGGGGGGTGGGGTTTCTAACAAACTAATAAAAATAAATAAAATAAAACTAAAATAACTTAAAACACAGGATGGAGACTGGAATTCGGATCAGATAATGGGAAGGCACTGCCTAAGCTAGAATCCTACACATGAATGATAAGTTTCTAATGGTTAGGGAACTGGTGTGGAACCTGGATCTTAAAATACTAAACATCAAGAATAAACTAGACACCCTCGACCCTTCTCAAGGGGAAACCCTAGAATACTGTTGTGCTGTTAAACCACCGGTTGAGAGGTTACCCTCACAGGCTTATTTACTCAAATCTTAAAGTACCCGCTAGACGGTCTACCTCACAGCGCAAAAGTCACAATACACTCGAAAGTGCAAGGGGTAACTACAATATTTCTGATAAGACTTGGCCTACAAGGAATGCTAGGGAAACTAGGAAGATCTTCTCACAAATCTTCTAGACCTAGCAATTTAACAACCTAGACAGACCAACAATCTCGCTTACAACTATTGAGAATTGGTAGAACACTTAGAATTACCTAACTAACAATTACAACTCCTATGGATAACCTGCAGAAACTAACCATAAACTAACTGCTAACACACAGTCTGCAACATAACCCGCATTCATATAAGAAAGACATTCACAAAAACGCAAGTGAAGTTAATAAAAGTTATTTAAATAAAACTAAATATGCATATACATCAAACCAGAAAATAAATGGTTCTTTACTTTAAAATTCATCACAACCAAAAGTTCCAAAACCAAAAGAAAATAAATCCAACAAGTGCAATCATCTTTAACCTAGGTAGTGAAAAAGGTTTAGCCTCTAAAAGTCTTGATAAAATCAAAATAATAAAAGCAAGACAAATTCATGGTGTTCACAATGGGTTTGAATAGATTAATAATAAATAATTGAATTAGAACCGACCCGTGTTCGCACCTATACTTCACCCTTGATCCGCAACTGCTCTTCCAATATGTTTCTGTATCGACTCCTTCAAAATTAAAAGTTCTCCGCTATAATGCTCTCTGCTGTAATGTTTTGTCGATCTCCCGTCAGTTGATGTTGGCTCCTCCTTTTGTAATAATGTTGAGCCCTAAATATCTTTTGTTGGGCCTTGGGTCTTGACAGACCTCTAGGTCACACATCACAATTCTTTTTTTTATTTCTTTATTATAATTATTAAACTTATTAATATTAGTTTATTATTATTATATATAGTATTATAACTTCGTGCTCTCGACTCAGGTGTTCTTGACTTGATCAAAGTTGCTCGTTTACACTCTAACGTCCATGAACACTTACCACAATATAAAATAAAATAGATAAACACTAAAAAAGACATAAACAAATAAAAATTTATAAAGACTTAAATAAATAAAATAGACCGGTACAAGCATAAAACTAATAAAAACACTATTTAAACGACTCGAAAGCTATACAAACTTTACACTGGAAATAAATGTATTTTGCAATACATCAATTATAATGTTGTAAATATGAAAATAATTTTTATAAAATTATTTTCTTAATTATTGAATATATAGTATACTAATATTTATTTGTCAAAATATAGTATTAATGTCTAAAAATATATTAAAATTCATAAACTTTCAAATTAAAAACTATATCTTTGTTTTAAATGAACAACAATAATTTATGTAAAAATAGTGAAAATGGATTTATTATGAATTACCTATGATTAAAATAGCAAAAATTAATTAAAAATATTAAATAATCGTTTTTCTGAAATTAAAATTTATTTCTGGAACATTTACTAATTTATAAGTTTAAAATAATTTTTGTGAAATTTTATAAAACTGTTTAGATATTTTTATAGAATTTTTAATTTATAAATGAATAAATTTGTAATTTATTTTATATATAATAAATAAATGCTTTTTGAAAAACTAAAAATTGTATGATAATCTTTACCATCATAACAGCATAAAATAATTTTTATAGAATTTAATAACAACTTTTAGTATTTAAAAACTATTTTAAAAGATTATTAGGTTAAATATAAAGATAAAGGTTGTATAAAAAAATGTTCTTGTTGCCAAGAATCGAACCCGTGTCTGACACGGGTTGAGGGTGTTAAATCACAATCCCAGACCAGTTGGTCTAGACCCTGAGAACGTTTATAATCGATTCCAATTAATTATAAAGACCCTTTAGCTTTAATCATTAATTGTTAGAAAAAAATGTGTATGGATGGGATTCGAACCCCTGTCCACAGCCAGTTCCCACGTTTTAAACAAGATGGTATTACCAACTGATCTGTGGATCAGTTGGTGATTAATTATGATTTGAAATAAACTTAAACGATAACACGGTAGTGTCATCTTCCCCAAATCAGGCTTCGAGCCCTAGTTTTCTAACTGATTCAAATAGCAACCAATAGCCACGGAATCTATAGGGCTATTGATTTGGACGCTAACGAAGAAGAAAAAAAAGGGTTTAATTAGAACTTACAGAGGGTATTGCTACGCGATTGAACCAGTCAAAAGAAAAGTAAAAAACGTGACGAATCAGCTTATAATTGAGGGGTTTACAGAAATTGAAGGTAGGGATAAATGTTTCGGTGAGTTTAGGTTGTAGAACAGGGTTCAATTTATATTGAAACGTATGGATTGCACGAATGGAATGATTGACCCATTCCATATAAACACACTCGTAATTGGCCTATATTTGGTATGTTTTAAACAATTTTTAGCGTGGAGAATACGCATACAACCTGTCCAAGACATTCCTTACATAAATACAAATAAAAAACTTAGGATCTTAGTCTAATTGGAAAGATTGATTCACAGTTTGACTTTCAGTTGTCAACTGGGTAATTAAGGAATGTGTTCAATTTTATACGCGTAGGATATGTTCACCAAAAAGAAGTGTGGCTCAGTTGGTTTGTGGGTTTGTGTTAAATCATTGACCCGGTGATGAACGCGGGTTCGAGTCCCGGTCCCGGTCCACACAACTATTTTTTTGGCATTTTTTACATATAATTTATAATATTAGGTATATATTATGGTCACGCAAGGTTATAAATATTACGTAAAATTTTTAAGACACAATAAAACACCGAGATCCAAAGATTTTATTAGGTAAAAGATAGTACAAGAATAATAAGAATACAAAATGTTACAGTCTCCCCTACTTTTAGGAACTTCGTCCCGAAGTTGGAGTTGGAGAGTCTGCTGGAAAAAGGTGTGGGTATTTAGACTTCATCTGGTCTTTGGGTTCCCAAGTGAACTCTGGACCTCGTTTAGATTCCCAACGAACTTTGACAATCGGGATGAGACTGCGCTTAAGTCTATTGACTCCAGTGTCCATGATTTCAACAGGTTTCTCAATAATGTGCATAGTTTCATCGATTGGCACATCTTCAAGAGGGACATGGAGATCTGCTAAGCATTTCTTCAGATTCGAAACATGAAAAGTTGGGTGAACATTACTTAGCTCAGGTGGGAGATCAAGTTTGTAGGCCACTTTTCCAATCCTATCAAGCACTTTGAATGTACCCACATAACGTGGAGCTAGTTTTCCCTTTCTCCCGAAGCAAATCACTCCCTTCCAAGGAGATACCTTAAGAAGTACACAGTCCCCGACTTGAAATTCTAAGGGCTTTCAACGTTTATCAGCATAACACTTCTGTCGACTTCTAGCCTTAAGAAGATTAACTTGGATTAGTTGAATCTTGTCTGTAGTTTCCTGGATCAGTTCAGGACCAGTGATCTGGGCTTCACCAATCTCAGCCCAACAGACAGGTGAACGACACTTACGACCATATAGTGATTCGAAAGGATCCATGTAAATACTGGCATGGTAACTATTGTTGTATGAAAACTCGACCAAGGGAAGATGAGAATCCCATGCGCCACCAAAATCGATGACACAAGCCCTGAGCATATCCTCAAGAGTCTGGATGGTTCGTTCAGTCTGACCATCTGTTTGAGGGTGATAAGCTATGCTCAGGTTTAAGTTGGTACCCAAAGCGTCTTGTAAAGAATCCCAAAAACGAGAGGTGAAACGACCATCACGATCAGAAATGATGTCCAAAGGTATACCATGGCGATATACGATTTCACTCATGTACAACCTTGCTAACCTTTCCACAGAATATTTCTCACGAATTGGTAAGAAATGGGCCACTTGGTCAAGCGATCAATGATTACCCAAATGCTGTCATAACATTTGGGTGTACGAGGGAGTTTAGTGATAAAGTCCATTGCTATGCTTTCCTATTTTCATACAGGTTTTTCTGGTTGTTCAAGCATACCAGAGGGTTGTTGATGTTAAGCCTTGACCTTGGAACAGGTGAGACATTTTGCTACAAAAAGAGCAATATCTTTCTTCATAACAGGCCACCAATACGAATACCAAAGATCTTGGTACATTTTATCAGCACCGGGATGAATAGAGTAACGAGACTTATGAGCCTCGTTTATAAGGAAGGTGCGAAGATCATCGCGGTTAGGAACCCAAATTCGATTGAGAAAATAAAGTAGACCATCAGGTTTGGTTTTAAGTTGATTCTCAGCACCTCAAGACATTTCCTCGTACATGTTTCCTTGGGTGGCTGAGGTATGTTAAGCCTGGAGAATACGATCCTGGAGATAAGTACGAACCCTTGCACAATGAAGTTTGACGCGTTCTTTAAGACTAAGTGCGTGTGCTACAACGTTTACTTTGCTAGGATGGTAGCGAATCTCGCAATCATAGTCGTTAAGTAACTCAACACAATGTCGTTGCCTCATGTTAAGATCCTTCTGGTTGAAGATGTGTTGGAGACTTTTGTGATCTGTGAAAACCACACATCTGGTGCCATAAAGGTAGTGTCTTCAAATCTTGAGAGCAAAGACGACTGCACCCAATTCAAGATCATGGGTGGTATAATTCTTTTCGTGGATCTTGAGTTGTCTGGACGCATAAGCAATAACCTTGCCCTGTTGCATAAGAACAGAACCAAGATCTTGATTTGATGCATCATAATAGACCACGAAATCATCATTACCATCAGGTAGGGACAAGATAGGAGCTTCACATAGTTTCTGCTTAAGAGTCTCGAATGCTTCCTCTTGTTTTGGTCCCCACTCATAAGGTTTACCCTTGTGAGTTAAGGCAGTGAGAGGAACAACGATCTTGGAGAAATTAGCAATGAATCGATGATAATAACCAGCTAGCCCAAGAAAGGAACGAACTTCTGTTGGAGTTTTAGGAGCACTCCAATTTTTGACAGCTTCGATCTTTGCGGGATCAACATGAATTCCGTTCTCATTGATGACGTGACCCAAAAATTGAACTTCCTTAAGCCAAAATTCACATTTTGAGAACTTGGCATACATTTTTTCCTTCTTTAGGAGATCCAAGATTAAGCGAAGATGTTGTTCGTGATCGGATTTTGATTTGGAATAAACCAAAATGTCGTCAATGAAGACGGTCACGAACTTGTCAAGATAGGGCTTACAAACCCGATTCATTAGATCCATAAACATTGCGGGAGCGTTGGTCAATCCAAACGGCATGACCATGAATTCGTAATGACCATAAGTGTACGAAAGGCCGTTTTGGGAATGTCTTCCTCATGTACACTAAGCTGATGATAACCAGAACGAAGATCAATATTCGAGAAATGAGTTGCTCCTTGAAGCTGGTCGAAAAGATCATCAATTCTAGGTAAAGGATAGCGATTCTTGATGGTAAGTTTATTAAGCTCACGATAATCGATACACATTCTGAGAATCCATCTTTCTTCTTGAAGAATAACACATGGGTCCCCAAGGAGAAGAACTGGGGCGGATGAAACCCTTATCTGAGAGTTCCTGGAGTTGACTGGCAAGCTCTTACATCTCAGAGGGTGCAAGATGATAAGGAGATTTAGCAATTGGATTTGCACCAGGTACAAGATTGATTCTAAATTCAACTTAACGTGCAGGAGGTAAACCAGGTAGATCTTCTAGGAAGACTTCAGGAAAATCCCGAATGATTGGAATATCTTGCATACTCTTGCCATTGTCTTTCTTTTCTATCAAATTAGCCAAGAAAGCCATATATCCCTTTCGTAAGTATTTTTGAGCAGTCGTGCAAGACATGAGATTAAGTTCGCCACAAGGTTTCTCGCCATAAATCTTCAACACGTCACCAGATTCAAGAGGAATACGAATAACTTTCTCAAAGCATAAAATTTCAGCACGATGGGTTGACAACCAATCCATGCCTACTATGACATCGAAGCCTCCAAGATGCATAGGAATGAGATAAATAGGGAAAGTATGGTCATCAAGGTTCAACACACAGTTTCGTATAACAGAATTGATCGAGATAGATTTCCCGTTAGTTACTTCTACCACTAGTGGTTCCTCTAGGTTAGTTTGAGGCATGTTAAGTAGGGGTTCAAATTTAAGTGACACAAACGATTTATCAGCACCCGAATCAAATAGTATAGAAGCATAGTGGTTATTAAAAAGAAACGTACAATTAACCACTTCATTGTTGTTGCGGGCTTGATTAGCATTGATGTTGTAGATGCGACCACGAGCACCTTGGTTTTGATTCTGGTTACGGTTTTGGTTATGGTTCTGGTTCCACGATTAGAGAACGTATCCCTATAATGATCTGGAATACCACACTCATAACACTGACCACGAGCAAGCCTACCATTTTGAACATTGGGAGCTGGAGTATTCCTTGCAGGGTTATTTTGAGCAGCAGGGGCTTGGCAAGTGTTAGCAAAGTGGCCATATCGCTTACAATTAGTGCATTGGCGACATGGTCTGTTAGCAGCATAGTGATACTGGTAGGTGTTACACAGAGGGTGGTTCCCAACATAAGGTTTCTTGGTTGGGGTTTGCACCACTGGTGGGGTGGTGGCAACCATGGTGTAGTTCTTAGCCTTGCGTTTCCTGTTGGTTGAGGGCTCAGACTTAACCTCGATAGCAGGTTGAGGAGTATCCTTCACAACAGCATTCTTTGTATTCTTGCGAAAAAGGGTACCATTTTTCACATGGTTATTAGTCAGAGTAGCTGCTATGCGTTTGGCTTCCTCGAGAGTGGCAGGATTTTTCCCCACAAAGTATCCTGAATCTGCATGGGTAGACCTCCTGGTGTGTGTAAATGTATATATAAAAATAACACAAGCTTTAATTAAAACGACTCACCTAAAAACTACACACGCACGGCAAGTGTACCGGTCGCAAAGCAGTAAACAGATAAGACCGAGTATCGAACCCAAAGACACGAATGCAACTCTAGATCACAACCTCTACCGAATACTAGCCTAAATAAATAGATACTTAAATGGGTGGTATTTTAAACTATTAATTATAAACTTAATTAAACTAAATAGATTAAACTTAACTTATGGACAACTAATAGGAACTTAAGGAACTGAAGAAATCAGGTAGGAAGAAGGCTGGTAACCTGGGTAGAATCCCTAAACTCTGGTTATAAAAGATGACCTATGTAATCCGATTAGAGGCCCTGTTCTCATCTAATAAACCTCCTGTCAAGGATAGTCGACTAGACTCAAGGCGGGACAAGTGTTGAGATGCTAAAATGAAAGTGGATCGCCCCAGCGAAACCAAATCCCACAATAATCCTTTAATCAACCACTCTTGGATCGAAAACTCCCAAACTATGAAGCAGACTTAACTAATACAAATGAAATCCTAGGAAAACTCTAAACACGAATAAGTAACCGACCTCGCCCCAGCGATAACCAAACTACTAAACAATGCCTAGTTAGTCAACCTAGCAATCCCGAATTATATTCCTAACCTTCGGGAAGGGATTGCACACCTTAGCTAATTGATTTTAAAAACCTTTTAAACTTGCGCTATTCCTAACTGCAAGAACTAGCTCGATAACAAAAGTTAATCAAACTAGAATGATTTCTAGATCTAGGGGATATTCCTATATGCCTAGAACATCAAAACCGACAAACAAGTAATCAAATCATATAGCGCCAGCACACAAATATTCAAAATCAAACATAAAAATTAAATCATGTAACCCAACACATCCAAAACGAAAACCATAAGTCTTTATTTAAAAACCAAACTCTAGTTCATCATCCCAAGTCATCAATAAAAGTTTAGCTTATAATATTTATAAACATCTTCATAAAATAAATAAAATTAGTTTTAATCATGTCTATAAAAATATAAAATGAAAACTAAACTAAACCCGGAGTTCCTTGAATATTAATCTTTAACGTGCCCGGGACCTTCTCCCCTGCACAACGATTCTGCTCCTCAATCACACAGCTTCTGTTCGTTTGAATGTTGTTGTTCGCTTCAATGTTTTTTTTTTTTTTTCAGATAATATGTTAATCCACCGTAATAATTTTCCGTCAAAGTCAATATATCCATATCTCTTATTTGTTAACCGACTTTTCAATTGGGCTGAGCCCAATTCTTTTCTACAATTTGTTTTTATTATTATTATTATTATTATTATTATTATTATTATTATTATTATTATTATTATTATTATTATTATTATTATTATTATTATTATTATTATTATTATACACTACTAGTTTTTATCCCGGGAGCATTTCGGGTTGAAATATCTAATATAACATAATAAAATATATTATTATTATTATAATTATTATTATTATTATTATTATTATTATTATTATTTTAAACAAATTTCTGCCATAAGTTATCATATTCAAATATAAAAAAACGAATCTCTGCGCCGGGGTATAAATCTAGTGCTATTACAAATGAATTCGGAAGTTCGTAATCGATCATTCTAATAAGAACTAACATGAAATAAGAAAAAAAAAGTTAATTATTGAAATATCGAACGCATTAGTCTAAGGGTTATGTGACGTGTTAAAAAAATCATGGGTATATGATCGGGTATGTAGTTCGAGTATTTGGGTATGTTGTTTCGGGTAATCGGGTTGGGTATCACCTAATCTAAGACCCGGCCCAAACCCACAATTTTTTTAAACTAATCCCAAACCCGACACAATACATGCCGGGTTACAAAAAATAGTCATTTTTTTCTTCGATTTTTAAATAGCACTATGGTACTCGTTGGAAAGATAATAAAACGCTCGTTAATTTGGTGTAATTTTTTTCTAAAAAAAAAATCTCGTATATAAAAGATATTAACGTTTAAAAGTTATGGGAGGAAACACGAGAGATAAAATAAAAAAATTTTATTATTTAGATTTAGTAGATTATGTATTTAATAGATTAGGTTAAATATTATAATAGATTAGGTTAAATCATATTTATTTCTTTTTTTAATTGGTTTAAAGTTGCCACATCACATCCTATGTGGCATCTCTCAAATGAGAGATTGCATATGAGTATAACATGTAGGATTAATCCCTTTGCAATATATATATACATAGATTATTACTCCATGCGCTCGTATTAGATGTTTTTGGCTCGACCAAAGTTGCTCATTTACGCTCTAACGTCTATGAACACATGCTCTCAATTGTTCATGTCTCAATTAAAATTCTTTCTTTTTGAGCTCATTTTTCACGAACACCTATAAAATAATATAATAAATAAATAAGTACTAAAAATTAATAAAAATCTATACAATGATAAAAATAGACAAACAAACGAATACCCGCCTAAAACTACTAAAAACTATATGCAAAAGACTCAAATATAACTCAAAATACATAGGAGAGTAGATGTGTTTTACGACACATCACCTCCAATGTACTTTTCAATAGCAACAGGTAGGGGTGTGACCTTATGTGGTAGTAATAGGCTTAGTTCATGGAAACGAGTGTTGTAGGCCAAATTCTCCCCACTGTCCTGGACCAGAACATGAAACTCATCCTCTAACTTCTGGATTTCATTACGAGGACAGAATTCTGCCATCATAACATCCTTAACTTGCTCTCATGTTAAAGCCAGTGCGACTTTAGCTCCGCGAATCCTTTTCTTTTTGTTCCACCATGTGAGTGCCCGCTTATGGAGGACACTCATAGCATTGCGAACTTTGAGATTGTTAGGACACTCGCTATTAATGAAGGTATTTTCGATACCTTCGAACCACTGAAGTAGACCAGTGGCTCTTTCGTCCCCGCTAAACTTAGGAGGGTTGCAAGTGTTGAAGTGCTTGAGGGTGCAAACAGGGTGAGCATTCCCGTTCCCATTTCCATTCTCATTATGATTACCATTCCCATTACCATTGCCATTGCCATTTCCATT
This sequence comes from Ambrosia trifida, assembly GCA_028751855.1. NCBI lineage: Eukaryota > Viridiplantae > Streptophyta > Magnoliopsida > Asterales > Asteraceae > Ambrosia > Ambrosia trifida. The sequence goes on along the minus strand of CM054124.1, from coordinate 146,932,193 downwards.
CATTTGAATGACTTAAGCCACCAAATTGGGAACTAACGTCGCTATCTGTTGAGCCATTTGCTGGGAAATGATCGTAGCGAGTTGGATATCGTTGTCATGGTTGTTGTTGTTGTTGTTGCTTTCACCATCATGATCGTTGTTAATATGAGAGCTGCGACGAGGAGGCATTATCTGTAAGAGACACAGTGAAGGTTTCAATGAGACATAGGATGAATCAAGGATAATGAGATATATAATAAGGAATGTAATCATTTATTCATTAATTAAAACGAATAAATGAAAACGTTGACTTATCAAAGCTTCTAGATTCTAATAACATAGTGAAGACATGCTTTAGCCTATAAGTGAACACTCATCCCAAGAATTCCCAGGTAGGCATCCGGGTCCCTCGTCTAATTGGGATTTATGCGCAATGCCAGCCCTAGACAGAAAACTCATAATACAGGCGTTCACCCTTCCAGATTGCACGTGTTCGTTATTAAAATCTAGAACTTCGACAAGATCTTCAAGGTGATTCAGGCTATACCTGAGGATTTTGTCCTATTAATCTAAAGGTGGATCAGGATTGCAGCTGACGAATAAGAGTAGACAACTCGTAAGACTAGGGTAGCATAGGATGTGGGATAATATTTATTTGTCAAAATATAGTATTAATGTCTAAAAAAATATTAAAATTCATAAAGTTTCAAATTAAAATTTATATTTCTGTTTTAAATGAACAAAAATAATTTATGTAAAATTTTGATGTAAAAATAGTGAAAAATGGATTTATTATGAATTATTTATGATTAAAATAGCAAAAATTAATTAAAAATATTAAATAAACGTTTTTCTGAAATTAAAATTTATTTCTGGAACATTTATTGATTTATAAGTTTAAAATACTTTTTGTGAAATTTTATAAAACTGTTTAGATATTTTTATTGAATATTTAATTAATAAATGAATAAATTTGAAATTTATTTTATATATATTAAATAAATGCTTTTTGAAAAACTAAAAATTGTATGATAATCTTTAACATCATAACAGCATAAAATAATTTTTATAGAACTTAATAACCACTTTTATTATTTAAAAACTATTTTAAAAGATTATTAGGTTAAATATAAGGATAAAGGTTGTATAAAAAAATGTTGTTGTTGCCAAGAATTAAACCCGTGTCTGACCCGGGTTGAGGGTTTTAAATCACAAGCCCAGACTAGTTGGTCTGGACCCTGAGAACGTTTATAATTAATTCCAATTAATTATAAAGACCATTTAGCTTTAATCATTAATTGTTAGAAAAAATGTGTATGGACGAGATTCGAACCCCTGTCCACAACTGGTTCCCACGTTTTAAACAAGATGGTATTACCAACTGATCTGTGGATCAGTTGGTGATTAATTCTGATTTGAAATAAACTTAAACGATAACACGCTAGTGTCATCATCCCCAAATCAGGCTTCAAGCCCTAGTTTTCTAATTGATTCAAATAGCAACCAATAGCCACAAAATCTATAGGGCTATTGATTGGACGCTAACGAAGAACAAAAACAAGGGTTTAATTAAAACTTACAGAGGGTATTGCTACATGATTGAATGAGTCAAAAGAAAAGTAAAAAACGCGACGAATCAGCTTATAATTGAGGGGTTTACAGAAATTGAAGGTAGGGATAAATGTTTCGACGAGTTTAGGTTGTAGAACAGGGTTCAATTTATATTGAAACATATGGATTGCACGAATGGAATGATTGACCCATTCCATGTAAACACACTCGTAATTGGCCTATATTTGGTATGTTTTAAACAATTTTTAGCGTGGAGAATACGCATACAACCTGTCCAAGACATTCCTTACATAAATACGAATCAAAAACGTAGGATCTTAGTCTAATTGGAAAGATTGATTCGTAGTTTGACTTTCAGTTGTCAACTGGGTAATTAAGGAAGGTGTTAAATTTTATACGCGTAGGATATGTTCACCAAAAAGAAGCATGGCTCAGTTGGTTTGTGGGTTTGTATTAAATCATTGACCCGGAGTGGATGCGGGTTCGAGTCCCGGTCCACACAACTATTTTTTTGGCATTTTTTTACATATAATTTATAATATTAGGTATATATTATGGTCACACAAGGTTATAAATATTACGGAAAATTTTTAAAACACAATAAAACACCGAGATCCAAAGATTTTATTAGGTAAAAGATAGTACAAGCATAATAAGAATACGAAATGTTACACTGGTAGTTTGACTTTTGAAAGGATCAGGGATTATGTACTTGGTGAAGACATTCGCCGGAAATACATGAGTAGTAGATCATCTTCTGATTTGATTCATGTTGGTAAGGGAAGGAGTAATATCATAAACAATAGGAGTCGGGAAAAATCTTGAAAGGTTATGACGTGTTGGAGCTGTAACAAAGTTGGACATGTTAAGAGTCAATGTCAAAACAAGAAAATGAAATACGCATAGTTGTTGGGAATGTCCTCTAATAATGATAATGATGCGTTGTTGCTCAGCATGGAAAACTATGTGGACTCTTAGGTCATGGATTCTTGTGCTTCATATCACACCATGCACAACGGGAAGACGATGGTGAATCTGAAAAATGGTGACTTTGGATAGGTACATTTAGCTAATGATCAAATTCTTGATGTTACCGGTATGGAGGATGTTAATCTAGTAACTCCATTGGAAACCACGTGGAACTTGAAGAACGTCAGAGTTATTCTGGGTTTCAAGACGAATCTTATTTCTATCGATTAATTGGATGAACAGTGACTACAAGTAGAGTTTGGGGGTGGTAAATGGAAGGTGATTAACGGTAATCTGGTTATTGCTCGTGGATCATTATATATGGTTGAGGTACCTGCTCAGGGAGTGACCATCCCGGTTAAGTAAGACAAAAGTTGGTTTGCTTTGCTAAATCGAAAGCGCAAAAGAAGGTTCGCATTGCAAGGTCGAAGCCTAGTGCCAAGGTGATTCAACCTCAACGGGATCAGAGGTTTGAACTAGGTCAGGAGTTTGCTCACAATGGGAACAAGGGTGTGTTCTATGTACAATTAGAAAACTCCATTAGGTTTTGAAGACCGGTGTTCCCGTTGATAAAATCTCTCCTGGGAAACACTTGCTGAATTTGGAGAGTGGTAAAGATTCTCGGTGTATCTCTGGATCCGGTGGATTGGGCAAGACGCTTGAGAAAGAGAATAGGTTAGTGGTCGTAAAGATTCTGATACCACTATTAGGGATCCATTGTATCGTCTTGACAGCTTATAAAATCATATTTTATAAACATACAAAATATATAATCAAAATTATATTTTAAATCCGAAAATTATATAATCTAATTATATATTTACATTTTAGGCCATAATAATTATATAACGATTTATTTAACAAATCAAAGTGCGGAAGCGTCATATAATTATTATACGAATTAATATCCCAATCCAAGTGATCCATTTACAAGAACATTCAAATAACTATATAAAACACTCAATAGGATGTTTTATAGAATACCTCGACGAAAAACCAATATAGAACACCGAGGATATTATGAACGCCAAGCTAGACGGCTTCATCACTAAATCACAAAATCCTGAATCAACACTTTGAGACGGATTCTTTCTAATCTTCCAAGAATGAGTACAAAGCTACATGAATGGAGTACTAGAACTACAAGATGGCTTTGTGGCACATGGTGGTGATGGCGGCGGTGTGTGGTGGTCTATGACCACCATTATGGTCGAGTAAGTGGAGGAGCCACCACCTATGAGTGGTCATGGTTTAGGGTGTTTGTTTTATAAAATCGTTTATAAAACTTATGACCAAGTTCTCTACATAAAAACACTTTTAAAATGAGAATTCATTAGCCGTAAAGACTTGATTATCATTCTATAAATAGAATGATATTTACATACAAGTCCCTCAAGTATTGGCTTGCTCATTAAGTCATATCCTCTAGTTACTTTTAATTAGATATTCATTACACTTTGACTTTCAAAATTAACTTTTAGTCGTCCTTTGTTTAAATCAATACCAATATGTTAATTATATATGTTTAGTATCAATAATAAAAAACCCGAGTAACAATAAAGTCAAAATATATTTATTATCCAATAATAAATCCTCCATATTCGTTTAACGCTTTGAACAAATAATTATTAATTGTTCCGAATAATTAATCTACAATCCGTTAATTGTTTCTCCAAAACAATTAACTATGGTTATTTCAAATAAACAATCAATAAATATTTCTCAAAATATTTATCACCGTTATTAATTATGCCTTTTGTGATATAATATTTAATCAATAAATATTATTCTATGTTCCCATTCCAAGGTGTAACGCTTTGGGTCGCACCATGATAGTTAAATTAAATTCGATAATTGGACACTATTTCCAACATTTTAAGCTTTAAAATTCCAGCGGGTTATTCGATTTTGTTTTGCTTTCAAGGTCAATGGTAATTATGACTTGTCAATGCTAAGCAGAGTCCAGATTACTCAAGATTGGTTGAAATTATAGATTGTTTTGTTGCTAATAAAGATAGAAGATTTTAACGACATACTAGCTAGGTCCAAGGGGGAGTTTGTTAGTACATGATTATTTTGATGTCCCTAGCCTAGTATAGGTGTGTATACGTTGTTTCAGTTGTATTTAGCTTGTTTTATTCTGTAAGTGTATTACGGTAATTAGGTACAGACGAGTAGGTTTGGATGCACACGACTGGCTTAGCCACTCCTAGACAAGTAGGTTATAACCTACTCGCCCTACCCACTCGTGTCTGTCTAATCCATTCGTCCCTAGGGCCTAGGGTGAATGGAAGCAAGTATAAATACTTGTAATGACTACCCTAATCATTAATTTTCATTTTTGAGAGGTTTTTGAAGCGTTTTATGGTCTAATTTGGTTGTATACACTCATGCTCTGTATATTAATTGAATAACCATTTAAACCATATCCGATAACTCTTCATGTGTGTTTTGATTTTTTTTGTTGCTAAAAACCGAGAACTGAAGATTCCGCACTCACGCATCGCACAAACCTGTGATATCCGGATCATCCGTGATGGTCCTACAAGTATGTTAACACGAATTGAGCGAAATGTAAAGTTTTTGAAAGAACACTTTTAAGATAATGACGAATGTTTTTAAAACAATGCCTTATGAAAGAACTGAAAGTTGTCATAAATAAGTAATTGTAGTCTTTATCTACATGTTAGGTCCTTAGGGACGGGTTAAAACTGCAAAGTATGTTATTGTAAGCAGGGTTATTTATATACTCTGTGAGCCAAATGTGGTGCCTATTACCTAACGAAGAATAATGAGATTGTACATTCTATGAACCAAATGATGTCATGTGCCGACTATGGTAGGTGATGACGGTCATCAAATTGTCTTTTATGAAGGATGAGTTAAGGTTGATACAGATACTGATAAGCAATGACTTGCAAGAATGACTAATTTTCTTATTGAAATTAAATTAAGTTAACGCTATTGTTTTACTGAAATGTGTGTTTAGGTCAAGGTATAGTTCATTCAAAATGTTTTTTTTTTTTTTCTTTTGTAATGAAAAGCATAACTCACTCAATGTAGCTATATGTAGGTCAGACTAGTGTAGGTACGAAGAGGATGATTGGATGTTTACTGGGACCAGAGGGCACTTGGCTAAGGGTGTGTGTAGTGGCAAACGTTATAGGGCGTTTTAGCCCCTATAGCGCCGGGGAACACCGCCCCCCGGGCGCTATAGGGCGTTTTGGGTGGCAAAAGTTATGGGCATAACTGGCGTTGTGGCATGCATGTGTCTTGGAAAAAGCAATGTGTTGAATGCTCTTTGACCCGGGCTCGACATTTTAATAAAAAAAAAACTTAATTGTCTTATAAATATACATACATACATCACATACAAACACAAACACTCACACACACTCTTTGCATTCTTTGAGAGCATACCATAACACACACCCACTTTGTAATTTCTTTGAGAGCATAGCATGAATCCGTTCGGTAGAGGTTTCGGGTTTGGTTCCCAAACCAGTGGCGACAACACCCGACCTATAGCTCCGGGTTCAAGTTCAAACCCGCAATGTTTCACGAACCTGTTAAACCAACCGTATACTTGGGACCCGAACATGTATAACATTAACATGGGAGGGAGTTTTGGGATGCCCATGGGAGGTGGGTTTGGCCAAACACAAGTGTATGGGACATCCCAAATGTTCGGCTCTTCAAATGCTTGGTAAGAGTCGGTTCCGGAGACACAAGGCCCGGTCGCAGAGGAAGAGCCCGTGCGAGGCAAGGCAACCGGCCGAGGAAGCCGGGCTCACAAAAGAAAAGAGACGGTCGGTCGTGCAAAAAAAACGTTATACCATGGACTGACCACGAGTTGTACTCGTTAACCCGAGCGTGGGTTGACGTGTCGGAGGATCCTGAAGTCGGTAAGATATATATTTTTTGGTTATGTTATATTTTATTACATATAGTTTTTTAAACGGGTACTTATTTATATTATTGGTTTGTTTTTTCAGCCAACTACCAATCCAAAGTCGATTTTTGGAAAAGAGTACGGGCAATATTTTTTGATCTGTCTGGTAAAGGAGAAGGCTACCGGGAGAACGATTCGGTATCGGGCAAGTGGACCGATATCAATCAAAAATGCACAAACTTTCAAGACATTTATCAGCGCACCCGGTACGAGAGGAAAAGTGGGCAAAGTGACGAGGATATTTTTGTGGCGGCATTGGAAGAATACAATCAGGAATACGGGAATTTCCCGTACATGAAATGTTGGCGCGTGCTGAAAGACTGCACCAAATGGCACACCGTCCGCCCAACGGTTGGAACTTCTTCATCTAGGGCCAAAAATACGAGGCCTTCAAAAAAGTCGAGGACCTCTGACTCGGTTGATCCCGAAACGCCTACGTCTGACGCGCGTTATGTCGACCTCAACTCACCAGAAGAAAATCCCTATTTTGAAGGGGAGGAGGGGGCGGAGGAGCTACCTCGTCCCGCCGGTCGATGGGCTGCTCAAGCCGCACGGACGGAGTCTTCGTCGGGGGTGAACCAGTTAATCCTGGCATTTGCTGAAATGAACCAGCGGCTCCAAGACTTACGCGACATCGGGCTCAGCATATCCAAGAAAACCGAGAGGTGGTTGACATCATGAGGGCACGACAGTTTGAACGCGACTTTGCTTTTTACACGAAAAATCACGACCACCTAGAGGGCAAAGCGTTGGAAATGTGTTTGAAACAAAAGAAAAAAATCGAGGAAAAATATAACCTTTGAGTATTTTTATCTTTTATTTAGGGTTTGTAATTTTTTTTTAGTATTTGTATTTTTTTGTTTTAGTATTAGTAATTTTTTGTTTTAGTATTTATAATTTTTTTATATATAATGAAATATTATTAAGTATTTAATATTCTTATTTAAATAAAAAAACAATAAAAAGCAATGATTCCCAATCATTTATAACCCGTTCATAACCCCTTCTCACTACACCCTCTTTTTCCATAACCCCCACATAACCCTCCTTCTATTACTTTTTAATATTTTAATACCATAACCCCCACATAACCCCCCACTACTACACACCCTAAGCACTGAATCTGTGTTCAAACAATCATTACAGTACTATGATGATGTATTAAGACAAATTATGTACTTTGGATGTTTTAAATTTCGGCGGCATATTCATATTTAATGGTTTATTTGAAGTTTAAGAATTGCATGTTCATGAGTAAAACTAATCCATGATGTCTCCAAGAAACATGGCCTTGCATTTTAATAGAACAAGTAGTTAACAATTTAAATAAAACATTTACTAATTATCATCAAACCACATTTTAACATCAAAACATGCACATGAACTTTAGTCGTAAGTAAACATCATTTTGTGAAGCGAACTTCACCATCAATTGTTAGATATTATGTTACATAGGGTTACATAGGTATAAGACTCAATGCTGGATACATCGTTATGTTCGCATGGCCCTATCGGTAATGCAAGAAATAATTTTAATCGTCAACCTATTGACGTTAATTATTAATAATTTAAACTTACGAACTTAGTCAAGCTACATGAGACATGCAATATCAATCAATCAATATAAGCACATAATAATTAACAAGTACTTCAGATAGCATGAATACTTAAGGTAGCATGCATATCAACCAAAAAGGGTAAAAGAAAGGGCATCTAGTAGTCATTTGTCTGTACACCTATGTTCTCACACCCCAACCGATGGCGAAATACATCGAGGGCGATTTGTGATAAATTGTTCAAAGATCTCATAACACTAAATTGTGATAATAGATTAAAATAAATTCCATTTATTTCCAGGATAAGAGTACAAATTGTTCAAAAGAATACAATAAACAAAACATGAAATAACCGATGGTTGACTCGTTTGTTTCTAAAGTCGAATTCTATGTGAGATTTCTTGTATTGTCTCATCAAATATATCCTGTAACATGTATAAAATATCTATCAAAACAAATTATGTTGGCGAGCATACAAGTTTGAACACGTACATAGTATAATGATTGAATAAACTCAAATCCACATGTTATTGTATACTAAATCATGGAACATACTATCATGCATTAACTAAAAATCAAGCTAAAGATTCCACTAGTGTAATCTAACACCGAAGTGAAAGACTGCAAAGTATCCTTATTACCAAAGTAAATAAGGCGTGAATGATAGCGTAATCTAACACTGAAGTAAAAGACCATAAAGTATCCTTATCACCGAAGTAACTAAGGCGTGATTGATTGAATAATTTAACAATGACCCACAAACATGATGGTGTGCTACTCCTGTAGCGCTATAAATGTTAAGGGGGGCTTGCAAAGTTAATGATAGATGGCTAAGCGTAATGACTCTAGCATGTATCATACAAGTAGCCTAAGTGTAGCAAAGCGTAAAATTGGTCAAGTATACTCACATTTTACAAATGCTTTCCACACAACTGAGCTTGAATGGGTTGTAGATTATGGCACTGAAGTTACCCTAAAATGGGAATCGAATGGTGTCAATTTATGGAGTTGAGGATATAAAATATTCAGAAAACGAATAGTATGAAAGTACAAAAAGTTCATCTTGATTACACACACATTTGAATACTATGTTTTATTGTGTTTTCATGGGCACCAAGTCACCTTTAGAAGTCCAAATTTGAGGAATCTAAAACTAAGATGAAATTTACCCTAACACATAATTCAACCATCATTTTGGTCGGTATCCTAGTTTAGTTTTCATATTACATATCTACTTATATTTTAGTCATATATTGTCATGTATGGGAGGTAGGATGAATTCCATCAATTTAACCTCTAGGATTTACCAATGCACAAACCATCACAAGGATGACTCGGATGGTCACAAATACAAGAACGAATATTGCATAAATTAAACGAATTTAACTGAGTAATCTAGTGAGGTAGGTGGAATCCAATTTCTAGGACCAAAGTCCCATTGTTCACACCATTACCTTAGCTCAAATTTTTCAACATTACAAGTTAAAGACTTGGTTTGGTTTACTCACTTGTAAGGCTACTTAGGTCATACAAACAAAGAAGAAACTAGAAGGAAAATAAGAAAAACTGGGTTTGGAATAAGGATTTTTACTAAAATTATGGATGTTGAACTTGGAGAATCCTTGAGAAAATTTGGAGATTCGGAAGTGATTTAAGAGTGTTGTACGAGATTAGAGATGCCAGGGATGGGTATTTATAGGTGGAGTATTGAGTTTTAGTAATTGAGAGTGTTAGTTAGTTAGTTGGTGGTGGTTGGACATTAAATAAATGTGTAGTTAGGAGTTAAAAGTGGATGAAAATAGTTAATGGAAGTGGTTAGTAGTTGGTAAATGCTTATTGAAAATGTTAATAAATAAAAACCTTTAAAAATTATAAATATTGATTTTAATAATCTACCTCTACTAATAAATGAGTAGCTAGGGTGCCACTTGTCCCTTTACTAGGGTCTCCACATAGGCTCCAAATCATCATCCATGTGGCAAGCATACAATGAACCTCACAAAAGACGAACCCACCCGGTTTTATACCCATCGACCCGTTGTATATTATACCAATCAATATTCAGACTTCTTTTTCATTAACATACGCAGAACCAATCCTTTCATCTACCATCTCCCAAACCCTAATATCTTACATCTATCAGATCCGAAATAGTCCATGTCTTTCATCTAAGCCAACTGAATCCCTGTTTCTCTCTGATTAATCCTACCCTTCATCAACAATCGAAACACAAAACCCTTGTATCTCTCTGTTTAATACTAGCCTTCATCATCAATCGAAACACAAACAGAATCCATGTTTGGGGCTGATTATTCATTCTTTCATCAACAATCGACAGAACTGTTAGGATCCGAGTTTGATTGTTTTGATTTGTTTAGAGTAGAATGAGAATTGAATGAAGTGAATATATATGGAAAGTGTAGCGGAATGATAAACTATAATCAAAACAAAAGGAATAAATGTTTTCTTAATCGAAAGCATTCATTAAATTGAAAGATTACAATCAAATACAAGTACTCCCCCTCAGCCTGATCACACAGTGATTGTTTGTCTGAGAGAATGTTGTGTGTCACCAATAGAACAGTACAAGCACTGTTCTATTTATAGACAAATCTAAACCACTGGTGACCTAGGCTGACGTCACCTAAGATAGTGACCTCTAACAGAATAACAACATAAAACATCTGCCCTATACAAACTACTGTTATATTACAAAACACTGTAAGGTAAAGTACTATTGAGGGAAAACTCTGATGGTCTTGTATCATCTGTTGGAGCCTAAGTGCTGTTGGCTCTAACAGACCTTTAGTCTTCAGTACTTGATCAGCAGTTGTTCTTCAACAGACCTTTGGTCAGCAGTTGTTCTCTATCAGTTGTTATCCAACAGTCCTTTGTAGCAGCAGTTGTCAGAGCAGTTGTTTGGGTGAAACAGTTGTTAGGGTCAACAGTCTTTTGGGAACAGTATGTTGTAAAGACTGTTTATTTATGTGGATCAACTGTTAGTATATTTTGGCTTTTCAATCATCTGTTCTTCTTCAGGTCAGCAGACCCAACAATCTCCCCCTAGAACAGATGATGCCAAAACTAAACTTTATTCTTGATCTTTATTTCTCATCAGACTTTCTCTGATTTGACCTTTGAATTGTAGCTCAAAGTTCAAAGAGTAGAGGTCTTCTGCATCTCTTTCAAGCTCAAGGTTCAGCAGTGTTTGGAGGTCATCTGCACACAGGCTATATGCATCATCCATGCTTAGCTTTTGAGCTTCTCCATCTGACCTGAGCAAAGTCAATTCATGGGTGTCTTTGTTGACCTTCCATTTTAGAATTTTTGAGTCAGAGGATTTGCTGAGATGCACTTTTATTCTAGATGAGTTTGGTGATGGAGGTCTCCCAATGAGTTCTCTGAGCTTTTCAGTAGTGGGATCTGAGAAAAAGTGTACTTGATTGAAGAGGCCCTCCTTTATATAAGTATCAGCAAACTTCTTCTAATCTTCTTCAGGCATTTCTTTCTTTTTCTTGAATTGTCTTCTAGCAGCAGCTGATAGATCAGAAGTATCAAGTAAGCTGTCTAATGTAAAAGCCTGTTAAGGTCTCTTCATTAGTGGTTCATCAGATTAGACAGGTTTTCTGGGTAGGTTAGGATCTTTCTTCCTGTTTTCTTCCAGTCTCTTGTATGTTTCAACCAACCTCAGCTCAGACCACCTTGCAACTGACCTCATCTCCCCATAGTCAGCAGCCACAATTTCTTGTCTCATTCTTTTAAATTTCAAGGCTCTGGCTGGATCTCTGCCTTTACTAAAATTAGGGGCAGAGACCTTAACTGGGGGATTCTTGGCCATCTCTTCAATTCTTAAGAGTTCTTCTCTGAGAGCATGAGTGGTCCAGCCTGCAAACTGTTTCTTGTTTGCTTTATACGGCATGGTTGCCAAGATCTGTTCAAGAAGTGATTCCCTAACCTCCCTTTCCATGTCACTGCTGAGAGGCATGGTAGACATGGAGTTGCTCAGGGTCTTAGCAAAATCTTCAATCCTTCTCAATTTGCTAAGCTCTGCTGAATGGATGCCCTGAGCAGTCCTGTCATCTTTCCGTCTGCATTTCTCTTTTATGATGGCATCTGCCTGTTCAGCCTTGTATTTTAGATATGTGTCTATGTTTAGGGGAACAGGAAAATGTGGAAGAGAAGGGAAAGATCTTTCAGATGGTTGTTCAGTATTATAGAAGGATTGCATTTCCCCCTTGAGTAGATCAAGTTCAAGGGGATACTAAACAGCCAATGGTGTAATGGTTGGTGGTGGTCTATGGGAAGTGAATTGTGATGGGTGTGGTGAGAATGATGAAAGTGGAATGGCTGATATAGGTGTAGATTGTGTGGTTGAAGTGGTAAGTGGTGATGTGTGAATGTTTTCATCCTGTACAACAAAGGTAGATTTCCTCTTCCTTTTGTACAAGATTTTTGGTGATGGTGGTGTAGAGGCAGTAGTGGTGTTAACATCTGTTGGCACTTTAGTAGGAACAGCAGATGTTTGGGATTTTGGTGGTGATGTGGTTGTAGGTTCAGATGTTGGTTTGGTGGTAGTGGTGACAGGTTCAGATGTTGTGGTGGTATTAGTGGTTTGGGTGGCAGCAGTGGTTTTGACAGCAGTGGTTTTAACAACCAGTTTGGATGGTGGTTATCTGATATGTTTGGCAGGCATTTTCTTCCTTTTAGAGGAACCCACATCTTCAACTTCCTGCTGTTGTTCCCTTTTCTTTTGTATCAAAGCCTCTGCCTTGACTTCCAAAGTGTCAGCCCTCTTTTTCTTATCTTCAGTAGCTTTTTCAGCTTCTTCATTAGCAGAGTTGTCCACTTCTTTAGCTTTGCTGGTTTGTTGTTGTTGTAGTGGTGCTGTTTGGGTAGACCCTAGTTTGTTGGCAGACTTTGATTGACCTTTTTGTGAAGGTGGACAACCAAAGGGATCTAGCTTTGGCAATCTATCTCTGCCACTCTCCCCCTTTTTGGCATCATCAGCTGTGAATTCATCATCATACTAGCTCACTAGCAATATCAGCTGTGGATGGTTGAATCTTGGTGAGGGTAGCCAAGGATTCCAATATTGACTTGACATCAGATTTGATATCAGCAACAGTGGTTTCAATGGATTGGACTATGGCCGTCAATTCTTGGTATTTTAACTCATCACCTATGTTAATAGGATCATCTGAATTCCTACTAGTGGTAGTTGTAACTGGTTCAGTCCTAGGAGGTGAATCCAAAGGATGAGAACCAGATGCCCCTTTTGTAACATTTCGCAATTATTAATTATACGTTACGGATTTAAAACAAGCCTAATTATTTTTGATAATATTTAGGACTCCAATACAATGATAATTACTCATACATATATATATATATATAGATTTATAATAATAATAATAATAATAATAATAATAATTATTAGTCAAAAAAAAATCAGCCTTGTTTTAGCCCACAACATCAAACCCAAACCCTTTCCTTTTCCCTTGAATATTGTAGCCCACACAAACAAAGTGGCCCAGTACAATACCCGGCCCAAAGCTGAAGCCCAAACACCCTCCTCTTTTTGCTGTTTTAAAAAAAAAGGGGGATTTTGTTCCACCCGGGTCTCGAACCGGGATCACACACACACACACACGCGCACAAACCACTACTCCACACCCTTCCATTTGATCTAAACCCAACGTAAATTATATTTAAGCACATTTTTTTCGTCCCTTCTTCCTTTCCCTGTGGACGCGAACAGTAGCAGAAGCAGATGTTTTAATTTTTTTTTTTCTTCTTTCCTTTTTGCTCCACCTTTTGACCCTTTAATTGATTTAATTAACTCATGGTTAATCAAGGTTGACTTAGGAAACGTGATTATCGGCCATCAATGACTGTAAATCACGATTAACAACTATCAATTTTACCCAATTTAAACCATACGCGTATTACATTAAAACCTAGGTCAACCTTACCAATTGATCAACCTGAACATCCACACTATAAAACGATGATCTGCGAGCCTTCACAACTCGCCATCAACTCTCTCTCAACCTCCAATTATTCTCTAACACTGATAATTGAGCTTCTTTGATCAAACGTTTGACTTTGGCTTTGACCGGGCAAACGAGCACAATTCATCACTGTGAGTCCTATTTCTTTTGTGGGTTTTGTTAGTCGGCAATCAAACAACAAAAGCCCTAACTTCAATCGGGTTTATATTGTCTGATTCGTTTGATTGTTAAATCTAGGGTTCATATTAATAATTTGGGGATAAACTAGTTTTGGCACAAAGTATTTATATAATTTTAATCAGGATTCATCACAACCATTGGCCTAGGCCAAGTGGTTGTGACCATGGCCTGCAACAGAAAGTACCCGGGTTCGAGTCCCGGCTACTGCCCCCATTTTTGCTTCTTTGTATTCTTTTAAAACAACCATTTCTATATATATATATATATTATACTTAAAACTTATAAATTCATTTTTAAATATCAAAACTATTTTATAAATTCTAAAAAAAATATATTTATTAAATCTGAGTCAAGAGTTTTATTTACAATTTTTGTTTTTCAAAAATTCATTTATTTAATATTTATAATAATTAGATCAATTTTATACTATTATATTTATAAAAATCCATTAAAATATCAAAACGATCTTATTAATTTCCACAAAAATTATCCTAAGTTTTTATAACATTAAGCTTTTCAAAAATGATTTTTAATTCAGTAAAATCATTTATTTTATATTTTTAATCAATTTTTGTTAGATTTAATCATAATTAAATTATAATAAATCCAATTTTCATCATTTTTGCACCAAAATTTTATACAAATTATTTTTAATCATTTAGAACAGAAATATGATTTTTAAAATAAGAATTCTTTAATTTTAGTATTTTTGAATATTAAAGTTAAATATTGGCTATTTATAAATAAATAGATTTAAAAATCTATTTTAAATGAAATAATTTTATAAAAATTATTTTTATGCTTCAAACACTTTAATGTGTACATTCAAAATCCAAAATTTATAAAAAGACTTTCTTTTACTAATTATCAAATTTTCCTTTATTAATCAACATTTTAATTTAAATTCAACAATTGATTATCCCCAAATCGAAACCCTAGGATACACTTGTAAGTTAATTAGACTTAGACTTATTACATATTACCTTATTATAGGGTGATATTTGGAATCATTTTGGGCAACACAATTATTACATCTTTTCAACAAGTTAACATTTGCTAAGGTGAGTTTTACATAGCCCCTTTTATTTACCATCATTTTTGGGGTGAAACATGTTATAACATTATCATTGCAATTCAATCATCAATGTGTCTATGTGTTTTCTATGTTGCATTATGTCTTGAGCATGATTAGAGTAAGCACCATTCTAGCATAATCATTAACTCCGTACAAGCCGACGGTATACATTGATAGATCTATTGGACTGACAATCCCACCCGGATACGTGCCTCCTACAAAGGTTACGTGGGTGTTTGTTATCGCATAACATATTCAATTGGACCATGAGCGTATGGTATGTATCACATTATAACAGTCACAAGGGTTGATTATGCACTCGATTTATTTCTAGTATGTTCTCACATATGGACTAGATTGACATGACACATGAATTGCACATCATTTATTTTACTCAATTATCAAAACCTATGTAATTCTCACCAACTTATGTTGACCCAAAACATTTTCAACTTAACATGTTTCAGGTTCTATTTGCTTGGAGATTTGAATTGATGCTTGAAGATATGTGTATAGTTTATTCAATTTGATGTACAAATTCTAGAATAATTGTATGTAATTCAATTAAATCATTTTATGGAATCTATTATTCACCATGAGCTACTGAACAATCATCATTACGTGACATCCCGATGTTTCCGCCATCGGTTGGGGTGTTACACCTTTTTCTTGGTTCTGGGGACTTCCAACTGATTTTGGGGACACTATAGGGGCCTCATCAGTTGTTGCCTTCAAGGGAGTCTTAGTTATGTAACCAATGTCCTGTTGTGAGACAATGGTCTCTACATCAGTAGTGGCTGCTCCACTTGAAAACTCACCTAGAGTTGCATTGAACTCTAGGGGTGTAACCTCCTCTTCTGCTTGTGGGATGGCTGATTGAATTTCCTCAGTCCCAGTCACTTGTGGAGGTATACTCTCATTGATAGGTAAAAGAGAGGAACTGGGATTTTTCTGAGTTTTTTCAATAGCCTCAAACAGAGGTTGCATGGTTTGTGGAACATGTGATGGTGAAGGTGGAGGAGTAAAAAGAGAATTAGCCCTGGGAGAGGGGCTTGTGAACATATGGCCAAGTGACTCAAATGTATCATGATGTGTTTCCCCTTGGCTTACAACATGATCCTTTTGTGAGGATGCATGAGGAGTTTGGACAGGTTGAGATATTACCAACTGTTGTGAGGAAGTAACAACAGTGGTTTCTAGTTGCTTTTGTGTTGCAACAGGGTTATCTTCTGGTATCTCATCTTCCAGAAGTCCCCTTTTTGGTTGAGTGGTGGTTTTTGTGGATGGACGTTTTCTTTTGGAAGTGGCTGGTGTGGGTTTCACAACACTGAATGTAGTGCCATGATCACCAGGAGCAGTGGGCTCAACAACAGAGGTTTGGACAACAGTTGTTGTCTTAGTCCTCTTTGTTTGTGTTTTGGAAACTTTTGACACTTTTGATACTTTCTCTTGGGTGTTTGAACCCAACATTCTTGTGAAAGTTTCATCAGTTAGACTCTTCATTTGCATAGACTCACCCTTTTTAAAATCTTTTTCAGGTAAAACCTTTTGGAGGATTACACTCAAAATTCTTGGGTAAATTAAAAACGCATTATTAGACCCAGACTTTATGGCTTTCACATTTGACACTAAGTCCATAAACAGTCCCTGGGATAAATTGAAGTCAGAATCTGACAGCATAGCATATCCCAAGTACTGAATCCTCAATGGGATTTCATTAAAGGAAGTGGACTTAGCGGAGACACAGAGAAGGAGGGTATGGAAGAAAATTTTCATGACTGGTGGGAAAAACTTTTTGAAAAGTGTTGACCCAGTCATCTGTGCATCATAACCTCTTTCCTGAAACTCTGTGTGAAGCTCTGCCTTAGGGAAAGAGTCTTTACCTGACAGGTCATTAAGTGAGAAGGTTGTGGATATGAGTTGGGGGGTAATGACGATACTTGTCTCTCCAATTTTTGAGATAATGGAAGTAGGCTTTCTGTCTTGAAGTAGAAACTCAGCATTCAACCAAAATTCTTGGAGGGTATCAAGATAGATAGGGGCGTCAGCGGTTATGATTGTCAGGTATTTGGATTTTAAAATGATGTCGATGGTGGAATGGAATGGAGTGTTTTCATCTGTTTTTACCAGATATGGGAGGTAATTGTGGGTGGCTTTAGCTTGAAGATCCATTATAATGGATTCCGAATGTGAGAGTGAGTGGAATTAGATTAAGGGTTTGAGAATGAAGAAGGCGGTTTCAGTATTTTGAATACAATGAGACAGTGTAATGACTGTTGTGATAAAACAGGGTTTTTATAGGCTCTGGTGAAACCGCTGATGTGGCCAAAACTCTGCTTGTAGAAGCAGACGTGGCAAACATCTGATGGTTAAACATCTGGTGGTGGACAGCTGTTTTGGCAAACATCTGATGCAATCAGCTGTTGTTTGACCAAAGTGCTGATGCTAACAGCAAAAAAAATTTTTAATAGATATATGTATATATGTATAGATATATATATATATATATATATATATATATATATAAATAGATAATAAAACAGTTGTTTTATCTGATCAGAGGTTTGAAACAGATTTTTCAACTTAACAGTGGATAGAATGAATGAAATAGTGGTTGTTTTATCTTTAACAGATTTTTCAACCAAAAGGGCTATTTTTAAGGATGGATTTTGATTTTCTGAAACATTTTAATGCTTTTATTAAAAACATTTGTGTTGTTTAATCCATGTTTAGCATACCAATTCTAGAGATCAGATTTGTAAAGGTAGATGTGTCTAAAGCTTTTGTCAACACATCTGCCAACTGACCTCTGTTGGAACATGGTGCAGAGAAATCAAACCTTTTTCATAGCTATCCCTGACAAAGTGATGTCTGATGTCTATGTGTTTGGTGGTTGAGTGAGAGACTGGATTTTTGATGATATTTTCAGCAGCTTGACTATCCAACATGAGTGGAGTCTTTAGTGCAGTTATCCCAAAATCCAGCAATTGATTTTGAAGCCACATGAGTTGAGCTGTACAGCTTGCAGCAGCAATGTATTCAGCCTCAGCTGTTGAGGTGGAAACAGCTACCTGCTTTTTGCTTTGCCAAGAGACTAAGGCATTCCCTAGAAACTGGCACCCTTCTGATGTAGACTTCCTTGTGGTGTGACAGCCAGCAAAATCACTATCTGAATAACCTGAAAGCTCAATGTTTCCATTAGCAGGATACCAGATACCAAGTGTGGGAGCACCTTTTAGGTATCTGAATATCCTTTTCACAGCAATAAGGTTTGACTTTTTGGGTAAAGCCTGGGATCTTGCACAGACACAAGTGGCAAACATAATGTCTGGCCTAGATGCAGTTAAGTACAATAAAGACCCAATCATGCATCTGTAATGTGTTTGGTCAACCAATTCATCCTTGTCATCAATAGTGAGTAGCTTGACTGTACTCATGGGTGTACTACATGGCTTACAGTCATTCATCTCAAATCTAGTTAACAAATTTTTCACATATTTATTTTGATGAATGAATGTGCCATTTTGCAGCTGTTTCACTTGGAGACCAAGGAAACACTGAAGTTCACCCATAGCACTCATTTCAAACTCTGCTGTCATGAGTTCCCTAAACTCTTCACACATTTTGTTACATGTGGATCCAAAAATGATGTCATCCACATATATTTGAACAATCATTAAATCTTTCCCTCTCCATTTCAAAAATAAGGTTTTATCAATTTTACCTCTTGTGAAACCAATGGATAAGAGAAAGGTGGAAAGAGTTTCATACCAGGCCCTTGGTGCTTGCTTGAGTCCATACAGAGCTTTATTAAGCTTGTAGACATGATCAGGATGGAATGTGTCTTCAAAACCAGGTAGTTGACATACATAGACCTCCTCCTGAATTTTGCCATATAGGAAGGCACATTTGATATCCATCTGATACACCTTGATGTTGTGGTTGACAGCAAAGGCTATAAATAGTCTAATAGCTTCTAACCTTGCTACAGGAGCAAAGGTTTCATCATAGTCTATTCCTTCTTCTTGTCTGAAGCCTTGAACCACAAGCCTGGCTTTATTCTTGACAACAATACCCCTTTCATCAGTTTTGTTTTTGAAGACCCACTTTGTACCTATTGGACAAACGTCCTTAGGCAGTGGTACAAGTTCCCATACTTGTTGTCTTTTAAACTGAAAGAGCTCTTCTTGCATAGCTTCTACCCAACTGTTGTCTTTTAGTGCCTCTTGGTACTTGACAGGTTGTGTGAGAGATAGAAACCCTACAAAAAGACAGATATTGGAGGATTGGCTTCTTGTTAGCACACCCACTCTGATGTTGCCAATGATTTGGTCTGGTGGATGAGCTCTTAGGTAGATTAGATCTCCCTGATATGGAATGATGGCATTTTGAGGTGAAGGACAGAGGTTTGGTGACTCTGTTGTTGTAACATCTGTTTGCACTTCTGTAGTGCCATCAGATGTTTGAAATGGAAGTGGGGGAATGGGTCCAAGTGGTGTACAACTGGACTGACTTTTGTCAACAGATGTTTGACTTTTGTCAACAGATGATTGTGCAGTGGTTGTGAGAGGTGAAGCAGTGGTTTGAGGGTAAGACTAGCCAACAGTGGTTGACTCAGCTGTGACAGTTGTTTTGAACAGTTGCTTCTTCTGATGCAGAATAGATTTTATAGTGACTGGGGATCACAACATCTATTCTGTAATCTTGTTGGGGAGATTGTGGAGTACATGCATTGTTAGTTTTAACAGTGATATCTTCAAATTTGAATTTATCTAAATCAAACAACTCAGCAGGATTTGCTGGGATTTTTAGGGATGAAAGTTCATTGAACTTTACATTCAGAGTTTCTTCTATTGTCTTGGTCCTTGTGTTGAATACTTTATAGCCTTGGCAATAGAAGAATATCCCAGAAAATAACCACAATCTACTTTGGCTGCAAATTTTGAAATGGAATCTTTGAGATTTAAAATGAAACATGGGCAGCCAAAGATTTTGAAAAATGAGATTAATGGTTTGATCTTGAACAAAATTTCATAAGCAGTTTTTTGATGTCTTGGGTTGATCAAAACTCTGTTTTGAACATAGCAAGCAATGTTTACAGCTTCTGCCCAGAAGGATAGTGGCAAACCAGAATCTGCTAGCATGGTTCTTGCAGCTTCTAAAAGAGTTCTATTTTTCCTCTCAACCACCCTATTTTGCTCTGGTGTTCTTGGAATGATGTACTGCCTCACAATCCCCTTTGACACACAGAAGTAATCCAACTCCTTATTTTTAAACTCTATTCCATTGTCACTTCTAAAGACTTTTACTGGCAAGTCATATTGTTTTTCAACTTTGGTGACAAAGTCCTTCAAAATACCTGCAGTCTCATCCTTAGAGTGTAAAAAGTAAGTCCATGTAAACCTAGAAAAATCATCAACTATGACAAGACAAAATCTTTTTCTTCTTAGACTCATGATTTTAACTGGGCCAAACAAGTCCATGTGCAACAATTGTAGACATTGACTTGTTTTGGACTCATCAATGGATTTGTAAGATTTTTTATGTCGTTTTCCTTTTAAACAGGAAACACAATGCTCATCACATTTGAATTCTTTTGATGGTAAACCTCTGACAAGGCTTTGTTTGGAGAGTGAGTTAATAGTTTGAAGGTTGGTATGACCCAGTCTCCTATGCCACAATTCTGTTTCCTTTGTGGAGGCAGCAGAAAACAGACAGACATTTGCCATAGGATTGTCCTTCAACATATCAACTACATACACATTGCCACTCCTATGAGCAACAAGTTGTGCTTTGCTCTTAGCAATGATGGTATCAATCTTTTTCACCACTTCTGGCCCAATAATCTTACAAGTTTTCTTAGTGAAGAATGAGCCATAACCTTTGTCACTCATTTGTGAAACACTAAGGAGATTAAATTTAAGATTATCAATAAGATTGACATTTTCAAACTTAAGTTTCCCAGCCTGAACAGTCCCTAAACCCAACACCTTACCTTTTGAATCATTACCAAAGGATATATCACCCCCTCCATGAGCTAAGAAGTCCAGAAGAAGGGCTATACATCCTGTCATGTGCCTGGAGCCTCCACTATCTACATACCAAAGACTATCTAAACAAGCAGAAGCTCCCTACACAGCAGTAATGAATTAGTTTTGGTGAGTGACCAAAGCCAAGTTGGCTTTGGATGGGTCCTCAGACTTTTCAGACTCAAGCTTTAGAAGATGATCAGTGGTTTGAACTAGTTTTTGAATCAAGTTCAACAACTATTGCTGACCATTTGCAAGTGCTTGAATGTCAACACTTGGGGCAACAGTTGTTTGATCACTTCCAGACAGATGATAATACCCATAGGGATTTCTGTTCACTCTTGGTTTTGAAGGTCTTTTTGGTTCCTCATAAACATGTGACAGATTATGACATGGTGGTTGTCCATATCCTCTTGGGTACTTGCTTGTGGGTGGAGCATCTGTTACTTGGACATCCCTGGGAGCAGATGTTTCAAGACTTCTAGTAACAGATGTTTGGACTGGTGTGAAGGTCTGTTTGGGCTTTCCTTTTGAAGTACTCACCACCTGACTTGCAAGAGTTTTAGCCTTGTACTCTTGTATTTTGACATCAAAATTTTTGAGATACAGACACTCTTTGGTTTTGTGATACTTTTTCCCATATATTGAACATGTGGCTTTGGAATCACATGCACTTGTTCCTTTGTTAATATCATATGCTTTTAGAAGAAAACAGTTTTTAGTAACATGATTCTTCTTTTCACAGAAATCACAGAACAAGTGGACAGACTTTTCTTTCTTTTTCCCTTTTTCAACCTTCTTTTCACCAGATGTTTGAGCATCTACTGGAAGGTTTTTCAAGGGAATGATCTTTGCCTGAGGTGCTGTCTTTCCCTCAGGAGTTTTGAAATCAACAGGTTTAAAGTTCTCAAGAGTACCACACTCATCAGACCAAGTAGGTTTAAATTCATAATTTTCAAGTTCAGTGAATGATGAGGAACCTTCTGGTTTTTCTAGAACAATTTTCTTACCATTGGGTTCAGTGATTTTAATCTCTTGACCCTTCAAATTTGTTGGTACTATCTCAACTAACTTTTGATCCCTTTTGTCAGTGTTTTCAAAAGCTGGAGCAGTGGTTTCAAAACCAAAACCAAACTTCACATGACTTTTGGTTTGTTTGTTGAGTAGCATTTCAAAACCTCTACATGATTCCACCCATTTCTGACATTCAACTTGGGTGGACTCAAGCTCAGTTTTACCACTCTGATATTTTGTTATCATAGTTTGGAGCTGGTCTTTGGTTATGGTTGCTTCATGTTTTAAGCTGCTTATTTCAGATTCTTTTTCAGTTAAATTCATTTTTAATTCTTTTGAAAGTTTCTCAAATTTAACTTCATCATCTAAAATTTTCTTTCTAAGGTTTTCATTCACCTCTTTGATGTTAGCAAATGCTATTACACATTTGTCAGAACATAAATCTTTAAGAATTTGAGGAGATACCTTAGCAGTAGCCATCAATGCACAATCACACTTGCACTCACAATCATTAGATGCACCCCAAGGATCTGAGAGATTCACAACCTCTTCTTCAGGTTTTTCACCTGCAACTACTTCATCAACAACATCATCAGTCACAACTTTAGATTCAGTCACCACCTCCTCAGATTCAACTTCTTCTACCATAGCCATGAAACAAAAATTTTCTGGCTCATTTTCAGCTTTTGGCAACTAGTGCAAAATTTTCATCAGTTAACTCATCTGGTAGACTGCTCCAATCAACAAAGCCTTGTGTGAAGAAACTCTGTTGACTGGTCTCTGTAGGAGCAGAGGATGAAGCAGCAGTCATTGGCACAAGTGCCTGAGCAACAGGTATTTGCACATAGTGGATCTGAGGAACAGTGGTTTGGACAAATTGGACAGGAACAGTGTTTGAAGACTGTGCAAAATGAGCAGTGTTTTGCACATTTGGTCCAGGGGTATTATAGGAATTTTGATAAGTGTTAGTCTGAGGTCTTTGATTTGGATAGGTGATTATAGGTGTACCATGTTGAATCCTACATTCCCTAGCAAAATGACCAAGTCTATGACATTTATAACACTTTATCTTTGATTTATCCAACCCAACCTTTGATCTGCCAGTTAACCCTGGAAACCTTCTCCCAGTTTTCTTGTAAAAATTGTTAGTTCTTACACTGAGAAGGGCCAATTGGTGCATAATGTCCATTTCTTCCAAATCATCAGGGTCAAAATATTTTAGGTCATCATACTCAAAGGATATGTTATCAGATGCCTGGATATCACCACCACTTGCTGTAAAAGCATAGTTTGGTGAATAAGAATCAGAGTTAAAACCTGAGTTAAAACCTGAAGTTATGTCAATGAAGTGATCATAACTCTGATCCTTAGTATTTCCAGGCACCTCATCATGACCCAAAAGTGTTGTATTACCAAATACATAATCATCAGACACTTTTCCAGAGTCCTGGAGCTTCTTTTTCTGGTTAAGCTCTCTCTCATCGGTCAAGAGCTTACCATGAAGCTGGGTCAGTGATAGGTCCTTAAATCCAATTGAGTTTCTCATAACTATAGCAATAGTGTCCCATTTATCTGGTAGTGATCTTAAAAACCTATGGTTCAAAGTTGAATGAGGGTAAGTTAGACCAACCAGTTTTAGTTCACTAATGAGACAGTTAAACCTCTCAAATTGTTGAGTTAATGACTCTCCCTTAACATGACTGAATGTTTCATATTGTTGGTTAAGTATTTCATGATTGTCTTCAATAACCTCTTCAGTCCCACCAAATTGTTCTTTCAGTGCATCCCACAACTCCTTTGCACTGTTACAATGTAACAGCCCAGCATATATATCATTGGGTAGAGCCATGGCCACAATACTGAAGGCCTTAGCATCTAACTCAATTTTCTGAAAATCCTGGTCGGAGTAGTTTTCAAGTTTCTTAGGCTCCTGAACCTTGGGATCTTCGGTACTCAGCACCATCGGAACACGTGGTCCGAAAATAACCGACTTCCAACACCCAGTGTTCTGTTGAGCTAGAACATGGCTCATCCGACGTTGCCAGATATTGTATTCAGATCTGACAAGCATCGGTGGCTTGTTGTTCGTGCCAGTGTTGTGTGGATCGTGATTGATTGAAGCCATTCTCTGATTTTTCAAAAACAAAGTCTGTTTATAACCGGTTGAATCGGAAATAAACTATTACTCTGTTTTCAATCCGACAAACAAATGATATCAATAATTGTGAGCTGATCTGTTTATATTAAATTAATTGATTAGATCGAATTTAATTGACCAAGCTCTGATACCAATTGTTAGGATCTGAGTTTGATTGTTTTGATTTGTTTAGAGTAGAATGAGAATTGAATGAAGTGAATATATATGGAAAGTGCAGCGGAATGATAAACTATAATCAAAACAAAAGGAATAAATGTTTTCTTAATTGAAAGCTTTCATTAAATTGAAAGATTACAATCAAATACAAGTACTCCCCCTCAGCCTGATCACACAGTGATTGTTTGTCTGGGAGAATGTTGTGTGTGACCAATAGAACAGTACAAGCACTGTTCTATTTATAGAAAAATCTAAACCACTGGTGACCTAGGCTGACGTCACCTAAGATAGTGACCTCTAACAGAATAACAACATAAAACATCTGCCCTATACAAACTACTGTTATATTACAAAACACTGTAAGGTAAACTACTGTTGAGGGAAAACTCTGATGGTCTTGTATCATCTGTTGGAGCCTAAGTGTTGTTGGCTCCAACAGACCTTTAGTCTTCAGTACTTGATCAGCAGTTGTTCTTCAACAGACCTTTGGTCAGCAGTTGTTCTCTATCAGTTGTTATCCAGCAGTCCTTTGTAGCAGCAGTTGTCATAGCAGTTGTTTGGGTGAAACAGTTGTTAGGGTCAACAGTCTTTTGGGAAGAGTATGTTGTAAAGACTGTTTATTTATGTGTATCAACTGTTAGTATATTTTGGCTTTTCAATCATCTGTTCTTCTTCAGGTCAGCAGACCCAACAAGAACAAACAACCGAATCTAATCCCTTTTAACTATTTTCTTCCATATTCGATCGAAAGGTATGAAATGGGCTTATTTTGAATACGTAATGACGTTTTTTTAACTATATTATGTTGAATTGGTTATTGTGTGCGTGATTGAAGCATGTTTTTTTGTTTTTATTGTTCTTTGTTTTTTTTTTCTGTTGAATATGTTACGGTGTTATTGTTTTTGTTTTTATTGTTCTTTATCATTTTTTATGGTACTGTGTTGACTTGAATGATATCAAGAAATTGACTAAACAAATCCTTTAACTTGAAACAGACAGGATATTGTTTGACTATGGCCCTATGGAGGGTGTTTGGATGTTCTTTTTATAAGTAATTATGTGATAGTGAACAATAAGTAGCGTTTGGTTGTGTTTATGTTGTTTTAGGTTTTAATTATCTTATCTTATAATCATTAGATTTTGTGAGAAATAAAAAATGCTTATGCTGCAAACTATTAAAAATTAAGGGTATAGTGAGATTTAGTCTGATGAGTTTGAATTTAAATACTTTAAAGATACTTTGCAATTTGCTATAGCTAATGAGATATGGAACAATCAAATGAAGAACAAGGGGTACTTAACCATGAAGAAACTTCTCAATTAGTTT
Source organism: Ambrosia trifida (assembly GCA_028751855.1). Classification (NCBI taxonomy): domain Eukaryota; kingdom Viridiplantae; phylum Streptophyta; class Magnoliopsida; order Asterales; family Asteraceae; genus Ambrosia; species Ambrosia trifida. Next base: position 146,906,215 of record CM054124.1, on the reverse strand, counting down.
AATTGAGATATATGTTTGTTTTCGTTGACATTGGATATGTAGACGTCTTTTGTTTGTTTTACATCTTTATTTTGTCGTCTTATGTTATGTTTTATTGCCACTCAGGCTACTTACCACACAACTTGCAAAACTTGGAGGAAACATTCAGATTCACCTATGAAATATGCAGCTTTCCAGTGTTCCGAGGTATGATTTTGGATGCTGAAAACCTCACTTACTGAATATAGCGTATAAATTTTATTGGTGTATTTATTTTAGAAATCACATGTTTACAAATCATTAATGTTAATAATCAAATTCATCTATCCATCAGCAGTATAGTTTGATATGATAAAACTACTCACATCAAGGATCATAGTCTTTATGCTTCATTTTACAAGTTCAACATTTGTTGATGTTTTTAATTGGAGTGACTTTGTCGATGTCTTTAACAACTAATTCCTCCTCAAGCCCCTGATTTGTCTAATGCATAAACATTACTCAACAACATACTGCTCTTACTTTGGTAGGGTATGTCAATTGGTTACCTGACTCGGAAGCATGTTATTAACCACACACCTGTGTCAAGGAATGAAACCGAGGTAGAAATTTTTAAGAGTAAATTGCCAAAATGGCCCCTCAGGTTTGGCCCAGATTGCTGGTTTGGTCAGTTATCTTTTTTTTCTGCCAAAAGCACCCCTCACAGTTCGAAAATTGCCATTTTGGCCCATATTTAACAGACTTTCTGACGAAGAAAAAAACTCAGTTAAGTGGGAGGGGCATTTTCGTCCCTTCGTGTTATAACGTTTAAAAACCCCTTTTAAAACCCATCTTCTTCATCTTCAGACCTTCTTCATCACTACCCTCTCAATTCAAACCTGATTCCCAAATCCTACATACCCTAATTCCCAAATCATACAAACCCTAATTCCCAAATCATACCTAGACGATGGTATTCTGCAAATGTGAAGCTCCTACTATCATACGTGTGTCTTCCACCTCTGCAAACCCTGGTAGGAGGTTTTTCTGCTGCAACCGGTTGAAGGGGAAGAGCTGTGGTTTCGTTTGTTGGGCTGAACTACCCTTGGGTCAGATTCCTAGTACTATCAATGATGGTGAAGAGACTGAAAAACTGAGAGTCAAGAACACAGCCTTGCAGACCTTAGTTGGGACACTTAAATCTGAGAATAAGAAGCTGAAAACTTATCTATGGATGACTTGGTTTGGAATCATCATGTATTTTATCATGTTTTAGTTCAATGTAGGTCATTTTGTAATGTTAAAAACTCAATGTATGTTGTTTCTTATTGTAATGATAATGTTTGTAATGACCAAGAACAATGTATTTAATGAAAACATTGAAAAGTTCATACTTAAAGTAGTGATTACATAACCAAACAGAAACATACAAAATAAAGTTCATACTAAAAGTAGTCTAGTGCATACATGAAATAGATAAGCCTAAGTCAGGAAACATAACCTACAACAACCAACAAGCCTACTTCCAACGACAATCATCATCCGAACAGTAGTCCGAATCTGTTCCATGCTCTCCTTCATAGGGATCATGGTACCAATCCTCATCTGGGCTGTCATAATTCCAGGCATACTTTAACACCTTTGGGTCATAGTCTCTACATGGGTCAAGCTCCTCTTCTTCAACCGGTTCTTGAACTGCCTTCCCTTTAGCCTTTTCATCAACCTTTGTAACATTATGGTACCAATCATACTGATGTGGGCTGTCATAATTCCAGGCATTCTTTAATACCTCTGGGTCATAGTCTCTACATGGGTCAAACTCCTCTTCTTCTTGAACTGCCTTCCCTTTAGCCTTTTCATCAACCTTTGTAAGTTGTTTAAAATTATCTTCAACCAACTCTTGAACCACCTTTACATCATCCGTTGTATCATACTCTTCATCAACAACTTCAGGGTTTTCAACCGGTTCTTGAACTGCAGGTAGTGCAAGAACAACTTGCCTAAACATTTTTGGAATTTAGAGATGAAATATGAAGTTGAATTGTAAGATTGTTTTGCAATATTGGGTCTTTTAAATCAGCTGAAAATTAACTCATCCATCTACCTGAAATCTACCCACTGACCCCATAAATGAACTTCATTCAATGCAACTGCCACACAAGTGTAACACAAGTGTTCGACTGCCAAAATGATACATTATGTTTGGTCAAACTGCCAAAATGATACATTATGTTTGGTCCAAACTGCCAAAATGGTACATCAGACTGCCAAAATGGTACTTAAAATGCAACATTATCATGCCAAAATGGTACTTAAAATGCTACATTAAACTGCTAAAATGGTCACAAAACTATAGTAAAGTTAACCAATACAAACCAAAAGAAACCCCAACATGCTAGATTAAACTGACAAGTTACCAGTAATAATACATACCATAACCCATACCATAAGCCATACCATATCAGTCAAAGTTCACAAACACGAAAATGACAAGTTTTAATACACCAAAATGACAAGTTTTAATACATAAAGTGGGATAACTAAACTGAATACTACATAACTTGTGAACCCCCAGCTTGTGAACCAGCAGCTTGTGAACCAGCAGCCTGTGAACCCCCAGCAGCTTTCTTGCAGGTCCTTTTGTTATGTCCTGGTTGCTTGCAAATCTTGCATTTGACTGGATTACCCTTCCTTGGCAGTTTTGCACCCTTTTCAATAGCTTTTGACAACTTTGCAACCTCATCCTTTTCAAAAGCAGACTTTCTCCTCTTCTTTTTAGGTCTTCCAACAGGCTTGTGGTATTTAGGAGCTATGAGGGTGGTGGGACAGTTAAAATGTTCCCACATATCAGTTCCATTTAGTGGTTCAATGGTATGTTCATAAACCTCCTTCCATGTATCAACCCAGTAAGCTTTGTGAACATATTTCTCAGGAACTCCATCATCCAATCCATGAAGTGCCATATTCCATATACAAGCTACAACATGCCTACATGGCATTCCAGTCAACTGCCACCTCCTACAAGCACAACTCCTTTCATTCATGTTCACAGCCCTTGTCTCATTCTCTGGACCACTTACTTGATACTTTCCAGTGCCACACCAAATGACAGAATACTGGCTAGCATCATCTTTTATCTTCTCAAACAGGTCTGTGGCTCTTGGTGTTAAAGGGCCTCATGATTTTGAAATCATCACCCGAACAATCATCAACCTCTTCATGCAGTACTCCCGTACAAATTCTAGACAGGTGATAATGGGTTTATCCCTGCCTAGGATCAACTGCCTGTTGAACACCTCACATAGGTTGTTCAACAGGATATCACTCTTTGGCCTCTCTGAAACATAAACATTCATTGTTACAATTAAAAAATGTCAAATGCATTCAATGAAAAGAAACATAAACAACTATTGTTACCACTAAAAAAAGCTCTGCACCAGTGTTTGACTGGAATACCCTTCAAGTATTCATACATTGCCTTGTCTTCTTTCAGGATTGCATCCATCATCCTTTCATGTTTAATAGGTGTGGTTGCACTAGCTGCATTCCACAACAAGTTTTTGTAGATATCACCCCTCCACCTAGGCTTCATATTTTCATATATATGTCTCAGACAAAATCTATGCTCAGCACTAGGATACACCTTTTCAACTGCAGGAATGAGACCCTGCAATTACAAACAAAAAAGTGAGCATACAGTTGACTTAGCATACAGAAAACTTAGCTACATTACATACCTTTTGTCGATCACTGATGAATGTGAAGTTGCTGTTTGAATTAGTTGAACATAAATTTCTATCAGCCTATGTTTTACAGAAGCTTTCAACATTCTGTTATAATCATTTTCATCGTTCAATGTTCTTAACCCAAAGTCTAAATCCTCACCTGGAACTTTAAAATAATACCTAAAAATGGAAATATCCTCTTCTGAATAACCAAGTTCTAATACCATATCATTCAGCATTGTAGAAAGATTACGATCAACATAATCAATATATGCGATTTTACCTCCCACATATGTGCTGTCTGGAAAATTAGTCAGCTCACCACCATAATGCAATTCCACTGAAAAAAAAACTGATGATTTTCACCTGAAAAAAAAGAAAAATATTATTCATCATGTTCAGCAGAGGTGATCATGACAAACCAGCAGTAAGCAACAATAACTTACGGTATTCAAGCAGAGGATTGAAATCAGCACCCTTGTCTCGAAACCTCCACATTATTGAGCAAGACGAAGACGAAGAACGTGGAAGACGATGGTGGAAGACGAGGTAAGAGGTGAATAGCTAGGGTTAAAATGACTGATAAGTGAAACAAAAGGGGTTTTTAAACGTTATAACACGAAAGGACGAAAATGCCCCTCCCACTTAACTGAGTTTTTTTTCTTCGTCAGAAAGTCTGTTAAATATGGGCCAAAATGGCAATTTTCAAACTGTGAGGGGTGCTTTTGGCAGAAAAAAAAGATAACTGACCAAACCAGCAATCTGGGCCAAACCTGAGGGGCCATTTTGGCAATTTACTCAATTTTTAATTATTAACTTACGAATGGGTCAGTTTGGATTGTCTATATATCTACAACGGGTACCACTTAAATTGTTCTTATACAAAGATCTAAATTATTTTTGTACTAATAACGTTTCTGTAATAATAAGGGCATTAAACTTTTATATTTTTATAGCAAAATGGACAGAAGGATAGGCAGATGAATTTGATTAGTCGAAAAAATAACCCAGTTCAGACCAAACCTGTTCTGACTCATTAACTGACCCACCTATATATGCCTTGGCATGTAGTGTCAAGTCTTTTTCAATCAGTCTGTCAACAAATAGAATCAGTGATATTGATGATGAAGATGCTAAGCATGATGAAATGCTCATGGATTGGATGATATATCAGACCTCCTTCCTGCATTTTCTGAAGTCATGGGCTCCCACTTTGCACCAATCTTAGCAGTTTTATTTGGCCCGTTAATGAAATTAGCGGTGAGGTTAGTCAAGACTCTATAGTGTAGAAGTTTTTCGTAATTTCCTTTTAACATGTGTGTTAAGGTAGCAATATCAACTTCCAAAATAGTTATAGGTTGAATGTGTTTAAATGCCAATTGAATTGTATACCAATGCATAAAACTTCCAAAATCGCTTCATTAGAATGATTATGTAAAACTGAATTTTTTTATGAAAATTTGATAAGAGATCAATCAATTGATTGCACAATTAAAATGGACAATGTTAGTTTACCATTTTTTTACTTTAATTGAACATACTTTGGCTTTTATATTTTTATGAAAACTTATCGATAATTACTAATTGTGCAATCTCTTATCAAATTTTAACTTTTTTACCATATTAAAGACATGATTTCAAAATTTCAAAGATGGCTAGATTGTTTCCGAACTTATTACGTTGTTGCCACTATTTTGGTGGAAGTTACTACCGAACAAAGAATTAATATCATTAATTGCACGAGAATTAAATGAAAGGTGGGCCAATTTTGTTGGGATAAGAGATCTATTTTAATCATTTCTGGCAAAGGAAATCTTGATTTTTGTAACAGCTTTTCATATTCTTTTGGTTTAATATCTTGCAAAGCAAAGGTACATTGTTGGTATTAAGTCAGGGAGAATTATGGGCTTAAGCTCGGTGACGGATCTAAGACGCGCTTTTGGAACTCAGTTAAATTCCCGGACCTATTTAAAATAACTGCTGATAAAGACATGTTTGTTCGCGACTGGGTTAATGCAGGTGTCGATATCCGGACCAGGAGATCTTTCTCTCGCATGGTGCAGTCCGCTAATGAACAGGCTCAACATGCTGAATTGGGTGTCTTACTGCAGCAGATCCAGTTTAGTGACAGCCCTGATCAGTGGCGTTGGGACATAGGTGACGGCGGCGACTTTTCTGTCAAGGGGATCAGATTTGAAATCATCTCAGTAGAGGCCCCTACCCCTTCTCAAGATGAGTTCTGGTGGAATAATTGGGCCCCTCTGAAAGAGATAATGTTAACAAACTTTAGCGCAGTCCCGGCTCCAAGATCTGAAAAAAAATTGGCGTACACTGTTTTTTTGGCTACGATTTGGCTGGCTAGGAACGTAAAAGTCTTCGAAAACAAATTCATTCCGATCCAGTCCATCATTTTGATATCTATTTTTTTTTATAACTAATAACAGTGGTTAGATTAATCTAAGTAAATGGGTCAGCCATTGGGTGGAACTTACCATGCTGTTTGCCACCCTTTGATATCTATTTTTTTAAACTACATAATAATTGGATATTTACTAAAATCTTATTGTTGCAGCTTGAGGTTGCAACACTGAAGACAGTCACTTAAAAAACATATTGAAACCACCATTATGCTTTCTTTCATTTCTTGCGCTTTAAATTTGAAATAACCATGAATAGTAGTTCCTTTGACTAATTTTGAGTTGACATTATTTGCTCCGGAGGTGAAAAATTGAAAAGGGAGTGAGGGAAGGGGAAGGTTGATAATAGGTTAAAGGGGTAACTTTCTTGGTGTATGTCGAAACGTCGCTTTTGTTAGGTTGACCCGAAACACTATATATTCATGTTCTTTTTTTTCACTAATAATTAGTGTGTCGCTTTTGCTGCAGTCGTGTTAGTTGCGAAATATTACACTTTAAAGAAATTGTTGGAGGAGTATCCGAATTACATTTTGACTTTTACTGGTCATTCACTTGGGTCAGACGTGGTAGCATTGTTGGCAGTGGTGGTGGTGCAGAATCAGCATAAGTTGAGTAATATTGATAGAAAAAAGGTCTGTTGATATGCTATTGCACCTGCAAGGGGCATGTCGTTGAATTTTGCCGTGTTTATTTGAAAAAGATGAATATGGTCACATGGTGTTTAAGAAGCCACATTCTGTTATTTGATTGTATAAGTGTTTGTTACTCAAAATAAGGTGAAGTATACCACAATTGTTTTGTAACTGATTGTGAGTGAGGAGAGAGAAAATATAATGATAAAAGTATGAAAAAGTATTACTATTTTAATTAGGAGAGAGAAGATTTAGAAATAGAGTAATGATTTTTAGTGTAATTTAATGAAAGAGATTTGGTAGGGGATGTGAATGCTCTAAGACTACTAGGTGTGGAGGAGGTCCATCATCCATGATGCTCCTCCACCTCAGCTGCCACGTCAGCGTGGGATAGGAGCATCAACAGGATGATGGTCCTAGGGGTGTGGAGAGGACCATCATCATTTAATACTATTTATTTTTTTTGTTTTTATATTAAATAATATTATCATATTAATATAAAAAGTAAAGATGTATTTAAATAAAAAATAAACACTTAAATAAATAAAAAAACGTACAATAAAAATAAAAAAAAAAAAAACATTTAAATAAAAAACATACAATTTTTAATTAAAAAAAACACAAACTACGGATTATATTTTTTTGTGATGCTCTCCTTCATCTTGAGCAACACGGGACGATCTTCTTCGGGGTAGTCGTTGATGTTTGCTGTCATTATTCGCCATTCTTCTATTTGCCTATCTTCATTCTTTTGGTGAATGTTTTCCTCCACCCTCTTTTGCTTTAAGCGAAGCTTTTCTTCGACTTCGCGTTCCTTCAATTTCTTCTTCTCTGCTTGACTTTCACTAAAGGTATTTTTGAACGATGCCAATTCAGCGACCAAACCGTCCAGCATTGACCTGCTCCCACTCCCTGACGCGGTTTGTTTTTTTGCAGCCGCTTGTTTTTTTTTGCTCTGTCCCTCCCTATGGGCCGTGGCTCCTCTTGAATGGGAGTATCCTCGAACTCTGGGTCTGGGTCATCGTTTATATTTATTTGACAATGACCGGTCAACCCGCCTCCCACGCTATAATCGCCCGACTCCGAAGTTTTGGTTCGTTTGGCACTGGCAACCTCGTTTGGAACCGGTGCCCATTTGCGAGATGTCTTCAACACCGTCCATGCTCGAACATGAGGAAAAACATGGCCATACTTGTCTTCATATTTACGCATCGCCTCCTAGAAAATCATTTCCTCGTTAAACCCACTTGGAGGTTTCACATACAACGGATTATAAAAGGCGATGAACTTCCCGATTGTAGTAGTCATTTTCCTCCATTTAAAACTTATGGCCTCCTGCTTGCGATAAACTCCTTGCTCCATCAATTGGTGAAATTTATCTCGTACTTCGGCGTATAAACTATCTCCCGTTTGATTAGTAGGCATTTTTAAATAAAACATATATTAGAGAATAAAAAAATATTTTTTTTATTGTATACTACTAAAAAAAATAATTTTTTTTTACCAACTATGGGATCTTTCGAACTAGCCAAATACGCCTTCGCTAACGCTTCTTCTTCCAATTTAATCCATGGGGTTTTTTTGGACGACCCTTCTTCTTTATCTTGACCTTGCTTTTTTTTCCCCTTCCCCTTCCCCTTCGAACGTTCGACTTGTATTTCGGGCACAACCTCCACCTCATCTTCTTCATCTTCGGGTTCAAAATTGGGTTGTCGTTGTGGTTGTAGAGATGGACGGAATGGCGGAGTTTGCAAAAGTTGGGTAAAGGATTGAGGGTTATGATGCATTTGCATATGATAGAATTGGTTAAAAGTAGTGGGGCTTTGGTGCATTTGGGGATATTTGGTGAAAGGGTTGGGAGTTTGTTGGAAACCCGAAAATGTAGCCCAAGATGGATCCATTGGCATCGTGAACGGGTTTGGATTCGGGTTGTTTTGATTATGTTGTGGTGGTTGATTCGGGTTTGGGTTGTTTTGGTAGGGATCCATTGCAAAATATATAAAGTATTTTTATATAAAAAGTGGTGTTTGATATAAAAAGTGGTGTTTGATATGTGGTGAAAAATGGTAGATTTGTTTGGTTTAAATAGGATTTTAAAAAAGTTTTTTTTTTATTAAACGGTCAAAACCAACGGATCAATTGCCCTAACGTTCAAATCACACGCTTCCCAAGACAAATACAGGCCCAACTTCAACGGCAACCACATGCCCCTCATGCCGCTGTAGCGAGGCCCGGCAAGCTGAAGATGGCCCTATGCCGCCCCCACACCTACCAGTCTAAGAAACACAAGCATCCTCAAGATAAGGATAAGGAAAAACATATTAGTATGGTGCTGAAAACCTAAAGGAACACCGTGAGAAGGTTAGTTAACATTGTGTTACTAAATTTGATGACATTGTCTTCTTTATTGAAAAGATATAATTTGTGTCCTAATAAGAAAATGGTGGTTACTATTATTGACTGGTGTTGTTTTGAAATGATTTTAGAAAAGTAAGCATAAGGGAGATGAAGATCTCAATGACGCACCTCAATGTTTTGAATTTGTAATTTGCTTATTTTTTTAATTAATGGTAATTTATTTTTGGTACGTATGTAATGAAACATTTCTTTTATTTCAGAAAATTATTTACAATTTTTTTGCTTCAATTTTCGGGTCAAAATTTTGCTACTATGGGTATACACGGTTAACCATTATTGTGTTTGACCCGGTTATTCAATTCACAAAAACGCTTTCTAAATTCCTGATTCTTTCCTTTTGAAATTAATCCTTTAAACCTAGCCTTCTTCCCATTTGGATCCATAGATCTATCTATCAAGAACATAATTCTTTTTTTTTTTTTGTTCTTCTTTTGTTTTTGTTGCAAGTAATCAAAATCAAAGATTTTCATTTTATTTTTATATTCTTGATTCTTATTTTTATTTTATGTTTAAATGTTTTTTTTACTGTAATATTTTAAATTTTACTCTATTTGTTTAAGTTTTCAGTTTAATGGATCGTAAGAAGAATATGCTTCTCAATGGTGGCAAGCTAAATGAGTTTGTGCATTGTAAACTATATAAGCATACTTGTCTTGATAAGAAGTATTATGACATTTCTGTTGGTTTCCAAAAACACAATCAAAAGGTACAAAATTGTATATTGTAATTATATCTTTTTATATTTATATGTTTTTTTAAGTTTTGTGTATCAAACATTTATGCATACATTTTATTGTTTTCAGGTTGCTGAAGCAAGAGGTGAAACAGTATTTTATTGTGGATTGTGCGACGTATTTTGTAAACTTTCCAAAAACCTTGACATGCATAATAAAGGAAAGCATCACGTAAGCATGATGGAGGGTAAATACGTTGAAGAAGATAATGTGGAGATGTGTTTTGCTTGCAACGTTCAATGTGAAAATCCTAGGAAATTACTATGTTGCAACGGATGTTATGAACGTATTCATAATTAGTTTTTTTTCGTACTTGATTTAATTCCTTTTGTGATGCACTATTATTAAGTTTTGTGAACATTATCTTTTGACTTATGTTTTCTTTTGGAAATTATCCTATTATTTTGTTTAGTGGAAGAATTTTTTTATTACGATATTTATTTGCATCGATTATTTTTTTCAACTTATTAATTTCACAAGTGCAAAAAAAAAATTAAAATATTACGTCATACTTTCACATATAATTATTTAAAAACTTGGACGAAATATTAATTTATCATGTAATATTTTCTTTCATGTTATGTTTTAAACTTTTAGTTTTTTAAAGTATTTTATTCAAAAATTTCTTCACCCGTGAAGTTCACGGGTCTCTAACCTAGTAGTATATATACATGTACTTTTGTATATATCTATGTATGTATACGTGTATGAAATGGATAAAACGAAAGTATATAAAAATTCTAACAATTTTATTTATCACTAAATCTTAATTACAACAAGCGAAAAAATGTAGATATTACATATGTATACTGATTTAGTAATGTTGACCTCCTTTAAACCTTTGCTCAGTAAAGTTAGATATTATGGTTAGGTTGTATATTAAAGGTTTAAGCTATCTTAGTTCTCGATATAGATAGATTGTAACTGAGAACCATAAGGTTGGTTCTCGGTGGGGATTTGGGTTTCAAGGCCATGTGGGCTAAACCGGTTACAACTTAGTATATATATACATATTATGTAGTTTGTTATTGGATTACCAGTTTTGATTGTTAATTCTCTCTTGTATCAGAAGGTTGTTGATTTAACGTATGCAAGTTTGAAGTGTGTTCATGAGTTCTTGAATCATCATAATCATTGTTTCTGCCTTTGATTGTGATTAATTGATATATGTGTGTTAGTTTTGGGGCATAATATAATCAATTACTAACCCAATATGCAATTACTGCAAGTATACACACCCATTTTCAAGTATATGGACATAATTAGGGATATGTATGTTAGGATTGAGATTATTGTTCATGCGCTAGTAGGAGATACTGATTTCTTTCCTATGAAGGTAGGACTCCACGAAGGGTCTACATTGAGTCCGTTTCTTTTTGACGTAATGTTGGATGAGTTGTCTAGGTCGATTTAGAAGGCCATTCCATGGTGTATGCTTTTTGTAGATGATATTGTGTTAGTGGTGGAGACTAAGCAGAGTTTGAATACAAAGTTAAAGGCGTGGTGTGCAGCTTTAGAAGGCAAAGGGTTGAGAATTAGTCAATTTAAAACTGAGTACTTATATTGTGATTTTAGTGGCACGGTCATTGATGACAACACTCAAATTACCATTAATCGTCAAGACGTTCCGCATGAAACTAAGTTCAAATACTTAGGATCATTTGTGCAAAAGGATGGGAAGATAAAGAGTGATGTGGCCCATAACGTCCAAGCTAGTTGGTGTTGGTGGAAGGCAGCCACTTGGGTATTGTGCGACAAAAGGTTTTCAACTAAATTAAAGGGAAATTTATAGGTGTTGTGGTTAGACCTGCTGTGACATCCATCATCCTCATTTTTATCAAGATTATCAATTATAGTCCTTCTTATGTATAAATGTTTCTATTTTAGTCTCTGACAGTTTTCGTCATTTTTGAATTTTAAGAAAATCTTGAATCTTTGTTGATCATTACATCTTTGTATGGATTGTACTTTATTCATATACATATATCGAATCGAAATTTTAACGTATTATATTTGGATTTTTAAACAAATTTGTCATTATAAAGTTTATTAATTTTTGATAGATTTGAAACGCGTAAAAGTTTATCGAAGGTCGGGAAAATGTCAGAGTTTTAAATTGAATATTTATAAAAACATAAGCATATTAAGTAAAATTGATAAAAGTTTTAAAAGTCTAAGTTTTATGAAGTTTTAAAAATATTTTATGTTAAGTTAGTTAACCTGGTTAGTTTTTATAAAGGAAAAACTAACTAAATCATAATATAATTCTAACCAAGTTAAATAGAGGGGCTAGATCTACCACAATATGAAATTTGTGTTTTGAAAACACCAACCCCTACCCCATTCTTTTTCCGGCCGACCTTCACCGGCAACGTCCAACTCCGGCGAGCTTAAAACTCGCATTTAATGCTTCTTTTCCGTTTTTTATTGTCACAATTCGTTTATCTTCATCACACTCAGTTGTTTCCATCATTAATTATAAACTTAAACCACGTTAAACGACTATAATGATCGAATTACTCGTAACCGTCGCTATTAACATCAATAATGGTTAAGTCGGTGTTGATTTGTGATGATCAATATAAATTGACAATAAATCCACACCAAGAAATCTTTGGCGACACCTTCTGTATCAGATTGTTAAGAAAATTTTGTGTATTCAAGCTCTGGAAACCAAACCCTTGAACTATCAATCGTCGGCGTCTTTTTTCACCTATATTACATCGATTTCGCTACGACATGTAAGTTTTTTTGTTGTGTTTTGTACATTTCAATTCCTTAAGCAAAAGCCCTCTCTTAGTTTCTAGATTGGAGGGCTTTAGCGTGTCCAGTTGATCGATTAAAGGATTAAGGTTATTAGGGTTTTGTTTTCGGGAAAATTGGGAAGGATGAAGTTTAACTTGTACGTTAAATAAATTTCCATTTCATAAATTTCATCTACGATACCTGGTAGTGGAATGGTTTGTGTGTTGCTAGGTGAACCAGGGGACTTGGGTTCGACCCACAGGTTCCACCGTTTTTATTTTATATATATGTTAATTCTTTTAATCATATATTTTGTGTAAAAAAATAAAAAATTCACAATAAATTCATTTTTTATCTAAAAATTATAAAAATTTAGGTCTAGTATCTTAACACCATATAGAAAATATTCAAATTTTCATTTTCTGAAAAATAATTTATTTTCGTGTTTTTATTAAATTATAACTTTTTAATTATAATTAATTGATTAAAAATTCATTTTAAATGATTTTAACCCCAAAACTTTTGGGAAACAATTTCTTAACACCAGGAACTTAAATAAAAATTATTTTTCTAGAAAAAATTTATTTTTCTTGATTTCCTATTTTTAATCATTTAAACATGATTTAAATTCATTAAATCGGTTTTAAATACAAATAAATTGAGATAAATGATGGAGAAATTATTTTGATCATTTTTAAACAGAATTTATTTATCTTTTACAAAAGATATCATTTTTGAACCATATCTTGTATTTTAGTTATCTTTATGCTTATTTAAATAAAATAAAAAATTTATTAATTCATAATATTTAAAATATGTTTTATATATTTAAATATTTATTAAACAAAAATATTTTTATGTTCCAAAGTCATAATCCTTAATATTTGACTCATTTGTATAATTTATATTTATATTTGCAATTATTTATAATTATTATAACTATTTACACTTATAGTTTAAAGTAATTAATTTAATTCTTTTGTCCTAATTATTTGGAGTTACTTTATAATTAAATATTTAATTGGTAGTAATTATATTACCTAATCATGTCTATAGCCTTTAATCATATTATTTTTGGATATACAAGTTTAATATTAATTTGATTTATAAAAAAAAACCTTTATTTCCCAAATCGACTTAGTAAACCCTAATGCCTTAGATATTAGATACCTTAGACTTTTAAGTCATTCCTCTTATTAGTATTCTTATACATTATTGGTTGAATTCATCGGAATTCTCATTCCTTAGCGCACGGTAGCTTAAGTTGGATTTTAATCGTTTTTGCAAACTATAAGTATATTTATCCCTTTTTCATTTTTACACTTTTGGGGTGAAACATGTACACATATACAAACTTACACCTACACTTGTACATAATCTTTTATATACTTACAATTCATATACATGTCTGGTTGTCTTCGTGCTTTATGCTAGACTTACACGTAGTTTACTTACACTGGTTGCTTGAAATCTTTATCTAGACTTAACTATAGTTACGGTGCTCAAATGCTCAAATCAACATAACACATGTTACGGGGCTCAAATCATTATGAAACTTGTTAGGATGCTTTATGTGAATCATACTTGTTTGACTTTATCATGTTTGTTTACTACGTGCAAGGCCGGTTATGAGGGGGTGCGGGGAGGACTCCTAGCCTGGGCCCAATTTCCAAGGGGCACTTTGATCGGCGACAATGGCGGACAGTGGAATAGAATTCATCAGAAAAATGTAAATGAATTGTGCATAGTGATGGTGTTACAAGGTATAAAAGGGGTTGTTTTGAGGAAGATGATGGTATAGTGTAAATACTAGAAAATTATGGAGGTATTATAGACATTAGAATATGCCAATGTATATATAAAAAAATGCCTGCAGTTGTGGCATTCTATTTTTTTAAGATTAACAATAACAATAACTTAAGAGTAATCTTTTATTCTCTTATTTTAATGTTGGTTCCGTTCAATGCTTTATATATATATATATATATAGGTAGAGGATCCGGTAAGAAAATTGATTTGTGTAGGAAGTGTAGGAAAGATTTATAGCCATAGGATCAACTTTTGAGATTAAGGGCATTTAAGACTTTTTAACAATTTTTAAATTAATCAAATCCTACTAATTTAGCACCATATCTTTAACATATCATTCAAATTATATCCACATTCTTATTCAATTTCTCAAATAAATTCCCAAAAAAGCAATTTATATTTATCTGAATTCAATTTTTTTGAGACTTACGTTTTTATAATAACATCAGTAGTGTTTTATACTTATCAGGAGTGTTTTATAATAACATCAATAGTGTTTTATATTTATCAGGAGTGTTTTATAATAACATCAATAGTGTTTTATATATCATTTTCATCACAGGCTAACATCAGGAGTGTTGTATTCTTATCAGGAGTGTTTTATAATAACTTTGTTTTACATCACCACAAAATTACCAACTCAATTTTTGTAAGCAATAACACTTTAGCTTCTAAATGGTGTTTTATATGAACATTATATTGTGTTATATCTCATCACTAAATATCAACATTTTACTGTGTTGTATATCATCACTAATATAAGGAAAGCATTAAATGTTTCTAGAAGTAAATAATAATAATAATTAAAAAGGATCCTTAAGAATGATTATTGCAAATAATAATGATAAGAGAGAGGAACCATAATATAAGGAAAGCATTAAAAAGGTTTCTAGAAGTTTAGCATATAAAGACATTGATATCGTCATTTAAAACACTTATTCACAATCTTACCATGAATTTCTATAATATACTAGTTAAATTTTAAGCATATCCAAACTTTTAATCTCCACCATCCATCTTTAAATCCAATGGTTGAAAACACTTCTTACCCTTCCTACACAAAATCATTTTCCTACAGGAACCCTACCCTATATATATATATATATATATATATATATATATATATATATATATATGTTGTTTGATAATTAAAAGTTAAAACTTGAATTATTGATTTAAAGTTAAAACTTGAAGTTTCATAGGAACCCAATTTTTTGCTCGCCTTAGGCTTAAAACACAAGTTTAAAAAAAAACTTGGCGATGATAGATATGGAGAATGTATTGTTAGATAAAATAAAATGTGAAGAATTGATTAATCAATTTGATATTACTTTAATCATCGTTTAAAAATATAGTTTACGTTATTTATTTTATTAAGATCCATAACTAAGGGGCACATATTTCGCGGCTCAGCCCGGGCACTTGAATTCTCATGGACGGCCTTGACTACGTGTGTACATATTGCCTTGATAAATCTTGACACATGAATTGTAAATCTCTTTCTTTAAACTTATATTATACATATACAAACTTAAGTATGCACACTACATTATTTATTTTGACAAAATTATTTTCGTACATGTTTCAGGTCTGTTTGATGCTTCACATAGGACTCTGGGCTTGGAATGAATTTAATCAGTTTAGTTCGTTGAGACATGTTGTAATTGCAATCTTTCTAAATCAACTCAAATTTAATAATACTTACACTTTAGTACCATGAGCATTTGAACAATTGTCACTACGTGACACCCCAATGATTCTGCAATTAGTTAGAGTGTTACACCTGCTATGCTTATGGGATATAGTGTTGGGCCACCAAGAAGACTCAGAAGGGTAATATGAGGGTGGTGGAAATGAGGATGTGTACACACACTAGGTAGTGTTGTTAAGAAATAAGGCTTTTAGGATAGGGTTAGGAGTGGCTAGTATATCTAAAAAGATAAATGAGGGCAGACAGGTATGGTTATACATGTGAAAAGGCGATAGTGGACAGCGCCAGTTAGAGTAGTGGAAACCCTCACTGTGAGGGGAAAGAGAGTAGAGGCATACCCAATGTGTCTTGGGATAAGCGGATTAGACAAGATGTGATTGATTATAGGAGTTTATGGAGAAGTAAAATAAGGTTAAGGAATTTAAAAAATTGATGGGGGTATAGCTTTGTCCTAGGGGCTTATATTCCTTAACTTTATGTGGACTTTACATGTGATTGTTGATAGCATGGGGTTTTAAAGACATAAACTTCTTTTCTTTTAAAATGGCAAGTTCCCGGCGGAAGTGCCAAAAAAGAGAAAATTAAGTCGAAAACAGTGGTGCGTGACACTTTCAAGTTTTAAATTTATAGTCTAAAACGATAGTTGCTTACCATTCTAAACCCCACACAATAGGCAAGTGTACCTATCGTGAGTAGTATAGAAATGAGCAAGTACCGAGTATCGAATCCAAGGACACAATTTTTACTACCCTGCTTCCTAAAAATTACTAAGAGAGTATTTAAAATATGAGAAGAAAAGTAGAAGAGAGACGTAAACCGTAAGAGAAATCAATAGCAAAACAAAGATGTTGCTTCGGGATCTGATGTTGCTGGTATGAAATAATAGTAGACTCTTGTTTAAGTGGTGTGTTCAAGATGCGCATTACCGCATAACTATAAAAACGATTTGTGTTCTTAATGTTATTGTGAGGGTCTCCCTACCCCAGTAAGCTCACTTCTCAACAGTGAGGGGCGGATCAACCAAGATTATGTGCACCCAACCCTAGAAAACCCACCACCCAAGGTTGTGATATTGACATTTAACTACTAATTTCTTTTATGAGTAACTTGCCGGCGGCCGAAGCATGGCCGAACAAGTTACCACTTGACATCATAGGGGAGTCGTGGCTGTCCCGCTCACGCTCATCCCCTACTTGAATTAATTAACTTTTCAAAAAGTGATTGACCTATTACTAATTGTGTGGCAATATAGTAATGGAAGAAAATAATGACCGTTTTTTTTCAACACGGGTTCACCAATTCTTGGTTTGCGCCAAAGCTATCACATAGACCATGAAGCTAAGTCACATAACCAAGTATTGGCTTATTACTAGGACCAAGTATAAAGACCATACCGGCCCTAAGTGAGATTTTGATAGAGGATTAAGCCCCAAAGTGTGTTTATTTCTATCCACAAATGGGCTAATCACTACACGTGGAATTATGTTAGCTTACAAGTGCGCGGGTTTTTACACGCCACGGGTATACTCCTAAGTCCATCCACTTCCTATAAAAACACCCAAAAGACCAAATACTAGATGATTAATTAGTTAATTCGCCAAACAAATAAGTAGTAGAAAAAATTGTTAAGAACACAAAACACCACTTTAAACAAAAATAAACTATTTATTTCATACCAAGTTCCATCATCACCCTAGCAACACCAAGAGAAATCTAGTATAGCATGGTTGATACAACAAGCTCACAAGGTAGGTTTTGTGTGCAAAACATGGTGAGGGTTGTATGGAGATTTCTAGTGGTTTTTGGATGATTTCGGGTTGTTTCTTTCTTGAATGTGGTGTTTATGGAGTGATCCCAAGCTCCAAATGACACATACAAGTCCCAAAGATGGCTGAAACTTTGTGTAGAAGGTGGAGGATTTGATGGGTTAAGGGATGCCAAAGTGAGGAGTGAAGCTCTCTATTTATATGCCTTCCAGCAAGAGCACGCCTATGCTTCAAAGTGTGGCACGGTCGTGCACGGCAACTGTTACTGTTGCAGAGTTCTTGCGCGCAGATTCTGTCGGTCTGTTTGGCAAGCACGCCCGTGCACCTTAGTTCGTGTAACCGTCTTGTCAGTTTGGTTGGTTTTGGAACATTCCTGGATACGCATTGACTTGAGCACGACCATGCACCATGGTGGGCACGCCCGTGCATGCCAGTGCACTTGACTTTTTGCTTCCTAATGACTTGGAAATGTTGACTTATTGACTTGGGACAGGTGCACGGCCGTACACGGCCTGAGCACGGTCGTGCTGCATCTAAAACAGCTCTCTAAGTATTCAATTCCTTACCTTTTGTGCCGTTTTTCTCCTCTTTTCACTCCTCGACCTCAAAACCTACAATTATCAACTAAGAAAGATAAATCATGATAAAAACATGATTTTGGGTGGAAAACGGGTGAAAATGTGTATGTAAAACGTGTGCAATTCTCGGCAAGTTCCCGGCGGAAGTGCTAAAAAAACGATAGTTGCTTAACGTTGTCACACCCCAACCGATGGCGGAATACATCAGGGCGAGACTTTGGGATAGATTGTTCAAAGACTTCATGACATAGAATTCGTGACAATATAATTTAAAGATAAAATTTCATTCATAGCATAATCATTGTCTAAAAGATAACGAAATACAAATTGTTTCATGAAAAGGAAAGTATAACATCAAAACATAGAAAATAAAACTAGTGGCGAGTTTCTAGTCCAATCCTAAGTAGTTTTCTTGATAAACCTGCATTAAACATTTCCTTCAACATGTATAAAATATCCATCAACACATAAAGCATTGGTGAGCATACTAGTTTGAGTCTAAGTACATAGTATAGAAAAGTCTACTCGAATCATCATGTTATAGGCATATGCACGTAGAACCATACAAACGGCAACAACACTCGATAACACAAAAGACTTCATCTTATCATGACCCATAAAGGGGGCGGCGTGTCAACCTATAGCGCTATACATGTAAGGTGGGTTGTTAACTAATCGTACATTTGTATGTAAGACTTTGAATTCTAGCATTGCATAGCATAATAGCATTTAGATTGGGCATAATAGTTTTTAAGAGTATGAAATCGTTTAAGTTTTGATAGTGATACATGTTGAGCCCCAAACAATAAAGAATAAAAGGGGGACAAGTATGAACTCACCTTTGGGTGCGTCTTGATATAGTTTCCAAAGGTAAGTCATGGAAGGTTTAGCTTTAGCCTTGGTTATCTAGAATTAAAGAATAAAGGGTCTTAGGTTCGAGTTTAGGTTATAGATTCACGAGAGTCATGTAAGCCTTTTAGGCAAACCAAGAACAAATTGCCTTTAGGGCAATCCGGATGGTCATGAGATTAAGTTAGACCAGGCACAAAACCATCGTAGATGATTCGGATGGTATAAAGTTAGGAATGTAAATCCATTTGATAGGTTCATGTCATAACCACTTCGATTATAGAATAAACGTGGGTTTTGGACACGGGATTTCCCCTTTCTAGTGTGGATAAATCCGTAGCACAAGAAGGGTCAAGAGAGTTGGTAAGGTAGGGTGTAACCACAAACCTTCCAAAGATTAATAATAAACTAGTAAGATAGAAACTTGAAAGTATATGTTTATATTATTATATAGTATAATTCAGAAAACAACCACCTTTGGGACCTCTTTTAGGTGCTCTACCCTTATCACACTTCTGTGGATAAATATGGGGAAGATCCTAGAGGTTTCTCCAAGGAGTTTTGGATAGAAAAGAGAAGGAAAAACTGAAAAGAAAGAAGGTTTGAGCTTGAAAACTTACTGATGTGTTATCAGGAAGTATGCTCAAGAAACTTGAAGCTTAGAGAGATTTTTAGGAAGAAAAGAGATGAACAAGAGATTATGAAGTGGGGAGGGGTTGTATTTATAGGTGGGTTAAGGTGGTAGGGTATTAAATAGAGTTATTAGGGTGGTTGGGAGGAGATTAAGTGGGGGTTAACTTGATGATTAAAGGCTGTCACTTTTGAAATGCTACTATTGACATTATTTAAAAAAAACGACATTTGAATTACAAAGTCAACCTCACGTTATTTTTTTATTTTTTTTCTTTTCTAACTTAAGTATTATTATAAGATAATATATATATATATATATATATATATGTTTTATTTAAAATATATATATATTAAGATCTTAACTAAATGAGTTTCTTGTTAAAACGCCTAAATTGATTAGGATAAATTATAATGACGCCTCGTCACGAATTGGTAGGAGTAACATACAAGAAGCGAATAAAGGCGAACTTGAAATTTATTAAATATAGAATTTAAAATTCAAGAATATTAAAAATCACGCGCGTTACATAAAGTTTGCGTCACGTAAAATTTATAGAATAAATGAAATAGATTAAGATTAAATGCAATTGATAAAATAATTTTCCATTGATCATAGGCTCGGGATTACAAGGGTACAAAATGGAAAGATACAAGAATACAAGGACTAGAACAAAAAATACGAAAAGTACAAATGTTACAGTCTCCCCTACTTTAGGAAATTTTGTCTCGAAATTTATTTAAGTGGTTTGACTGAAAAGATGTGGGTACTTTTTCTTCATTTGCTCTTCATGTTCCCAAGTGAATTCGAGTCCATTCTTCGATTCCCAACAAACTTTAACTAGCAGAATACGTTTTCGTTTGAGTTGTTTGACTTCACGATCCGTTATTTCCACTGGTTTTTCGACGAAATGCATAGTGTCGTCAATTCGTACATCATCAAAAGGAATGTGTATGTTCCCTTCGGCTAAGCACTTCTTCAAATTTGAAACATGAAAGGTGGGATGGACATTGTTGAGTTCTTGGGGTAACTCGAGCTTGTAAGCCACTTTCCCGATTCGTTCAATGATCTTGAATGGTCCAACATACCATGGAGACAACTTTCCTTTCTTTCCAAATCTGACTACTCCTTTCCAAGGAGACACCTTGAGGAGTACTTGATCACCAACATTGAATTCAAGGGGTTTTCACCGCTTGTCAGCATAGCTTTTCTGACGGCTTCGAGCAGCTAAGAGATTATCACGGATCTGGATGATTTTGTTGGTCGTTTCTTGGATGATTTCGGGACCAGTGATTTGTGCTTCACCAATCTCGTGCCAACATATGGGAGAACGACACTTTAGGCCATAGAGAGCTTCGAATGGAGCCATTTGGATGCTGGTATGGTAACTGTTATTGTACGTGAACTCGACCAATGGTGGATGAGCATCCCAGTTTCCACCAAAGTCGATTACACAAGATCGAAGCATGTCCTCAAGAATCTGGATCATACGTTCAGTCTGACCATCAGATTGAGGATGAAAAGTTGTACTCAGGTTAAGCTGAGTTCCCATGGCAGCCTGAAATGTTTCCCAAAGACGGGAGGTGAATCGACCATCACGGTCTGAGATGATTTCAAGAGGAATACCATGACGACAAATGATTTCCTTGGTGTAGATATGAGTTAGCTTCTCAACTTTGTAATCTTCACGAATGGGAAGGAAGTGAGCTGACTTGGTTAAACGATCAATGATTACCCAAATACTATCATGACCAGATGATGTTCGAGGAAGCTTGGTAATGAAATCCATAGCAATGCTTTACCATTTCCACATGGGGACTTCGGGCTGTTCAAGCAAACCTGACGGTCGTTGGTGCTCGGCTTTTACTTTGGAGCAAGTGAGACATTTGGACACAAAGAGAGCAATGTCCTTTTTCATACCTGGCCACCAATAATTGCGACGGAGATCTTGATACATTTTATCTGCACCGAGATGAATGGAGTATCGGGATTTATGCGCTTCATTCATTATAAGAGTACGAAGGTCATTACGACTGGGAACCCAAATACGATCAAGATACTAAAGAATTCCATTTGCCTTGGATTCCAAGTGTAACTCGGCACCACGAGACATTTTTTCATATAGAGTATTTTCATTGACCGATGTGTGCTGAGCGTCTCGAATACGATTGAAGAGATCATTTTGGAATTGGGAGCTACGAAGACGGTCGATTTCTCGGATGTTGCATAGAACTGCATGACTTTTTCGACTAAGAGCATCGGCTACTACATTCGCTTTACCAGGATGATAGCGAATTTCGCAGTCGTAGTCGTTTAACAATTCGACCCATCGACGTTGTCGCATGTTAAGATCTTTTTGATTAAAAATGTGTTGGAGGCTTTTGTAGTCGGTAAAAACAACACATTTCGTACCATAGAGGTAATGTCTCCAGATTTTTAAGGCAAAAACCACGGCACCAAGTTCAAGATCATGAGTGGTGTAGTTCTTCTCGTGGATTTTGAGTTGCCTTGATGCATAGGCGATGACTTTGCGTCGTTGCATAAGAACGCAACCAAGACCTTGATTCGATGCATCACAATAAACCACGAAATCATCATTCCCCTCAGGAAGAGCTAGAATAGGAGCATCACAAAGCATAGACTTGAGGGTTTCAAAGGCTTCTTCTTGCTTAGGACCCAAATGAAAGGTTGGTATTTTTGAGTCAAAGCGGTTAGAGGTGTAGCAATTTTGGAAAAGTTGGAGATGAACCGACGGTAGTAACCCGCCAATCCTAGAAAAGAACGAACTTCGGTAGGAGATTGTGGTGCAATCCAATTTTTAACGGCTTCAATTTTCGCAGGATCAACATGAATACCCCTATCGTTCACAATATGCCCAAGGAATTGAACTTCTTTTAACCAAAATTCACATTTAGAGAACTTGGCATAAAGTCGTTCGGCACGTAGGAGTTCTAGAATCAAACGAAGATGTCGTTTATGGTCGTCTTCGGATTTGGAATAGATCAAGATGTCATCAATGAACACAATCACAAAACGATCCAAATAAGATTTACACACTCGATTCATTAGATCCATGAACACTGCAGGTGCATTGGTTAAACCGAAAGGCATCACCATGAACTCGTAGTGACCATATCTTGTGTGAAAGGCGGTTTTTGGAATATCTTCTTCGTGGATTTGAAGTTGATGGTATCCCGAACGAAGATTGATTTTTGAGAAATAGGTAGCTCCTTGGAGCTAGTCAAAGAGATCATCAATGCGTGGGAAAGGGTATCGGTTTTTGACAGTAAGCTTGTTAAGCTCACGATAATCGATGCACATACGGAAAGATCTGTCTTTCTTTTTAACAAACAAAACAGGAGCACCCCATGGAGAAGTACTCGGGCGTATGAAGCCTTTTTCGAGCAGTTCTTGGAGTTGACTAGCAAGTTCTTGCATCTCGGAAGGTGCAAGACGATATGGCGCTTTTGCAACAGGTGTAGCACCAGGTATGAGGTCAATGCGAAATTCAACAGAACGAGCAGGAGGAAGACTGGGTAGATCTTCGGGAAAGACCTCGGGAAAGTCACAAACGACAGGTATGTCTTTTATGCCTTTTTCCTTGTCTTTGGTTGTTACCACATGAGCCAAGAATGCAACATATTCCTTACGGAGATACTTTCGAGCTTTGGTACAAGACATGAGCTTGAGTCTTTTGGAGGCGTTTTCACCGTAGATTTGTAAAGTGTCACCGCTAGGAAGCGGTATACAGATGAATTTTTCGAAACAAACAACTTCAGCATGATGTTTTGCAAGCCAATCCATGCCTACTATCATGTCAAAACTTCCCAATTGCATGGGGTTTAGATCTATGGAGAAATCATGGTCATTAAGATTCAAGGTGCAGTTTTTGATAATGAAATCAATAGAGATGGGTTCACCATTTGCGACTTCAACGGTGAAAGGTTCCGTTAATTTAGATCGTGCACAAGCAAGTAAGGGTTCAAATTCTAGAGACACAAAACTCTTATCCGCACCAGTATCAAAGAGTATAGAAGCATAAGATCCATTAACAAGGAATGTACCGTTCACAATATCATTTTCGGTTTGAGCTTGGGCCGCATTGAGGTTGAAAGCGTGACCCCTTGGTGGTTGATTTTGAGCCAGAGCTTGAACTTGAGCTTGGTTGTTGCGGGTACATTGAGGAGCAAAATGGCTAGGATCACCACACTTAAAACATGCACGACCATTGCCAATGGCTAGAGGAGGTTAGTTAGCGACTCGGGGTTGGTTGGCAACTTGAGGTTGGTTGTTTTGGGTTCTAGGGGCAACCTTGCAGTTTTGGACAAAGTGCCCATAGTGGTTACAATTGGTGCATAGACGACAAGCTACATTAGTTGGGTAGTGAAAAGGGCATATGGCACATTTTGGGTGTACTCCAGTATAAGGTTTCTTGACAGGCACTTGGTTAAGAGGAGTTGGAGCTTGAGCTTCGGTGGATGGAGTGGTAACGGCATAGTTTTGGTTTCAGGATTTGCGTTTGCGGTTATTGCTATGGGCTGATGGGGTTTTGGTTTCCTTTCGGTTGTTGGTGGGAATGGTGGTGGTTTGATTGACGGTTTTGGTGGTGTTTGGGATAGTTAAGGTTCCATCTTTCACTTGGTTATCCGAGATTTTGGAAGCTAAACGAATGGCTTTTTCTAAGGTGGTTGGTTCGGCTCCTTCAACGATGTCGCGAACACTCGTTGGGAGGCCTTTGAGATACTTAGCTATGATTCTTTTAGTGGTGTTGAATTGGTGAGGTACAAGGACAAGGAGATGCTTGAAACGATTGGTATAGGTTGGGTTATCACCACTGTTTTGCTTGAGTTTCCAAAACTCCTCTTCGAGTCGCTCAATCTCTTGCACGGGGCAGAACTCCTCAATCATAAGTTGCTTGAGTTCCTCCCACGGCAGAGCTAAAGCAGGTTCATTTCCACGGGTGGCTCTCTCGCTTTTCCACCACTCGAATGCCCTTGATTTGAAGACACTAGTGGCGTGACGAGTGTGGAGATCCTCGGGGCACTCGCTATTGATGAAAACTAGCTCGATGTGGTCGAACCATTTGAGCATAGCAGTAGCACCATCGTTTCCTGTGAAAGTGTCGGGTCGATGTAGGTTAAATTGCTTAAAGGTGAAAGTGGTGGTTTTGGAAGATTCGGCTTTTGAGTCAACAATACCATGTGGGCTTGCGGAGGCTTGGATTTTGCTAACCACTTCGGGTATGACCTTGGTCATTTGCTTGGCCATGAAAGAGAGCATTTTCTTGTTGGTGCTTTGTTTTGAGCTTCTTCGGTTGGACATGGAAGACATCTAAGGGATAAACAAAACGGGATTATGAGCTTTGATCAATGGTTTATTTGTATAAAGATTGCATTTTGTGTTTGTTTTTAGAAGTGAATTAAGCATACAAAGCACATAGTGTCAAATAGTTCAAGTAGCATGTAGTTTCACATTATGTATAAAGCATAACACATAAGTATAAGCAAGTATAGTGCATTTAGACAATATAAAGGAGCTTTAATTAGTGTTGGTTTGCGATTATTGTATTGTTTGGAGATTGCTAGAGTACTTGTTGATGCATTTTGAGCGACTAATGCTTTGGATTGCAATAAACATGTGTTAGTGTTGTTTATCGAATGGGCGAATGAAGAATCTTTGGGCGAATGAAGATTGTAGAAGGTGCGAAGGAGAAGTATTGGTGCGAAGGAGAGACTAGGGGGCGAATGTAGTTTAGATTGTAATGTATTGCTTGGTTCGCACACTGTGTTTGGGCGAACCTGCACATTTGACTATGCAATATGGGCGAATGTGCAGGCCTATAAATAGGTTAAGCACTTTTTGAAAGGGAGTTGTTGGTCATTTTATTCCCTCCTGTTTTGTGTCTCTCCCTAGTGTTTGTGTCAACTTATTTTCACTTTAGATTTGATTGTAAACATTATTAAAACGTGTAATTCAAGTTGTTTATGAATGAGAAAAAGCTTTGAAAGATGATTTCTGTGTTTTGATTGTTTGATTATCATTATTGTGATTGATTCAGGGATTCCGCACCTGAATCAAACTTGTTTGATCAATCTCTTTGTAGATTTGAGGATCCTAAGCGCATACAAAGTGGTATCAGAGACATTATGGATCAAACAACCACAATTTGATAATTTTACAACAGATTTGGACCCTATTTTGATCAAAAACTTTCTGTTTTCATTGATAAAACTGAATTGGTGATGAATTGATTGATTAGAGCTTGTTTTCATAGATAAAATGGATAATTCTCTTTGATAAACTTGTTCCAAATCAAATCCGAATCAAAACCTGATTAAAATCATCAAATTCTTTCAACTTTTGAAAAATTTGATCAAAATCAACTGATTTTCAAAGAATAACCGTTTTTGAAAGTGCAGGGTCGAACCTAGGGAGAAATGGGCGAACGTGTGTGTTAAACGGTCGAACCAAAGGATTTTTGGTCGAAGGTGGTGTTTTAAGTGGTCGAACCTAGAGTTTGTTAGTGTATTGGTGTTCATTCGACCAAACTTGTTTCATTCGACCATTCGAACGGTCGAAGGAGAAATACAAACGGTCGAAAGAGAGTCAAACGGTCGAAAGTGCTTTGTGTTTGTTATACTTCTCATTCGTATCTTTACAAACGGTCGAAGGAGAACAATTTTACTCATTCGACCACTCGACTCATACGAAGGAGAAAACTGTTTTAAACTTTTCTAATCTTTTCGTGTTTAAACTTTTTCAGATCAAGATGTGGAACTTTCCGACCACACCACGACCAAACACGACACCACAACAGCAGACAACCATGGATCCTTGGTCGATTGCTGCCCAAAAGTCTAGTCAACCATCACAACCTATCAACTACATGACTATGACTAGTACTATTCCTCAACACGTTGCGCAACCACAACCTCAACCGATTGGCGACTATTGGGGAGTAGCAGCAGCAGCGGTTCACACACAGACGACCAATGCCATATCAACGCTTATTCAAGACTTGTCATCTGGGAGTGGAAACCGACCACCTAAGCTTATGGAGATGGTCGACTACAACACGTGGAAGACTAAATTCAAGATCCATTTGTAGGGTATGGGTTTAGAGGGAACTGAGGCGTGGCAGATGATTGCGAAAGGCTATGTTGCTCCGATCTTGGAGAACACAGGAGAGCCTATTCCTTTGGAGAATCTAGCAGACGATGAAAAGAAAAAGTTTGCTATTGAGAAAAAGGCGTTTTCTCAATTGTCTCAAGCAATCAACACTGATTTGCTTCATCAGTTTGGTTCTTGCACAACTTCTAAGCAGTTGTGGGACATGTTGAGAAACAGACATGATGGAAATGAGAATACTAGGAAGCTAAGGATGGAGGAGCTTCGCAAAGAGTTTGAGAATTTTAGTTACATGGGTAACGAGACATTGAAAGAATTGGTTCCAAGGTTTTGCCACTTACTCACAGAGCTGTCAAGCTATGAGATTAGCATACCTATGTTCGAATTGGTGGACAAGTTTGCCGATGCGTTGCCACCGTATTGGAACCAGCATATTGAGGTGTTGAAAGAGAAGGATGCGTACCAGTATTGGACGATCAATGAGTTTATACAGAAACTGGAAAACAAGGAGATGGAAGAAAAGAGGAAAGCAAAAAGGGCACAAATTCCTCAGAATCCAGAACTGTATCTTGGTGGTACATCTTCTTCCCATTCTACTTCCAGTTCTACTACCAATGTTGCTCCACACATCGCGTGCGTATCTAACATCGTTGAACCACCCAAACAACCGATCAATTACCTTGCTCAAACATCTTCATATACCTCACCATCATATCCTACAACAACTACCTATATTCCACCATTTTCACCCATGCAACAAGCAGCATGTTACTCTGCTAGCCAACCTCAACAACAACAACCTTTCAACCCTCAAATGAACCAAATGCAACTTAACCAAAGTCAACCTAATCAAAGCCCAATTGTGTTGGAGACTTCAAATCTAAACAATGTTACTGTTGAGATTGCTCAACAACATGTAGCATTAGTTTTAGCGATGGTAGCATCATACAATGGTCTGGTTGCTAGTCAAATTGGGAACAACAATTTGACCAATGAGGACTATGCACAGATCGACAAGGAAGAGATGGAATTGATGGATATACAGTGGGCTTTTGCAAGTATCATGAGAAGAGCCACTGATTTTATTCAGAAGACCGGGAGAACGGATCTTTCAACTTCTCCTAACACCACTTATGGCTTCAACAAAGCCAAAGTAACTTGTTTCAACTGTGGTGAAAAAGGTCATTTTAAAAGAGAGTGCACACAGCCAGCACAACAAGGTAATCGAAATCCATTCAACTCTACATACCAAAACTATCAAACTCAAAACCAAAATCAAGTATCATACCAAAGTTCCAACAACATTTCAAGCTTTCAACCTCACAACAACTATCAAAACCGCCAAAATAACCAACAAAATAACAATGCTAGACAATCCACATCACAAAACCAAAACCAAACACAACAGAACTCAAACCGAACAATTATTCCCATTTCTACACCAAACACACAAACCCAAACCGAGAACCCAAATCAAGCTTTGGTGATACAGAAGGATGAGGGTTTTGATTGGACCGGTATGCAGTTGGGTGTGGAAGAAATTACAGTTGGTAATGTGGCTTGTGTGGCACAGCAGATGAACTTGGATGAACCGGTGGAGGTTGAAGAAGAGATTGTGACTGAGAAGATGAGTGAGTTGAAGATTGAAGAATTGAATGATGAGATGAATGTTGATGTTGAAGAAAAGAAGTCTGGAATGATTATGGATACTGTTGCTGATATTCCAGAACAGTTTGATTCCACTTATTCTGATGAGGAGAGTGATTCTGACTCTGAATCTAGTGTTAATTCACTGGATGACGACATTGACCAGTTGCTTGCTGAAGCTGACTTCTTGATGACCAGGAAGTCATGCATGGTGGATGATGCTTGCACCAGAGATGATTATTCCAAGTTTTTCGCTGGGAAGGAAGCACATTTTGCACTGATGGCAATGACAGAACCTCCTAAACAGGTAAGTACCGAATCTACTGTTAATTCCAATTCAACTTGTGTTAAGAATTGCAAAACTTGTGATAAATTGACAGATGAAAATAAGCAACTCAAGGTTCAACTTGAGAGTGCAAAAATCAACTGTCAAACTTATCAAAAAGAATCAAAAGAATTCAACAGAGTACTTGATGGTTATAAGAAAGACGTTTCTGAATTGGAAAAGACTTTGTCTTTAAAGCAAATGGCCATAAACAATTATATAAATGATTTAGAAAACACAAAATTGGAAATGGCAACCATCAAATGCTTTACAGAGAAAGTAAACAAAAAGCTTGAAAGCTATAAGCACATCGCTTATGTTGTTGACCACATTATAGAAGAGCCTTCACAGTCGAGTAGTGCAAACTACGAAGCTGTCCCAGCTCCGGTGTTGTTTGAAAACCATAATTTGCATGCAATAGCACCGGAGAGCTTAGTCAAATCTGACTCTACATCGGATAACGAGTCCAACACATCCAGTGTCGGAGACCCGTATTCTGATGTTAGACCTGTTCTGGGAAACAATGAAGGTGTGGTTGCTGCTGATGATTCTGATGAAGAGGATGAACAGTCTGAGACGGTTGTTGAAAAAGTGAGTGATATTCCTGATGAAAATCACATCATCACTACTGAACCAGTTTCACCATCTCAGATTGTCCATCCCATGGCTAACGCTCACAGAAAGAATCAATCAGCAAAGAATGTTGATAAGAAAGTTGAGAAGAAAGTTGTTAAGAATGTTGAAAGGAATGTTGTTAAGTCTGTTGAAAAGAAAGTTGAAAAGTCAAATGAAGTGAAAAATGAATCGTGTGATAAACCTGTGAAAGTTTTCTATCGGATGCAAGGCTCCGATAAGATCATGTCTGATGAAGAATATCCGATTCAATTTGCAAATTATTCTAAAATTGAAAAGATCTGGCAGGAAAGTACAATTTGGTTCCCGAAACATGAACGAACAAATAATATTCCTCCAGCCATTTTAAAGAAAATTCATTCGGATATTCCTAAAGACCCAAAGGTCAATGTCACACAATTTGTTAAACCAACAGACAAATCAAATAGTTTTATTGAGCCGACTTACTCAAAGGATCCCGCTCCTGAGAGTTTAAGAAGACAGTGTATGGTTGATCAATATCCCATTGCTAGTTATTCTAAGTCGAACATCAAAGAAAACTATGAAGAGTACCGTGCGTGTTTTAAGTGCGGGGAAAGGGGGCATTTACTTGCCAACTGCCCGTATGTACGACACAAGAGGCACGAGGTGGAGATGAAGCAAAAGTATGATTGTCTGGTTGATAATCACAGTTATCCACAGAGACGGTTTTTCCCTCAGCCAGCACCTTTTTATAACCAAAACAACTATTTCAAAAAGAGGGAAAATCGTCCGATGACTTATGATAGACGCAACCGGATAGCCACTGAGAAACAATTGAAGAAACCAATGGTGAACGCAAGTGCTGACAACAAAAAGGTTCATGTTAAACCTAATGTCAAACCAGCAGTTGGACCTGTCTCTGTTAAATCAGAGAAGGTAACCAAGAAGGTATCGTTCAAGGATGAAGTAAAGAAACCGGCTGAGACCTCAAAATCTCAGATCCGGATCTTGAAACGGACTGAACAATCTTGGTCATCAAAGGGTTCTGAGGGTGCTTCAACTTCACAACAGCATGTGAAACCTGAGAATGAAAAGGACTTGTGTGATAAGAAAAAGATTGATAAAAATGAAAATGTTTGTGAGAAAACTGACTCTTTGAAACAATCTGTTCAAAGACCCAAGACCAAACAGGCTTGGGTCCCCCGAAAAATCTAACTTCTTTACTTGATATGTGCAGCGAGCTTTAGCTGGCCCTGTGAGCAG
Organism: Ambrosia trifida; assembly: GCA_028751855.1. Taxonomy (NCBI): domain Eukaryota; kingdom Viridiplantae; phylum Streptophyta; class Magnoliopsida; order Asterales; family Asteraceae; genus Ambrosia; species Ambrosia trifida. Next base: position 146,875,285 of record CM054124.1, on the reverse strand, counting down.
TCTTTGGATTGTTGACAGTGGAGCTTCTGGCCACATGACTGGGGATCTTTTGCTACTGTTTGATATTCGAAACATCAATGGAGGTTATGTAGCGTTTGCAGGGAAAAAAGGAGGCTATATTACCATGGAGGGTAGTGTGAGCAATGGGATTGTGAGCTTCGAGAGAATTTCTTATGTGAAGCAGATATATTACAATCTGTTGAGTGTCACTCAGATATGCGACAAACAATTTTCTGTGTACTTTGATGACAAATCTTGCTACATACTGAAGCCGGGGTTTGAATTACCGAAAGAGTGGGTGATGCTTAAGGCGACGAGAGTGAACAACTTGTACATTCTCGATATGTCAAAAGCCATGACCACCCAAGGCCAAGTCACGTGTTTCCTCTCCAAGGCTACAGAAAAAGAATCCATTATGTGGCACAGGAGAATGGGACACATTCACCTCAGAAAGATGAATCAATTGGTGAAGAATGAACTTGTCACAGGCATGAACGTCAAATATTTTCACCTAAATGACAAGTCTGTGAGTTGTAAAAAGGGTAAGCAGCACAAACAATCCCATAGACCAAAGAAAGTTAATTCCGTGGAACTGCCACTTGAACGTTTGCACATGGATCTGTTTGGACCAGTCAAGCGTAAGAGTCATGCTGGGGAGTTATACTGTCTTGTGGTGACTGATGATTTTTCAAGATTCTCATGGGTAATGTGCTTACACCGAAAGAGCGACACGTTTGATAATTTGAAGGTTCTGTTCACTCGTCTGGAAAATATCTATGGTCTTAAGATCAAGAGGATTAGGAGTGACAATGGGACGGAGTTTAAAAATGCACAAATGGACGATCTTTGTGAAAACAAAGGAATTCATCATGAATATAGTGCTCCGTATACCCCACAACAGAACGGTGTCGCGGAACGTAAAAACAGGACTCTAATTGAAGCGGCAAGGACAATGCTTGCGGACTCAAATCTTCCAGTAATGTTCTGGAACGAAGCAATTTATGCAACTTGTTATACTCTTAATCGCGTTTTAACGATGAAGAAGTTTGGCAAAACTTCTTATGAGCTGTTGAATCGTCGCAAGCCGAATTTAGAGTATCTAGAACCGTTTGGAGCTCCTTGTACTATGCTTAATCTATCTGAGAAGTTCGCACCGAAGGCTGAGGAAGGATATTTTGTTGGATATGCAACCCCGCTCAAACGGGTATTTAACAAAAGGACTCGTCAAGTCGAGGAGTGGGCTAACGTTGATGTGCAACGGTATACTCAGAACTTACAAGGAAGCGGTCCAGACTGGATGTTTGATTACAAAGATTTCTTTGAATCATTCAACCAAGATAGCTTGGTTGAAGAGGCTGTACTACGTTTATATTACGAGGTCGAAAACGCAGTGACTTCACCGTTGGTGCGTCCGATTACCGTGAATCCTCAAGCAGCTTCTAATGATACCAATGTTCCTGTCGTTGAAGAGGAGGTATTTCAAGAAGCTTCCACAACGTTGAATTCATCAGAATCAGAAAATGACGACGATGATGTTACAAGTGAAGCTATCTTAGATCATGCTACAGAGACACCACCAGTGAACCTAACTACAAATGGTGCTTCAACATCGAATGTGGGTAATGATCTGGTTTCAGCAGAGAACTTAACTACTCAGACGGGAGTCCAAGTACCCGATTATCCGGAATCTCGGATACATCGAATTCACCCGATCGAGCAAGTTATTGGTGATCCTGGTAGCAGTGTGATGACAAGAGGACAATTGAGGAATGCTAACTCACCGGAAAACCTTGGCAATCTTGCTTTATATGCCAAAATACAAAAATCAGGTTTTCAAAATGACTGGTCTTTTGCTTGTTATGTTTCGCAGGTAGAGCCGCGAACTTACAAGGATGCTCTTTTGGACGACGCTTGGGTGGAAGCAATGCAAGAGGAGTTGTTGCAGTTTCAGAAACTTGGCGTCTAGACACTGACAGATTTGCCCCCAGGAAGAAAGAAGATTGGAACGAAGTGGGTTTTTAAGTGCAAAAAGGATGATAGAGGAGTGATCGTAAGGAATAAATCTCGTTTGGTTGTACAAGGATTTCATCGGGTGGAGGGAATCGATTACAACGAAATCTATGCACCAGTTGCACGCTTAGAGGCAATCCGAATGTTTCTAGCGTTTGCGTCATACAAGAAATTTAAGGTGTATCAAATGGATGTCAAGAGCGCATTTCTTTACGGTGTGGTCAAGGAGGAAGTATACGTAGGTCAACCACCAGGCTTTGAAGATCCTATTCACCGGGATAAGGTCTACGTTTTGAAAAAAGCTCTCTACGGGTTGCACCAAGCTCCAAGACAATGGTATGAGGAGCTGAGTACATATCTTCTTTCAAAAGGATTCAAGCGAGGTTTGGTAGATTGCACACTGTTCACTAAACGAACAGGCGATGATTTGCTTCTAGTCCAGATTTATGTTGACGATATTATATTTGGGTCTACTAACGAACTTCTGTGCAGAGAATTTGAAAGTGTTATGCAGGAAAAGTTTGAGATGAGCGCAATGGGAGAGATGCAGTTTTTCCTATGCTTACAGGTGGAACAAAGACCAACGGGGATCTTTATTCACCAGACGAAATACGTTTCTGAAGTCTTGAGCCGATTCCAGATGGATGATTCAAAGCCAATGGATACCCCAATACAACCTAATCACAGGATTGGAGTTGACGCTAAGGGGGGCTAACTGATCCATTTACATACAGAGCAATTGTCGGATCTCTGATGTATCTCACCGCCTCTAGACCTGATATAATGTTTGCCACATGTCTCTGTGCACGTTATCAATCGAAGACGAAACAGAGTCATCTTGCAGCTGTCAAACGTATCCTTAGATATCTGAAGGGTTGTCCGTCGAGAGGACTATGGTACCCTAATGATGATAATTTTGACCTAATCGCTTTTAGTGATGCAGATTGGGGCGGCTGTGACAAAGACAGCAAATCCACAACGGCTAGATGCCAGTTTATGGGGAGCAGGCTCGTGACCTAGCAATGCAAGAAACAGACCGCAGTTGCATTATCCACATGTGAAGCAGAATACGTATCAGCATCGAGCTGCTGCTCACAGGTTCTTTGGATCCAACAACAGATGGTGGACTACGGTTTGCAATTTCTTAAAACCCCTATTTACTGTGATAATGAAGTCGCAATCGCATTAACAAAAGACTTAGTAAATCACTCAAAGGCTAAACATATCCGGATTAAATACCATTTTATCCGTGATTGTTACGCTAAAGAGTTGATCGATATGGTCAAAATCCACACTGATTACCAACGCGCAGACCTTTTTACCAAAGCTTTTGATAAATCGAGATTTGAATATCTTTTGAAAGCTAATGGTATTAAAGAAAAACAAGACTGATCACCACCTCAGTTTATCGCTTTTCAGTTTAATTTTTACTGTTTTTCAGAAAAATTTAAAATCCAAAAACATTGAAAAAATTCAAAATCCATAAAAATTAGAAAATTTCTTTGCTGACTGCTATATCTTCTTCCCTTAGATTAACGCCGTCAGATTTCTGTGAACAAACGATATCTGGGCAGTCACATATTTGAAATGCTCCAGCTTATCCTTGGGAACAATAAATTCAAAATTTTTTAAAAAAAATCAGAAAAACCAAAAAAAAAATGATTTCCTGGAGAAAAAGGGGAAATGATAGTACATCAGTGGGGATCTGACACATTCTAAGAAATGTAATGCTATTTAGGGCGTGTGTCTGAGTCTGTGTGATGTGCTGATAGGCTTCGTAGACCTATTACTGCGTGTCTGATACATACATATCAAACGAATTGATGTGTGGATGAACTCCTCATTGGCATATGGTCTTAGTACCGTAATTTTGTTTGATAGGGTATTTGTACAAAACTCGGAGGTTTTGGGTCGTTATGTTATTAGTTGTCTGGGGATAGCCTTTCTGATCTTCTGCTATAAGTCATTACGGACCTAGATCAGATAGGATGTCTTTATAAAAGAGCTTTAAGCCAAATCCTAAAGTTACCGAATTGAGGAACTTTCCATGTTTTATGATAATCAAAGATTATCTATTACATCGTATTAATCACTGATGCAAATCATGATTAATATCAGTCCTCAACCTGGTAGAGTGCACATGTTACTTTGCTGCATTAACTTGCTGACCTGTATACCTCTGTGCCTCATACCTTGTAAATTACAGACGACAAAAGCATAATCACGCTTTACAATGACTCTTTGTGCATTTATTTCTTGATACGGGAGTATGTCGTGTGCGTGGGAACCACAGACAATTATGTTTATACTATACATAATAGTATCAGTCTAAAGCACTGCACAAAAGTCTGCATGTGAGTTTATGTGATCAGATTTTCAATAACTGATATGATCCTTTACCGGAAATCACAAAACATTTATTGCTTTATCTTTATATTTCTGCATTTTATTTTCTCATCAAAAATTTCAAAACTCAAAAAGATTTTAGGTGTGTTTTAAAATAAACTTTAGAAAATCCAAAAATATTTTACATTTCTACCTTATTTTTGATAGCTGATGGTGGTTGATGACGATTTTCTAAACCTTGATGAACCATTTGAGCTTTGTTATCTTTAACTGAGAAAATATGAATGTCGGATGCTTAAAAGTTGAAAAATATTTTGAATGGGACTCGATTTTGAGATTTGGTAAAATTTTAAAAATTCCTGATTTACCTTCGCCCATTCACTTGGGTCGAAGGAGGAATTTCTTGTTCATTCGTACATTTCATTTTGGGCGAATGTGAGAGTTCTTAAGTAGTTTTCTCTTTCAAACCCTTTTATCTCATTCGCACCTTTCATTAGGGGCGAAGGAGACAAAAGCTTCACATTCGACCAGGGTGAACGGGCGAATGAGCAGTCTATATATATCATTCTCTGCTCATTCGACCCCTTACAAAAATTTTTCAAATTTTCTGATTTAAAGACCACTTGTTGCCCTGTGATTTTACACCATACCATTGTGTTCGTCTCTTCGTGCTGATCATTTTGCACTCATTTTTACAGGTTAACATCCAGTTTTGAGTGATTAATTCGCTTATTTCAGTCCAAGCCCTAACTGACATCAAACTATGATTAAACCATGATAATTGACTTAATTGTTGATAGGGAAACATTGGTTCAGTGTTTTAGGGGGAGATAATCCAAAAACTTAGGGTTTTAATCCATCAGAATTGATCATTTGATTAGTTTTAGGCTCGAACCCTAGTTTTTATTTGAAAACACTGAAACAATGTTGGTTTGATAAAATTGATTATTTTGAAACCTTAATCGGTGTTTTTACTTGCTAACTGAATCAAAATTACATGTTTTAATCCACTGAATTTCAAAAATTAAAATTTGAATTGAAGAACAGTCACTTTCGCCCTTTTCAAACGGTCGAACGTGTAAAACTAGGCGAAGGAGATGTTTTGTTTGGGCGAATGAAGTTCAAACGGGCGAATGAAACATTTTTCAATTACATTTTACATTCGCACCCCAGAAACTTCACATTCGTACCCCAGAATCTCTCATTCGCACCTCCGAATGGGCGAATGTAGAGATCAATTACCAAATTTTCAACTTTTGATTATTTTGTCGATTTCTAATGTGTTTACTTGTTTTATTTTGCAGTATAAACCATGTCTGAACAGGAAAAACCTACTGAACAAGCTGGATCATCTGCACAAGCTGCTGAGAAAGGAAAGGAAGAGCTTTTGCCGTTCGAGAATGCGCATAACTGTTGTGCATATCTTGGGGACGTGAAGAAGCACACCGAGTTTACAGAGATTATCGAGTTTCTAAAGAGGAGTCGAGTGATAGATGCAATAGCTACACCTGATATTATCTACCGAGACTTGCTACAAGAGTTCTGGACGAACGCGTAGATGGATTTCTGGGAGTGTGAATCATCTCTGGTTAGCAAGATTCAAGGAAAATTGGTTATTGTTTCAGAGAATGATATCAGGGAAGCTTTGAAGCTTGAAGATGAAAAGACTGATCCCAGAGAACTTAGCTTTACTGAACAGAGGAAATGCTTTCTAAGGATGAAATATAACGGGCCGATTACTGATGGTTCGTTACACAAAGGAAAGCTTTGTCCCCAATTCAAGTACTTGGCACATGTAATGATTCATGTCTTTGGTTCAGCAGCAGGAGGTTATGACTTGATGAGGAAGAGTATTAGCTCAATGATGGTTGCACTGATATTGAACAAACCGTTCAACGTATCAGGGATGCTTATGGAACATTTATTGGAACCTGTTAGAGGTACAAGGAATTTGAAGTTTTTGTTGTATCCTAGATTCCTTCAGATGATATTTGATCACAAGTATAAGGAGTTGAAGAGGGATCCGAAGCAGATCATAGTTCAAGAGCATATGTCCATTAATACATTGGCAAGAATGAAGGCTTATAAAGGCTTGTCGGTGAATGAACGGCCACCTGTTAGACGTTTATTTGGTCATTTGGCTAGGATTGATTATGTGGATCCTGGTAAAGATGAGGTAAGGCATGCTGACAGTGCATCGGACGAAGACAATCCATTACATCCTGTTGACCCTGAGGCAAAGTGAAAGCGACAGGTTGTGAATGTGGGAGCAAAGAGTGGCAAAGGTAAAGAGAAAGTGATCAGGATTGAAGTTGTTCCTGAAACTGAGATTGCAAAGAAGAAGAGAGTGTCGAGAAGACATAAGAGCATGGCTAAGAAAGGTTTACACCTTGTTGATGAAGCGTCAGTCGATTCTGAAGAGACGCTAGAGGATGAACGTTGGGATTCTAAAACTGAGACAGTAAAGACTACCACGCCCAAGGCCACTGTGGCTGGTGAGTCTGCCAGTCTGAATAGATCAGTGGAAGAACAGAGAATGAATAGCCCTATTCACTTAGATAAAGAGGATGAGGGATTAGGTTTAGGAGCAGGAGATTTTCCTGGTTCACCAGTACAGGGGGAGAAACCAAAGAAGCCCCAATTCAAGAAGAAAGAAAAAGTGTTAAAGCCCACAGAGAAACGAGCTAGAGAGATTGAATCGTTAGTAGCAGGAAAGAAGTTGCCACCTGCTTCAAGCTCAAGATCACCGGTTGCTGCTCCAGCTTCTAAGAAGCAGAAAACCACAACCACTTCCAGTATTGAACAGGGATCTGATTTACCTATTGATGCTTTTAATGAGGCATTGGATAATGTACTGAAGAAGATGTAGAAGGGTAAACTGCCTGAGGTTGCTGAAGTTTCTACTCGAAAGGTTACAGTGGATAGTGATGTGATGAACACTGTTAACCGGAAACTTACTGAGATGATGAATATTATAAATAAGCAGCAGACAGAGATAGATCAATTGAGAAAGAACGACTCAAAGATGTTAGATGCCGTTGTTACATCACATGAGAACAATGAAGAGCTGAAAAAGAAGATTAAACGGTTGCAGAAGGATAATAAGAAACTGTTAAAACATGAGCAAAGAAACACCAGAAGGTTTATAGCTTTGAAGGAAGAGAATAAGAAGCTAAAAGAGAGTAATAAAAGCATGGATAATCTGATTAAAGATTTATACTCTCGAGCTACTCAGCTGAAAGAAGGTGAAGAGGATAAAGATCAAGATGAGGAGCAGGTTGATTTCGAACTGTCTGATAATGAGGAGGAGGAAGATGAGGATCTTGATGAAGATGCTGGAAAGGCTCCTAAAAAGAAGAAGGATGATGGAGATGATGATGGTTCGAATGATAAATCTGGTGATGATAGCGGCTCTGCATTTGATGATGATGATGATGATAATGATGATGATGATACAGATAAATACAAGTATGAGAAACGGGAATCTGAAAAAGGAGGAGAATCTAGTTCTAAAGCTCTTGGAGGATCGGTTGATGATGATACGATCTTCTGGAATGAAAAGCTGAAGTCATTGTCTGATAAAGATAAACAGATGTATCGCCAGATGTTAACTGATCGAGTCTGGACGATCGACATGACCAGCAGATTCTCTGAGATCTTTGAATCTAGTGACAGGATGCTTGAATTGGATTATAACGATCCAGATTTAGAAGATGGTGAAGTTTCTGCGGCAGTGTCAAAAGAGATTCTTGAAGGTTTGGCTAAGCAGGTTGGTAAAACGTTGGAATAATTACTAGCTGATAACCAGATTCCTAATCTACCAGAAAAGGAAGCTAGGAATCATTCTGATGATCGTGATGTTCCTGCATTAGAGGAGATTGAAATAGAAGATATCACTAGTGAAGAGTATCCAGAGTACTTCAAGAAAGATAAAGACTCTGGATTTGCTGCTTTCACTGATGAGCTATTAAAAGAAGCCGAGAAACTTGCAAAAGAGAAGAGTGATAAGTTTATGGATGAAGTGTTCAAAGGGCATGATAAACCACAGTTTGAACAATCTGACAGCCTGAAAGAGTTACTGAGGAAACTAAAAGAGAAAGAAGCCAATTGTCCGAAAGCAGAGATTCAGGGAAGCTTCTATAAACTCCACAACGAAATGTTTAAAGGAAAAGCGTTGGGTTGGAAGTTTATAAAGCAGTTGAAGTGTGTTGCAGTGAAGTGGGAGAAGGGGATACTCTATTTTGATAGATTTCATGATTTGAAGACTCTCCCATACTGGGCTATTCGTGATATTTGTCGACATAAGTTGACTGGATCGTCAAATGATCACATTGCCTACTTTGCTGATAAAATGGCGAGAGAAAGCAGGACGAAGTGGAATCTTTTTGCACCTCAGTATCCAAAGCGGATTGTTCACAAGAAAGATATTGATTCTATTACTGGTTTGCCCAAAGTGACTCTAAAGTACAAGCCACCGAAAGTGTTGAAACACATTCCATTGTTGCAGATTCCTCAACACTTTGCAAAAGACTTTATCTGGTGGTATTACGATTGGAAGATTGCAGAGGCTGTGATAGTTTTGAAGGATGGTGAAAAGAGTTTCAAGAAAATACACATATTTGATCCCATGTGGTTGGTGAATTGTTCACATGAGGACATCATTATGTTGTATTACAATCCCATATTCAGCTATGTGAAGGATGCTGAACAAGCAAGTAAATACCAGCGTGTGGTATTTCTGTGCTTTGCTCATGACATTAATGCCGGATGCGACTATGATAAGAAGCTTGGCAAGTTTGTTAAAGTTCAAGAAGTTCCTGAAGTGAAGAAGAAAAAGCCGAAGCAAGTATTTAGAAAAGGTGATGACGTTGGAACAGAAGAAACTACTGCGCATAAAGCTTATGAACAAGATTATGGACCAAGAGCGTAAACAATCCAAGCAATAGTCGAGGGGGAGTTTGTTGATGCATTTTGAGCGACTAATGCTTTGGATTGCAATAAACATGTGTTAGTGTTGTTTATCGAATGGGCGAATGAAGAATCATTAGGCAAATGAAGATTGTAGAAGGTGCGAAGGAGAAGTATTGGTGCGAAGGAGAGACTAGGGGGCGAATGTAGTTTAGATTGTAATGTATTGCTTGGTTCGCACACTGTGTTTGGGCGAACCTGCACATTCGACCATGCAATATGGGCGAATGTGCAGGCCTATAAATAGGTTAAGCACTTTTTGAAAGGGAGTTGTTGGTCATTTTATTCCCTCCTGTTTTGTGTCTCTCCCTAGTGTTTGTGTCAACTTATTTTCACGTTAGATTTGATTGTAAACATTATTAAAACGTGTAATTCAAGTTGTTTATGAATGAGAAAAAGCTTTGAAAGATGATTTATGTGTTTTGATTGTTTGATTATCATTATTGTGATTGATTCAGGGATCCCGCACCTGAATCAAACTTGTTTGATCAATCTCATAGTAGATTTGAGGATCCTAAGCGCATACAGTACTTGAGATGCGAGTAGTAAAAAAAATAAATCGAATAAATGTAGTGAAAACATAGCATGAAAACAACATTGAAAATAATATTAACATAAAATGAGAGGCTTGTTTTAAGCAAGCAATTGGAGTGTTCCGAAACGGAACTAAGACTAACCAAAGTGGTTCGAATTTACCTTTGAGTTTGAAAACATGCTTTGGCCTAATAGGTGGAATACTCTCGCCGAAACTTTCGTTTAACGGTATTCACCCTTCCAGTTACTACATGTTTCTTGTCATTAGTAAATTTGAGACTTTGGCGAGATTTAAAAAAATATCAAGGATTGAAACTAGTCGCTAAGTTGCGGCTTTCACTCCTATCTTAGCGAGGTCGTTTCTTTGAGTGTGGTTTGTACACTTTGTCCAAAGTGGTAAGAAAATTAATTCTAACCTTCAATTAGTAAGTGTCCACTAGAACGAGAATTGTGAAATTTCCACCAAGGTGAGGATATCACTCCTATCTTGGTGTAGTTTCAAAAAAAAAAACACAAAGAATTTACGCGGATTGAAAGTTATCACCAAAGTGAGGGTTTCACGCCTATTTTGGTGATTTCCTTTTGCTTGTGGTATACGAGCGTCTTCGAGTGTAGAATAATCCACCAAATAGGAAGGTAAAATTTTAAGACCAAAGGAATAAAGTAGAAGCAAGATAGGGAGAACAAGTATATTAAGCATGATAAAAGGAATGGTCAAAAAGGTACTTAACTATAGTCTAGGTCGAACATGGCAATTTTTCCTAATTCCCTATAGTCATGGCTCTGATACCAATCTGTCACACCCCAACCGATGGCGGAATACATCGGGGCGAGACTTTGGGATAGATTGTTCAAAGACTTCATGACACTAGAATTCGTGACAATATAATTTAAAGATAAAATTTCATTCATAGCATAATCATTGTCTAAAAGAAAACGAAATACAAATTGTTTCATGAAAAGGAAAGTATAACTTCAAAACATAGAAAATAAAACTAGTTGTGAGTTTCTAGTCCAATCCTAAGTAGTTTTCTTGATAAACCTGCATTAAACATGAGTTGCTTGAGTTCCTCCCACGGCAGAGCTAAAGCAGCTTCATTTCCACGGGTGGCTCTCTCGCTTTTCCACCACTCGAGTGCCCTTGATTTGAAGACACTAGTGGCGTGACGAGTGCGGAGATCCTCGGGGCACTCGCTATTGATGAAAACTAGCTCGATGTGGTCGAACCATTCGAGCATAGCAGTAGCACCATCGTTTCCTGTGAAAGTGTCGGGTCGATGTAGGTTAAATTGCTTAAAGGTGAAAGTGGTGGTTTTGGAAGATTCAGCTTTTGAGTCAACAATACCATGTGGGCTTGCGGAGGCTTGGATTTTGCTAACCACTTCGGGTATGACCTTGGTCATTTGCTTGGCCATGAAAGAGAGCATTTTCTTGTTGGTGCTTTGTTTTGAGCTTCTTCGGTTGGACATGGAAGACTTCTATGGGATAAACAAAAAGGGATTATGAGCTTTGATCAATGGTTTATTTGTATAAAGATTGCATTTTGTGTTTGTTTTTAGAAGTGAATTAAGCATACAAAGCACATAGTGTCAAATAATTCAAGTAGCATGTAGTTTCACATTGTGTATAAAGCATAACACATAAGTATAAGCAAGTATAGTGCATTTAGACAATATAAAGGAGCTTTGATTAGTGTTGGTTTGCGATTATTAGTATTGTTTGGAGATTGCTAGAGTACTTGAGATGCGAGTAGTAAAAAAAATAAATCGAATATATGTAGGGAAAACATAGCATGAAAACAACATTGAAAATAATATTAACATAAAATGAGATGCTTGTTTTAAGCAAGCAATTGGAGTGTTCCGGAACGGAACTAAGACTAACCAAAGTGGTTCGAATTTACCTTTGAGTTTGAAAACATGCTTTGGCCTAATAGGTGGAATACTCTCGCCGAAACTTTCGGTTAACGGTATTCACCCTTCCAGTTACTACATGTTTCTTGTCATTAGTAAATTTGAGACTTTGGCGAGATTTAAAAAAATATCAAGGATTAAAACTAGTCGCTAAGTTGCGGCTTTCACTCCTATCTTAGCGAGGTCGTTTCTTTGAGTGTGGTTTGTACACTTTGTCCAAAGTGGTAAGAAAAATTAATTCTAACCTTCAATTGGTAAGTGTCCACTAGAACGAGAATTGTGAAATTTTCACCAAGGTGAGGATATCACTCCTATCTTGGTGTAGTTTCAAAAAAAAACACAAAGAATTTACGTGGATTGAAAGTTATCACCAAAGTGAGGGTTTCACGCCTATTTCGGTGATTTCCTTTCGTTTGTGGTATACGAGTGTCTTCGAGTGTAGAATAATCCACCAAATAGAAAGGTAAATTTTTAAGACCAAAGGAATAAAGTAGAAGCAAAATAGAGAGAACAAGTATATTAAGCATGATAAATGGAATGGTCAAAAAGGTACTTAACTATAGTCTAGGTCAAACATGACAATTTTTCCTAATTCACTATAGTCATGACTCTGATACCAATCTATCACACCCCAACCGATGACGGAATACATCGGGGCGAGACTTTGGGATAGATTGTTCAAAGACTTCATGACACTAGAATTCGTGACAATATAATTTAAAGATAATATTTCATTCATAGCATAATCATTGTCTAAAAGATAACGAAATACAAATTGTTTCATGAAAAGGAAAGTATAACATCAAAACATAGAAAATAAAACTAGTTGCGAGTTTCTTGATAAACCTGCATTAAACATTTCCTGCAACATGTATAAAATATCCGTCAACACATAAAGCATTGGTGAGCATACTAGTTTGAGTCTAAGTACATAGTATAGAAAAGTCTACTTGAATCATCATGTTATAGGCATATGCACGTAGAACCATACAAACGGCAACAATACTTGATAACACAAAAGACTTCATCTTATCATGACCCATAAAGAGGGCGGCGTGTCAACCTATAGCGCTATACATGTAAGGTGGGTTGTTAACTAATCGTACATTTGTATGTAAGACTTTGAATTCTAGCATTGCATAGCATAATAGCATTTAGATTGGGCATAATAGTTTTTAAGAGTATGAAATCGTTTAAGTTTTGATAGTGATACATGTTGAGCCCCAAAGAATAAAGAATAAAAGGGGGACAAGTATGAACTCACCTTTGGGTGCGTCTTGATATAGTTTCCAAAGTTAAGTCTTGGAAGGTTTAGCTTTAGCCTTGGTTATCTAGAATTAAAGAATAAAGGGTCTTAGGTTCGAGTTTAGGTTATAGATTCACGAGAGTCATGTAAGCCTTTTAGGCAAACCAAGCACAAATTGCCTTTAGGGCAATCCGGATGGTCATGAGATTAAGTTAGACCAAGCACAAAACCATCATAGATGATTCGGATGGTATAAAGTTAGGAATGTAAATCCATTTGATAGGTTCATGTCATAACCACTTCGCTTATAGAATAAACGTGGGTTTTGGACACGGGATTTCCCCTTTCTAGTGTGGATAAATCCGTAGCACAAGAAGGGTCAAGAGAGTTGGTAAAGTAGGGTGTAACCACAAACCTTCCAAAGATTAATAATAAACTAGTAAGATAGAAACTTGAAAGTATATGTTTATATTATTATATAGTATAATTCAGAAAACAACTACCTTTGAGGCCTCTCTTAGGTGCTCTACCCTTATCACACTTCTGTGGATAAATATGGGGAAGATCCTAGAGGTTTCTCCAAGGAGTTTTGGATAGAAAAGAGACGGAAAAACTGAAAAGAAAGAAGGTTTGAGCTTGGAAAACTTACTGATGTGTTATCAGGAAGTATGCTCAAGAAACTTGAAGTTTAGAGAGATTTTTAGGAAGAAAAAAGATGAACAAGAGATTATGAAGTGGGGAGGGGTTGTATTTATAGGTGGGTTAAGGTGGTAGGGTATTAAATAGAGTTATTAGGGTGGTTGGGAGGAAATTAAGTGGGGGTTAACTTGATGATTAAAGGCTGTCACTTTTGAAATGCTACTATTGACATTTTTTTAAAAAAAACGACATTTGAATTACAAAGTCAACCTCACGTTGTTTTTTTTATTTTATTTTTTGCTTTTCTAACTTAAGTATTAATATAATATATAATATATATATATATATATATATATGTTTTATTTAAAATAAATATATATTAAGATCTTAACTAAATGAGTTTCTTGTTAAAACGCCTAAATTGATTAGGATAAATTATAATGACATCTCGTCATGAATTGGTAGGAGTAACATACAAGAAGCGAATAAAGGCGAACTTGAAATTTGTTAAATATAGAATTTAAAATACAAGAATATTAAAAATCACGCTCGTTACATAAAGTTTGTGTCACGTAAAATTTATAGAATAAATGAAATAGATTAAGATTAAATGCAAGTGATAAAATAATTTTCCATTGATCATAGGCTCGGGATTACAAGGGTACAAAATGGAAAGATACAAGAATACAAGGACTAGAACAAAAATACGAAAAGTACAAATGTTACACAAGTGTACCTATCGTGAGTAGTATAGAAATGAGCAAGTACCAAGTATTAAATCCAAGGACACGATTTTTACTACTCAACTTCCAAAAAATTACTAAGAGAGTTTTTTAAATACGAGAAGAAAAGTAGAAGAGAGATGGAAACCGTATGAGAAATCAATAGCAAAATAAAGGTGTTGCTTCGGGATCTGATGTTGCCTGGTATGAAATAATAGTAGACTCTTGTTTAAGTGGTGTGTTCAAGATGCGTATTACCGCATAACTATAAAAAATAAAAACGATTTGTGTTCTTAATGTTATTGTGAGGGTCTCCCTACCTCAGTAAGCTCACCTCTCAACAGTGAGGGCGGATCAACCAGGATTATGTGCACCCAACCCCAGAAAACCCACCACCCAAGGTTGCGATATTAAAATTTAACTACTAGTTTCTTTTATTAATAACTTGTCGGCGGCCGAAGCTTGGCCGAACAACTTACCACTTGACATCATAGGGGAGTCGTGGCTGTCCCGTTCACGCTCATCCCCTACTTAAATTATTTAACTTTTCAAAAAAGTGATTGGCCTATTACTAATTGTGCAGCAATATAGTAATGGAAGAAAATGAAGACCGTTTTCTTTCAACACGGGTTCACCAATTCTTGGTTTGCGCCAAAGCTATCACATAAACCATGAAGCTAAGTCACATAACCAAGTCTTGACTTGGAAATGTTGACTTGTTGACCTGGGACAGGTGCACGGCCGTGCTGCATCTGAAACAGCTCTATAAGTCTTCAATTCCTTGTCTTCTGTGTTGTTTTTCTCATATTTTCACTCCTCGACATCAAAACCTGCAATTATCAACAAAGAAAGATAAATCATGATAAAACTAAGATAAAAACATGATTTTGGGTGAAAACGAGTGAAAATGTGTGTGTAAAACATGCAATTCTCAGCACGTCAATTGTATACTTCTACATAGGCCATTATACTGTTTAGATGTGTCATATTGCTTTAAGTTCCTTTGTTAATATGTTAATGTCTCACCACTTCTTTTGTTTGTTTTTGTTGTTTGTAGTTTTTGTTATATATTTTGTTGTTAGTTGTTTGTGAGTGGTATGATTTGGAGTTAAGGGCGGTCTCCTTAGAAGCAACCTATTTATCCCTATGGATAGAGGTAATGTTTGCCTACATTCCATCCTTCTAGACCATACTAATAGTTTTGCTATTTGTGAGATTTATTAGGTACAATTGTCAGTGTTCTACTTAGGTTTGCTAGTATGGGGTAGCGCCCCTCCCCACTTCATCCGAATAGCGCCCACTGGCGTTCCTTCACACATTTCCCAGATTCCATTCACCATCTCCACAGCGCAATGGCTAAGAACATTGGAACCAATCATATCTTTGTGCTTTTTTTTTTATTAAGGCGGTTTATTTCATTGCATAGGTCTTAAAGAAAATCTGCAATGAAACCCCCTTGTCAGGGGGGACGGGGCCCTTCACGAATCGCTCACAGGTAGAAAACTACCCCCACAACAACACCACCGTTGGTGGCATGGGTAGTGGTCTCGTGAAGGTGGCACGGGTCCTATGTGACACCCGGCAAACTCAGGTTAGTAACGTTGACTAAACTAGTAAGTCTACCTTAGCAAGTCATGCATATTACGTACTTAACGGAGTCAGTCGAGTCGGTATGATGATTCGGGGGAATCATCGGGAGTCGTTACGATGATCCGCGGGGTCATCGGGAGTCGGTCCATAACCATGGGTACAAGGATTGGTGATTCGTGGAATCACCGGATTTAATGCACACACGAGTCTCGAGTCCCGGGAATTGGTGAACGGATGTAAACGTGTTAGTTATCATGCATTATATGTTTGAAATCATTATGTGACTTATCGGTATGTGAGTACGTGTTTATATATGTTAAAATAGTGTTTAATTCGCCAAAAACTCGTTCCAGCATCATAGGGGCGATTAGGAACCCCTAATCGCCTATATATGGGGCGAGTAGGATATATATCAGGCGATTGGGACCTAATCGCCTGATGTACCATGCGATTAGGCCCCCAATTGCGTGATATGAACTGCTAATCGCCTATACAGCAGAGTTTGGGTCAAAACACCTATAAATAGAACCCTTAACTCCCCAAACACCTCTAGAACAACCCTAGCTGCTCCCAAGCCACCCACACACCTTGAAGCACCTCTAGAACTCATTTTGCTACAAAAATCACCATCCCCAAGCCTACACACCTTTCTTTAACAAAACCCAAGGTGTGTTCTTCATCCCTAACCTTTGTAAAGTTGTTATTTTGGGTTCCCCAAAGGTCCAGACCTTGTTTTACTAAGTTGTGTCTTTAAAAACCTTTCAAAAGAGTTCTAAACCAAGTCTACACCTTAATGCTTTTTATATGTGAAGTTTACATGCATATGTTGGCCTTCTTGGTGATTATAACATGATTGTTTCCAAGATATGATTGTACTTCTGCTATGTAGAGATTATTAGGAAGGTTGTCTTAGAGTTTTAGCCATTATTGTCGTGTTTTGAAGAAAATGTGTATTTTGACCCATTTGAATGTTCTTGAAGATTTAGGATGATTATGGTATGATTGTTGATGCAATGTTGTTAGAATTCATACTAGGAAGGTGTTAGGTCAGAGGTTTGATGATTTACAAGTTTGTAGAGATTGAAATCTGATTGTTTCCATTTAAGGAAAGATAAGGTTGGTTGGTGAAACCTAGTACTTTGCCATTTTAGGAAATAATTGCTTAGAACATGTTAGATCAGTGATATGTTGGGGGTTTTTGCTTGAAATGGGTTGGTAAATGATTTAGGTTTGATATTGGGTGTTGTTGCATGTTTCGGATCTGATTTGGAGGGTTAAACGCGCGAAAATCCGTTACACAGCAGCAGCAGGCGATTAGGAATCCTAATCGCCTGATGCTATGCGATTATGCAGACATAGGGGCGATTAGGACCCTAATCGCCTGGAACTTCATGCGATTGGGCCCCTAATCGCCTGTAGGCTGAAGCCTACTCGCGTGTGACTTTCCTAATCGCATCTACTGCTGCCGTGAACGCGTTTTGACATCCCGGAACACGATTTGACACCTAGGAACATGCTAGGAACCCCGGGATACACCCAATGACTTAGTAAGACGTATTCGGACCTGATTATGCGTTAATCGGACATTATGCTAGACTAGGTGAACTATTGCGCGTATTAAGTGTTTAATTGCATATGTTGCATGATGTCTTGTATTTATCTAACACGTGGAATGTCGGGTCACCAATGGGATGTCGGGTCTTGTCTGGCACGGTCGGTTTAACAGTTAAAGGTGTTTTCAAACGTTTATGGTCACGGTCTGGACATTCGGGGACTAGTTAGCCTGCGGGTTATTAGTCCAATACTTATACACATCTTATGATAGGTCGCCGCTATTTGGGGCTATCATAACATAATTACTTAACTGTTTTCAAGTAACGCAATCCAAGGTGAGTTTCACAGCCCCACTTTTACCGTTTTACTTTCGGGGGAGAAACATGCTACTTACTTACCTATTAAAGGTCATGTTATACTATGGTTACTTTACATATACTATGCGGCTTTTTACGGAAAGTCCCAGGGGGGAAACCATGAATGTGCGGGGATGCACAACGGGGGAAATGTGGATAGATCTATTGGGCCTCACAAACCCCACTCGACGGCTGGGCCGGGCGGGTGCATATTGTCTCTTATTACTGGCTCGCCGAGGCATCGGTTATAGCCAAAACTGCTGGGCAAGCTTCAACAACTTATAAACGTATAGTAATGGATTCCCAACCGCAGTAGTAAACAAACACTTAACGTCTAGCTAACGTTCTTATAACCTAGTAGTAACGGATATGATCTTCACAACTTATAGCAAACGCTTTATAAAAGAAAACCTGTGAACTCACCAGCATTATATGTTGACATTTTTGGCATGTTTTCTCAGGTCGCTAAGGTAGCAGTCAATGGGCTAGGCGCACGGAGTCATGCACAGCGTCTAATATTTTGAAGCATATTAAACAATGTTTTGTAAACAATGATATGTCTTTTGGTTGTAAACAAGAATGCTTCCGCTGCTGGTTTACGGCTCAAAGCATGATATTTTGGTTTTAAATATAATTATGAATGCATGTTTGTTGTATGTTTATTGTGATCGTTGACTGAGATCCTGGTGTGTCACGCGCCTCGCGGTAAAACCCCGCACGTGGAATTTGAGGGTGTGACAGATTGGTATCAGAGCCAACGGTTATAGTGAACTAGGACTGCATGTAGAGTCTAGTCTATAACTGAGTCGCACACACTAGACGGTCACAATTAGTCGAGTCTTAGCAAGTGGGTAACAATATGACTTGTCGGGGGTGTCGGTGTCATCGTCTACTACGCTACATCATCTATTTACTCCTTATCATCATATTTCTTGACTCATCCTTACTATGATCCGATGGCGAACGATATACTATTGAACTTTCTTGACGGCAGTGTACATTGGGGTAGCCTCGGCGTACTCTTGAGATCTGTCCAGGGATTTGGACATCTCCCCTCTATGCCCTAATGAACACGCTCGTCCTTATGCATACTATCTTGTACTTATACTTATGATAATACCATGATTGGGCGCTAGTGTTCGGTGACTTGAACTTCAAACTTAAAGCGCGCCTGGAGGACCATGTGGAACAGTTTATCATGTCGGGTGCACACGAGATCATAAACTGTGATGCATGGGATCCCTAGCGGACTTTGGGCTTGAACGGATGGACCCGAGCTGGGCTCGGTCTAGTTTCTTGAAATTCCTAATGGGTTATACCACGGGCAAGCCTAAATCTTTTGTTTCATGTTGTGACAGAAGATGTCGGGAGCTCGTGGAGGTCGCAGAGGCGGCCGTGTTGGCGGCCGTGCTGGCGGCCGTGGTGGCGGCGGTGGCCGCGGGAATATTAATATGACCCAAGCTGAGTTGGATAACTTGATGCAGCAGCACGTGAATATTGCTCTGGCTGCATTCCAAGCCGCTCATAATGCTATGGGTGGTACGTTGATTCTCACCTATCCTATCTTGTTCCAGGGTACTGTACCTTTTTCTTGATTCTCACCTGCGTGTCTGTTCCAGGTGGTGCTGTCAATCCTCCTCCATCCCAGTGTTCCTACAAAAAGTTTATGGATTACAAGCCCCACAACTTTAGTGGCACTGAAGGGGCAGTGGGACTGCTCCGCTGGTTGGAGAAAATTGAGTCAGTTTTCTCGATGTGCAACTGCCCGGAAGGCGACCGGGTGAAATATGCTTCTGCGACCCTGGAGGGTCAAGCTTTGACTTGGTGGAACTCCACCACCCAGACTATGGGTATTGGGGAAGCCCACGCTATGCCCTGGGCGGAGTTCATTCAGTTGCTGAAAAATGAGTACTGCCCGAGGGATGAAATCCAGAAGCTTGAGCATGAAGTCTGGAATCATAAGATGGTGGGGTCCAAGATTGAAACTTATACTGCTAGGCACAATGAGTTGGCGGTGTTGTGCCCCGATCTGCACGCACCCGAATACCGAAGAATTGAGCATTACGTCGCTGGGTTGGTACCGGAGATTGCAGGGTTAGTTGCTGCGGGCAATCTCACTGTTTATTCTGATGTGGTTCGGTCGGCTCACAGGCTGACCAACATGAAGGTGGCTGAAGGGGTCTTGCCTCCTCGAGGCGCTGCTGTGAAGGCTCCTGATAGTAACAAGCGGAAGTGGGAAGCTGTGGGGAAAGGCTCGAGTTCGGCTCAGCCTCAACAGGTAAGGAAGTCTGATGCTGGGGGATCGTCGTCTGAACAGAAAATGGGGGGTTATCAGGGGAGGTTGCCAAAGTGTGAACGATGCTGGTTTCATCATACTGGTCGTTGCGACAAGAGCCATTGTCGCCGGTGCAACAAGGCCGGGCATGTGGCTCATGACTGCAGGGTTAATCTTCAGGGTAACCGGAACCCTCCTGCTACACCTACTCCGGCTCCTCCTGTTGCTGCTCCCCAGGGAAATCAGGGCAAACAGGGGTGCTACAATTGTGGTGAACATGGTCACTACAAGCGTGAATGCCCCAAGTTGAAGCAGGGCGAAGCTGGGAAGAACGGGTCGGGTAATGGAAACAATGGGGGCGGAGGCAGGAATGCTCGCGCCTTCGTGATTGGTTCGAGCGGGGCTCGACAAGATCCTGACACTGTTACTGGTACGTTTCTTCTCGATAATCGCTATGCTACGGTTTTATTCGATTCCGGCGCCGATAAGAGTTTTATATCTCTTGGGTTTAGTCAATTGCTTGATAGGGTACCTACACCTCTAGAGGCTAAGTACTTGATAGAATTGGCTGATGGTAAGAAAGTCGAGGCGACGCACGTCCTTAGGGAGTGTCACCTTGAGTTGTCGGGTTATTCCTTCCCTATTGATCTTATGCCGGTGTCCTTGGGTAGTTTCGATGTTGTCGTGGGTATGGATTGGCTGTCTCTGTATCATGCTGAGATCGTTTGTTTTGATAAAGTCATTCGACTTCCTCTCCCTGATGGAGAAATTCTGTTGGTGCATGGTGAGAAGAGCGGGGTCCCGTTGAGTATCATTTCGTGTATGAAAGCCTATAAGTATCTTCGGAAGGGGTATTCTGCCATTCTGGCACTTGTTTCGGTTTCGTCTGAAGAAGAGAAGAAGATTGAAGATATTCCTGTTGTCCGTGACTTTCCCGATGTATTTCCTGAAGACTTACCTGGTCTTCCGCCTTATCGTCAGGTCGAATTTGGTATTGAACTCGCTCCAGGTGCGGCCCCTATTGCTCGTGCCCCTTATCGTCTTGCACCTCCCGAGATGCAGGAGTTGTCGAACCAGTTGCAGGAGCTGTTAGAGAAGGGTTTCATTCGACCTAGTTCGTCCCCGTGGGGAGCCCCTATTTTGTTTGTCAAGAAGAAGGACGGAAGCCTACGGATGTGTATCGACTACCGGGAGTTGAATAAAGTTACCATCAAGAATCGCTATCCTCTTCCTCGCATCGATGACTTATTTGACCAGCTTCAGGGTTCTAGTTTCTATTCGAAGATTGATTTGAGGTCGGGGTACCATCAGTTGAGGGTTCAAGAAGCTGACATTCCGAAGACCGCCTTTCGAACTCGCTATGGCCATTTTGAATTCCTGGTCATGCCTTTTGGTCTCACCAATGCACCTGCCATCTTTATGGATCTGATGAACCGTGTTTGTAAGCTTTATCTTGATAAGTTCGTGATTGTCTTCATTGATGATATTCTAGTCTATTCCAAGAACGAGGTGGACCACCAGGAACACTTGCGTCTTGTTTTGGAACTCCTGAGGCGGGAACAATTGTACGCCAAGTTTTCTAAGTGTAGCTTCTGGTTGCGTGAAGTCCAATTCCTTGGTCATGTTGTTAATGAGAAAGGAATCCACGTTGACCCAGCTAAGATTGAAGCCATTAAAGACTGGGAAGCACCAAAGACGCCATCTGAGGTGCGGCAATTCCTAGGCCTTGCAGGTTATTACCGTCGTTTTATCGAGGGATTTTCGAAGATCGCTCAACCCCTCACCTCGCTTACCCAGAAGGACAGAAAGTTCGACTGGGGTGATTCGCAGGAGTCGACCTTCCAGATGTTAAAGGCTAAACTCTGTTCTGCTCCTATCTTGTCCTTGCCTGAGGGCACGGACGATTTTGTGGTTTATTGTGACGCTTCTATCCGGGGTCTCGGTTGTGTACTGATGCAGCGCGAGAAGGTCATCGCCTATGCTTCTCGTCAACTCAAAGTTCATGAGAAAAACTACCCCACCCATGATCTGGAATTGGGTGCGGTGGTCTTTGCTTTAAAGATTTGGAGGCATTACTTGTACGGTACCAAATGCACTATTTACACCGATCACAAGAGCCTCCAGCATATCTTTGATCAGAAGGTGTTGAATATAAGACAGCGTCGTTGGGTCGAACTTCTTAATGATTACGAGTGCGCTATTAAATACCATCCTGGCAAGGCGAATGTGGTCGCAGACGCCTTGAGCAGGAAGGAAACGGCTAAACCTCGTCGTGTTCGAGCCCTTCAGCTCACTATCCATTCCGGCTTACCTGATCGAATCCGTTCAGCGCAGCAAGAAGCTTTGAAGGAGGAAAACCTTAAAGCTGAAACCATGCATGGTGCTGATAGCCACCTTGAACTCAGGTCCGATGGGTTACACTATTTCGCTGAACGTATTTGGGTTCCCTTATTTGGGGGCTTGCGGGAGCTTGTTCTTGATGAAGCTCACAAGTCCCGGTACTCTATCCACCCTGGCTCCGATAAGATGTATCAAGACCTAAAGATACTTTATTGGTGGCCGAACATGAAGGCGGACGTGGCTTTGTATGTGAGCAAGTGCTTGACCTGTGCCAAGGTCAAGGTCGAATATCAAAAGCCATCCGGCCTTCTGCAACAGCCTGAAATTCCTGAGTGGAAGTGGGAGCGGATTACGATGGACTTTGTGACCAAACTCCCGAAATCGCCCAGTGGTTGTAACATGATCTGGGTGATTGTCGATAGGTTGACAAAGTCTGCGCACTTCCTCGCTATCAAAGATACCGATGGCCTCGAGCGTCTGGCACGGTTATACCTCAAGGAAGTGGTCTCTCGGCACGGGGTGCCTGTCTCTATTATTTCTGATCGTGATCCTCGGTTCGCCTCTAACTTCTGGAAATCCTTGCATAAGGCTCTGGGTACTCAGTTAGACATGAGCACAGCGTATCATCCGCAAACTGACGGTCAAAGTGAGCGGACAATCCAAACGCTAGAAGACATGCTTCGGGCATGTGTGATCGACTTTGGCAAGGGGTGGGAGAGTCACCTACCGTTGGTGGAATTCTCCTACAACAACAGTTACCATTCTAGCATCAAGGCAGCTCCGTTCGAGGCTCTTTACGGGCGGAAATGCCGGTCTCCTCTTTGTTGGGCCGAGGTGGGTGAGAGTCAACTCACCGGCCCGGAACTTGTGTACGAGACTTCCGAGAAGATCGTACAAATCCGTAACCGCTTGGCAGCAGCTCGGGACCGTCAAAAGAGCTATGCCGATCGTCGTCGCAAGCCTTTAGAGTTTGAGGTTGGCGACAGGGTTTTGTTGAAGGTATCTCCGTGGAAGGGCGTTATACGTTTTGGGAAGTGGGGCAAATTGAATCCTCGGTATGTAGGACCGTTCGCAATTCTGGAACGGATTGGACCGGTAGCATACAGGCTTGATCTGCCAGCTGAACTCAGTAATGTTCATAATGTCTTCCATGTTTCTAATTTGAAGAAGTGTTTGGCGGATGAATCCTTGATTGTTCCTCTCGAAGAGATCAAGGTGGACGATCGTCTACGTATCGTGGAGGAACCGGTTGAAATTCTTGACTATAAAATCTGTAGCCTTCGACGGAGTAAAATCCGCATTGTTAAAGTCCGTTGGAACTCTGATCGTGGACCGGAGTTCACGTGGGAACGGGAAGATCAAATGAAGGCTAAGTATCCCCATTTATTTCCTAAACGCGCGTTCGAATCAAGGCATGTCTCTGCTGAAGCTGAATGAATCTCGGGTCGAGATTCCTTTCAACAGGGGGATGATGAGGCAACCGGAAAATTTTTCTTCTCTTTCGTCTCTTCCTTTTTGGCCTTGGGCAATTTTCGGGACGAAAATTCTTTCAACAGGGGGATGATGTGACACCCGGCAAACTCAGGTTAGTAACGTTGACTAAACTAGTAAGTCTACCTTAGCAAGTCATGCATATTACGTACTTAACGGAGTCAGTCGAGTCGGTATGATGATTCGGGGGAATCATCGGGAGTCGTTACGATGATCCGCGGGGTCATCGGGAGTCGGTCCATAACCATGGGTACAAGGATTGGTGATTCGTGGAATCACCGGATTTAATGCACACACGAGTCTCGAGTCCCGGGAATTGGTGAACGGATGTAAACGTGTTAGTTATCATGCATTATATGTTTGAAATCATTATGTGACTTATCGGTATGTGAATACGTGTTTATATATGTTAAAATAGTGTTTAACGCGCCAAAAACTCGTTCCAGCATCATAGGGGCGATTAGGAACCCCTAATCGCCTATATATGGGGCGAGTAGGATATATATCAGGCGATTGGGACCTAATCGCCTGATGTACCATGCGATTAGGCCCCCAATCGCGTGATATGAACTGCTAATCGCCTATACAGCAGAGTCCGGGTCAAAACACCTATAAATAGAACCCTTAACTCCCCAAACACCTCTAGAACAACCCTAGCTGCTCCCAAGCCACCCACACACCTTGAAGCACCTCTGGAACTCATTTTGCTACAAAAATCACCATCCCCAAGCCTACACGCCTTTCTTTAACAAAACCCAAGGTGTGTTCTTCATCCCTAACCTTTGTAAAGTTGTTATTTTGGGTTCCCCAAAGGTCCAGACCTTGTTTTACTAAGTTGTGTCTTTAAAAACCTTTCAAAAGAGTTCTAAACCAAGTCTACACCTTAATGCTTGTTATATGTGAAGTTTACATGCATATGTTGGCCTTCTTGGTGATTATAACATGATTGTTTCCAAGATATGATTGTACTTCTGCTATGTAGAGATTATTAGGAAGGTTGTCTTAGAGTTTTAGCCATTATTGTCGTGTTTTGAAGAAAATGTGTATTTTGACCCATTTGAATGTTCTTGAAGATTTAGGATGATTATGGTATGATTGTTGATGCAATGTTGTTAGAATTCATACTAGGAAGGTGTTAGGTCAGAGGTTTGATGATTTACAAGTTTGTAGAGATTGAAATCTGATTGTTTCCATTTAAGGAAAGATAAGGTTGGTTGGTGAAACCTAGTACTTTGCCATTTTAGGAAATAATTGCTTAGAACATGTTAGATCAGTGATATGTTGGGGGTTTTTGCTTGAAATGGGTTGGTAAATGATTTAGGTTTGATATTGGGTGTTGTTGCATGTTTCGGATCTGATTTGGAGGGTTAAACGCGCGAAAATCCGTTACACAGCAGCAGCAGGCGATTAGGAATCCTAATCGCCTGATGCTATGCGATTATGCAGACATAGGGGCGATTAGGACCCTAATCGCCTGGAACTTCATGCGATTGGGCCCCTAATCGCCTGTAGGCTGAAGCCTACTCGCGTGTGACTTTCCTAATCGCATGTACTGCTGCCGTGAACGCGTTTTGACATCCCGGAACACGATTTGACACCTAGGAACATGCTAGGAACCCCGGGATACACCCAATGACTTAGTAAGACGTATTCGGACCTGATTATGCGTTAATCGGACATTATGCTAGACTAGGTGAACTATTGCGCGTATTAAGTGTTTAATTGCATATGTTGCATGATGTCTTGTATTTATCTAACACGTGGAATGTCGGGTCACCAATGGGATGTCGGGTCTTGTCTGGCACGGTCGGTTTAACAGTTAAAGGTGTTTTCAAACGTTTATGGTCACGGTCTGGACATTCGGGGACTAGTTAGCCTGCGGGTTATTAGTCCAATACTTATACACATCTTATGATAGGTCGCCGCTATTTGGGGCTATCATAACATAATTACTTAACTGTTTTCAAGTAACGCAATCCAAGGTGAGTTTCACAGCCCCACTTTTACCGTTTTACTTTCGGGGGAGAAACATGCTACTTACTTACCTATTAAAGGTCATGTTATACTATGGTTACTTTACATATACTATGCGGCTTTTTACGGAAAGTCCCAGGGGGGAAACCATGAATGTGCGGGGATGCACAACGGGGGAAATGTGGATAGATCTATTGGGCCTCACAAACCCCACTCGACGGCTGGGCCGGGCGGGTGCATATTGTCTCTTATTACTGGCTCGCCGAGGCATCGGTTATAGCCAAAACTGCTGGGCAAGCTTCAACAACTTATAAACGTATAGTAATGGATTCCCAACCGCAGTAGTAAACAAACACTTAACGTCTAGCTAACGTTCTTATAACCTAGTAGTAACGGATATGATCTTCACAACTTATAGCAAACGCTTTATAAAAGAAAACCTGTGAACTCACCAGCATTATATGTTGACATTTTTGGCATGTTTTCTCAGGTCGCTAAGGTAGCAGTCAATGGGCTAGGCGCACGGAGTCATGCACAGCGTCTAATATTTTGAAGCATATTAAACAATGTTTTGTAAACAATGATATGTCTTTTGGTTGTAAACAAGAATGCTTCCGCTGCTGGTTTACGGCTCAAAGCATGATATTTTGGTTTTAAATATAATTATGAATGCATGTTTGTTGTATGTTTATTGTGATCGTTGACTGAGATCCTGGTGTGTCACGCGCCTCGCGGTAAAACCCCGCACGTGGAATTTGAGGGTGTGACAGATTGGTATCAGAGCCAACGGTTATAGTGAACTAGGACTGCATGTAGAGTCTAGTCTATAACTGAGTCGCACACACTAGACGGTCACAATTAGTCGAGTCTTAGCAAGTGGGTAACAATATGACTTGTCGGGGGTGTCGGTGTCATCGTCTACTACGCTACATCATCTATTTACTCCTTATCATCATATTTCTAATTACATTTGAGGGTGTGACATCCTAGTTAACGAATTGGTAGTGGGTTATGTGGTCAATAAGTTGATTATTTTTGGTCAACATGTAGGTTTTTTTAGTTTGATTTGTGTTGGAAAGAAAGTGATAGAGGTCAGATTGTAGAAAATATATATTTTTTTCCTAACATGTGAAAATATGGGTTTTTCTGGTCAACAAGTGGGGATGTTTTGTTTTTTTTTTTAATTTGTTTTTTAAGTTTTTTAAAATGTCTAATAAATTTATGTATTAGTTTCAATTAATGTTTTTATTTTTCTAATTAAAATGCTTAATTGATTTAAAAAAAAAACATTTTAGTAAAATAAATCAATAAAATGTTGCATTTAAAACTATGTTTTTACTGAAATAAATAGTTAAGTAAATATTGATGAAGTGTCCCGCCTACCCTCAACATAGTGCTAATGTGACACAAAACCTCTCCTTCCATACCACCCAGCATAATAACAAGTTATATTTTTTTAACGGCCAACGAATCAATTTTCGAGCACTCTTGGGCACCCTTTTGACGAATTAGATATTCGAGAGTACCCGGACCACCAATTGCCACCAATTCCCGGGAAAACCCGACCACTCACCCGCCCGAAGGCATGACAGTGAAATAATCGGTAAAACCGGTCGGGATCAGGACTCGAACCCAAGCCAATGACCAGGTCATCCCTCATTTCCCCTCCATCAATATTCTTCAAATGTAACTAGTGAAAATTAAACCCAAACTTTCAATAAAAACCTTTAGACCCTCAACCAACGGTGTACAACAATAATAATAAGTTATATTAGTTTGCATTTTCCGAAGGTTATCCCTCTTTCCGTCCTCTTCCCCCTCCTCAATCACACCCAACTAACACATCTTCTTCTTCTTCAGGTAATTATAATAATATTATCAACCTTAAAATAATAACAAGTATTCATCTTCCAATATTAAAGATTTCACATTGTTTTCCTTTTCAAATCCTTCATTATTATCTTAACGTATTCATTGTGTTCTTTCCCTGTTTGTATGCTGTTTCTTGGACCACCATCTCTCTTTTCTTTTCACACCTAATTTATCTACATTTTCTGTACTCTTTTGCACATTTATTATTATTATTATTATTATTATTATTATTATTATTATTATTATTATTATTATTATTATTATTATCCACTTTGGAGCTCATATATCTATTCAATTTTTGCTACATTGTGATAAAGATTGTTTTTTTTTTTTTATCATGGGTTTATCTTATTTACTCTTGTAGTTGCTAAACATGTGTTGTCTCTTTATTTTCTTGATTTAGGATTTTATAACTTTAAATACAGTGCCTAATATTGTTTGTTCTTTAGTTTCTTGATTTAGGGTATTATAAGTTTAAATAATTACAGCTCCTCGTTGTCCGTCTGGCCGCTATTTTGATGTAATGTTCGTTGTTATCAAATATATAAAGAATATTGATTCTTCATGTTTTTTTAGATAAGGTGTATTGATATTTGATGACTATGTCTTCTTCATCTGTTGATGGAGAGGAGGAAGGTCAAAGAAAAGTCAACGTGTTGACTTCTTCTTCTTCTTCACCATCTATAGATGGTGTGTGTGATCTCCGAGAGCGGAATTACATGGGGTTATCCGATTGTTCATCGGTTGGTAGCTCTGCATTGTCACCTTCTTTAGAAGATGTGAATTTATCTTTGAATTTGAAAGCTACTGAGCTTAGACTCGGGCTTCCCGGATCAACATCACCCGAGAGAGACCATGAACTTTGCTTGCTAATGTCGCCAAGACGCGATGAAAAACCGCTGCTTCCTTTGTTTTCCCCTAAATCCGTTGGCTCCGGAAGCAAAAGAGGGTTTTCTGATACCGTGGATTCGTTCGTTGAGGTTTGTGTAATGTCTTTGTTTTATGTTTTGTAGGTTATGTTTATAAGTAACTGCTGGTGCATGTAGGGAACACTTGGGTCAAACCCCGAGCCTCTTTCTATTCAAGAAAGCTCGTGTGTTGCTAACAAAGCCAAACAAAACCTAACGAATGCTGCAAGTAACATTAATACTGCTCCGACTCCCAAGTAAGCTTTAAAGAACGAAAAAAAAGATTGTATCTTGAAGAATTCTTGATTGTTAACAGGTTGTGTTTTTACCGTGTATGTTAGTAGGACACAGGTTGTGGGTTGGCCGCCTATAAGATCTTCATTTAGGAAGAACTCTGCGGCTACGATACCTTCAAAGAAAAGTAATGAGGAGGTAGAGCGAAAAGCAGGGGATCGTGCCCTGTTCGTGAAGGTGAGCATGGACGGTGCGCCTTATCTAAGGAAAGTTGACTTGAGCGCGTATTCTGTATATCAACAACTGTCTTCTGCGCTCGAGAAGATGTTCAGCTGTTTCACAATAGGTTAGTGAATATGTGCCTAATTTGGTATCATTATTTAGTTATCAAACAATAATAAAATCTTGTAAATTTTCATATATTTGAAGTTGAAAAAGGACTTTGGTTGACACTCGAAAGTCAAATGTACCTTGTGTTGCTATGTTTCAGGTCAATATGGATCGCATGGCAACGAGAAGCTAAGCGAGACAAAACTGAAGGACTTATTGCACGGATCAGAGTATGTTCTTACGTACGAGGACAAAGATGGTGATTGGATGCTTGTCGGGGACGTTCCTTGGGAGTAAGCAGCGCTAACCATTTTTCTAATTATGTTATTTTACTGCATATCACAAAATGAGTAGTTTGGTCTTGGCTTGGATTACATGTCAAACTGACTTCTTTTAATCCTATAAATAATTTATGTTTTAAAGATAAAACGATTTTGGAGGTTGTAAGCGTGTGAATCAGTTCAACCTGTTTTTTCATACCCAAGTTTTCTCCGTTAGGAGTAACATGGCATCATTATGTCTAAGTTGATATATGCATGCAGGATGTTTATCAGCACCTGCAAACGGCTCCGGATCATGAAGGGTTGTGATGCCATTGGTCTAGGTGAGTGACACTGGTATCAGTTTTTTTGCCCTGGCATCATTTTAACATATATGTAACATGTGTATATATATAGAGAGAGAGTGTCGCGCAACACATAATTATTATTGTTTTTAATATTTATCTGATTCTTTCATGCAGCTCCAAGGGCTGTCTGTGGACCTAAGTTGTAATGGAAGCTAGTGAAGTCTTTATGCACATGATCATTGTTGTACATCCAACACCGTTAACGCTTAACACAACCAGAAAACGGGTCACCAATCATGAGTAGAATTTATAGTTTTCGGTTGCTATGAGCTCTCGTGGCATTTAGCTTGTTGTTTAGTGTTTTTAACGTTAGAAACTGCTAACTTCTTAACGTTATTTCTTAAGAAAGCATTCGAAAACTTATGTCTTGTTTGTTGTTTCTTGTATTTTTATTCACTGTGATTTTAGTAGTGGTGGTGTAGACATAAGGAGCCCGGTATGATGATTGATATCGATTTTGATGATCGATTTTTATTGTATGTAATGGAAAACATGATAATTAAACATACCTGACAAATTAGTGAGATGTTGACAAGGTGTTGGATGACGATATCTTCTTAGTTGGATCAAGTTCACGTTTAGGGTGTATGATTAAGATGGTTATTAGGTGATGTGATGATCACGGTTATGAGGGAGAGAGGCTGACGAATTAGGGTTGTGGTGTTATAATTGCATTAGCCTTTAACCTCTCTAATAATCTTCTTTATATATATACCCATGAAGAAATCCTATTATTATCTATTAGGGTCATTACGTCCATCAAATAATTACCTACTAATGATATAGGGGTATGCCTAAATAATTACCTCTCAAATGAGAGAATGCCTAAATAAATGACATGTAGGATTTTTGCTTAAAAAAAGGCTTTTTTATGGCTTTTTTATCGCATAACATAATAAACTATTAAAATAAATAAATCACCTTATAATCTTATATATAATGGTTCAAAAATAGGTTTCGGGTCAAAATAAGTCTTTGATCAACAAACATTTTTAATTTTATTTTATATAGATAGCAAATATGTTTGATATAATAAAAATACAAAAAAAAAAAAATTATGAAA
Organism: Ambrosia trifida; assembly: GCA_028751855.1. Lineage (NCBI taxonomy): Eukaryota > Viridiplantae > Streptophyta > Magnoliopsida > Asterales > Asteraceae > Ambrosia > Ambrosia trifida. The sequence continues at coordinate 146,844,292 of CM054124.1, read as the reverse complement.
TAATGTACAACAATGATTGATTGCTATCATCTTTGTAAAGTTGGTCGGGTTGTGAAATTGTTTGTAGCAGGTTGACTTTAGTCAAACTTTCTGAATCTGTATGCTTTGAAGGGTTGGCATGAATGGCAGAGCTTCCATTATAGAACTGCACCATCAGAATAATTGTCTATAATAATGAAAGAGGTCATGTCTCATGTACTATTCCACCAAACTTTTGGATCTTATCTTTAAAAGTTTTTAAAAAAAATTATAATTCGATCTTTAGAGTTTTTAACATCTTATATCATGTTGTTTATAAAATTAATAAACAAACGATTTATTAATTATTTCACAGTTTGACAAATTGTTTGTAAGTAAATACTATGCACATGAGTTCTATGTAATGCTTCATAGAGGAGTGTATAATGTGGTGCACACAACACACTAATATAGCGCTTGAAATATAAAACCATAAAAAATAAAAACGATTTTGTTTTTAGTTAAACAAGAAATTGATATTTAAACAGGATGATTATGAGGTGGTTCACAGCAATTTCCTGACCTCCAGAAACTAAAAGTTTATTTTTAGCAAAATAGAGTTTACAATTCAAAAGGGATACCGGTGCAACTTGTTATGCGTCTACCTGTTAGTCTCCTGTAATTTGTTGAGGTTTCGTTTTTTGAAATGAAATCACAATATAGTTATTGTTTAAATAACATGTTTCCAAAAGAAATTCTGTTATCAATTGTAATAACTACAAATTGAAGTTGTAGTCTAACTAATTTATGGTATTTGTAATCAACATTATTCAGGTTTTTTTTTTTTTTTTTTTTTTTTGTGTGTGTGTGTGTGGGGAGGGGAGAGGGGGGTATATGATTACATAATTGGCATATATGAAAAAGATAATTAAGTTAGTCAAATTTAAAAATGACAATTATTTTATCACCTTACACTCTTAAAATTGATGAAAATTAACAATCTCATCCTACTCACATGTATCCGAATGTAGATATGTAACTTAAATTTGCAACTGAAATTAGCAAAATGTATATAAATGAGGGTATCCTAATTTTTCTTTTCTTATTTTCCCTCTTATTTGAGTTTTTATATTGATTTAAACTTGGATAATAAAAAAAATTAGGTCTCAAGTAAATGTTTAAATTTTAATTTCAAATATTTGTTTTCACATTCAAATTTATTTAATTAGATCACACTAATAATGTCAACCAAAACTTAAATGATTAATTAATTTATAACCATTACATCCATTCAAGTTATTTAAAATTCATATATGTAATTTAAATTGATTAATTACAAATAAAAAAGATCAATATCGAATTTAACTGAGATACTTAATTTAGAATTTGAATCTTTAAAATCAAATAAATATTGTACACTCAATTAGAGGTTACATCATTTTTTAAAGAAATTCATTTTTTTCCTAATTTATGCACTTAACATTTTTATTTATAAACAACCACATTTTGATTTCTTACAAAAGTTTGACTATATACCTTTCAAATTTGTCATCATCATCTTCATTCACATAAAGGATAACGTAGGTTTGCTTCACATCAAATTCAACCATTTTAATAGATTATTTTTTACATCTATATAAATATTTAACTGTTTACTTTTTTACGGGTTATATTTATGTTAATAACTATGTTAGTATAGTTTGTTCCTTACACCACTATTTTGTTTATTTATTTATTATTATTGGTTTTAGCAAATTGCTTCACATCATTTGTTTTTTAGAATTAAACAATATAACCTTTTAACAATTTTTGTTCAAACATTATATTTTTGCATAAAATTTTTTGATATTTTATATGTTGACGTATTATTGTCTTCTTGCAACATACACCAGAATCATAGTTCGTATGTATACTGGGCTATCTTTTAAATTGTGTATTATTACTTTAATAATATTATATCTTTAGAGGATGAACAAAAAACATTTAAAATACTAATCAATCATTACTATAATCGCAAGTGTATGATACAATATAACCGGTCAAAGTTTAATTTATACACTACCTATTGTTAGATATAATTCAACAACTACTTTGAGTTTGGACATAAACAATTTGTACCCTATTTAAGCATCACATTTTATTTTTCATAATCAAATTGCATTCATTACTATTGATGAATGGTAATGATTTATCGCATAATCACTAAAGTCCATTTATGATTTTTTTTGTGTATTTAACTATTTTTGTTAGATTTATCAGGACATGCCTAAGCGATCAAAGGGTTAGTTTTAGCTTTATGTGAACTTCTTACAATTATTGACAATTAAAATTGTAAGGTGTTAATATATTTTTCATTTTTATTATAAAAAATCAATTAAAATATAAAAAACTAGCTTATTACCCCAGGAAGTTCCCGGGGTTGAAAATTTTAATATGATTTAATAAAAAATGATAAAAGAAGAAAACTCAAATCACCAAATGAGTAAATAATTTAAACATAATCAATCTTAGTTAATAAAACATTTATTTAAAAAAGTTAAAAAAAAATAAAAAGCATAAACCATATTAAACATAATACAGTATTAAAAGGATAACCTTCAACATATAATCATCTTCGCGCAATTTAAAATATGTTACAATTTGACTTTGACTTATATAGATATAAAATTCATGATGGGGGTTGAAAAATATAACCATTATAATAATACTAATACTAATAGTAATAATTATTACTCTTGTAATTAAATAAATAAAAAAATAACCTTGCTATAAGGTGACACTATGTGTTGTAGTGTTGCGCGATTCTTTTTCCTGGCTTCTCTTGATGAAGTATACCTATCCATCTTTAAAAGAGTAGAATTCCAATGATAGCATGACGATTAGGCTAAATTTCAACATCGTAGATAAGAACCTGGTTTAAAAGAAAAAACATGATTAATGAATAACCTGAACACTCTGTGTTTTTTTTTTTTTTCTGTATGAACATAACCCCACAAAAATAGTCGTTTTTTTCTCCGTTTTTTATATGGCACTATGGTACTCGTTGGAAAGATAATAAAACGCTCGTTAATTTGGTGTAATTTTTTTATTTAAAAAATCTCGAATATAAAAGATATTAACGTTTAAAAATTATGGGAGAAACATAAGGGAAAAATTTTTAAATTTGTTTTTAATTTTTTTCCCTAAAATAACTCAATTTAATTTTAGTAATTGAGAATTGAGAGATAAATTTAGGGTTTTATGTTTATCTTTTTTTTTTAATTAAAAAAGGAAATAATTCAAAAACACTAAAATCTTTCAATTAAGATGCCACGTGGCAGTTTTATGGAGAGGTTGAAGGCACCATTGCATGCCACGTCAGCAATGTTCAATTCTTTTATATATATTAATAGATTAATAGATATCACGGTGACTATATAAATCAAGGTCTACCCACTTTTACTATTTTTACTATTTTCTATGTGAGATTTGCCATATAACTAGAGTAGTATCTAACTATCAAAAACATGATACATATCTTTTCTAGATTAGATAGATGATCTGATAAACTTTGAAGTAACTATTAGGACTGATGATTAATAATATTTGTTAGTATATCTTTTCTATTTTCTTTTTTGTTAATATGTCTTAACTGTGTTGTGTTTTTTTTTTTTTTCTTTTTGAATCATCTTTCCTTATTTTGGCTAAAGTTGTTTAGCACTGTGTGAAAACTGAAAAGTCAACTTTCTACTCAATCTTCATACCATGTTCATCTGATAATGAAGAAAAAAAGGCAATTTATTTGACAAGAAGCGAACATATTTAAACTTCCAAAGAGTACAACAAGAGTTGAGTATGTTATATATTTTTGTTTGACATGTGATTTTTATTAATAAGTTAATTTATGTGTTCCATACATGTATGTTTCTTTTCGCCTTTCGGGCATGTCTTACAAAGTTGTTGCTTTTTCTTATGAACCTTAAGATGACAAACGCATGTTGAAAATATGCTAGAATTCTTTAATTATCTCTATCTCTCTCTCACACACAAACACACCACACACACACACACACATATATATATATATATATATATATATACATATATAACTTTTTCGTTATTTACAATATTCTATATATATATATATATACAATTAGTAACATCGGACACCTCTAACCATAACCATTATTTCCAACCCCTATGGCAATGTAACACCCACATTTTCATTCTCACCTTCTAACTCATCACCATCATTTCCAACCCTTTCATAATATAACACCCATCTTTTCAATCTCACACTAATTTTCTAATACACCCTATTGAATAAATTATAGCAACTCAAATAAACTTGGTGGCACAATCATAAATAACCCTAACATCAAAGAACAAATCGGTACGAATCCATATATAAAACCACACATCAAGGCCGTATAACTATGTTTCCAAAAGTGGCAAACAAAGTCGATCAAATTCCGTTATCCATCAACACCAACATATCCTCTGTTCAATCCATTTTTTTTGAATCCAAACCCGTATATTCGATATTCCACATATCTGTTTCTTCTGTGATCTAATTGTTGTTTTTTTTTCTTTTTGGGTTGTGGAAGGGGATTCAATAGCCATGGTTTACGATACCAATTATAGGATTGAGTGATTATGATGTCCCTTTTATGCATTTTAGATTAGCGAGTCCATATGATTACATTATTACGTATTCGTTCTTGATTTGTATTCCCACATGAACCAAGTTGACAATTCAAATGTTGAAGAAATGAAGATGAATGTAGTCATTGCCATGTGTGATGTATGATATATGCATCATAATAATTGGAACTTCACCAAACCATGAGTATATGCATATTAATTGATAATAATGGTTCACTTTATTAAACCGCCATACCGTTTTGTGTGAGGGTTCGTATAATCGATGCATCACTTATTTTGTTATTGTTGATTCAGATTAATAACAAAAATGGATTATAAATATCAAAGCGGCGAAGTGATATACCGATATATAACTCGATTGCGAAACGATTTTATTTTTTTGTGAAAGGGTGCTTGAAAACCTATATAAGGCCACCCAATGCATTCATTTTGTTCATTTCGATATTTGAAATCATGTTTCACTTTTATGTATCAATGTGTGGTTTATATCAATCAAAAATTGAATCTGGATCTAGAATTCTACCGGTACTTTTTTCATTAAATTATGTTTTGTCCAATTTGATATCTTAGCATATACTTAAATCCAATGCATGTTTCAAATCTCTTTGTTATGATTCCTTTTTGGTCCAATATAATGAGATGTAACATAATTACAAGCTTTATGCATTAGCACATGTCATATATCAACAATTAGGCAAAATAATGTTGGTTTTTAGGTTGTGCCTATATGTCTAAATAATTTACACAATTATAAGTATAATAATAGACCTTCCCATTTGAACAGTGTTTTTATTAATTTTTTATTTTTTTTGTTAAGTTAAATAGCTATGTTTTCAGATATGTTATTGAAAAATGGTGTGGCACATATGGTGAGATTGGTGTTGTGTTTGGCAAGGTACCCGGGTTCGAGCCTTACAAGCTGCTTATGATATTCGCATTTTTTTAGTTATTGTTTAGTGGGTGACAGGTGTTAGCTTTAGCTTCTATACATGTGTACAGGTGACAGCATACCCACCTCTCTATCAACCTATCTTTTCCTTTCTCTTTCTTTTTCATCACCATTCTCCTTCCTCTCTTTAGAACCTACCTCCTCTTAACCTTTTAAACTTCCTTTCTTGGCCTCAGCTTCATTTTGTGCGGCTAGGGTTATCGACAGGTTCCAACATGTTTTCAGTAATCGTGTTTATCGCTAATCTTGTGTTTGTTTTATGAGATGCAGGATGCCGGTGTGTTTGATGACAGAGTCCCAATCAGTCATATGGTATGTACTTCCTCTACCGTCGCTCTAATTCTTCTTTTAATTTCAGGTTACATAGAAGAATCAGCCTTCTTCAGTTCACATCTTCTTGCTGATATAGCTGAGGTAATCTGGTTATTTGTTTGTTCCTTCTTAATAAGATAAATTGGTTGGTGGTATGTTAGGGTTTGATTTGGTTTAGTATTGTTAACTTACATTTCTTTAATTAAAGCTTCATATATCATAGAGACCCTCATTATCATAATTGTAGATGATGGTTGTGTTTCATGTTTCATATTAGGCAACAAATACTTCTGCAGCTTGCGAAGGTGTTGGTTGTCTATAACCAGTGCTTTCTTATGTTTGAATGTAAGTGTTTTCTTTGTTCTTTCTGTGTTTGTTGTTGGTGTTGTGCATTCATTTTGGATTGTTTTTCATTGGTTGTTATTTGGTTTTGATGGATTGGATGTCGATGCCTGCCATGTGTTTACAGAAATGTTTTAATTTTTTGTAGGTGCCTGCTATGTTGTTATTTTTGTTTTTAGTTGTTGAATGTTTAATTTTTTTATTAGTTTGAATGTTTAATAATCTAAGATTAGTAGTGATGAGGATGGTTTATGATGGAACTAGGATGGTGGCTGATGTTGTTGGAAATATGACATATTAGAGAAGATGATAATTGTTATGGCTGAGAAGTAGGTGACGGTCAAGGCTCGGGTCAACTAGCCAACGGACTATTCAACAAAAGTCAACTAGAGTGGATGCAGATCAGATTTGGTCAGCAACTGAACAGATAGAGTTTGAAAGGTATAACTGAATTCGAGAATCCATTAATAAGATATACATATAAATAGCTTTCGTGTGTACATGTGTGGGGCTTTGACGAGTATAATAACTTGGACCCGACCCAACTATACGAACCTAAATAAATATTGAACAATATGTAAACTGTATGAATCAATAAGGTGAACTTATGAACAGATGATGCTAAATTGAATATATATATATATATATATATATGGATTGTATAGAAATGGTGATGGTAGATATTATGTGTCAAGAACTCGGACAAATTGGTTATAAGATCAATGATGACAATGGTATGAGAACTCGTCTAGGATGTACGATATCTTGGAACATAAGACGAACTGTACGGATAATCACTTGCATCATATATACTCTGATTGTTGCAGGTAGCGGAATAGTCTAATTTGTTCAAAGCTTAGGCAACAATCCAACAATATACAATGGCATGGTATTGTTTTAGTTACATTATCTATTGTTTTATTTTAGTTTTTAGTGTATAGGAGTATTTATTGTGTATGATATGTGCGGATTAAGACTCAGGCAAAGGGGAAGATCTCACCTCGGTTCTAATATGAAAGTTTCAAGTACCACTTCTTTTCTGATGTAGGTTGAATGTTTCATGTTTTATTTGGTTTTTAATTTACGTTCTTTTTTACGGATTGTTTTTCGACTTTTACCAGCCGATGATCCTTGGTTAAGGCCTTACGCTTTATGTTGTGGTTTATTTTCGGGCTGTGATGCTTATTGAGGCTTGTGGGTTGCCTGTCTATTATGCCTTACGAGTTTGGTGTTTGTATTGTTGAGGTTATGGTTATTTAAAGTTTGATATTGGATTGCTGACTAGGGGTTTGATTTGGGCTTATGATGCTTACATGAGGCTCGAGGTGTTCCCTGCAACCGCTTCGTGCGCCTCTTCAATATGATTGATTTCGCATGATGTAGCCTAATTGATCATTTGATACTAGATAGGTACTTCTTTTGTGACAGAGCGATGATGTCATGACTAGGATGTGCTTAATGTGAGGACAAGGAGTTTGTGTGCTGCAACCGTTTTGCGTGTCCTTTGACTAAGCTTTTAGTATCGAGGAATTGGCGCATGATCATAAGGCACCTTTGATGTTTTGTTCTTCTGTGATGTTATGCGAGCGGTTATTGTTTGGGTTTTGTATGGTCATCAACAACATCCACCGAACTCTGTTTGTTCTTTGCTGACGTGTGAAGGTGGTACAATGTATATTTTAGACGATGATATGTTATGTTGATGAATACTGGGCACGTTATGGTCACCGGATGGTGGAAACCATAGAGCTACGCCGAACTTGAATGTTGGTTGTCGCCGGTGACAGACGGAAATAAAGTCATCGGATCTCCCTACACCAACGCCACCTCCAGCCGCCGCCACGACCGTCCGCTATCTCGGACCACCATCGCTCACCACTATGGTTCACCACCATCATTCGCTACCAACGACCGTGTGTCCTTCTGTTTCCGCCGTTTAGGTAATTTACATGATTTTGATTTTATCATTTTGTTGGTTTACTCACTGAAGGTTGGTTAGGTATAAGTCATATGTATTATTGGATGTAATTTAGAGGACTGTTGAATTAATGAATTATTGAATCACAGTGATATTCTTCATTAGTATTATCTTTTTGATTATTTTATCATGTTCTAATGTTTGTGTTGGCATTTTGGTTATGAGGTTGTTGATTAGATATATAAAGTTAATCTTATATGATTGTCAGTTTTTTATCAAAATTGTTTGCTGTTGGTTTTGTTAAGAAGTAGATTGGTGAAGATGATGAGGGCAATTGAATTTGTTTTTACGGTTGTAATTTTACTTGGTCTTTTGGTACTTGGGACATTATAGGTTTCTATTGTAACAGTGAAAGCAGAGCCTATGATAGTTTACAAATCGGGGTTAAGGCCAACACAAACTGTCATGTTAATACTATTGTTCAATAAGTACAACGATCAACTATCTTCTAATACTTATAAGTATGTTGTTTTTTTTTTCAATTAATAATTGCATCTTAACATTAACAATTCCAGTTTTTTTTTCAAGAAAATTTTACAGGTGTTTCGATCCATTATGATTGGAAATAAATTGGACTACTGTTCAAAGCCATACACATTTGTCAGAACCAAACAAAGTGGTAAGGATATCACAACTTTTTTTAAGAATCAATGGGTTTTTTTACTGATGTTATCAGCAATGTTATCATTTTTCCATAAAGGCTGGCTACTTATACAGTAGAAACTAGAAATTTGTCAAAAAAAAACCTCTTGTAAGTTTTTTAAATTGGTTCATTTAAATAAATATAACCCCATTTCAAGTGGTATGCAAAGCGGTTTATGCATCAAGCTGTTGTGACATATATCATTATATATTTCTTTAGGATGAAGACTTGGGAGTGCAACACTTCAATCCTAAAACGTAAAGTTGGTATATTAATAGTCAGATGATAGATTCTTGTGAGCAAGTATTTGGATATAGTTAAAACACACGGGTTAGAGATATCGCATCCAGCTTTAGATCCACATTCAACTGGTACACATCATAGGATCACAGTACGCAAAAGAATAAACTTTGTTATGTGTAAATTTTGTTTAAATCAATTACACAACCAACTTTACTATCGTTTCGTATTCGTTTTAAGGCGTTGTCCCGTGTCCGGCAAATTTAGAAGGCACACAAAAGAAGTGGAATGTTGTCCCGTCCGGCAACTTTAGAAGGCACACAAAAGAAGTGGAATGTTGTTTTCTCATGCTTTGTTTCATTGTGTATGTCGACGATACTTAGCACTTGATTTGAGTCTTCATTTATCAAATGCGCAACGCGCGTAGATGAATACAACTAGTTTTAAATAAAATGCTTTAAAAAGGTGTTGTAGAATGGGTAAAAACTAAATGGTAAGAATGTTTTGTGTAAAATGAATAGTTTTGCATCTCATATAGTCCAAACACCAATAATCGATATCCCGCAGTAACGCGTGGCTTGGCGTTAACTAGTTAATTATATTTTAAAGCTTTATAAAAATTTCATTTTGTTACACCGTGTATTACACGGGCTATAACCTAGTTACTTATATATATATATATAAGAGTAAATTACCAAAACCGTTCCTATGGTTTGACCCAATTTGCCGCTCCAGCCCAATCTTTTAAAAAGTGCATGAACACTCCTTGATCTTTAAAAAAATATGCCAAAACAGTCTAACGACTTAATCCAGTTAACTTTTCTTCGTTAAGTCAGGGGCATTTTCATCCAGTCACTTATAAAATTCATCTTCTTCCCCAAATTGTTTCTTCCCTAATCAGACCCACCACCCGCCACCACCTTCACCTCTCACCACCACCACTACTACCCACCATGTCCTCCAGCTTTCACCACCACCACCACCACCATAAGCCTTTCAACCTGATTGTTCTGCAGGTACTTCAACCTCTGTTCTTCCCTCCCAACCTTTATTAATAAACAATATAAACCAATACCAATACCAATACCAAATCAATTCCCAACCAATCATATTATTCTTGTTACAAACCAGTTGTTCAATTACTGTGAAAACATTTTACGATTCAGATGAAAAATTCCCCACCAAACAATAAAGTGTTTATTTGATTTCAAACCGATCAAAAGAACCCTAACAATCACTCGTATTTTTTGTTAATCAGGTTGCAGCAACATGTTAATTTATTAAACTTTGTAAAATTAAATTAATTAATCTCTCCACAATTATCCCTATGCTTAGATAATTATAGAACTAATAATAATACTTATTCTTCTAATTCTTTGTAGCCAAGAATCATTTAAAAAACATAAATAAACCCAATCGCGACGCTTTTGGCTCTCGTATTGGCTAGGAGAAGACTAAGAAGATGAAGTGTTTGTTGAGTCCATTGATGATAATTCACATCATAGATTTATATGATATTGTTTTATTTTACTAGGGTTTTTATTTTGCTGAATATTTTACAAAAGGAAACACACACAAATATATACTGAAGCTGATGAATCAACTGAATGGTTGCTAGAATAAGAAAAAAAAAACAGAGATGGTTTTAGTTTGGGCACACAAAGGAATATATGATCATGAGTGGTAAAAATAGATGTGTAGATAGGAAAGAAGGGCATCTTGCAAGAAAGGGAAAGGTATTGATGGCTGCTGGCTAGAGAGAGAGACCGAGAGAGGATATATGCAGAAGTGATGGAGGATGGAGGTGGTGGTGAAAGTTGGAGGAGATGGTGGGTGGTGGTGGTAGTGGTGAGAGATGAAGATGAAGATGGTGGTGGGTCAGATTAGGGAAGAAACAATTGAGGGAAGAAGATGAATTTTATAAATGACTGGACGAAAATGCCCCTGACTTAACAAAGAAAAGTTAACTGGGTTGAGTCGTTAGACTGTTTTGACATATTTTTTAAAAGATCAAGGTGTGTTTATGCACTTTTTAAAAGATTGGGCTGGAATGGTAAATTGGACCAAACCACAGAGATAGTTTTGATAATTTGCTCTATATATAAAAGAGCTAATTGCACATTGATGCTTCTAGTAATGTTATTGTAAGGAAGTAACATTACCATTAAAAAAAATATATCATTGATTTAGTATAAACTTTTAGAAATTACACCTATATTCACTTGGTTGTAAGAGCATTCACAGCCCGTCAACCATATAATTTAAGGAAAAATTATAGTTTTCTAAATTTGTCTCTTACTTTTTTCAAAGTCTCTCACATTCCATCCCCCATTCATATCCTCTATAAGTTTTTTTTTTTATTATTATTATTTTCTTTCTTCACAACCAACATCAAATCACTCCACCTTCAATTTGTTATTGGGGTTGGTGGTCCAATGGTAGAAACAAAGCTTCTAGAAACACCTAATAGGAGGTCATGGGTTCAAGTCCCATAAGGAGTAGAAATTTGTCGTTCAAAAAAAAATTAAATGAGATGGGGGAAGTATGGAGGACCCCATATATGAGGGCTAAACATAGGTTTTTTGCAAATTTTAGAATTGAGGTATGGGGATAGGGTTAAGATGGAGTGAGTTTTTATAGGATTTTCTTAAATTTTAAGAATGAGGAAGGGAATGAGGGATGAGTTGTGAATGCTCTAAGTGGTAATAGGATGAATGCTGGTTTGGACACTATAGCCAATGCCCTCACCTCCAAAATGGCTATGTTGCATGCACGCAGATCTAGGAGATTGAGGGATAGTCCGTGCTATCCGTCAACTTTCTTCACGAAATACTTTTTAGTGCAAAAAAAATAAAAAAACTTCTTCGTTTTATGTATCGACTACCATGAAGACTCAAATTTTTACCTCGCGCTCTCTCAACTTTTCTTCTAGATCTGACACTGCGGCCGATGGCTAACACATTATTTTCTGGGGGTGCAAGGGGGGGGGGGGGGGGGGGGGGGTAACCAAAGTTTCAAGTGTGATCGGCATTTTTACCTACAAAATACACTAACTTTTGGGTACGGTCACCCCTTTGGACTACGCTTGGGTCCGCCCATGAGTCATGACTACTGTGTTGATCGCCCTATAACTACTGTTGCGTTATCTCACTAAGTTCAACCCGTAAACCCGAAACTTACCTGATTTTCACCTTAGTGAGATAGCTAAATAAAATTTTCTAGCTTATAAGAAATCAAATGTATTAAATAATATTAAATGAATCAATCAAATGAAGAGTTAAAAGTATTAAATACAACTTTTAAATAAACAGATAGAAAAGAAAACCTGAAACATTTTCATTCAGAAGAAGTGGGGTATATATGTTTCTAGGAAAAAATAATAGTTGTTTAAACTTGTATTTTGTGGGTTAAATTTTGTACATTTTTCTGTATTTAGTCATCCTGCTATGAGAAAGATTGGAAACTTGAAGTGGACTCACAGGTTTGAGTTTTGTCATTTGTGTGTTGAATAAGTGCATCTGTGCATGTGCAAATTATGTTTTGAAGCAAAAGAGTGACACTTTTTGGTGTGGTTTAGGGGAGGTGGGTCGGGGTGATGAGGTGGCTTCGGCCCCCAACGGAACCCCCCTCCCCCCCCCCCCCCCCCCCCCGCGTTTTTTTTCGGTGACTTGGGGGTTTCTTTCCCCTTCTCCCCTTGTAATGTGATTGACCCTTTTTTTTAATCAAACTTTATATAATAAAAAAAAATGAAGGGGGATTGAGGGAATTATGGAAATACCATTTTCAAACTTTGGGGGAGGAAAGGGGTAAAATGAGGTGGCGCTGATGTGACATTTGAGGGAGTTGGTCTCCACACCATATAGTCTGACAGCTAAAATTCATATGATAAACTAGTAAAGTTTGCTCTGCAGGTTGCGGCACGAGTTTAATCAGTATCGACTATATTGGTACTCACTATAACAGCTAAATAGCTAAAAGCGAACCCAAAAGAAAATGTGGCTAACATAAAAATAAAAAGGTTTAGCATACCTAAAGTTGATCTCTAAACCTTAGTGATTAAAAACTTATGGATTTTACATGGCATGTATTGATTCATTTTGTTATGCGGTACCGGCATTTGTTATGGCAACTGAAAAAAAAAATACATAGATAAAATTATAATATAACCAATACGTGATTTGCATGACACATATTGCAGTACCAGCGGTGCCAACACTCACCATAACTTATTATACCAAAAAAAAAACCTCTACTGCTATAATGCCACTACATTTCCATCAAAATTCAGTCACCATATACACATAAAAAAACATACAAAAAGAATACGTCATACATAGCCTTGTTGAATAATCGTCCATTTTCCTCCAGATAGTTTCTCAAACAAAACATTTTATCAGATCAGTAAATTAACGCATTAGAAAACACAATAGCTAAATACTAAAATACATTGTGGGCATAGAACTTAATTTAGTTTCAAATCGCAAGTAAGGATTTTGATGAACATAACTTTAAACTGAAATTACAAAATATCGATCTCATTCAAAATAAAAGATGGCTATACGCCTGCCTATACATGAGCAAAAGTATAAAAAAAACGCTACACTTGAGCAGAACCATAAAAAACGTTACAACATGTACATTTTCTAAAAAAAATTATACTATAGTTGACATAATAAAACAAATTTTAAATTTTGTAACTAGTTGGCTTATAGATTTAATTTGAAATTTGAAGAAATTATATAGTACTTTATTAACGTCTATTTTCTCACTTTTTAACCTCCTGGTCAGATTGGAAAAGTTACCAATTTTTTTTTTTTAAATATAAATATTTTTCATTCAAAGACAAAGAAAATTACATTAAGATAGCGGGCAGGCGGGCAACAAGCTGCGCCGCCACCCCTTTCTGGATAGCAAATCCTAATCTACTAAAAACATAACCATGTCTACCCGGAACCGAGACACTACTGTGAATAACCCGCTGGACCCTGGTCAGGAAACGGGTAGCCTCCGGTGCCAATGAGCCAAAGGTATCAAAAGCCAAAGGTATAAAAACGTGTTGGTTCTCCTCGCAGGCTTTAGCATGTTTTTCTACCTTCTTTGCCTCTGCTTTCCGGACCGCTTGCCCTGCAACAAAGCCACTATCCCTCAACCCAACTAGGGGAGATACACCCGTCAGGTCAACACAAGCATGCTTCCCCCCGGCCCACCCAAAGACAAGGAGATCTGCTGGTCGTAGGGTGGATCTCCCTTCTGCTGGATCCGAGAGGAAGTTTACAGGGGCCTCCTTCTTGGCTGAGATCCCAGCCCGTCTTAAAATGTCCCACAGAATGTCTCGAACCCAATCATGCCGATATTTAAAACCGGGCAACTCCTTACAATGAACCGCGTGTTCCCCGTATTCATCCAGGCAGGCCTTACGGCACATCGGACAGATGTCATCCTCCTGGTACATTGGGATCATCAGACGATATTTAAGAATGGCCTTGTATTCAATAGCGGACATGCTTTGGCCTAAACCTTCGATCGGGATAACAGTTAGGAAATCTTGGGCGTGGGGGGTTTGCAGGCATTCAATAACTGCCCTCTGACGGGGGGACAGACCAAAAACTTCACCCAGGTTCTGAGCGATTTTGCCATAAAGGGCATTCGCCAAAGTTTTCTGAGGCTTTGGGGGGGCGGTGTCCTTGTTAGAAAAACCGCCAATATCAAAACCTGGGAGATAGTCATTTAGCTTTTCGAGGGCCTGCACGTAGTCCAAGTCTGCGCTGAAAACCCCGCTATTTCGTAGGATGTGGTCTTGAAGGTTCCAGGATTGAGCTCGAGACGCCACAAACGCATACATGCCGACATCCTTCGCAGAGAGGAGCCCTAATCCTCCCACACGCATCGGCAAAGACGCCATCCGCCATTGTAGGTCACCAAAGAAAGGCCCCCCACATACCACTATGTCTTCAATGGCTTCCCGTAAACCCCTGTCAAAACATGATACTGCTTCATCCATCATGGAGGGTTGGCAGGTCCGTAACCCAAAAAGCAACTTAGCAACCCCCATACATGACCTGAGTAGGAGGAGTTCACTCTGGGGATCCCTAAGGCAGGGCAAGAGTTGCATGAGTTCAACAGCGCGCGATGCCCTCCGCCTTGCCAATCCGCGGATAAAATAAGGGTCACGGCTAACAGCCCCTCCGAGGAGCTTCACCCCTTTTTCTGGCCTACCAATCCCGCTGGGAAAAAGCCCCTCCTGAAGTTTCACCCCATTACAAAACGGCCAAAAAACCTCTGTTTTCTTAATATTAAGCTGAAGCCCCAAGGATGGCCCCTCTAGCCGGATAATGTCTAAGGCCTTAGCAACTTCGGTGGCCTCACCAATAATCGTCCCATCGTCCAGGTACCACGCATGAAATGGGAGTTACCAATAAAAAAAAAACAAATTCATGATTTAATATATTTCCATGGAATTGTTTTTGCGCAACGATAAATAGATAAATTTATGGACACTTAACGATGAAGTGGTCAGTGGAGAAGATGATCACAAATATATTTCCATGGAATTGTTTTTGCGCAACGATGAAGTAGATGGTTGATTGGCTATAATAACACGTACCTGTAAGGGAGGAAGTGGCAACTCCTGCTATTGCCACGTTCAAAGACTTTTACAACAAATGTAAAGTATGAAAAGTGGAAAAAAAAAAAAAAAACTCGTTTCTTTCTTGACACGTTTCAATGCAGATAATCTACAGTTAATCCTTACGAATGAAAATCTCTAAAATAACCTTGACTATGGATGAAAAACCTCTAAAATAATCTTGTCACTATTCATCTTCACTTAAACCTAATATATAGTAAGACTGGATGTAGTGGTGGCGTTATTGTGAGTGAGTTAGGAAAATAATGCCCTTCACACCGTTACGGGGGCGTTATTGTGCAAAAACTTCTTCAAGCGTTATACGTATAACGCGGGTGATATATGCCCCCTCCAATCAGAGCATGACATGTGACGGGGTTAAATGTTTCAAACGGTCAAAAATTTAAACGTGGGGGGGGGGGGGCAATTAATATGAAACGGTAATTTTTTTAAAAAACTTTATATATATACACACACTAAATTAAAACATACAACACAAGCATACAACTTCAAACTAAAAAAACACACAACTTCAAAACACACAAATATGTTTCCATATGGTTCATCGTTTGGGGTCCTGTCTCGCCCGGGTACGAGGCCAAACACTACTCAACTTCCACCCAATTGGGGCGAATTTGACGCGAACACAATGGGATACGCTCAACTTCTAGGCATGTCGGGTCAATATTTTCAAGGGTTTCTGCCAAACATGAACCTAAACTATGTCCAAGGTTCTCAACAGGAACCCGAGGTCGTGCCTGAAACTCAAGGTGAGCCCAACCAACCACATGAACCCGAGGGTTCTCAACGGGGGGCGTGCGAGACGCTTGCACCGAAGAAAAGATCCTAACACGCCTCGTCAAAAAAAGAAACAAGAACGTTGGGAAAAAGACGAGGAGTTTGCTTTAACGCGGGCTTGGCTCGACATATCGGAGGATCCCGAAGTTGGTTAGTATTTTTTTTGTTTATATATATTTAACCGTATATATATATATATATATAAGTTGGTTAGTATTTTTTTGTGTTTATATATGTTTAACCGTATATATATAGGGTCGAGATCGTGTACAAAGTGGTTTTTTTGTGAGAAGTGTGAGAAGGATTAAAAATTGATACTTAGGCATCATTTTTTGAACATAGTCGTGATGTTTTGGATTGTTTTGCCTATAAAAACACCAAACATAACAATTAAAACCCGAAAACTATGTATTTTAGGCTTAAAACTTAAAACACCATGCTAAGAACATTAGCAGTGTGTTTTAAGCGTTAAGTAGTGTGTTTTAGCTGTTTTTTAAATTTAATGACTATAATACATTGTATTGTGTTTTAGATTGTTGTGTTTGGTGTTTTTCAAGTTAAAACAACCTAAAAAATCATTCCTAAATCCAAAACATGATGTCTACATGTCAATTCTTAGTCCTTCTCACACTTCTCACGAAAAATGTACTTTGTACAGGATCCTAAACCTATATATATATATATATATATATATATATATATATATATATGTATGGGGAGGTTAAAATAAAAACCCACCTAAAATGTAGAAACCTTGTAAACTCATTTAGAGTCATTGATCAAACTAGATGGATGGTCTAGATTGCATATGTAATATTATAATACAAGATAGTACATTAAAGGAGGAGAGAGACACTAATAAAGGTATTTGAGTAATTGTCCATGGCTTATGTGTTGGTTACTGCATGTCTGTGCAGAACACGTCAAATCACAAACTCTCTCTATCAATAACATCTCCCCCTCTCTTATACTATACATCCCAAATTCAAAAATTCGACCCCTGTTCTCTCTGATAAAGCATCCACAGTGCATCTTCATCACAAACAACATTATTTGAAGAAACGAAGAACAACAATTGTTGATTACACATCAACAAAAGGATGAGATCGTTCATGTGGAGCCAATCTTCGTCTAAACGACGGTTAGGTTTGAAGAAAACTTCAAAAAACGTATGCGCTTATTGTTTTTGTTTACCATTACAATTTACTGTAAAAAAAAATGGGGGTTCTCGAATTTGGTGTAACAAATTATTGAGTATGGAAGAAAAACAGTAACATGATGATGTAAAATAGGAAGGTTTTGGATTTGACAAAGTTGATATGTTGTAGTTATTTTTTATGGCCTGAATAAGTACATGGTACCTTGTCAAGGTGACACCCTCATGAAAACTGTCATTGAATATGTTGTTTGAAACAGGACGAAAAGAAAACTTGTCATTTTGTCTGATGAAACAACATCAAAAAGGCATGTTAAGCACACTGGAAAATCAACTACTGACCATGAACAAGCAAAACGTCAACTAGGTAGGTGTTACATATATTACGGTATTAATTAGGATATTTTCTTTATAAATGATAGGACTGTAATTATAGTATGATGTAGTTGTATTTGAAGTGACCTTGTTAATTGTGTGTTGGTAATTTATGATTCGGACACACCGCTTGTCAATTTAAGGAGACTACGTAAAAGAGTCGTCAAAGCTTCTCACCATTATGATCCAGGGCCATCGAGGGGGCAACCTTCAGATGATGAGGAGGCAGGAAAAACATCCGTTGAAGCTTCTGATCATATTGATGCAGACTTATCAACGGGGGAAAAACTGATGATGATGAGTCAAGCGTGAAGGCGCATAAGGATAAGGGTCGGTATTAAAAATAGATATTAACACCATGTCATGTAGTTTGCTGTGCTTGAATTGGCTAATTGTTGTGTTATGTGTGCAGCGGAAAAGTTGTCCTTTTTTTGTAACAGACGTCTTCGACAAGCGGCGAAAAACAAAGGTACGGTGTTATTTGTGTTTTCAATACTTTTTCGGTTACGTGTGTAAATCAGTTTTATATCATGTCGTTCAGCCATGTGGTGTTTCTGTATCCTGATTTATATGTTTTGTAAAAGCGGACAAAAATATAGCATGTGGCGCAGTTCAAACAAGAACAAAGAAAGGTGTGGTGACACTACATAACAAATTGTTATTTTACACTTGTGACATCCGTCACCCTCGTCTTACATTTAATTGTCAATAATGGTCCTTTAAATATTTTCATTATAGTCCCTGTAAATTCCGTCGTTTTCAAATTTAAAGTTTAGAGCGAACTAAAAAAAAAATTTATATTTATTATGGTATGAGTTTTAAGCGAATGCGTGTGTGGACACGGGTTCGTAAAAGATTCTATAATAAAAAAAATTCAAGTTTAAAAAGGTTTTGAAAGTTTTTAAGTTAAGTTAGTTTAAATTGGTTAACTTTTATCAAAGAAAAACTAACCTAGTTTCTAATAATCTAACATGGTTAAATGTGAAGGACTAATACTGACAAAAATGAAAAGTTTTAACTCAAACTTGTCCCCTCTCCCTCTTTGTCTCGTCCGGCTAACAGATGCGCCGCCGGCGACTTTTCCGGCGAGTCCAACTCGTGATTAAATGCACCAATTAACTATTTTAATGCCTCTAATACGTTTTCTCCATCTAATCAAACTATTCCCAGCAGTTAGTAGGCTTTTAATGTCTTTTATAATGATGTTTTAATCAAGATCGGGTAGTAACCGATCGGAAAATTTATGGCCAACCAAAGAGCAGTTTTAATCGACCATTATATAAACTAATTACCCCATTCATTTTCTGCACAACACACGCTTAAAACCCACTAAAAAAATCTTCACAAACCATCGCTGAAAACCTTCCAAATTGAACCCATAGTCGCGCCCCTTTTTCCTTTTTAATCGGCTTCAAGACGTGAAATTGTAAGTAATTCCTTGTTACAATCATGATTATCGGCCCTGTTAGAACATAAGCCCTATGATTCTATTCGTTTTTCTTGTCTGAATCGAGGTATTGGTTTTGGTCTAGGGTTAGGGTTCTTGGTTAAAAGGAATTGGGGAAGATGACATCTTTTATTAATAATATAAATGTAATTCTTTTTCATTTGAAACAACAAAAGTCACTGATGGCTTAGTGGTGTGTGTGTGAGTTGGAAAATGAGAGGAGCCGGGTTCGAGCCCCTCTAGGGCCGGATTTTAGGCCAACATTCTCATGTTTCTTTTTGTTTGTTTATTATTTTTAGGATTATACAATTAAATATATATATATATATCTTAAAATAATCATAATAAATTCAATTTTTACCCAAAAATTATGAAAATTTAGGCATAGCATCTTGTCACCATAAAGAAAATTATCATACTTTTATTTTCTGGAAAATGTATTATTTTTATATTTTTATTAAATTTAATTGATTTAATCATAATTAATTGATAAAAAATTCATTTTTAACGATTTTAACCTCAAACTTTTTGGGTAATTATTTCTAACCATTCTAAACTGAAATAAAAATATTTGGGTCAGAAAACACTTATTTTTATTAATTTTCTTATTTTTAATCATCTAAACATTATTTAATCTCATTAAATCAGTTTTAAATATAAATAAGGTTACAAAAATTATGAGAAAATTGTTTCCAATTATTTACATCAGGAATTATTTATTTTCTATAAAAATAGCATTTTTGGATCATGCCTTGAATTATTAGTCTTATTTATGATTAATTAGACATAATTAATAAATTATTTATTAAATATCTATTTTATGAATACTTTTCTTATAAAATAGAAATGTTTTATGTTTGAAAATCTTATTTACCATTTGTAGGTCATTAACATAATTATTTATTTATACATTTATAATTATTGCATTTATTTATAATAATTAGTTAAAGTAATTAACTAAATTATTTTGGCATAATTATGCAAATATATTTTGATCTAAATATTTAATTGGTAATAATTATATTACCTAAATCATATTACAAACTTTGGTATATTATTTTTAATATACAACTTTTACATTAATTCGACTAATCATAAAAAAACTCTAATTCCCCAAATCGACTTAGCAAACCCTGATGCCTTAGACCCTAGATACCTTAGACTTTGTAGACTTTACCTTACTAGTATTCATATACGTTATAGGTTGAATTCCTCGGAATTCTCACTACTTAGCTCACGACCGCTTAAGTGGATTTTGATCGCTTTCGCAAACTGTGAGTATATTTTTCCCCTTTTTACTGTTTTACTATTCTGGGGTGACTCATGTACTTACTATGAATTTTCTATTTCATTTTACTAAAATAGCAATTCTATTGTGTGTTTGCTTATGTCATTTCGTGTATCTATGACCTGTCAAATCATTAACCGTTTCGGCCTGGCATTTCAATGAATAGTACTATGGTATATACCCTTGTGACTCTGTTGAGAGTCCTCGTCATTGCTATGTATTACATTACTACTAGCGCATACTATATATATCTGCTTTCCTTTCATAGGGTTGATTTGACCCGGATACCACTTATTTCATTTTGCCAAATAACACATGAATTGCTAAATTTTACTTTACTATATATATCAAACGGATGTACTCACCAATACATTATATGTGTTGACGAAATTATTTTGTACATGTTTCATGTGACATTTGATCTTACATGCTTTCACGCTTAGGCTGGACCTAGTGCTTAAATAAAAGATTGAACATTTATTTATCTATGTTTTAGATTTCTGTTAAGACTTTTGTATTTCCTTTTTGGATAATGAAAGTTTGTTTGCTATTAATATTTACAATTTAGTCCATGTGCTATTGAACAATCGTCACTACGTGACACCTCGATGTTTCCGCCATCGGTTGGGGTGTTACAGATTGGTATCAGAGCCATGGTTATAGGGAATTAGGTTATTAGTAAATGCTTTTGACCTAGACTATAACTAAGCTACCCTTTATATGCTTTCTTTTACCCTCATATTCCTTTAGATAGATTTTCTTCTTTTACTTTTCATTATACTCGAAGTAGATTTTATTCTACCAATGGAACGAAAACACCAAGTTAGGAGTGATATCCATACCTTGGTGAATAGTTTCACTCTTTATATGATTTAGTTATTTATTTATTTATCTTGGAATATTTTCCTTTCGAGATAGGAGACATCCAAATCTCAAGGAATCTATCCCTCCAAAAGAAACTTAAATCACTGAGCTAGGAGTGATATCCTTATCTTAGTGACCAGTTTCACTCCATCGTATTTTTACTTTTTGGAAGTATATCTTTGAGTTAGGAGTGAAATCCACATCTCAAGGATATATATATATATATATTTCCACATTTCAAGATCTGCTAGAGTTTTGGAATTTATTTGTGACGGGGCACGTGCAATCTGGAAGGGTGAGCGCCTGTATTCTGAGTTTTCTGTCTAGGTTGGTAATTCGCATAAATCCCAATCAGACGAGGGACCCGTTTACCTACCTGGGAATTCTCGGGATGAGCATTCACTTATAGGCTAAAGTATGCCCCCACAAGTCACTAATAATATTTCAATTACTTTAGTCAGTCAACAGTTTCTTTGGAAACACTCTTATATCTCGTTTTATACTTGGTATTGTTTTTCATTTGAAGTTTTATCATGATTTTCTTTATGATGTTCATAATTTTTCTTAAATCAATTTATAATCACTATATCTCATGTTATGTGTTACTTGTCCTGATATAAACTATGGCATTTCCAAGATTTTTGGAATCAAATCTCATAATTATTGTTCACTTTTGTAGATGTCTGATCGCGAATCTCGTAAGAGAGCCTCGAAGCGTCAGGCTAAACTGAAATCTGATCAGCGTATCGCGACCATGCTCAATGACAAGTTGGAAACACTTGTTCCTAACATCATTAATGCTATTATTCCAAACCTTAACCTGAACGGTAGCTCGAATGGGAACTCTAACGGGAATACAAATGGAAATGGTGGGGCTAGTGAGAATAAGTGCACTTTCAAGCACTTCAACTCCTGCCATCCCAACAAGTTTAATGGCACTGAGGGAGCCACTGGGTTACTTGAATGGTTCGAAAGTATGGAGAATACGTTCATTAATAGCGACCGTCCAGATAACCTACGTGTTCGTCATGCCACGGGTGTTCTTCAAAAGAGAGCGCTTACTTGGTGGAATGTTGAAAAACATGCTCGAGGGATGGAAGCTGCTTTAGCTATGTCTTGGGATGATTTCAAAATCGCCATGACTACTGAGTTCTGTCCTCGTAGTGAGATGAAGAAATTGGAGGATGAGTTATATCACCTCAAGCAGGATAGTGGAAACAATGTCCCTTACAACAACCGTTACCACGAGTTGAGCTTACTGATTCCTCGTATGGTAACTCCGGTATCCTTGGCTATTGAGAAGTATATTGAGGGACTGCCACCTCAGATCCATGATTCGGTTATGGGAAGTAAACCTGCTACTGTAGAGGATGCCATTCGTCTCGCAGCATCTCTTACTGACAAGCATGTCAAGGATGGTACTCTAACTCGTAAGGGTACTAAAAGACCTACTGAAACCCCTGCTACCACTGAACCATCTCAAGAAAACTCTGTCTCTACCTCTAGTTCCAATAAGAAACGAAAAGGTGGAAACCAGAACTATGCTGTTGTTACACCCCTTAACCAGGTTCCTGTTGCAAACACATCTACTGCACCCCAAACTCAAAAGGTTCAGGGAAACTATTCGGGGTCGTACCCTAAATGCACTTCATGCAACTTTCACCATCCAACTACTCGACCCTGCTATAAATGTGACACTTGCGGCAAAGCAGGCCACACAACTTCTCACTGTCGAGAAACTGAACCTGGGAATGCTCAAAACCAAAGGCCTAGTCAACCCAGAGCTTGCTATGCTTGTGGTGATCCTAACCACAGGCAAGATAGGTGTCCTCATCTAACTGCTTTTATTCAGTCTCGTCAGCAAACCCCAGCAGTCCCAGCAATACAAGCAGCTCCAGCCCGTGGTCGTGCTTTCAACATCAATGCTAACCAAGATCAAGCTACCAACGACGTTGTCAATGGTACATTTCTTATTACTAACTTATATGTTTCGATTTTGTTTGATACCGGTGTGGATAGGAGTTTTGCCTCGTTAGAAGTTGAACCTTTGCTTGCTCGTAGTTGCCCTCACCTTACCTATCCTTTTACTGTGGAGATTGCTAATGACAATCTTATTCTTATAAAATCTATGTTCCGTAAATGCACGTTAAACTTAAATGCTTATACTTTTCCGTTGATCTTATACCCGTTTTTAGGAACCGTATGAATCGCGTTTATAAACCTTTCTTGAATGAATACGTAAATGTTTTTCAGCGATAACATACTCACATATACCACAACCAGAAACCTTCATTTGAAAGAAATTTCGAGACGAAATTTTCTAAAGTAGGGGAGACTGTGACATCCGTCACCCTCGTCTTACATTTAATTGTCAATAATGGTCCTTTAAATATTTTCATTACAGTCCCTGTAAATTCCGTCGTTTTCAAATTTAAAGTTTAGAGCGAACTAAAAAAAAATTTATATTTATTATGGTATGAGTTTTAAGCGAATGCGTGTGTGGACACGGGTTCGTAAAAGATTCTATAATAAAAAAAAATTCAAGTTTAAAAAGGTTTTGAAAGTTTTTAAGTTAAGTTAGTTTAAATTGGTTAACTTTTATCAAAGAAAAACTAACCTAGTTTCTAATAATCTAACATGGTTAAATGTGAAGGACTAATACTGACAAAAATGAAAAGTTTTAACTCAAACTTGTCCCCTCTCCCTCTTTGTCTCGTCCGGCTAACAGATGCGCCGCCGGCGACTTTTCCGGCGAGTCCAACTCGTGATTAAATGCACCAATTAACTATTTTAATGCCTCTAATACGTTTTCTCCATCTAATCAAACTATTCCCAGCAGTTAGTAGGCTTTTAATGTCTTTTATAATGATGTTTTAATCAAGATCGGGTAGTAACCGATCGGAAAATTTATGGCCAACCAAAGAGCAGTTTTAATCGACCATTATATAAACTAATTACCCCATTCATTTTCTGCACAACACACGCTTAAAACCCACTAAAAAAATCTTCACAAACCATCGCTGAAAACCTTCCAAATTGAACCCATAGTCGCGCCCCTTTTTCCTTTTTAATCGGCTTCAAGACGTGAAATTGTAAGTAATTCCTTGTTACAATCATGATTATCGGCCCTGTTAGAACATAAGCCCTATGATTCTATTCGTTTTTCTTGTCTGAATCGAGGTATTGGTTTTGGTCTAGGGTTAGGGTTCTTGGTTAAAAGGAATTGGGGAAGATGACATCTTTTATTAATAATATAAATGTAATTCTTTTTCATTTGAAACAACAAAAGTCACTGATGGCTTAGTGGTGTGTGTGTGAGTTGGAAAATGAGAGGAGCCGGGTTCGAGCCCCTCTAGGGCCGGATTTTAGGCCAACATTCTCATGTTTCTTTTTGTTTGTTTATTATTTTTAGGATTATACAATTAAATATATATATATATATATCTTAAAATAATCATAATAAATTCAATTTTTACCCAAAAATTATGAAAATTTAGGCATAGCATCTTGTCACCATAAAGAAAATTATCATACTTTTATTTTCTGGAAAATGTATTATTTTTATATTTTTATTAAATTTAATTGATTTAATCATAATTAATTGATAAAAAATTCATTTTTAACGATTTTAACCTCAAACTTTTTGGGTAATTATTTCTAACCATTCTAAACTGAAATAAAAATATTTGGGTCAGAAAACACTTATGTTTATTAATTTTCTTATTTTTAATCATCTAAACATTATTTAATCTCATTAAATCAGTTTTAAATATAAATAAGGTTACAAAAATTATGAGAAAATTGTTTCCAATTATTTACATCAGGAATTATTTATTTTCTATAAAAATAGCATTTTTGGATCATGCCTTGAATTATTAGTCTTATTTATGATTAATTAGACATAATTAATAAATTATTTATTAAATATCTATTTTATGAATACTTTTCTTATAAAATAGAAATGTTTTATGTTTGAAAATCTTATTTACCATTTGTAGGTCATTAACATAATTATTTATTTATACATTTATAATTATTGCATTTATTTATAATAATTAGTTAAAGTAATTAACTAAATTATTTTGGCATAATTATGCAAATATATTTTGATCTAAATATTTAATTGGTAATAATTATATTACCTAAATCATATTACAAACTTTGGTATATTTGTTTTAATATACAACTTTTACATTAATTCGACTAATCATAAAAAAACTCTAATTCCCCAAATCGACTTAGCAAACCCTAATGCCTTAGACCCTAGATACCTTAGACTTTGTAGACTTTACCTTACTAGTATTCATATACGTTATAGGTTGAATTCCTCGGAATTCTCACTACTTAGCTCACGACCGCTTAAGTGGATTTTGATCGCTTTCGCAAACTGTGAGTATATTTTTCCCCTTTTTACTGTTTTACTATTCTGAGGTGAGTCATGTACTTACTATGAATTTTCTATTTCATTTTACTAAAATAGCAATTCTATTGTGTGTTTGCTTTTGTCATTTCGTGTATTTATGACCTGTCAAATCATTAACCGTTTCGGCCTGGCATTTCAATGAATAGTACTATGGTATATACCCTTGTGACTCTGTTGAGAGTCCTCGTCATTGCTATGTATTACATTACTACTAGGGCATACTACATATATCTGTTTTCCTTTCATAGGGTTGATTTGACCCGGATACCACTTATTTCATTTTGCCAAATAACACATGAATTGCTAAATTTTACTTTACTATATATATCAAACGGATGTACTCACCAATACATTATATGTGTTGACGAAATTATTTTGTACATGTTTCAGGTGACATTTGATCTTACATGCTTTCACGCTTAGGCTGGACCTAGTGCTTAAATAAAAGATTGAACATTTATTTATCTATGTTTTAGATTTCTGTTAAGACTTTTGTATTTCCTTTTTGGATAATGAAAGTTTGTTTGCTATTAATATTTACAATTTAGTGCATGTGCTATTGAACAATCGTCACTACGTGACACCTCGATGTTTCCGCCATCGGTTGGGGTGTTACAACACTGCTATTGTCACTAGGTAGTTTGGACCTAAAATAGGTTACATGTGTAAGAGGTAAACAAGCCATTCCCATGTATGATGTATCTTCAAGCTCACCGGTTAGGATAACCTGATCAAATGCACGAGCGATAGAGATTTCATCTGAAAAACCCAGGGCCAAAAATGTCAGACCAACGAAGGCAGATAAACGAAAGAGGGCAGAGAAAACATGGAACGATGGACTTGAGCCTCATAGTGTGACACCCGGCATATTTGGCTTAAACATTTTAGTAACATCTAAGTCTACCTTAGCGGGAAACCTTTATAAACGGACTTAACTAGGTTAGTTGATTCGGGTCAAGTTAGGATTGTCCAGGGTTCAATGATCTGGAGGATCATTGGGAGTCGTTTTGGGAATACACTAGTACCGGGTCCCGTTGTTAGTGAAATTACATAAACTAATTAAGTGTATGTGTAGATTAATTGTCGTGTGGTAGATTATATGCATAGATGTGTTTAAATGATGTGTAGATAATCATCCATGCTTAAATATGTTAAACATAGACTAAGGTTGCATGCTCATGTGTTAAGGTGCGTTAAAATGCGTTAAACACGACAAATTGGAAACTAGGAAAAACATAAGTCCTGGTTCGACCACATCGAGTGGGCGAACCTGGGAAATGATCTTGGTTCGACCCTTATCAAAGGGGCGAACCTGGAATGTGGAATCCCAGGGTCGAACCTGGATAGTTTGGTCGAATCTGTGAAAAACTGTCGAAGGAGGCTTTCCAAAGGGTCGAAGGAGGGTTAAAACGGGCGAAGGAGGATCAGTTTTCCTGGTTCGACCCTTCTGATTCAAAAATGAGATTTTTGATACAAACTAAGTGTTTTATGCTTGAACATTGTGTGTAATCTATGTGTACTTGATTAGTTAGGGTAATGAGTCACCAACGGGATGTCGGGTCGGTCTAGTGTGTCGGTTAAACACTTAAACACGTTTTAAAACATACTTAGTTACGATCTGGACAATCGGGGACTAGATAACCTTATGGTTATTAGTCGGAACACTTATGTGAACATTTTGATAAATCTCCGGTAGAGGGATTATCAAGGGCTTGGCATTTTATATTTACCGAGGAACGCAATTTAAGGTGAGTTCACGGCCCCACTTTTACAGCTTTAACTTTTGGGGGAGAAAACATGCGCTAAACTATCTTGGTAACATATGTCATACTATGGTTTTAACTTTGCATTGCTATACGATCTTTTAAAAGTCCCGGGGGAAAACCATGAATGTGCGGGGATGCACAACGGGGGAAGTGTGGATAGATCTATTGCGCGTGACCTGCCCCACTCGTCGGCTTGGAGGGCCGGGCGGGTGCATATTTCTCGAACTGGTAACATTGGTATCATGCTGAACATTCGGGCTGAACATTGCTAAACATTGCTAAACGTGTCTAGTAATGGTTTTCCAATCGTAGTAGTAATAAAACGTACGCCTAGCTAGCGTTCTTGGTAACATTGGTATAGTATGGACATGGTAACGCTTTGGTAACTATTTCGGTAACATATTGAACAAACCTGTGAACTCACAAGCATTATATATGTTGACGTCTTTTTGGCATGTTTTTCTCAGGTCGCTAAGGTAGCATCGATTGGACTAGGCGCACGGGTCTGCATTGGCGTCTAGGCTTAGTGGCATATTTTAAATAAGTGTCTTGAACATTTGGGAACACAGTGTGTTTATTGTGACCGTTGACTTGGATCCTGGTTTGTCATGCACCTCGCGGTAAAACTCCGCAAGTGGAAATTTGAGGGTGTGACACGTAGGAAGCGCAAAAGGTCAAAGTTGAACGAGTGGCTGGGAATACGTACTAGATCATCACCAATACAGTTAACAAGATGCATAAACATACTAAGTGACGAACAACGCCTGGCAGTGAAGGATATGGGGTTCGGCCGCCTGCTCAATCTAAAAATGGATGGGATACCAGCGAAGTTAGGGCATTATGTTGTAGATAACTTCGACCCGGATAGTTCGGAGTTGACTTTGCCGTCTGCGATACTTGCCATTGATGCTGAGGTTGTGCACAAGATACTCGGTATTCGGATTGGAGGGGTGTCTTTCAATGCGCTAGAGCATAGGGACGCGCATGATGAAAGGATATCCAAATGGAAAAAGAGGTACCCGCCCAACAGATTTATATCTCCAAAACAAATGGTTGATATGATTGAGAAAGAGTCCAATGGTGATGATGATTTTAATTTCCATATGGATTTTATAATGTGCTTCTATACTATCATGGTTGATTGCCACAAACAAGGCAATTTGAAGGATAACATACTGGAATATCTTACGGATGACTTGGTTTTTGCCGGGCTGGACTGGTGTGAGTTAGTAGTTGAGGTCCTAAAGATTTGTAAAAATGGTTGGAGACGAGACAGTTTGGATCTACCTTTTACTGGCCTACTTACCTTTTTTACGGTTAGTTACTTTTTTACATATGTTACATAGTCACATGGTTATTACTGACAGTATTTCTTTACTTGTTACTAAACATGTATACGACTTCTAATTTGCAGCTTTTATACGTTGATAGTTTTAAATGCAAAGATATTGATATTGACTCTTCAGTGGTTCCTATGACTTTCTGGACATTCCAAAGGTTACGAGATCGAGAAAGGATTGAAATAAAAGGAGGGGGTTCGAAGGGGTACTGTGAAACCGTTGACTTCGTACGAGGATGTGAAGGTTGGATTAGATGAACCAAGCCTCGAGGTTTGCAACATGTTATGTATTACCAACAAATAGTTCGTGTACTACATATATATGGTATGTTAATGAAAAATCATAAACAGGAAAGGGTAGCAGCTGTCGGAGATCTGGTAGATGTTTTGATTAGAACGAAGAAGAGGGTTGAATCGGCCATCTGTAAATTAGATGAGGAGTATCCACGTAGAGAAGATGTTATTGCTGTCAAGTCTAGGTATGATGCGTTCATTAAAGACATGGTGAAGGCGAATGAGGCCGAAGCTGTTGCGCGTGTAAATGCTGATGGACAAATCTCCAAGGTTGTAGCAGCAATAAATAAATGCAGCACCATTGGAGTAGGTAAGTTTTGTGTTTATGCCCATATAAAGTTTTGTAAACTATAAACTACGTTGAAAATCTGTATGTGAAATCAGCAGATAAGCCTGAACAGAGCTATAAAAAACATCTAGAAGAGGATGATGGTTTGAGTTTGGGTGATTCATCGCTGAACAAGTCCCCATTGACATGCTCAAAAAAGAAAACCGTTGATGGAACGTCGGACGAGGTGGAGGCATTTGAGAGTCCAATTGTAAGCCAATACAGGAAGAATCTGCATGACAGTGCTAAGGAAAATAATGATGGTGAAACAACGGATGTGGAACAAAGGGAAGGCCAGGAGACTTTAATAACCGAAGGTAAAAGAACACTATGCAAAGCCAATCGTTGGGAACGCTATGTTTGACTGTTTATGTCTTTAACATATGTTAACAGGATATGAAGATCTGGCCAAGAATTTAACCAGCAAATTTGCTAAGGTTAGTGAAGATGGGAAAAGTAAACAGCATGTAGTAGGACAAGAAGGGGACCTACAACAAGAAGGTAAGCAGAGTAGTTATTGTAGGTTCGGTTACATACGCATAGTATTCACATAAGTCAGGGGGTGGGGGGGGGTATTTGTTAATATTGTAATGTTATGTGGTTTAGCAGATGTCGATGCCAGCCGTCAAATTGTTGACAATGTGTTAGATGATGTGGTACCCAATGACAGTGAAGACGAGTTGGTGAGCACACAAGCATTGGCAGCAACACAAGAAGAACCACTAGGTATAAGTGTTTTTTTATACACATGTAAATCATATAACAAAATTTCTGAAAATTGACTACGCATGAAATGTTAATTAAGCTTCAGGACCGCAGAATATTGTTGTTTCAGAGCTGGAGGCGCCAACCAATGACAGTGAACCGGAGTTGGTGAGCACACAACCATTGGCAGCAACACAAAATGAACCACTAGGTATAAATGTGCACGTGTCCAAGTATAAATTTTCTAATTATACAACTGTCTGTTGTTTGTTATGTTGTGACGTATGTTACATTATTTTAAGGCGGGACTCCAAGCCAGCAAGGGACTGCCGACGACAACATTGATGAAAAAGGTGTGAAGGTTGGAGACACACAAGCAGATCAACAAATGGAAGAGGACAAAACAGGTATTGTTATAAAAGCTTTGAATATCCAGTAGTAAAAACTGTTAGAGAATCAACAGACTAACCTCGTATTTTAACCTTATATTTTAGGGCGTGAGCGATTTTGCACGGCTAAAGCAGAGGTGACCACAACCAGCAACAATGAGCCAGGTATGAGATTTGTAAAGTTTCTAAGTACATGCCAGGTATGAGATTTGTAAAGTTTCTAAGTATGTTCTTGATGTGAAGCAGACTACTTAACAAACGCAAAGGCTGCTACCAGTAAAGTGAAGGCAGCGAAAAATGATGAACAAGGGCAACCACCCGAAATAGGTATTGTAATGTCATTTCCGAGTAAGTATACTAATCCAGTATGTAAATTGTAATGTGGCCTGGTGCGGAAATGTCCTGCAGAAGTACAGCCGGATAGGGCAGAATCTAGTGATAGGGGGACTCAGTTTGGTGAAGTGGGGAAAGATAAAGAAGCAGGTACGCAATAAAAGAAAAATGAAATATGTTTAGAATCCACAAAAGGGTGCACAATTTATTTTTTATTTACATTCGCAGGATGCTCCTGGATACTTCCATATATGCCGACACCAGATGGAACCGATGCGCCAAGTTTTAGCTTTGGCCTAACACAGCCAGAACCAGCAGATCAGGGGGTGTCAGGTTTGAATTTTGTTTTTAAAACAAATATACAAAAATGTTAGATGATGGTTTGAAATGCTGGAACAGATCCCCTCAGTAACAAAAGTTGTGACGTATGTTACAGATTGTGGCGGTGTGGCTCCGAATGAAAAGACAGTTAATAAGAAGGAGGTTTCCAAAAAACCAGGTCAGAGTTAGGTCGTTTTTCAAGTGTGAAAAATGTTAACATGTGTAATCACACACCTGTTACATGTGTTACAGAGTCTTCTGATATATCTGCAGCCACAGTGTCGGCTGTGAGCAAGGCGTGTGGGAAGGCGAAGGTTGATGATGTTATAGGTTAGTCCATACCTCCACATGTAGTTTAATGTTCTGTTTTGTACATATCGGCTGAAAATACTTATTTTGGATATGCAGAAGCGGGTTGGGTTGGTGGATTAGTAGGGGATACAACACCGGTGTATCCGTTGGTACCGCCCGTGCGTTCATATGACGCACAGAAACAGGTTTACAATGAGTATGGTGCTGGTGGAAATCTGGAGGAAGATGAGGACGA
This sequence comes from Ambrosia trifida, assembly GCA_028751855.1. Lineage (NCBI taxonomy): Eukaryota > Viridiplantae > Streptophyta > Magnoliopsida > Asterales > Asteraceae > Ambrosia > Ambrosia trifida. The sequence goes on along the minus strand of CM054124.1, from coordinate 146,812,228 downwards.
CATGACATTGGCGATGCGTCAAGAAATGATTGCAAAGATGGATGCAACCAAGCGAAACCCCCTACGTGAAAGGAATGTGACCTATGTTCATAAGTCACCTTTTCACATAAGGGGGGTAGATTTGGGAGAGGGGGTCACAAAGGATGATGATGATGCTATGTGGAACTTTGTTTACAGGGACGAGGATCCGTTGAATATGTTGTGTGGTTCTGATGAAAGAAGGAGGGTAGCCAAAAGAAATCGGTGAGTAAGTTGAACGATGGATGTGTTAATAACTTGTGGAACTGATGTAACATGTGTAACAACTGACAATTTGGTTTCTGTTTTTTCAGGCTAGAATGTGGGGAAGAAGTAAACAATGTAGACATACCAAATGATGAAATAGATAATGCGCTTGCCAAGTAAGACCATGATTTTTTTAACCTATAAAACCGCTTCCTAACATTACCTTGGTTAATATATATAGTGAGGTGTTATTTAGAAGTTTATGCGACGTGGAAGCCACACGTAGCATGATCACAACTTTGAAGCCCGGTGAGCACGTGATGGATGTGATAGTTGACTGTTGGGTGGATGTATTAAACTACGTGGAGAGGTTGAAATCGGAAGGGGCACCTCTTCGTTTGTTTGTAAGCACAAACGCAGTGGTACGTTATTTAAAGAGCCAACATCGCTTTACGTATGTTATGTAAATTTTATTGAGCCCTATTTAATTTGGTTAAAAAAAAATAGGTTCCATGGATGCTTAATGATACCAAGTGTGATCCGAACAAACGAAAGTCAAGGTTTTCAGGTGCAATGCTTGCTGCAGTGCCGCCCTATGAGAACAACCGTGACTTCAAGCGATATGATATCGTGTTTTTTCCGATCCTTGAGAGGTCCCACTTCTACTTATTGGTCTTTGAGCTGAAGAATATTGCCATGCTGATTGATAATGACAAAAAGCGAGGGAGGCGTACGTGCAAGGATCATGCTGACTTTCACAAAAAGGATACCGTACACAAATATGTAAGTTGCTTTGGACACAGTTTAAAGGCTAAATAATAAAACATTTGTGATTTAAAACAATGTTTTTTTCGCTGATATTAATATTTTGGGGTTTCTTGTTACACGGTTATTGCAGAAGCACATGTTTGTGGAGTTCCTTAAAAGCATCAAGCATCCGAAAGCAGGAAAGATCGGAGGGGCAGAAATACATAGGTTGGATGTAGAGTGGGGTACGGCTTGTGGCACGGATTGTGGCATCTACCTCATGAGACACATGGAGAAATTCATGGGGCTTAATGTACTGTTTGATTGCAATTTCAGTAAGCATTGGCGCACAAAAGAAGGGGATATCAAGAAGCTACGGACCAAGTACACAGCACATATTTTGCGTTCACCCGTTAACACAAAGAAGGGTGAGGTTCAAGCTGGGGCACGTTTGAAGCTGGGGCACGTGTGAAGGGGGGGGGATGACAACTATGTAGTGTTTAAACTGTTTTTTGGGTGATGATACACCTTTAATACTGTTGGGTTCTGTAATATAACTTAACTAACATGGTCACCAGTCGAACGTCTAACTGTCTTGGTTATAATATGTATTATGTTGCGTATGTTAAACTGTTTTAAGCACATAGTATGTAAGAATGTTGCATATGATAATATCTTAAAAAAATAGTAAGGTATTCTGAGTATTGTTGATAGTGGGTTCTAGGATACTACATAAGACATAGTTAATATGTTATTAAGATGGCAAACATACTGTTACATACATAATAGATAGCTACAAGGTCAAACTGTGACATACCCTACTAGTCTTAAACATACCCATGAGAATTAAAACCTACATAGACTGTCTTCAACACGAAACATACGTAGACAACAACACGTACACCTGACGACAATAACATAGAAACGTACGACAAAACGGAACTTATAGTGTTGCCAAAGGGAAAGCATCGTAAGTTGGCGCTCGTCACAGCGAGAATGATCCATACTGTGATTCCAAGCTCAGTTCCGACGGTTCGCTGTCCTCGCCTTCCCAAGGGTTATCGCTTGCCCACCTAATGAGAGTATTTGGTGAGTTTGGACACAATGGACAACCACAATACTCGTGGTCGTACACAACACCTGGACATTCGAACTCCGATATTGCTACATCCTCTTTGGTTACCGAGTACGCAGTGCCAATTGACGCCCCTCCATCAACTTCGACCTTTGCATCGTCATATGTCGCTTGGGTACTAGAACCATCTTCCATCATTGTGGTGTCGACCCCTTTGTTCGGTAGTGTTCTCTCGTTGGCATTAGAAACAGTCTTTCCACCATTAATGGCTTGACGTTCGGTACATTCCAATAACGCCCAAAAATCAGTTACTTTTGAAGTGACCTCGTCTTCGACGTCGATCTTTTGGCGCTTGGCTGCATGAGTGTTTGAAGGGCTTTCCATTTGCAAAAAGTATTTCTTTTGGCAAGTTTGGAAAACTATTATTATGGAATTGAAATGTATTAAGAGATTAGGGTATAAATAGTAAAATTAAGGATGGGTGGTTGGTGATAATTTAATTTTAGTTTAATGGTGTAGTGGTAGACTTTACTTTATGTCAAATCAATATTGATAAAAAGGGGTTATGTAATAAAGTTCAAGTTCAATTTATATTTTATTCTCTTCATTAGGTACTTTGTCCTTACATATCATTATTTTATTAGATTTTGGTTGTGCTTATTCCGTACCAAATCTACCACATTTACTCAAACACTTCCTGTGCATGGGCCCACACTATAAGAGACAACTCAAATGATATGTAATATAATAATCACAACATCAGTGGAGTTTCTGTGTTGCGTATGTTACCAATAGTGGGTATTGTAAAACACAGAACATAATAAGTACAACCACACCACATTATATATTTCAAAACACAAAACAGCATGTCTAGTGGTTGAACATCATACATAAACCAGAAAGTAAAAAAAAACATAGAAGTAGATGGGGAACAACAAAAGCTAGAAATGTGGCAACCATGTTACACACGTAACAACAAGGGACTGCATATGTTTATAACTGTTACCAATGTCCAACATGGTTCAAAAAGCAGAGATTAGTGATGCTGCCCCATCAACTGCCATCAACTTGTTTTAGGCTTTCCGGGTGTGTGCCGCCTCCTCCTTGACTTTTTTCATCGCAACAACCTTCTCGCAATTCCTTGCATCATGATCCGTGACATATTGGTGGCAATTGTTGCATAAGCGTGGGGCTTTAGGCATTTTGGGACGCTTTGTGGTAGCCTTCTAACCGGGTCCAGAGACTCTGCGAGTTTTCCCACAACCCTTGTTGCGTGCCACATCAGGATTGGCAACCACAAACTCTGTATCAGCCGATTGCCCAATAATGTCCTCCACTATCGCTTCAGTCGGTTCATTCGCAATAACAGAAATAGATTCCCTGGATAACAAGTTCAGTTTGATTGATTTGAGCTGCTCAACCAAGTCCACCAGCGCGGTTTCATCTGTCCTGGCAACATCGACGCATTCAGTTACGAGTTCAAGTATCTCATTCATCAACACAGAACCTGGATGAGTGTAAACACTATAACGGCTGCAAATGGAGAACACTTTTTTGGGTAGAATATCACGTAACCACCTGTCAGCAACATATTGTTGGGGGATGCGGTCAACTTTCTTAATCATGTAAACTGCAAAGACATGGCGGCAAAGGTAGCCAAGACGCGTAAAATCTCGGCAAGAGCATTCAGTCGTTGTATCAACACTGTCAAATCGCACCTATATCATTGTAGAAATGTTAAAAGACATGTAACAGCAACAAGTGCCACCTATGTACAACATCCTCTGATGTATAATCAAAATTCAGCCTCAAAAGTCAAATACCATAGATAGTGTTTGGTACAACTAACTTGTTACACATGTAGCAAAATTTTTAGCATTTATAACAATAATATTTGAAGTTTTGACAGAGAAAAACTAAATCACAGGAAGTAAAAAAAAAAAGCCAAATACCATAGATAGTGTTTAGTACAACTAACTTGTTACACATGTAGAAAAACCTTTTAGCATTTATAATAATAATACTTGAAGTTTTGAAAGAGAAAAACTAAATCACAGGAAGTACAAAAAAGTCAAATACAATAGATAGTGTTTGGTACAACTAACTTGTTACACATGTAGCATGTTGTTTTAGTATTTATAACAATAATATTTGCAGTTTTGACAGAAAACCTAAATCACAGGAAGTACAAAAAAGTCAAATACAATAGATAGTCTGTGGTACAACTAACTTGTTACACATGTAGCAAAACCTTTTTGCATTAATAACAATGTTATTTGCAGTTTTTACAGAAAATCTAAAACACGGGAAGTTGCAAAAATTCAATATGGTAAACATTGGTAGCATCACGACGCTTGTCCAGTTGGGTGACTGAAAACACGACAGGCATGTTGTCCTTTTCATCGACATTCAATATGTAGCAAGAAAACTTCCCCTTCACAATCTCCTTCTTAACTTCCTGAAAGACATTATTGATGTACAGAGTAAACGCATGCTACTCAATGGCTAAGTCCGTTGACCCGACAAAAACCGCCGATGAGGTTTTGTACTCGGCAACGTGCTGACGGTAACGTTGGCTATCGAGACGGGATTCAAAACATAATATGAATTGAACTAGTGTGTTTGCACCAGTGGAATTGACTTTAAACGAACTGTTGGAGCTCTCACTTCTGGAAGTTGTTTTCATCAAGCAAGACATTAGAATCTCCCTGAAATACGCCGACACCCACAATTCCTTGATTGCAAACATATCGTTCAACCACTGGTTTTCTTCAAGACGAAATGTCACTAGCAGCGCATGCCATCGAGCTTCAAACGTTGCAGGTTTTATGTAAATGTTCCACACCAGTTTGTGAATGCACGACAGAAACTCAGTGTTGTCTAAAACATCTCCAGAAACCTAGGTGCAAAGAACAAAAAAAACGTAAGTAATTTTAAACATGTGAGTGAGGATCTAACTATAACATAACATAATACAGAACATGGGTGCCTACATAAACATTACCTTGGTGGGTAGTTTTTTAATTATATGCCACATACATAGCCTGTGGCGAGCCTCAGTGAACACTTGTGGTACAGCCTGCATCATCGACAGGTCTTGGTCAGTCAACACTAGCCTGGGCTGTGAACCATGAGCTTTTAAAAAACATTCAAGCAACCACACGTAGGAATCTATGGTTTCATTAATTATCAATCCTGCACCAAAGGTCACACACTGCTTGTGGTGGTCCACCCTAGTGAAAGGGACAAAAATCATGTTGTACCTGCACATTATAAAAAGACAGGCATGTTATTTACGTATGTTAAGTAGTCAAAAATATAGAATAGAAAAGCTGTAACGCACGTTAAAGCAACTTACTTGTTTGTGCTGTATGTTGCATCAAACGCTACAACATCACCGAAGGCCTTATAGTTCAATTTTGAAATTTCATCCACCCAGAAAACAGAGTGCAGTTTACCATCGTGCACCACAAAGTCATAAAAAAAATCTGGCAAATTTTCAAGCCGATCACGCAAGCGGTCAAGGAATAAAGACGAGTCCCTTTCGCCGATAAAAATTTGAAGCTGCTTACTAAAGTTCTTAAAGTCAACAGCAATTCCATGGACATTATGGTGGCCGCCTTTAAGAGACACTAAGTACCTATGAGCTTTCACAGGTCCAACTCGGTTTAGAGACATGTTATGAATGAACTGTTTGGTCGAGAAAAAAAGTTTCCGAGAAATCTTAGTAAGGTCAATGTTATTTTTATCCCAGAGCTGATGGTTATGAACATCATTGAAACGAATAACTTTAAACAATGAACCACCACAAGTGATTGACACTAACACATGGGCTTGGAAGTTTGAGAGGCTGAATGAAGTTTTACGGGGTTTAACAGAAGATTCATCTAAAGTGTCAAATGTTTTGTTAACCTGCGGTTTACCATATTTGCAACAACGGATGTACTTATGTGTTGGTTCCCCAATCCAAACCTTGGTTTGCCCCTTCTTAGCTGAAAAACCGGACTGCTGTGCATATTCCTTATACATGGCCATTGCAGCCTCAAACGTCGGGAAAGTCTGACCAACAGCAGGCAAATACCGGGGGCTCACATTGGGGATCCAGAATTGGGTACCGTTTGGGGTTACAATAACATAGTACGGCTCGATGTCTTCATTTTCACCTGTTAAGTAAAAAACATCTAAAATTTATAGCTTTTACAATTGAAGACAGTATACAAAAATTTTAAAAGAAAACAACAAACAAGGAAACAGATTCTGAAGTAAAAAACATCTAAAACTTGTAATGTCCTTATGCAAGGCTGTGTTACATACGTTAGATTTCTATATTTTTGTTGATCATCTTATAGGTAAAATATGTAAGACACAAAAACAGCTATAAAAAATATATCTTCGGATAAACATTCACCAACAAATAACTCTACAAAAAAACAGCCTCTATGTAACACATGTAACACATATAATGTAGTATCCCATAATTTAAAAAATGTCTAGTTTACAAAACTCGTAATCTATGCCAAACAAGACTATCACCACCACACCCACTAACTAAAGGCCCATGTTTTGCAAAAATAGCTTTCCATAGCTTACCTAACTCAACCCCTGCATATATATCTTCATTTGCTCCACTTTGATTTCCATCAACATTCCTCAACACAGATGAGGACCCGGATGAGGAACCAGCATTAAGGCATGTAAACAACAAAAAAAATATAAAATACTACAACCCACACTACAACAAAAAAATAGCTTTGTTGAGGATACTTGAAAAAATATGAACAACTATGTAACCCTGTTAAGAAAAAATATAAAAAACTTTGTTATAACTATAACTACACCACTATAACTATAACAACATTGTGATCATGAACAGACAAGTACTACTTTCTAAAAAATATAAAACCCTGTTAAGAAACTATAACTATAACATACTAGGCTTAACATACTATATCATTGGCGTTAAAAAAACCATGTACAAACCTTCAGATCCAGAATCATCACTATCATGCTCTGTTTCTGAAACAGGAGAGAAATCTGAAACAAAATCAGTCGGTGCATGCTTATTCCCAGAATCTACGATCATTAAATGTGGCATAATTCGAGGATTCGATTCCATCACATGAAAAAGTTAATGAGGCAGGGAGAAGAAACAGAGAAGTTAATGAGAGTGAAGAACATTAGGTAGGTTGTATATTATTGATATTGAAAAGGGAGGAACAATATGGGGGGAAGTGAAATAATAATAATCAAGATACAATAGGGCTTGACTTATTGATCCATAGAAGTACCTCTTGTCAGAGGAGAGATAATCAAAAACAAAGTTAAAAGACCAATGTACCATTTCCCTCTAAAACAAAGCATGGTGATGTGGATCAATGTGGTCTACTAGTTGGGTTTTTGGGAGTTTCTTCATTTTAGAGGGTTTCTTGTGGATACTTAGCCTATATATATATATATATATATATATATATATATATATATATATATATATATATAGGGGCGGTTATTCTACAAAAATAGAGAATCGTGCGAAGCGTGCGAAAGAATCCTAGCCGTCGATCAACAACATTCTTACGTCAATAAATAAAAAGTTACGCGGTGTCAATTTTGTAAATAAATGAGAGATTAGACAGTTAATAAGGGTATTATCGTCAAAATTTCTATAATCAAATTATACAATCATAACAAAGAGACCGTTCAGTGTCATTTAAACACAAAACTTCCCCAAAAAACGAAATCAAAACTCAAAAAACCCTATTTCAAAATCATCAATCAACTCCATTTCTACGTAGATTAACCATGAAATACTCAAAAGTATATGAAAGTAAGTATATTACGTTATTCTCTAACAAATTTTACATTGAAAAATTATCTAAAAATTTACATTATGCATGTTACAGGAAGAAAAAGAGGAACAGAGACTCATACTCAAAAAAACGACAATGATGAAGGTAAATAAGTATTACGTGAATTAATATTGTTATTATGCTGTGAAATTGTACTAAAATACGTATTTCTAATTGTCAGGGCCAAGCAAAATTGCAAAAACCAAAAATCAGAGTGACAAATCCGAGATTAGAAGTAAAGCAAACCATGACAGGCCTTCAAAGAAAAATGGTACAGAGATTTTTTTTTTATGTGTTACGTGATTTTAGTAATAGAACTAGAAATGATTTTGCATATGTTACGTTATTTTAGTAATGGAAATGTAGTGATTCTGTCAATGTTACATGATTTTAGAAATAATTTTGTCTATGGTGCATCATAATTATGTCTATATTGCGTTATTTTGGTAATGGAAATGTAGTGATTATGTCAATGTTACATGATTTTAGTAATGGAAAATAGTATGTCTATGTTACGTAATTTTATTAATAGAACTAGAAATGATTATGTCTATATTACGTTATTTTGGTAATGAAATTTGTAATGATTCTGGCCATAGTATATGATGATTATGTCTATGTTACGTTATTTTGGTAATGAAAATGTAGTGATTCTGTCATTGTTAAGCAATTTTGGTAAATGAAAACACTAGTTTATGATTATGTCTTTGTTACGTTATTTTGGTAATGAAATTTGTAATGATTCTGGCCATAGTATATGATGATTATGTCTATGTTACGTTATTTTGGTAATGAAAATGTAGTGATTCTGTCATTGTTAAGCAATTTTGGTAAATGAAAACACTAGTTTATGATTATGTCTTTGTTACGTTATTTTGGTAATGAAATTTGTAATGATTCTGGCCATAGTATATGATGATTATGTCTATGTTATGTTATTTTGGTAATGAAAATGTAGTGATTCTGTCATTGTTAAGCAATTTTGGTAAATGAAAACACTAGTTTATGATTATGTCTATATTACGTTATTTTGGTAATGAAATTTGTAATGATTCTGGCCATAGTATATGATGATTATGTCTATGTTACGTTATTTTGGTAATGAAAATGTAGTGATTCTGTCATTGTTAAGCAATTTTGGTAAATGAAAACACTAGTTTATGATTATGTCTTCATTACGTTATTTTGGTAATGAAATTTGTAATGATTCTGTCATTGTTACGTAATTATAACATTTGATAATAACGCAGTGAACAATGAAAATGAATTACTTCTACAACAACAGCCTGCAAATGTCACAACAGTTGTTGATGACGATTTTGTTGATGCACCAGAACACCCACAAAATTCACCACCAAGAAACCAATTTGTTCTATACTCAAATATAAAACTACAGGTCAGGGCAACTGTTAATAACATGAATGAGGCAATGGCAAGCTTATCAAGTGCACAGAAAAAAGCACTTAAACAAATGGGATTTGAAGCTTTTACATCAATGAACATTAAAACAATGCCAACAAAATTAGGGAGATGGTTACTGGTTAATTATGATGATAGACGAAATGAGTTGAATGTAGGAAACCACATCATTCAAGTTACAAGCAACAAAGTTCAACAAATCCTTGGTGTCCCAATGGGTAACCAGACAGTAAATGAAAAGAACAAACCAAGGAAGGGTTCATCTAACACGCTTACTGTATGGAAGTCCCATGTTGAACATAACAAGATTTTAATCTCGGATGTGAAGAATAAAATAGTTCAAAGCAAAAGCAGAGACTGGATTTTCAAGTTGAACTTCCTTGTACTTTACAACTCTATATTTGGGCAAGTAACAAAGAGTTCAACAGTGAATCAAATGTTCTTGAAAGGAGTGACAGATGAAAAATCAATCAAAAAATTGAATTGGTGTGAGTACTTAATTTTCTGTCTCAAAAGAACGAAGGCAAGCTGGAATGGAACTGAAATGTATAATGGACCTTTGCCTTTTCTTGCGGTATGTTTTTTATTCATAATTATGTAATGTATAAAATGCAAATTACGTAATGTGTTCTTACTAATTACGTAATGATCAAATGTTAACTTTATTCACATGACAGCTGCTTTATGTACATGAAAAGAGGTTATCACATGCTCCTGAAATAGCACAAACACCAGCAATTAAGTACATTAGCACCCAGAATTTGTCTGATGTTGATAAACATTTGTATGACAATGGGCCATTTTCAACTGATGAAGAAGATAATGAGGATGAAGAAGGAAATGATGAAGTAGAAAGTCCTAGAGATGAAGAAGGACATAATGATGAGGATGAAGAAGATGATGGTGGAAATGAAGATGCTGGTGGTGTTGGTGGAGATGATTATGATGGTGAAGAAGATGATGCAGAAAAAATGGAAGAAGATGGTAAGAATGAAGATGCATACATTCAGCATGATGAAAAGCAAATCTTTCTTGAACAACAGATCCTCATGGATCTCAATCAAAATCAAGATTCACAAGAATTCAACAACGTGTTTGAAACAACAAAATCACTCTCTGACATTGATGATTTCTTGGAAAATTACAACACTCCACAAGTTCCTAATGTAAATGCAATAACTGTATAAAATTACATAACATGCATGTGTATATAGGATTTTAAAAAATCACGTAATGTTTGCAGGCTGGTGATGCAAATGATGAAAACAATAATCAAAAGATTACCAAAGATAAGGCAACAACAACACCAAAAATACAAAAAGTTGCAACTCAAAAATCAACAGATGAGAGCATAAAAGGGTCGACAAGGAAAAAGACAATGGGAAAGAAGAAAAACAAAAGTCCTTACCCAGTTGATGAGAATGTAAGTAACTGTAATTTATTATGTTAAACATCAACAAAAATCATGTAATTTATTCACTTGTTGTGTGCAGGAATGGCTTTCAAAAATAGAAAACAAAATGGAGAAGTTTCAAACATATGTTGCTGAAATAGATGAAATTTTCGAAGAAGCCACTTCAAATTTTTTAGACAGCAACCTTATACGTGAGAAGCAAACAAAACGGAAGTCATGGGTATCAAGTTACAAATCAAGTAATGAGAAAAACATAGAAGGTAAAAATTACGTAATGTATATTTAAATGATAAAGAAGTTAGTTAAAAATTACGTAATGGATATCAAAAAAGTATATTAGTAGTTGCAGGTGAAAAGGAAAACCAGAACAGTGTTAGCACAGGGATGCTAGATGCAATAGTGATTGCAGCTGAAACACTAGAAGGTAAAAAAATCACGTAACACATTATTTGTCAAAACTTATTAATGATCAGAATACGTAATTATAGGTGAAAGGGAAGATTTGAATGAAAAGGCAACAACTTCACAGAGTGTTAGCACCGGAATGCTAAATGTAATGATCGCCGCAACTGAACAACTTGAAAAAACAAATGAGGAAGAAGCTATGAAAGAAGGTAAAGACATAATGGATGCTTTGAAAGATGCAACAACAAATGAACCACCTGTCAATAAAGGTAAAAAATCACGTAACAGATTATTTGTCAAAACTTATTAATGATCATAATACGTAATTACAGGTGAAAAAGAAGATTTGAATGAAACGGCAACAACTTCACAAATTGTTAGCACCGGAATGTTAAATGCAATGATTGCCGCAACTGAACAACTTGAAGAAACAAATAAAGAAGAAGCTTTGAAAGAAGGTAAAGATATAATGGATGCTTTGAAAGATGCAACAACAAATGAACCACCGGCCGATAAAGGTAAAAAAAATTACGTAATGTATATTAAAAATGTTTATACTAAATGAAACTTATATGAATGTATATAAATTGTTAACTAAAATCAGGAAATGAGGCCCTAGAGAGTGACAGCGCAGATATGATTGCTGAGATGATAAAAGCAGCCGACAAAGAAGAAAAGAATGCAGCTTTGCAAACTTCAACCACACAAACATCATCCGAACATGTCAGTTCGCAATTCTTGAAAGAATTGAATGAGTTTGAAGAAAGATCTAGGAAAGGAAAAGAGATCGAGACATCGGAGGGAGACAAAGTAGAAGAAATACATAATGAAAGCTATGAAAGCTATGAAGGACCAAGTTTCGATCTAAATCTCTCCCAAGATGATGCACCTGCAGATGTAATTCCAGATCTACCATTCCTACAAAACTCTGAAGCTGATGCCGAAACACCAAAAACAGTAGGGAGACTAATAGTTAGTCAATCACTGGAGTCAACCATAGCCAATAAACAAGTTGAACGTGCAAAAAGGGGAAGGATGTTTGCTGGACCTCTGAAGTCTCCTTACATTCAATGCCAGGTGGTAATGAAGAACAAAATAACTGAAGATGAAAACATAATTGCGCAGTTTATATTTGCAGCAACAGAAGCAACATAGTAAGAAAAACCTTATATTACTTTAATTTGTTATTAGAAAAATTACGTAATGAATATTTTCAAAACATAGTTTATTACAAAAAATTACATAATGTGTATTAAAAATTATCTTCCACAGTGATGTTGTATTCGAGCCAGCAGATGGGACTCCATTCTTCAAAGTGGTATTTGAATGCTTATACCCTGGAATAACATTATCATCTAATGTTTTGGATGCATGGTCGTATGTGCTGAACCACGACGAGAAGAAAAGAGCTCCAGGTTCACCATGACAGCGAACTTAAATCTTGCACTTAGCAAAAATGAAATAAAAACAATCAATAAGGTGGATTTGTTGTTCATGCCCATCGTATCTTCGGACCACATATATGTAATATGTTTCAACATGAAGAACCCGAAGATAGAAATACTAGACAACAGCAAGCTTGGAGCTAATAGCAAATACGACAACATCATAGTGCCATTGGTAAAAAAAATATTTTTACTTAATATTATTTTGATGTTAGTTAATTACGTAATGTATGCAGAAAGAATCTTTATGCAACTATATGATGGTCAATGAACACCCCATGACTCCTAAAATGGTAAGCAAAAAACCAGTGAGAGTCCAAATGGAATGGAGAACTTCACAAAACAAAATCGATTGTGGGGTGTTCACAATGAGGCATATGGAGACTTTCATGAGCACATATAGAAGAAAATGGGTAACTGATTTTCAAAAAGAAGGAGCAGCTCAACAAATGCAGATTGATGACCTTCGCTACAAATATCTATCAAAAATCCTACTCTCCGATGCCAACAAAAATAAAAATTTAATTGATCGTCTGGCTAGGGAGTTTCATCAAAAGGAATACAGTGAGAAGGCGAAGTACAAGCAGAACTTATTCCAAACTCTTGTGAAAAGACAAAATGATCATGTTTGACTAGTTTTAATGCCACGTGTCGGAATGTCATGATACAATTTAACATTTGGTTTTTGTATGACAAATGATACAATTACATGTTACGTAATTGTATCATAGCATAATTGATTATGCTATGATACAATTACGTAACATGTCAACTAATTATGTAATGAAATGCAAAAAAAACCACATGTGTACAAAAAATCACATAACAATGTAAAAGAAAATGTTTCAATGTCAATTTAAATCAGTCATCGCCAACTTCATATTCCGAATCTAGACTATTATCCGCATCTGCGACATTGACGGGTTCTTTCCCTTTGTTGTTAGTTGTTGCAGTCCCTTTAAGAACTTCACAGGTGCGCCTATCATGACCACTACCCCCACATACTTTGCAATTTCTTGATCTCTTCCCTGCACGACTAATCGCTTGTTCACGTTTTGATTTAAACCTTTTGCGTGACCCACAACCCTTATTCCTAATACCATGAGGAACACGAACAGCAGCCTCAGTTTGATGTGGAGCCCCAATAACAGCTTGAATAATTTCTTTCTTCTTGGCTGATATCCTGTGAATACCAGCTTCATCTGTCTTCTCTTTCATCGCTTTTAGCTCGTCTCTAAACAGCTTCAACTTTTCAAAATCAGTAATCAACTTATTAACTACATACTCACTCAAATGCATTATATCATGAACAACATCATTAACACTTTGATGGTCCCCATTTTCATCAGTATGCATCACCAACGACAAGCTCGACCGAGAGGGACTATTGCAAATAACATCACTCCTCCAGCGATCAAGAATGTATCTGCTGGGAATTTCATTTATATCACACAACCTTAAAACTAAAAAAGCATGTCGACACAATAAACCATATCGCTCAAAACGCTTGCAAGAACATAAAATTGTCAAATCTTCCAGATAAAATTTAACCTGCAATACAAAAAAGATCTCCATAAAAAAATAAAATACGTAATGAGGTATATGAAAGTGAGAGACTAATGAAACAAATAATTACGTAATGTCTGTTACAATGATATGTAAAAAATTACGTAACATAAAAAAATAAACTATACATACCTCTATCAAACCGGCACCATACGCAGAACGATCTTTTATTAGAAACGTCCCTATATCTCCTTCATGTGAAAGAAAGACATTTATGCATTTATGCACAGCTCCGTAAATTTCTTCTTGGACATCAAAGAAAATACTTCTTGTATATAATTTCGCAGCTTGCACCTCAATAGGATAATCAGTCCAAAAATCCGGTGTTTTATACCTCGTCTCATGATCATTTTTCCTATGAGTATACCTTTGGGATTCCATGGCAGTATCAAAATGACTAATAAACTCAAGAAGCGTTAATTGAGCATTTGAAACTTGACCAAAGAAATGATTTTCACATTCAGATCTTGAAGTAGTACGCATAAGACCTGACATTGGCTCATCGCGATAAAAAGCAGGAATCCACATTGCTCTATTTGAATAAATGTCACACAACCAGTCGTGGTAAAAGAGATTAAAATAAAAAACAAGTTGCTCCCATCCCTTTTCAAACTCTTCTGGTGAAATAGAATCTGTCCAAACAATGTCGCAAATACGTTGTTTAAAATCATCATTGTTGCATAATGCAGGATCAACCTATAAAAAATAACAAAAACACATATTGTTATGAATTTTTGAATTTGAATAATCACGTAATAAAAATATGTTATGCAAATAAAAAGCCTTGAAAATCACGTAACATACACAAATCAAAAAATCATATCATAAAAAATAATCACGTAATAAAAATATGGTATACAAATAAAAGCCTTGAAAATTACGTAACATACAAAAATCAAAAATCATAGCAAAAATGACATACTTTATCAGCAACCTTTTTCATGATGTGCCACATGCACAATCTATGCCTACTATTTGGTAAAACTGATGCAACTGCTTGTTTTATAGCAGGATCTTGATCGGTAACTACAACAAGCGGTTCTTTACCAAAACACTTCTTGAAACAAGTTAACAGCCATGAGTAGGATTCAATTGTCTCTGAACTCAGCAATCCAGCACCTAGAGTTATATTGTTGCAGTGATTATCGATACCGGTAAATGGAACAAATACCATCTTGTATCTAAAAAAGAAAAAAATAAATTAATTAAACTGAAATAATTACGTAAAATGAATAAAATAATTACGTAATGAACTTACTTGTTAGAATTGAAAGTAGCATCGAATGAAACAACATCACCAAAAACTTTATAACTTCTTTTTGCATGCTCATCAGCCCAAAATAATCCAGTTAACTGTCGTTTAGTGTCATGACTATACTCAAAATAAAAATCAGGAAGAAAGTCCTGCTTCTTCTGCAGCATATTAACTACCATATCCGCATCATACTCACCAATATATAAGTTCAAATCCCTTTTAAAATTTTTGAAATCTGCAGCAGTAGCACCAACTTGTTCAAAACCACCATAAATTGTCCTCATTAGATTAAAAGCCTTAACGGGACCCATGTGAACTTTGGACATATTGCATAACACTTGCATTTGTTGATATGTCAAATTACGTGATGATGGAAGAAATTGCATATCTTCTGGAGAAACCAAGTAATGGTTATGCTCTTCAACAAACTTTGAAACTTTAAAATTTTGTCCATTCTCTGACGAAAAAACTATATGAGCATTACAACCTGTTCTCTGCGATGGTTTATTCCTACTTTTACCATTTCGAAGACTATCAAACACTTTACAAGATTTGAATCCTTCCTTTGAACAAACCAAATGCTTCAACTTAAGAATCTCACCATGGACATATTGACCTCCTTTGCGAACACTAAATCCAGCATTTTTTGCATATGTCACATAAAACTCATACGCATGATCAATCGATGGAAATACCATATCAACACATGGCGTCATAGAAGAGGCAACTTGTGGTTTATAAACTGTTGAAACAGCCTGAGTAGAACTACTTTCACCTCTATCATTGAAAATAAAACCTGAAAATCACGTAATAACTATTAACACACAACATAATGGCCTAATAAAGCATAAATATAATAACGTAATGAAATTACGTAACATGAATACAATAAACAAAACAAAAAAACACGTAAAATTGTGACATTGTGATATGAAACAAACAAAAACACAAAAAATAACGTAAATACTATCATTAGTACAAGAAATCAAACAAAAAAAGATGAATTTAATAACAAAACAAAGAAAAAATAACGTAATGCTTCCATAAATAGAAAAACAACGAACAATCAATAAAAAAAGCTGAATTTAATTCAAATTCTACTAAACAGAAAACGAAATCATTAAAAAGAAAGCAATCGAACAAAACATTACGTAATAGATAGCTCAAATCATACCTGCACAATCATTATTCACAGACATCTTTAATGAATGAATAAAGGAAAATCGTTTGGAGATATAATCGAAAGAGAATGAACTGATTTATGATTGAATGAACTGATTTATGATTGAATGAACTGAATTATGATCAATATTTATACTGATTTCAAAATCTAAAAACAGAGTAAATACGAATTTGAAAATCTGATCCTTTTATAAAATATATGGGTTTTAAATATCGAGTAAAATGACAATACTACCCTTCAAGAAAACGCGCGTAGAAGCCTTTGCACGCTTCGCACGTTTTTTAAACTTTTTATTTGAACCGATCCCTATATATATATATATATAGGCTAAGTATCCTATAGAAACCTTGGTGAGTTGTGGAAACCTTGAAAACCCATCCAATGAACAAGATTACTCCACGTCTACCTTTTCTATCAAAGTCACGAAGGGCAAGATTGTCCAATGCAATACCAATATCCTTCCATGCTCTGACCAACAAATCTTTTTAACACCTGACAAAAGCTCTGACGCAGACATCCCTTTTCACCTTCTTTTTGTACTATGAATCCATTCCACCTCCATCCTCAATAAATTAGATCCTTTTTAGATAGAGTCAACAACCCTTTTCATTATCCCATTTTCACTCCTTTTCTCCACAATAATGGAGATTCATTAATGGCTTCCTCATTCAAGTCTGTTTCCAATCGTTCAACACAATCTGAATTTATGGATAATGACAATGATATTGGCTCTCCTACCTACCTCGTCCCTCACAACTTGGACAATTTCTCCGAATTTAATGAGGATCCAATTTCGGTTGTTCTACATCTGACAGGTTGCACAACTCTTCAAACCTCAACATTTCTTTTTATTATTTTTTCTGTTTGTTAGCTTTTTAATGGATTTTTGTTTAATTTTTTCAGATAACCCCCTACCTACCAGATCTGTTTCTCATGTTATTGTTGAAGACGGTCCAGGTGTTGTTTTTTGTTTACCTTTTTTTACGTGCAATACCTCCTCATTTTTTACCATTTGTTTCAGTTTTTTAAGTGTTGTTTTAAACTTTCTTTTGATGTTACACTCTAGTTACAATTTTTTTACGTTATACTATGTGTATCTATAGATCTATAAAATGAATAGGTATATGTTGTATGCATTTTTCTACTATATAAAATACACTTAAAAATACTTTTAAAGTTATGAAAAATTTGCAGAACTGGACCAAAAAAACATGAAGTTTAAAACAAGATAACATTTTATCTCATTTTTTTAAAATTGCTTTTTGCAGAATACTGTTGTGAACTAATTGTATGTAAAAAATACTTTACAATATAATTTTTTTATAGAGTAACCAAATCATTTTCTAACCCAAAAATTTGCTTATCTGGGCCATCTGTTTGTATTAACTTTACAAAACTAACATTTTACACTAACATACTTTCTGTTTTAATTTTTTTCATAATTTTATAGTATCCTAAGTTTTTTCTATTAAGTGTGGTATCTTAGTATACGATATATTCCTTTTTTACAACGTTTTGTTAGATATTTTTTAGTTCATGTTTGTTTGTTTTGTTAAATGTTACATTTTCGTTATTTTTCTGATGTCCCGTTATAGTATTATTATATAAAGTCCGTTTCTTTTTCATGTTATTAACTTAGTATACGGTATATTCATTTTTTTTACAATGTTTTGTTAGATATTTTTTTAGTTCATGTTTGTTTGTTTTGTTAAATGTTACATTTTTTCGTTATTTTCTGATGACCCGTTATTTGTGTTATTATGTAATTTATTTTTTGTGACATAGAATCATTTAAATTTGTGCCTTATATTTGGGTAGAGAAAAAAGCGAAAAAAAAAGACTTGTTAATGTAATGTTTTTTTTGTTTTTGTCAAATGTTACCTTGTTAGTGTCACATAGTACATCCATTTCCTTTCAGTTTATTCCTAACTTTTTTTTTTCAAATTTGTGCCTTATGTTTTAACCAAATATCCTAATCAGAACCTGTTTGAGTGTAGCCCTTTTGGGTAATGATATTTTTTGCTAATAAAACAATTTTTATTCATGATGGCCCAACACATGTTAATTTTTTAATTTTTTTTTAACTTAAAGATGTTCGTCTCCCCTACATTTTTTAAGCATGACATGGTTCAACATACTAATCTTCTTTTTATGCCTCTTTGTGTTTTTACAGAGATTAATCAGGAGCCCTTTATGTCTACCAAACTCCGAATGAAACCCGTATGTGGACTCCAAATGTTGATTTGAAGTATACTCCAATCATTGGCCGTTCTTTTGATAACTGAGAAGATGCCTACAACCTGTATGTCCTTTATGCCCAAGAAGCTGGTTTTTCGGTTAGGAAAGGACAATCCAAGGTATGGAACGGCGTTGCCACGCATAAATATTATCGTTGTAACAAATCTGGTAAGCCTCAAAACAAGCGTACATTTGACACCTTATGCGACGATTCCCTGAAATTTCGTCAAACTACCTTTACACTCAGCGATTGCAATGCACACATTTGTGTTATGTTTTGCAAAAAAAGTGGTCGCTTTATTGTTCAGAAGTTTGTAGAGGAGCATAACCATTGTCTTGTCGATACTCATAACCGTGATCTTACAAAGTCTGGTAGGAAGCTTAGCTTTTCAGCTAAGCAGTTCATTCATCAAATGAGCCTCAACAAGATTGGACCGGTTAAAGCTCACAGCTGCTATGTTACAATGAAGGGGGGCATCATAATGTCCATGGTACACTAGCCGACTTCAAAAACTTCAGCCAAAATTGAGAATTTATATCGGTGAAAGAGATTCTCAGTTAGTTTTGGACCGGTTTCGTGCTCGTTTTGACAGCTTATCAGATTTCTTTTATGACTCTGTTGTTCAAAATTGTCAACTTATTTCTGTTTTTTTGGGCTGATGAAATCTCGAAGCTGAACTACAAGGTTTTTGGTGATGTTGTTGCATTCGATGCTACTTATCAAACCAATAAGTTAGTTTCTTTTATCATTGTTACTTTCATATTTAATATTTCTTATTAGGTTCCCATATTTATTCCACTATATTATGTTGTTTGATAACTCACTTTTACATATATAATCGTTCATAGGTACAACATGATCTTTGTTTCATTTACTAGTGTGGATTATAATAAGCAGTGTGTAACCTTTGGTGCGGGTCTTCTGTTTAATGAAACCATTTATTCTTACAAATGGTTGCTTCAATCGTTTCTCAAAGCTCATGGAAAGCAACCACTTTGGTCTTATCTGATCAAGACCCGGCCATGAGGCAAGCAATACTCCAAGTGTTTACTGAATCTCGCCACCGCCTTTGTATGTGGCATATCATGAAGAAGTTACCTGTCAAGGTAATAAGTGCGTATAATATTTTCTGTTGATACTGATATATTTTTTTTATTCAATTATTTTCTGTTTTTTGCTGCAGATTTCAGGGGATTTGTTACAGAACACAGATTTCAGGCGGTGCATACATCGCTTGGTTTGGAATGTTTATATAAAGCCATCTACCTTCGAGAGCCGTTGGCAAGAACTATTGGATAAATTTGGTTTGCACGATCATTCTTGGCTTAATGAAATGTATGAGATCAAGGATCGTTGGGTGCCTGCTTACTTTCGAGAGATCCCCATGTGTTGCTTGATGAAAACTACATCACGTTGTGAAAGCTCTAATGCCTCTTTCAAAGTTAATTCTACCAGTGCTAATACGCTTGTTCAGTTTATGATGTGTTATGTGACTAGAATTGATGCTCAGCGATACCGGCAAAGGATGGCTAATTACAAGACGTCTTCCTCAGAATTTATAAACAGCACCGGTTTAGCCATTGAAAAACACGCTTTTGAGTTGTATACTCATAGTATTTTCCTTGAAGTACTAAAAGAGATTGCTAAGGGGAAGGAATGTTCTTATGTCTCTAACACTCAAGCTGTTGATGATATCTTGGTTTTCTCAGTTACTCACCTAGATCGAATGAACGGTTACGTTAATGTGTTTGAGGTAAATTTTTTAGATTTAATAGACATCCAATTAAATGTGTTAGCTTTGATCATATTTGGTATAAGTTTTTAATTATTCTTTTTTTTTCCTACCAGGTAAAGTTCAACCCATTTGATTCATTGGCTGAATGTTCGTGTAGGGCTTTCATCCGAATTGGTTATCTTTGTCGTCATGTGTTTTGTGTTTATCGGGTAAAAAATGTTCAAAAGATTCCTGCCATGTATATTACTGCAAGGTGGGTACGTGATGCATTGCCGAAGAGGATTGTTTCCATTGAAAATCGATATGGCGTTGACAACACCCCACGAGCTGTTATGTGTAATCAAATTTTAGATTTGGTTACTGAATGTGTTGATGTCGTCCATGCTGACACGGATCTTCTCTCTAACTTGGTTGACCGCTTAAAAGATATCAAGATTAATCTTGTTGATCACAGGTCTATTGAAGCCCCTACTGTTGAATCAAATGAGGCTGTTGTTGAAGAGTTGGTGGGTCAACCGCTCGATGTGGAGATTGAATGTAACAATCCTGAAGTTGTTCGTACTAAGGGTTGTGGAAGGAATCGACGTTTGAAGTCTGTTGTTGCTGAAGCAAAGGCTGCGAAGCCCCCGAAAGCTCAGCAACTCTGCCACACTTGCATGAAATATGTTATAAATCATGATTCCCGTAACTATATGAAGATGTCAAAGGTTGTGGAGAATGATTCTGTCTGTGGCACCTCCCAAAGCCAGATCCCATCTTCAGCTACTTAGGTCTGTTTATGTTGACTATCACTGAGCCACTTATAATTTTGAAGTTCTGTGTCTTTAGGTGTATCACTTAACTAGTAACTATTAAGTCTACTCAGCCTGTTACTACTGTAACATTTTGCTACTCCAGATTGTTACTTCTGTAACATCTTGAACTTCGTGGTGGATGGTGCTTTCCTTTTTGGGCTCAGTATAGTTCATGTTGTTTTATGTAGTGGTTATCTTTATGTAGTGGTTATGTAATTGTAAAACGTACTTTCTTATTATGTGTTTTCGTTGTTGTTATTATTTTTTATCTTATTTGCCCATGAAATTCTATTAGGTATCTAAATCATGGTTTTCAACTTGATAATTTTATTCGGAAACATTTAAATTTGATAATTGTTTTTGGAAACATAAAGTTGGATAATTGTTCGCTACATTCCACACCATTCGGTTTACACACAACATATCAAACCATACAAATAATAAATATCTTCAATTCCCTTCATATCCAGTCCCCCCCCCCATATGACCTTCGAAAATACTAATGAGACAACAAGACAACATATTATGTAATTCTTCCTTTTTAGCTTGGTATTGAGGTAAGTAACTTCTCCTTCCAGCCTATTATTTGACCTTAGTAAACCGGGTATTATCTTTGTCGAGCGTTCACACATTGGCGGATCAAACCAGTTGAAGTACTGACAGCTGTTATGATTCACAGTATACAATTTTAGTTACAACATTAGCCGATAACATTGTGTTTATTCAACTATAACTTTTCAAAAAAACATTTCTATTGTACCTGTAACGGAAAGTATAGAATCGTCGCCCCGGGTTGTCGTTTGTCCAAGAAGTCTTGACAATCGCTTCTCTTCTACAATTACACAACTCCATGCAGTTAACACTATACAACCTTTTGTAGAGATGATTTTTTTTGCCAAAATTTTGTTGTGTGCGATGAAGGTAAGGAAATTAAAGAAAAATTGAAAGTGGTTCTCGAGAGAGCATATGATAAACAATGCCTTGGACACAAACCCCTTTATTTATATTATTTTTTGTTTTTGGAAGTTAGTGGGTATACTAGTACTAGTTAGGTGATAAGTAACTTTAATACGGTACACATCACACGTGATTCTTTTTTTGCACCAAAGTAGTAGATATAAATTCAAAGTCTGTTGATTGTACTAGTTTGTAATTGTGTAGTCAAATCAAAAGTTTCTACATCACAATATTATATATTTTAGGTCCAATTTGTTTTTAATAGAAAAACCAAAGCTGGTATACAACTCTTAATGTTACATACGTCAAACATTTTTTTTTTAAAATTTTTGTTTTTTTTTTCATTTTAATTCAACTATTTTTAGACCTTTTTGTTTGTTGTTATTTTGAACAACATGGCATATAAATATTCATACACGTAATAGGAAATGCCAAAAACAAAAATAAGGTTAGTTGATATAAAAACAATACTTTGATAACGCTACTTGTTAAAATTACTCTAATCTTAATAAACAACACTTCATATTGGAAAATACAAACACTAGAAAATACAAATAAGGTGAGAATAAGAATATTGGAACACATTTTTGATTTTGCCAAATATTTCTTATAATTATATTTCTTATAATTCAGTTAGGCCCACGAGTTAGAAAATACGAATCCCAATCAATCTCACTAAACCATTGATCATCTGAATCCCAATCAAACTCACTAGTTGGTGGATAAATAGGTGGACTTGTGTTGGTTTCACCACTTCCCGGTTGCGGATAACACTTTGGAACGTGTATGTTAGTTGGACCACTTGCGAAATAATAATCCCAATCAATAGTTTTATACCATTCATCATCGTCTTCATATTCATCGACTACCATATCATGGGTTTCCAAGGCTCTAGGAACATTTCCTTCTTCCCTTTTAGGAATTCTTGGAACGCGTATGTAACTTAGACCACCGTTGAATGTCCTTTCATAACTTGAAAAACAAGAACCCCGATGAATATCTTTAAACGATTCATCATCGGCTTCAATTTTTCCACCAAGAGGGATGGGCGTTTTCCGCTCTTCACCAAATACCTCATTTTTAGTTTCAAATATTCTTGGAACATTTCGTTCCTCCCCTTTTGGAATTTTTAAGCCTTGCTCCTCTTTTTTAACAACCTTAAATTAACAGAAAAAATTTTGTATTTATCAATAGAAATATTTGTCTTTATTTTTTAATATGGTAACACACACTAACCTTCATGGTGGTATATGCATTTTTAGAAGCGGACATCCGCATAGATGATGTAGATGCAGTTGTTGAGGTACTTGTAGATGTTGTTGCTAATTTCCTTAGCCTTTTCCCAACCTTCACATATTTCACCTGGTTCGGTTTTCCTCCATGTTTCCTTGTTTTACCTTATGCTTTCCATTTCTTTGCCAAGTTGAAATTTTTTTTGGTTTGAGTTTTTTTCTCTATACTAGAATATATAGATTTTTGATACTTATGAGTTATCAGTATAATAAATCTCTACACTTAAATAAGACTTGGGGCCCTTAGACTTGGGTTGGCATCATTTATATCAAACCTTTAGGTAGGTAAGGTAAATAAATGTGCTTAGATGTTACATTTTAGAAGTTTTTTTTCCAATGTTTCTTTTTAATGTTAACAGTAACATTTTAACATTTGTTTTTGTCTTTTTTTCTTTTTCCATCATGTCTTATTCTCCTAGGGTTTCAGAAGATGGAGTCTAGATTTTATCCAGAGGAAATTATAATCTATTAACTAGTTTCTTTTATCCTTCACATGGCTTTCACATACAATATAATATTAAAACTTTTTTACATCAAGCGTGATGGGTTGATGTTACATAAAGTTTTTTTGTATTATATTTTTTACATGCCTCATTACACAATGTTTGACAATTATGGTGATCGTCATTTAATAGAAGGGGCATGTACTTTTTGTAAGAGAGCATAAATAGTGTTACACAGTGGTGTTACATCTTTTAGAGTGCTATAAATTGAAGGAAACCCATTTTTTTTTTGCTTCAAACCAACATAAATTAGTTATATGGTATATCTAACATTTTCGCCCTTTTAACGATGATATTATCTTACGATCCGATGATCTTCCTTCAGAAACTGTGGTCAAAGATAAAAGATAAATTGTTTATTGTGAACCGTAATATCCTTTTTTTTCTAAGGAATGTTAATATCTTACTAAATAAATAAATATTGTCTATACCTTTTTTCATGTTATTTTTCCTGATATTATCTTACAATCAGAAGATCTTCCATCACAACCTGTGTTCAAAGACAAAACATTACTATCTTTTGTAAACCGTAAGATCTTTTTATAAGAAATGCTACACACCGAGATAGATACACAATACTATATACCTTTTTTCTTTTCCGTTTTTCCTGTTATTATCTTACAATCTGTCGACCTTCTTTCACAACCTGTTTTCAAAGATAAATGTCAATATTTTTTTTGTGTGAAAAGTAATTAATTTTTTTTTAAAATTTTTATTCTTAATCTATATAAAGAATGGTTTACCCTTTTTCTTATAGTTTCTGCCTGACATGATCTTATTGTCCGTCTTCGCATTTTCCTCTTCTGAGGTGTCATCTTCATAGCCTGGGTTAATTATCTTATAATAATAAGTGCCCAATTATATATAAACATTTTTTTTAATGTTGAGATAGTGGGTTTTGAACATCTTAAAGGAACTTACCTATTAACTTCCGTCTTTTGCGCGAATCTTTGTTGCTTCCTCCTGTTCCTCAACTACTATGGCAGTTTCCAGTGTGTTTGCATATGTTTTTAACTTATTTCTTGCTATCCGAGGGCTTTTTCTAACTAAATCATATTATTTTACGGTTTGTCATTAATATTCCAAATGATATTTGTGTTTTTTGTCATACCTATTATGTTATATGTTCTTAATATAGTTAAGCAGGCATACCTCTTCTCATTCTTCCCAATTCATTCACGCTCCTGTAATTTTTGGGAAAAGAAGTACAGTTTTATCAATTGGTGTATCAGTCTTCTTAGAAATTATACTAACAATAAACTTTTTTTTATCAATTTACGTGTATCAGTCTTCTTAGAAATTATACTAACAATAAACTTTTTTTTATCAATTTACTTTTTCAAGTTGTTACACGATTATTTTCTACTAATATCAAACAATTAAGCAGTCTCATCATTTTTTCGTTGATACACCACTATATTTTTTACATGTTTTAGAAAAGAATTAAAATGTAACCACGTTACATTAAAACCCAACCCCTACATAAATAAATTCAATCTATGTTTTACTAAGCCGTGAGTTCATTTATACCAATAGAAGAATTAAATTGTACTAACTACATGATTAACTACATGTTTATATCAATTTTTTATAACATTTTTTGTTTTGTTAAAAGTGTAGCTTACACTTTAATCATAACCAAAACCCCCTGTTTTAACAAAAAAAAATTCAAATTTTGTTACTTGTTTGACAACCCCCTTAAAAAATTTGTAACACCTTACATCAAAACAATAACCCTCAAAAAAATACAGTAACCACCTTCCAACATATATTTGTTACTTTGTTTGACAACCTCCTTAAAAAATTTGTAACGACCTTGCATTCAAACAATAACCCTCAAAAAAATACAAAGTTGTTCTCTATTTTAAATGTGTTATCTACCTATATATGCAAAAAAACATTTACACGAAATGTGCAATTCTAGATAGCACTCCTTCATCAAAATTATTCCCAAAAAAGCTTTTAGCCGTATAATATCAATAAAACAATTAAACTGTAGAGTTTTATATCATTTTTTCTGTAACATTTTTTGTTTTGTTAAAAGGGTAGGTTACACTTTAAACATAACCAAAAGCCCCTGTTTTAGCCAAATTTTTGTTTTTTTATTTGTCTTTCCACTACGTTTTTACGTGTTTTACAAGATGAAAAAAAATAAATAAATAAAAAATTGTAACCACCTTACATCAAAACCATATACCTCAAAAATTGCAACGATATTCTTTTTTTTAAATGTGTTATCTACATATCTGTGCAATTCTTCATAAAAATGATTCAAAAATTAGGGGTTTTAGCATATAATACTTGTGATACCTTTTATCCTTTTGATCGCCGCCTTTTGATGAAGTTGAAGCCTTCAACCTTTTCTTCATCCTAAACCCTAGTTACACAACAAACTCTGAGATCGGTTAATCAACAATTATAAGATGTTAGTAATCAAAATAAGTTGAACTAAATATACGAAACGAGTACTTAATAACTCACTTTCATACAGAATCTGATGGCAGTTGAATGAGACCAAAATTTTTGCTTTGAGTAAAATGAAAGGAAGTTTTTTTGTGTTTAAGAGAATTTTAATGAGAGAGAAGAAGATGTTTGTTCTTCTTAAGTTATGATAATAATAAACAAACAACAAAATCTTTAATGAGAGAGAAGGAGATTTGGAAAGTCTTTTTTTGTCAGAAGAATAGTCTTTTTCTTCTGAAAGTCTGCATGTAACACGTATTGGAAAATGTGGTTATATGTTGTGTTTTGACTATTCTACCCTTCGTTATCTCATACAACAAAAAGGACACTTGGTATATTAATATTAAAACGTGGGATTCATATCAGCCTTTGATCAATGAAGATCAATGGTGTGTATTCGGTTTTCAGAGTTTTCACAACTCAGGAGAGTTTTTATTCTAACCCAACCCTATATATATATAACTCGGTTAGTATTTTTTTATATATATTTAACCGTATATATTTCTAATCGTATAATATTTTTTTGTAGCGAACTATCAAGACAAGCCGCTCTTTTGGATAAGAATTCGAGAGCTGTTTTTTGCCGCCATGGGTAGAGGGGAGTATCGAGAGAACGACTCGATATCGGGAAAGTGGACGGATATAAATACTAAATGTCATTCGTTTGCGGAGGTTTACCAACGCTGCAAGGATAACAGGGGCTGTGGGGAAGGTGATGATGGTTTGTTGGCAAGAGCGTTGGACGAGATGAGAAAAAACCCGTGGCCCGTTTCCGTATTTGAGGATTTGGGACATGTTGAGAAAAAGTCCTAAGTGGGCTAATGTACCGCCTATGGGGTCCGGTAATAGGCGCAAAATCAGGAGAGGAGGAGGAGGATCATCAAAAAGAAGGAAAACCTCCTCGTCGCGAGATCCGGATACACCGTCATCCGATGCTCGCTTTGTGAGTTTAGATGATCCTATTCACTCGGAGGATGAGGAGGAGGATGTAACACCCCAACCGATGGCGGAAACATCGAGGTGTCACGTAAGAATGAGTATACAGTAGCACATGGTATTCAAGTTTTAATTGAAATTTATTTAAAGTGCAAATATCCAAAATTGAAAATACATAATGAGTTTTGAATGAAATTCTAATACATCAAAAAGCCAAACAAAGCATAAACTTCAAATTTCTCCTCATGCTAACTCTCTAGACTTCAAGCATCATTATTACCTGTTGAGTTGTAAAAATGGGGGGGGGGGGGTCAACTAGAAGTTGGTGAGAATACATAAGCCATGTCAAACAATTAAGTTTAAGAATAAAAGTTTAGCAATTCAAATGTCTATTGTATGTTTAAGTCTACATGAATAAACATGAAGTGTTGTATGCACATAATCAAACCTCCGACTAGTTTAGGTCCATCCCGTCATCCACGGTTCACCTTAATATCATGTTGGAACGATAACAATCACCCGCGCTCCCCATAAAAGATGGTCAACGAATCTAGGTGGGATTGTCAATCCAATAGATCTATTATTGAGTATCGCCGGCTTGGCCATAGATAATGATTATGTATGTTGAAGCGTAAGTCTAACTGTTGTTGTTGTCTAAATCATGAGGCATTAAAGTTTACAACTAGACATGTATGTAGAATTACTTAAGTATAATGTTGCAAGTATAAAGAATTGCATAAACATGGTTATGTAAACTCACATTGGCTAAGGTGAATTATCCTCTAAGTGTTGTGAATGTATGCGAGGCGAATCCCAAAGACTCAACAACGTAGCTAGTCCAAATTGAAGAAATAAAGAAAAAACGAAAAAGAAAGAATATCAAGCTTCCAATTCGCCAATTACAAGAGCTTATAATCAAAGCTTCAATTGTAGAAGTAATAGACTATAGAAGAAAGGTATGAGGGAAAGTTTAATCGGATTGAAACAATCGATTTTGAGGTGCAAAGTATAATGGGTCATAGGTGGGTTTTTATACTAGTTTTGGATTCAGTTAACCATTAAAAAACCATAAAGTAAGGTTTTATTATGAATTGACTATTTGACTAGGATTTGACTGTTTGACTAAGACTTTGACTCCAAGAATTATGTTGTCAAGACTTTGACTCTTGACTCAAGGCTTTGATATATATATATATATATATAGGATTTGGATCATTTGAGAACCACCATTTAGGGAGAGAACCAAGGAACCAGTGTGAACAGATGGCATTTTTGTAAATATGAAGGGTGTCTACAAAAACCCCTCCATCAAAAAATAATAAATAATAATAAAAATAATAAATAACGTAAATAAATAAAAAAATAAAAAAAAGTAAAAATACCAAAATGATTATTTTGCATTAATAAATCGAAAAAAATTTAAAAAAATTAAAAAAAAATGGTTGTTATGACGTCATACCACGTCATCCCTAATGCACATGTGCATTTCGCTGTTATATATACAGAAATACACCGTATGCACATGTGCATTTCACTATTAAATCACACTTTTGAATGAATTGTCAATTACCATACTTAAATGATTATTAAATGGACGCGATACAGATATATAAGGGGTCACAAATTCTATTTAATGATCATTAAATGGACGCAAAGTGAGATATAAAATACACTCGAACTCGTCAAGTGTTTAGTCATGCATATTATAGCATAAATTGAAAATATAACACGTGTATTACAACAAACATGAATAAACTTAAAACACCTCTATATAAGACCTATAAAATAAGAAACGTGTACTGCATGCACATGTGCATTTCACTAATATTGTTAGATTTTTTTAGTGGTTTAACTTTCGGGCATACATATATACATGCATCATCCTTCAAATAACAAAGTTTTTATACCAATTTGTTTTTATCATACAACCACATGTAGTTTCTACCAAATATATTAACTCAATAAAACAAACAATAACAAAAAATAAAATAAAAATATCCATAATACAAACCAGCTATGTTAACTACTTACATACAAACTTCTAATTATCTCATACCCTCACGCTTACCAACATAACAAAATGTCAAACCAAACATACATTACACAAAATGTTACACCAAACTTCTTTGTTTGTTTAACAATTTCCTCATCCCCAACCAAAGTTGATTTGGTGTAACTCGTGTTCGTTTCGTACGCCAAATTGTTTATTTCATAAGCTTCTTTTGAGTTGACTTCATTACCACCGTTTTAACACTCTTTGATGTTTTTTTTCTTGTAATTGCATCTGCACACAAACATTTGTCAAAAACACATTATATCATGTTCATCCATAATTATGCATATGTGCATGCTCAACTATATATATTAAATATTATGCAAAACAACATACCATCATTATTCACCGTCACATTATGTTTCCGCTTATTTGACCTCGTTTGAACCTTTCTTCTTAAATCTATATCTGCATATAGGATAATTTGTGTGTTTAAACAATCAACATTTAATATTTCATAAGAAAAACTACACATGCATATGGGCATTTCTATATAAATGTACTAAATAAATAATAATAACTTGATTCAACTTCCTGATAAACATCCGTGACATTATCAGCTTCCGCTTCTGGAATATCAAATGGAGCTCGATTGTAAAATAAATAAAGAACATAACTAATACAGGGAACAATGGAATACCAAGTACATTCAGACTAAATAAATAATGCCAACCTGATTCAACTTTCTGATCAACAATCGCATCATTATCTTCACTTGCATCCGGTAACCTTTTTGTTCCTTTATCCCTCGGTTGTAATACAAATGTTACTTACTTTGATGTTTTCCCCATCTCTTAGCTATAATCAATAAAAACGCATAAGAAAACCGATATTTCAACCTGATTGCACATGTGCAACAACATTACTTTGTTAATTACAACAAAACAAATGCACACATACTGTGACACCCGGCAAATTCTGGTTAACAACGTTGTCTAGATGAAAGTCTACCTTAGCGAGTCACGCGTATATTGCACTTATCTGGGTTAGTTAAGTCGGGTTATGGTTCGGGAACTATCGGTTTAGTCTAGAAGATCATTGGATGTTGGTCTAGAGGTTCATTAGATGTCAGTCCTTAACCAAGTGTACAAATGGTGACGATTTGTAGGATCGTCAGGTCATACGGAACATACAAGTCTCGAGTCCCGGGAATTGGTGAACGAGTGTGAATATGTGTATTTACAAGTGTTATGTGTTTACAATCATTATGTGACTTGTCGGTATGTGAATATGTGTTAACATATGTTAAAACGGGGTTTAACGCGCAAAACACACGGAACCAGCCCCTATAGGCGATTAGGGAAGCCCAATCGCCTATAGGAGGGGCGAGTGGGCAGTCTTATAGGCGAGTAGGGGCCAAATGCATGAAGTTTCATGCGATTAGGCCCCAAATGCATGAAGTTACATGCGATTAGGACCACTAATCGCGTGTAAATGCTGCACAATCGCTAGTTACGGGCTGGACGACTAAAAACGACTATAAATACCATACTTGACCTCCTAAACTTCATAATACAAACCCTAGTCGTCCCATAACCCGCCTGATGACCTGTCGTTACGGGTCATACAAAACCTAATTAACCTAGGTAGATAGGGTAAATAGGGTATCAATCCAAGGAGCGTGTGGTTAGTGAATATTGCTTAGTTGATTAAACGGTATTATTTATGAAGATGCTAGAAAAATTATGAAGTTTGTGTTTGGTTCATTTAAGAAGTTGATTTGAAAGGTTTTGTTTATTATACTGAAAACTTGAATTAAAACTATAAAAGTAAAAAGTAGTAATGGTTGTAAACAATTTAATTAAAAAGATCACACTAGGGTTTCAACAAATGATTACTAGGGATTTCACAAATGGGTAAACAATGGTAGTGTGATTGGTGTTAACGGAGTGATTGCTCAATAGGCTTAGGTGTCAAGTTTTATCAATATCGAAGATAGAATAAACTACACTTCATTACCTAGAACATACAATCCTATGTTTGTGTTAAAGCAAGGAACCATGTTCATAACATTAGAAATTGGCACAAGATCAATTAACTAAAATGAGTTCAACATAAGGTTAATCACAATTCAACACAGTTAATTCAAACACGCAAAAACATAATTAAAAGTTTAAAGAAATATACCCAATTTGCTAACCCTAGATCTTCAAAAGTTTACATCCCCAGTGTGATACAAGAGGATTAGCCACTCATGGCCATGAAGCTTGCTCCTTCAAGTTGAATCTTGAACCCTTGTGTCCTCTTCCTTTTTTCCTCTTGTGCGTCCTCCTCTGCTTCAAAAAATATTGTTCCTCTTTAATAAAAAAAATGCGATCTTCTCTGTTAATATGTGCCTCTCCTTGTTTTTATGAAAAAAAATGCGATTCCCTTCTAAAGAATTGGAGCAGTCCAAAATAAATGATAATAATCTCCTCTGCGACTCAATTCCTTTTTTCTTGATAAAACCAATATGCGCCGCCTCTCTCTGCACAAAGATATTGTGCTGTCCAAGAAATCCCCAAAAAAAAATAAAACCCAATTTTGACTTTTTCTTTTACTTTGGTCACGTGACACTTTGTCACATTTCAATTCTTTTATTTTTTAATTATTATTATTATTATTATTATTATTATTAATATTATTATTATATAATATAATATTATAAATGGTATTATGACCCCGTGCTCTCGACTCGGGTGTTCGGGTCTCGAATATAATTTGTACTGTTTTAGCCCCGCT
Source organism: Ambrosia trifida (assembly GCA_028751855.1). Lineage (NCBI taxonomy): Eukaryota > Viridiplantae > Streptophyta > Magnoliopsida > Asterales > Asteraceae > Ambrosia > Ambrosia trifida. The sequence continues at coordinate 146,779,955 of CM054124.1, read as the reverse complement.
CCATGCAATCACCTACCAAAAATATAAAATAAATAAATTAATAGTAAAAACAACCAAAAAGTAATAAAATATATACAATATTAAAATAATAGAGTACAAGCCTAAAACTAATAAACATACTATCTAAACGACTCAAAAATATACAAAACTGGCAAATAAACATGGTGCGTGCAACCGCGCATCACACCCCCACACTTATCTTTTTTCGTCTCGAAAAAATTATATACACTCTGCTCAAGACATTATCACAGACTAGCACCACAGTTGCCCCATCATACCTTAGCTAAGGTCCAAAGTCATACCCCATTTACAGATCAGCATTAGATGTGTTAATTCAGCAAGTCAGATTGATTTCCATTTAAAAACAGAATTTACCCGACTAAATCTAACATGCTTCTGGTTTTTATTTTCATGCAACACATCCCTCACAATTTTTCACTCCACTCGGTTTAATATCTGGACTAGCATGTAATGCGCTAGTATTAATCACTCAAAAACCAAGTATGCAACTCTGTTATCATAGGCTTGTATGACAATCACACCTCAACTGTAGGCAATGCACATATCTAAAGGACTTACGGGTTTTGGGCTTAAAGTAAAGGTAGGAAACATTTGGCTAACAAGTGGCTAAAACGAAGACACGTACCGACCCATGACAATCTTTTATTCATACTAAACACAATAACTAAAACTGCGGGTTATTTTCAACCCGTATTACATAATACTCACAATTTTTTTCTTTTTTTTTTTCCTTTTTTTTTTTTTTGCTTTGTTTTTTTTTTTTTTTTTTTTTTTTTTTTCAATCACCTACTTTGGTATATCGACCTCATGAATTGACTGATTTTTTTTCTTCAGCGTATAAATACTAAACATCATAATAACTACACTTAGATTGTCAAGTAACACTGGTGATACAAAAGGCCGGTTTAAAAAACTGATTTGGGTTTAACAAACGAATAGGTAAAGGCTCAACATGGCTACTAAGGGTAATATTGTTGGTAAACAAGTTAATCACGTAGACAAATACACGGGTATCAAACGAAAAGGGTAATCCTAAATTGCCTTTATCATCTATGTGCATATCTAGTCTACAACCTCGACATGTATCAAATCACACAAGTTCTGAAACAGAGAAAGATCTGGCCTACTCTCACAAATGAAAATATATAATTCAATCTATCAACTAGTAGGCTCAAGATCTCACAAAAGTGGGGAAATGGGTTACCGATGTGTGCATGCATTTATTACCAATAGCTTGTTAAATCTAGTCAGACAATTCTAAACTTTTTTTCTTAAAAACACCTGCTGAAAACGGTTCATACTACTTTTCCACAAATTGGACCATGACTAAAGATCTACTGCCAAAACAATCAAGAAACAACTGGTAGGTACCGAAAAAAACTGCTTTTATGTCTAATGAGAATGCTTTTTTTTTTTTTTAGGAACAATTTTCAAGACATTTTTATTTTATTTTTTTTTTGAATTTTTTTTTTTAAGACACAAAAATAAATAGAAACGAAATTTCCCCACCCCCACACTTGAACGACACATTGTCCTCAATGTGAGCTAGGAATAAAATAAAGCAGAAATAAAAATAAAATACAACAGTAAAAGGAACAGACTCCCCTGGATATAGGCAGTGCGCGTATGAGTCTCTGGAATTCCTCCCAATCGAACCGTATAGCATTTCATTCGCGGCCGATAGACAAACCTGAAACTAAGACTCAAAAGAAAAATAAAAACGTAAAATCCTGGGATGCCTGATACACCGATGGTGTACATATTTACCCTGCCTGAATGGAGATTGAGTACAGGCAAGTTATCTGATTGCAAGTTAAACTCAAAGCATTCCCAGAAATCAAAATAGACTCAAAATACTAACTAAAAATAAAAGAAAAATAAAACAAAATAAATAAATATACAAACTATACAAGAATCATACCTTTTTTTTCTTTTTTTCTTTTTGAAGTTAAGGTTTAAATTAATAAAAAAAAATCAACTAATATTTTTACCTATATAAAAATTGTACACTTTTACAACTACGCTTCCCACCCCCCGAAAAAAATTAGTATTGTCCCCAATACTACAATTAGAATACGTACCTGGGATGGGAGCTAACACCTGCATTTTTAATTGATTTCATAGGTTGGTAAGTCCTCTAAGAAGCTTACCAACTCGACAATGTTACCGTGCTCCGTGAGCTGTTCCACGTAAGGCTTTAGACGATGCCCATTCACGGTTTGCTTCGACCCATCTTTTGGGTCCTCAATGTCCACCTCGCCAAGCTTTCCAACCCGTGTTATTATGTACGGGCCATTCCACTTACTCTTGAGCTTCCCAGGGAAGAGCTTCAACTTGGAGTTATAGAGCCAAACTTTTTGACCCACTTCGAATTCCTTCTTACGAATCTTCGCGTCATGAGCTCTTTTCATTTGATCCTTGTATTTTGACGCAATCTCGTAAGCTTCATCCCTTAACTCTTCCAACTCGCACAATTTGAGTTTCCTCTCTCGACCTGCATCATCATAACTCAAATTAACCTTTTTAATAGCCCAATATGCCCGGTGAACTAATTCAACCGGGAGATGACAATCTCTACCATATACTAATCGATAAGGAGTTGTTCCAATAGGTGTTTTGTAGGCTGTGCGGTAGGCCCATAAAGCATCATCTAGCTTTGTTGACCAATCCTTTCGGTCTGCACGAACCGTCTTTTGTAAAATTTCTTTAATTTGCCTATTGGAAACCTCGACTTGTCCACTAGTTTGTGGATGATATGGGGTGGCAATCCTATGATCAACACCATATCGCTTAAGCAATTTTCCAAATTTCCGGTTTTTGAAATGAGATCCCCCATCACTTATAATTGTGCGAGGTAACCCGAACCTTGAAAAAATATGTGTTTGAATGAAATTGCAAACAACGATATGGTCATTGGTTTTGGTGGCAATAGCTTCAACCCATTTAGAGACATAATCTACTGCCACCAAAATGTATAGATTACCAAAAGAATTGGGAAATGGTCCCATGAAATCAATTCCCCATACATCAAACACATCAACAACCATAATGGGTTGCATTGGCATTTCGTCACGTCTTGAGATGCTTCCTAATTGTTGGCAATGTAGGCAATTTCTAGCATACTCAAACGAATCCTTAAAGATTGTTGGCCAATACAACCCACTAGACAAAACCTTGTGACCCGTTTTTTGGCCACTGAAATGTCCTCCACATGCATAAGAGTGCACGTGCTTCAACACACTCATGATCTCCTCATCCGGGATGCATCTTCGAATGATTTGATCCGCTCCCACTCTAAACAGGTCAGGATCATCCCAAATGTAATGTTTCACTTGGGACAAAAAGTGGAGCCTCTTCTTCCTTACCCAATGTTCCGGCATTGTACCTGTCACCAGAAAATTAACAATATTAGCAAACCAAGGTAATGTCGAAACAGCTAACAAGTGCTCATCTGGGAATGACTCATTAATTTCATTCGTTGAGTCTTCCTCCTCAATCATCAGTCTAGACAAATGGTCTGCAACCACGTTCTCCGTGCCTTTCTTGTCACGGATCTCCAAATCAAACTCTTGCAATAAGAGTATCCATCTTATTAACCGGGGCTTAGCATCCTTCTTATCCATTAAGTACCTGACAGCACTATGATCAGTATAAATAATAATTTTGCTACCCCACACATAAGACCGAAATTTGTCTAGAGCATATACCACCGCTAGTAGCTCTTTTTCGGTAGTAGTATAATTTAATTGTGCTTCCGAAAGAGTCTTACTTGCGTAGTATATAGCAACGGGTTTCTTATCTACCCGTTGACCCAACACGGCCCCAACCGCGTACCCACTTGCATCACACATAATTTCAAAAGGTAAAGACCAATTAGGTGATTGCAAAATTGGGGCCTCAATCAATTTCTTTTTCAAAATATCAAAGGCTTCAATACATTTTTCATCAAAATTAAATGGAGCATCTTTCAATAACAAATTACATAAAGGTTTTGTTATGTCGCTAAAACCCTTAATAAACCTCCTATAAAAACCCGCATGCCCCAAAAATGATCTAATGCCCTTAATATTGGTGGGATAAGGTAAAGTTGAAATAACTTGTATTTTAGCATGATCAACCTCAATCCCACGACTAGAAACCACATGGCCCAACACTATCCCCTCTTGGACCATAAAATGACTTTTCTCCCAACTCAAAACCAAATTTGTCTCAACACATCTTTGTAAAACCTTTTCCAATTGATTTAAGCAAGAATTAAATGATGACCCAAAAATAGAAAAATCATCCATAAAGATTTCCAAAGACTCCCCCACCATATCCGAAAAGATACTCATCATACACCTTTGAAAGGTGGCGGGGGCATTACAAAGACCAAATGGCATTCGCCTAAATGCGAATGTGCCATATGGACAAGTAAATGTAGTCTTTTGTTGATCCTCAGGATGAATAGCAATTTGATTGTATCCCGAATACCCATCCAGAAAACAATAAAATTTTTGTCCGGCCAATTTCTCAACAATTTGGTCAATAAAAGGTAAAGGAAAATGGTCTTTGGAAGTTGCAGCATTTAACTTCCTATAATCAATACAAATGCGCCACCCGGTTACCGGCCGGGTGGCTACCTCCTCACCTGAGTCGTTTTTCACGACTTGAATACCTGCCTTCTTTGGAACGGTTTGAGTTGGACTAACCCACTGGCTATCTGAAATTGGGTAAACGATACCCGCGTCTAACCACTTAAGCACTTCTTTCTTCACAACCTCCCGCATGTTTGGATTTAACCTCCTTTGAGCATCTCTTGCAGGAATCACTTTCTCATCTGTAATGATTTTGTGCATCACAATTGACGGACTAATGCCTTTCAAATCCGCCACAGTCCACCCAATAGCAGCTCTATGGGTCACCGGTACTGTCATCAATTTCTCTTCTTGCTCCTTGGTTAAGTTTGATGCAATAATCACCGGGAGCGTGTTGCCTTCACCAACATAAGCATATTTTAAATGCTTAGGCAACTCCTTCAGTTCCACTTGTGGTGGCTCAACTAAAGATGGCTTCAATTTTGTATCAATGTGATCTGGAAGACTCTCCACTTGATGAGTCCATGGTGGTCTTCCTTCCTGTACCGCCATCGCTTCTTGAGTCTTTTCCTCCTCTTCCATGCTCTTCAATATCTCCACCTGTAACCTGTTAAACATAAAACACTCCTCTATTGTGCTTTCCTCGTCTACAACGGTGTCGTATAGAGGTATGCACTCGTCAACAATGTCCGCCATATAGCATTCATCATTGACTAGAGGGTTAGTCCCATTTGAAAAAACATTTAACCGAAACCTACGGTTACCAAAGGTCATGTCAAGCGTGCCCGTTTTGCAGTTAATTTGAGCATTGGCTGTGGCCAAAAATGGTCGACCTAGTATAACTGTTGGTTGTTTGGTTAGGTCCATGGAAACATAATCAAGTACTAAAAAGTCCACCGGATAATAAAAATCTTCAACTTTTACTATCACATCAGTAACCATCCCACGGGGTAGTTTAGGAGTCAAGTCAGCTAACACCACGGTAGTGTTAGACTTCTGAAGTGGACCAAATTCGTACTGGTCATAAAGACTACCCGGTAAGATACTTACACTAGCTCTAAGGTCCAAGAGTGCCCGTGTCATTTTAAATTCTCCAACTTGAATGGATATGATGGGCGCCCCCGGATCTTGCAACTTTGGTGGGAGTGAACCCGAAAGAATAGAACTCACATTTTCGGTTAAATCAATTTTCTTTGGAATTTTGTGAATTCTCTTTTGGGTACACAAGTCTTTCAAATACTTTGCATAAGAAGGAACTTGTTTGATTGCATCTAAAAGTGGTAAATTAATTTTTACTTGTTTAAAAATTTCCCATAACTCTTCCTGTTGTGGGCCTCTTCTTTTAACCACTTTTTTAGATGGCTCCAACAATGCATCGGGATAAGGGATGGTATTACCCTCCATACCCTTTTCCTTAGCGTTGGGAACTTGTTCATTTTCAACGGGTTTTGGTTTATCAAAAAACTTTTTACTTTTATTTTTACCCGTTTCCTCCTCACTTTCACTTTCATCACTCACATCTTCCACCACCCCTTCGACAAATTGGGGTGGTGGTGGCTCACTTTTATCATCAATTTTATTATTAACAATTTTACCACTACGAAGAACAGTTACCTTATTAATTGGAGCATTGTGATTGTTCTTCGAGCTCGAACCTTGATGTTGCGGGTTGATAGTGGTATCGCTAGGAAGCTTCCCCGTGCTTCCTCTCAATTGAGCCATTTCTTCCGCTAGTTGACCCACTTGTTTAGCTAAGGCCTCGTGAGACTTATCTCTCACCTCATTCACCTTCTTCATTTCCTTGATATCATTGTTGGAGTCCTTCATCATATTCATTAGTGCATCCAACTTTGAACTCAAGGACTCATCACCTCCACCTTGATTGCTTGACGAACCACCTTGATTAAAACCTCTTTGATAATTACCACCTTGATTATAGTTTCTTTGATAACCACCACCTTGATTATAGTTACCTTGGCGGTTCTGATATGATCCACCTTGGTTACCCCCTTGAGTGTTTGATTGAAAATTCGGATTCATCTGATTTGAAGCATTACCATACCTGAAATTAGGATGGTTCCTTAAACCTGGATGATAAGTGTTGGAGTTCATGTCATATTTCTTTTCCCCTCCATACACTTGATTTACATCAGCAGTTTCTTGAACCGAATTTTCCGGGCACTCATCAGTTTTATGACCCATTTCGTTACATACTCCACACACCGCATATGGCCCCGATGATACTTCCCTTTTCTTCATACGAGCCAATTCTCTTTCCAAAGTAGCAATTCGGTCTTTTGCATTGGTATCCACATCTGAAAGAGACTTTGAAATGGGGTGTTTGGTTCTTCTGTCTGCGGATTCTTCAGCTTTGGAGTTCTTACTCATTCTCTCCAAAAAATCCCAATCTTCTTGCTCCGGGTTAGATAATAAAGTCCCATTGCTAGTGGACTTTAGGTATTTCCTTTCCTCTTTGCTCAACCCGTTCACAAAACTATTAACCAATTCCCATAATTCGATGTTGTGATGTGGGCATTTCCGAATCAATTCTTTAAAACGAGTGAAGGCTTCATGAAGTGGTTCCCCTTGTAATTGTTGAAAGGAACGAATCTCTAATCGAGCCCCATCCGTCTTGAAACTAGGGTAATACTCATCCAAGAATACCTGTTGCATATCTCCCCAAGTATAGATGCTGTGTGCAGGCAAAGTGAGAAACCAAGTCTTTGCCTTATCCTTGAGGGAGAACCGAAACAACCTTAACTGAACTTCATCTAAGGAGAAATTGTGACCTCCCATAGTACCGCACATTGCTTTGAATTCAGAAAGATGATCGTATGGGTCTTCAGTAGCCATCCCATGAAAATGAGGAAGAATGTTGATATAGTTTGGTTTGCAGTCAAAAGTTCTTCTTCCTGGAGGTGGTGGTACAATGGGTGATTCATTCTCGGAGGCAAGTGGTCTAAACCGACTATTAACCCCTTGCATTGGAACATGAGGCCTTCTTCGCGGTGCATCAACCTCTTCTTCTCTCTGTTGCCTTCTCATAGGGGGTCTTCTATTTGCTTGACCAACATAATGTGCATCCCGATAATAATTACCCTGATGATTTCGGTGCCCTCTTGGGTTTTTCCTCGGTCGATTGACAAAGTCATGATTATAGTACCCTGCATTTCCCACATTCTGGTGTGCACCCACATTGGAGTGATGATCACTTTGATAGTCTTCTTCATCTTCATGCCTACCATTACCATTGCCATATCCCCAACCATCTTCTTCTTCAGTAAACTCCCTTTCCGACTGTTCATCTTCCCCCGAATGATATGTGTGAACGCTGACTCGCTCTGATGACTGATAACTTGGAACACTAAATGGTTCATCATCGTTGATATTTCCTCTCAGTTCTTCAATATTATCCTCAAGGTCATCATATCTTGCTTCATTAAATCTGTTCACAGGGTCGAATGTGGGATTGCCACGGTTTGATACAGAGGGGCCTTGATTGACATTTCGGGTGTTGGGAATTTGATTATAGTTTGATTGAGGAGGTGGGTGGTGTTGTGGGTGTTGGGTTCGGTTTGGATGTGGTGGAGTGGGTGGTATACGGTTTTCACCCGAACGGCGGTTTTGATTTGAAGTGGCCATTTGGACGGTTCCAAAAGACAAGGTTTGGTGTGTAAGTGGTGATTGAGGGTTAGAAGGAATCGGCTCCTCTAACCGGTGTTGTCGGTTTCTTCTTGCTACTCTTTCGATTTCTGGTTCAAACACTAAAGGAGATGTCCTCCCCGAATGTCTTGTACGCATGCACTACCTGTAAACTGCACAAGTAACACACCCGCGTAATAAAGAAAAAAATAGAGAATAAACCAAACAAACACTTAAAAATAAAAAACTTTTTTTTTTTTTTAACTAATCTCTAAACACTAAGCGCACTAGCTCCCCGGCAACGGCGCCATTTGATGACCTGTCGTTACGGGTCATACAAAACCTAATTAACCTAGGTAGATAGGGTAAATAGGGTATCAATCCAAGGAGCGTGTGGTTAGTGAATATTGCTTAGTTGATTAAACGGTATTATTTATGAAGATGCTAGAAAAATTATGAAGTTTGTGTTTGGTTCATTTAAGAAGTTGATTTGAAAGGTTTTGTTTATTATACTGAAAACTTGAATTAAAACTATAAAAGTAAAAAGTAGTAATGGTTGTAAACAATTTAATTAAAAAGATCACACTAGGGTTTCAACAAATGATTACTAGGGATTTCACAAATGGGTAAACAATGGTAGTGTGATTGGTGTTAACGGAGTGATTGCTCAATAGGCTTAGGTGTCAAGTTTTATCAATATCGAAGATAGAATAAACTACACTTCATTACCTAGAACATACAATCCTATGTTTGTGTTAAAGCAAGGAACCATGTTCATAACATTAGAAATTGGCACAAGATCAATTAACTAAAATGAGTTCAACATAAGGTTAATCACAATTCAACACAGTTAATTCAAACACGCAAAAACATAATTAAAAGTTTAAAGAAATATACCCAATTTGCTAACCCTAGATCTTCAAAAGTTTACATCCCCAGTGTGATACAAGAGGATTAGCCACTCATGGCCATGAAGCTTGCTCCTTCAAGTTGAATCTTGAACCCTTGTGTCCTCTTCCTTTTTTCCTCTTGTGCGTCCTCCTTTGCTTCAAAAAATATTGTTCCTCTTTAATAAAAAAATGCGATCTTCTCTGTTAATATGTGCCTCTCCTTGTTTATATGAAAAAAAATGTGATTCCCTTCTAAAGAATTGGAGCAGTCCAAAATAAATGATAATAATCTCCTCTGCGACACAATTCCTTTTTTCTTGATAAAACCAATATGCGCCGCCTCTCTCTGCACAAAGATATTGTGCTGTCCAAGAAATCCCCAAAAAAAAATAAAACCCAATTTTGACTTTTTCTTTTACTTTGGTCACGTGACACTTTGTCACATTTCAATTCTTTTATTTTTTAATTATTATTATTATTATTATTATTATTATTAATATTATTATTATATAATATAATATTATAAATGGTATTATGACCCCGTGCTCTCGACTCGGGTGTTCGGGTCTCGAATATAATTTGTACTGTTTTAGCCCCGCTCCATGCAATCACCTACCAAAAATATAAAATAAATAAATTAATAGTAAAAACAACCAAAAAGTAATAAAATATATACAATATTAAAATAATAGAGTACAAGCCTAAAACTAATAAACATACTATCTAAACGACTCAAAAATATACAAAACTGGCAACTAAACATGGTGCGTGCAACCGCGCATCACCGCCCCAACACACACACAACCTCTGGAACGCGATTTTTGATCAAAACACAAGGTTTCAAGCTTAATTCATCATTCTTTCACAAATCTAAGGTTTGGTTTCCATCCATGCAATCTTTATAAACGTTTTTATTCAATCCCTAATGGTCCAGACCTGTTCTAAAACGAAAAAGCTTTCTGAAAATCGTTAATAAGTGTTGTTAATCGGATTCTAACAATCATACATGTGTTATGTGTGTTTATGATTAATATCTAGGGTTTTTATGATTAAAGATGAGTGATTAACATGTTGTTAGGTTAGTTCAGAATAATATTGATGTCATGATTAATGAAATCTGAGTAATTGATTATTAGGGTTATAGTTATGCATGTTAATGTGGTGTTTCATGCTATGTGTATGGTGTTTGGATTACATGGATGCATGCAGGGCTGATAATACGAGGCTAAACGAAGGATTTTGGTTTAAACATGTTTAGAATAGTTGTTGGGTTGATATTGGATGGTTACACACGTTCTGGATCTGATTTGGAGCGTTAAACGCGCGAAAAACCGGAACAGCAAGGTTACAGGCGATTAGCAACCCTAATCGCCTATGTTAGAGGCGATTAGGAGGCCAATCGCCTATGTTTCATGCGAGTAGGGGCTAATTGCTAGTAGATACATGTCTTATGAGCTAAATGCTAGTAGTTACATGTGGTATAGCCCTAAATGCTAGTAGTTACATGTGGTATAGCCCTAAATGCTAGTAGTTACATGTGGTATAGCCCTAAATGCTAGTAATTACATGTGGTATAGCCCTAATCGCCTATAAGGTCAAGGTTTACATGTCTTATGACCCTAAATGCCTATATTACATGCGATTAGCCTTCCTAAATGCCAGTTGACCAACCTAAATGCTAGTTGACTTTTCCTAATCGCGTGTACTGCTGCTGTAAGTGTAAATTAGCATTCCGAGACCCGATTTGACATGTAGGAACATGCTAGGAACCCCGTAACATATCTAATAACTTGGTAACATATGTCTGGATGTAATTATGTGATACGTGAACTACGTGCTATAACTTGTTGGTCGTTCACGTATGTTAAGTGTGATTGCATGATTGTATGATTGAGAGCGTAAACATAACACGGGGAGTCTCGGGTCACCAATGGGATGTCGAGTCTTGTACTTTGGGTCAGTTAAACAGTCACGGTGTTTTCAAACGAACTTGGTTATGGTCTGGACATCTAGGGACTAATTAACCTGCGGGTTATTAGTCTAAGTGCTTGTAACTGTCATATGTTAGGTCGCCGCTTTACGGGACTAGCATAGCTGCTGAGTTATTCGAATTACGAAGTAACGCAACTTAAGGTGAGTTTACGGCCCCTCTTTTAAACTGGTTTCACATTTTCGGGGGAGAAAACATGTGTTAAAACGATTATTTGGTAACTACTGTCATACTATGGGTTTCTATTGTGTACTACACGATCTTTGGAAGTCCTGGGGGGAACCATGAATGTGCGGGTTTGCACAACGGGGAAATGTGAATAGCGCTATTGGGAGTGACCAACCCCGCTCGTCGACTTGGAGGGTCGGCGGGTGCATATTGTCTCAAACAGGAACAACAGGAACAACAGGTTTACTACATCGGGCACATATTTGGTTTACGAGTTGGTAATGGTTTTCCAATCGTGGTAGTAACAAAACATACGCCTAGCTAGCGTACACTGGTTTTCGATTTGTTATAGTATGGACAGGTTGACTTGGTACTTGGATCACAAAACCTGTAAACTCACCAGCACTTTTGTGCTGACGTAAACTTTTACATGTTTTCTCAGGTCGCTAAGGTAGCACGACTGGACTAGGGCGCACGCGTCTGCACGGCGTCTAGTTAGGGTTGCATGGCTTTACAAACGTTGAACATTGGTTTACTATTGAATATTGTTTTGAATAAGCTTCCGCTGTAAACGGGAATTTTAAACATTGTTTTGAAATTGCATTATGTTCATTTTAGACTTGTTTATTGTGATCGTTGGTTTGGATCCTGGTTTGTCATGCGCCTCGCGGTAAAACTCCGCAAGTGGATTTTGAGGGTGTGACAGATTGGTATCAGAGCCAATGGTTATAGTGAACTAGGACTGCATGTAGAGTCTAGTCTATAGCCGAGTCGCACACACTAGACGATCACATGGTACTAAACATTATGGTGGTTTACGTATGGTCTTGTCGGGGTGTCTCTAAATCATTTGGTCTTTCTATATTACATCATCCGTTCTATCTTAGGTCGGGTTACTTGCTTTCTAGGCAGTGTAGTATATTGGGGTAACTCGTATACTCTTGAGATTTGTCCAAGGCTCGGACATCTCCCTTCTATACTCCAATAGAAACACTTGTTATAAACTACCATAGCATTACGGTGTATAGCTAAGAGTCCATGTTCGGTGATTTGAACTTTGAACTAGGAGAACACTTGGAGGACCATGTAGAGCGGTTTATCATTTTGGGTGCACACAAAATCATAAACCGAAATGCATGGAAGCCCTAGTGAGCTCTGGGTTTGAAGGGATAGTCCTGGATTGGATCTAGCTTTGATCTTGTAAACATTAGTGGTTATCTTTAGCTGCGAAACTAAATTTTCTCGTTCTTTCTGCCAGAATCATGTCTGGAGTACGAGGAGGACGTGGAGGTGGTCGCAATGGTGGACGTGGTGGTGGTCGCGGTGGTGCTGGTGGTCGTGGAGGTATTAACTTATCGCAGGATGATCTGAACAACTTGCTCCAAGCTGCCTTCCAGTTAGGGCACAACGGTGGTGGTAAGTTGATTTATCCATTTTCTTTGCCTCATTAGTGAACCTTGTTTACATTCGTCGTATTTCCTCACGCTTTTCATTTCAGGTGGTCCTGTTAACCCACCTCCACCTATGTGTACCTACAAGATGTTTCGGGACTGTAAGCCTCAGGAATTCTCTGGCACTGAGGGTGCTGTGAGCTTGCTTAGGTGGCTGGAGAAGGTGGAGTCAGTGTTTCCGATGTGCAACTGTCTCCCAGAGGATCGAGTTAAGTATGCTGCTGCGTTATTCCAGGATGTTGCTTTGACCTGGTGGAATAACATCACCCAGAATATGGGTATTGGGGAGGCGTATGCTATGCCTTGGGAGAATTTTGTGCAGCTGCTGAAGCGTGAGTACTATCCAAGGGAAGAGGTGCAAAAGCTAGAGCACGAGGTGTGGAACCTCAAGATGACTGGTTCTGAAATTGAGAAGTATACTGTGAGGCGTAACGAGTTGGCAGTGCTGTGTCCCGATCTGCATGTGCCAGAATACAGGAGGATTGAGCATTATGTCTCAGGGTTAGTGCCAGAAATCGCAGGGTTGGTAGCTGCTGGAAATCATCCTACATACTTAGAGGTGGTCCGATCGGCTCATAGGATGACCAACTTGAAAGTGAATGAGGGTATTTTGCCTGCTAAGGGTTCGACTGTCAAGGCCCCAGAGAACAACAAGCGCAAGTGGGATAATGAGGGGAAGGGATCTGGGCCAGCACAGCAGAGTAAGAGGTTCGATAATGGGGGTTCTTCTTCTTCGGGTAACAAGCAGGGTGGTTATGCGGGGAAACTGCCCAAATGTAACAAGTGTGGACGTCATCATCAAGGGAACTGCGACAGTAACCGTTGTCATCGCTGCCAGCGAATTGGGCATTTTGCTAAAGATTGTCGGGCTACACTTCCATCGACCCAGGCCCCGACTACTAACTCAGCTCCTACTACTCAAGGAACTACGGGAAGACAAGGATGTTACAACTGTGGCGAGACTGGGCATTACAAGAAGGATTGCCCGAAACTGAAGCAGGGCGGGAACAACGGTAACGGAAACAACGGGGGCGGCGGCAGAAATGCACGTGCCTTCGTCATAGGAGCCGCGGAGGCTAGACAGGATCCTGACACAGTTACCGGTACGTTCCTTCTCAATAATCGCTCTGTTAGTGTTTTATTTGATTCTGGTGCCGACAAGAGTTTTGTATCCATGGAAGTTAGTCGACTGCTAGATGTTGTACCCGTACCATTAGAGACTAAGTATATTATTGAGTTGGCTGACGGTAAAAAGATTGAAGCTACTAGTGTCCTTCGGGAGTGTCAATTAGAGTTGTCGGGTTTATCGTTCCCCATCGACCTTATGCCGGTATCATTGGGTAGTTTTGACGTTGTTGTAGGCATGGATTGGTCGTCCCTGTATCGCGCGGAGATTGTTTGTTACGACAAGATTATTCGGATTCCTCTCCCTGATGGAGAATTCCTTTCTGTGTACGGTATCAAGGGTGGTGTTCCGCTAAATATCATCTCTAGCATGAAAGCCCTTAAGTGTCTTCGAAAGGGTTACTCAGCCGTTTTGGCACTTTTATCTGTTTCCTCTAGCGATGAGAATAAGATCGACGATATTCCTGTTGTACGCGAGTTTCCTGATGTATTTCCCGATGATTTATCTGGTCTTCCTCCCCATCGTCAAGTCGAGTTCGGTATTGATCTTGTTCCAGGGGCTGCTCCTATTGCTCGGGCCCCCTACCGTCTTGCACCTCCCGAGATGCAGGAATTGTCTAGTCAGTTACAGGAACTCTTGGACAAGGGTTTCATCAGACCAAGTTCTTCCCCTTGGGGAGCCCCGATTCTATTTGTTAAGAAGAAGGATGGAAGTTTCCGATTGTGTGTGGACTACAGAGAACTGAACAAATTGACCGTCAAGAACCGTTATCCTCTTCCACGTATTGATGATCTATTCGACCAACTTCAGGGTTCTAGTTACTACTCCAAGATTGATTTGAGGTCCGGTTATCACCAGTTGCGCGTAAGGGAAGCTGACGTTGCAAAGACTGCCTTTCGTACACGTTATGGCCATTTCGAATTCTTGGTCATGCCTTTCGGTCTCACGAACGCGCCGGCGGTTTTCATGGATTTGATGAATCGTGTTTGCAAACCATACCTTGACAAGTTCATCATTGTGTTTATTGATGACATCCTGATTTACTCCAAGAACAAGACTGAACACGAGGAACACCTGCGTTTGGTTCTGGAACTCCTGTGACGGGAACAACTTTATGCCAAGTTCTCAAAATGTGACTTTTGGTTACGCGAAGTTCAGTTCCTAGGACATGTGGTTAATGAACTAGGAATTCATGTCGATCCAGCTAAGATCGAAGCGATCAAGGACTGGGGAGCACCAAAGACGCCAACTGAGGTGCGGCAATTCCTAGGCCTTGCAGGCTACTATCGTCGTTTCATTCAGGGGTTCTCGAAGATCGCTCAACCCCTCACCACTCTCACACAGGATAGAAAATTCGACTGGGGTGAACCACAAGAGTCGGCATTTCAAGAACTGAAGTCTAAACTATGTTCTGCTCCTATTTTGTCCTTACCTGAAGGCCCTGATGATTTCGTTTTTTACTGTGATGCTTCTATTCATGGTCTCGGTTGCGTGTTGATGCAACGCGAGAAAGTGATTGCGTATGCTTCCCGTCAACTCAAGGTGCACGAGAAGAACTACACCACCCATGACTTGGAGTTGGGTGCCGTGGTATTCGCGTTGAAAATTTGGAGACATTACTTGTACGGTACCAAATGCACCATCTACACCGATCACAAGAGTCTCCAACATATTTTTGACCAACAACATTTGAACATACGGCAGCGTCGTTGGATTGAACTCCTGAACGACTATGATTGTGCCATTAAGTACCATCCTGGCAAGGCAAATGTTGTAGCAGACGCCGTGAGCAGGAAGGAATCAACTAAACCTCGTCGCGTTCGGGCGTTGCAGCTCACCATTCATTCATCCCTACCTGATCAACTCCGTTCTGCCCAGTTAGAAGCTTTGAAGGAGGAAAACCTTAAAGCTGAGACTATGCACGGTGCCGACAAGCATCTCGAGCGAAGGCCTGATGGCCTGCACTACTTCGCAGAACGCATATGGGTTCCTTTATTCGGGGGACTTCGGGAGCTTGTTTTAGATGAGGCTCATAAGTCCCGGTATTCTATTCATCCTGGTTCGGATAAGATGTACCAAGATCTGAAAGTACTTTACTGGTGGCCAAACATGAGGTCAGATATAGCCTCATACGTGAGCAAATGCTTGACCTGTGCTAAGGTCAAGGTGGAATACCAGAAACCGTCGGGTCTCTTGCAACAACCTGAAATTCCGGAATGGAAATGGGAACGGATTACAATGGATTTTGTCACGCAACTTCCTAAATCACCAAGCGGGAATGATAAGATATGGGTGATTGTTGACCGATTGACGAAATCAGCCCATTTCCTCGCTATTAAAGAGACTGACACCATGGATCGTTTGGCTCGTCTTTATCTGAAGGAAGTCGTTTCTAAGCACGGGGTGCCGGTTTCTATTATTTCGGATCGTGATTCCCATTTTACTTCTCACTTCTGGAAGTCTTTGCACAAGGCTTTGGGTACCCAACTAGACATGAGTACAGCTTATCACCCACAGACTGACGGTCAGAGTGAGCGCACGATTCAAACTTTGGAAGACATGCTGCGGGCATGTGTTATCGATTTTGGCAAGGGTTGGGAAGCTCATCTACCGTTAGTAGAATTCTCGTACAACAACAGTTATCACACGAGCATCAAGGCGGCTCCGTTCGAGGCACTGTACGGACGGAAATGCCGTTCTCCTCTTTGTTGGGCTGAAGTGGGTGAGAGTCAACTCACTGGGCCTGAACTAGTGTACGAAACTTCGGAAAAGATCGTACAGATTCGTAACCGGTTGGCAGCGGCATGGGACCGGCAAAAGAGTTATGCCGATCAGCGTCGCAAACCATTGGAATTCCAAGTTGATGACAAAGTACTTCTGAAAGTTCCACCGTGGAAGGGCGTCATACGCTTTGGGAAGCGTGGCAAACTCAATCCGCGGTATGTCGGCCCATTTACGATCCTGGAACGGATTGGACCGGTGGCATATCGTCTTGATTTACCGACGGAGCTTTGTAACGTACATAACGTCTTCCATGTGTCCAACTTAAAGAAGTGTCTGGCTGACGAGTCTCTCATCGTTCCACTGGAAGAGATCAAGGTTGATGATCGTCTTCGGATTGTGGAAGAACCTGTGGAGATTCTGGATTACAAGATTCGTAGCCTACGTCACAGTAAGATTCGCATCGTAAAGGTTCGCTGGAACTCGAACCGGGGACCAGAGTACACGTGGGAACGGGAGGATCAGATGAAGTCTAAGTATCCTCATCTCTTTCCTAAGGAAGCGTTCGAGTCGAGATATGTCTCTTCTGCAGCTGAATGAATCTCGGGGCGAGATTCCTTTTAACGTGGGGATGATGTGACAACTCGGGTAAATCTCTCTTTTTGGTTTCTATTTTTGGTTTCTATCTTTTGTTGTTTCCTTCGTTATTCCTTTTGGTACTTGTGCAATTTTCGGGACGAAAATTCTTTTAACGTGGGGATGATGTGACACCCGGCAAATTCTGGTTAACAACGTTGTCTAGATGAAAGTCTACCTTAGCGAGTCACGCGTATATTGCACTTATCTGGGTTAGTTAAGTCGGGTTATGGTTCGGGAACTATCGGTTTAGTCTAGAAGATCATTGGATGTTGGTCTAGAGATTCATTAGATGTCAGTCCTTAACCAAGTGTACAAATGGTGACGATTTGTAGGATCGTCAGGTCATACGGAACATACAAGTCTCGAGTCCCGAGAATTGGTGAACGAGTGTGAATATGTGTATTTACAAGTGTTATGTGTTTACAATCATTATGTGACTTGTCGGTATGTGAATATGTGTTAACATATGTTAAAACGGGGTTTAACGCGCAAAACACACGGAACCAGCCCCTATAGGCGATTAGGGAAGCCCAATCGCCTATAGGAGGGGCGAGTGGGCAGTCTTATAGGCGAGTAGGGGCCAAATGCATGAAGTTTCATGCGATTAGGCCCCAAATGCATGAAGTTACATGCGATTAGGACCCCTAATCGCGTGTAAATGCTGCACAATCGCTAGTTACGGGCTGGACGACTAAAAACGACTATAAATACCATACTTGACCTCCTAAACTTCATAATACAAACCCTAGTCGTCCCATAACCCGCCCCAACACACACACAACCTCTGGAACGCGATTTTTGATCAAAACACAAGGTTTCAAGCTTAATTCATCATTCTTTCACAAATCTAAGGTTTGGTTTCCATCCATGCAATCTTTATAAACGTTTTTATTCAATCCCTAATGGTCCAGACCTGTTCTAAAACGAAAAAGCTTTCTGAAAATCGTTAATAAGTGTTGTTAATCGGATTCTAACAATCATACATGTGTTATGTGTGTTTATGATTAATATCTAGGGTTTTTATGATTAAAGATGAGTGATTAACATGTTGTTAGGTTAGTTCAGAATAATATTGATGTCATGATTAATGAAATCTGAGTAATTGATTATTAGGGTTATAGTTATGCATGTTAATGTGGTGTTTCATGCTATGTGTATGGTATTTGGATTACATGGATGCATGCAGGGCTGATAATACAAGGCTAAACGAAGGATTTTGGTTTAAAAATGTTTAGAATAGTTGTTGGGTTGATATTGGATGGTTACACACGTTCTGGATCTGATTTGGAGCGTTAAACGCGCGAAAAACCGGAACAGCAAGGTTACAGGCGATTAGCAACCCTAATCGCCTATGTTAGAGGCGATTAGGAGGCCAATCGCCTATGTTTCATGCGAGTAGGGGCTAATTGCTAGTAGATACATGTCTTATGAGCTAAATGCTAGTAGTTACATGTGGTATAGCCCTAAATGCTAGTAGTTACATGTGGTATAGCCCTAAATGCTAGTAGTTACATGTGGTATAGCCCTAAATGCTAGTAATTACATGTGGTATAGCCCTAATCGCCTATAAGGTCAAGGTTTACATGTCTTATGACCCTAAATGCCTATATTACATGCGATTAGCCTTCCTAAATGCCAGTTGACCAACCTAAATGCTAGTTGACTTTTCCTAATCGCGTGTACTGCTGCTGTAAGTGTAAATTAGCATTCCGAGACCCGATTTGACATGTAGGAACATGCTAGGAACCCCGTAACATATCTAATAAATTGGTAACATATGTCTGGATGTAATTATGTGATACGTGAACTACGTGCTGTAACTTGTTGGTCGTTCACGTATGTTAAGTGTGATTGCATGATTGTATGATTGAGAGCGTAAACATAACACGGGGAGTCTCGGGTCACCAATGGGATGTCGAGTCTTGTACTTTGGGTCAGTTAAACAGTCACGGTGTTTTCAAACGAACTTGGTTATGGTCTGGACATCTAGGGACTAATTAACCTGCGGGTTATTAGTCTAAGTGCTTGTAACTGTCATATGTTAGGTCGCCGCTTTACGGGACTAGCATAGCTGCTGAGTTATTCGAATTACGAAGTAACGCAACTTAAGGTGAGTTTACGGCCCCTCTTTTAAACTGGTTTCACATTTTCGGGGGAGAAAACATGTGTTAAAACGATTATTTGGTAACTACTGTCATACTATGGGTTTCTATTGTGTACTACACGATCTTTGGAAGTCCCGGGGGGAACCATGAATGTGCGGGTTTGCACAACGGGGAAATGTGAATAGCGCTATTGGGAGTGACCAACCCCGCTCGTCGACTTGGAGGGTCGGCGGGTGCATATTGTCTCAAACAGGAACAACAGGAACAACAGGTTTACTACATCGGGCACATATTTGGTTTACGAGTTAGTAATGGTTTTCCAATCGTGGTAGTAACAAAACATACGCCTAGCTAGCGTACACTGGTTTTCGATTTGTTATAGTATGGACAGGTTGACTTGGTACTTGGATCACAAAACCTGTAAACTCACCAGCACTTTTGTGCTGACGTAAACTTTTACATGTTTTCTCAGGTCGCTAAGGTAGCACGACTGGACTAGGGCGCACGCGTCTGCACGGCGTCTAGTTAGGGTTGCATGGCTTTACAAACGTTGAACATTGGTTTACTATTGAATCTTGTTTTGAATAAGCTTCCGCTGTAATCGGGAATTTTAAACATTGTTTTGAAATTGCATTATGTTCATTTTAGACTTGTTTATTGTGATCGTTGGTTTGGATCCTGGTTTGTCATGCGCCTCGCGGTAAAACTCCGCAAGTGGATTTTGAGGGTGTGACACATACATTATTGTTAATGGCCTAATTATAACAATATGTGCTTTAACATTACTTTTAACATTATAAACTACATTTTGCACATGTACATTAACAATCTTAATGCACATGTGCATATCAGAAAATGGCACCTCGTCCAAAACACAAACTATCCTCCTAACCGAGTGCGTGCAGGACCATTTACTTCACTTAATAAATAACCTAAACATAACTTCCTATCCTATCTCAATAACAAACAACCCTACCTGAAAACACCTTCTGAAAGCATCATTCAACTTTTGCTCAAGTATTTGAAGAAAGTACTAATTTTTAATTCATAATACATTCTACTTTTATCAATCAAGTATGCTTTTTTCACTTTCTAAACAGCGCCTATCGCCCTAAGCGCGCCTAACGCATTTAATAACTACAATTTCAATCAAACATTTTTCAAAAAACACAAACAGTAACAGACCTTACCAAACTAACAATCTCACCATATCCCTACTCTTCGGCCAACGAACCGACACTTTATATCCATCAGGCAACGGAATCAAACACCTAACCCTTTTACTTATCTTCTCATAAGACTCTTCACACCTCATTGATGCCTTATCTAACATCTCCCTTGTTTTTTCATCCGTCAACATGAACAACGTATACTTCTCAAATTTATCACATTGTTTGTGTGTTTAAACAACTAATAATTAACATTTATTAGTTAACATGATAAATATACATATATGCACATGTGCATATATATCTAAATTGCTTAAATAATTAATGCCGACCTTTTTTAACTTCCTGATCAATGATTATGTCATCATTCTCGATTGGCACCCGGCAGCCTTTTTTGACCCTTTATACTTCGATTATAAAACAAAAGTTACATTCTTTGTTTTTTATCCCATCTTTGTCTACAAATAATAAACAACACATAAGAAAACCAAACTTTCAATCTTAATGCACATGTGCATTATAAATTATACCATCTTTATATGACCATGAAATACCATCATTCAAACATATTATCCAGCAACTTAATTAGCAGAGAGCAAGTAAAACTCATAATAAACATCAGCATTTGTATTAACAATAGCAGACATTTCATCGAGCAACTGGTAGGCACACTTTAAATACAACATAGAAAGATACAAGTTTGTTCAATTCACCCTAAAAGCATAAGCTCAAACAAGTTTCTTCACGAATGACAATATAAAACAGAACAAATTACATGGATCAGCACCTGCAAACATTCTGAAACATATAAACTAAAGTATAATAGATCAGCTAATGAACACATTATACCTATCTGTTAAGCTCTCAACCTTCCATCTTATATTAGTAAATGTTGCCATAGATCTTTTCAATCGAAGCAGTCTGATTGAGTATGTTAAGATATGGAAAAACTTATTCAAAATAACTAAGGATTATATAAAACAGACTAACAGAGAACAAATTACAAACAGTTGAACATCATAAAGAAATAACCTCAAAATTACAGTGAAACTAATCGAACATGTGAAATCGATTAAAAATATTATAAATATTATTATAAATGTACCTCTCTGAAGGCAAGAAAGCCAGGAACATAAGGAACATCGATCCTAAAATGAAGATGTTCTCAAACAATAACGGAACTAAAATTATTTATGATGATTATTAATGTCACTGTGTAGATGACGAAGCAACCAGTTGTGCAGTTGTCTTCAATCGATGAGTTAAACCCGTTAAGCCAACAACAACAGCAACAAATCAACATTAGACTGGTTCCTTGTGTTAAATGAGCAATTGGAAGGATTCTTTCTTTTATGGAATGTGTTGTATAGAAGAAGATGTGGTGAATGATAAAGAGTTTTAGAGAGCTAGGGTTTGGATGATAAAGGGGGAAGAGATGAATGTGATAAAGAATGTGTTGTTTCTGTGTTTCATGTTTTTTATTTATTTATTTATTTTATGTCTTTATCATATTTACAATAATGCCCTCTATTCACATTGGTTCCTTGGTTCTCTCCCTAAAGTTGGTTCTCGCATGATCCCTACCCTATATATATATATATATATATATATATATATATATATATATATTGAAACGAATTTATATCTTTCTTGTTTGAGATTATAAATGTAATTGGAAAAAATGATTAGCTTTAAATAAGAAATAAAAAAAATCATTAGTTTGAATTAGAAAATAAAAAAAAACACCGTCTTATAAAATGACGATTTTATAAATAGAATTAGGATAGGACATATGTCATGATTGAAGATTTTTTTTTTAAGTACAATGATAAAAGGAACTTAGAAAAATAGAGTGCACAGATAAAGATAAGAATACTTAGAAATAAATTAGACTTTATATCATGGATCGAGAAATACTTTAATGCAAAATAAATGGGAAAATTCGTGAGGTTACAGTCTCCCCTACTTTTAGAAAATTTGTCCCGAAGTTATAAAAAAACACCGGGTTGACAGTGATTGGGTAGAAATTAGGGCAACTGTGGTTTAAAAAATTTGTGTTAAGACATGACATGAATTTATAGGTAACAGAATAAACTATTTCGAATAATTTGGTAAGAGGTTTGATAGGTGTAGGTTTTAAGGGTTGGATTAGGTTCGTCTAAAATAGCAAGGAGAATAAGAATCTAGCAAAACACTAAACTTTAAGTTTTAGGAATCTTAAAAAGAAATGCATGAGTTAATTGACTATAGAAATACTAAACGGGTAACTAGAGTTTATAATTGGTTATCTACCAAAAACCTTGATAGAATTTCACACTACCTTAACGTACCTGTAAATTCATGATTACGTTCCGGACCGCAATCACTAATTTACCTTACATTAGGGTTTTGTGTCCTTCTATGACTCTAAACACATATGTAAGTAATGCAAAATAACCTTGTGATTGAATCTTTGTATCAATGAGTCTAATAAATCTTTGTATCAAATTACATGTATGATGTATCCAAAAATGAGTCCAACTGTTGAGCAGGAAAAGACCTCTACCTGTCAGTGAGTAGGAACCTCTACCGATTGTTGAGCAGGTGCGATAGCCTCTACCAGTCGTTGAGTAGGTTGTAGGGCCTCTTCCGACTGTTGAGCAGGCATGATGACCTCTACCAATCGTTGAGTAGGTTATTTGGTACTCTACTAACTGTTGAGCAAGTACTTCATCCTCTATCAGTTGTTTGATTAAGTGTACCAATTATTACACACATGAATTGCAAATTGATAATATGTACATGTAAGGAATCAAGTATTAAGTATAGCATACGAGTTGTAATAGAGTTGCCCTAGATAAGGTTAATGACTCTAGGTGTGTCTATAGCAAATAGTTTATATTCCATGAATTCTAGTTTCAAATGTTCAAATATGGTAGATAGTCGAATCCTCATGTATAACTAAGGATTATGTTTGATGCAACACACAATCAAGTTTCAATAGTTTGGTTATCATGGGTAACTAGCTCATGTGTGAGAAGGTGAAGGATATGAATTTAGTTCTTGAGAGGATGATGAAAAATCTTGAAGCAGAATCAAGGTTGTGAGAGATAGTGAATGTGAAGATAGTTTATAAAGAGTTTATTTTATAGTAAGGAGATTATGTAGCAGTGTAAATTTTGGGGTTTGGATCAAAGGTTATAATCAAGTGTATAAGAAAACATGATTGTGGTATATGCCAAATATTGTAAAAATTTGAACAAGTTGAAAATGAGTGAGTGTCGATGGAGAATTTAGAGACTAGATATTATCCTTATGGAAAAAAAAATTATTTTCAAAATTGGTTTTGTACATAAAGCAAATGTTGTTAAATAGTACAAGCTAAGTGGGCTTTGATTAAAATATTCCCATTAGTTGGAGATTTCAAACATGACATTAGATTTTGAAGATCAAGGTTCTATTAAGTTATTTTTAATAGTTTAAAGCATTTATATAGAAAATCGTTTGTTACGTCAATAAATAAACAATTGAGTTTAAGTTCGAGGACATCTTTTGACAAAAATATGTACTTTGTAAAGTTTCTAGGTAATGAAAATACAACAAGATTTGGAAATCTTTAGTTTTGTGCTAAGGTATACTCAGGTTATGAGATTACAGTTTTAAAAATATGTAACGTGCTGATAAAAACAATAATATGATTTGGGTAGGGTGTTGAAAAACAATCAAACAATTGGCTAAGATGGTAATATGAAGTGTGATTGTGAAATCCATATATGATTAAGCTGTAAAATTTTGAGATTTTAGAGCTTAGTTTTAAGGAAAGTGAGTGTAATCATTTATTCATTAATTAAAACGAATAAACGAAAACGTTGACTTATCAAAGTTTCTAAATTCTAATAACATAGTGAAGACATGCTTTAGCCTATAAGTGAACACTCATCCCAAGAATTCCCAGGTAGGCATCCGGGTCCCTCGTCTGATTGGGATTTATGCGCAATGCCAGTCCTAGACAGAAAACTCAGAATACAGGCGTTCACCCTTCCAGATTGCACGTGTTCGTTATTAAAATCTAGAACTTCGACGAGATCTCAAGGTGGTTCAGGCTAAACCTGAGGATTTTGTCCTATTAATCTAATGGTGGATCAGGATTGCAGCAGACGAATAAGAGCAGTCACTTGTAAGGCTTAGGGTTGTATAAGGTATAGGATAGGGATAAGATTAAGGAAGCAATTAGGGTTACAAGTAAGAGAAGCAAGTACTGTTTTAAATCCCTAAGGTTATAGTCTAGATTATTTTCTAATAACCTAATTCCCTATAACCAAGGCTCTGATACCAATCTGTAACACCCCAACCGATGGCGGAAACATCGAGGTGTCACGTAAGAATGAGTATACAGTAGCACATGGTATTCAAGTTTTAATTGAAATTTATTTAAAGTGCAAATATCCAAAATTGAAAATATATAATGAGTTTTGAATGAAATTCATCAAAAAGCCAAACAAAGCATAAACTTCAAATTTCTCCTCATGCTAACTCTCTAGACTTCAAGCATCATTATTACCTGTTGAGTTGTAAAATGGGGGGGGGGGGTCAACTAGAAGTTGGTGAGCATACATAAGCCATGTTAAGCAATTAAGTTTAAGAATAAAAGTTTAGCAATTCAAATGTCTATTGTATGTTTAAGTCTACATGAATAAACATGAAGTGTTGTATGCACATAATCAAACCTCCGACTAGTTTAGGTCCATCCCGTCATCCACGCTTCACCTTAATATCATGTTGGAACGATAACAATCACCCGCGCTCCCCATAAAAGATGGTCAACGAATCTAGGTGGGATTGTCAATCCAATAGATCTATTATTGAGTATCGCCGGCTTGGCCATAGATAATGATTATGTATGTTGAAGCGTAAGTCTAACTGCTGTTGTTGTCTAAATCATGAGGCATTAAAGTTTACAACTAGACATGTATGTAGAATTACTTAAGTATAATGTTGCAAGTATAAAGAATTGCATGAACATGGTTACGTAAACTCACATTGGCTAAGGTGAATTATCCTCTAAGTGTTGTGAATGTATGCGAGGCGAATCCCAAAGACTCAACAACGTAGCTAGTCCAAATTGAAGAAATAAAGAAAAAACGAAAAAGAAAGAATATCAAGCTTCCAATTCGCCAATTACAAGAGCTTATAATCAAAGCTTCAATTGTAGAAGTAATAGACTATAGAAGAAAGGTATGAGGGAAAGTTTAATCGGATTGAAACAATCGATTTAAAGGTGCAAAGTATAATGGGTCATAGGTGGGTTTTTATACTAGTTTTGGATTCAATTAGCCATTAAAACACCATAAAGTAAGGTTTTATGATGAATTGACTATTTGACTAGGACTTTGACTGTTTGACTAAGACTTTGACTCCAAGAATTATGTTGTCAAGACTTTGACTCTTGACTCAAGGCTTTGATATATATATATATATATATATATATATATATATATATATATATATTGAAACGAATTTATATCTTCCTTGTTTGAGATTATAAATGTAATTGGAAAAATGATTAGCTTTAAATAAGAAATAAAAAAAAATCATTAGTTTGAATTAGAAAATAAAAAAAAAAACACCGTCTTATAAAATGATGATTTTATAAATAGAATTAGGATAGGACATATGTCATGATTGAAGATTTTTTTTTAAGTACAATGATAAAAGGAACTTAGAAAAATAGAGTGCACGGATAAAGATAAGAATACTTAGAAATAAATTAGACTTTATATCATGGATCGGGAAATACTTTAATGCAAAATAAATGGGAAAATTCGTGAGGTTACAGAGGAGCAGGAGGAGGATGAGGAGGAGGAGGATATTCCAAGACTACCCGGTAGAAGATCAAAAAATGGTGGCAAGGCGGAGTCGTCTTCGACAGGAGGTGGTGAGTTGAAGGAGGATTTTGAGGAAATGAATCGACGACTACAAGATATTTGCGACCTCGGCCAAAGACGTTTGGAAACTATGCACCAGAGAGTGGCCGAGAATAAAAGGTTTGTCGACATTCAAGAGGCGAGGCAAAGGGAAAAGGACATTGAGTTTTTGTCTAAATCGATCGACCACCTCGACGGAGAAGCCCTACGCGTTGCACAACTTCATAGGCAAGAAATTCTTGCAAAATATCGCCTCTAGTGTGTTTAGGTTTTTTTTTTATGATGTGTTTTTTTTAATTTGCTATTGTATTTTTTTTGTTGTTTGTTTTTTTTTTTTTTTTTGAATTTAATTAATATTAGTTGTGTTTTTAATATTATTTGTAATTTTTTATATTTATTTGTCTTTTATTTTAATTATTTTGAGTTAAAAGATTAAAAAATAATAAAATAAACAACCAATCAGAAACAGGAGCATTATAAATAACCCCTACCACTGCACCCCCTTTTCACTTCATTTCCCCATACTGACTCAGCTGACACGTTGACCAATCAGAATCAGGGGCGTTATAAATAACCCCCTCCACTACACATAGTCTAAGTATAGTTATTGCCCATACATTCATTTAGGTGTTATACTCACTAAAAAAATTCAATTTTCGGTTAAAAAATTCGCTTAATAAATTACTGCCCATACATTTACAGCGTTTTATTTCTTGTAAGGTGTAACATCAAACCAAGCTACAAACTAAGCCAATTTTTACAATCAAGTCGAGCCCAAGCTCAGTTTTCAGCGCGGTTTAAAATTCAAGCCAAGCAGGAGATTGCTATGACTCGGCTCGTTAGCAACCGGAACACTCTTATTAGAGGATCACTTGAATCATATATATTTAAAACAAGTAGTTGTTGAGCTTTTTGAGATCGACTTGTTAAAAGGTCGAACCAAACCAAGCTTCAATGTGTGTGTGAGTGTGCTCTTTCGGACTCTTTTCTTCGTTCTTCATTCATCATTGATTAAATTTAACAGCTACCCGTTCTTGAACGCAGCTTAAAACAATCAGCTTGGGATGCAACTTTGAAAGGGTCAATTGTGAAAATTTCTTTTGATTTGTTAGATGTGTTGATAGTAATTACAACTTCTAACGTGATCAGGTATTAAACAAGTGTTATTGGCTAACTCATCAACTTATATTTATTGATGGAGGTAAAAAACAAATAATAACTAGTCACTTATGTTATAACCGATATAATTATGTATTATTGCTCCCCATTCTTTAAAAGTTATTGTTGTTTGATTATTATCATTTAATCAAAATAAAATTGGATTTATCGAGTAAAATAAGCTTGAAGCAACCCCATCCAAAGTCATCATTTAACCAAATTAACTCGAACCATCTTTATTTATAATATAACTGAACTAACCAAGCAAAGCATTTTAAACAAACAGAATGGTTATGTCAAAACTAACAAAACACTGAATGCAGGTTCGGTTTGGCCCATAACCGACCCAAACAGTTCTCACCAAGCTACTCCAAATCGACTCAAACTAAACCTGAAACAACAAGCCAAGCTTAAACGAGCTTGAGCCCGAACCTAATAATATGTGTGTTTAGTAAACAAGCTCGAGCCTGCTCACAAGTCTAAACAAGTGTATTATTATTTACACATTTTTTATCTAATAATACTTATAACTAACATAAACGAATTATGATTTTTATTCCAGGTATAAAATGTAAACATCACCACATTCACCAAAGCTGTATAACACAAACGGGTCTCGAACACTTTTCAACACAGTTAACACGGAAAGTTCGCGTTAGGTGGTACCAACCCGCGACCTCGACACGAACTACCACCCTATTTAAACATTACACTAAAATTTTTAAACATTGATTTTCAAATTTATGCATGTATTGAACAATTAGTCCGCAACATACTTATTTTTGTTCAGCCAAGCAACAACACAGAACAGGAAATTGTATTGTTATCAAAGCGTTAACATCATCCTATGTTTCACTGGTTGAGACCGCATCGTCTTTATGCTTGATCATGCCAGAATCCACAAGAATTGGTATTTCTGCTGCAAGCCAGGGTGCAAGGCCCAAACAAAGAGCATGTGCTATTCCAAACCTAGGGCTGGAATACAAAAAAAAAAAAAACATGCTTATTAATTAAAACTCGATTTAAATAACACAAGAACTTTCAAATGGAACAAGTAATTTTATATAGGCCGGGTTGGGTTGGGTTGGGTTGATGTTAAGACCAAACGTACGGCAGATATACAATAAAGAGAAACTCAAATTATATGAGCAACACAAGAACATTCAAACGGTACAAGTAATTTTAGATAGTCGGGTCGGGCTAAACCTGTGCATACGCCTTGGCCCATGATAGATTATAACCCTTATTCTTCATATAACAAGAGGTATGTATAGTTAAGTGAGAATTATTAAGAGAGTTGGATTACCCCTAGAAAGTAAACCACCGTTATCTATGAATCTGCAAATCCCTATCCCTATATATTGTTTGTTATCATTGTCGTTAGTTTTATTTACTTTATGGTTTTTTTATTTCATTGTATCTTCTATCCGGGTCCTATCATTTTGACCTGAAACACTTTTTTTCCAAAAAAACAGAATCTTTATAAACTTAACCATACATTTGTATCTGTTTTTATCTCCTTCAAATTCCAAAACGGCAAACTCGAGAATACACAACATGCTATAAAACAATAATTTAGACTTGTCACTTCTGGCAGGCAATGGGCTTTAACTACCAAGTTTTTCCTTCAATTGGCTTGCAACACCAACACCACAAAATAACTAAAACGGGCATTAATTATTGATGCCATGAAATAACTCAGGATAAGAAAAGTGTTTCATTAAGCTTTTTGTAATTATCTTGATTTTAAAAGGCTTGAGGCACTCCGAGACGCTTTCGTCCCAAAAGCTGAGGCGCAAGGAGAGAGCATCACGTATGTGACACGTTCGGTACTAATAATTTAAAAATGCATGACAATATACTTCAACATAAAATAAAATCATACTTATAACACATTTAACCACACTTAAACATAAAAAAACATACCTACAAGTGTTGTAACACACATAAGGAGGCTAAAGCCAAGGTACAAAAACTAAAGTATTCAAAAGACATCAGCAAATCAAGTATTCAACATGGGGGGGTATTCATGGTTGTAAAAATCATGCCTAGCCTCCGATTGATCGCTAGTCGGAGGTTCACCAAGTAATTTTCATCTAATAGGCCCATTAATCGCTAGGCAGTCAATGGTGGTCAAATCCGGTCCTAATCGGCCAAAAAATTGATGGCCGTCTATTGATTCCCGCCAAAATCTGTAAATTTTGGCCAACGATTAATCCTATCTAAGTAAAAATATGAGACAGAAAGAGGTTAAAACATGCCTACTTGGAAATATATAAAGATAAAATCAAAAATTACATATAAAATCCCAATCCAATTTATCCCTACTAATCTTGATCGCTAGTCGGTACCTCACCGGCCGACTAGCGCCTACTCGCCTAGCAGTTCTTAAACCACTAGGGGTATTATATAGAAACACACGCAGAAATTAAGTATGCAACAGGTCTACTATGGACCAGCCAACAAATCATAATTCAAGAAATTTTGAAACATAAAAAACACCAACTCAAAAAACAAGTATTCAACAAATTATATAAATTACGCCCCACTTACGGTGTGCGCATATAATGTATATATGTGTGGCCCTTGGGGGGCAAAAGTAAAGTTGCACTAGTTTTAACGTTATTTTACTAATTTCGTGAAAATAACGTTAAAAACGACGGACGGTTAATCATGCATCATGTGGTAGCGTGGATAGCCAAAAGACAAAGGGGTACATGCACCGATCGGGTTTGTCTCGATTGCTAAGTGTTTTGTGCCTTATGTCCAAGGCTTGATACCAAACCGCATCGAGCCGCGGGTCTCACTGGAAGCAGCCTCTCTATTCTTAAGGGTAGAGGTAAGGTTGTCTACATCTTACCCTCCTCAGACCCTACCTTAGCTTTGCTATAAGTGGGATTAACTGAGTATGATGATGATGATGAACCAATTAAAGCCTTAATACATCCATGACTTTCGATTGTGAGCTGAGTGAGACTGTGAGAGACAAATCGACAATCTGACTGATTTTGGGGTTCAATTGTGAACTGTAATAGCCCCAGTGGCGTCTTATTTAACTGTAGTACTAGTAATAGTAGAAGGTAGAGGAGAACTCTTGAAGAAGAAGACGAAGAAGAAGAAGAGCGTCCTGATTTTGGACCCCAACCGGTTGATTTTAGTGGCTGAAGCCCGATAGGCCGCCTTTGGGGTCGCTACACCTCATCCTATCTAAAGCAATGTGCCAATTGCCTTGTGTTCCTCCCGACTCAAAGGCACACTTTATCAAAAAAAAAAAAAAAAAGGTGGCCATACCCATTAGGGAAAATTCGCATGGCTCACCAATACCCTGTTAATCAATGGGACCGACTAGGTAAAGCTAGACACGTGATCTTCCAGGGGTCAAGGTAGAAAACCAATAAAAGTTGGATTCTAACTTAGACCTATGCTAGAGCCTAGAGGGAAGTCAGGCACTAATCACACTACACAGCCCTTGACGATTTGACTAAGCTTTTTTGTAATGACGTGAAAATATACTTATTTCATGAACTCGTCTTTTTTCAGCTTGGGGATCAACTTCTTATTAAATGTGAACTATATATATGAATAGATATATTGTTTATTATATAATGAATCTATTACGTAAAATTCAAAAAAAGTAGGAGTAACAAGAATTTTCTTACGAGTTTTTGGCCCAGAGTGGCTTAAAATGCACTGTCAAGCAAATCTTACCACCTCTGTACATCTGTATGCAGAAAACAAACAAACAAACAATCATTTAGTGAATAGCAAGTGATAATTCAATCCATTCGGTAAGTAGTGTATAGGATATAAATCAACCAATAAAAAATGGAAGATAGACTTCATAAGCATTCCACAAGCACAAATCTTATGAGTAGCTAGCATAATTGTTAACTATTGCTATGAGCTATTCCCCTAACTTCAAAGAATCCCAAAGCATTTTATGTTTTACAAAAAAAATAAATAAATAAATAAAATAAAAAAATAAAGAAATAAAGAAATGGTGCACCGTGTTCCTAACAAAATTTACAGAGTTTATAGATCAGTCTAGAACGAAGAAATCATACAATGCTACTTTGACGAGTACAAGAAATCAAAACCATGAGAATCATTGTTAATCTAGAATCCATAATTGAATCACTAACTCGGCAAGCAATCATATGAAGTGTCAATTCATGTTGTCGAAGGTTCAAGGCGCAAAGGATGAGCCTTGGGCCTCAATGCAAGGCACTTAAAAAGCAAGGGCATTCTTGGGCAACATGTATAGTATAAAAATACATTTTTTTACGAAAAAAAGCTCGAAACGCGCCAAGCTTAAACGAGCATGAACCAGAACTTCACTTATCGAGCTCGAGCCGACTCGCGAGCCTAAACGAGCCCACTATTTATAAAATTGTGAACCTTAACTAAATTATATGCATAATAGCAATTATAATTAATATAAATTAATTAATAACCACTAAACGAGTCGAGCCGATCGGAGCTCGAGCTTGAAGAACTACCGACGAGCCAAGCTTGATCTTTCATAAATTAAACGAGCTCGAGCCTAGTCGAGCTCGGACTTTGCACCCCTAGGTTTTAGACATGTTTTAGAGTTACATTAGGTTGTTTTAGGTTAATTTCACGCTTGTTTATGATTGGTATAATTGTTTCATACTCGATCAAACAATTTTTGGCCAAAATTTCATCGAAATTTAGCCTGAAAATTGCGCTTGAGGACATGAAAGTAGGGCTTTTGAAGTAAAGCGCTAACGCTTAGCTAGGCCTAAAAAGGGGACCTAGGCGCGCGTCTAGAGAGATCATTCCTACATAAACTAATATTAAAAGTCTCAAATAAGCAGCCAAAATCATCAAATGAACCAAATTAAAACCTTGTGAGTCTTGCCATCAAGTTCGGGCAGCTCAAGTTCAGGGGCAGTGGCAGGATAAGTGACCGGAATATCAAACTGCAGATCAAACTCATACTTGAGCAGATTATGCACATACCAACACTTTCCGGTCCATCGTGTTCCTTCAGGGTTAGCAGCAGATATTCTAAACCAATCATTGTCTTTCGATTTGTTCATCGATGTGTAGGCGATCAAGGCTTTGTATTCCTCCTTTAGACGCTGTGTCCATACGGCGCCGTCTCGTGGGCCGGCTTTCACTGTTAGGAGAGGGATTTGGGTTAGCGTTGACTTTGTTGTTGGATCCCACCCCTCCATGGTTGGTTCGGTTGGGTTGGAAGTGTAAACTGTAAACCCTAGAGAGAGAAGGAGGAGGAAGAAGAAGAAGAAGAAGATAACCGTTTGTTTGCGTAGGATTCACGATATGTTCTGTGTAGCTTTCAGTTTTGTATGGTACTAGAGAACCGGTAAAACCCGGGCGAGATCAGGACTCAAATTTCCGACTATAGGTAGGAGTCATCCTTTATTTCTTTTAATGTTCTTCAAATGTAGCTAGTGGAATTGAATTAGGGCTGTAAACAAACCAAACGTTCGACAAACAGTTTGTTAACAGTTTGGCGAGAAGTTTGTTTGTGTTCGTTTTTCCCTCAAACATGATCGTTTGAATTAAAACTAACGTTTGTAAGACTTAAAAATAAACCGTCCCATTAAAATAAAAAAAATTACAAAAAACATCTACTAAAATAAAAATACAAACGCCTTCATCCTACTCGTCGCCTTCATCATCCGCGTCGTCTTCAACCCAATAATGCTCCCATTCGTATTTCGCCGCGATTTCAGCTTTACGTTTCAAAACCAACTCCAAAGATTTACCTTTGAGGTGCTCGTGTGGTTTTGTATAAATATTCAAGTCGTGGTCATACTGCCGTTGTCTCAACAATTCGCGTTGTTCCTCTAAAAATGCCATTGTTTTTTCGCCTTGTTGAGATTGTAGGGTGACCAACTAGTTGAGTTTGTCTTCTTTCATTGCTCGGTATGTCCCGAGTTCATCAACAAATGATTTGCCCGAAGACTTGGCGGCGGCGGCTTTCTTAGTTTTTCGTTTGGGTCGCGTTGGGTTATTATTTTCGTTGAGGTCCGGCATGCGGCTAGTGGGGGTGGTATCCTCCGGTGTGGAAAAGGCAGTCGGCTGATAGTTGCCGCTTTCCGAAAACTTTCGTCTCTTGTCCGAATGACTGTCGGACGGTTCTTCACCCATCAGCATTTGCTTTTTTCACTTGTCGTGGTCTTTTACAATCTCCCATGCCGCTTGATGATTAAAACCCAAAGGATGGCTTTTTCTGTAATCGTTCAACGCCGTTTGCATGACGTTTAGATCACTACATCCACTCCCGCGTAGGTGCTCCTATATAATTAAATAGAACCGTCAATGAAATATAACTTAGAGAAATTCGTTTAATCAAATAAAACGCTAAGTTAAATATATCATAATTGTTACCGCTTGTTGATGAAGTCCATTGAACGCGTTCATTTGTGGGTTTATGGCGGTCCATTTAGAAGTAATTTGATCAACCGTTCGGGTGGAAGAACCCAACAGTGACGTGTAATGTTTTTGGACCGCTTTCCAAAAACTTCCCTTGCTACTTTGGTTACTCTTCTCCCTGTTCTCCGACACATAACACCAAGCTTTTGCCAAAGCAACCTCTTGTGCCGTATTCCACTTCACAGCTTTCACGCGGTTTGCATATTTCTTTTTCACCCCTACTTCAAGTTCTTCAACTTCAACCTCAAGCGCGCCACCCGCTTCCTCGTCTATCTGTTCATCTACATGATGCTCGAACTGTGTCTCTGGCACAGCTTCCTCCTCGTCATCGTCCTCATCTACTAAGTTGAGCTCGAAGTCTTCTAGTTGGGAATTTGTTAATTGAGACGGCGTAATATATTGTTGAAACATCATGGGTGGTTGGCTTTGTGGGAATTGTGGGAATTGTGGGAATTGTGTGTATTGTGAGTAAAACGGTTGTTGTTGAGGTTAGGTTGGTGAAAAATTGAGCACGGGCCTATACGGCTCAACCGTAGTCGATCTCGAACTCGAAGCTTTGCCTCGACTACTAGAACCCTAGATTTCGAGGTTCCCCTCGCACCCCTCGAAACACTCTTTGTTTTCCGTGGATCCATTTGTTTTGTTTGTGTTTTTAAGTAGTTTGGTTGATGTAGGTTGTGTTTTTTAATTTAAACCGTGCACAATTTATACCATTTCAAAAATAACAGTCAAGAAAATATTACCGTTTCATTTAAATAAATTCCAAACGGTCAAAAAGTAATAAAATACATTATAAAAAGTGACCGTTGCAATAATTAACTCTTCTTACCAGCCCGTTAGATGGAACCCGTATTTGGTTCACGGGACCCCTACCAGCACGGGTGGCAGCGGTGTTACCGTGCTGGTAGTGGGGTACCCGTGCCCAGTTCTGGTAGCGCCCCGTCCCCCCTAAGAGCATTCTCATCCCCTCCACCAAATTTCATCCATCAAATTACACTAAAAATCACTACTTCACCCCTAAATCTTCTTTCTCCTAATTAAAATAATAATACTTTTATCATTATATTTTCTCTCTCCTCACTCACAACTACTTACAAAAATATTAAAATATATATAGGGGTGAACAGTAGCTTTTCATATTTAGGGTGAAACAGTGTTTCCACTAAATATTTTCTCTCTCCTTCACTCACAACCACTTACACTCACCCTATATAATTTGGTGGGCACACTCACATACATTTGATGGACCGAATGTGAATGCTCTAATAGTGGTTTCAAAAATGTATAAACATAAAAATAAATACACTATCGATTTAACTCTTATAAAAAAAACAATTGTAAAAAAACTCATAGTTATAAAACCATGTGTAGTGGTAAGGGGAAAACATAATGCCCCTGATTCTGATTGGTCCACGTGGCAGCTGAGTCAGCATGAGGCTTGAAGTGAAAAAGGGATGTAGTGGTAAGGGGAAAAAGATAAGGTCCCTGTTTCTGTTTGGTTGTTTATTTTATTATTTTTTTAATTAATTAACTCAAAATAATTAAAATAAAAGACAAATAAATATAAAACAATTACAAATAATATTAAAAACACACAACTAATATTAAAAAAGAGTTACAACTAATATTAAAAAAAAAGTTACATATTCCTAAATTACTTATTTAAAAACTAGATAATCATAAACTACTTATTTAAACATTACATAATTAATCCTAATTTTCTCCCCTATGGAGAGTAATTGTCCCAGTCCTCGAGTGTGTACTCCGGCGGGGAAAGGGAATGATCGCTATCGCGAACATCGGATCTCGCATCCGAGCGGATCCAGCAGTACTCACGAGGAGGGGAATAATAGTAGTCGCGTTCCTCTTCCTGAGCAGCCCTTAGTGCTGCATACTCCTCCTCAGTGGGCTCCCGGGGAAGAGAGCTTGGGGTGGGGTTGGGGTTTGGTTGGTTCTCCACAAACTGTAGCCGACCCATTCCCCTAACGGCCATAACATAATCTACACACCACACAATCTCCTCTTTAATGAAATCAGCATATGGGTGTGGGGGAGTGTATCCTGGGGGTCTGTTTGGTACGGGGTAATGGAATGGAAGGGGGAATAGAATGGACGAGGTAATGGAATGGACAAGGTAATGGAATGGATCATTACCATTCCATGTCTTGTTTGGTTGCCATGTGAGATTGAAACAAAACATTACTTTGTGCTGTGTTGGCCTAGAAACTGATTTGCAGCGGAATAATTATGATAAAACACACAAGAATCAAACGAAAAACAATATAAAAACGAATGGAAACTGAATTGTATTACTAGAATGTTTCGGACAGAATTCTGAATAGAAAGTTTACAAGAATAAGAGAACTTTTGGAAAAATTCTTGGTAATCAGAAATGTTGTTCGAACATATCTATTTATATGTTACGAACAGTTGTGTGTTTGTGGCAGTTTTGATGAACCGTTGTGATGTTTCTGTTATTGCCACCGGTTGAATTTTCCCGCCAAATAACTGTAAGGTTATTGTGGTAATTTCACAATGAGTCCCGCCTTGATTTGTAGTGTGCTGCTGTCTCTTGTTCGAACTGTTTTGACCACATCTTATTTCTAATATGTGCAGCCCTTCCTGATCAGTTCCAAAATACAATGGTTGCAGCCGGATGACTTTGTATGATTCCTTTGATGCAGCTTTGTTTGTGTCCGTGTTAATCCAACTACTATTCTATTCAATCTATACCAATGTTTCTTATGACGTAATATACTAATACATACATTTACTAACACAACATACATATGTTTAATAATACAAATCTGAAATATTAATAACAAATATAGATAAGTTATATTTAGAGGGTGTTTGGGATTGCGTTTTGAATCTGATTATTAGATTATTGCGTTTTGAAAACGCAGATAATCAGTTTTTTAAGCTACCAAAACGCAATAATCTATAAGCGGCTCCACCCCTACTTTTCGAAAACGCATAATCTATTTTGAATAATCAATCCCAAACACCCCCTTACAAATCAACATGCTGTTGGATAGGCAACGAAGGAATAAAATCGGTGGTGAGTGGTTGTGGTGGTTGGTGGTTGGTGGCGGTAATGGTGGGTGGTGATATGTGGCAATAGTGGCGGTGGTGGTGGCAGCGGCGGTGGTGGGTGGTGGTTGGTGGTGGTGTGTGTGTGGCGGTAGCGTGGTGGTGGATAGTGACGGCGGTGATAAGTGGTGGTGACGACGGTGGTGGGTGGTGGCAACGGTGGAGGTGGATGGCGGTGATGGTGGATGGGGGACGATAGTGAGTAGTGGCAGTGGTGGGTGGAGGAGACCGCGGTGATGAGTGGTGGTGGGTGGCGGTGGTAGTGGTGGGTAAAGGAAATTGTGGTGAGTGACGGTGGTAGGTGGTGGTGGAGGTGGCGGTGGTGGGATGATGGTGGTAGGTGGTGTTGGATGGCAGCGGTGGTGGGTGGGTGACAGTGGTGGGTGGGTGGGTGAAGGTAGTGGTTGGTGGCGGTGGTGGTGGGTGGTGACGGCGGTGGTGGGTGGTGGTGGTGACGGTGGTGGCGATAGAGGAGGTGGGTGGTGACGATGGTGGTGGTGGTGGGTTATGGTTTTGTTAGTAAAGGGTGAATGAGGGATGGAATGAAAAAAAAAACATGGAGTGGATAGAATGGTTTTGAGGGAATGGAATGCCTTGTGGAATGGGTGGTTCCATTCTTTTAACCAACCGAACACACTATTTTTCATTACCTCGTAATGGTCCATTTCATTCCCCCTTCCATTCAATCATACCAAACGATACCTGGGAGTGGAGGAATGGAGAGGACGGGGTTGGAGACACGTTGAGTATGAGAAGAAAACACTTGTTGAGGACGAGGAGGAGGAGAAAACACTTGTTGAGGAGGAGGAGGAGTGTAACACCCCAACCGATGGCGGAAACATCGGGATGTCACGTATTGATGATTGTTCAGTAGCTCATGGTAAATAATAAGTTTCAATAAATGATTTAAATAAATTGCATACACCCGTTGATTTCATTTAAGACGTAAAAATAGAATTTGTACATCAAAATGAAAAATACAAGCTACGCATCTTCAAGCATTAACTCTAATCTTCGAGCATGTTATAACCTGAAACATGTTAAGTTTGAAAATATTTTGGGTCAACAAAAGTTGGTGAGAATTACATAGGTTTTGATAATTGAATAAAACTTGTACAATTCAAGTGTCATGGCAAGTCTAGTCCATATGTGAAAACATACTAGAAGTAAATCGAGTGCATAATCAACCCTTGTGACTGTTATATTGTGGTACATCCCATACGCTCATGGTTCACTCGATTATGTTATGCGATAACAATCACCCACGCTACCTATGTAGGAGGCACGTATCCGGGTGGGATTGTCAGTCCAATAGATCTATCATTGTATACCGTCGGCTGATCAATGTTAATGATTATGCTAGAATATTGTGCTTACCCTAGTCATGTTTAAGACATAATGCAACATAGAAAAACACATAGACACTTTGATGATTGAATTGCATATAGAATGTTGTAACATGTTTCACCCCAAAAACGGTGATAAATAGAAAAGGGGCTATGTAAAACTCACCTTAGCAAAATGTTATTTCTCTTTGAAAAATAGAATAGTGTGTTGCCCAACAATGCCAAGTATTACCCTATAATTAAGGTAATAAATATGTCTAAGTCTATCTAGTCTACAAATATATATATTCTAATCACGCGTTAAGTTTAAAACCGAGTCAACCTTCCAATCATGCAACCCCGACCCTATCCCTATAAATTGAACATCACAAATCTTTCTCAACTCGCAAAAAACTCTCTCTCAATCTTCAATTTCTGTATTAATTCGCCATACGAAGCTTTCTTGTTCGTGGTTTGACTTTTTGATTGACCGCCCATAAACCATCGATTTCGCATTGTAAGTTCAATTTTTGGTATGGGCTTTGTTAATCGGCCTATACACAGCATTTGCCCTATGGTTAATTGGGTTGATAATGTGTAAATCATTCGATTGCAAATTCTAGGGCACGGTTAGTAGAATTGGGGAAGATGAGTTCTTTATGGTTTAATATAAATAAAATACGAATTCAAATAATCAGCAAACAAAGACCCAGACCAGCTGGTCTGGGCATGATGTTGCTGTACACGGGTCACAGGTTCGAATCCCTTAACCAACAAACATTCTTTTTTTTTTCTATATATATATATTACATAATAATCTTTTAAAATAGTTTTTAAATACTAAACGTGGTTTATAAATTTTATAAAAATTATTATATGATCTTCAAATGATAAAGTTCATTACCCAATTTTTAGTTTTTCAAAATAATTTATTTAATATATATCATAAATATTACAAGTTTATTCATTTAAAATTATAAATTCAATAAAAATATCTAAACAATTTTATAAAATTCCACAAAAATTATCCTAAACTTGTATAACAATAAACATTTCAGAAATGATTTTTATTTCTGAAAAACCGTACATTTTATATTTTTAATTAATTTTTGTTAGTTTTAATCATAAATAAATCATAATAAATTCATTTTACAATATTTTTGTACCAAAATTTTACATAAATTATTTCTATTCATTTGGAACAGAAATACAATTTTTAATTCATAAATTCTTTAATTTTAATATTTTTAGATATTAAAGTCATGTTTTGACAATTTGAAATAATTAGATTAAATATTCTACTTTCAAGAAAATAATTTTATAAAAATTATTTTCATACTCAAAACCTTATGTTGTGACTATATTCAACTTAAAATTTTACAAAGAGACTTTTATTTATTTATTTATTAAATTTCTTATATTTAATAAACAATTTGTTTATTAATCAAATAAACGTTTATCCCCAATTCGAAGCCCTAGAAAATACTTATAGACTAGATAGACTTAGACTTAATTGTTACATTATGCATAGGGTGATACTTGGCAACGTTGGATTACACTACACAAGACTTAACACCTTGCTAAGGTGAGTATTACTTATCCCCTTTTTCGCTTTTACAACTTTTGGGGGTGATTCATGCACAATTATACAAAGCTTTCATATTCATTTACACATACATTTTTATTCATTTACAATTCGTATACGTGTCTTGATTATCTTTGTGCTTATGCTTGAACATGAACGTAGCTTACATACAAAATCATACATACAGGCATAACTTTGTGTTATGGTGCTCTTTACATACAGACATAACTTATGTTATGGTGCTCTTTACATACAGACATAACTTATGTTATGGTGCTCATTTAGACGTAACTTATGTTACGGTGCTCATTTAGACATAACTTTGTGTTATGGTGCTCTTTTAGACTCACACATGTTGAGGTGCTCATTATCAATTTCATTGTACAATTTTACATGTGATCTTTGTCTTGTTTGGTTACTTGCGTGTTTACATAATGCCTTGGTGATGCTAGACACATGAATTGTACTACTTTTCAAACTTATACTATATGTACAAAACTAAGTAGTACTCACCAACATCATATGTTGACAAAATTATTTTCGTGCATGTTTCAGGATAAGCTGCTTGACGCTTCACATAGGACTTTGGACTTAGATTAAATCAATCAATTATCTTTATTTTGTTGTCTTGTATTTAATTTCACATGTTGTAAAACAATATTCAATAATCATATATTTACATTTTAGTACCATGAGCTTTTGAACAATCGTCACTACGTGGCACCTCGATGATTCCGCCATCGGTTGGGGTGTTACACCCGTCATCATATGCCACATATCAGGTTTGGTCCAGGTAAGTATAGGAACATGTGCTCTGACCCGTTTGAATTTTTCAAACGTTATTCTAGATTCACCATTCGTTTTTTGACAAACAATGGTGAACGATCTGAATTAAACGGTTTGGATAAAGGGTGGATAAAAGAGAAGCCACCTGATTGAACTTGGTTTAAAACCCAAGTGTAGAGTTTTGTATCATCATCCGCCAAGTATATTTTTATTTTATTTTATATATAATTTTTAGTTTATCGAGTCGTGTGAGATTGCCTTGGCCCTTTTCACCGTTGGATCTCCCCCGCCCGTACTCAATCTCCATTCGGGTGGGTCGATCTTAAAATTATTTTTTGTAAACAGGCATCTCACTTGTCATTGAGTCATTTTACTTTCGTTTTCTTTTTAGTTTATTTTTGCAGGGCTCTTACTATGACCGCGAAGGAAATGCTATACGGTTGTAGATGATGGACGGACATGACACTTGTTGCGCGCTATCACCACATATTCCAGGGGAGTTCGTTCCATTTATTGTTGTTATATATTTATTTTGTTTTTGTTTTATTTTTGCAAAAAAAAAAAAAAAATTCTATTTCTATTTTGCGATGTTTTCTGGAGCACATTGAGGACACTGTGCCTTTCTAAGTGTGGGGATGGAAAAACTTCGTTTTTATTTTGCTCAGTTGTAGGTTGAGTCATAAAAAAAAACAATAAAAAAAAATTAAAAAAAAAGTTGGTTTTGTGTTAGTCCCGATCCTTTGTGCGCGTAGTAAACGAGCCTTTTCAATGTAATACGTCGGTTAAAGGCGGGGTCGATTGTTGGGTTTACGGGTCTTAGCATATGTTTCTTTAAGTTGCGGGATAGTAGGCTTGACTGAGTTGTTTTTATGAAATAAAATGTTTGGGGTGCCTGGGATAGTGGATCAAGCTGGATGGTTAACTAGTTTTGCACTTGCTAGTATCGGTAACCTTTATTTCCACATGACAGTGAGTTTTGAGCCTTTAAATATTATATATAAATATTCACTATTTCGTTTCATGTGTGATATACCGACTTTGTTGCATTATTTTAGAACTTGTGCGTTTTGATGCATTTTGAGACCATATGCTTGGACTTGACACAAATATGATAGAGGCATTAGGATTACCCATTTTGTTTAGCCTTTTCGTTTGTTTTTGTTATTTGACCATGTTTCCTCATTTTTACCTTTAGAAACCACTTTGAGCCTAAACTTTTCGTTTGTCATCCATTTTATTTTATATTGATTATCGGATTGTATATATTTATGTAATGTGAAAAAAAAAGGAAAAAAAAATAAAATCAGCATAAAGAGTAGCTGATACAAAAAAAAAAAAAGAAAAAGAAAAAAATATATGTAAAAGAGAGAAGAAAAAAAATAGAATAAAGGTTGTGGGTCGAGAGGACCAAAGAGTTAAAGTTTATATATTCATCGTTTATCCGGTTTATCTCTTATTTTTCTTTTTAGCCAATTTTTCCCAATACAATTTCCCACCTTTAATCTTTACCTACCCTTTCGAAGTCCTCTTGATTTGTGTTAGTCTTAGCAATTAGGTGGAAATTTGATTGACGTACAAGCTTATGATAATTTTGCTTCATAGTTCGGTTTTGAGAGACTCACTCCAAATAAATATATAACCAAGAGATGAGTGATATTGTGAGGGGTGCTTACAGGTGCATAGTCGGTGGCTTGAAGGTAAGTGAAGCTTGACTAGGTAGGCCTTGTTTTTAAAATTGTATCATCTTGACTAGTCAGCCTTTTGAACGATGTAAGTCTTGTGAAACCGCTATGCTTGATGATTTCGTAGCCTGCTTTTGACCCTGTTTGATGCTATCGTTTTTGTTAAGTGCTTTGTTGAAAATGTGATCTGGGATTTTGTATAATTCTTTTTCGGGACGCAAAAGTTTTAAGTGTGGGGATGTTTGATGTGTTGCAAAACGCATCTCATTTCCTATGTATTTTGTATATTATTTGGTCATGTTTGTATTCGTTTAGTGTCATTTTTATTATGTATTTATTTATTTTATTATTTTATAGGTGTTTGAAGAAAATGAGCTCAAAATGAAAGAATTTTAATCGAGACACCGACACTTGAGAGCCGGTGTTCATGGATGTTGGAGCGTAAACGAGGAATTTTGGTCGAGCCAAGAACACCTAAATTGCGAACATCCGGAGCGAGCTCGAAGTATAATAATAATAATAATAATAATAATAATAATAATAATAATAATAATAATAATAATAATAATAATAATAATAATAATAATAATACGACATTAGTGAATTCAACAAAGAAAACAAAGAAAATCTAATGGAAAGGAAAAAAATAAGCCACGAATAGCCTTGGACTTTTTGGGCCAATATGAAGTTATTTTTGAAAACCCTACGGGGAAGAATATATAATTCTTGAACGGCGAGACATTAAGGAGGGAGGCGGACATTATATATCATCACAGAGGCGGCATATTATCAGAGAGCACATCTTAACAGCGGCCAAAGCAAAAGAGGATCGCAGCAGCAGCGCATCACAATTGGAGTATAAGAGAGGAGGCCAGGGATCGAGGTTTTCATAACACTGGTTATTTTCGTTTACTACTTTGTGTTCTAAACTTTATGACTATGTGTTACTTTGGTACCAAGACTATGTTTTCTTGTTTTGTCATGAATATTATTGGCTAAACATTTACGCTACCTAGGTCGTATTGATGATTATTTCGTGACTTGTGACGTTCGGGTTTGGATAATATAATTTTTGGCTTAATGTTTTGGTAAAATATTTTTGTGTTGTTGATAAAAATGCATATGAATGCTTTTAGTAATCGGTTTGCTTGATTGTTGCTTTGCGTTTTTCTCTAGTTTGTTACTTTAGTAGTTTTAAGATCTAGAGTTTTGCATGATTTTCCATTGACTTTGTGTTAGTGGTTTAATCTAGTGGTTTCTTGTCTTAGATAACCCTATTAGCAACCTTGTAAGCCTTTGAAATTAGTGTTTTGCCACTCTTGAGACCGGGAGGAGATAGAGTGTTGGTTTGTCTAGTTCTTAGGTTTTGGGTATAGGTGAGACCGGGAGGAGATCCTTACTTATTTACCTTAGCTTCCTAGCAAATTCGAGTTTTTGTCAACAACCTTAGATAACTCCTTCACACTTTCGGGTGTGTTGAGATTAGCGAGACCGAGAGGTGAGCGAGTCTTTTGAGTACCTTAGCATTCCCTAGTG
The DNA here is from genome assembly GCA_028751855.1 of Ambrosia trifida. Classification (NCBI taxonomy): domain Eukaryota; kingdom Viridiplantae; phylum Streptophyta; class Magnoliopsida; order Asterales; family Asteraceae; genus Ambrosia; species Ambrosia trifida. The sequence continues at coordinate 146,735,962 of CM054124.1, read as the reverse complement.
AGGTGAGACCGGGAGGTGATCCGAACTAGTAACCGGTGATTTACACGTCCCTTAGGATTTTCTGAGAGGTGTTAGTGAGACCGGGAGGTGATCTAGCATTCTTTAGGGTTTTCTTGAGTCAGACGTATTTTTAGGAATCCGGTAGCCATTCCATTATCCATTTCCGAGCGTTGTGAGTTGCGGGTAGGATTCTAGACCTAGGTAGTTGTTTTCCATATTATCTGAGTTTCTCTCTAGTTTCCGAGCTGTCTGTTCTGCTTCCTGTTATCTATTCGTTTCAATCTTTTAATTTATTTACTTTAATAATTATTACATAAAAATTAATTCACAAAAATCCAATTTATTAGGCTAGGAGTCGACAGAGGTTTAGTATCGAGAGTCGCTATATTGTGTCCACGGTTCGATACTTGGACTTACTTGCTCTGCTACACTGCGACCGGTACACTTGCCGTTAGTGTGTGGTACAGCGGGTTTTTCCACATTTAAAACTTGATTTATTTACTACACATTTCACACATCAAGCTTCAGCTCTGCGGGTGCGCTTTTCCTCATTCCACCAAGTGAGTGCTCGTTTGTGAAGAACACTCATAGCATAACGGACCTTTAAGTTATCGGGACACTCACTGTTAATGAAGGTATTCTCAATACCCTCGAACCATTGTAGGAGTCCTGTAGCTCCTTCTTCTCCACTGAACTTAGGGGGATTACAAGAATTAAAGTGCTTAAGAGTGCAAGCTGGGAGACCATTCCCGTTTCCATTGTGGTTTCCATTACAGTTCCCGTGTCCATGACCATTTCCGTTGCCGTTTCCGTTAATCTGGATGACTTAAGCCAGTAAATTAGGAACCAGAGTTGTTATCTGCTGTGCCATTTGTTGAGAAATGATCGCAGCCAATTGGGCATCGACACCATTGTTGTTGTTGTTGTTGTTGTTGTTGTTGTGGTTAGCGTCGTGGTTGTTATTGTTGCTATTTCCTTCCTCATGATTACCATCATTGTTATTGCGTGTGCTGCAACGTGGAGGCATGATCTGTAAGAGACACAATGAATTGGATGAGGTTATATAAGGAATGTAATCATCTATTCATTAATTAAAACGAATAAACGAAAACATTGACTTATCAAAGATTCTAGGTTCTAATAACATAATGAAGACATGCTTTAGCCTATAGGTGAACACTCATCCCGAGAATTCCCAGGTAGGCATCCGGGTCCCTCGTCTGATTGGGATTTATGCGCAATGCCAGTCCTAGACAGAAAACTCAGAATACAGGCGTTCACCCTTCCAGATTGCACGTGTTCGTTATTAAAATTTAGAACTTTGACGAGATCTCAAGGTGGTTCAGGCTAAACCTGAGGATTTGTCCTACTAGTCTAAGAGTAGATCTTGTGATGGAGAGCAATCTTCTTGTAGGGATAAGAAGTAGGAGGGAGATAGAGAATAGCAAGTAAAAGAAGCAAGTACTGGTTAAATCCTATGGTTATAGACTAGATTATTTTTCTAATAACCTAATTCCCTATAACCATGGCTCTGATACCAATCTGTAACACCCCAACCGATGGCGGAAACATCGGGATGTCACGTATTGATGATTGTTCAGTAGCTCATGGTAAATAATAAGTTTCAATAAATGATTTAAATAAATTACATACAATTGTTCTAAGAATTTGTACATCAAAATGAAAAATACAAGCTACGCATCTTCAAGCATTAACTCTAATCTTCGAGCATGTTATAACCTGAAACATGTTAAGTTTGAAAATATTTTGGGTCAACAAAAGTTGGTGAGAATTACATAGGTTTTGATAATTGAATAAAACTTGTACAATTCAAGTGTCATGGCAAGTCTAGTCCATATGTGAAAACATACTAGAAGTAAATCGAGTGCATAATCAACCCTTGTGACTGTTATATTGTGGTACATCCCATACGCTCATGGTTCACTCGATTATGTTATGCGATAACAATCACCCACGCTACCTATGTAGGAGGCACGTATCCGGGTGGGATTGTCAGTCCAATAGATCTATCATTGTATACCGTCGGCTGATCAATGTTAATGATTATGCTAGAATATTGTGCTTACCCTAGTCATGTTTAAGACATAATGCAACATAGAAAAACACATAGACACTTTGATGATTGAATTTCATATAGAATGTTGTAACATGTTTCACCCCAAAAACGGTGATAAATAGAAAAGGGGCTATGTAAAACTCACCTTAGCAAAATGTTATTTCTCTTTGAAAAATAGAATAGTGTGTTGCCCAACAATCCCAAGTATTACCCTATAATTAAGGTAATAAATATGTCTAAGTCTATCTAGTCTACAAATATATATTCTAGGGCTTCGAATTGAGGATAAGTGCTTGTTTGATTAATAATTAAAATGTTTGATAATTGAGAGAAATTAAGTTTTTTTGTAAATTTTAAATTAAAGATGGTCACAGTAACAAGTTTAATGTATGAAAATAATTTTTATAAAATTATTTCCTTAAAAATAGAATATTAAATATATTTATTTTAATTTGCCAAAATTTAACTTTAATATTTAAAAATACTAAAATTAAAGAATTATTAGATTAAAAATTATATTTCTGTTCCAAATAATCAGAAATAATTTATATAAAATTTTGGTGCAAAAATCCTGTAAAATGGATTTATTATGATTTATTTATGATTAAAACTAACAAAAATTGATTAAAAATATTAAATAAATGATTTTTCAGAAATAAAAATCATTTCAGAAAAGTTTATTGTTATAACACTCAGAATAATTTTTGTGGAAATTTATAAAATTGTTTTGATATTTTTATAGAATTTTATAAATAAAATAGAATAAACTTGAATTATTTATTATATATATTAAATAAATAAATTTTTGAAAACTAAAAATTGTACGTTAAACTTTTTCACTAGATTAACACAAAATAATTTTTATAGAATTTTTAAAAGAGTTTTAGTATTTTAAAATGAATTTTTAAAAATATAAAGGAATATATATATATATATATATATATATGTTTATTAAAAAAAATGTTGTTGATGCCGTGGTTCGAACCCGGGCCCTAGGCCGGTTCGTTGGTTTTAAATCACAAGCCCAGACCAACTGGTCTGGACCCTGAGAACGATTAGTTTCAGATTATTATAATTAAATACCATATAAGAAAATGATTATTATTCCATTTAAAAAGAAAAGAATCAAAACGATTTTACGCGGGACTCGAACCCGTGTGCTCGGGTTTGATAACAACAGACACAACCACTAGATCAGGATCAGTGGTTGTGTTGAGTTTGTATCCGTTTAAATTAAATAAACAGATCTGCGTTTCATGTTCTTCCCCAATTATACTCGGCCGAACCCTAGAATTTCTAATTGATGGATTCACACAACAATAACCCGATTAATCATAGGGTTATTGTCGTGTGATTGCCGAAGATTAAAACCCATATGGAAAACTTTCCTTACAAACACGATTTGGATATGAATTGATCAGTCAACACAGAAAGTCAAACACGATCAAAAACACTTCAAATAGCAGATTCAATTTATAGTGATTGTGATGTTCAATTTATAGTGATAGGGTATTCGGCGAGTGTAGTAGGGATTGTGATGTTCAATTTATAGTGATAGGGTCTAGGTTGTAAAATTGGTAAGTTTGACCGTGCATTCATGGTGTGCCGCGTAATTAAGTAAGATTGGGGACGAATTAAAGGTAATTGATCGTGTATATGACGTGTAATAGGCCGGAAATCACGATGTCATGCCAATCCAGGATCAATATGCGTTCAAAATGGTTTGATTATGGTAATTGTTGTCACAGTTGACTTTCCAAGTCAACTGTGAAGAGCTGAATCACGTGATATAACAATTATAGGTTGGAATTGAAACAAGATTTGTGTGTAGCTCAGTTGGTGGGGTTGTTGGTGTTAGAGACCCGGCTTGGGGCGCGGGTTCGATTCCCGGCCCAAGCATAAAGTTTTTGACATTAAAAACTTTATATATATGTATATTATATATTAATAATATAGTATTAGGGTTCCAAATACAACACAATAATAATTAAAAAAAATAATAATAACCATGAAACTTGACGTTTTATTTAAATTATTCGTAACGTATAAATATTAAATGCGAAATCTTATAAGGAGGGGGAGAAGAAAACACTGGTGCACGACGTCTCCGGCGAGCGTATCGCCGGAGATTGGACGGTTCGGCAATATCGTTTGGATATCCACCACCCATAACTAGTTTGTAGTGTAGTTTTTAAAAAATTGTAGTGTAGTGTTTTTGTTTGTGTAGTTTATATATATATATATATATATATATATATAGTAAAAAAATAAAATAATTGTTCAAAATTAACGGTCCATTTTTTAAATCTTCAAACGGTCCATTGACCACGTGGCATGATATGATTGGTAGTCAAATTGTTGCATAGCGTTATAATTAAAACGCTCATCCCTTTTTTTGCCCAATCGCGCCCCCGTAACGGTGTGGGGGCGCTATTTTTGTCTTTCACGCTCAATCACGCTTCCACTACAGGGGGTCTAAAAGCAGTTCTAAAGGTTTACATGAGCCGCATGTCGGAGGTGACAACTCATTGTGGCTAATGTGGATGAGAAAGGAAGGATTCGTTTATAAGCATGGACGACATCTATGAGATATTTTGAGAAGGATAGAAGACAATGGGAAAGAAATATGTGAGTATCTGTCGGTGTATGTACAGATGGGAGACATATTAAGATGTTATAATATAAATGATAGATCTAAATTATCCTATATATTAATTTTAGAGTGTTCATGAATAGTAATTTGTGCCTTGCATTTTTAGTTCTTTAGGTTTGTTTTTCTATTCTGTAAACAATGTTGTTTCCAGCACAGTTGGTTGGGTTGTTATGATGTTATAAACATAAATTATCCTATATATTAATTTTAGAGTGTTCATGAATAGTAATTTGTGCCTTGCATTTTTAGTTCTTTAGGTTTGTTTTTCTATTCTGTAAACAATGTTGTTTCCAGCACAGTTGGTTGGGTTGTTATGATGTTATAAACATAAATTCCACCCAGGTTCGAATCTGTATAAAGGTGGTTTTTTTTTTAACCAGTACAAACCCATGCAACCCAAGCTGGCAACCGACTTATCTTGCGTGTCAACTGCAGCAACAAAGAGACGTCCTTTAAAGCCACATCAAAGATTTTCGTTCCTTACCTGCTTATCCCTTTCTTTTTTTACTCGCCTACCAACGTTCGGCGATCCACCTACCGCAACAGCGCTGGTACCGGGGTTTCCGGTCACCACGACGACGGTTAACAACCGTAACTCAACCGTGGTGGTGGAACCGGTTTTCTGTGGCTGCTGACTAGAAACCCCAGTACCACCGTCGTGCTTTCGGTTGTCGTTTCAACCAATATCAGCGGAACTCGAAGGTGAAGGCGTCCATATTAACGAGCAACAACGGCAAACATAGGAGACAGTTTGAGCAACGATGGTGATTACTGTGGTGGTTGGGAGGGGTGACGAAGATGGCTTTAAGAAGATCTGGTGACCGATTTGCCTGCAAGTCAATTTTCCTGGTTGCCGAGCTGGTGCCTTCTTATGAAGACTATGAATTGTTAAAAAAAATGAGTGAATGAGGATTGAGGATGCCTGAAAGTTTTAAAAGCTAAAATGAATGATTACAAATTAGCTTGCTGTGTAGTCAAAAGTCCTACGCAACCCTTTGAAATCTTTCTATCACTCAAAAGTCCTACGTACGTAACTCTGTATGAAACAAACATTTTTCCTAAATCAATAATCCTTTTACTGGGTAACTTTTTATTGTTTACATTAATGTAAGTATTTTTTGGTATGACTATATGTTTAGATTTAGGTTTATTATCTTATATATATCTTTACTAGATTATATCCCGGGAGCGTCTCGGGTTGAGAAATCTAATTTGAAATATCAATTTTACATCTGAAATAGACTGATGCGTTTTACAGTTATATGCAGGAAAGCTTCGGGTAGCACTTAACCTAAAACAATTAACAATATATCTCCAATGTTAGTGCATAATCTTAAACAATGTATAACTCTAATATTAAAACCTAACCTAAAACAATGTACAACTCCAATGCTAACACATGTTGTAAATAAAATTCATATTTACTGGTTTGAACATAACTAATGACTTGCCTATACATGATTAATGAATAACCCGAACACTTTGTGTTTTTTTCTATACGAACAAAACCACACAAAAAATTGTCGTTTTTTTCTCCGTTTTTTATATAGCACTATGGTACCCGTTGGAAAGATAATAAAACGTTCATTAATTTGGTGTATTTTTTTTAAATCTCGTATATAAAAGATATTAACGTTTAAAAGTTATGGGAGAAAACATTAGAGATAAAAATCTAATTTTGATTTTAAATTTTAAATTATTATTTTTCTAAAATAAAGCCCTTGCCACATAGGATGACACATGACACACCCAATGAAGAGAATACCCTCTTTGAATGTCATGTCATTAAAATGGCTTTGGTTTATTATATGTATAGATTCTGTTTCTAAGAAGATATATGCAACTACAAATATTTTCATTTGGTAGACATATCCCTTTGCTATTAAACTTAAAAATGTGGTAAAGAAGTTGACTATTGCTTCATTGTTTGTATTTCTATTAAATACAGTAACAACAAAGGTGAGGTAAACTTAAGAGTCATAAACCCATCCGATTTAGCATAATTTGTTTGAGTTAATATATTTAAGTGTATATTGTTTGTTATCGCAAGTCGGTACTGTTCACACGTGTTGAATACCACATCGTATCAACACACAATCACTCACGAATTTTTGTCATGCATCCGCGCAAAGCGCGGCATGTGCAACACATGTTACAAACATACAACCTACACATTAGTTACAACTAGCATGAAAACCTTTTTTACGCCAAACCCATTCAAGACGATCGCGCAACGCGCGATGTCGAAACCCACTAGTTATAAGTATATTTATATCTATAATACATTACGCTATACTATATAATAAAAGAAATCCATGAAGAACATGTGTTAAAACGTAAGAAAATCTTGTTTTTTTTCTTGCCTCTCTCATATTTAGTTATGAATACTTATCCTTAAATTTTAATAATTATTATATCATTATCATACTTAGGGGCTGTTTGGTAGCCTCTTAATGATCATTCAGAGGCTACCTCTTAATGGTCCATAACTTCTGAATGGTTAAGAGGTAACCTTAAGTCTGAATGGTTAAGAGGCAACCATTAAGATGTTACCTCTTAGCTGTCCATACTTAAAATTACATCTTAACCATTAAGAGACTATGAACCATTCAGATGTAGCCTCTTAATGACCATTCAGAAGCTACCAAACAGCCCCTTAGTTAATCTTACCAATAGCAAAACTAAGATAGGATATAAGGAAAGTAAGATGTAAATAGTTTTGCTTCTACTTAAAATGTCCAAATAAATTTATTATAAAATTAAACTCTAAAATTAATTAGATTTCTAAATAAACTCATCTTTACTACTTAAAAGTTTATATTTTAAGTATCAAAAAATCACTAGATACAAAATAATATTCATTAAAATTAATCTATACTATATTATAATACATGATTGATGAGTAGTTTAAGATATCCAAAAGTTAAGAACTTATTTTTCATTAATAATTTTGAAATGAGGGTAAAATAGTCATTCACACATTATTTGCATTTTAATACCCTATCTTAATTACACTTTAATCCATTAAACTTTACTTAACATCTGCTTATTTAAATTATAGTTAAACGTTTTTTTCCTTAATTTAAGCAAGCTGTCCCTCATGATTTTTAAATAGTTATATTGTTTTTCATACGTTGATACTTTTATAAAAAAAAATTACATTATAATAATGAACATTTTATTATCTTTAATTTGAGTATAGTACTTGCTATTTTTTTATTTTAAAAAATTGTGCTACGTGATTAACAATATCTAGGAGTGAGCAATAACTAAACCGTTTACCAAGGCCAAACCAAAAAACAGACAAAACTGAACCAAAATTTATTGAAAACTAAAAACATCCGATTTAACTTAAAATCGATTATCGTTTTCTTTTAGTACTCTTAGTTAACAGAAATTAGTTAAACTGAAATGAAACCATTCATATATTCATAACAGTGTGCCCGCACGATGTCGTAGGGAACATAGATGTAACACCCCAACCGATGGCGGAATCATCGAGGTGCCACGTAGTGACGATTGTTCAAAAGCTCATGGTACTAAAATGTAAATATTATTGAATAATCCAAAATTGTCTTACATGGAAATGGAAAATACAAAGTCTTAAATGAAATGTAAATAATGAAATAACTGATTAAAATAATGCACTAAGTATCTCTTGTTAAAGCACTAGATCAAACTGCACCTGAAACATGTACAAAATAGATTTGGTCAACATATGAAATGTTGGTGAGCATTCCTAGTTTTGATATATATAGTAGGTTAAAAAGTTATACAATTCAAGTGCAAGCTACAGTGCAAATATGTAAACTATGTATCATACAAATGAGCGAAATCAACCCTGTGACTGTATAATGTACTGTATGAACTGTAGTGTACTTATCCAATAAATGGATAATAGCTTAACACTGGCCACGGATTCTCCGATGAAAAAGGGGGAGAATCAATCTAGGCGGGTTGTCAATCCAAATAGCGCTATCCAATGTTAAGGTCGGCTTGTACCATGTTAATGATTTCACTAAGTACAAATGTAATCCACATGTAATGTGTAACACCCCGCCCCTCTCACCACCAATATTGTCCGCTTTGCCCCGATGGGTTGCCCATCCAGAGCTCACGGATTTGTTTTTGGTTGCCCAGTGGAGACTTCCCAAGAGGTCACCCATCCTAGAATTTCTCCCACCTGAGCACGCTTAACTGTGGAGTTCTCCTCTCATCCACTAACATTAAGCCCTAAAACGCGTTGGTTATTTAAGAGGCAAGACATTACTTATGAACCAAGGATCTCTCCTGGCCACGGCCGATGTGGGATTTTCCTGGGTGTCACATTCACCCCCTGTTAGAGTCTCATCGTCCCTGATGAGATGTGTTCCCGGGGTGTCACATTCACCCCCTGTGACATCCGTCACTTTTCTTTTATCTTATAATTATAATAATAATAAAATTATAATAATAATAATAATTATGAAAAAAAAATTATGTTGGTTTAAAACATTAAACCCAACCATTCTTTTCTTTGAACCCAACATAATCCAATCCAATCCTGAAACCCAACAGCTGAGGCCCACCTAGAAACCGGCCCATCCCTTTTGTCCTTCATCTTGGTCCAGCCCAACTTGCCTCTCCCTTTCCCTCTATCTGATAAGAAAAAAAAAATTAAAGCTGCTGCTGCGTGACTCGAACCCGAGCAACAGCCGGCTCAACACATAAACCACACGCGAACAAACCAACCAGGCTACACTTGATTTCTGAATTAAACTCAATTATTATTGTATAAAAGCACACCTAAAAACCGTATTTTTCTTCTTCCTTCTCTGCAACAGAGCCGAACCAAATGAATGTTTTGAAAATTTCTTGTACGTGACCTGTGATGAAATTGGAAACAATTTCATAATTATTTTGGTCAACATCATCATGTAATTAACTACTATTGCCATAATATTCTTCAATCATCTCGTAATTAGCTCTTTTAACGCGTGGTTGACTGTACGGGTCAAACCTTTCCAATCCAATAATCCAGACAACCTCACTATAAATTGAAACCTTCTGGACTATCACAACTCGCCACTAATTCTTTCTCAACCTCCAATTCATCATAATTATCCTCTGTTCATTATGTTCAATCGCGTTTTGACTTCGGCGTTGACTTGGCAATTATAAACGAATCAGCCTTGTAAGTTTAATGTTGTTGATGGGTTTTTATCTTCGGCCTACACACATCAATAACCCTAAGGTTAATTGGGTTATTGATGTGTGATTTGATCGATTGCAAAATCTAGGGCTTGTTCTTATTAATTTGGGGAAGAACACAATTTTTTTTATACGATATATAAAATAATCGAACTGAACCAAACACAACCACTGGTCTAGACCAGGTGGTTGTGTCTGGTGTTCTTAGACCAACCCACATGGGTTCAAACCTTGGCACCAACATCTTTTTCCTTTCATTTTTTTTTGTTTTCTTACAAACTTTAAATATAATCATTTATATTTTAAAAATTCATTTTAAAATACTAAAACACTTTTAAAATTTCTACAAAAATTATTTTGTATAAATCTGATGAAAAAGTTTAACCTACAATTTTTAGTTTTTCAAAAATAATTTATTTAATATATATTATAAATATTACAAGTTTATTCAATTAAAATTATAAAATTCTATAAAAATATCTAAACGATTTTATAAAATTCCACAAAAATTATCCTAAACTTGTACAACAATAAACATTTCAGAAATAATTTTTATTTCTGAAAAACCGTTCTTTTTGTATTTTTAATTAATTTTTGTTAGTTTTAATCGTAAATAAATCATAATAAATTCATTTTAAAATATTTTTGTACCAAAATTTTACATAAATTATTTCTATTCATTTGGAACAGAAATACAATTTTTAATTCAGAAATTCTTTAATTTTAATATTTTTAGATATTAAAGTCACATTTTGACAATTGAAATAATTAGATTAAATATTCTATTTTCAAGAAAATAATTTTATAAAAATTATTTTCATACTCAAAACCTTATGTTGTGACTATATTCAACTTAAAATTTTACAAAGAGACTTTTATTTATTTATTTATTAAATTTCTTATATTTAATAAACAATTTGTTTTTAATCAAATAAACGTTTATCCCCAATTCGAAGCCCTAGAAAATACTTATAGACTAGATAGACTTAGACTTATTTGTTACATTATAGGGTGACACTTGATAACGTTGGATTACACTTATTCAATTATACAAGACTTACCACCTCGCTAAGGTGAGTATTACTATTCCCCTTTTTCACTTTTACAACTTTTGGGGTGATTCATGCACAAGTATACAAAACTTACATATTCATTTACACATACATCTTTATTCATTTACAATTCATATACGTGTCTTGATTATCTTCGTGCTTATGTTTGAACATGAACGTAGCTTACATACAAAATCATACATCTAGACATAACTTATGTTATGGTGCTCTTTACACATAGACGTAACTTATGTTACGGTGCTCATTTAGACATAACTTTGTGTTATGGTGCTCTTTTAGACTCACACGTGTTGAGGTGCTCATTATCAATTTCATTGTACAACTTTACATGTGATCTTTGTCTTGTTTGGTTACTTGCGTGTTTACATAATGCCTTGGTGATGCTAGACACATGAATTGTACTACCTTTTTTCAAACTTATACTATATGTACAAAACTAAGTAGTACTCACCAACATTCATATGTTGACAAAATTATTTTCGTGCATGTTTCAGGATAAGCTGCTTGACGCTTCACATAGGACTTTGGACTTAGATTAGATCAATCAATTATCTTTATTTTTGTTGTCTTGTATTTAATTTCACATGTTGTAAAATAATATTCAATAATCAATATTTACATTTTAGTACCATGAGCTTTTGAACAATCGTCACTACGTGGCACCTCGATGATTCCGCCATCGGTTGGGGTGTTACATAATGTCTAAGCATAAAGCACGTTGTAAGCAATGCACATAGTACTAGAATTGTATTGTGAAAATGTAAACTTGTATTTCAAATTGTAATAGTGTACATGTAACACCCCAAAATTGTAATAGTGTACATGTAACACCCAAAAAATGAATAAAAGCAAAAAGGGGATAGGAAATACTCACAGTTCACGTAGTAGTTTGAGATTTAACTGGACAACGAGATATGAATTAAGATTACTCCCAAATGATCAACCTAAAGTATTCGATAATGTGTGAGGGAAATAACTCTAGGATATATGTATTTCTAGGGTTTCGAATTGGGGATAAACGTTTATTTGATTAATAAACAATTGTTTATTAAATATAAGAAATTTAATGAATAAATAAATAAAAGTCTCTTTGTAAAATTTTAAGTTGAATATAGTCACATCATAAGGTTTTAAGTATGAAAATAATTTTTATAAAATTATTTTCTTGAAAATAGAATATTTAATCTAATTATTTCAAATTGTCAAAATATGGCTTTAATATCTAAAAATATTAAAATCAAAGAATTTCTGAATTAAAAATTGTATTTCAGTTCTAGATAGTTAGAAATAATTTATATAAAATTTTGGTGCAAAAATATTGAAAAATGAATTTATTATGATTTATTTATGATTAAAACTAACAAAAATTAATTAAAAATATAAAATTAACGGTTTTTCTGAAATAAAAATATTTCTGGAATGTTTAAGAATATACAAGTTTAGGATAATTTTTGTGAGATTTAATAAAATCGTTTAGATATTTTTATAGAATTTAATAAATAAAAATGAATAAACTTGTATTATTAATAATATATATTAAATAAATTATTTTTGAAAAACTAAAAATTGGACAGCAAAGTTTATCATTGAAATGACATAAAATAAATTTTGTAGAATTTATAAAATAGTTTTAGTATTTTAAAATGATTTTAAAAGAATAAAGATAATATAAGTGTAAAGGATAACACAAAAAAAAAATAATGTTGATTGTGGTGGGACTCGAACCCGGGCACCAGCCGGTTCAGAGTTTTTTAAACACAACCCACCACCATCTGGTCTACCTATGGGATTTGTTTTTAGATGCCACGAAAATGTTTTAAACCTGTAAACTGATTTATCCCCAACTTCTTAATTATAAACCATAAAATCCTAAGCTTCTAATTAGCCATGATTCGTTGCAGATCCTGAACGAATCCATGGGGCTTCTGTTCTACATTAACAAACAAGACATTACGTACATTTAATCGAAGATGATTGTGACCAGAAGTGTGCAGTCGCGAACAAGCCAAAGCCGCACCAAAAGTTTCAAATTCCGAATTGTATAATGTTTGAATGTGAAAGTTTGTTTGGGGGTTCTCTTAATCGGCACTTTTAGGTGTAATTGGTGTGCTCAATTTATAGTGGCATAGACCCGAGCGTTTATAGGGAAGTTTGACCCGTAGTGGTCAAACGTGCGTTTAATTTGGCTTGAATCCAAGCTGAAATCACGGTTATTAGGGGCTTGTTTTAATGCGATAATGATGCACGAGTATTGGTCAATAGGGAGCATTAAACTTGATCCCATGATTACAGCTCGTTGACTCGTTTGATTTTTTTTTTTGTTCCCTTGTTCCTGCGTTCGAATAGACAAGAAGGAAGAAGAAGAGGACGCGAAACAGGGGTTAAATATAAATAAGGTTGGGGTTAAATCAGACTTCAAGTGTAGCACAGATGGTTAAGTGTGGTGTGGTGTGACTGAGGCTGCTCGGGTTCGAATCCCGGCTGCAGCAAGCCTTTATATGTTTTTTTTTTAACAGAATGGGAAGGAGAGTGGAGCTGGGCCAGGCCTTGTCTGATGGGCCTGCTGTTGGGCTCGTGTGTTGGGTTGGTTGTAGTGGGTTTCAAGGCTTTTAAAAGAGAAGGGATTTGGGCTTGGTTATGTTGGGTTGTAGAGATGGTAAGAAAAAATAAAAACGTATCTATATAAAATCTGATTTTTATTATTATTATTATTATTATTATTATTATTATTATTATAAAAATAAAAAGTGACGGATGTCACAGCATCCCCTACTTTTAGAAACTTCGTCCCGAAGTTATTAGAAACATAGGGTTATGGATGCTTGGGTAAAAATTAGGATAACTGTGGTTTGGAAAATTCGAATGATTTGGATATGAGGTTTGATAGGTGTGAGTTAAGGATTAGGTTCGTCTCGAATAATAAGAAAAATAAGGATCTAGTAATTCACTAAGTTTCAAGTTTTAGGAATCCTATGATAAATGTACGAGTTGACTGACTATAGAAAGACTAAATGAACTACCAAGCAACTAGAGTTTGTTCATGGTCCGACTTCCAGTCTCACTTTCAATGCATCATTAGTGTTTGTATACAGGGTGTACCGCAGCTAACCCACCACACCTTTGATACCTTGAAAACGTACTGGACATCTTCCCAAAAACTCTAATAGAATTTCACACTACCCTAACGCACCTGTAAATTCATGATTACGTTCCGGACCGGAATCATCAATTTACCTTACATTAGGGTTTTATGTCCTTCTATGATCCTAATCTAACACACAATACAACAAATAAGTTTCACAAGAAGATGACACAACAAACACGTTGAGTTACAATGAGATGTTATCAATGAAATGAGGCCATGTAATAATGTGGTCAATTGCATGGGTTTGCAATGACTTGTAAGTATAATAGTATTTAAGTATGGGCTACCACTCGTCCGAGGAGCCCTTTAAATGAAATGTTTATCAGAGTTGCGTGGGTAATACACACACGCAAGTAAGTCTACAAAGTGTTATTTTAGTGGCGAGTATCATGAATAATTAAATGTCCAATGGATAGTCAAACTAAAGAAAAAAAATTCAAGTTTCATATGACAAACAATGATGTTTTTAGAAAAGCTCTGTAGGATTAAATAAGTATTTTGATTTTCATGGAAGTCAAGACCAAATGTTTCAATAAAATGTAAGGTAGAGTCGGAAACTTATACGATATAAACGTAACCGAATTTGATAAATTTCCAATCTGTGTTCGTACACAATAGTATGCAAGGAAATTTTCTAGATGTTGTATGCTAACGAGTGCGACAAAATTGGGTACAAAATGATAATAGGATCAAGAAAATGAAAACACGAGTATTGGATTCTCGAGTCTTGGGAAGATTTCATCCATGGTTTAACCAGTGGGATTAACGTCATCCTGATCGTCTGCTTCGTTGATATCGAAATTGAAAGCTTGTCCATGTGTCACCAGGTTTACATTGTTCAATTTGGGACATTGAGGTAGCATGTGGTTAGGGTCTCTACAATGATAACATGCCCGACCGTTAGTAATCCGTAGTGGTTCCTGGGCAGCTGTTTGATGGTTACCCTGCGTCCAATCTGTTACACGACAAGTAGTGACAAAGTGTCCAAACCTTCCACATCTAGTGCATTGACGACATGGGAGATTTACAGGGTGATGATACTTGCAAGTGTTGCATTGAGGATGGATTCCCATGTAGGCTTTCTTGTTAGGAGGCTGAGTCACAGGATCCACAACAGCCTGGTTCTGATTATCGCCCATTCGTTTCTTAGAGTTCGAAGCAGTAGTGGCGGCCTTTGCTAAAATAGTCTTAGATTGTTCAACAATATTGGTGGTTTTCTCAGTAGACGTCTTGGTGCCCTTTCTAACCAAGTTTCCTTTCCTTACGTGTTTGTCTGTTAAAGTGGCTGCAAGCTGGATGGCTTCTTCTACCGTAGTGGCTTTGCCTCCAGTGACAACGTCTTGAATCAGGTCAGGTAATCCCTCGATATATTTTTCGATTGCTCGAGAGACTGGGGTGACCATGTGTGGAACCAGTATGCTAAGTTCGTGATATCGAGTATTATACGCAAGATTCTCACCACTATCTTGTTTCAGTCCATGGAACTCTTCCTCCAGTTTCCTGATTTCGTTCCTAGGGCAGAATTTGGCGATCATGAGTTCCTTAACATCTGCCCAAGATAATGATAAAGCAACATCAGCTCCTCGATTGCGCTTTTCACCATTCCACCAGGTTAGCGCCCCCTTTTGAAGGACACTAGTAGCATAGCGAACGCGAAGTTCATCAGGACATTCACTGTTCACAAAAGTACTCTCCATGCTTTCAAACCATTGGAGAAGGCCAGTAGCACCCTCATCACCAGTGAATTTTGTGGGGTTGCAGGAGTTAAAGTGTTTGAAAGTGCACCGAAATTGAGTCGTACTCCCTGTGTTGGCACTGTTACTATTCTGGGTTATCTCACTGACAAGGTTTGGGATCACTGCAGCAATTTGCTCGGCGACTAACGATGCAAGGCGACGATCAGAACGTCGCTAGAAGCACGAACAGGGCGTTGGCTGGCATCACGGAGCATGCGGCGAGCAGACATCTATGAGGTAGTTAATGAATAATCATGAGATTAGAAAATGTAAGTGTATAATCGTACAGATGATTATGAAGATATGATCTTGTAAGTAATCATGATATGCAAAGTATTGTATATGAAACGAGAGGGTATTATTGGAAAAACTTTTACAAAATGCTTGGAGTGCCCTTGCCTAGCTGTAAAGCTCAACAAGAACGTTGACTTTTCAAAGGAATTGAACCCAATGGTGATCAAAGAAGACATGCTTTAGCCTATAAGTGGACACTCACTCCAGGAATCCCCAGGTAAGCATAACAGGTCCGTAAATGGATTTATGCGCTATGCTTGCCTATGCCAGAAAACCCAGTGTACAGGCGTCCACCCTTCCAGATTGCACGTGTCCTTATCACACTCATTAAAGTTCAACAACTTCGAAGGAGTAAAATAAGAGTAGGTATTATGTCTAAGAATGTCTTCATAAAAGGTACTGTTCCCGTATGATGATGTAAACTTTACACTCTCTGTAGGACACCATCTCTATGTACCATGATGAAAGATAAGAAGAATAGAGAGAGGGAAGAAGGGAAAGATAGAAGGAGGAAAGTAGGGAGAAATGAGGGGTAGGGTAATTCAGGAAATATTATGCATGCAAGTTAAAGTTCGGTTATAGTCTAGGGCATTTTATCTAATAACCTAGTTCCCTATAACCATGGCTCTGATACCAATCTGTAACACCCCAACCGATGGCGGAATCATCGAGGTGCCACGTAGTGACGATTGTTCAAAAGCTCATGGTACTAAAATGTAAATATTATTGAATAATCCAAAATTGTCTTACATGGAAATGGAAAATACAAAGTCTTAAATGAAATGTAAATAATGAAATAACTGATTAAAATAATGCACTAAGTATCTCTTGTTAAAGCACTAGATCAAACTGCACCTGAAACATGTACAAAATAGATTTGGTCAACATATGAAATGTTGGTGAGCATTCCTAGTTTTGATATATATAGTAGGTTAAAAAGTTATACAATTCAAGTGCAAGCTACAGTGCAAATATGTAAACTATGTATTATACAAATGAGCGAAATCAACCCTGTGACTGTATAATGTACTGTATGAACTGTAGTGTACTTATCCAATAAATGGATAATAGCTTAACACTGGCCACGGATTCTCCGATGAAAAAGGGGGAGAATCAATCTAGGCGGGTTGTCAATCCAAATAGCGCTATCCAATGTTAAGGTCGGCTTGTACCATGTTAATGATTTCACTAAGTACAAATGTAATCCACATGTAATGTCTAAGCATAAAGCACGTTGTAAGCAATGCACATAGTACTAGAATTGTATTGTGAAAATGTAAACTTGTATTTGAAATTGTAATAGTGTACATGTAACACCCCAAAAATGAATAAAAGCAAAAAGGGGATAGGAAATACTCACAGTTCACGTAGTAGTTTGAGATTTAACTGGACAACGAGATATGAATTAAGATTACTCCCAAATGATCAACCTAAAGTATTCGATAATGTGTGAGGGAAATAACTCTAGGATATATGTATTTCTAGGGTTTCGAATTGGGGATAAACGTTTATTTGATTAATAAACAATTGTTTATTAAATATAAGAAATTTAATGAATAAATAAATAAAAGTCTCTTTGTAAAATTTTAAGTTGAATATAGTCACATCATAAGGTTTTAAGTATGAAAATAATTTTTATAAAATTATTTTCTTGAAAATAGAATATTTAATCTAATTATTTCAAATTGTCAAAATATGGCTTTAATATCTAAAAAAATTAAAATCAAAGAATTTCTGAATTAAAAATTGTATTTCAGTTCTAGATAGTTAGAAATAATTTATATAAAATTTTGGTGCAAAAATATTGAAAAATGAATTTATTATGATTTATTTATGATTAAAACTAACAAAAATTAATTAAAAATATAAAATAAACGGTTTTTCTGAAATAAAAATATTTTCTGGAATGTTTAAGAATATACAAGTTTAGGATAATTTTTGTGAGATTTAATAAAATCGTTTAGATATTTTTATAGAATTTAATAAATAAAAATGAATAAACTTGTATTATTAATAATATATATTAAATAAATTATTTTTGAAAAACTAAAAATTGGACAGCAAAGTTTATCATTGAAATGACATAAAATAAATTTTGTAGAATTTATAAAATAGTTTTAGTATTTTAAAATGATTTTAAAAGAATAAAGATAATATAAGTGTAAAGGATAACACAAAAAAAAAAAAATAATGTTGATTGTGGTGGGACTCGAACCCGGGCACCAGCCGGTTCAGAGTTTTTTAAACACAACCCTCCACCATCTGGTCTACCTATGGGATTTGTTTTTAGATGCCACAAAAATGTTTTAAACCTGTAAACTGATTTATCCCCAACTTCTTAATTATAAACCCTAAAATCCTAAGCTTCTAATTAGCCATGATTCGTTGCAGATCCTGAACGAATCCATGGGGCTTCTGTTCTACATTAACAAACAAGACAATACGTACATTTAATCGAAGATGATTGTGACCAGAAGTGTGCAGTCGCGAACAAGCCAAAGCCGCACCAAAAGTTTCAAATTCCGAATTGTATAATGTTTGAATGTGAAAGTTTGTTTGGGGGTTCTCTTAATCGGCACTTTTAGGTGTAATTGGTGTGCTCAATTTATAGTGACATAGACCCGAGCGTTTATAGGGAAGTTTGACCCGTAGTGGTCAAACGTGCTTTTAATTTGGCTTGAATCCAAGCTGAAATCACGGTTATTAGGGGCTTGTTTTAATGCGATAATGATGCACGAGTATTGGTCAATAGGGAGCATTAAACTTGATCCCATGATTACAGCTCGTTGACTCGTTTGATTTTTTTTTTGTTCCCTTGTTCCTGCGTTCGAACAGACAAGAAGGAAGAAGAAGAGGACGCGAAACAGGGGTTAAATATAAATAAGGTTGGGGTTAAATCAGACTTCAAGTGTAGCACAGATGGTTAAGTGTGGTGTGGTGTGACTGAGGCTGCTCGGGTTCGAATCCCGGCTGCAGCAAGCCTTTATATGTTTTTTTTTTTAACAGAATGGGAAGGAGAGTGGAGCTGGGCCAGGCCTTGTCTGATGGGCCTACTGTTGGGCTCGTGTGTTGGGTTGGTTGTAGTGGGTTTCAAGGCTTTTAAAAGAGAAGGGATTTGGGCTTGGTTATGTTGGGTTGTAGAGATGGTAAGAAAAAATAAAAACGTATCTATATAAAATCTGATTTTTTATTATTATTATTATTATTATTATTATTATTATTATTATTATAAAAATAAAAAGTGACGGATGTCACAATAGACACTTCTAATGGTTCATGGTTAGGTTAGGTTCAGTTCGGTTATAAACATCAATAGAAAAAAATCGATATTATCGGTTTATCAATCTTATTAACCAACCGGTTAATTGGTTTAGTCTATTTGGTTAGATTGTCGTTTTTAGTTCGGTTTAGTTAATTTTGGTTAATAACCAAAACCAAACTTTGGTTAAAATTTTGCTTATAAATACATGTAATGGATGTATAAAAGATATAAATGTATGAATGGTTCAGTTTCGGTTTGTTAATTGGTTAACTTAGGGTATGAAAAACCGATATTAGGCTAACTCGGTTTTGGTTAATTTTCAGTTTGGTTTTGTATGTTTTTGTTCGATTTCGGTTGAGTGTTCAATTATTGTTCACCCATAGATAGTTAATAACGTAAAAAATCAAAATTTTAATTTAAAGTATATAAGAAATTATATTCTAATATGGTTTGAAGCTGAGTAAATAGGTTTTTAAATTATAGTGGCGGTAGAAATATAGGGTGTTTTGAATTTTTGAAAATTAAATCATTTATTCTCGCAAGTTATTCCTCATTTTCTCTGTATTTCCTTCAAAACCATTTTCTTTGTCTCTGGTTTCACGCAAACTATATGCCTCGTTATAGAGTTCATGGATTCTGTTGAATAGTAATTTCCAGCTTATTGGTATTTTTGTCTTTGTAGTTTTTTAGATCCCATTCCATTGAATAGCGAATTCAATACATCATCACCAAGCTCACTTCTTTCCTGTTCCAATAGTGTAACCACAACATCCCGACTCTTAATTGTCAGCCACTTAGCCGTTAGGACCTACCGACGATGTGCTTGTTTTTCGTCCCCAAAAATATACAACTCGCAGGAGAACAACACGTTCTTAAGTAAGTCTTTTCATTTATTTTTTGTGCTGATAAAATCTTTATATTGTTGATTCTCCTATGTTTAATATTTAGCTGTTTGAGAAATTTGTGATTTCCCATTATATGAACTTTTTAAAAACCTGTGAGATTAGTTTTACAAAAGTTGCATTTTTTGACAGTTTCAAATTTGTTTATTCATTTTGATCGTTGGTTTTTTATTCCAATCTCTTTGTTCAAACTTGAAGGCTTCTAAAAATTTCCAAATTAGTTGGATTAACATGATGATGGAATTCATATATGCTTAGAGCATAATGCAAGCTGGTCACGAAATATATTGAAGCAATCGTTGAGACAACATCATCTAGGTATAACTATAATAATAAATATACACATTAATTGAACCGGCTGTTATAAATCATCAGTTCAAATGCACTTATAGTATAGAAATCTTGATTTCAATCACCAGTTCAAATGCATTTATTTTATTTATATACTAGATATTTGCCCGCGTGGACACGCGGTTCACCAACGTACAATTATTTGGAGTAGTATAATGT
This sequence comes from Ambrosia trifida, assembly GCA_028751855.1. NCBI lineage: Eukaryota > Viridiplantae > Streptophyta > Magnoliopsida > Asterales > Asteraceae > Ambrosia > Ambrosia trifida. Next base: position 146,715,120 of record CM054124.1, on the reverse strand, counting down.
ATAAGAAAAATACAATAGAAATATTTTATTAAAATTTAAAACCAACGAATACAAGTTTTATTCAAATATCACTAAATATTTCCTTATACACCACATTTTTTGTTTTAGTTTTAACATTCCCATCACCATAAAGTATAAGTAATTTCACCTCTGCCCTGCTTTTAACTCTTGACAATGCGACATAAAGTTGGTCATGTGAGAATACAGGGTCTCTTAAATACAATCCAACCTTCGATAGAGACTGTCTTTGGTTTTTATTGATGGTCATTGCAAAACATACGAATATTGGGAATTAACGCCTTTGGAACTTCACTGGAATCTTGTTATCAGATGGTATTTGAGGAGTATTATCTAGTAAAAAATAAATAGAAGTGAAAAATATTTATGATAAAATTTTAAAAGTAAGACACCGTTTAAGTCAGATCATTTAAAACTGAATTAAATGTTATAATTAAGTCTAATTGTTACCATTATAGATATTAAAATATGAAATACGTAAATAGAACATTTAATATTTGAATATTTATAAAGTTTAACTGAAATCTATCAATTCAAATTTTTGTATTCAAAATTTGAATTTTAACTTGTAAATAATTTGAAAGATTTATAACTAAAACTATTATTTGTTAAAATTTAAATATATTAAGAAATATCTAATTAGTATATCTCTATTTTAAAGGTAATAGTATGATTGTTTATTACAGTTATTAACTTAACTTTAAAGTTTGAATTTTTTAAAATATTCAAATCATTCAAAATTCGAATTAAATGCTATAATTAAGTTTAATTGTTACCATTGTTATTTAGAATTCAGAATTTAGAATTTTTATAATGTTAACAAAATTTTAAAATTTATATTATAGATATTGAAATATGAAATTATATATTTAAATAGAATATTTAATATTTGAATAGCTATAAATTTTAACTGAAATCTATCAATTCAAATTCTAATAAGCAACATTTGAATTTTAACTTGTAGATGATTGGAGAAGTTTATAATCAAAACTATTATTTGTTAAATTTTAAATATATTAGGAAATCTCTAATTATAATAACTCTATTTTAATGGTCATAGTAGGATTAATTGTTACAACTATTAATTTAAATTCAAAGTTTGAATTTTTTTAAAATATTCAGATAATGCAAAATTTGAATTAAATGTTATAATTAAGTCTTATTGTTACCATTATTATTCAAAATTTAGAATTCTATAATGTTAAAAAAATTTAAAATTAAAATTAAAATTATAGATATCGAAATATGAAATTATATACTTAAATAGAACATTTAATATTTGAATATTTATAAATTTTAATTGATATCTATCAATTCAAATTCTATAAATCAAAATTTGAAAGATTCAAATCATTCAAAAGTTTGAATTAAATATTTTAAATGTGTTAATTAAATTTAAATATAAATGTTACAATAAATCTTAAATTCAATATTTTGAGATTAAATATTTAAATAAAACATTTAGTATTCAAATATTTTTAAAGTTTAACATAAATCTATAATTTCAAATTCTAGTATTTAAAATTTTAATTTTTACTTGTAATTAATTTGAGAAAGTTACAACCAAAATTATTAATTGTTATATTTTAAATATATTATGAAATCATAATTAAAAGATAATAAATAGTTTTGTAATGGTTACCATTATTAACTTTAATTCAAAATTTTAATTTTTTTAAAAGATTAAGTCATTCAAAATGTGTAATTAAAAGCATAATTAGTATGTGTAATTTGTTACCATTATTAAATAAAATTCAAATTTTGAAAATTTGTCTAATTCGTATTTAAATATTTCGAATTTTAATTTGAAATTGATAATTCGCCATTTAATTGATTACCAATATAAGCTAAACTAATATTAGGATAATATATGGCAATTAATAGGATCAATTAATGTATTAATAAGAGTTGACACAACTTATGTAAGGACTTTGAATCATATTAACTGTGTAAATAAAAGGATAATTAGTATGTGTAATTTCCTACAATTATTAACCAAAATTCAAAATTTTAAATTTTGTCAAATTAGAATGTAAACATTTCGAACTTTAATTTGAAAATTTGAAATTCAAAATTCAATATTTAATTGATTACCGATATAAGTTAAACTAATATTAGAATAATATAGCACAATTAATAAAATCAATTAATGTATTAATTGAAGAGTTAACACTACTTATGTAGAGACTTTGAATCTTATTAAATGTGTAATTAAAAGGATAATTAGTATGTGTAATTTCTTACCATTAATAACCAAAACTCAAATTTTGAAATTTTGTATAATTCGAATTTAAATATTTTGAGTTTTAATTTGAATTTTGAAATTCAAAATTCGAAATTTAACTTATTACCAATATAAATTACACTAAATTTAGGAAGTGGGCAATTTGAATGTAATAAGGAAATTTAATGAGTTCCTAATTTACGTCAGTTTCCTTTTTCATTCTCATTTATTGTTTTTTGTTTTAAAAAAAAAGTAAAAAGAGGAAAACTTGAAAAGGTGACATATCTTCAATTTACCTGTAAGCGAAAGATTTTGACTAAAACAGGATTATTTGATCATACAAGTTACAAAACCAGGTGCGGAAACCCTAGCTTTGAACAAACTGATAGAAACTCAAATCAAAACACAATCAATATCATTTTCAAAGCTTTTCATAGATTAACTTTTGCATAAAACTGATTACAATGACAATACGGTTAATCTAGATCAAACACAGACACTTTCAATCTAACCTGGAACCTGACCTCAAAACACACACAACTAATAACTCTCTTACATTCACAAAAACACAAAAACTATATATAGACTCTGCACATTCGCCCAGTTGATGTGGTCGAATGTGGAGTTCTTCCACATTCGCCCACTCCAAACGTACGAATGAGTATCTTTGTCAGCTTCCAGTCTACCTTCGCCCCTTAGCCTTCTACCTTCGCCCATATATGCCTACCTTCGCCCACTTATACTTCACATTCTACCAATCAGCACTATTTAACACATGTTAACATCCAATCACTAGTCGCAAAACGCATCTACAAACTCCCCCTCGACTATTGATTGGATTGTCTTCTCTTTTCGTCCATGGCTTTGTTCATCAGCTTAATTCTGAGCTGTTTCTTCTGCTCATTAGTCATTGCAGGCTCAAACATTCTCTTCACTGGTTTCGACACATTAGCCATCTTCACCGTCTTGCCAAGTTTATTTTCCAAATTACTCCCTGCATTAATATCATAAGCAAAGCAAACTCCAACCACTTGAGTATACTTCCTCGCTTGATCAACGTCTTTCGGCTCAAAGTAAATCGGATTATAGAAAAGCATGATGATGTCTTCAAAAGTACAATTAATCAACCACATCGGATCAAATACATGAACATGCTTGTATTTGTCCTTCCCGTCTCTCAACACTATCACCGCTTCAGCCTTCCTCCAATTATAATACCAGAAAATAAAATCAGCATTGAAATGTTGTGGCATAGGCATCAAAGGTATTTTTCTCATCACTTCAGGTGCTTTGTATATCAAAGTAACCCGCTTCAGCTTGGTTTGAGGATCAATATCCCTATGAACTTTCCTTCGGGGATATTGAGGCTTGAATCTATTCCATCTTGTTCTACTTTCCCAAACCAGCTTATCTGCACACCAACCGACATGAGTACCGCTTACTGAAGCACCAGACATAGGGAATCTGCATAGATCTCTGACCGCCCAGTACGGTAGAGTTAGCAAATCAATGAATCTGTTAAAATACAAGATCCCTGTTTCCCATTTAGCAGCTATGCACTTCAGCCTGCCCAAATATGTCCACCCTAGAGCTCTGCCTTTGAACTTGGCATTGTGAAATCTGTAAAAGTTTCCTTGAGCTTCAGGCTTCGGTCAGTTCTCATCCATTTCTCTCAATTTCTTCAAATAACTCTTCAATTCATCAGATTGATTTGAAGATTCTTGCTTATCAGCACCAAACACCTTCTCCACAAACTCTGCACTTCTTTGCTGTGCCTTCTTCTTCGCCGAATTGTTTGGTGTCTCAGTAAAATCAGGAAATATCTCATCTTCATCTGTTTCTCTGAAGTACTGAGGAAACTCTTCATGAGTTATATCTTCAACCTCCACTTCATCAAGCTCAGGAGTATTCTTATCATCTGAGTGACTTCCAATATCCTTTTCAGAAATATCTGGAATCGTCTCATCTACTATAAACTCCTCAAATGTTTTCCCTACCCTCTGTGCAAGTCCATCCAGAATTTCCTTTGCCACAGAAGCAGGTACTTCACCTTCTTCAAGATCAGGATCTTCGTATTCCAATTCATATCTCAAGTCATCAGTTTGGAATATCTCAGCAAAGCATCCTGTAAACTCAATCGTCCATTCTCTTCTTTCCAACATGTCTTTATACACTTGTTTAGCATCATCTGATAAAGACCTCACCTTCTCATTCCAGAAGATACTTTCATCTGAATCAACATTCTCACCTTTCTTCTTCTTTGAACTTGATTCTCCAGTACTCTTCTTTTTGGATGTTCTTTCTTCAAAAGTAAACTTTGAAGTATCATCTCCTCCATCATCATCATCATCATCATCATCATCACTATCACTATCATCCTCTTTCTGTCTCCCAGACCCTTCTGCATCATCATCATCATCATCATTACTCTTCTCTGACTCTTCATCATCCTCATCATCATCTTTTTCTTCATCCGATTCAGACTCTTCATAGTCAACTTTCTCTTCCTCTTCTTCTTTATCTTCTTCACCCTCCTTCAACTTGGGTGCAACATTATACAAATCATCAATCAAATCACTAAGGCGTTTGTTCTCAGCCCTTAGTTCTTTGTTGTCTTCTTTAATCAACTTTATCCTGTTCTTATTTCTTGCACACTTTCCCTCAAGCTTTTCATTCTTTGCTTCAAGCTTCTTAACCTTTTCATTAATCTCGTCTTGATTTGATTTAGAAGCAACCACAATCTGAAGCATTTTCTCTTCATTCTGCTTAAATTTGGCTATTTTAGCTTGTTGAGCCACAATCATCTTCATCATATCATCCATTTTCTTGTTCACCTGCTTCATTACATCATCATCCACAGTGACCTTCTTGGATTTGGATCTAGATGGCTCAACTTCCTTTTCTTTCTGAGGCTTTCTGAACATGTCAAGTACATTGTCCAGTGCAACATTTAGTTGATCAGCTGATATTGTCTCTGCCTCTTTAGACTTCTTTTGCTTTTTGGTGACTGGTGAAGATAGCTTTGATGACGTACCAGCATCGGGTACTCTTTTTCCTTTCAACAGTTGTGCTAACTCTTTCTCTCTCAACTGTTTAGTGCTTGTCTTCTTAGACATGGTCTTGTGCTTGGCTTTGGGCAAGTTTACTACCACAGTCTCTCCAGTATTCAACTCATCCAAGTCAACACCTAAACCTTCATCTTCAACATTCAATGATTTCTTTCTTTTCTCAGCTTCTTCAATCGATTTGTTTAAAGATTCAGACTCACCAACCATAGTGGCCTTACGTTTGGTGGTCCTAACATTCTCAGTATCAGAATCACATCGTTCTTCTACCTCAGTTTCCTCTGAATCCACTGATTCTTCATCCACCAAACCAGTACCTTTCTTTGCAGTTGATTTCTTTCTCACCTCCTGTTGCTTAGAACTTCCTTGATCAGTCTTTCCCTTACCCTTCCCTTTGGCTCCGGGATTGACTACCTGTCTCTTCCTCTTAGTGCTTGCATCAACATACACCAAGGGATCATCATTATCAGAATCACTGTCATCATGTCTTGCTCTGTTCTTGCCAGGATCAGTGTAATCCTGACTAGCCAAAGCTCCAAAGAGTCTCCTGTGAGGTGGCTTTTCATTGTCTGGCACACCCTTATATCCTTTCATTCTCACCAAAGTACGAATGTTCATGTGATCTTGACCTAGGATCATAGTTGGATCCTTCTTCAATTCTGGATACTTGTGGTCAAAGATCATCATGAGAAATCTCGGATATAGCATGAATTGCTTCTTCTTCAATCCCTTTAACATCTCAAGCATATGATCTAAAATCATACCAGCTACGTTGAATGGTTTGTTAAGAGTTAACGCAACCATCAATGAACTCAAGCTTTTCCTCATAACATCATATCCACCGCTCACACATCCAAACACGTGGATAATGACATGTGCAAAGTACTTGAACTGCACACTCAGCTTCCCTTTATACATAGATCCATCAGTGATCGGACCTTTGTACTTCATTCTTAAGAAACAAGCCTTCTGTTCAGTCCACGACAATTCTCTGGGATCTTCGCTCACTTCAAACTTTATCTGAAGCGCTTCTCTGATATCAGACTCTGTAATAAACATCTCCAAGTCTTGTATCTTGCTTCTAATAATTGTCTGATTATCCCAGAAGTCATACTTCGCATTCTTGTAGAAGTCTTCAATGATATCTTTGTAAATGATAGTCGGAGTAGCTAAAGCATAGACAACCCTGCTCCTCCTCAAGAATTCAATGATTCTAGTAAACTCGACATTCTTTTCCACATCGCCCAGATAAGCACAACAGTTATGTGTTTTCTCAAACAACCAACTGCTTGTACTTGACGATTCTCCTTCCTGAACGTTCTCTGGAACTGGTTCTGAAACGATATTCTCCACTGGAGTCTCAACATTCTCAGTCTGGTCAGCCATCTGCACATCAAAAACAAAAACAATCGTCAAAATACAAAATCGACAAAAATTTAAAATTTTAAGTTTTGAAGTTCCACATTCGCCCGTTTTGATCTGGACGAATGTGAATCCTTCTGGACGAAAGTAGAACATTTTGGTCGAATGTGAAAAAGTATTGAGTTAAAAACACATTCGTCCATTATAAGATACATTCGTCCACAAAATTCCACCTTCGCCCGTTTTGTTGACCCGAAGGTGAAACCTGTTCTTCCCCAAAATTTAAAAATTTTCCAATCTTGTTTTTAACATGTAATTTTAATTGAAATGTGTCCTAATATGGCCGATCAACACTCGTCCATAACCAATTGTTCCTAAATTTCAATTATCATCAGTTTTTCATAAGGAATTAGGTCACGACTGTTTCAAATGATCAATTAACCATCTATTGTTGTTGTTATCCTAATTCCTGGATAATTCTCCCCCTAAAACTGATGAGGATTGAAATGCAATCAAAAACAAACTCTAAGAAACACTCTAAGACCCCCAAATATGAAACCCTAAGTCCGGTTATAAAAACGATGATTCTGATCTCGTTAGGGCTCCATTACCTGTGAATTTAGTATAGAAATGATCAGTAGATGATAGGGAATCAAATGCACAAGAAAAAGAAATCCAAGCAACAAGGTTTGGTATTGAAGAAAAATTCTGAAAAATATGTGAATGAGGGTTCGAATCTGGAACGTGTATATATAGATGAGCCACCTTCGCCCGTTTATAGTGGGCGAGTGTGAGGATATTCCACTTTCGCCCCAAATTAATGGCCCGAAGGTAAAATTTTCACCCGAAGGTGGATATTTGATTTAAAAGTCCCACATTCGTCCAATCTATTACGGCCGAAGGTAAAGATTTTTCCACATTCGACCCAATTAAGGGGCGAATGTGAAATGGAAAAATCTGAAAATTTTACCAAATCACGAATTCGAATCCCGTTCAACATTTTTCAATCTGTTAAACTTCCAAAACTCAGATTTTCACTTTTTGAATGATACAAAGCCCAGATGGTGTTATCAAATCTCAGAAATTGACCATCAAGCATCCCCGGTTATCAAAAATAAAGCAGAAATGCAAAAATTTTTGGGTTTTCTGAAATTTTATCAAAACATACCTAAAATCTTTTTGGATTTTGTATCTTTTTGACAATAAAAGTAAAATGCAACAAAGTAAAATGCATCAAAGTAAATGAAAGCAGTAAACATTTTGTGATATCCGGTAAGAGGATCATATCAGTTTTCTGAGAAATCTGATCACAGCGTTGATCTGTTTGTTTAATATTATCATTAGAAACAATATGTGACACGGCAATTGCTGATATTGTGGTCCACGTAAGCTCACATGCAGACAATTACGCAATGCTTTAAAATGATACGAGTTAGGTGTATTAGACTAACACATTGTGGTGCCCACACACACGACATACTCCCGTATCAAGTAATTGCACAAAGCTTCGTCGTAACGCGTGATTATGCCAGAGTTATCCGTAAAATTTACAAAGTATATTGCACAGAGGTGTACAGGTCAGCAAATGAATGCAGCAGAGTAACATGTGCGTATACACTAGGTTGAGGCTGATATTAACCACTGATTTGCATCAGAAAGTCAATACGATGTAATAATGATCTTTGATCAATAAAACATAAAGTTCCTCAATTCGGTAACTTTCGGTTTTGGCTATAAGCTCTTTTTGCAAATATTCTGATGAAACTAGGTCCGTAAATCAATACGACAGAAGTTTAATCAGAATATCCCGGATAACCATAACATAACGACCCGAAACCTCAGATTTTGGCAATCCTATCAAACGAAATTACGGTACTAAGACCATATGCCCATGAGGTGTTCAGCCACGAACGCGTAGTTTGTTATGTTTGTATCACTAATGCACGCAATATTTAGTCTACGAAGCCTATCAGCATATCACACGTAATCAACATACGTCTCATTATACTATACAATTCATTAGCCTGCGTCAGATCCCCACTGATGTACTATCATTTCCTCTTTTTATCCAGGAAATCATTTTGGTTTTCTAATTTTTAGGTCTTTTGAAAATTTTCAATGTTTTTGGTTTTTCTGATAAAATGACTCCCCCTAAAATAAAGAACATTTTTTTTTGGGGTTTTTAATTTTTCTGAAAAACAAAACAAAAATTTGAAAGAAACAATCCACTTGAAAGCATCAACTTCTTTGAGGATTAAACAATCCCCTCGAAAGCATCAACTTCTTTGAGGATTATGATAGAAAAGAGAAATTCCCAATTAGCAAAGAGAAATTCCCAATTAGCAAAATTTTAAAAATAAAAACTAAAACTAAAAAGCGATAAACCGAGGTGCCGATTAGTCCTGTTTTTCTTTTATATTGTTTACTTTTAAAAGAAATTCAAAGCGGGATCTGTCAAAAGCTTTTGTAAACAAATCTGCACGTTGGTAGTCAGTATGGATTTTGACCATATCTATCAATTCCTTAGCGTAACAATCACGGATAAAATGATATTTGATCCGGATATGTTTCGCTTTAGAATGATTTTCAGTATTTTTAGTTAAAGCAATTGCGGCTTCGTTGTCACAGTGTATAAGGGTTTTAAGAAACTGCAAACCATAATCCACCATCTGCCTTTGGATCCAGAGTACTTGCGAACAGCAACTTGAGGCTGCAATGTACTCAGCTTCACAGGTAGACAGCGCCACGGAAGTCTGTTTCTTGCATTGCCAGGTAATTAACCTGCTCCCTAAAAACTGGCAACCAGCTGTAGTAGATTTGCTATCTTTGTCACAGCCGCCCCAATCTGCATCACTAAAAGCAATAAAATCAAAATCATCATCATTAGGGTACCAAAGTCCTTTTGAGGGACAACCCTTCAGATATCGAAGGATACGCTTGACCGCCGTCAGATGACTTTGTTTCAGCTTCGATTGATAGCGAGCACAGAGACACGTTGCATACATAATATCTGGTCGAGACGCCGTCAAATACATCAGAGATCCGATGATTGCTCTGTATGTAAATGGGTCCGTCAGCTCCCCCTTAGCGTCCACTCCAATCCCGTGATTGGGTTGAATCGGGGTATCCATCGGCTTAGAGTCCTCCATCTGGAATCGGCTCAAGATGTCGGATACATATTTCGTCTGGTGAATGAAGATCCCGTCGGGTCTTTGGTCCACCTGCAAGCCGAGGAAAAACTGCATCTCCCCCATTGCGCTCATTTCGAACTTTTCTTGCATGACAGTTTCGAATTCCCTGCATAAAAGTTCGTTAGTTGAACCAAATATGATATCATCAACATAAATCTGCACTAGAAGCAAATCATCTCCCGTCTTCTTCGTGAAGAGGGTGCAATCGACGAGGCCGCGCTTGAATCCTTTGAAGATGAGGTATGTACTTAGCTCCTCGTACCACTATCTCGGGGCCTGGTGAAAACCATATAAAGCTTTGTTCAGCACGTAGACCTTATCCCGGTGGATTGGGTCCTCAAAGCCTGGTGGCTGCCCGACATAAACCTCTTCCTTGACTTTCCTGTACAAAAATGCGCTCTTGACGTCCATTTGATAAACTTTGAATTTCTTGTATGAAGCAAACGCAAGGAACATCCGAATAGCTTCAATCCGTGCTACTGGTGCATAGATTTCGTTGTAATCAATCCCTTCGATTTGATGGAAACCCTGCACGACCAATCTGGCTTTGTTACGAACAATAACCCCACGATCATCCTTTTTGCACTTAAACACCCATTTAGTGCCTATTTTCTTCCTTCCCGGCGGCAAATCCGTGAGTGTCCAAACTCCCAATTTCTGGAATTGTAATAACTCCTCCTACATGGCTTCAACCCAGGCATCTTCATTCAAAGCGTCCTTGTATGTCCTTGGCTCTACCTGTGACACATAACACGCAAACGACCAATCATTTTGACTACCAGATTTTTGAATTTTGGCATATAATGCTAAAGCACCAAAACTCTCTGGCGAGTTAACACTTCTCAGCTGTCCTCTGGTCATAACACCACTTCCAGGATCACCGATAACTTGCTCCAGCGGGTGAATACGATGAATCCGAGATTCCGGATAAACAGGTACAATAACTCCCGTCTGAGCAGTCAAGTTTTCTACAGCATCCAGATCATGACCCGTGTTTGATGATGAAGTAACATCTGGAATTGGAGTTGGGTTCACTGGTATTGCCTCTGGTTCTTCTGCATGTTCAAGAATGACTTCTTCAAATTGGTCAACTTCAGATTCTGAAGAGTCTAATGAAGTTGAAGCCTCTTGAAACACATCTTCCTCTTGTATAGGAGCATTGGTATCATTAGAAGCTGGTAGGGGGTTCACGGTGATTGGACGCACCAACGATGAAGTCGTTGCGTTTTCACACTCGTAAAGTAATCTGATAACAGCTTCTTCAACCAAGCTATCTAGATTGAATGATTCAAAGAAGTCTTTGTAATCAAACATCCAATCAGGACCCGTGCCTTGCAAATTTTGAGTATATCGTTGAACTTCCACGTTAGCCCAATCCTCCACTTGACGAGTTCGCTTGTTGAATACCCGTTTGAGCGGGGTTGCATATCCAACAAAATATCCCTCCTCAGCTTTAGGACTAAACTTCTCACCTGGATTCAACATTGTGCATGGCGCCCCAAAAGGTTTTAGATACTCTAAGTTGGGCTTTCGTCGGTGTAACAGTTCATAAGATGTTTTTCCAAACTTCTTCACTGTTAGAACCCGATTTAGTGTATAATTTGCTGCATAAATCGCCTCGTTCCAGAACATTACCGGAAGATTTGAATCAGCAAGCATTGTTCTAGCCGCCTCAATTAGAGTCCTATTCTTTCGTTCAGCAACACCGTTCTGTTGTGGGGTGTACGGAGCCGAATATTCATGATGTATTCCTTTGCTTTCACAAAGTTCAACCATCTTGGCATTTTTGAACTCCGTCCCATTGTCACTCCGGATTCTCTTTATCTTCACATTGTAGAGATTCTCCAATCGAGTGAACAGAACTTTTAAATTGTTAAAGGTGTCACTTTTATTTTGCAAACACATCACCCATGAAAATCGTGAGTAGTCATCAGTGACAACTAAACAATAAAGCTCTCCAAGATGACTTTTGCGCTTGACTGGTCCAAATAGGTCCATGTGCAGTCGCTCAAGTGGCATCTCAACAGAGTTGACTTTCTTCACTTTGTGGGCCTGTTTGTGTTGCTTCCCCTTCTTACAGCTTACACACTTGTCATTCAGATGAAAATGTTTCACGTTTACTCCATCGACAAGTCCATTTTTCACAAGTTGATTCATTTTTCTCAGATGAATGTGCCCCATTCTTCGGTGCCACATTATCGATTCTTTCTCAGTCGCTTTGGATAGAAAACATGTTATTTGCCCCTGTGATGTCATCGCCTTGGACATATCAAGAATATAGAGATTGTTGACGCGAGGTGCCATCAACATTATCCACTCCTTTGGAATTTTGAAGCCCGGTTTGAGAATATAGCAGGATTTGTCATCAAAATGCACAGAAAATTGTTTATCACATATTTGACTGACACTCAGCAGATTATAATCTATCTGCTTCACATAAGATATCCGCTCAAAGCTCACTATCCCATTACTCACGCTCCCCTCCATTGTAATATATCCACCTTTATTACCAGCGAATGCGACATACCCTCCATTGATGTTTTTCACGTCGAACAGCAATGCGAGATCCCCTGTCATGTGGCCTGAAGCTCCACTATCAACAATCCAAAGACTGCTAATAGGGCCAGCTGAAGCTCCCTGCACACAAAAAGTAAATCATTTAGTTCTTTCGGGGGACCCAAGCCTGAGTCTTGGGCCTTTGAACATCAGTTTTCAAAGAAACATTCTCATTAACATTTTCAACAACTTTTTGTTTTGGATCAATCTTTTTCTGATTGTTCAAAACAGTTTCCTTTTTCTTATTGACCTTAGAAGTAGAAGCTCCTGGAGTACCATTGGGTGACCAAGATTGTTCAGACCTTTTAAGAATTCGAATTTGAGATTTTGGATTCTCAATCGGTTTCTGAACATTGTTAGCAAACGTAACTTTCTTGGCTACCTTATCTGAGTTAACAGACTTAGGTCCAACATTTGATTTGACAATCGGTTTTTGTGGAACCTTTTGCCTATCAATTGTTGCGTTCACCACAGGCTTCCTCCATGATTGTTCCATAGCTATCCGATTTCTTTGATCATATTGAATTGGACGATTGTTCCTTATTTGATGAAAATTGTTTTGATTATAAAACTGTTGTTGTTGAGGAACAACTCGTCTGTGTGGTGGAACATAATGATCAATCGGTTTTCTCATGGAATTTCTCACTTCAACCTCATGTCTTTTATGCCTTACATATGGACACTGAGCAAGTAAATGCCCACGTTCCCCACATTTAAAGCATTTTCGATACTCTTCAAAAACATATTGAGCATTTGGTTGAGCAAATGATCTAACAGGATATTGATCATTATACTGTTGATTCCTCAAACTCTCAGGAAGTGGTCCTTTTGAGTAAGTAGGCTCATGAAAACCATTAGCTCTGTCATTTGGTCGGATGAACTCTGTGACATGGACCTTTGGTTCTTGAGGAACATTCAAATACAATTTCTTTAAAATTTCTGGTGGAATCTCATTTGTTCTCTCATGTTTTAGGAACCAAATTGTGCTTTCTTGCCAAATCTTTTCTATTTTAGCATAGTTAGCATTTTTGATTGGAAATTCCTCATCAGAGATGATTTTATCGGATCCTTCCATCCGATAAAACACCTTGACAGGTCTGTCACATGGTTCATTCTCAAGGTCCTTTTTAAACACATTCTTTTCAGACTTTTTCTCACGATGAGCATTTGCCATCGGATGCACATGTTGAGATGGTGAAACTGGTTCAGTAGTAATGATGTGATTTTCTTTTGGAATTTCACATGCATTAACAGTTTGGTCATTACCAGTATCATCATTCTCTGAGTCTGAATCCACACTTTCAGCATAAACACCCTCATCATTCAAGCCTAAAATCGGTCTCACATCGGAATGAGGATCACCAATACTCGAGGTATTAGATTCAATTTCCGATGATGAGTCTGATTTTACCGAGCTCTCCGGTATAACTTGGTGATAATTATGATTTTCAAAAAGCACCGGAGATGGCACAGACTTGTAATTTGTGGTGTTATCATCTATGATGTGGTCTACCACGTAAGCAATGTGCTTATAACTTTCCAACTTTTTGTTTACTTTCTCAGCAAAGCATTTTATGGCTGCCATTTCCAACTTGGTATTTTCAATTTCATTGATATAGTTGTTAATTGCCAATTGTTTTAATGATAAAGTATTTTTCAAGTCGGAAATGTCCTTTTTGTAGCCATCTAATACCTTGTTGAAAGCATTCAACTCTTTGCGAGTAGATTGACTGTTTATGATAGCACTATCACGTTGAATTCGGAGTTGTTTATTCTCCTCAGTCAATCTATCACATGTGCCACAATATTTATCACTTTTAATATCAGTGCTAGGTTCAGAACTTACAGGTTTTGGCGGATCAGTCATGGCCATCAATGCGAAATGAGCTTCCTTTCCAGTAAAGAATTTGGAATAGTCAATCTTGGTGAAAGCATCATCAGCAATGCACGACTTCCTTGTCATCAGAAAATCCGCTTCTGCTAGCAACTGATCTATGTCATCATCTAGTGATGTAACACTTGCTTCTGTATCCGATTCACTGTCTGAATCAGAATAAACTGATTCACACTCCTCAGGAACATCAGAAACAGTATCAATCACCACTCCAGAATTAGCTTTCTCAACCTTAACCTCAACAGATTCAGTCTCCACATCCATTTCAACCTCAGAATCATCACTTTCACACACAGTTTCTTTCTTTTCATCCACCGTCACCGACTCTTCAATATCAACCTTGCAAGCAACGCAAGCCACATTGCCACCAGTTGTAATTTCCTCCACTCCTATTTGCAATCCCGACCAATCAAACCTTTCATCTTGTTGAGTCATCAATGCTTGATTCTGACTCGTGTTCTGTTGTGTCTCATTCGGTGTAGTGATCGGTATAACTGTTCGGTTAGTGTTGTTAGGAGATTGGTTTTGGATCTGGTTTGATGTGTTAGGTTGTCTGTTTTGGTTGTTGTTAGAGTTATTTTGACGGTTTTGGTAATTGTTGTTGTTTTGGTAAGAAACTCGGTTTTGGTTTTGTTGTTGACGATTCTGGTAGCTTGCATTGAATGGGTTTCTATTACCTTGTTTTGGTGGCTGGGTGCATTCACGTTTAAAGTGACCTTTTTCCCCACAGTTAAAACAAGTAACTTTCTCCTTGTTGAACCCGTAGGTTGTGTTAGGAGAAGTTCCCAAATCTGTTCTACCTGTCTTTTCAATGAACTCCGTTGCTCTTCTCATGATGCTTGCAAAAGCCCATTGGATATCAATGAGTTCCATCTCTTCCTTGTCGATCTGTGCATAGTCTTCATTGGTTAAGTTGTTATTCCCAATTTGACTAGCAACAAGTCCATTGTAAGATGAAACCATTGCTGAGACTAGAGCAATATGTTGTTGAGCAATTTCCACTGTCACATTGCCCAAGTTAGAAGTCTCCAAAACCACTTGTTGTTGATTAGGTTGAGTAACTTGGTTCATTGGTTGTTGAGATTGGCTAGCAGTATAGAAAGATGCTTGTTGCATTGGAGAGAATGGTGAAATGTAGGAATTGTTGTATTGTTGTTGTGGTGGTGGTTGTGTGTATGATGGTTGTGAGTAGGATGAAGTTTGTGCCATGTAATTGATGGTAGGTTTTGGTGATTCCATAACATTGGAAATGCAAGCAACATGTGGTGCAACTATCCCTCCTGAACTTGAGTTACTCACAGGAACTGAAGTGCCTCCAAAGTATAAGCTAGGATTCTGAGGAACCTGTGCTCTTCTAGCTTTCCTCTTCTCTTCCATTTCCTTGTTTTCCAGCTTCTGTATGAACTCTTGAATAGTCCAGTATTGATATGCATCCTTCTCCCTGAGAACTTCCACATGCTGATCCCAGTAAGGTGGTAGAGCATCTGCAAACTTATCCACCAAATTCTTCATAGGAATCTGTATACCATAACTTGACAATTCAGTTAGCAAATGACTATATCTAGGAGTTAATTCTTATAAAGTTTCATTTCCAATATAAGAAAAATTCTCAAACTCCTTCCTCAATTCATCCATCCTCAAACTTCTAGTTTTCTCATTCCCATCATGCCTCCTCTTAAGCACATCCCACAATTGCTTAGACGTTGTACAGGTTCCAAATTGATGCAGTAGATCATTTGTGATTGCCTGAGTCAATTGGGAAAAGGCTTTCTTTTCCACCACATATTTCTTCTTCTCATCCTCGGTTAAGCTTTCCAACGGAATTATTTCACCTGTGTTCTCCAAAATCGGTGTTGTGTAACCTTTAGCAATCATACTCCATGCCTCTGCTCCCTCCACTCCCATGCCTTCCAAGTGAATCTTGAACTTGTTCTGCCACTGATTGTATTCTTGTATGTCCATGAGCTTCGGTGGCCGATTCCCGCTACCTGAAGACAAATCGTTAATCAATGTAGAAATAGCATTTGTAGTTTGAGTGTTTACCACCGCTGCTGCTACTCCCCAGTAGTCAGGTTGTGGTGCTGGAGGTGCTACACTTTGAGGCATCGAGCTCGTCATCGCCATGTAGTGAATCGGTTGCGAAGACTGTGTGCTCGTCTTTTGTGCTGCCACCGTCCATGGGTCCATCACTTGCTGTTGTGGTTGTGTCGTTGCTGGTCTCGGAGTAGTCGGAAAATTCCACATGATCACGAACTTCGAAAAATCCAACACTTAGAAAATTTTCCAAAAATTAGTCCTAGGTTCGCCCAAAATGTTCACTTTCGTCCCTTCTGATGTAGATTCGCCCAAACAGTGTCACCCGAATGTAAAAACTTCACCAGAATGTAAAAACACACTAACACTTTTCCACGTTCGACCAAAAAATTCTAGGTTCGCCCAGTATGAATCTAGGTTCGCCCGTTTTATCAACCGAATGTGGAAATGTGACCCGAAAGTAAAAACTTCAAACAAACAATTTCCAGGTTCGCCCAGAAAAGACCAGAAACCACTCACGTTCGCCCACTAGGTTCCAGGTTCGCCCATTTTCAAAAATTTTCAGATTTGAAAAACGGTTACACTTTAAAAAACGGTTATTTTGATCTCTGATTTTCAAAAGTTTGTGGATTTGAATGATCTTAATCAGGTTATGATTCGGAATTGATTTGGAGCAACTTTAATACTTGGAATTTTAGATTTTAACCACAAAATCAACTACAAATCAATCAAAAACACTCAAAAACCATTTTCATGCAAAAACAGATGTATTTTGATCAAAAATATGTCCAAATCAGCTCTGAGTTTATCAAATTTGTTGTTGTATGATCCGTATGGCTCTGATACCACTTTGTAAGCGAAAGATTTTGACTAAAACAGGATTATTTGATCATACAAGTTACAAAACCAGGTGCGGAAACCCTAGCTTTGAACAAACTGATAGAAACTCAAATCAAAACACAATCAATATCATTTTCAAAGCTTTTCATAGATTAACTTTTGCATAAAACTGATTACAATGACAATACGGTTAATCTAGATCAAACACAGACACTTTCAATCTAACCTGGAACCTGACCTCAAAACACACACAACTAATAACTCTCTTACATTCACAAAAACACAAAAACTATATATAGACTCTGCACATTCGCCCAGTTGATGTGGTCGAATGTGGAGTTCTTCCACATTCGCCCACTCCAAAGGTACGAATGAGTATCTTTGTCAGCTTCCAGTCTACCTTCGCCCCTTAGCCTTCTACCTTCGCCCATATATGCCTACCTTCGCCCACTTATACTTCAAATTCTACCAATCAGCACTATTTAACACATGTTAACATCCAATCACTAGTCGCAAAACGCATCTACATTACCAATATCTCCATCATACAAAGCATTAACATAAAAAACAACGTTGGAATACGACATATTTAGCAAATTGCCACTAACGGCGTTTTAAAAACACCTTTTAAAAACGACCCAAATTGAAGACTTTGTTTTCCTAAACCATTTTCTTCTTTATAAATTTACGCATAAATCCAAAAACAATACATTATTATTGATTAAAAAACCAAACTTAAAATCAAGCCTAGCAAAAATTGAATTGATAATATAAAAATCACTTAAGGGGACATAAATTGAAATTAGTTATCTATAACTAAACCTAATAATCGTTTTAGAGGTATATTGAATGTAATTCATAACATGAGCATGAGAAATATTGATTAGCAACTAAATAAAAAAGATTAGAAACTCTTACCTGATGTGAACAGTCTCTGGGATTGAGGCTAACAATCGCCCGTCCTGTATATCGAGATGAAAAAACTCGTGTATTAAACGATTCATCCATCAATAAACGATTCATGATGAAAGCATGAATATAACATAATAATTAGAACACAAACTGTAAAATCTAACCAAAAACGTATGTGCAAAATCGATCCAATACTTACCTCTCAAACTTATAGTCGTCATCATGTTTAGTCAAAGAACAATTTAACCCATACGATCCATTTCCATACGTGCTTGCCTGAAAATATAAATAAAATGACATTATTCAAAAAAAAACTAAACAACTCAATATAATCATTTGTTCCTAAATAAAAAAAAAAACTATGAATTATCTTTATACAAAAAGGAAAACATTTCAACAAATTTCAATAAGAAATACCGTTCACCACATTTTTCATCATTTTTTTGTCTTCAAGTTTTCTATCCTCCTTAGTTGACACAAAAAACCCCAACCTGCAAAAACATAAATAGCAAAGATGAGTATTGCAAACTCGAATAAACAGAGAAGAAGATGAAGTTATAGTGTGTTCGATTTCGCCGTAGATGATTGTAAGGATTTAGGTTTTGGTTAGGGTTTAAAAAAAGAAAAAGAGATCGGGAGAAAGAAGAAATTTAAAAAAAAAAAATTAATTGTGATTTAATAACAATGAGGCGTGTATAGCAAGATGTCAAATGAGCGGGAAATAAATATTAGAAACAATGTAGTGTATATTGTTCGAATATTGAGGGATTATAAAATAGGAAAGTTATTAGTTGTGATTTTATTAAATCTTATTAAATCTACATAATGAATGATTTGTTTTTTTTAAATAAAAATTGTTAAAAATTACATGGTTTTGCCATGTGGCAAAATATGGAGGTGAATAAAATGGAACTTTGCATGAGTGAATGACAAGTGTACATAGGGAGTTTTATTTATTAGATGTATAGAAGATTTATTATTTTTTTAAGAAAAATGATAAATGGTCAATTCCTCAACAACTTAAAGATAAAGTAAGTGAAAGTTTGTGCAAGAAAAACATAAACAAAAAGTGGTGATGATTTCCCTCTCTTTCACACTTGCATCAATGATGTTGAGGTTCATCCAAACAAAGTCAGGCAACGAATATTGTTAATCACACAACATGTCAATTTTTGGTCAATTTCGGTTAAAGGTTTAGTTATTTTTCACCTCCAGATATTGTTAATCACATAACATATCAATATTTTCAATTAAAAGAATTGTTATACTATACTCAAATTAATAGATATAGTTCATAAATTTTTCGAATAGCAAGTTACATTTGGATAGTGTGTAAACGTATGAAAAAATTATAAACAATAAAATGCCCGTTTTCTATGATATGTATTTTTTTTAAGTATTAACTTATAGCCATTTACAATTCGTAGAGGTAGCTGTCAGTTGGCTTAGAATAATGAGAAAAAGGTGTAATTGTTATTTAAGTAAGCAAAAGTTAACTCTTAACTTAGGAGTACTTAAAATGTCCCTATCAAATATATTATATATAGTATAGATATTAATTAGGGTGAGATATAATTGAACCTTTAACTGAAACTGAACAAAAAAAAACATAAGAACTGAACTGAAAGCAATCAAAAACTGAATTAACCAAAAACCAAATTAACTTAAAATCGGTTATTGTGTTTTGTACACTTAGTTCACCAAAATCAACCAAACCGAAATAGAACCGTTTATATATTCATATGTTTTTAGCTTTTATACCTAGGCCTGTAAACGAACCAAACGAATACGATGTTCGTGTTTGTTCATTTAATTTTAACCAAACACGAACGCATAATCTGTAACGACTAAACGAAATAAAAATTACTAGAATAATATTGGGCCACCTTAAGGTGTAGCCCAATATACTTACCCGGATATAACGCCTAAAGCCCACTCTGCCCAATTAGGGCCCAACTAGTATCCGGCTCATTAATAAACTCGATGTAATGGGCCGAGTGTTTGGGCTCGAATATTGATCTTGTTAAGCCAGTTTAGTGGGCCGATATAATATTATTAAGTGGGCCGATATAGTGGACCGATTAATTGTTACTAGTGGGCCGATATAGTAGTTAGAACTTCATAATCAACTCACACTTCAAGCCCACTATTTGTGTTGATAAGAGCCGGCCCATTTAGAAGATAAAAGAGTGCCGCCACTCTTTAAGAAAGCTCCACCTAAGAACTCCAAGTTTCTTACACACTAACACCTCTCTACCCTATAACCTAGATCATCATTGCATGCATGGACTAGTATAACCCACCCTCTCAAAACCATCTAACCGTTCGGAACCCACAACACACCACTCACCTCTCCCTCTTCAACATGCAATCCACTCATCTCTCATCCATATCAATCGGAAATCATCTTCCATAATAATTACCTTTTTCCTTTCAATCTTTTACCATATACAAGCATATCTATCTTTATAAACTAACATAGGCTACGGTGTTAAACCGGCCGCTAAGATCCATCCGGGTAAGTTCTAATCCTTAACTTGTAGAAATCACGAGTGCCAAGCTGTAATGGCCAGCTTTACATACGTATCTATATACCTAAGCTGTAATGGTCAGCTAACTAATATATATGTATGTTTGTAATCGTGATGATGTGATAAACAGGTGGTCCGAATAGTTTCTAAGCAAGTCATCAACTTTAGAAATCAAGTGGAAGAACAACAAGTGAGTGTTTGCACCCCATTATAGCTTTTAAATGTTTTGGGGTAGATGTATGTTTGTTTGTCTTTGAAAGTCATTGATTGATCATGATCCAATAGAAATAATAGAAACTGGTCGGATAGAAACTACCTAGAGTGGATCCATTCGGTATCAAAGAGTATAGACCCGGGCCGATTAGAGGCTACCGGACCATGCATAATCGATCTATACTCGAAAATAGAATGACCGGACGTTTACATGCATGTGTCTAAAAGATTGTTAAAGTCTTGGCATCACTCACTAGTTTCGACTAACGTATTTTAAACATACATTTCAGGAGATTATCATGGAACCCGAGCTCAGTTATGGTGTTAGTGAACTTATCGAGTGAAGTATGATGTTTATAAATAAAGTAGAATCGTGTTGTAGTGTGACGTTTTCAAATCTAAAGGTTGTAAAATGGGCTTCGGCCGAACTATGGTTGGAAAGTGTTGGTGTAATGTATAATATAACTATGTTTTGAGTTAAAAGTGTTGTTTGTAATATGGGTACAAGAAACCGGTTTTAGAAATTGGAAATTAAAACTATAAAACTAGTTAGGAAACTAAGTACCAATCGGTAACGACTCGGTGAAAGCGGGTCGTTACAGGTTGGTATCAGAGCTCGGGTTCGGGAGGTAGTGGAATTTTTATAGAACTAACTTGAAATTTGATTGATATGATTATGTGTAATAGAATGTCGAGCACTGGAGAGCAAGCCGAAGTGGCAATGGAAATTGAAGAAGGGGAGATACCCAACCAAGAGGAAGTGATGGACAACGAATCGCAAGAATTTCCGAGTACTCAAGACTTATTAGCCGAGATTCCGGGTTTGAGGTGGACTAGTAACGGGTGGGATTTTAATTTGGAAAACTTAGGGGTAGTCAGTCCTTTACCAGAGCCCGTGTTCACACCATCCGAAACAATCCACTCATACCCTCAAGTTGATCCAATACCCCACTACTATTATCCGAACCCATCTCCGAGTGAATGTTTTGGTACTTCTAGCAATATTTCAATAGAAGAATCTAGTTATAACCCGTTTACCACGGCTTATCCGATCCCTCCAACCATACCACCCATGACCCCGGCGATTGACCCATATCTTGAAGCTACTTTGATTAACCGAGCAAACGGAGCTCTACCACAATCGGAGTATGTGAGCCGGAAGGATTACTTGGAATTGGTATAAAGTTATTATCAAATGAAATCCCAACGTGATCAAGCTCGCAACATGGTGGAGGAGTTAAGGAAGTTGGTGAGAAGGTTCGCGTATCAATCAAGACAAGTCCTCGAGGAATCCAAGTATCCTCTAATGTTGTAGGGTGGTGGTGCATGGAAGCAAAGGTGATGGGAAGGTTGAAGTGAAGGTAGAAGGCTAGTATTAAATAAAAGGTGGTGAAGTAGTAATCAAAATGTTATGTGTTGTAAAACTTATGTGGTAGTAGGTAGTATTGTGTGGTAGTATGCTAAATTATGTGATTAGTAGTAACTTGTGTATTAAACATCTAGAAATTTTCCTATGATATAAATATATCTAGATGTTTTGTTAATTAAATAGACTAAAGTAAAAAGTTATGAAATAAATTATTACTAACCAAAATGAAAATTTTTAAATATAGAAAATGCCGAGACGATCTGAAAGAAATACGGGAAAAGAACCAGAAATAGAACAAACCAAGAAAAATAAAGCCTCTTCCTCGAAACCAACTGAAACAGTTGAAGAACCCATGAATGAAGAAACCCCCGTAGAAGAAGACATTCCTGTAACAAATGATATGAGCGAACTAGAAGAGAAAATGAGGAAGTTAGTTTTAGATAGTCTTCAAGACTCGATTCCAACTATCATGACAATGTTAGAAAAACCATCAGGTTCCAAAAGTGTAGAGAAAAATCAAGACGAGGTCATAGTTAACTTAGAAGATAACACTATAAGATCTCGATACTGTGACTACAAAACCTTTATGGCCTGTAGACCTGAATCTTTCGATGGTAGTACGGGTGCAGCTGGGGCTACCCGTTGGTTGGAAGAGATGGAATCTATATTAGAAATAAGTAATTGTGCTCCTAGTGACCAGGTGAAATTTGTAACCCACTCGTTAAAAGCAGAAGCTTTAAACTGGTGGAATATGATAAGACAGGTAAGAGGTAGGGAAGTGGTAGCTACTATGACATGGCTAGAGTTTCGAACACTTATCACCGAAAAATACTGCCCCATGAATGAGATTGAAAAGATAGAAATGGAATTCCTAGGAATGGAAATGAAGGGCCTAGACTGTATAGGCTATATAAACCGATTCAATCAACTTGCCCGTCTGGTACCCCACCAAGTAAACCCTGAACCTAAAAGAATTAGAAGGTTTATCTGGGGATTAAACCCCCAAATTCAGGGAATAGTTAGAGGGGCAAAACCAGCAAAATTTGATACTGCCTGTGAATTAGCCTTAAGCTTAACCGATGACATAATAAGGCATAAAGAACGGGAGAGAATATCGGTAGGTAGCAAAAGAGGGTGGAATGAAGCCTTTAGAACCATAAATTTCAATACGTCTGGTAAAAGTCAAGAAAACCCAGGAGATCAGGGAAACCCTGAAAAGCGACCCTACCGTGGAAATAGCCCTTTCTGTTCAAAATGCAAATATTACCACACTGGTGAATGTCGAAGAAAATGTGACCGATGCGGCCGATTTCATCTCGGCAATTGCAAGGGACCCCATTGTCAGAATTGTAAGAAAGTAGGACATGTGGCAAGAGATTGCAGATTTGATCCAGACCGTTCCAGAACATGTTATGAATGCAAAGAACCTGGTCATTACAAAGCTGATTGCCCTAAGCTGAGAAACTCGTCCAAAGGAGAACAAGGAAGAGGAAGGGCATTTGTGATTAATGCGGAGGAAGCCCGAGATGAACCCGATTTAGTCACGGGTATGTTCTATATTAACCAATTACCCGCTTATGTCTTATTTGATACTGGAGCTAATCTTAGCTTCATTTCAAAAACCTTTATAGAAAAGATAAACATACTCCCAGAACCCATGAATAAAATATATGAAATCGAGATAGCCGATGGAAAAATTTTAAAAGCTACCGAAGTTTTTAAAAATTTGACATTGACTATCGAAAATCAAGAATTCCTGATAAATCTCATTCCTATGAGTTTAGGAGAATTCGACGTTATAGTAGGAATGGATTGGTTGGCATCGAATCAGGTTGAAATAGTTTGCAAAGAAAAGATAATAAAAATACCTCTCTTAACACAGGAGACTTTAATCGTATATGGGGAGAAACCAAAAGGAACCCTAAATTTAGTTTCCAGCTTAAAAATGATGAAATACTGGAGAAAGGGACACCAACTCTTTTTGATACATCTGAATTCAGAAAAGGAAAGCAAGGAAGAAATAGATACAATTAAGATAGTATCTGAATTCAAAGACGTTTTCCCAGATGAATTACCAGGATTACCCCCACCTCGTCAGGTAGAATTTTCAATTGACCTAATTCCTAGAGCCGCACCAGTTGCTAGAGCTCCATATAGGTTAGCTGCAAATGAAATGAGAGAACTTACGAAGCAATTAGAAGAACTTATAAATCGAGGATTCATTAGACCAAGCACCTCCCCTTGGGGAGCACCGATACTTTTTGTTAAGAAAAAGGATGGAACCATGAGAATGTGTATAGATTATAGGGAGCTTAATAAGCTAACTATCAAGAACAAATACCCATTACCTAGGATCGATGATCTCTTTGATCAATTGCACGGTGCCAAATATTTTTCAAAAATTGATCTTAGGTCAGGTTATCATCAGCTAAGAATAAGAGATGAAGATGTTTTAAAAACCGCTTTTCGAACCAGATATGGCCACTATGAATTCTTAGTCATGCCATTCGGACTAACAAATGCCCCTGCAGTATTTATGGATCTGATGAATAGAATTTGTAGACCTTACTTAGATAAGTTTGTGATCGTCTTTTTAGATGACATTTTAATTTATTCTAAGAATGAAGAAGATCATCAGCAACATTTAAGAGAAATTCTAGAAACCCTTAGAAAGGAAAAACTGTATGCAAAATTTACTAAGTGTGAATTTTGGGTGAAGGAAATTAAATTCTTAGGACATGTGATCAATGAAGAAGGAATACAAGTAGATCCTATCAAAATAGAAGCTATTCAAAAATGGGAACCGCCTAAGAGTCCTACCGAGGTTAGGCAGTTTTTAGGGCTAGCAGGTTATTATAGAAGATTTATTAGAAACTTTGCTAAATTAGCCCTACCCCTTACCACTCTAACTAAGAAAACTTCTAACTTTGAATGGAAGGAGAAACAAGAACAAGCCTTTCAGAGTTTAAAGAATATATTATGTGAAGCCCCAGTATTAACTCTACCAGAAGAAGGAAAAACATTCATAGTATACTGTGACGCTTCTCAACAAGGCTTAGGATGTGTTCTAATGCAAGAACATCAAGTAATAGCTTATGCCTCAAGACAATTGAAGAAACATGAACAGAATTATGTTACACATGATTTAGAACTTGGAGCCATAATATTTGCTTTAAAAATATGGAGGCATTACTTATATGGAACAAAGTGTACCATCTACACTGATCATAAAGGCCTTCAACATATTTTTGACCAAAAACTTTTAAACATGCGGCAAAGAAGATGGATAGAAATCTTAAGCGATTACGAGTGTGACATAAGATATCATCCAGGAAAAGCAAATATTGTAGCTGATGCCCTAAGTCGGAAAGAAAAACCTCTAGGAACTAAAGCTTTTAAGATTACTTTAGTAAATGAATTTTTAAGTCATCTGAGAAATCATCAAAGAAGAGCTTTAGAACCTACCTTAATAGAACAAGAAGATCTTAATAGAGAAGAAGAAAGACTAATAGAAGGTGCAGACGAAATTTTAAGGCACGATGCAAGAATATGGATACCTCGATATGGTGATCAAAGAGAAGTTATTTTAAAGGAAATTCATCATTCGAAATATTCCATCCATCCTGGTAGTCAAAAGATGTATAAAGATCTTAGAAGGAATTTTTGGTGGCCAAGCATGAAAAGAAGTATTGGAGAATTTGTTGCAAAATGTATAACCTGTACGAAGGTGAAAGCAGAGCACCAAAAACCTAGTGGGTTATTGATACAACCCGAAATTCCCGTTTGGAAATGGGATCAACTTACCATGGATCTGGTAACTAAATTACCAAGATCTACAAGCGGTAATGATGCCATTTGGGTGATAGTAGATAGACTAACCAAATCAGCCGATTTTCTACCCATACAAGAAAATTATGGAGTAGAAAAATTAGCAAATATATATACGGGAGATAGTAACAAGGCATGGAATTCCCCTCTCTATTATCTCAGATCGTGATGGTCGTTTCACTTCTAGATTTTGGGGAAAATTCCAAGATGCCTTAGGATCTCAAATCAAGCTTAGCACTGCATATCACCCACAAACAGATGGACAAAGTGAAAGAACAATTCAAACACTAGAAGATATGTTACGAGCTTGTGTTTTGGAATTTAGGGGAAGTTGGGACACTCATTTACCATTAATAGAATTTTCGTACAATAATAGTTATCACGCTTCTATTCAAGCTGCGCCCTTTGAAGCATTATATGGTAGAAAGTGTAGATCTCCAATTTGTTGGAATGAAATTGGAGAAAACCAACTTACCGGCCCACAAATTATTCAAGAAACCACAGACAAGATAGTTCAAATCAAGAAGAAACTGGAGGAAGCCAGGAGTCGACAGAAAAGCTATGCAGATAATCGGAGAAGACCGTTAGAATTCCAGATAGGAGACTACGTCCTATTAAAAGTATCCCCATGGAAAGGTGTCATACGATTTCAAAAACGGGGAAAACTTAACCCACGCTATATAGGACCGTATCAAGTAAAGGAAAGAATTGGACAGGTAGCCTATCGTCTAGAGTTACCTCCAGAATTAGACGGGATCCATGATGTTTTTCATATCTCCAACCTCCGAAAATGTGTAGTAGATACACAAGCTATCATTCCTTTAGATGATATTCAAGTAAATCCCCAATTACGATTTACAGAGGAACCTATAGAAATTATATCACAACAAGAAAGAAGACTAAGAAGGGGAAAGATACCGATAGTACAAGTTAAGTGGAATGCTAGACGAGGTCCCGAATTCACATTTGAACGTGAGGATATGATGAGAGCAAAATACCCCCGCCTATTTATGAATCGGGTACAATATAAAAACAATTTCGGGGACGAAATTTTCTAAGGGGGGGAGAATGTAACGACTAAACGAAATAAAAATTACTAGAATAATATTAGACCACCTTAAGGTGTAGCCCAATATACTTACCCGGATATAACGCCTAAAGCCCACTCAACCCAATTAGGGCCCAACTAGTATCCGGCTCATTAATAAACTCGATGTAATGGGCCGAGTGTTTGGGCTCGAATATTGATCTTGTTAAGCCAGTTTAGTGGGCCGATATAATATTATTAAGTGGGCCGATATAGTGGACCGATTAATTGTTACTAGTGGGCCGATATAGTAGTTAGAACTTCATAATCAACTCACACTTCAAGCCCACTATTTGTGTTGATAAGAGCCGGCCCATTTAGAAGATAAAAGAGTGCCGCCACTCTTTAAGAAAGCTCCACCTAAGCATTCCAAGTTTCTTACACACTAACACCTCTCTACCCTATAACCTAGATCATCATTGCATGCATGGACTAGTATAACCCACCCTCTCAAAACCATCTAACCGTTCGGAAACCACAACACACCACTCACCTCTCCCTCTTCAACATGCAATCCACTCATCTCTCATCCATATCAATCGGAAATCATCTTCCATAATAATTACCTTTTTCCTTTCAATCTTTTACCATATACAAGCATATCTATCTTTATAAACTAACATAGGCTACGGTGTTAAACCGGCCGCTAAGATCCATCCGGGTAAGTTCTAATCCTTAACTTGTAGAAATCACGAGTGCCAAGCTGTAATGGCCAGCTTTACATACGTATCTATATACCTAAGCTGTAATGGTCAGCTAACTAATATATATGTATGTTTGTAATCGTGATGATGTGATAAACAGGTGGTCCGAATAGTTTCTGAGCAAGTCATCAACTTTAGAAATCAAGTGGAAGAACAACAAGTGAGTGTTTGCACCCCATAATAGCTTTTAAATGTTTTGGGGTAGATGTATGTTTGTTTGTCTTTGAAAGTCATTGATTGATCATGATCCAATAGAAATAATAGAAACCGGTCGGATAGAAACTACGTAGAGTGGATCCATTCGGTATCAAAGAGTATAGACCCGGGTCGATTAGAGGCTACAGGACCATGCATAATCGATCTATACTCGAAAATAGAATGACCGGACGTTTACATGCATGTGTCTAAAAGATTGTTAAAGTCTTGGCATCACTCACTAGTTTCGACTAACGTATTTTAAACATACATTTCAGGAGATTATCATGGAACCCGAGCTCAGTTATGGTGTTAGTGAACTTATCGAGTGAAGTATGATGTTTATAAATAAAGTAGAATCGTGTTGTAGTGTGACGTTTTCAAAACTAAAGGTTGTAAAAAGGGCTTCGGCCGAACTATGGTTGGAAAGTGTTGGTGTAATGTATAATATAACTATGTTTTGAGTTAAAAGTGTTGTTTGTAATATGGGTACAAGAAACCGGTTTTAGAAATTGGAAATTAAAACTATAAAACTAGTTAGGAAACTAACTACCAATCGGTAACGACTCGGTGAAAATCGGGTCGTTACATAATCAAACACATTTTTGTGTTCATGTTCGTTCATTAAGAAACTTGTCATGTTCGTTTATGTTTGTTCGTTTAAAACTTAAACGAACAGTTCATGAACGAACATAAACGGACGTTCACAAACATAATAAATGTGAACGATTTTGTATTACTAAAAACCCCAATTAATAATTGGTTATATATTTATACAAGTAGCCAAATCACAATTTATGTTTATATATATGTAAATATAACTACGTATATAATTATTAAACTTAAACGAACATAAACGGACGTTCACGAATGCAACATCACGTATTTTCCCCAAATTAATTTTTTTTTTTTGAGTTAATAAAACCGTCACTTTATCCATCTTATTCCTTTGTACAAATACAACTACGTCTAAATCTTTATATTATTTCAAAGCATTCGTGTATATTTCGGATATATATTTGTTTTTTAAAAAAATGGTAAACTCAAACAAATACAAAAAAAGTTTTCCTCAATAAACTATCTATTCTAATCTTTCTTAGTTATTTTATTTAGAGTTAATTGTCAAAATGACCCCTGAGGTTTGGCCCAAATTGCTTGTTTGGTCACAAAATTAATTTTTTTTTGCCAAAATCACCCCTCACAGATCGAAAATTGCCAAAATGGTCCATATTTAACTGAGTTTTTAACTGAGATTTGAAAGTCAGTTAAGTTTCAGGGGCAATTTTATCCTTTATGTCCCCAGGGTCCAAAATGACAATTAATGGAAAGTTATAAAAAAATCAAATTCAAAAACACTTTTTCTAACACGTTTTTTTTCGAACATGTTTTTTTTTTTCGAACTCATTTTTTTCGAACACGTTTTTTTTAACGC
This sequence comes from Ambrosia trifida, assembly GCA_028751855.1. Classification (NCBI taxonomy): domain Eukaryota; kingdom Viridiplantae; phylum Streptophyta; class Magnoliopsida; order Asterales; family Asteraceae; genus Ambrosia; species Ambrosia trifida. The sequence goes on along the minus strand of CM054124.1, from coordinate 146,685,665 downwards.
GTTTTTTTTCGAACACGTTTTTTTCCGAACATGTTTTTTTTTTTCGAACACGTTTTTTTTTCGAACATGTTTTTTTAACACGTTTTTTTTCGAACACGTTTTTTTTTCGAACTCGCTTTTTTTCGAACATTTTTTTTGAACACGTTTTTTTTATAAACGATGTTATCATCGACTCTTTTGTATTCCATTTATCATCGACTCTTTTTTTTTATAAACGATGTTATCATCGACTTTTTTTCCAACTTATCAAAGAAACTTAGATCACGGCCAATACGTAACTTTTGTATTCCATTTTTCTGTTTTTATAAACGATGTTATCATCGACTCTAAAATGCCCAAATGATGCAAGATTATGGATCAGAAAAGATCATATGCAGAATCAACCATAAAATGCCCAAATGTTGCATGATCAATTAGGAATCAAACTATAGCACATCTCATCAGTACTCAAACACAATACTAAAGAAACTTAATCCCAAATTTCAATGCATTATACAAAATAGTAACTCATGCCGTGGAAAATTATGAATCAGAAAAAATTGATTACAAGCAGAATCAACCCATAAAATGTCTAAATAATGCATGATTACACTTAAACACAAGAAAATAATAAACTTTCCAGATTATAAGCCATATAAAAAAAAGATCTACCTCTTGGCTTGGATATTGTATCTTGCTCTGTTTTAGCTCGGAGAAAATGGCATGGCGACAATTGTTGTTCTTTTTACTTGATTTGTAACAATGAAATGAACAAATGGAATGGAATTAAGTGATCAGAGTAAATACACTTTTCGAACTCGTTTTTTTCGAACACGTGTTTGAAAAAAAAAGTGTTCGAAAAAACGTGTTCGAAAAAAGAAACTTGTTCGAAAAAAAAAACGTGTTCGAAAAAAACGCGTTCGAAAAAAACGTGTTCGAAAAAACGTTTTTGAATTTTATTTTTTTATAACTTTCCATTAATTGCCATTTTGGCCCCTGAGGACATATAGGACGAAATTGTCCCTGAGACTTAACTGAGTTTCAAATCTCAATTAAAAACTCAGTTAAATATGGACCATTTTGGCAATTTTCGATATGTGAGGGGTGATTTTGGCAAAAAAAAATTAATATTGTAATAATATAGGGAATTAGGTTATTAGAAAAACTCACTTGGTGGAATGAGGAAAAGCGCACTCGAGGAACCGAAGCTGCTTTAGCTATGACTTGGGATCAAGTCAAAGAGGTTATGAAAGATGAGTTCTGTCCCCGCAACGAGGTTAAGAAACTAGAAGATGAGTTCCACACCCTTGCTCAAGATAGTGGGGAAAACCTTGCTTACAATACCCGCTTTCACGAGCTTAGTTTGTTACTGCCCCATAAAGTTACTCCCTTACCTATAGCCATTGAGAAGTATATCGGTGGCTTGCCCATGCAAATCCAGGACACAGTTTGGGGAAGGAATCCTGCCACCTTAGAGGAAGCCAAACGTCTGGCGGCTACCCTCACCGATAATCATGTGAAGAACGGTACTCTCTTCCGCAAGAACACCAAGAAGACTGCTGCAAAAGACACTCCTCAGCCCGCTATTGAGGTTAAGCCTAAGACCTCAAGCAACAGGAAGCGCAAGGCTAGGAACTACATGGTTGCTACCACTCCACCTGCAGCACAAAACCCAGCCAAGAAGCCGTATGGCGGGAACCACCCTCTTTGCAACACTTGTCAATACCACCATCTTCCTGGCAGACCATGCCGCCAATGTAATAACTGTAAGCGGTATGGACACTACACCAACGCTTGCCAAGCCCTTGCTGCCCAAAACAACCCAGCCAGAAATGCCCCAGCTCCCAACCAACAAAACAACAGACCGGCTCGTGGTCAGCGCTACGAGTGTGGCAGCCCAGACCACTATATCAATGCTTGCCCCAATCGTAACCAAAACCAAAACCAGAACCAAAACCAAAACCGCAACCGCAACCAGAACCAAGGTGCTCGAGGTCGCGCCTACAATCTCAATGCTAACCAGGCCCGCGAAAACAACGAGGTGGTTAATGGTACGTTTCTCGTTAATAACCACTATGCATCCATATTATTTGATTCGGGAGCTGATAAGTCATTTGTATCACTAAAGTTTGAACCTTTACTTAACTTACCCCAAACTGACCTAGAGGAACCTTTAGTGGTAGAGGTAGCTAATGGAAAGTCTATCTCGATCGATTCTATTATTCGTAACTGTGTGCTGAACCTCGACGAACAAACTTTCTCCATCGATCTCATCCCTATGCATCTTGGAAGTTTTGATGTCATAGTAGGCATGGATAGGTTGTCAACCCATCGTGCTGAAATTTTATGCTTTGAGAAAGTCATTCGCATTCCTCTCGAATCTGGTGAGATTTTGAAGATCCATAGTGAGAAGCCTTGTGGCGAGCTTAAGCTCATGTCTTGTACCTCTGCCCAAAAATACTTACGAAAGGGGTATACGGCTTTCTTAGCTAACGTGATAGAAAAGAAGGACAAGGGCAAAAGTATCCAAGACATCCCAATCATTCGGGACTATCCTGAAGTCTTCCCAGAGGATTTACCTGGTTTGCCTCCTGCTCGACAAGTGGAATTTAGGATTGATCTTTTTCCTGGTGCTAATCCCGTCGCCAAAGCTCCTTATCATCTTACACCCTCTGAGATGCAAGAACTTGCCAGTCAACTACAGGAACTTTCTGATAAAGGTTTCATTCGCCCCAGTTCTTCTCCATGGGGAGCCCCTGTCTTGTTTGTTAAGAAGAAAGATGGATCTCTCAGGATGTGTATCGACTATCGCGAACTCAACAAACTCACCATCAAGAATCGTTATCCCTTGCCTAGGATTGACGATCTTTTCGATCAACTTCAAGGAGCAACCCACTTCTCGAAGATTGATCTTCGTTCTGGTTATCATCAGCTTAGAGTCCACGATAAAGATATTCCTAAGACAGCCTTTCGTACACGTTATGGTCATTATGAATTCATGGTCATGCCATTTGGATTGACCAACGCTCCCGCAGTGTTTATGGATCTAATGAATCGGGTTTGTAGACCCTACCTTGACAAATTTGTGATCGTCTTCATCGATGACATATTGATTTACTCTAAATCAAAATCCGATCACGAACAACATCTTCACTCCATTTTGGGTCTCCTAAAGAAAGAACAACTGTATGCCAAGTTCTCGAAATGTGAATTTTGGCTTAAGGAAGTGCAATTTTTGGGACATGTCATTGATATGAACGGAATTCATGTTGATCCTGCAAAGATCGAAGCTGTGAAGGATTGGAGTGTTCCTAAAACTCCAACGGAAGTCCGTTCCTTCCTTGGTTTGGCTGGTTATTATCGTCAATTCATTGCCAACTTCTCTAAGATCGTTGTTCCTCTCACTGCCTTAACTCACAAGGGTAAACCCTATGAGTGGGGACCAAAGCAAGAGGAAGCATTTGAAACTCTTAAGCTGAAACTCTGTGAAGCTCCTATCCTGTCACTACCTAATGGAAGTGATGACTTTGTGGTCTATTGTGATGCATCAAACCAAGGTCTTGGTTGTGTTCTCATGCAACGAGGCAAGGTTATTGCTTATGCGTCTAGACAACTCAAGACTCACGAAAAGAATTATACCACCCATGATCTTGAATTGGGCGCTGTCGTCTTTGCTCTTAAGATTTGGAGACACTATCTTTATGGAACTAAATGCGTGGTTTTCACGGACCACAAAAGTCTCCAACATGTCTTCGACCAGAAAAATCTTAACATGAGGCAACGGCGTTGGGTTGAGTTACTTAACGACTATGATTGCGAAATTCGCTACCATCCTGGCAAAGAGAATGTTGTGGCTGACGCACTCAGTCGTAAAGAGCGTATCAAACTTCATTGTGCGAGAGTTCGTACTGATCTTCAGGATCGTATCCTCCAGGCTCAACATACTTCAGTCACCCAAGGTAACATGTACGAAGAAATGTCTTGTGGTGCTGAGACTCAACTTGAAACCAAACCTGATGGTCTACTCTATTTTCTTAATCGACTTTGGATTCCTGACCGTGATGATCTTCGTACCTTTCTTATGAACGAGGCTCATAAGTCTCGTTATTCTATTCATCCTGGAGCTAACAAGATGTAACAAGATCTTCGTTATTCTTATTGGTGGCCTGGTATGAAGAAAGATATTGCTCTTTTCGTTGCAAAATGCCTCACTTGTTCAAAGGTCAAGGCTGAACATCAACGACCATCTGGTATGCTCGAACAACCAGAAATTCCTGTATGGAAATGGGAGAGCATAGCAATGGACTTCATCACTAAACTCCCTCGTACACCCAAAGGTTTTGACAGTATTTGGGTAATCATCGATCGTTTGACCAAGTCAGCCCACTTCTTACCTATTCGTGAGAAGTATTCTATGGAAAGGTTGGCAAAGATGTACGTAAGTGAAATCGTATGTCGTCATGGTATACCTTTGGACATTATCTCTGATCGTGATGGTCGTTTCACCTCTCACTTTTGGGATTCTTTACAAGACGCTTTGGGTACCAAGTTGAACCTGAGTACTGCTTATCACCCTCAAACAGATGGTCAGACTGAACGAACCATCCAGACACTTGAGGATATGCTCAGGGCATGTGTCATCGATTTTGGTGGCGAATGGGATTCTCATCTTCCTTTGGTCGAGTTTTCTTACAACAACAGTTATCATGCCAGCATTAACATGGCTCCTTTCGAGGCACTCTATGGTCGTAAATGTCGTTCACCTGTTTGTTGGACTGAGGTTGGTGAAGCCTAGATTACGGGACCCGAACTGATCCAGGAAACCACAGATAAAATCAAACTCATTCAGGATAATCTTCTCAAGGCTAGAAGTCGTCAGAAGAGCTATGCTGATAAACGTCGTAAACCCTTGGAATTTCAAGTTGAGGACCTTGTACTCCTTAAGGTATCTCCTTGGAAGGGAGTGATTCGCTTTGGTAGAAAGGGAAAACTAGCTCCTCGATACGTAGGCCCATTCAAAGTTCTTGACAGGATTGGAAAAGTGGTTTACAAACTTGATCTTCCACCTGAGCTAAGCAATGTTCACCCAATTTTTCATGTTTCGAATCTCAAGAAATGCTTAGCAGATGAGGACCTCCATGTCCCTCTTGAAGATGTGCAAATCGATGAAACTATGCACATTGTCGAGAAACCCGTCGAGATTGTAGACACTGGAGTCAAGAAACTCAAGCGCAGTCGCATTCCGATCGTTAAGGTTCGTTGGGAATCTAAACGAGGTCCAGAGTTCACTTGGGAACTGTAACACCCCAACCGATGGCGGAAACATCGAGGTGTCACGTAGTGACGATTGTTCAATAGCTCATGGACTAAAGTGTAAATTTTTGAATACATTGATTAAATAATTTATTACATTGAAATGAAATACAACGATTCTAACTGCCAACTAAATTGAAATACAATGAATCAAAATCTAAATATAAATCCGAAAGCTTAAAGAATGCATCTCAAAACAACCTGAAACATGTACAAAATAATTTGGTCAATACAAAAATGTATTGGTGAGCATACCCTGTTTGAATAAATATAGTAGGAAAAATGTTTAGCAATTCATGTGCGGTACCATTTGCAATTATGTAATAAGTAATATCCGTTCAAAACCAAACCTGAGAATAATGACTAACACGTGACTAACCAACTGAATAATGAATTAACAAGACAATGACCAAGATTCTCTTAACAGAGTCTCAAGGGGGTATACCATAGTACTATTTATTGAAAAGCTAGGCCGCCCAGCGGTTAATGATTTTGACAAGTCATAGACACACCAATTAACATAAAGCAAACACACATGAGAATTGCATTAAGTATAAGAAATTGAAACTTGATTAATATATAGGTACATGAGTCACCCCAAAGTAGTAAAACAGTAAAAAGGGGAAAGATATACTCACAGTTTGCGAAAGCGATCAAAATCCACTTAAGCGGTCGTGAGCTAAGTAATGGGAATTCCGAGGAATTCAACCTATAATGTGTAAGAATACTAATAAGGTAGTGTCTAAAAAGTCTAAGGTAACTAGGGTCTAAGGCATTAGGGTTTGCTAAGTCGAGTTGGGGAATTAGAGTTGTTATGATAAGTTGTATTAATATAAAGCTTGTATTTCAAAAACAATATGACAAAGTTTATAAATGATGATCAAATAATATACTTATTACCTCTTGATTTTTTAACTAAAAGTAGTTCTAAGTAATTAGGACAAAAGAATTAAATTAATTGCTTTAACCCATAATTGTAAATAATTATAATAATTAAAATAATTGAACAAATAAATGTAAGTTACACAAATAAGTCAAATGTTAATGATTATGAATTTGAAACATAGAAATATTTATATTTTATAACACATTAAATTTATAAAACAGAATTTAAGTGTCATAAATTATTAATTGATTTATTGTATTTAAATAAACATAAATACAACTAAAATACTATATATTGTTTAAAATGACATTTTTTATGAAAATTAGTTGTATTCTGATGAGAAAAACCCAAAACAAATTTTTCATAATTTTTCTCAGTTCATTTGTATTTAAAACTGATTTATTGAATTTAAAATGTATTTAAATGACCAAAATAGGAAAATCAATAAGAACTAAATATTTCTGGTCCAATAAAGTAAGATTAAGTTTCTGACGTTTAGAAATAGTTTCCCAAAAATTTTGGGGTTGAAATAATTTAAAATGGCTTTTTAATCAATTAATTATTATTAAAATAATTTAAATTAATAAAAATATGAAAATAATTTATTTTCCAGAAAGTAAAAGTGTGAAAATTTATTTTATGGTGTCAATATACTACACCTTAATTTTCATAATTTTTGGGCAAGAAATGAATTTATTATAAATATTCCAAGTTTATGTATATTATCAATGTTTATAAATGAAATTAATATTAAAACAACGTAGGAGAAAAAAATAAAAAAGAAGGGGCGACCTAGTTCGAACACGGGTGTCCCATGTATTACACACACTATATAACCACTATAGTACAACATGTTTTGTGACTTATTATGAAATCAAAATATATTTATAGTATATACTAGTTCTATCATCTTCTTCCCCAATAATCAACTAAGAACCCTAACACTAAGCCCAATTTCATTAACCCGAATACAACAAGTTTGATGTCTGAAACTATGGGGCTATGATTCGGAATCACAACTCAAGTAAAATGGCAAAACAAATTTTTGACTTACAAGATGTGGACAGGTTCGATCTAATGGGCTAGCCGAGAGACCCTTGGTTTGACAATTAAGATGCACAAGAGCACTTGAGATGCAATAGAGATATGTTTAGTAGTTGAAGATGGTTATGAGTTCACTAGAGGTTCAATTTATAGGCATCAAATTGTTGGGGATGATTATGACCATGAATGCGACAGTTACAATCGGTCATTCATAACCCGATTTAATGCTCATCATAACATAAAACAATGGTTGGTACGGATCTTAAATGGTGGAGAAACTTTAAATCAAGCATTAAAACGACATAATAGGTTTATAATTTATCAACCTTCTAATTTTTTTTTTATAACTTCAATTGTTTAAACATGAAATCTCTTTATTAACTTTAAATGCTTAAAAGCAATATTTATGTGATTTTTTTTTAAAACCGAAAAAAAATATTAACACGTTTGAACTATTTTTTTTTTTTTTTTGACATATGAATTCTAATATGCAGTAAAAAAAATAGAACGTATTTGTATAAGCAAAGTACAAAGTACAAATACACACACACACACACACACATATATATATATATATATATATATATATATATATGTAAATAAACTTTGAATTTCTTAACGTGAAAAATATAAGGATTAAAGATGTAATAATGCCAAAATAAAAGGGACGGATGTCACAGTCTCCCATACTTTAGAAAATTTCGTCTCGAAATTTCTTTCAAGTGGAGGTTTCTATGAAACAAGGGTGTTGTAACAATCAACTAGATTTTTAAAAGAAAATTCTATCATTTATGATTTGGCAAAAGTTAAAATAGTTGTCTAATACCCAAAGTAAAAGTTTCAAAATCTTTTGACAGTTGACCCAAAGTTAGAAAGTTAAGAGTTTAAATGAGAAAGGTTTCAGGAATGTGTAACGGGTGAGGGCAGAGGCACTGATGAAACAGTCCCCCTACTTAAGAAATGTTATTAGAGTATACAAGAAGAATCCAAATACCCGAAGATGTAAGAGTACACAAGGTTTTAGTTTTCTGTGTGGGTGGTCAATAGAAAGACTCTAGGAAGACGAATTGAAGCTCGTGTAAGAACATTCTTATCGAAAATGCTAGCTACTAGTCAACGATCATATGAAGAGGTCGTAATGGGTAGGTTTTGATTAGACTCCTAGTCCGCTCCCGCAGTATCGTTTATGCTTATATATAGGGTGTACCGCAGCTGACCCACCACACTCCCGATACTTTGGACTCGTACTGATTGTCTACCAATAGTCTAAATAGAATTACACACCACCCTCATGTACCTGTAAGCCCATGATTGCGTTCCGGACCGTAATCATTGATTTACCTTACACTAGGGTGTTATGATTTTCCATAACCCTATCCTAAGTAATACCAGAAACAAGTGCGTGCAACCAAAATATGCTAAGTAATCGATACCGCAGTGATACAATGATATGGTTGGAGGTTCCTCCCTTTCGGGTTTACCCTTTAACCGTAATGAGAGTAACATGTAAGTAATAGACATGGTTAGAGGTTCTTCCCTTTCGGGTTCACCCTTAACCGGTAACTTCTGTTCACATCATTGGCTCTAAACACCCATATTGATAAACTCTGAGATTTATGTCACACCCCAACCGATGGCGGAATCATCGAGGTGAGACTTAGTGGTAGATTGTTCAAAGACTTCATGACACTAGATTTTGTGACAATATAGTTTAAAGATAGAATTTCATTTATTGTCTAAAAATAGAAATACAAGTAGTTCAAATAACGAAAAATACAACAACAAGAATATGATAACTTGAACTAGAGTGAGTTTCTATGTCCAATCCTAAATAGTTTTCTTGATAAACCTGCATTAAACATTTCCTGCAACATGTATAAAATATCCGTCAACACATAAAGCATTGGTGAGCATACTAGTTTGAGTCTAAGTACATAGTATAGAAAAGTCTACTCGAATCATCATGTTATAGGCATATGCACGTAGAACCATACAAACGGCAACAACACTCGATAACACAAAAGACTTCATCTTATCATGACCCATAAAGGGGGCGGCGTGTCAACCTATAGCGCTATACATGTAAGGTGGGTTGTTAACTAATCGTACATTTGTATGTAAGACTTTGAATTCTAGCATGGCATAGCATAATAGCATTTAGATTGAGCATAATAGTTTTAAGAGTATGAAATCGTTTAAGTTTTGATAGTGATACATGTTGAGCCCCAAAGAATAAAGAATAAAAGGGGGACAAGTATGAACTCACCTTTGGGTGCGTTTGATAGAGTTCCAAAAAGGTAAGTCTTGGTAGGTTTAGCTTTAGTCTTGGTTATCTAGAATTAAAGAATAAAGGGTCTTAGTTTCGAGTTTAGGTTATAGATTCAAGAGAGTCAAGCAAGCCTTTTAGGCTAACCAAAACACAAACCACCATGAAGGTGATTCGGATGGTCATAAGAGTCAAGCAAGCCTTTTAGGCGAACCAAAACACAAACCACCATGAAGGTGATTCGGATGGTCATAAGAGTCAAGCATTGGTAGGTAGGGATGTATCCACAAACCTTTCCGAGTTAATAAATTAGTAGAGTTTATATAATTTAGTATTTATATAATATAACTTAGAAAGTAGGGTATGGTGACTTAGTTTGGATGAGCCTTGGCCTTCCTTTTGTCAACCATGAACCATAACACAAGTCCCTCCATCATTGAGTTGTTGGTGAACTTGGTTGGTATTATTAACAACTTAGTGCATAAAAGATAATAGAAGATGACCACATTTGAGGCCTCAAATTGGTGCCCTACTCATGTTTATTTGCCATGGCAAATAGGAGAGAGGTCCTAGAGGTTTCCTCAAAGGGTTTGAAGAAGAGGAGAGTGAAGAAAGTAGAAGAGAGGTTGAAGGTGAAGTGAGAAACTCACTTATTCTTGAGAGAATTCTTGAGAGATTAGAGAGGATTTAGAAATGAGCAAGTGTTAGGATGGGTAGGAGTGGTGTATTTATAGTTGGGGTGAAGGGGTTGGGTATTTAATGAATTAATTAGGGTGGTTAGAAGTTAATTAGTAGTAATTATATCCTTAAAAGAAAAAGAAAAATAATAATAATAATAATAATAATAATAATAATAATAAAAATGGACGGCATTTTTATTGTTGAAACTCCACACTAAATCACATTTCTTTTTTTTTTTTTTAGGTATTATTATAAAAAGAGTATATATGTTTTATTTAAATAAATATATATTAAGATCTTAACTAAATGAGTTTCTTGTTATAACGTCTAAATTGAATAGGATAAATTATAATGACGACTCGTCGCGAATTGGTAGGAGTAATATAAAATAAGCGAATAAATGCGAACTTCGAATTTGTTAAGTATAGAATTTAAAATACAAGAAACGTAGAAATAACGCGATGTTACAGTCTCCCCTACTTTAGAAAATTTCGTCTCGAAATTTAGTTAAGAGTCAACCTTTTTTAAAAAAAAAATAGGTAAGTGGTTTGATATGGGTTTAATAAGAACAAAAACTTGTTTGTTTATTATGTTTAAATCCAATACGGTATGTAGTTATTTGTGCAATAATTATGCTCGTACTAAAAGTACTTTTAAAATTTTAACCCAAAGTTGTACGTAGAAATTTGAAAACTTAACCGATTAAAGCATTTTTGTAAATAGCGAAGTAGAGGAGTTCATATAAGTAGGTTTGTGTATGGAGTTAATGCAGCAAATTTTGGAAAAATAAGTAGATATACGGTATGGCATACATGAAATAGTAACGATCTTGGGAAAATAGGTATTTATATTGTATAACATATATGAAGTAGCAATGGTTTGGAAGGATAAGTAAGTATAAGGTACAAAATAGTAAAAATCTTGTGAAGATAGGTAAATATACTATGTATAAGAAATAGTTAGAATTTTAGAAAAATTAGTATTTATACGTTATGAAATTGTGAAAATTGAAGATAGGTAAGTATATTTGTATAACATATGGAAATTTTGGGAAAATAAGTAATTATACGGTATATCATATATGAAATAGTAGAAATTGTTGGCTTGTAAAAGAGGTGTCATTGGGTAATTGGGTGGATAGTAAATATGTGAGCATAATAAGTGACTAGATGTGGGAATGGGTAGTTTTTAGTAAAAGATATTTGGTTTGCACAAAGTTGAAGATTTTACTAGAAAATTCTCTTTTTTTTTTTTAAGGCGACTAAAATAAACGAGAAATTGGACTATTGAAAACGGCTTTTTGGCGAAATAAATAGTAGTTATTTAGTTTTGAAATCTAATATATAATTAGTCAAGAAAATACAAGAAGGTGAGAGACGGATCTTGTTTTAAGTGTATAAATGCTTTTAGAGATTAAGGCCAGAGCTTACGGGATTTAGAAATAGATTCTTGGTAATGGAAGGCTTGCTGATTAAGTAAGGAAAGCACGAGGAAGGAACGAAGTTCGATGGAGATTGCAAGTATGGATTATTCATAGCAAGGATGATGTTGCGTAGTAGAGAGTGTGGTTCAAAACAAGGTTATGATATGCATAAAAAAAAATAATGCAAGCGTAATTAGACTAGTAAACTATCACATAAACGACATCACAAAAGATAAATTTCGTAAGTGTTGGTCAACATTTTAACTCGCCACCCAAAACTTCTCATGGCACGAATAACTCTACTTTTGGTAGTATGACAGGACATTTATGTATAGGATGTACCGGCGGCGTATCCACCATGCCGTTATCATACCTAATCCGTGTTGTTATTCAAGTCATGAAAGGTTACACACACTGGGACTTGTTATGTTTTCCATGCGCCCAATTTTCGTAATTACGTGTGCACCCGTAATTAATCCAATTGTCGCATGGTCCAAATAATTCGTCTTAGTTATGTGTGGGTAGCTAGTGGACACAAAATATTTATACACAAAGGAAAAGACATTAAACTAAAGCATTAAACAGTTTTGATGTTGTAAACATAGCAAGCAACATGAAATATAAACACATAATGTGAATAAGACATTAAGCAGGTTTTTGATGTTGTTAACCGTACGTGTTTTTGGCGTAGATATATGGTTTCATGACATAATTGTGTAGACTTGTGCATATGCGGTTACGTTTAGTTGTATAAAATCAAGCAAAAGTATGGGCAATTGGATTCTTAATGAAAACGTGTAAAATGTTTTGACTGTGGGCAACATAGAATTCGGGTTTATTACAAATTGAGTTTTATGGGTACGCGAGAAGTTTTAGCTATTCAAGACTAAGGGTCAAGTTCGATGGTAGAAAAATTTAGTCCGTTGGATGTTAAAGAAAAATGGATTTAATTGATATGGGGAAAATTTAGTGTAAAAGTTTTATCGAAGATGGTCGTTTGATTTATGAAAAATCCATTTTATTAAGCGAGAGAAAAAAAATAGTTTATTGACAATTTTAGTTTGGCGTTGATGAATATGTTGACTCGTGATACGATTTTAAAAGAAAAGGTTTTATAAAGAAGTAGGTTATTTGATTTTTTGTCACAAGTCTTGTTTACAAAAGAAAATTTATTTCAAATACTTTTACCATTTAGAATCTTGTTTGTAATAGCGACTCGGCGCACGTATTTGTTAGTGGTTTGAAGGTGAGGATTTTATAGAAGAATAGGCATCCTCTTAGGAATGGCAGGAGGAATTTTGTTCAAAAACTTTGAAAAAGATTGTGCGCGAGGAGAAAAGGGTTTTGCGATGTTTGAATTTTGCTGATAAATTATGATTGTAAACTAGGATAACGATGGTATTTCATAAAAAGAAAATTTCACATCCGAACAATTTCTTGAAAACATTACATAAGGAAATTCTCATTTTTTTAAAGAAAAGAAAAGTCAATCTTCTTTAGTGTGGTGAGTGGGTCTTCCAGCATTGTAGATCACCATGGCAAGTCTTGGGCATTGGTTGTCGAAGTGTGGTTTCGTCTGAGGTTTTTGCGTTTTTGGTATCCTTTTTCGTTGTTTGTTAGGGGTATGGGTAGATGGTTTAGTATTTACATGGTTTGTGCGGTATCGCTGGAGTTTGGAGTTGGGTTTATTGGTGTCTCTAGGTTAGGGAGGATCTTGACTAGTTCTTGGGCAATAAGACTTGCCAGTTGGTTGAGGTCAATGTTGTTGAGACGGGAAGATATCTACGAGAATCATACATAAGAAAATTTGCATAAGTGTTTTTAAATAAAGTGACTTTTGAATTTAGGAAAAAAAAACGTTACTAGAATTTTGGTTAACAATGAAAAGCTTGTGAGTAAAATTTCACTAGATCGGTAAAGTTGGTGTAAATTTAAATATATAAAAAATATATATATACAAAAGTTTAAGTTGTTCTCATAGACTTAATATGCAAGCTCTAGTTACATGTATAGGACGCAAGTTTCACATTGTTCAAATAGCATAACACGTATGTATAAGCAAGTATAATGCACTTAGTTAACATAAAGGAGTTTTGATTTATGTTGGTTTGCGAATATTATTATTGTTTGGAGATTGCAACAGTAGCTTGAAACACGAGTCTTGAGATCGAGTGCGAGAGGATAAGGTACAATTTCAAGTAAATCGAATATATAATGAAAACATAGCATGAAAACAACATTGAAAGTAATATTAACATAAAATGAGAGGCTTGTTTTAAACAAGCAATTGGAGTGTTCCGGAACGGAACTAAGACTAACCAAAGTGGTTCAAATTTACCTTTGAGTTTGAAAACATGCTTTGGCCTAATAGGTGGAAATACTCTCGCCGAAACTTTCGGTTAACGGTATTCACCCTTCCAGTTACTACATGTTTCTTGTCATTAGTAAATTTGAGACTTTGGTGAGATTTAAAATAAAATATCAAGGATTGAAACTAGTCGCTAAGTTGCGGATTTCACTCCTATCTTAGCGATGTCGTTTCTTTGAGTGTGGTTTGTACACTTTGTCCAACGTGGTAAGAAAATTAATTCTAACCTTCAATTGGTAAGTGTCCATTAGAACGAGAATTGTGAAATTTCCACCAAGGTGAGGATATCACTCCTATCTTGGTGTAGTTTCAAAAACACAAAGATTTTACGCGGATTGAAAGTTATCACCAAAGTGAGGGTTTCACGCCTATTTCGGTGATTTCCTTTCGTTTGTGTTATACGAACGTCTTCGAGTGTAGAGTAATCCACAAATAGGAAGGTAAATTTTAAGAAACAAAAGAATTGAGTAGAAGCAAGATAGGGAGAACAAGTATATTAAGCATGATAAAAGGAATGGTCAAAAGGTTCTTAACTATAGTCTAGGTCAAACGTGGCAATTTTTCCTAGATCCCTATAGTCATGGCTCTGATACCAATCTGTCACACCCCAACCGATGGCGGAATCATCGAGGTGAGACTTAGTGGTAGATTGTTCAAAGACTTCATGACACTAGATTTTGTGACAATATAGTTTAAAGATAGAATTTCATTTATTGTCTAAAAATAGAAATACAAGTAGTTCAAATAACGAAAAATACAACAACAAGAATATGATAACTTGAACTAGAGTGAGTTTCTATGTCCAATCCTAAATAGTTTTCTTGATAAACCTGCATTAAACATTTCCTGCAACATGTATAAAATATCCGTCAACACATAAAGCATTGGTGAGCATACTAGTTTGAGTCTAAGTACATAGTATAGAAAAGTCTACTCGAATCATCATGTTATAGGCATATGCACGTAGAACCATACAAACGGCAACAACACTCGATAACACAAAAGACTTCATCTTATCATGACCCATAAAGGGGGCGGCGTGTCAACCTATAGCGCTATACATGTAAGGTGGGTTGTTAACTAATCGTACATTTGTATGTAAGACTTTGAATTCTAGCATGGCATAGCATAATAGCATTTAGATTGAGCATAATAGTTTTAAGAGTATGAAATCGTTTAAGTTTTGATAGTGATACATGTTGAGCCCCAAAGAATAAAGAATAAAAGGGGGACAAGTATGAACTCACCTTTGGGTGCGTTTGATAGAGTTCCAAAAAGGTAAGTCTTGGTAGGTTTAGCTTTAGTCTTGGTTATCTAGAATTAAAGAATAAAGGGTCTTAGTTTCGAGTTTAGGTTATAGATTCAAGAGAGTCAAGCAAGCCTTTTAGGCTAACCAAAACACAAACCACCATGAAGGTGATTCGGATGGTCATAAGAGTCAAGCAAGCCTTTTAGGCGAACCAAAACACAAACCACCATGAAGGTGATTCGGATGGTCATAAGAGTCAAGCATTGGTAGGTAGGGATGTATCCACAAACCTTTCCGAGTTAATAAATTAGTAGAGTTTATATAATTTAGTATTTATATAATATAACTTAGAAAGTAGGGTATGGTGACTTAGTTTGGATGAGCCTTGGCCTTCCTTTTGTCAACCATGAACCATAACACAAGTCCCTCCATCATTGAGTTGTTGGTGAACTTGGTTGGTATTATTAACAACTTAGTGCATAAAAGATAATAGAAGATGACCACATTTGAGGCCTCAAATTGGTGCCCTACTCATGTTTATTTGCCATGGCAAATAGGAGAGAGGTCCTAGAGGTTTCCTCAAAGGGTTTGAAGAAGAGGAGAGTGAAGAAAGTAGAAGAGAGGTTGAAGGTGAAGTGAGAAACTCACTTATTCTTGAGAGAATTCTTGAGAGATTAGAGAGGATTTAGAAATGAGCAAGTGTTAGGATGGGTAGGAGTGGTGTATTTATAGTTGGGGTGAAGGGGTTGGGTATTTAATGAATTAATTAGGGTGGTTAGAAGTTAATTAGTAGTAATTATATCCTTAAAAGAAAAAGAAAAATAATAATAATAATAATAATAATAATAATAATAATAAAAATGGACGGCATTTTTATTGTTGAAACTCCACACTAAATCACATTTCTTTTTTTTTTTTTTTAGGTATTATTATAAAAAGAGTATATATGTTTTATTTAAATAAATATATATTAAGATCTTAACTAAATGAGTTTCTTGTTATAACGTCTAAATTGAATAGGATAAATTATAATGACGACTCGTCGCGAATTGGTAGGAGTAATATAAAATAAGCGAATAAATGCGAACTTCGAATTTGTTAAGTATAGAATTTAAAATACAAGAAACGTAGAAATAACGCGATGTTACAATTTACACCGTTCCCCTCGGATTAAAGAAATACTCTAATCCGAGTCGTACGTGGGCACTGGCTTAGATCTCATACGAGTCATCAACTAGTATGTTCATTGGTCATGATAATGAACAAAATAATGTAAAGTATAACAGGGTTTTGCTCAAAACAGGAAAGAAATTATGCATACCAAATATGCGTTCAAGTAAGTATATAAGTATAGTATAAAATTCCGACTGAAAGAATAGTATAACATAAATCGAGTAAATCGCACAATTGCACAAAATGAAAGTAAACGAGTTGAATTAATGCAAATAGGCAATGTGAAAATAATCACAAATAACGTGTTAGAAATAACTATAAATAAAAAGGGTGCGAGAATAAAATAATGAAATTTACAGCAAATGAATGTGTACGGAACGGGTGTATAGCCTACTGGCATGTGAGTTAAAATCTAGTAATTTTACATATATGCGTTATACTATAAAAGACATTTAGCAACATTCTGATAAAAAAATATATCCATTGTTTTGTTAAACCAAAAGTTTTACAACTGAAAAAGTGCGAGTGTGATAAGATAAATTTTCGCACTTTACTCGACTTTTGTGATATTGTTGAAAGAATAGTAGTGATGCATGAGAATAATTTTTTTTTTTTTAGAAATCGAAGTGTGTTTTAGATTCAAAACAGGTTCATTTGCAAAATTTTCGTAAATACACATTTTCATGTGTTTACGAGAAGTCGAGTTTGAAAAATGTTATAAGGCTTATTATTAGTTGCAAATTTCTCCCAAAAATATATATTGGATACGTCATATGAAAACAAAAGATTTACATTTGGTCTTTAAAATATGCAATACAAGTTTGTAAAATGCAAAATGAAACCATTTCATGAAGTATGTGTAGCGAGATTAAAAGCGAGATGTAGAAATAGATCCTTGAGATGTGGATTTCACTCCTAACTCACAGATGTACTTCAAAATTGAATACTATTGTGGAATAAAACCAATCACTAAGTTAAGGATATCACTCCCAGCTTAGTGGTTAAGTTTCTTTTTGAAGGTAATACTCTTTGAGGTATGGATGTCACTCCTATCTCAAAGATATATTCCTAAGATAAATAACATATAAGGAGTGAAACTAATCACCAAGGTATGGATACCACTCCCAACTTGATGATATCGTTTCGTTTGTGAAATACGAGCGTCTTCTTCGCCAAGCAAAATATCGAAAGAATAACGAGAAATAATCATAACGAAAATATCTTGAAAGAAAATATAAGAATAAGAGAAATATACACGAGAGGACTCGCGAAAGTAAGCTTAGTTATAGACTAGGCTAAAAGGCATTCTAATAACCTAATTCCCTATAACCATGGCTCTGATACCAATCTGTAACACCCCAACCGATGGCGGAAACATCGAGGTGTCACGTAGTGACGATTGTTCAATAGCTCATGGACTAAAGTGTAAATTTTTGAATACATTGATTAAATAATTTATTACATTGAAATGAAATACAACGATTCTAACTGCCAACTAAATTGAAATACAATGAATCAAAATCTAAATATAAATCCGAAAGCTTAAAGAATGCATCTCAAAACAACCTGAAACATGTACAAAATAATTTGGTCAATACAAAAATGTATTGGTGAGCATACCCTGTTTGAATAAATATAGTAGGAAAAATGTTTAGCAATTCATGTGCGGTACCATTTGCAATTATGTAATAAGTAATATCCGTTCAAAACCAAACCTGAGAATAATGACTAACACATGACTAACCAACTGAATAATGAATTAACAAGACAATGACCAAGATTCTCTTAACAGAGTCTCAAGGGGGTATACCATAGTACTATTCATTGAAAAGCTAGGCCGCCCAGCGGTTAATGATTTTGACAAGTCATAGACACACCAATTAACATAAAGCAAACACACATGAGAATTGCATTAAGTATAAGAAATTGAAACTTGATTAATATATAGGTACATGAGTCACCCCAAAGTAGTAAAACAGTAAAAAAGGGGAAAGATATACTCACAGTTTGCGAAAGCGATCAAAATCCACTTAAGCGGTCGTGAGCTAAGTAATGGGAATTCCGAGGAATTCAACCTATAATGTGTAAGAATACTAATAAGGTAGTGTCTAAAAAGTCTAAGGTAACTAGGGTCTAAGGCATTAGGGTTTGCTAAGTCGAGTTGGGGAATTAGAGTTGTTATGATAAGTTGTATTAATATAAAGCTTGTATTTCAAAAACAATATGACAAAGTTTATAAATGATGATCAAATAATATACTTATTACCTCTTGATTTTTTAACTAAAAGTAGTTCTAAGTAATTAGGACAAAAGAATTAAATTAATTGCTTTAACCCATAATTGTAAATAATTACAATAATTAAAATAATTGAACAAATAAATGTAAGTTACACAAATAAGTCAAATGTTAATGATTATGAATTTGAAACATAGAAATATTTATATTTTATAACACATTAAATTTATAAAACAGAATTTAAGTGTCATAAATTATTAATTGATTTATTGTATTTAAATAAACATAAATACAACTAAAATACTATATATTGTTTAAAATGACATTTTTTATGAAAATTAGTTGTATTCTGATGAGAAAAACCCAAAACAAATTTTTCATAATTTTTCTCAGTTCATTTGTATTTAAAACTGATTTATTGAATTTAAAATGTATTTAAATGACCAAAATAGGAAAATCAATAAGAACTAAATATTTCTGGTCCAATAAAGTAAGATTAAGTTTCTGACGTTTAGAAATAGTTTCCCAAAAATTTTGGGGTTGAAATAATTTAAAATGGATTTTTAATCAATTAATTATTATTAAAATAATTTAAATTAATAAAAATATGAAAATAATTTATTTTCCAGAAAGTAAAAGTGTGAAAATTTATTTTATGGTGTCAATATACTACACCTTAATTTTCATAATTTTTGGGCAAGAAATGAATTTATTATAAATATTCCAAGTTTATGTATATTATCAATGTTTATAAATGAAATTAATATTAAAACAACGTAGGAGAAAAAAATAAAAAAGAAGGGGCGACCTAGTTCGAACACGGGTGTCCCATGTATTACACACACTATATAACCACTATAGTACAACATGTTTTGTGACTTATTATGAAATCAAAATATATTTATAGTATATACTAGTTCTATCATCTTCTTCCCCAATAATCAACTAAGAACCCTAACACTAAGCCCAATTTCATTAACCCGAATACAACAAGTTTGATGTCTGAAACTATGGGGCTATGATTCGGAATCACAACTCAAGTAAAATGGCAAAACAAATTTTTGACTTACAAGATGTGGACAGGTTCGATCTAATGGGCTAGCCGAGAGACCCTTGGTTTGACAATTAAGATGCACAAGAGCACTTGAGATGCAATAGAGATATGTTTAGTAGTTGAAGATGGTTATGAGTTCACTAGAGGTTCAATTTATAGGCATCAAATTGTTGGGGATGATTATGACCATGAATGCGACAGTTACAATCGGTCATTCATAACCCGATTTAATGCTCATCATAACATAAAACAATGGTTGGTACGGATCTTAAATGGTGGAGAAACTTTAAATCAAGCATTAAAACGACATAATAGGTTTATAATTTATCAACCTTCTAATTTTTTTTTTATAACTTCAATTGTTTAAACATGAAATCTCTTTATTAACTTTAAATGCTTAAAAGCAATATTTATGTGATTTTTTTTTAAAACCGAAAAAAAATATTAACACGTTTGAACTATTTTTTTTTTTTTTTTGACATATGAATTCTAATATGCAGTAAAAAAAATAGAACGTATTTGTATAAACAAAGTACAAAGTACAAATACACACACACACACACACACACACACACATATATATATATATATATATATATATATGTAAATAAACTTTGAATTTCTTAACGTGAAAAATATAAGGATTAAAGATGTAATAATGCCAAAATAAAAGGGACGGATGTCACAGGAACGTAAAGACCAGATGAAGTCTAAGTACCCACATCTTTTTCCACCAGACTCTCCAACTCCAACTTCGGGACGAAGTTCCTAAAAGTAGGGGAGACTGTAACATTTCGCATTTAACACTTGTACGTTACGATTATTTTGAATAAAAACGTCAAGTTTCATTATTATTATTCGCCTTTAAATATTATTGTGACGCATTTGGAACCCTAATACTATACTATTTATATATAATATACATATATATATATGATTTAAATAAAAAAATAATGTGCTTGGGCCGGGAATCGAACCCGCGCCCAAGCCGGGTCAACAACACAACAAGCTTAACCAACTGATCTACCCAACACTTTTGATATAACTCTTGCACGTTTAAACCTTATAGTGACGTGATATATCAAACAATTGACTTAAGAAAGTCAACTGTAATGAACGAATCCCACAATCAAATCATTTAAGCGCGTTTTTGATCCTGATTTGGCATGTTTGACTAATTATCTGACTGAGACGCGTCAATTACACGGGTAATTATCATCAATTACTTCCAAAATCATGCCAATTAATCGCGTCCTCATCAATGGCGAGTCAACTTACCAATTCAACGATTCAAACCTTCTCCCTATAAATTGAACCTCCCATTACATGCTAAACTCGCCGAAATCTCTCCCTCAATCCTCAATTTCTGTTCTAAAATCATCATTTGAAGCTTTTAAGTTCGTGTTTGACTTAGCATTTTGCACGGATTCGTGTTTGTAAGTTCTATTTTATCAGTGGGTTTTGTTCTTCGGCAATCACACAACAATAACCCTATGATTAATTGGGTTATTGTTGTGTAATTTGATGAATTGAAAAATTAGGGTTCGTATATAATTGATTTGGGGAAGAACACTTCCTGAACATGTACATATGTTTAAAACAGACAGAAACCAAACACAACCACTGATCTAGATCAAGTGGTTGTGTCTGGTGCTTTAGAGCCGGCCCACGCGGGTTCGATCCCCGGCATCATCAGAATACTTTTTTTTCAACATTCAAACATTATATATATTTACTTATATTTCAAAATTAGTTTTAAAATACTAAAACAACTTTATAAATTCTACAAAAATTATTTTATGTTATTCTAGTAGTAGAGTTTAACATACAATTTTTAGTTTTCCAAAAATTATTTATTTAATATATATAATAAATAATTCAAGTTTATTCAATTTTATTTATAAAATTCTATAAAAATATCAAAACGATTATATAAATTTCCACAAAAATTATTCTGAGTTTTTATAACATTAAGCTTTTCTGAAATAATTTTTATTTCTGAAAGATCACATATTTAATATTTTTAATCAATTTTTGTTAGTTTTAATCATAAATAAATCATAATAAATTCATTTTTCAATATTTTTGCACCAAAATTTTATATAAATTATTTCTGTTTATTTGGAACTGAAATACAATTTTTAAATTAATAATTCTGTAAATTTAATATTTTAAATATTAAAGTTATATTTTGACAATTTGTAATAAATAGATTTAGTATTCTATTTTTAAGAAAATAATTTATTAAAAATTATTTTCATACTTAAAACTTATTATTGTGACCATCTTTAATTTAAAATTTATAAAAAGACTTTTGTTTATTTAATTATCAAATTTCTCTTATTTATTAAACATTTTATTTATTAATCCAACAAATGTTTATCCCCAAATCGAACCCTAGAATATACTTGTAGACTAGATAGACTTAGACTTATTTGTTACCTTATACATAGGGTAATACTTGGCAATCTTTGGAGCTACACTTATACCTTTTTCTCAAGACCTAATACTTTGTTAAGGTGAGTTTACGTAACCATGTTTATGCAATTCCTTTATACTTGCAACATTATACTTAAGCAATTCTACATACATGTCTAGTTGTAAACTTTAATGCCTCATGATTTAGACAACAACAACAGTTTCAACATTACATAATCATTAGCTATGGCCAAGCCGGCGATATTCAATAATAGATCTATTGGATTGACAATCCCACCTAGATTCGTTGACCATCTTTTATGGGGAGCGCGGGTGATTGTTATCGTTCCAACATATTATTAAGGTGAACCGTGTTTGACGGGATGAACCTAAACTAGTCGGAGGTTTGATTATGTCGATTCAACATATCATGTTTATTCATGTAGACTTAAACTTACGATAGACATATGAATTGCTAAACTTTTATACTTAAACTATTTGCTTGACATGACTTATGTATTCTCACCAACTTCTAGTTGACCCCCCCCCCATTTTTACAACTCAACAGGAAATAATGATGCATGAAGACTAGAGTATTAACATGAGAAGACAAATTGAAGTCTATGCTTGTTTGGTTTTTGTGATGTATTAGATTTCCACTTAAAACTCATTATGTATTTTCATTTTTGGATATTTGTACTTTAAATTAATTTCAATTAAAATTTGATTACCATGTGCTACTGTATACTCATTCTTACGTGACACCTCGATGTTTCCGCCATCGGTTGGGGTGTTACACTTCTTATCTCTACTTTAGTCCCTACAAAAAGAATGTTCTCCATCACTGGATCTACCATTAGAATAATAGAACAAGATTCCCAAATCTTAACCTGAACTGCCTTGAAGATTCCGTCGAAGTTTTAGATTTTAATAACGAACACGTGCAATCTGGAAGGGTGAACACCTGTATTATGAGTTTTCTATCTAGGACTAGCATTGCGCATATATCCCAATCAGACTAGGGACCCGGATGCCTACCTGGGAATTCTCGGGATGAGTGTTCACTTATAGGCTAAAACATGTCTTCACTATGTTATTAGAATCTAGAAGCTTTGATAAGTCAACGTTTTCGTTTATTCGTTTTAATTAATGAATAAATGATTACATTCCTTATATTATCTCATTATCCTTGATTCATTCCATGTCTCATTGAACCTTCATTGTGTCTCTTACAAATCATGCCTCCTCGTCGCAACACTCGTCTTAACAATGACAACGAACATGATGATGAGAGCAACAACAACAACCACAACAACAACAACAACAACAACAACAACAACAACAACAACAACAATGACATTGATGTCCAACTGGCTGCGATCATTTCCCAACAAATGGGGCAACAAATAGCAACTTTGGTTCCCAACTTGGTGGCTAAAGTCATCCAAATAAATGGAAACGACAACGGAAATGGAAATGGCAATGGCAATGGGAATCACAATGGGAATGGGAATGGAAATGGAAACGGAAACACTCACCTTGTTTGCACCCTCAAGCACTTCAACTCTTGCAACCCTCCTAAGTTTGGTGGTGACGAATGAGCCACTGGTCTCCTCCAGTGGTTCGAAGGTATCGAAAATACCTTCATTAATAGCGAGTGTCCTAACAATCTCAAGGTTCGCTATGTAATGAGTGTCCTCCACAAGCGAGCACTCATATGGTGGAACGAAGAGAAACAGACTCGTGGAGCTGAAGTCGCACTGGCCTTAACCTGAGAACAAGCTAAAGACGTTATGAAGGCAGAGTTCTGCCCTCGTAATGAAATCAAGAGGCTAGAAAATGAGTTTCACGATCTTGCCCAAGACAGTGGAAAAAACCTAGCCTACAACACTCGTTTCCACGAACTTAGTCTACTGCTACCATATAAGGTCACCCCCTTGCTTGTTGCGATCGAAAAGTACATTAGTGGCCTACCCATGCAGATTTAGGACACGGTGTGGGGAAGGAACCCTGCTACTCTCGAGGAAGCAAAGCGTTTGGCGGCCACCCTAACAGATAACCATGTGAAGGCAGGAACACTGACTCGGAAAGGGGAAAAGAAAGCTATTGTGAAGGATACTCCTCAACCTGCTATCGAAATTAAAACTGAGTCCTCAACCAACGGAAGACGCAAGGCCAGGAATTTCGCAATAGATGCCACTCCTCCACCCAACAAGAAACCATATACTGGACCCCATCCTTTGTGTAACACCTGCAAGTATCACCACCCAACCCAAGTGCCTTGTCGTCTTTGTACTAATTGCCAAAAGTATGGGCATCTCGTGAATGTTTGTCGAATTCCTCCCAATGCCCCTGCTGCTCAGAATAATCCTGCTAGGGTTACTCCAGCTACTTAACAACAAGCCCCACCGTTTGAATGTTATTTGCTTTTTAAAATTCTATGTATTGATGCACTTTGATTCAAGTAATAAATTCTAGTATTGAAATTTTATATGAGAGTTTGTTTACCTAGTATGTTCATAACACTTGGATAATGTGAACTAATTGCTATGTTCATAACTAATTTGAAAAATTCAAACGCGCTAATGTATATGTTTGGACGCACTTGTTGTTTTTTAACTGTTTTTTTTTTCAGCCTCCAGACTACTATAAAGAAGAAGTTCAATGGGAAGAAAGAGAAAGGGTTTACCTTAGCAATCTGCAGGATATCTTCAAGAAGATCGAGGCAAAATCGTTATACGAATTCGACATGATTCTGCAGCCGGTGTGGATGGACATGCATTTTCTATGTCTTAGCTTTTGATGTGAGGAATGGGACATCAGAGTTGCTTGATAACTCTAAATAGGGGGATGACCAAGCAAGAAGATATAAAGGCGTTTCCGGTATATTGGTATGTTTTTATTTATGATAATAGAAAATTATATAGCTGGGAAAAATTATGATAATAACCTAATGGCTTTGTTAAAAAATGTTTTGTAGAGACACACTTTGTACCGGTTGTGGAAGAAAACATGTCCTACAACACCGGCAATTGAGAACCTTGTAACAGATAAGATTATAAGAAAATATATGACATGGAGGACTACTAAAAACATAGTAGACTGTGGCATATTCGCTATCCGACACCTCGAAACCTTCAAAGGGTATGCATTTTGGAACTGTGGATTTGCCAATGAATTGGAGTTTCAACAAAAACAGATGGATGCATTGTGGTTCAAGTACGTCGCAAAGATTATACTCTCACCTCACAACATGCTCAGGGATGAAATAATTGAAGAGGCAAGGAAGTTTGCAAAAAGGCCAGAAAAAGCAAGGAAAAGGATGTTACAAAATGCGATGGCAAAATTAGAGAAAAGGGTGGCTGCCATATAAACATTGTTTTGAATGTTTTTTTAAACATCTTAGTTACTGATTTTGATTTTAAATCTGTTATTTTGGACGCACTAATCTATAAATGATTTTGGATTTGTAGTTAACACTGATCTAATATGAAGTTATGTTTGGACGCACTAATCTGCAAGCTAGTTTCTACTTGGATGCACTTTAAAAAAATGAAATAGATTACTGTGATTTTAATCAAACGCACTTGTTCATTTGTTTTATTAATTCAAACGCACTTAACTAAAAACACACATCATAAAACAGGTAATATAACAACTACAAAAACAAATTACATAATCAGTTCATCATGATCTTGATATTACATAGACTTTAAGAATTGAATTTTAATTTGAATAGAACACCTTAAAAGAGCTATGCATTTTGTTAGTTGTTCAACAAGATTAAGATTGCCTTTCTTTGCATCAATCATGAACATAACAGCAAGTTCATGAAGACTCGAAATATAGACGAATTTACCCCTGTGATAAACCAGAATTAGGTTAATTAAACCTAACCACAGTTGACAGGTGGCGTATTATGGTGGTTTCTTACGCTTCCCACGTTAACAAACTTTGTATCGTATATTTTCTCAAATCCCAAACCCCCCCCCCCCCAAAAAAAAAAAAAAAAAAAAACTAATCTCATACCCGATTAATGATTTTTTTATATCAAACCATGAAAACTTATAATCAACAATCAAAAACAATAAAAACCTTATAATAAACAAACATATAATTTCGATTAAAAAACAAAATCAATTCTAAACATCTGGTTCGATAAACAGAGCAATACAAATCGAAAATTAAAATTTGGTTTGATGAATCCTCGATTGATTAGATGTTGATGATCATGACTTGAATCTCATTAATTATTGAAATCGTATTAATTTTAACGTTAATTACAACGTGATGGAAGGAACGTATATAGACGAATTTACCCCTGTGATAAACCAGAATTATGTTAATTAAACCTAACCACAGTTGACAGATGACGTATTATGGTGGCTTCTTACGCTTCTCACGTTAACAAACTTTGTATCGTATATTTTTTAAAATCCCAAAATACCCTCCAACCCCCCCCCCCCCCCCCCAAAAAAAAAAAAAAAAAAAAAAAAAAAAAAAAAAAAAACTAATCTCGTACCCGATTACCGACCCCTAACCCCATCCCAAATATAGCAGGTTTCGGATTTACCCATCAAATTTGATTTTTGATCGTCACGCAACACCCCCAACTCTTTTACCAAAACTTACATCTTCATTCATAACGAGATCAACAAGATCAGTGAGTCTACAAGCCAGTAAGGGTTTGTAGTTGAAACTTAAGGAAACAAATCACCAAGGCAATCGAAAACAAGATGATCGGGGCAGGGAAGATGAAGCAATACACAAATGTCCTCGATAAACCCCTCAGTAAAGGCAGACAAGAGGTAACCTTTCATCAACATCCATCCAATTTCATCAAGATCCGACCGAATTTCTTTAAATTTCGGAGCTTTAATCATATTATGCAATTGTTATATGCAAAATTGATTAGGGTTTTGAAAATGGTTCTGTTTCTTGTTTTAAAGATTTGATTTTTGATTGCTAAGATTTAGGCATTGTATTGTTGATTATGTTTCTTGTTTGAAATATTTAATTTGTTATTGCAAGATTAAGGCTTTGTGTTAATTCTGAAGGTGTTGAGTGTAACACTGTTTTGTCTTTAATTTGCAGGTGAGTTTAAGTGGTTTCGCTTACTTGTTTTCGGAGCTTGTTCAGTATAATCAGACTCAGGTTGATAACATTGGGGAGCTTGAGAGGAGGTAACAATTTGTCGTCGTCGTCGTTGTTATTTTTTTGGTTAAAGATTGTGAAAGTTTAACCAATGTTAGACTTCTGATGTGCTACATTAAGAAAATTGCGAGTTACGCTTGGGTTGTTATTAGTTTTATGGTGATTTTGTACCTATTAAGAAATTTTTGATGAGTAGATTAATTGAACATGGCTGAGTGCTGAGTAGATTAGGTGCTATAAATAGAAAGAATTTTGATGGTCGATTGTTAACGAGTAACATTGAGGTTGTTGATGTCTCGTAAAACAACAACATACCTAGTAAAATTCCATCCATAGCAAAGCTACTGGC
Organism: Ambrosia trifida; assembly: GCA_028751855.1. Lineage (NCBI taxonomy): Eukaryota > Viridiplantae > Streptophyta > Magnoliopsida > Asterales > Asteraceae > Ambrosia > Ambrosia trifida. The sequence continues at coordinate 146,658,072 of CM054124.1, read as the reverse complement.
AGGGTATGGGGAGGGTGAGATGTAGGCAAATCTTGCATCTATCCCGGAGGATAGAGAGGCTGCTTCCGAGGATACCCCAATTCTAAAACTATATCTAGACATGAAAAGTACATTAGAAACATAGAGGGCTTCTCATGGAATCTAAACAGCAAAGAAACAAAAAAGTATTAAAAAGATAGTTTAAGTAAGCTACCAATAACAGAAACATGGTGAAAATGAAAAAGTAGTAATAGATAAAACATCATAGAGACACAAAAACTAGAAGAAGGTATTGTCTCTGAAACCGATTTGTGGAATCTTTAATATGAACTAATGAGTGTTCATGTGTAATATTGGAAATCACATCTTAAAAATTGATTTCATGGGGATTCTTTGCCTATCGAGATTTTTTTGATGAGTAGATTCATTGATGATTGAACACTATATTAGGTGCTACAGATAGAAACAATGTCGATGGTCGCGGATAGATAACGAGGAGCAATGAGGTTGTTGGTGGCGGTGCCTCCTAATATGGAATCTTTAATATGAACTAATGAGTGTTCAATGTATCATACTAGAATTCACATCTAATACAGTTATGTTTGATCAGATTGGAGGATGCCGGCTATGCTGTTGGAGTACGAGTTTTGGAGTTACTGTGTCACAGGGAAAAGGTAGCATATTGTCTTTATATCAGTATGGAAGTTGGTGCATAATCGCATTTTGATATGACACCTAATATGCTTTACCATCTCTCCTAACCGGGAGCAAAAGGTTTAGACTTGATGGTTGCTTTCAAATTTCATTAAGAAAGAAATGTTTTATTTTTTAATTTGCACTAATTAAGTTGCACTAAGTTTAACGTTATTTTACTAATTTCGTGAAAATAACGTTAAAAATGACGGACGGTTAATCATGCATCAGGTGGTGACGTTGATAGCCAAAAGACAAGGGGGTACATGCACCAATCGGGTTTGTCCCGATTGCTAAGTGTTATGTGCCTTATGTCCAAGGCTTGATACAAAACCACTATCGAGCCGGGGGTCTCATTGGAAGCAGCCTCTCTATTCCCACGGGGTAGAGGTAAGGTTGTCTACATCTTACCCTCCTCAGACCCTACCTTAGCTTTTGCTATTGGTGGAATTAACCGAGTATGATGATGATGATGATGATGATGATTGTTCCTTGATTTGAACAAAATGAGGCTATATTAGTTAAGAAACGTCTAGAAGTGGAAGTAGAAAAAAAGTTGCAGTTTTAGAAATGTTTTGTTAGAATGGTTAGGCATGGTGCTAAAAAAATGTTTTTTCTGTCACAAAAACTTTATTTTTTTCCTGCTGTATCCTTTTTTTCTATGGATTCATTATAGAAAATGAACCATACTGCTTTGTAGAAAATGTAGGAGGTTTGATGCATTAAAATTACACTCTGGGCGACTTTCGACGTGTTAATCTCTAAGCTAACTTTTTAGACTTTACATGTTTGACACTTTAGAGATTGAACTTAGCCAGATTGACCCATTCACAAGTAAATGGTTCGGCATTGCCACCATGATTATTCATTGAACTACACTCAAGTGTTTGTTTATTTATAACTACTTTATGCCAATAATTCTTTTTACTTGTTATTTTAGGGTAATAGGAGGGAGACACGCTTGCTGGGCATTTTGTCTTTTGTACATAGTACAGTATGGAAGGTGCTTTTTGGAAAGGTTTGTTACTATACTAATCCCGAAGTTGGTATTTTAAATAGTTGTAGGCTTTTATTTTATTTCTCTCCCAAGTGATACAAAGGTATTAGTGACTGCATTATGTTTGACTTTCACCGGATTTGTTTTTCATGTTTTGACATTCTTACTCTAACGACATAATAGGTAGCCGACTCACTAGAGAAAGGTACGGAACATGAAGATGAATATATGATTAGTGAAAAGGAGCTTCTAGTCAACAGGTACCCATGGTTCATATTATAAGCTTCGTTTATCTGATTTTATGATATCTAATTTTCACTAATTGCATACGCATTTCTCTTATTTTTTTTCAAATACAGATTTATTTCAGTACCGAAAGACATGGGGTCGTTCAATTGTGGTGCTTTTGTTGCTGGCATAGTAAAGGTATGTGGTTAACTTTAGTTGCTATCTTTACACAATTGCCATATGGCCCATATAAAGTTTTGACTTGCGTTGTTTCTTCTTGTAGGGCGTTTTAGACAATGCAGGATTCCCGGCTGTGGTGACTGCTCATTTTGTTCCAGTGGACGGTCAGCAACGACCTCGAACAACTATTTTGATAAAGTTCGCTGAGGAGGTATGATGCTATATCATTTGCCATCGTAGCTAATTATATGTTCTCTTTTATTTGAATGCTAAGTAGTTAACTCGGCCGATATCGGTGATATATCACCGATATCTCGGTCATCAACCGATATATTGGTACCGATATTTTGACCGATATTTTGTACCGATATTATCGGCGATATTGGCCGATATTTGCCCGATATTTTATCGATATTTGACCTATATATCACCGATATTCCCGATATTGGTGTTTTTCTTCTTAGTTCTTCCAATTTTTCTTACTTCTTATAGTTGTTATTACTTTTTTATTACTGTTTTAAGTCTTAATTGTTAATAGTTAGCGTTAAATATTAGTGTTTTAAGGCTTAACAAGTTCCCACTTGCTACAATTGTTAGTGTTTTGCAAGCTCTAAAAGGTTAATTTGTTAATGGTCGGAGAGTATGTTGAATTGTTAGTGTTAAATTGTTACATGTATGGATTTTGCATGATATAAAAATTGCCGATATCCCACCGATATCTCACCGCGATAACCTATATCTCAAATATCGGTCCTTCACCGATATCCGATATTTTATATCATGCAAACATTCAAAATAAATTTTAAATAATGCGGTGAAGGACCTAGTTAATCTCATGCCCTAGGCGCGAGGCGTAAAAAAAGCGAGGGCATGAGAAAAAAAAAGCGAACAAAGAAAATAAAGTAAAAATATATTAAAATAATACTATCTTTCATCTGCCTAGTATCAAAAGTTTTATAATATTGATGTATTAGTGTATAGAATTAGTTTTCCTTAGATAAAAGTAGAAATCTGGCTTAAATCTAGCCATAGTTTAACGAATTTGGCTGGAAACTCTCTGGAATTTGGGAATCTAGCTGAAATCTGCGGCTAAACCATCACCTGGAGAATTAAAGCGCAATTTCCTCGACTCAAAGCGCAAATGCATCGCCTCGCCTAAAAAATGGGCCTAGGCGCAAGAGGCGATGGCTTTTAACCATAGTTGTTGATAGCGGTGATAGCGACCGCTATAGCGAATAACGTCGCGTTTCGGCAGCATGTCGCTATGTGATGGTTGGCGACCACATATCGTGCAGATAGCGACGTTCGACGGTAATTCCGGCGGGATTCCGGCGCCGGTGCTAGGATTTGGCTGGAAACCGGGAAGAAGGTGGAAGAAGGTTGAAGAAGAGATAGAAAGAAAAGTGACGGCTGAAAAAGTGAAAAAGTAAAGTGGGTTTTTAGCTTATAGGGTTATATTTATTTTAGGTATTTTAACAATTAACCCTCTATCTTTCATTAATTTACATTTATATCTTAAAGTTGAAATTTTTTTCTTGGAAAGTGTAAAATACCTTTGTATATTTATACATTGAACCCCCTCTAACTTTACTAGTTTACATTTGGTACTTAAACTTATAAATTTACTAAAAAAAGTATGATATTAACATTAAATATACATATATAAAATATAAATAGGTATATTTTATTTTTTAAAATTTTCTAATATCTTATCGCTAAATACGAAATAGCGGGCGCTATTTCGTCGCTATCGCTACGTAGCATATCGGTAGCTTGTCGCTATTGACCGCTATTCACTATCAACAACTATGCTTTTAACAACTATGATCTATACCTTAGTTGCTACGTGTAGCATATTTATAACTTCAAGCAAGTTAATAAGTGGGAAATGTGTGGCTTGTAGATTTTGAAATTGCAAGATAGCCCCGAGAGGATAGGAGTTCGTAGAGACGCACGATTTTAGAAGGATGGTGTGACTTTGTTTTGGGATCTTTTCGTAGGAACCTAGCTTTGCAGTTTATTTAGCTCGCCTTTGCATGTTATCGTTGCTCTATGTGTCCACATGGTGCATTATTTGTCCATATTATGTGTTTTAGACTGTTTTTTTGATGTGCGGATTTTTGAGTAGCTGTGTACGTTTTATTTGACTTTATGGTTGGATATTGCTTGAGAGCTGGGGCCTCAATGGAACCAGTCTCTGTATCCCCTTGGGTAGAGTTAAGGCTTGCCTAAATATTACCGTCCCCAGACCCTGCTAATAGCCTAGGTATGGGTGGGATTGTACTTGGTATGGTTTGACGAATTTACTAGAGGTGGCCATTTGGATCATTTACAATGTTAACTGTTAATGTAATGTATTCCTTATCCTTTAAGAGATCTAGGTTGATTAGTACGGAATTCATTCAATCACACAAGAAGAGCACTCATTGGTGTTTGAGTATCTTATGAGTTATTTCTTATCTTGTGGAAGCCCCTTTGTTAATAAAATTTTTGTTTTAAGAAAGTGTTTCCGAGGCTCACCTTAGCGCAAGGTGCGTTAAGGTGATTTTATAAGCGTTCAGAGGCATGAGCTCTTTTTAGTGTTTTGTAATGGGGCGTGCTTGTGCACATCGATCGTGTCAAGAGGATTGTTACTGGTTTTGGTGGGCTTGTATAAGTGTAATTCAACTAAAGAGAATGAACTAAAAAAAAACAAAGCAAGTGTCAGATCTCCGGTCCGAACCTGGCAATGATCACATATGTTTTTTTCCCTTCTCTGTTTTATATGATTCAAAGAAACTTCCGGTTTCTCTTTAGTGAATGTTTATGTAAGAAATGCGAGAATATTTGAGAGGAAAGTCATTTACCGAACAGAAACCTTTTGTTTAACTTTGAAAACAAATTAAAACTACATATAACAGTGGAAAACCAGTTATTAAATGAAGAATAAAGTATTGGCCCAGATACATTTTAAAGTTTAAACCCATATTGACTTAGGTGTCCTACAAGTGTGACACCTCTATTCTGACGCAGGTCGTAATGGAAGAGGGGGGGGGGGGGGGGGGGGTATATTTGATATTATAATTTTTTTACCAGGCAAGTATGATTATATCTAAGTTTTGAGAGGGATATACAAAGTTGTCCGTGATAAAAAGATTTAGGCGTTTTTATGCTCTATAAGTACACTTTATTTAGGCTACCTTTCACCAGTTTGACCGGTTATCTTTCAAGCTAAGTTATTTTGCTTTACCTTTTGACCCGTTAGACTCGACATAATACCTGTTCATAAGTAAATGGATTGAGATTGCTTTCCCACCTGTGATGCAGGTACTTCGAAGAGAAGCAAGGCTGGGATGATTTGTTGTTATGCGTTTGTTGGCGCGCTTTGCAGTACTTATATATACTTCAAAGAATCAAAATCGAAATGTAACAAAATTTATCTACTATTTGCAGCACCAAGAGTTGATACTCTTTTTAACATTTGTCTTAGGAACTGTATGACTTTTAAATTCTCAAGGAAGAGGAGTTGTTGCAGTACTTAGTTTCTTTATATATACATAGGCAAAGGTTTAAATACAAGATCCCTTAGCGTGCTAAATGTATGTTAAGTTTTGGCTCCTTAATCTTACAATTCAATGGTTGAGATTGAATGGTCCCAAATTTATAAATTCGCTCAGGGAGAAAATAATTGAAACAAGTGGTAATGATAAAATAGGAAGATTCATTGTACTGAACTTTTAACCCACTTTCCTAAAACTACTATAACAGTTTCATACGATAATATTATTTTAAAAACATACACCATATTAACGATATTTTATTCTCTTTAACGATATACGATTATGTATCTGTACGTAATTAAATAACATGCTTTATATTCATAAACAAGTATAACGTTACATGATTTTGTACTAGTACGTAATTACATAATGTGCATTTTATTCAAAAACAAGCATAACGTTACGTGATTTTGTACAACCCATAATCACATAACAGTACATGACTGTATTATTGAATACACACTACGTGATTACGTGATTTTGATTATTATATTATGTAAACACCTACTATTTTTTTATTAGGAGGTAGTCTTTTAAGAGTGACACTACATGATGCAGGCATGATGTTTTAAAACCCCCTGTCCATCCTAAGGCTATGTGGTATGAAATGAAGCCCATATGAGCTCCAATGCGTCACCTCAGCACCATGTCAACAGGGGCTTCATTGTCTCATTCCAATAACGCCCAATAAATGGAATAAAGCCCCCAATAACGCCCCTTTCCATATTTTTCTTTTTTATCAGTTTAAATTGAAGTGGGGCCCACAAAGCATCCGTTGATGCTCGCTATTGGGCTGGGGATGGTTCATTAGCGTTAGGGGTACAAACGAGTCGAGCTGCTCGTGAATTACTTGAGCTTGGCTCGGTAAAAAGCTCGAAATGAGCCGAACCTTATCGAGCTCGAGCCAAGCTTGAGTCTAAAACAAAGCTCGTATATTTATCGAGCCCGAGCTTGAGCTTGGCATGTGAAGCTCGTTAGGCTCATCGACCCTTAGTAAACGACCTCGAGCTTCACTTATCGAGCTCATAGGTCTAAACGAATTATTATTTATATTATTTTTATTTAATATATTAATTAATAAATAATAAACGAGCCAAGCTCGAGAGAAAATGAGGTAGAGAGAGCGCGGTTCTACTCCGGTTAGACTATTAATAAGCATGAGTTGCACATGACCCCAACCCCTTAGCTTCTCCCTCCCCTCATTACCAGTGTGTGTACTCACAAACCTTTCCCTTCGTCACCACCCGCACCCCCATCGTCTTCAAACTTGACTCGATTATTATAGCTAAGCCGCCGACAATTCTTCCAAACCTTAAATCCTTCAACACTTGGATCGCAAAGGTATCCTTAAAAATTCTGTGTCATGTTTTTTCTCGCTCTGTTTACTCAAAATCCTATCTGTCTGGGTTTTGTCTAATTTCAAGTTTCTTGTAGACCCCACAAAACAGTCTTATCGTTTATCGTGATTAACACAGTTATGTTTTATTTACCAAAAAGCATAAATGACAGCATAATTTTAATTATTTTTAAAATGGTATTAATTTATATAGTGTACATTTATTTTTATTAATTCTAATTAAACAGGTGTTATGGTGTCTTAAAGGGTCTTATTGAGTTAGGGTTTTAATCCCATGAACATGAATTAATTTGTGATTATGATACTGTTATTGTTATTTAAGTTTAGTGAATTTTATGAGGCAAGGCAATATGTTGTTAGCTGTCTTATGTTTTGGTTTCTTTTTTTGCTTTGGGATGGTTAGGGTTTAAGAAAGGCAGTGGTTTGTGTAACAGTCTTTAGATTCTATTAGAAATGTGTGATTGCTAGCGATGAAAATATTGGTTGCGCGAGCGTTTCAGTCGCAGTCGTACTTGTTATGCTTTGTTTTCCGTATGTAGTTATAATCTTGGTGTTATTATGGATTATAGTACTAATGAGATGTACGTTTAGGCTGTGTGGTGTGGAATAAAGCCCCCATGCTGGTTAAAGCGCCACGTCTGCTTCATGTAGGCAGTGGGGCTTTAACTAGCCCGGGTGGTTTAACTAAAGGTTAATAAAAAGAAAAAAAGAAGGAAAAAAAACAAAGAAATCTTATTGGTGGCCCCCATATTGTCATCTCTAATGCTCGTTATCACCTTGACGGACCATAGGGAAACGCCCGTTGATGGCGCCCCTGCTTGATGTTACCGGCGCTATCAAGATTGGTGGGCGCCGCTAAGCCACACCGCTTAGCCTTACCGTGAATGTATAAAGCGGGCCACTCTTTCGATTTTCATTCTAACTATAACGATAAGTTTCCTTATCGTTCTTTGAGTTTTACAATGTATGGAAACATACATTGATTGCCATTTACTTTCTAGATGTGGATCTTGAGACGTGTAAGTATAACAACTAGTGGGGAACATGCATGTTCCGACGAGTCAGCGTTGCACTCGTTTTTGGTTTGTTTATTAATTAATTGTTTGTTTGTGTTTTTGGTAGGTTCTAAATAGTTAGTAATTACATGAATAATGATGTATTTGTAACATATAACATGTTTTGATTCGGTTTATATGATGATAGCTTTGTGGATATGTCGTCTCAACCAGTGCCTGCCAAAAGACCGCATGACCAGGATGATGCAGAACCTAACGGAAAAGGGAAATTGCAAAAGACAGCATTGTCCAAAATTACTCTAGAAAACATTGTTTTCCGAGTGCTTTGTCCTGATGATAAAGTTGAAAGTGTAATTGGCAACAAAATATCGCAAATATGCCAAGAATCTGGTGCAAAAGTAAGGGTTGAAGAACCCATCCCTGGCTGCAACGAACGAGTAATTGTCATTACAGAATCCGGGAACGAGAATGGAATCTCTAATGAAATTAAAGAAAGTATTAATGTGGATGACGAAAAGGAAGAAAATCAAGAAACGCAGGATAATGATGCAGGAAAACACGAGCCTGTTGCAGAGGAAGATTCGAAACCTGAAAAGGCTTCCTTTTTATCTTTGCAGAAAACGCTTATGCTTGTGTTTGAGAGAATGGTTGAAGGAGAACCAGAAATTAGCGGAAAAGATGAAGGTCCTAACAAAGAAATTAGCGCATTTGTCGTGAGGTTACTCGTACTTTCTCCTCAAGTCGGTCCTCTTTTGGGAAAATCTGGCAGTGTAATCAAACAGTTGATGTCCGAAAGCGGGGCCCAAATTCGGGTTCTACCTAGGGATAAACTTCCCGCATGTGCATCCTTTTCCGATGAATTGGTTCAGGTCACTTTTAATTTTTGGTTAATTTGTCTTTAAAAGTAGTTAGTCAACCAGGACTCGTTTATTTATGTATATTTGTTTATAGATTTCTGGAGAAGTAAACGCAGTTAGAAAAGCGCTTCAATCTGTTTCACAGCAGCTTTTAGATCCTTCACCTCGGGATAGTGATACTTTCTCTTCTGCGAATAATATTGCTTCTTCTTTTTATTCTTCTGGTGGTCGACAAGATGCATATCCTCCCTTTCTTCCTAACAGAGGACCGTCATTTCAAGGGCCTCGTGATGATGGAAGTGGCACTTTTGGGGGGCGTTTTGGTCCTTTGACAGACATGCTAACTTATCGTTTGATATGCTCTGATGAGAAGGTGGGAGGTGTAATTGGGAAAGGTGGAAGTGTTGTGAAGGCACTCAAGCACGAGACTGGATGCGAGATTAAAGTTCTTGAGAAACTGCCCGAATCCGATGACCGTGTTATTGTCATATCTGGACCGGCGGTATTAGTTAACCTAAGCTAATTTGTGTTTGTGCTATTTCTATCTTATGCTTGTATATTTAATATAATAATAGATTAATAATTAATGCAGCATCCAGATGAAAGGGTATGTGCTCCCCAAGACGCGGCTCTTCGTGTACAAATTAGGATAAATAAGGCTGCACCGGAGAGCAAGGCGGGGACAGCCAAAGTCATAGTATCTGCCCATCAAATTGGATGTATTCTTGGCAAGGGCGGTGCAGTTATATCTGAAATGAGAAAGTCAACTGGGGCTTATATTCGTATATTAGGAAAGGATCAAACTCCGCAGTATGCTGCTGCAAATGAAGAAGTAGTTCAGGTACACCTTTGACTCTTGACGACAATTTCCTTGAAACGTACAGATGGTCGGTCTAACCAGGATAGGATCTTGATTAAACAGATAAATGGCGACTATGACGCAGTTCAAGAGGCCCTTTTTCAAATAACCACATGTTTGCGGAATCATTATTTCCGAGATGCATTTCCCGGTTTCCAAGAACATGGACCGCCGGCATACATGGGGAGGAGGGAATTCTCACCACCTGGAAGGTACCCTTTTAACCACCGATTTGATGCTGGTGGTCCCCCTCCACACGGTGGGTTTCATCCGCATGATGATCAACCTCCATTTATGCATGATCGACCAGACTTCCCCCATCCAATGTCTGAAAGATTGCCACCATGGGGTCCGCAGGTATCACTCTCGTTCATTCCTTCCTTTCTTGGTGGTATTCGTTTTCTACATATCTTTTATTCTGATTCGTACAAGTGTCGTCTAAATAATCTAAACTGAGAAAGTGACGAATTAGATTACCTTAACCTAGGCTAAGATGAGGAGGTATTTTTCTTCTTTAGCTGCTTAATGGAACATGAAATAAATAAATCGGTTTTCGATTTAGGTATGGAACAGTTGACCAGGAATCTGAAATATAAGTAATTCTTTTCTGGACATGTATTTATACAAAATATGAAACTTGAGTCTTCTTCTTCATTACGTATCATGTATTTAAATATTCATGTATCAAATCTTATTGCAGGGTATGGAAGGTGGTTTCCCTGATTTTGGAGGAAGGAGAATGGGTGGATTTGGAGGGTATGTTCCCATGTCTATTTTGATTACTTATCATATGAAATCGTTATTATTTGCTGAATGATTTCATTTATGTAAATGTAGAGGAAACCACCAAGCTATAATCACAAACACTACCGTGGAAGTGGTTGTTCCTCGTACCGTTGTTCCTGCTATATATGGAGATGATGGCGGGTGTCTGAGGGAAATTCGTCAGGTATGTAATTGATTTTATTTATTGCTGCACATTAATGAAGGATTTGGTCTTTATGTAATTTCTATAAATTCGACTCTCGCAAGTCATCGGTTTAGTCTCTTTTATTATGTCTATACCAAAATAAGTGCTGGGGGGTTATCTAGAATTTGTTGTTGCATGAATTTAGAACCTTGATTCAAAATACAGTATGTTTACTGCGATTAGGGTGTAGATGTGCTCAAGCTCGTCTTCTGAGTAATTGCACAGAAGAATCGATCTTGGCTTAGGCTCAGGTTTTTTATAGTATTAATTTTTAGTAGTTTTATTTATATATACATCATTACATTTATTATAATACTTGCAATGGGGAAAGTTAATTTGAGAACACCTATATTTCGTGCGAACCGTGAGAACGGCATCTAAAAGCATTCAAATTCCAAATTTCTTTTTACACTTGTCTTTATTACTAAAATTCCATTTCAAAAACACAAATTACGCGTAAAAATTCAAACGTATACGAAAATAATTTGTTTTTACACATGTGTAAATTTACTCTTTATACATGTGTAAACTGTTTCATTTACACATGTGTAAAAAGTTAATTTGAAAGTGTTTTTGCAAGAAAAGATGAATTATTTGGAAAGAAAATTCATTTACTAATGTTGTATTTTGATTATAATGAGGTTTGTATTAAAAAAATTTGATTTTGATTGAATTTTTTGCTTGTTCTCACGGTTCTCACGATATTTAGCGTTCTCAAGATAAACCTCCCCTACTTGCAATTATTATATGTAATTATAACTTCACATGTAACATAACATAATAGTATATTAGTAGTTACTTTTATCATAAATAAATAATAATAGGCTCGTGAGCTTAAGCAAGCTCAGCTCGATTCAAGCTTTTAGCAAGTGAATCTTTAGTAGTTCGGCCCGTTAACACTCCCTCCTAACTGTGATTTGTATTGTATAATCAAGTGTCATTACTTGTACAAAATCTTAACGCATTTAAATACATCATGGCCAACCTACAAATTTGCATAAAAGTTACATAGCTCCAAAGTTATTTTGATTGATAGTTTCCAACTTTGTAAGTTTTTATCTTAATTAAAATTAAGTGCCAATAATCAATAAAAACGGAAAGAATATCTTATGCTGTGATTCGCTTGTTTCAGATTTCTGATGCTAAAATCATTATAAACGACCCGAAACCTGGAGCAAAAGAAACTTTGATCATAATATCAGGTACACCCGAGCAGACTCATGCTGCACAGAGTCTCATTCAAGCTTTTGTGATTATTGAGACTGAAGCAGCTTCTTAATATTATCGAGCCGTGGTGGTTTTCCTAAATATTCTTGTTTAACAGAAACGGTTTTTTTTTTTTTTTGTTACCTGTGTTGTTGAACAGTGTTAGGAGGAGGTTCAATTTTGCTTGACTTTAGTATTTGGCATGTTAGTTAAGCTTTTAAATCTTCTGTCCTTTTTCTGTTGTTTTTTTTAGTTAATTATATAAGTTAAAGTATTTATATCGGTTCTCCAGCAGCATTCGATACATGTGACTAGAAAGAATACTGGATAGTTTCATGAATCCTTTTCGGCAAATGCTGCATGTAGCAACCGAACGAACCTACCTTCCTTCCTGGGTAGTTATAGTTTATCTCAGTTTGGTAATTATTATTATTATTATCAGATCAGAGATTAAATTGTCATGTGACATTTTTAATAGAGTTAATTATTCAAATGGTTTACCGAAAGTAACATTTTTTTGAGTTTTAACACCAAATTCTGTTAAAGGTATCTTGTTTTAATTTCACCTTTCTATGTTGATGAATTCTTGTTTTAATGCACACATTCCGAATTCCTGGTTCATTGCACCGAGGCTTGTACACAGGGGCGATTCTTAGTAGAGTGGAGACTGGGCCTCGGCCTGCCTAGTTTTTTCGTTTTGTAGTATAAATTTTACCGAAATTTTTCAAAAATTTGTATATGTATTGAGTCTGGCCCGTCTAGATTGAGTGTGGCCCTACCAGGTGTTTGGTTCAAGATCCGCCACTGCTTGTACGAGAGGCCTGATGAACAAGGGATAAAGTTTCATGGAGGCCGGGGGTGCCCAGCTCCACCGTTGTTTGCCTTGGTAGCGTAAATTTGTCCGTTTTTGTCTATAAATTTTATACGGATTGAGTCAGGCACATGGGTCCCGTGACTTTCGGCCCCCTCAAAATAAATTTCAAGCTCCGCCACTGATGAAGAAATATGTGGAGCAGGGGTTCTCGGATATTGGGGTTTTGTTTGATGTAGTTGTTTGTGTTGCGGATTGTACATGTTTTTTTTTCGGATATTGATATAATTGTTGCGCGTCGGGTGGACTCTTTACGACTTTAACTAGGGGTGTAAATGACACGTAGAGACTCGAGAGCTATCCGGGATCGGCTCGGTAAAAAGCCCGAACGAGCCGAGCCTTAACGAGCCCGAGCCCGAGCCCGAGCCTGAAATATGGCTCGTTTAGTTATCGAGCCCGAGCCCTAGATACAAAGCTCGATTGGGCTCGCGAGCCTAAACGAGCCCAAACATAATTATAAGTTATTTATATATCTCTTATAATTTATAGCCCACATCTTCAAAGCCCAATTCCTTATTTCATAGGCCCATTTAATAACACTCGCGAGCCGAGCTTTTGCGATCTCGAGCCGAGCTTTGAGCTCGTTTGAGATTGTTCTCAAATCACCTCGAGCCGAGCCGAGCCGAGCTCAAGCTTTTGATTTTGCTAGCGAGCCGAGCTCGAGCTCAAGATTGTAGGCTCGAACCGAGCCGAGCTCGAGCTCGAGCTTCATAAAACCATAACGAACCGAGCTCGAGCCCAGTCAGGCTTGGGCTCGGCTCGGCTCGTTTACACCCCTAACTTTAACTATGTTATCCGAAGGTTATTGACACTATCTTCTGTTTAGAGTTTGATCAATTATTTATGCTGGACTTTTTTGTTTGTGTAGAGGAACTTTTGAAGGTGACCCAATGAACGGAAGCCCAAGTATGATCCTGGAGAAAAATAACAAATTATAAATACCAAAATTCTTATCCTTTTTAAATATTTATTTATAATTTACTAAAAAATATCCTTTCTGTAATCTGTATAGTCTTGAGTCTAATACTAACATAACTGATTACCTTAGTGATGTATTATTAAATCTCTATAATGCCAAACATTTGCTTTAGTAGTATAATAAGGTTAAGTAACTATATTTACACACTAATTATTTATAACAAAAACTTTTCGCCAACTATTAAAAATATATCAACTTGGCATATTACAAAACTTGATCAACCCATCCATTGGTGGAGAGCTATTTTTCATAACCCATCAGGTAGGTTTCGGGTATACCTGTCTCATATGTGTCTGGTGGTTCAAAATGAACTTGTGAATTTTTTTACAAGAGGTTTGACATGAAAGATAATATTAAATAATTATACATTATTATGGTAAAATAATTATTTATAAATATTACATGTGGAAATAAAAATTACACTACAAAATACAAAAGTGGGTCCCATCCCAGGAATGGTTTGATAATCAGCCAAAGGCAGCAGCAGCAGTGTACAAAAGAAAAAAACCGATCATGTGCACAAAATCAGCAGCAGTTGAGATCTGTTTGACTCCGTAAATCCATGCATCTTTCACTTGTACCCTCATGCATCTCCAACTTGTACCCTCTCTCATAAATTATTATTACACCCTCCCACCTTAAAATTTTATGAGACCGAGGAAATTCTTTTCAGCAAATAATAAAGGAAAATCTTGCAAGATACGTAAACCTGCAAACCAAACTGACACCACACATGTCCACCCCCATCATCCTCTACCCCACTTTGTAGCTTGTACTATTTGCATCACAAGTTGTACCTAATGCATTGATTCTTGTACAGTCAAATAACCTAACCAAACCAAACCAAAATTTGAAATAATATTATGGTAATGGTATTTACACACCCTCAGATTATTTTCACCCCCTACACATACACTGCTACGTATAGAAGGTCGTACAAACTTTAACACGTTATTAACGCCCTTCAAATTATTTTCACATCTCCTATCCGCTGCTGCGTATGGAAGGTAGCACAAACTTTTACGCGTTATTAATGCCCAGTAGTCAGAGACATGTCAGAAACCTATACGCCGCGTACAGGTATATACGCGGCGTGTAGGTCTCTGCGTGAAAGTTTGTGCAGCCCCTTATACGCCGCGTATAGCCCCCTCCCTATACACGACGTATAAGGGGGGCAGATATGTAACTATACGGGGGTGTGCCAATATTTTAAAGAAAAGTATGATGGTTTTCTATATACAATACAAAAGAGGAAGGAAAAACTATAACATAAAAAAAACATACTTGTATTAATTATATAGTGATCAAGGGTTGAACATTAAATCTCCACATTTGCATTTCCAACACATGGGTTTGTAGTTAGAGAGATCATCACCTCTAGAATAAAGTATGTTTTTGGTGGTTGTACTTGATGCTTGTTGGGTTGTATTAATAATGAGTTTTGGTACAATTGGGACTTGGACTGCCTCACAATGACCACAGTTTATACAATATCTTTTCTCACATCTTGGTGGTCTTGATCCAATCAAAAGATTTCTTCTTTCCATCTACATCAATCCAATTCAATCAAAGCAAGCATTCAGTTACATAAACTAGTATGGGTGTTGTTACAAGGTTTGGTTCGGCTGGTTTAAACTTAAACGTGTTACCGTGTCAGCTGGTTTTGACAAAGATAGTTTCAGACAATATTAAATGCATATATATCATAGCGTAGTAATGAAGTAATGATGTGGGTGTGCAAGGTTTGGTATAAGTGCAAGTTCTAGTTATTAATTGCAAAAAAATGTTAGTTAAATTAAATAGAATGCATATTTAATTACAAACTTAAAACATAAAATAATATGCATGTTTACTTGGCTTGTTTGGGTTGTTTTTTGTTTTAAATAAATAATTAGTTTTCATTTTTTTTAATTGAGAATCTTAGATGCATAAATAAATCACACATAAAACATAAAAAATATTTACTAAGAGAGGTTAAAGCCAAGTTTAACAAAAATAATTAAGTTATAAAGTTCCTTGACTTTAGTACTTTAGTTTTTAATACATAAATAAATAAAAACAGGTTTTTTTTATCGGCGAACAACGGTGTGGCAACCACCCTTGCGGGGCGCCGTGCCCAAGAATCGACTACTCGATCTTCAGCAGCCCCCGCCTTCTCCCGATGCGCGGAAACCCGAGCCCCACCCGCCCGAAGGCACGACAGTGTTATAGAACTCGGTAAAACCTCGCCGCCCGTCAGATTCGAACCGGCGCCACCCGTATTCGATCTTCACCCGAATACCAAACCATAATGTTGGAAGTGGGAATTGAACCCTTGATCAACTAAGTGAACATAAGGCCTCTCCACCACTCCACCATTATGATAATAATAAAAACAGGTTATTATCTTTTTTGAGCCAAGCCTAAAGGCTAAAATTCTAAAATGATCACATTTGAAACAAACTCAAGAAAATGTGCATATCAATCAAATACACTTCTTGATCAAAACACAAGATACATTCATGTGCCTCTTTGACTTTTGAGGTCAAATATGCTAAATTTGAAGTTCAAATATGAGACTAAACTTATATCTTCTAGACACTTGTTATTTTTTAATAAACCAAACTCTAAATTAATAAATCCAAAGGCATCAAAACTATTCACATTCTACCACTAAACCAACCCAAATTTACACTCTAAAATTTAGACTTTTGACTAAAGATATAAAGTTGAAAGACATCAAGTAGCAGCAAACTAGAAGTTTATGTAAATTTAAGTTTCACCTGGAGATTCTTGTCTATTGGCTTGAAACTTGACCCACCTACAAGAACATTGAAAGAAAGAAAAAGAAAGTTAATAAGGGTGACCACATATACATACATATATATATATATATGTATATATATAGAGAGAGAGAGAGACACACACAAACCTTGAGCTTGAGGCATAAACCTTGCATGGGTGGAGCTTAAAATGATGAGAAAGATGAGAAAAGTAGAAAAAGATTGAATGTTGATGGAAAAAGAACAAGAAGTTCCCATTAGAGGAATTGGAGAGAGAGAGAGTTATGAAAGAGGTAAAAAGAAGAAATAGGAATGAGGATGTCTTATTCTTGGTTTCATTGTAAAAAAATCAGTGGGAGTGAGTGAGAGTGTGAGTGGTTGTAGAGACAGATGGTGATGTAAGACAGAAAGAAAAGAAACCAACATGTGGAAACACTCCTGAAAAAGAGAGACGCCCCATCAGCTTTGTTTAATAGCCACCACTTACACTCCTATTTGTAAAGTAAATGTATTTTGGATTCATACACCCTTTATTTAAGATTTATACATCCTGGCTCATATCATGCATCAATAGGAGCCTACCATATACTTCAGAATAAAATGTCACACCCCTAGAATGTGATGTCACAGAATGTAAGAAACCTAGAACCCAATATTTAACACAAGAAAAATAAAAGATTAATAATAATGCTCATGAGTGTTGGACATGGTATTCACACCCCTAAATTATTAATACTCCTCGACGCCACCTATAACCTATAGCACTATATTTGATGTATAAGAGTGTATAAACTATCATGCGTTATTAATGTTTATCAGTCACAAATCTATACGTTATGTATAGGCCAACAAATGACGTATAGGCCTAGTTTATGTTATTAATGCTTATCAGTCACAAACTTATACGTCACGCATAAGTCTATACACAACGTATAGGTCTAAATGTGGCGTATAGTGATGGGATTGGGTACTAAACGGACTAATCTGCATACCCAAACCCGGAAAACATTACCACGCGAAAGGAATCCACGCGCAGGGAACCAGCAAAGCAGCTAACTCCCGGTCAATTCCCACGTAATGGTCAAGGCGAAAGTCATGCATTGTCAAATGCCATGCACAAATCAGGGTTACGACTACGTTGACCAAGCATTAAAGGCGGTAGACCGTTCCACCATTTCCATTAATTTAGTTTTCCTTAAATCACCTTACTAACGTAATCAAGGGTGATGGAGACAACCTAACCACGGTTAGGACTTGGGTAATGGTGGCATACGTCCACTCCTATATAAAGGATCACATCCCTAGTTGGAGAGGACACTTTCTGCTAACACAGAGAGCTATCACTACAAGATAGTATCCCCATTCACCCCGTTTTTGTCATAAACTACTACCCCGTGTAGTTGTCTCCACATCCACAATCAACTCTTGTTTGCAGGTCTCTCAATCCGTAGCTGCTAGTGAAGGATCAACCCTGTAGATACAATAATCTTATCCTCCCTAACCGGTGGTAAGACCATTTGTTTCTTCATTGGCGCCATCCCTTACGGTTCACTAATCTTTCAAACTAGAAACCATGGTCTCCTCGAAGGATGCAAACAAAACAACTGCTGAAGTAGACGCAACAATTGATGACCAAATCAATGAAGTTACACCAAACACCATCACAAAGAACGTGACCCAAAAACAGCCAGCTTCAACATTTCAGTTCCACCCAATCAGGGGGGGACTAACAGGAACAAAGAAGAAACAAGATAACCAGTCTCCGGTAGACCCCGACGAATGGTTAGCCAAGCATAATTCAAGAACAATTGCTGAATACCAGAAGATGGTTATGGAAAAAGGCAAGCTAAACGTCCAAAAGACCTTAAGCTTCGGCATAATGGAGGATGATTCAGAATCACCTCCGGAAGATAACAATGGTCGTCGTCCAAATGGGCCTCGTCAGGCGGTACGTGGTGGAGACCGTGGTAGAAATACTCGCGATCAGGACCCCATCAACCTGAACGAGGAACCAAACGGCTATGAATCAGAGGATGAAGTACAGTATGACTCCAACTGAAAAGTCTGTTCTAAATCGGTGGCTAGTAATCCAGCCCCAAAGGACGATGATCTCTATAAGCCTTATAGGCCAAAGACCTTCGCGGAGAGATCAAAATTTTGTTTGCGCATCGCGCTGGCACCAATGCCTCAAGAGTGCAAGCTCCCAAGTATGATTGGGAAATATGACGGTTTACGTGATTCGGACGATCACTTGCATGCCTTCGACTGCGCAGGCAGTTCTAAACTCTGGCCAGTGCAAGCCTGGTGTCATCTGTTTGTACAGACATTAACAGGGGCAGCCAGGGTCCGGTATGAAAGTCTGCCTGTGGGAAGTCTGCTAGATTTCGACGATTTAATTCGAAAATTCAAAAATCACTTCTCACACCTATGTAAGCACAAAAAAGATAAAGCACATATCCTATTGTGAGCACGCCATGAGAATGAGTCCTTGGAGGACTACATCGTCAGATACAACAAGGAGGCTCTCCAGTTAGGTTGCGGAGAAGAACTTAACCGTGCAGCATTGGAAAAGATGGTGTACCCAATGCTTGGGACGAACTGATTGAAGCCGCAAAAGTCTATGCGTCTTCTGAACGTTCTTTCCATCGAAACAAATACACACACCAGAGTGGTAATCATCACCCATCCTCTAACAACAAGGGGAAAGGAAAACAATCTGTCTGGTCCCGCGCAAGATGCGCGAAACATGCTTAGCTCAAAAGGGTCTCGTGATCATAAGGGACACCACCGGAAGAATTATGATTGGACCCCATTATCCAAATCGTCGTCCGAAGTGTTGAAAATGGAACAAATCCAGTTCCCAAAACCGCAAGAGCTTTGAGGTGATAGACGGAATGTGGACAAGTCCAAATACTGCGAATATCATGAAGATTATGGCCATCTAGTTCATCATTCCAAGTCACCAATGAAAAGTTTAGCTACTCATAGTATCCATGAAAACAAAAATTAAGTTCAAACAAAAGAATATCATGAAGATTATGGCTATCTAGTGCATACTCTCAGTGATAGGTGATGGAGAGGAACTGGGATTGTCCTGAGTTTTATCAATGGCCTCGAACAGTGGTTGCATGGTAGGGAGGACATGTGAAGAAGAAATTGGAGGAGTGAAAAGAGAAGCAACCCCGGGAGAAGGGCTTTTGAACATATGGTCAAGTGACTCATATGCCTCATTATGTGTGTCCCCTTGGCTTACAACATGATCCTTTTATGAGGATTCATGAGGAGTTTGGCTGGGTTGAGATATCTCCAACTGTTGTGAGGAAGTACCAACAGTGGTTTGTTGTTGCTTTTGTGCTACAACAGGGTTTACCTCTGGTATCTCATCTTCCAGAGGACCCTTTTTAGATTTGGGGGGTTTTGTGGATGGATGTTTGTTTTTGGAAGTGGCTGGTGTGGGTTTCACAGCACTAGATGTAGTGCCATGATCACAAGGATCTGAGTTTGATTGTTTTGATTGTTTAAGTAAATGAATGATGAAAGAAGTACACTATAAATGGAAAGTGCAGTGGAATGATAAACTATAAATCAAAACAAGAGAATAATTGTTTTAGAATCGAAAGCTTTCATATATGACTGAATGATTACAAACGATTTACAATTACTCCCCCCAGCCTGATCACTCGTGTAAGTTTGTCTAAGAGAATGTTTTGAGTGATAATAGAACAGTACATGCACTGTTCTATTTATAGACAATCTAAACTACTGATGACCTAGGCTGACGTCACCTAAGACAGTGACCTCTAACAGAATAACAACATAAAACATCTGATGATACAATCACTGTTACATTGGAAACCACTGAAAGGTAAACAGCTGATAGATAACCTCTGATGGTCTTGAACATCTGTTGGAGCCTAAGTGTTGTTGGCTCCAACAGACCTTTAGTCTTCAGTACTTTGATCAACAGCAGTTGTTCACTAGCAGTTGTTCTCTATCAGACCTTTGTAAGCAGCAGTTGTTCTAGCAGTTGTTAGGGTACAACAGATGTTAGAGTCAACAGTCTTTTAGGAGAAGTAACTTGTAAATGCTATTTTTATAAAGGATCAATATGTAGTATATTTTGGCTTTCCAATCATCTGTTCTTCTCCAGGTCAGCAGACCCTACACTTGTGTTTTGGAAACTTTGACTTTGGACACGTTTTCTTGGGTGTTTGGACCCAACATTCTTGTAAAAGGTTCTTGTGAGAGACTCTTCATTTGAAGAAATTCTCCCTTTTTAAAATCCTTTTAAGGTAAAACCTTTTGTAGGATTACACTTAAAAGTCTTGGGTACAAGAGAAAAGCATCGTTTGACCTAGACTTGACTCCCTTCACATTTGCTACTAAATCCAGAAACAGAGCCTGGGATAGATTGTAGTTAGATTCTGACAACATTGCATATCCCAATTACTAAACTTTCAATGGGATTTCATTGAAAGAAGTGGTTTTAGCAGAGGGACAGATAAGGAGTGTATGAAAGAAAAATTTCATGACTGGTGGGAAAAACTTTTTGTAAAGTGTTGAACCAGTCATCTGTGAATCATAACCCCTTTCCTGAAACTTAGTGTGAAGTTCAGCCTTAGGGAAAGAATCCTTACCTGCTAAGTCGTTATGGTGATATTTGTTTCTCCAATTTTTGAGATAATGGTTGTAGGATTTTTGTCTTGAAGTAGGAACTCAGCATTTAACCAGAATTCTTGAAGAGTATCAATATATATGGGTGCATCAGCGGTTAGGATTGACAGGTATTTGGATTGGAGGAAGACGTCAATGGTGGTGTGAAACGGAATGTTTCCTCAGAAAGAGTAACGGTGGAGAGCTCCTCAAGTTTCTTTTTATTAGTCAGCAGATCTTTAAGAAACTTGGTATATTTTGGCATTTTGGAAAGAGCCTCTATGAATGGGAGGTTAACGTGGAGTTTCTTCAACATGTCCATGAACTTAGCATATAGCTCAGAATCATCAACACGCACTAGACGACCAGGGAATGGTGGCTTAGGCTTATAAACACGAACTGGACTCTCTTTTCTCTTCTTCTCACTCGACTCACTCGGTTGTGTTGTACTCTTTGAGACTAGCCTAGGTTGCACTTTAGCAGAGGGTGGCTCTAACTCAATTTCCTCATCAATCGGTTCTTCATCTTCTCCCGGTGATGGACCAACTACATTCCACCCACTCCTAGTAGTTACTGCCTTAACTTGAGCATGCCTAAATGTAGAAGTACTTGAGTTAGGATTAGGAACAGTGTTACTAGGAAGGGCTCCTTGGGGTCCTTAACTAACCTGATTAGCTAATTCTCCTACTTTGGCCTCTAGGTTCTGGAAAGCCGCTTGCTGACCTTTCTTGAAAGTGTCCTGCTCATCAAGTTTTGACTGAATGTTACTAAGCATCTGGGACTGCATATGTAGAATGGTAGTAAGGTCAGACTCAGTACGACTAGTGGGCCCCCCCAGAGTTGGGATCTTGGAACAGATTCTGACGAGGTTGGTATCTAGAAGAGTTACCACCTTGCCAGTTGGAGTTTTGATATCTCCAATTGGAGTTTGAATCAGGGCTATAGTTTTGATAGGGTGGTTCAAGCCACCCAGAATTAAGAGAATCTACATGTTCCCGACTTCGAACTGGACACTCAGACGTTTTATGACCCCCTCTACATATTTCACACCTATCTAACCTCATCTGAAGATCTCTCACTTGCCTAGTTAAATTCTCAATCACCGCAGCCAGACTAGTATCAGGTGCAATCTGATAAACACCTCGGGTAGTAGGAGAGGTGTTATTAGTCATGGGAATGGAATTCCCAATAGTATGCTTTGGTGATCTCTCAGAATAGGCAAAACTCTCAAACAACTCATTAGCTGCATCAGTATCCATTTTTCCATGAAATTACCCCGTGCAGCTGTATTAAAACGAACTCGAGTCTCAAAAGTGAGGCCATTGTAGAATTTCTCCACAAGGGCCCAGTCAGAAAGGCCATGCTGAGGGCATCGACTCAGTAAGGTCTGGAAACGCTCCCAAGCCATGTAGTATGGCTCATCAGGATCCACACGGAAAGAGTGAATCTGCTCCCTAATGCGGGAATCCTTGGAAGCTGGGTGATATTTTCTTAAGAATTTTCCAAGCATGTCCTCCCAAGTAGCAATGGAACTATTAGGCAGGGTGTCATACCAAGTGGCGGCACGACCAGACAAAGTAAATGGGAACAGACGCAGATAAATGGCTTCCTTAGTGATTTGAGAAAGATTGAAAGTGTCACAGATACGCACAAATCGGGACAGATGTCCATGAGCATCCTCTTCATCAAGACCATGGAATTGAGAGACATTAATGATAGTGGTCAAGACATGGGATGGGATTTGCCAATTGTTGGCATCAGCAATGGTAGGACGAGCAATGGGAGAACGAATCCCAGTATAGCCCTCAGTAGCACGAGAGTGCACAGTACGTCTGATGTTCGCATCAGCCATATCGAAGGTAGGAAGTGGAATGGGGGTGAGTGGAAAATGAGTGGGTGGTTTAGAATTGGTGAGTTGTGGTGATCCTTGTGAACAAGTATGTGGCATACACTGAAAGTGCAAACCACGCTGGAGTTACTAATGGATAGCAAATAACCTAAGACTAAAAGCACAAGTAGCACAGATAATCGAAGGTAAATCCAGCAAGCAGTAAACAAGCAAAACAAAGCAAGTAAAATCAAAAAGTGCCAATTAAAAGTCCCCGGCAACGGCGCCAAAAACTTGATGTGTGCAAATAAGTATATAAATAAATTGATCAAGTTAAAATCCTAGAATCTTCTAAAACCACACACTATCGACAAAGTGTACCGATCGCAAGTAGCAAGTAGGCAAGACCAGGTATTGAACCTAAGGACTTTATCTAACACTTTTGAAATCACTTTTAATGAATTACCTAATAAATTATTATTATTATTATTATTATTATTATTATTATTATTATTATTAAATTGATTGGTTGATTGGGGGGGGGGGGGGGGTTTAAACTAAAATTTAAATAAACAGTTAAAACTAATTAAAACTAAATTACTAATTAAACTAAGAAACTGAAAATAAACGAAAGCTGACGAACTGGGTTGGAACTCTAATGAGGAGAAGACTGGTAACCTGGGTAGAATCCCTAGATTCTGGTTATAAAAGATGACCTATGTAATTCGGTTGGAGACCCTGTTCTCATCTAATAAACCTCCTGTCAAGGATAGTCGACTAGACTCAAGGCGGGACAAGTATTGAGATGCTAAAATGAAAGTGGATCGCCCCAGCGAAACCAAATCCCACAGTAATCCTTTAATCAACCACTCTTGGATCGAAAACTCCCAAACTGTGAAGCAGACTCAATAATTACGAATGAAATCCTAGGAAAACTCTAAACACGAATAAGTAACCGGTCTCGCCCCAGCGATAACCAAACTACTAAACAAAGCCTAGTTAGTCAACCTAGCAATCCCGAATTATATTCCTAACCTTCGGGAAGGGATTGCACACCTTAGCTAATTGACCTTAAAAACCTGTTAAACTTGCGCCATTCCTAACTGCAAGAACTAGCTCGACAACAAAAGTTAATCAAAACTAGAATGATTTCTAGATCTAGGGGATATTCCTATGTGCCTAGAACATCAAAACCAACAAACAAGTAATCAAATCAAAAAGCGCCAGTACACAAATATTCAAAATCAAACATAAAAACTAAATCATGTAACCCAACACATCCAAAACGGAAAACATAAGTCTTTAATTAAAAACCAAACTCTAGTTCATCATCCCAAGTCACCAATAAAAGTTTTAGCCTATAATCTTTAGAAACATCTTCATAAAATAAATAAAAACAGTTTTAATCATGTTTATAAAAATAATAAATGAAAACTAAAGCAAACCCGAGGCCCCTTGAATATTAATCTTTAACGTGCCCGAGACCTTCTCCTCCTCAAAGCTCCTCTAGTCGATCAAACCTCCTTCGTTTTATGTTCGCTGCCGCTGTTTAGTTCGTCTCATTCAAAATTGTTGAATGAATGAATATATATATTTTATTAAATTGCCGTCGAATTCATTATATGTCTCTCCACAAATTATGTGCACCGACTTCGACTTTCACAAAGTTTTAGGCTTGGGCTACGGCCCAAGCAAACTTTTATTTTTTTTCTTTTTTTATTATATTATTATTATTATATTATTAGTATTATTATTGTTATTATTATTATACTCCAACTTGAATGTTCTTGACTTGACCAATGTTGCTCGTTTACGCTCCAACGTCCATGAACACACGCTTTCAAGTGTTCGTGTCTCAATTAAAATTCTTTCGTTTTGAGCTCATTTTCCACGAACACCTATAAAATAATAAAATAAATTAATAAGTACTCAAAACTAATAAAAATCTATAAAATGATACAAATAGACAAACAAACGAATACACGCCTAAAACTACTAAAAACTATATACAAAAGACTCAATTATAACTCAAAATACATAGGAGAATAGATGTGTTTTAATACACATCAGTTTTCATCTATTTTAACCAGATAGGGAAGGTAATTGTGAGGGGCTTTTGCTTGAAGGTCCATTTTAATGGATTTCGAGTCAAATGATGGAAGGAATTAGTATGAGGGTTAGAGGTTGAAGAAGGCGGTTTCAGTATTTTAAATACAATGAGACAGTGTAACAACTGTTGGGGGAAAACAGGGTTTTTATAGCATCTGATGAAACCGCTGATGTGGCCAAAGCTCTGCTTTTGAGAGCAGAAGTGGCAAACATCTGATGGAGCATACGTGGCATACAGCTGTTGAGAGTTGCCAAAGGACTGATGCAAACATCTGTTGGGATTTTTTTATATATAAGTATATATATATATATATAGTAGAAAACAGTTGTTTTATCTGATCAGATGTTTGAAACAGATTTTTCAACCAACAGATGATAAAATGGACGAAACAGTGGTTGTTTTATCTTTAACAATTTTTTCAACCCAAAAGCTATTTTTAAGGATGGATTTTGATTTTCTAAAACATTTTAATGTTTTTATTTAGGAAAACATTTTTGTTGTTAATCCATGTTTAGCATACCAATCCGAGAGATCAGTTTTTCAAAGGTAGATGTGTCTAAAGCTTTTGTTAACACATCTGCCAGCTGATCCTCTGTTGGAACATGGTGTAGAGAAATCAAACCTTTTTCATAGCTATCTCTAACAAAATGATGCCTGATGTCTATGTGCTTTGTGGTGGAATGAGAGACTGGATTTTTGATGATATTTTCAGCAGCTTGACTATCCAGCATGAGTGGAGTCTTTAGTGTAGTTATACCAAAATGCAGTAGTTGATTTTGAAGCCATATGAGTTGGGCTGTACAACTTGCAGCAGCAATGTATTCAGCCTCTGCTGTTGAGGTGGAAACAGCTGCTTGCCTTTTGTTTTGCCAAGAGAGTAAGACATTCCCTAGAAATTGGCACCCTCCTGATGTGGACTTCCTTGTTGTGTGGCAGCCAGCAAAATCACTATCTAAATAACCTGGAAGCTTAATGTTTTCATTAGTAGGATACCAGATACCAAGTGTGGGAGCACCTTTTAGGTATCTGAATATCCTTTTCATAGCAATAAGGTTTGACTTTCTGGGTGAAGCCTGGGATTTTGCACAGACACAAGTGGCAAACATAATGTTTGGCCTGGATGCAGTTAAGTACAATAAAGACCCAATCATGCATCTATAATGTGTCTGATCAACCAGTTCATCCTTGTCATCAATAGTGGGTAGTTTAGTTGTGCTCATGGGTGTACTACATGGCTTACAATCATTCATCTCAAATCTGGTTAGTAAGTTTTTAACATACTTGTTTTGGTGAATGAATGTGCCGTTTTGCAGCTGCTTCACTTGGAGACCAAGGAAGAACTAAAGTTCACCCATAGCACTCATCTCAAACTCTGCTTCCATGAGTTCCCTAAACTCTTCACACATTTTGTTATATATGGATCCAAAAATGATGCCATCCACATATATTTGAACAATCATTAAATCTTTTCCTCTCCATTTTAGAAATAAAGTTTTATTAATTTTACCTCTTGTGAAGCCAATGGATAAGAGAAAGGTGGAAAGAGTTTCATACCAGGCCCTTGGTGCTTGTTTAAGTCCATACAGAGCTTTGTTGAGCTTGTAGACATAATCAGGATGGAATGTGTCTTCAAAACCAGGTGGGTTGACATACATAGACCTCCTCCTGAATTTTGCCGTAAAGGAATGCACATTTGATGTCCATCTGATACACCTTGATGTTGTGGTTGACAACAAAGGCTAGGAAGAGTCTGATAGCTTCTAGCCTAGCTACAGGAGCAAAGGTTTCATCATAGTCTATCCCCTCTTCTTGGCTGAAGCCTTGAACCATAAGCCTGGCTTTGTTTTTTACAACTATACCCCTTTCATTAGTTTTGTTTTTGAAGACCCATTTTGTGCCAATTGGACAGACATCCTTTGGCAGTGGTACAAGTTCCCATACTTGTTGTCTTTTGAACTGAAGGAGTTCTTCCTGCATGGCTTCTACCCAACTGTTGTCTTTCAGTGCCTCTTGGTACTTGACAGGTTGTGTGAGAGATAGAAAGCCTGCAAAAAGACAGATATTTGAGGATTGACTCCTTGTGAGCACTCCCTCTCTGATGTTGCCAATGATTTGGTTTGGTGGATGAGCTCTTAGGTAGATTAAATCTCCCTGGTATGGTACAATAGCATTTTGAGGTGAGGGACAGAGGTTTGGTGACTCTGTTGTTGTAACATCTGTTTGCACTTCTGTAGTACCAACAGATTTTTGAAATGGAAGTGGGGGAATGGGTCCAAGTGGTGTAAAGTTGGACTGAATTTTGTCAACAGAGGTTGGACTTTTGTCTTCAGATGTTTGAACAGTGGTTGAGCTTGATGAGGCAGTGATTTGAGGGCAAGACTGGTCAACAGTGGTTGACACAGCCGTGGCAGAGTTTTGACAGATGTTTTGAACATCTGCTTCACCTGACGCAGAAGTGACTTGGAATCACAACATCAAATCCGTAATCTTGTTGTGGAGACTGTGGAATACCTGCACTGTTAGTTTTAGCAGTAATATCTTCAAATTTAAATTTGTCTAATCAAACAGTTCAGCAGGATTTGCTGGGATTTTTAAGGATGAAAGTTCATTGAACTTTACATTCAGAGTTTTTTCTATTGTCCTAGTCCTTGTGTTAAACACTTTATAGGCCTTGGCAGTAGAAGAATATCCCAGAAAAAACCCACAATCTACTTTGGCTGCAAATTTTGAAATGGAATCTTTAAGATTTAGAATGAAACATGGGCAGCCAAAGATTTTGAAAAATGATATTAGTGGTTTGATTTTGAACAAAATTTCATATGCAGTCTTTTGATGTCTTGATTAAAACTCTGTTTTGAACATAGCAAGTAGTGTTTACAGCTTCTGCCCAGAAGAACAGTGGCAAACCAGAATCTACTAGCATAGTTCTTACAGCCTCAATGAGAGTTCAGTTTTTCCTTTCAACTACCCCATTTTGTTCTGGTGTTCTTGGAATGCTGTACTGCCTCACAATTCCTATTGACACACAGAAATCATCCAACTCCTTATTTTTAAACTCTGTTCCATTGTCACTTCTAAAGACTTTTACTGGCAAGTCATATTGTTTCTCAACTTTGGTGACAAAGTCCTTCAAAATACCTACAGTCTCATCCTTAGAGTGTAAAAAGTAAGTCCATGTAAACCTAGAAAAATCATCAACTATGATAAGACAAAATCTCTTTCTTCTTAGACTCATGATTTTAACTGGGCCAAACAAGTCCATGTGCAACAATTGAAGACATTGACTTGTTTTGGACTCATCAATGGATTTGTAAGAGCTTTTATGTTGTTTCCCTTTTAAGTAGGAAACACAATGCTCATCACATTTGAATTCCTTTGATGGAAGACCTCTTACAAGGATTTGTTTGGAGAGTGAGTTGATAGTTTGAAGGTTTGTGTGACCCAGTCTCCTATGCCACAATTCTGTCTCTTTAGTGGAGGCAGCAGAAACCATACAGACATTTGCCATAGGATTATCCTTCAACATATCAACTACATACATATTGCCATTCCTGTGCTCTCAGCTATGATGGTATCAATCTTTTTAACCACTTCTGGCCCAATAATCTTACAAGTTTTCTTAGTGAAGAATGACCCATAGCCTTTGTCACTCATTTATGAGACACTAAAAAGATTAAATTTAAGATTATCAATAAGATTGACATTTTCAAACGTGAGTAGTTTCCCAGCCTGAACAATCCCTGAACCCAACACTTTACCTTTAGAATCGTTACCAAAAGATATATCATCCCCTCCATAAGCTAAGACGTCCAGAAGTAGGGCTCTACATCCTATCATGTGCCTAGAGCCTCCACTATCTACATACCATAGACTATCTAAGAAAGCAGAAGCTCCCTGCACATCAATAATCAATTAGTTTTGGTGAGTGTCTAAAGCCAAGTTGGCTTTGGATGGGTTCCCAGACTTTTCAGCCTCAAGCTTAGGAAGATGATCAGTGGTTTGAACCAGTTTTTGAACCAAGTTTAACAACTGTTGCTAACCATTTGCCAGTGTTTGAATATCAACACTTGGTGCAATAGATGTTTGACCATTTCCTGTCAGATGATAGTATCCATAAGGATTTCTGTTCACTTTGGTTTTGAAGGCCTTTTGGGTTCTTTATAAACATGTGACAGACTATGACAAGGTGGTTGTCCATATCCTCTAGGGTACTTGTTTGAGGGTGGAGCATTTGTTACTTGGACATCCCTGGGAGCAGATGTTTCAAGACTTTTGGTAACAGATGTTTGGATTGGTACATAAGTCTGTTTGGGCTTTCCTTTTGGAGTACTCACCACTTGACTTGCTAGAGTTTTAGCCTTATACTCTTGTATTTTGACATCAAAATTTTTGAGATAAAGACACTCTTTGGTTTTGTGATTCTTTTTACCACATATTGAACATGTGGCTTTAGAATCACACACACTTGTTCCTTTGTTGATATCATAAGCTTTTAGAAGAAAACATTTTTTTAGTAACATGATTCTTCTTTTCACAGAAATCACAGAACAAGTATTCACTATTTTCTTTCTTTTTCCCTTTTTCAACCTTCCTTTCAATAGATGTTTAAGCATAAGCTGGAAGGTCTTTCAAGGGAATGACCTTTGCCTGTGGTGCTTTCTTACCATTAGGGGTTTTGAAATCAACTAGTTTGAAGTTTTCAAGGGTATCACACTCAACTGACCAAGTAGGTTTAAATTCATACTTTTCAAGTTCAGTAAATGATGAGGAACCCTCAGGTTTTTCAAGAATGATTTTCTTGCCATTAGGTTAAGTGATTTTAATTTCTCGACCCTCCAAATTAGTTGGCACAACCTTAACTAAATTTTGTTCCCTTTTGTTAGTGTTTTGAAAAGCTGGGGCAGTGGTTTCAAAACCAAACTTCACATGACTTTTGGTCTGTTTGTTGAGAAGCATCTCAAAACCTTTACATGATTTCACCCATTTTTCACATTCAACTTGAGTGGACTCAAGCTCCTTTTTACAGCTATGATATTTAGTCATCATAGTTTGGAGCTGGTCTTTGGTTACAGTTGCTTCGTGTTTTAAACTGCTGATTTCAGATTCTTTTTCAGTCAATTTTGATTTTAACTCTTTTGAAACTTTTTCAAATTGAACTCCATCATCTAAAATTTTCTTCCTAAGGTTTTCATTCACCTCTTTAATGTTAGCAAATGCTATTACACATTTGTTTAAACACAAATCTTTTAAGATTTGAGGAGATACCTTAGCAGCAGCCATCAATGCACAATCACACTTGCACTCACAATCATCACCCTAAGGATCTTAGAGATTCACAACATCTTCTTCAGACTTTTCATCTGAAACTACTGCATCAACAATATCATTAGTCACATTTTTAGATTCCGACACCACATCCTCAGATTCAACTTCTTATACAACTACGTCCATAGCCATAAAACAAAAATTTTCTGGTTCATTTTCAGCTTTGGCAACAAGAGCAAAGTTCTCATCTTTTAACTCATCTGGTAAACTGCTCCAATCAATAAAGCCTTGTGTGAAGAAACTCTGTTGACTGGTCTCTGCAGGGGTAGAGGATGGAGTAGCAGTTATTGGCACATGTGCCTGAGCAACAGGGGTTTGAACATAGTGGATCTGAGGAACAGTGGTTTGGACTTACTGGACATGAACAGTGGATGAGGACTGTGCAAAATGAGTAGTGTTTTGCACATTTGGTCCAGGGGTATTATGGGAAACTTGATAAGTGTTGGTCTGTGCCCTTTGATTGGGATAGGTAATCATAGGTGTACCATGTTGACTCCTACATTCCCTAGCAAAATGACCAAGTCTATGACATTTATAACACTTAATTTTATATTTATCCAATCCCACCTTTGACCTACCAGTTAACCCTGGAAATCTTCTACCAGTTTTCTTGTAGAAATTGTTAGTTCTAACACTGAGCAGGGCCAATTGGTGTATTATGTCCATTTCTTCCAAATCATCAGGATCCAAATATTTAAGGTCATCATACTCAAAGGATATGTTATTAGATTCCTGGATATCACCACCACTTGCTACAAAAGCATAGTTGGGTGAATAAGAATCAGAGTTAAAACCAGAGTTAAAACCTGAAGTTATGTCAATGAAATGATCGTAACTCTGATCCTTACTATTACCAGGCACCTCATCCTGACCCAAAAGTGTTGTATTACCAAAAACATAATCACCAGACACTTTTCTAGAGTCCTGAAGCTTCTTTTTTCTGGTTAAGCTCTCTCTCATAGGCCAAGAGCTTACCATGAAGCTGGGTTAGAGATAGGCCCTTGAATCCAATTGAGTTTCTCATAACTATAGCAATAGTGTCCTATTTGTCTGGTAATGATCTTAAAAACCTATGGTTCAAAGTTGAATTAGGATAAGTTAGACCCACCAGTTTTAGTTCACTAATGAGACAGTTAAACCTCTCAAATTGTTGAGTTAATGGCTCTCCCTTAACATGACTGAATGTTTCATATTGTTGGTTAAGTATTTCACGGTTGTTTTCAATAACCTCCTCAGTCCCACCAAATTGTTCTTTCAAAGCATCCCACAACTCCTTTGCACTGTTACAGTGTAACAGCCCAGCATAGATATCATTTGGTAGAGCCATGACCACAATACTGGAGGCCTTAGCATCTAACTCAATTTTCTGAAAATCCTGCTCGGAGTAGTTTTCTAGTTTCTTTGGCTCTTGAACCATAGGATCTTCGGTACTCGGCACCATCGGAACATGTAGTCCGAAGATAACCGACTTCTAACACCCAGTGTTCTGTTGAGCAAGAACATGTCTCATCTGACGTTGCCAGATATTGTATTCAGATCTGACAAGCATCGGTGGCTTGTTGTTCGTGCTAGTGTTATGTGGATCGTGATTGATTGAAGCCATTCTCTGATTGTTTGTAAAACAAAGTCTGCTTATAAAACTTTTGAACGTAAATAAACTATTACTCTGTTTTCAATCCGACAAACAAACGATATCAATAATTGTGAGCTGGTCTGTTTATATTAAATTGATTGGTTAGATCGAATTTAATTGACCAAGCTTTGATACTAACTGTTAGAATCTGAGTTTGATTTGTTTTGATTGTTTAGTAAATGAAAGATGAAAGAAGTTAATCTAAAAATGGAAAGCGTAGCGGAATAATAAACTAAGAATCAAAACAAAGAGAATAATTGTTTTCGAATCAAATGCTTCTCATATATCAAATGATTACACAACGATTACACAAGTACTCCCCCTCAGCCTGATCACTCAATGATTGTTTGTCTGAGAGAATGTTTTGAGTGATGAATAGAACAGTTCATGCACTGTTCTATTTATAGACAAACTAAACCACTGATGACCTATGACTGACGTCACCTAAGAAAGTGACATCTAACAGATTAATAACATCATAAAACATCTGATCTTGACAAACATTGTTACATTGGAATCCTCTGATATCTAAACGGCTGATATGTAAACCTCTGATAGCTTGAATCATCTGTTGGAGCCTAAGTGCTGTTGGCTCCAACAGACCTTGTGTCTTCAGTACTTTGGCTCAGCAGTTGTTTCTTCATCAGTCCTTTGTGATCAGCAGCTGTTTAGCAGATGTTGGGGCACAGCAGTTGTTAGAGTCAACAGTCTTTTGGGAGAAGTAAGTTGTAAACACTGATTTTATTCTGGATCACATATAGTATGTTTTGGCTTTTCAGATCATCTGTTCTTCTCCACGTCAGCAGACCCAACATAGTGTAATACTGTATGAAAATGTTTGTTAGAAAAATCTAGAGCTATACGTAGCGCATAGGGACCGGGGGTGTTATATTAGGGGGTTGTGAATAACCATAGTAATGCTCATTTACAAATAGTCTAATTCATTTGACTTATTTAATTAATGGATATGGATTACGCACGTCATGTTTTAGCGTTAGCTTGTTCTAGGTTATGATTAATGTTTTTTACACAATAAATATATGACATTATTCTTGAATTGAAACTTGTCAACCTGGCATGATTATCATCCTTAAAAAAATTACCATAATAAGGCTATTTGTTATGGTTTCACAGTTTTTTTCACTTCACGTCATTGTCATGTCACGCAGACATGAGCTTTTGCTCACTAATTTTTACATTTGTATGTAATAGTTTTACAAGTTTTCACTATCTACTACCTATTAAAATAATATTAAAATCTATAAGGAAAAAAAAAAAGAAGGATATCATTTTATTGGTTGATGGGAATGGGCCTCCTTCTCCTTCCTCACGTCGTTACTCCACCACGCCCAGTGCTTACACACCCATTTCACGCCACCATGGTGCGGTGTCTTACGCTTGCTCACGCCGAAAAAGAAGCCACTTTGGCAAGGCATTAGACTATAACAAACTGTCTAACTAGTTTTTATTGAATCATATCAAAGTAATCTAACAACTTTTTCTTCTTTAAAAAACAAGAAGAAAAAAAGGAACCTTTTATGGTTATCAACAATCCAACAAACAATAGCAATATAGTCATCAAGATTGTAACGATTGTGTTGATGCCTTTCACAAGACTATCATGCCATAGCAAAAAAAAAATAACTCTTTACGAATGTGTGATTATCATGCAATATTTTGACATGTGATCACAACAAGTGTTTTACTCTCATCCGTCCTGTGAGAGATTGAAGTTTAAATGTTCGAAGTACAACGACATTGACATAACATAAAATCGTTTACATGCATCGAAGGACAACGACATTGACATAACATAAATAGTTTAACTACCATGAATGGCAAAGAAGGAGATAATCTTGATGTAACTGTAACTATATTCCCTATTTGCATACATGTTTTTTGCTTTGCCTTTAAAGGAAATCAAATACATATCCGATCAGTAGTAGCTAAGACGTCACATTACAATTTTTAGCATTCACTTCAACAATTATATCAATGACAAGTATAACACTCAAACTAGAAGAACATGACAACATTGGATGTCTCCACCAATAAGAAATTTAGTTGGCCAAAGAATCAAACATCAAACTTGGAACCCCTCTAGTTTTGCTTAGAGCGGTAATTATTGACACGATCCGAACATAACATGAAAAAACCAAAAATTATTTTTAGTGGTCTACGGGTTCAGCCGAACTTGCACCAAAAATTATTTTTAGTGTTATTTATGTTGGTCACACCTTGTAATCTCTCCCCAGCCTAGCATTATGGTGATAGTTATGGTGCTAGATTAGAAAAGGCTTGCAAATGTGAATGCATTTTGTCCTATCACTTAACTAGTCCGGATAAGATAGGCGACGTGTGGCAGGCAGGCGGTTTGATGATTTTGATGTGACAGTTGTCACACCGCCTATTGCCTCCTTATAATTGGATGGTTGTGGTTTAGGCGCTTCACGTTTGAAATTTAAATGTCACCGTTGAGTTCAGAACGGTTATAAATGGACCATTCACCCTTCATGAGAGACCCACACGCCTTTCTAGTTTTCGAAACGATCTCTGTTCTCACATCTTTCATTCCTACAATGGCACCCAAAACTGGTACTCTTCCCATGGTTCTTCTAGCGTTGTGGATACTTGGTGCGATTGGAGCAAAACTTCATTGTGATTGTTCCTGGCGGAGTATAACATATTTCCAGAGTGGAATCTGGTGTTGTTTGGTCTAGATGATGTGGTGTTTCCTCTTAAAGAAGGGAAAATCACTTTGTACCAAGATTTTTTCAAGATATGCCATTTCAGGTTACTCGTTGCGAATTTCGTAACGAAGGTGTTGACCGACTATGGAATCCATGTTTCTCAGATCTATTCACTCGGGTTGATCAAGCTGAGGCACCTTGAGTTCTGTGTTGCAAGCTTGGGGATGTCTCCCTTCCTGAATGTCTTTAGGGCTTGCTTTGTGTTGGTTTACAACCGAGAGTAATCTACATTTGACACATGCAACACCACTAGCACTTGTATAGATAATTTCCCACCTGTTCGAAGGATAAGACATGGCAATATGAGTTATTTTTTTATTGGTGGTGAAGCGATACCTGTCGCAATGACGTTTCGAAACCCCGTGGCTGGCGAGAGGATTGCCGATGTTTGCCCTGAAGAAGCCTCGTATGAAAAGAATCCCCATGTTTCAGGCGTTGAGCACCCACCAAACCTCGTGCACCATAATACCAGAGCGCAAGATAGTTGTTGTTGGTGTTGGCCGTCGCTGGTAAGATCGATCGGTATTTCCTGATTACATCTATGATGACGGAGGTAAGATATTGTTCTACGACCTAATAACTGATCATTTATGTTCATTTATGGCTGATGTTTCCTGTAGTCATGTAGCCAAGCAGTCATATTTTGATGTTCTGGACCCAGAGAAAAGCGAGCGCATGGAGAACATGACCGTCTGTTGGTGGAGGATGTCTCGAATGTCCTAACACAAACGCTGTCAAACTTTTGCTTGCCTGGCCCCATAGTTGTAAAGGCGGGGAAGTCTTCTAAGGGGCGTATTTACTTGGCTAGCTACGACAAGGGCAAGGGACAAACTGCATGCCAATCATCTGGTAGTGACCCCAATCCCCTTACTACGTCTGGCCTTGCTAGTGAAGCGCCCCAGGTATCCACTGCTTGCTCTGAGGTGGTGTATGTTATATCCGCTGGTCATTCGCCTTCTTCAGAGAAGGTAAAATGTGTGGTCAATAAGAGCAAGAAACGCAAGGGACTTACCGACAATGTACATGATCTTATAAAAAAGGCGATTAGTCACAGCGGAGCGAGAGAAAATGATAGGTGAGTCTGTGTGTACTTGTTGTGCCTATATAATTTCTATCTTGCTGATATATTATTTTGCGTTACGCAGATACCAGCCTGTTTACGAATGAGCTGAGGACTACTTGAACTTCTTCCCCCAAAATTAGTGTTCAAGAAACTACTTCTACTACCTCATCGGGGGGGGGGGACATATCTGTGATTATTGCCGCTGTGGATGCAACATCTGGTATGACTATGGCGCATCAACTACAATTTGTTTGATCAAGGCAGAAACTTTGTCCATATGGATTAATGTGCTGAGGACGCCTAGGCAAGGTTGTAACACCCCAACCGATGGCGGAAACATCGAGGTGTCACGTAGTGACGATTGTTCAATAGCTCATGGTACTAAAGTGTAAATTTGGATACATAGAATTAAATAGTTTATAACATTGAAATGAGATACAAAGATACAATGATTCAAACTAACAATCTATACAGAAATACAGTGAATCCAAAATCTAAGTATAAATTCCAAAGGCTTAAAAGGCGTCTCAAAAATAACCTGAAACATGTACGAAAATAGTATATGTCAATACAAAAATGTATTGGTGAGCATACCCTGTTTTGAATACATATAATAGAAAATGTGTTTAGCAATTCATGAGCGGTACCATTTGCAATCATGTAATAAGCAATATCCGAGTCAAAACCAACCTAAGACAGTGTGACATGAAACTAATTTATAGTATGCGCTATTGAATGACATACATAACAATGAACAATGTCTCTCAACAGAGTCAACAAGAAGTATATACCATAGTAATATTCATTGATATGACAGGCCCAAACGGTTAATGATTCTGACAAGTCATAGACACACACA
Organism: Ambrosia trifida; assembly: GCA_028751855.1. Taxonomy (NCBI): domain Eukaryota; kingdom Viridiplantae; phylum Streptophyta; class Magnoliopsida; order Asterales; family Asteraceae; genus Ambrosia; species Ambrosia trifida. The sequence goes on along the minus strand of CM054124.1, from coordinate 146,621,358 downwards.
ACTAACATAAAGCAAGCACACATGAGAATTGCATTTACGCTGTGTTCCCGAGTTTACTAAATAAAAGAAAAGAAGAGAAAGGGATATTAAGAGAGAAAAGAAAGGAAAATATATAAGTTTATTTCGTGTTCCCGAGTTAAAAAGAAAAGAAAAGAAACTAAAGATTTTATGTGTTCCCGAGTTGAAAAGAAAAGAAAAGAAACTAAAGATTTTATGTGTTCCCGAGTTGAAAGGAAGAGAAAAGAAACGTATATTTTACAATTATACCCTTGTAAGATTTTATTATAGATTAAATAAGAGGGTATATTGGTAAATGATATACTTTAATTTTTTTTACTCTCCCTTCCTTCCGCTTCCTTCCAATTTGGAAGGATTGTTATTTGGGATAATTTTCCTTCCTCTTCTCTCCACTTCTTTCCTTTAATAAAACTCTGGAACACAAAACTGTTCCCCTTTCTCTCCGCTTCCTTTCCTTTCCTTCTATTATTAAACTCTGGAACATAGTGTTAGTGAAAGAATTTCATTTAGACATAGTGTACATGAGTAGCCCCAAAAGAGTAAAACATGAAAAAGGGGAAAGATATACTCACGGTTTTACCAAGTGGTAAATCTAACAAAGTTCATCATAAAAGGTTTGGGAATTCCGAAGAATCCAACCTATAACGTATAAAAATACTAATAAGAGGGATGTCTTAAAAGTCTAAGGTATCTATGGTTCTAAGGCATTATGGTTTGCTAGGCTAGGTAGGGGAGATTAAGTTTTTTACGTTAAATCGAACCTAATAGTAACCCGCACTTCAAGAATATAATATGATTAAAGTTCAACTATATGATTAAGAAAAATCGTTATTACAATTTGAATATTTTAGATAAAAATATGCTAGGCAATTAATGCACGAATTTTAGTTAATTTATTTTCCAGAAAATAAAAATGTGATAATTTTCTAAGTAGTGTCAAAAAGCTGCACCTAAATTTTTATTATTTTTAATCATTAAAATATTATTTAAATTCCATAAAGTTGTTTTAAATACAAATAAATTGAGAAAAATTATGGAAAAAATTATTTTCACTATTTTACATCATAAAATAATCATTTTTCATAAAAATATTATTTTTGGACTATATCTTGTATTTTTAGCTTATTTATATTTAATTAGTCATAATAAATTATTTAATTAATTATAAATTATAAAATCTGTTTTATGAATATTTTTTTATAAAACTGAAATATTCCAGTGTGGAAAACATAGGTGTTTATATTTTCTTAGTCACATATTTGATCTTAAATCATGATATATATTCAAAATCATTATTAAAATTTGAGTTATCATAAAACTTCATCTTCCCTACATAAGCCTAGCAAACCCTAATGCCTTAGATTTTGGATGCTTTAGCCTTTTTAAGTCACTCTTCTCATTAGTATTCTTATACATATAGGTTGAGTTCTTCGGAATTCCCAAGCCTTTTGTGACGAACTTTGTTGGATTTACCACTTGGAAAAACTGTGAGTATATCTTTCCCCTTTTTCATGTTTTAACTTTTGGGGCTACTCATGTACACTATGTCTAAATGAAATTCTTTCACTAAAAGCAATTCTCATGTGTGCTTGCTTTATGTTAGTTGTGTGTATCTATGACTTGTCAAAATCATTAACCATTTGGTCATGTCATATCAATATATAGTACTATGGTATATACCCTTTTTGACTCTATTGAGAGACCTTGGTCATTGTTATGTATGTCATTATTACTGTCAATAGCGCATACTATATATAAATTTCATGTCACACTGTCTTAGGTTGGTTTTGACTCGGATACTGCTTATTACATGATTGCAAATGGTACCGCGCATGAATTGCTAAACACTTTTTCTATTATATGTATTCAAAACAGGGTATGCTCACCAATACATTTTTGTATTGACATATACTATTTTCGTACATGTTTCAGTTATTTTTGAAAAGCCTTTGGAATTTATACTTAGATTTTGGATTCACTGTATTTCAGTATAGATTGTTAGTTTAAATCATTGTATCTTTGTATCTCATTTCAATGTAATAAACTATTTAATTCTATGTATCCAAATTTACACTTTAGTACCATGAGCTATTGAACAATCGTCACTACATGACACCTCGATGTTTCCGCCATCGGTTGGGCTGTTACAGCTTTGGCAACGTGGCGTCAAGCGAGATGTTACCGTTGTTACTTACGTTGGGTTCTCCCACATCTGGTTTAGTGCAACCGTACCGCGTGCTAGTATTATGCACACTCCGATTTTTATTGTTACTACTCTTACCACGGCTACACTGTTATCAAGTGAAGACCTTGGTTTTGTTGACCAGTTGAATAAAGTCAACCAACTACCGACCTCTTAGTATGGATATTCGGCGAGTGCACCGTTCCAATCAGCCCCTAATGTTGACATCGAGGGGGGTTCTTCTTCTATGTTGGATTCATCTGGCACGGTCAGCACTGGAGATATGTCGCCTAATGTGTTTGTGCTATCTATAAACTGGAATACGGGACTCAGAGACAAGAAGTATGTTCCTGGGTGGAAGATAGGTGACTCCTCAAGGTTGATTCATCATGAAGTGTGAGAATCCGTTTAAAAACCGAACTCGTGGATCGAATACGCATAAACAACTCGGTTTCAGACGGGAGATTCGATACGAGACAGAAACATATGATAACAACGTCATCACAGATTCGTATTACTACAGAAACGGTTACAGACACTGTCATCAGTAGGATAAACGTCTATCTCGTGGCCGGGGGAGGTCGGGCATGACCTCCCCCTTGAGAGCATTCAAAGTACAAACTCAAATTACCAAATGAACAATAACACATGAGATTGCTATTTATAGTCCAATACCCAAAAGCCACCTTCGCCCCTTTTGAATGGTTGAATGTGGAGCATTTCCACATTCGCCCATTTGTAATGGTCGAATGTGGAAAACTTCCACATTCGCCCAGTGTATATAGGTCGAATCTAGCTTTGGTATTGTCCTATATTTTACAAATGCATCAGATCCATAAAATGCCCTTATGGATCACCACAATCTCATGTAACAACATACAAAGACTCAACCCTAGTCTATTCGACAGTGACGTCCACAGAAAGTGCATCAACAATCTCCCCCTTGGACGTTTATGGCGAATCCACAAATCTCTTGCACATCAACACATTCTCCTCTTTGAAAATTCCTAGCATCTTCAGTCAATAATTGTTGAAGTATCAGACACATTGTTACATCAACAATCTCCTCCTTGACTGATGCTTCACCAAGTTTCTCTGAGATCTCGTATGATAAATCAATCATGTTCTTGAGTAACTTCATCTGTTCGACAGAATACAAGCCGTAGACGAGTGGAACAAGCAATCAGAAGCTTTCATCAGGAACTACCAGTACTAATTGAAGGACTTGAAAAGCTTCAGAAACTGAAGTTTTCGGCGGGGCCAACAATATCTACCAATAGCTCTTGAAATTCTTCAGGACTGTGATCTTGAAACTTTCGTTGAACCTACGTGCCACATGACTCCTACTAGGATACCTCATTACTTTCAGAACATTGAAATCTCAAACTTGATTCTTCATAACAACTCTTTAGAACAAGTTCCTTCAAACACACAGGAACTGGGTTGACTGTTCTCATCATGCGGAATAAAATCTGTCTATTTTCTGGCCCATAATAGTCATTTGAATCTGATTATCATATTGTTGATTCTCATGACTACCCCACAATAAAACGTTTCATCATCATTTCTTCAACAATTTGTGAAGACATCATCACCATTCGAAATTTTTTTAGGCCTTAAATTCTACATTCGCCCCTGGTACTTCTACATTCGCCCACTTTTGTTGACCCGAAGGTAGAATAGTAACCAGAATGTAAAATAACACTTGACCCTTTCCACGTTCGCCCAAAAACAGATACTTTCGCCCAGTAACATTCCACATTCGCCCACCCGACTTTCTAAAAAGGGCGAATGTGCAGACTGAACGTGTTCTTGATCAATATTTTCTTCAAATCAGTCCACAATCACTCTAATCCTTTGAATTTGATGATGAAACTTGTTCAGAAAGGTGCAGAAATGAAAACCTAACCCTCGAATTCACAAAAACATGGAGAAATCACATGATTTCGGGTTCAATTAAGAATCTAGGGTTTCTAGGGTTTCAACCTTTCAATCAAAATCTGAATTTTACGTCTGAAAACATGAAAAACGAGCTGTGATTGATTCAAACGACTGTTAGATCGTTCAAATCGGTACCATAGCTCTGATACCAGTTGAGAATCCGTTTAAAAACTGAACTCGTGGATCGAATACGCATAAACAACTTGGTTTCAGATGGGAGATTCGATACGAGACAGAAACATATGATAACAACGTCATCACAGATTCGTATTACTACAGAAACGGTTACAGACACTGTCATCAGTAGGATAAACGTCTATCTCGTGGCCGGGGGAGGTCGGGCATGACCTCCCCCTTGAGAGCATTCAAAGTACAAACTCAAATCACCAAATGAACAATAACACATGAGATTGCTATTTATAGTCCAATACCCAAAAGCCACCTTCGCCCCTTTTGAATGGTCGAATGTGGAGCATTTCCACATTCGCCCATTTGTAATGGTCGAATGTGGAAAACTTCCACATTCGCCCAGTGTATATAGGTCGAATCTAGCTTTGGTATTGTCCTATATTTTACAAATGCATCAGATCCATAAAATGCCCTTATGGATCCCCACAATCTCATGTAACAACATACAAAGACTCAACCCTAGTCTATTCGACAGTGACGTCCACAGAAAGTGCATCAACAAAGTGGTCAGTAATTAGGCTAACCATGTAGTCCCCCAGGCGGAAATGCGTTATATGTTGGGTCTGGATAATAGCCAACTAACGGATACTGCTTTACATTCGAGTGTTACACTTTGCTTCTTTGTGAATGCATCTGTCATTGGCGTTTAGATTTAGGTGAACTGTCGCATCTCCGTTTTGTTCATCAACATATATTGGACGAGAAACGTCGGGCTGACCAAGCGCTAGGGGATGCTGAGATCCAAATTGCGAATGCGCGGTTGGCGCAGGAGGAGGCTGAGCAATGTAAAGCTCGTTTTATGGAACAATTAGCAGATGGGCGAGTTTCTTACAAGAGAAAGATCATATCATTGATCATAATTTAAAAGCACAAATTGCTCTTAGCAAGGATTTGAAATTAGAGAAAGAGATGTTGGCACAAACAGATCTGGAAAGATACCGCCTACTAGCTCAACAGGTAAGGAATTTGAATCCCAGCTCCACCGTGCCGAGGAGTAATGGGATGACGCCATCCAAAGCCTTAATCAATGCCATATTTAACTTGCCAACAATCGCATGGATGAAGTAGTTGATGCAGTCGTAACGGCTAATTCCCAGGCTGATACCTTGCAGGGATAGATTATAGAGCTTCGCGCTGATCGTGACTGAATCATTTCCAAGGGGCTAGTTGTTTCCTTAAAGTACGTTGTGATAACACAAAGCACAGAGAGCGGGTGGATGAATTCTACAAGGCCGCGATAAGATTAGGTTTGTTGGGAATACTGGGTATCTATTTATTTTATATAAAAGCTATATTTTATATATTATAAATATATATATTAATAAAAACTTTATTAAGAATGCTAAAGCGTGTTAAAAACACGAAACATATTATATTCCCAATGCAACAATTCAAATACATATCAGTCAGAAAATAAATAAAGCACATCTATAGGGTGTTCAATTTTTATACCGTAACGAAAACCAAAAACTTACACTGAGGATGCAATGAATGGCTCTTTCTAGTCATATAAATCGCCAAAAACACCAACTTCAAGATCCAACCACGGGTGCACCCGTATTAGAACTGATATGTTAACATATGTTACGATTCAAAACTTATTTTTTTTTAACACTGATTGGAATTTTTTTGATTTTTTTTTGCTCAAAACTCTTAAAAAGATGTATATTACATGCAGAAAAATTTTCAAATAAAAAAGGCCGGGAAGCAGGGTTTTCTAGGGTTTACTAACAAAAGTGGGTTTTCTCCCAATACTTAGCTTATATATATATATATATATATAGGGGATGATCATTTGAGAATAATTTTAATTTGAGAAGAAAAAGAAGAACTAACATTAAATACTTTAACTCATTTCACATTAATTATGTAATTAATTACTTTTAAAAAAATTATCTTACACACACATCAAAATGTGTCCTACACATATCAAAATTTATCTTACACACATCAAAATTATTATAGGTTTATCCTACACATATCGAAATTATCATTAGATTTATCCTATACATGTAGAAATTCATCCTACATTTATCCTACACATACCGAAATTTATCCTTCATTATAAATTATCTTTATATACAACTATTAAATGGAAGATTTCTATTTGTTTAAATTTTCTTCCTTTTCTTTTTACAAGAAAATTTATTCTCATTTGAACTCTTCAATATATATATATATATATATATATATATATATATATATATCAATAATCTAACAATAAAACTTTTCTCTCACCGTCACTATACAATAATAACTGTCTTATCATTTAACGCTTTAAACGATCTAATTAATTATGCTAAATAATTATTCCACAAAAACCATTAATCATTTCTCAAACAATTAATATTGATTATTCTGAATAATTAATCCACCAAATATTCACCACCATTTTAAAGTTATTTTGTGATATATAATATTTAACAATTAAAAATTATTCCTTATTCGCAGTCCAGGATGTAACTCTTTGGATCGTACTTTGGTAGTCACATTAATTAATCAATAATTTGACATATATTTCTAATAGTCTCCCACTTGGACAGTTCTCGATTATATCCCTTTATGCTTGACAGAGTTGGACGCTTACATGCATCGCACTATCACTATCAAAGTATGACGACTTACTTTCGTCAACTTTTTCTTTGTGTTCAAGTAATTCCTTAATTAAGCTTATAGCTGTGTGATAACATTAGCTAATATCCTTTCTGTTGTTTATAAAACTTTTATTGAAGATGAGGCATGGACTTGATTTATTCTCATATGTTGCTCAATTATTTCTATCTCGTTCCAGATTCATATTGATTTGACAAACTACTCTTAGTTTGAGTGTGACCATACATTTATAGAAGTTGAACCCACGAGGGCGCCAGAAAGTTCAAACTTCTTAAAGAAGCACATAATCTCATATACAACATATAACTCCTACTTAGGTCAATAACTATTCACAATAAAGTATCCTTGTTGCTACCCCTTTACGATGTAGCGTTAGACAAGATCAAAGAATAAGCTTAGGCAAGTTTCGCTCTAATATGATTCTTAAGTTGTAGGACAAAAGATAATATCAGTATCAAAATTTCTTATGGCTATGATCCATGAAGACAGCTTTGAAGTGAGTTACGTCCAATATTTATTCTTTAATGAATATCTATGAATCCTAGTTCTCAACACCTTGAGTTTTCTCCTCATGAACAACCAACAATTCATCATAGTTTTAGTTCAAACTAATTCCCATGAGTTTGGTCAACTATGGACATTTAGAATACCATATTCAGGGATACTTCAAAATAAATTCAAGAGATATTGATCCACAAATGATAACGTGTAAAACCGGCCCAACTGTGTCAGGAATCTTAATTCGACATCTCTTCCAAACTGTAGGCCTAATCTAATACAAGGTTAATCGCTAACATTAGGATTGATTGGCTTGTTTCGAGTGAAACCATTTAGGATGGCATTGCAATATCTGTTTGCTTGGGATTTTACTTTTATATTTTATTACCGAATAGTCTAAAATATAATGGATGACTTGTAACATGAGACACGTCATGCACCCTTTAGTAAAAATCCAATTTTACTTGTTTTGTTCGTGACAGACTTAAAATATCTTTCAATCTCTCGACTGGATAGAATTTTGAATACCCTATTTAATCTATGTTGGTTATTTATCATGATAAATACTTTAAATTAATAAAAGTATTATTAATTTATGGTTTATCCAAAAATTTAAGCTTTTAATTTAAAAACCAAATTTTATCTTTATAATAACACTACATTTATTATATATTACCATTCCAAGAATTATCCCAATTAAAACTCCTTTTAATTTTTCTTGTCGTTTTTATGATTGTGAAAATGTGTATTGTCGGTTTTAATTATTTACACTAAATAAAAACACACAACCACACAACATATATAAATTAAGTAAATCGAGCCACTAGTGGAAGTTTGTTCGGTTTTTATGACACCAGTCAACGATCCAGGTCAACATCCGTACGCATTTTACTTAATATTGTCGTTACATGTGCATAATTAGACATTTTGCACACACAATTCCCCCCCCCCCCAAAGTCTGGTAAAGCATGAGTTATTGAGAAATCTCAACAGAATACCCGTTTATGCGTACAACACTCGGACTATACAAAACATTTGGCGTTGAACAGTCAAGCCAATCACACGCTCAACGGGGAGCAACCAGATACCCGATTAACACAACAGTACAAAATAACCTTACACGTAACACCCCAATCGATGGCGGAAACATCGAGGTGCCACGTAGTGATGAATGTTCAAAAGCTCATGGTACTAAAGTGTAAATATTATTAAATTCAAAGTTCAAATGTCTAACAACGAAACAATGAAAGTACATCAAATCCCAAAACAATCCATGAAATTAAGTTTGTTTTATTCAACTAAGTCCCAATGCCTATGTGAAATCATCAAGCGTCTCCTGAAACATGTACAAAATACAAGGTCAACAATAATGTTGGTGGGTATACTTAGTTTTGTGTACATATAGTATAGGTATAAAAATGTTTACAATTCAAGTGTCATGAACCATTCAAGGCAAATATGGAAAGCACGTAAGTACGCAACGCGGGCCAAAATCAAACATCTTATGTGACAAAGTTTAAGGCATTAACAATGACCTAGGACTTCCCACACACATAGGTACTTTCCACTAGGCGGGTTGACAATCCAAATAGCGCTATCCATTATTAAAGTCGGCTAGCTAAGTTAATGATTTTGTAATGATTGCAAGTATACTACGTTTATGTTTAAGCACAAAGCACAAGAATTCAAGCATAACACGTATATGAATTGCATGTAAAACGTTTATGAATAAGTGCATGAGTATGTTTAATATGTGTACATGAATCACCCAAAAAGTGTAAAAATGAAAAGGGGGATAAGTATACTCACAGTTTTGATAAGCGCGATAAATCCAAACGAAGCTCGTAAAAGATAAGAACTGGGAATTCCGAAGAACTCAACCTATACGTATAAGAATCCTAATGAGGGAAAATGGCTTAAAAAGTCTAAGGCATCTAGAATCTAAGGCATTAGAGTTTGCTAGGCATTTGTAGGGAAGATGAAGTTTTACGATAACTCGTAAATAATAATTTCGTATTCAAAAAGTATAACATGATTTTAGGGGTGAGCAAACGAGCAGAACCGACCCGACCCGAGAACCGAGAATTGTACAAAACTGGAACCGAGACTCTGGACCTAGAAGACGGTTCGGTCTTCGGTCATGGACACGCGGTTCCTACGGTTCCAACACCTCAAAACCGAACCGAACCATGTTAAGTTGAATTTCAGTTTTGTTGCTCAGATCCATGGCAAGATCCTCCAATTTTTGGATCATAAATCTTTATCCTCTTGTGATACTTGGCTATCTCATAAACTAAAACTTATCACTAGTTGCTATCTAAATTGCTTGGTTAACTGATTCACAAATTCTTACTTTGCAGGAAGCCGATGAAGTACTGGATCAAAGATCCATAGCAGGTTGATTGTTATTTGGTTTTTGTATGTTGTGTAATTATATCAATCATTCATCACGTTATTAATTTATATATTTAGGTTACAATATCTAAACAAGCTTCAGGCCCATTTAGTTTTTAATAAAATTCGTGTCACACCCTCAAAATCCACTTGCGGAGTTTTACCGCGAGGCGCATGACAAACCAGGATCCAAACCAACGATCACAATAAACAAGTCTAAATGAACATATGCAATTTCAAAAACATAGTTTAAAATTCCCCAAATACAGCGGAAGCTTATTCAAAACATAATCCAAAATAAACCAAGTGTTCAACGTTTGAAAACCATGCAATCCTAACTAGACGCCGTGCAGACGCGTGCGCCCTAGTTCCATTGTGCTACCTTAGCGACCTGAGAAAACATGTAAAAGTTTACGTCAGCACAAAAATGCTGGTGAGTTTACAGGTTTTGTAATCACAGTACCAAGTTCAACCTGTCCATACTATAACAAATCGAAAACCCAAGTACGCTAGCTAGGCGTATGTTTTGTTACTATCACGATTGGAAAACCATTACTAACTCGCAAACCAGATGTCGTGCCCGATGTAGTAAACCTGTTGTTCCTGTTTGAGACAATATGCACCCGCCGACCCTCCAAGTCGACGAGCGGGGTTGGTCACTCCCAATAGCGCTATTCACATTTCCCCGTTGTGCAAACCCGCACATTCATGGTTCCCCCCGGGACTTCCAAAGATCGTATAGTAAACCATAGAAAACCCATAGTATGACAGTAGTTACCAAACATAAGTTTTAACACATGTTTTCTCCCCCGAAAAGTGAAACCAGTTAAAAGAGGGGCCGTAAACTCACCTTAAGTTGCGTTACTTCGTAATATGAATAACTCAGCAACTATGCTAGTCCCGTAAAGTGACGACCTAACATATGACAGTTACAAGTACTTAGACTAATAACCCGCAGGTTAGTTAGTCCCTAGATGTCCAGACCATAACCAAGTTCGTTTGAAAACACCGTGACTGTTTAACTGACCCAATGTACAAGACTCGACATCCCATTGGTGACCCGAGACTCCCCGTGTTATGTTTACGCTCTCAAACATACAATCATGCAATCACACTTAACATACGTTAACGACCAACAAGTTATAGCACGTAGTTCAAGTACCACATAATTAAGTCCGAACATATGTTACCAAGTTATTGGATATGTTACGGGGTCCCTAGCATGTTCCTAGATGTCAAATCGGGTCTCGGAATGCTAATTTACACTTACAGCAGCAGTACACGCGATTAGGAAAAGTCAACTAGCATTTAGGTTGGTCAACAGGCATTTAGGAAGGCTAATCGCATATAATATAGGCGATTGGTGGTCATAAGACATGTAAACCATGAGTTTATAGGCAGTTAGCTCATAAGACATGCATCTACTAGCAATTAGCTCATAAGACATGCATCTACTAGCAATTAGCTCATAAGACATGTATTTCAGGACTTAACTAGCATTTAGGATCACAATTGCATGTAATAGAGGCATTTAGCCCTCAATCGCATGTAATATAGGCGATTAGGGAGTCTTTACAGGCGATTGGCCTCCTAATCGCCCCTAACATAGGCGATTAGGGTTGCTAATCGCCAGTAACCCAGATGTTCCGGTTTTTTCGCGCGTTTAACGCTCCAAATCAGCTCCAGAACGCGTGTAATAATCCAATATCAATCCAACAACTATACCAAACATGTTTAAACCAAAATCCTTCGTTTAGCCTCGTATTATCAGCCCTGCATGCAACCATGTAATCCAAACACAATACACATAGCATGAAACATCACATTAACATGCATAACTATAACCCTAATGAACAATTACTCAGATTTCATTAGCATGATATCATTATTAATCTGAAACTAACCTAATAACATGTTAATCATCCATCTTGAATCATAAAAACCCTAGCTTTTAATCATAAACACACATAACACATGTATGATAGTTAGAATCCGATTAACAACACTTATTAACGATTTTCAGAAAGCTTATTCGTTTTAAAACAGGTCTGGACCGTTAGGGATTTAATAAAAGCGTTAATAAAGATTTCATGGATGAAAATCACACCTTAGATTGTGATAGATTGATGAAATAAGCTTGAAACCTTGTGTTTTGATCAAAAATCACGTTCCAGAGGTTGTGTGTGTGTTGGGGCGGGTTATGGGACGACTAGGGTTGATATTATGAAGTTTAGGAGGTTAAGCATTGTATTTATAGTCGTTTTTAGTCGTCCAGTACGTAACACACGATTGTGCAGCAGTTACACGCGATTAGGGCTCCTAATCGCATGAAACTTCATGCAATTAGGGCCTAATCGCCCCTAAGGCATGCATTTAGCATGCCAATCGCCCCTATGAAGGCCCAATCGCATCCTCTATAGGCGATTGGGCTCCCCTAATCGCCTATAGGGGCTGGTTCCGTGTGTTTTGCGCGTTAAACCCCGTTTTAACATATGTTAACACATTTTCACATACCGACAAGTCACATAATGATTGTAAACACATAATACTTGCAAATAAACACATTCACACTCGTTCACCAATTCCCGGGACTCGAGACTTGTATGTTCCCTATGCTTTGATGATTCTACGAATCGTCACCACTTGTACCCTTGGTTAAGGACTGACATCTAATGAACCTCTAGACCAACATCCAATGATCTTCTATACTAAACCGATAGTTCCCGAACCATAACACGACTTAACTAACCCAGTTAAGTATAATATACGCGTGACTCGCTAAGGTAGACTTTCATCTAGACAACGTTGTTAACCAGAATTTGCCGGGTGTCACATCATCCCCACGTTAAAAGAATTTTCGTCCCGAAAATTGCACAGTACCCAACAGGAATAACGAAGGAAACAACAAAAGATAGAAACCAAGAGAGAGATTTACCCGAGTTGTCACATCATCCCCACGTTAAAAAGGAATCTCGCCCCGAGATTCATTCAGCTGCAGTGGAGACATATCTCGATTCGAACGCTTCCTTAGGAAAGAGATGAGGATACTTAGACTTCATCTGATCCTCCCGTTCCCAAGTGTACTCTGGTCCCCGGTTCGAGTTCCAACGAACCTTAACAATTCGAATCTTGCTATGACGTAGGCTACGAATCTTGTAATCGAGGATCTCAACAGGTTCCTCCACAATCCGAAGACGATCGTCAACCTTGATCTCTTCCAGTGGAACAATGAGAGACTCGTCAGCCAGACACTTGTTTAAGTTGGACACATGGAAGACGTTATGTACGTTGCCGAGCTCCGTCGGTAAATCAAGACGATACGCCACCGGTCCAATCCGTTCCAGGATCGTAAATGGACCGACATACCGAGGGTTGAGTTTGCCACGCTTCCCAAAGCGTATGACGCCCTTCCACGGTGAAACTTTCAGAAGTACCTTGTCATCAACTTGGAATTCCAATGGTTTGCGACGTTGATCAGCATAACTCTTTTGCCGATCCCGTGCCGCTGCCAACCGATTACGAATCTGTATGATCTTTTCCGAAGTTTCGTACACTAGCTCAGGCCCAGTGAGTTGACTCTCACCCACCTCAGCCCAACAAAGAGGAGAACGGCATTTCCGCCCGTACAGTGCCTCGAACGGAGCCGTCTTGATGCTCGTGTGATAACTGTTGTTGTAAGAGAATTCTACTAACGGTAGATGAGCTTCCCAACCTTTGCCAAAATCGATCACACATGCTCGCAGCATGTCTTCCAAAGTTTGAATCGTGCGCTCACTCTGACCGTCAGTCTGTGGGTGATAAGCTGTACTCATGTCTAGTTGGGTACCCAAAGCCTTGTGCAAAGACTTCCAGAAGTGAGAAGTAAAGTGGGAGTCACGATCCGAGATAATAGAAACCGGCACCCCGTGCTTAGAAACAACTTCCTTCAGATAAAGACGAGCCAAACGATCTATGGTGTCAGTCTCTTTAATAGCGAGGAAATGGGCTGATTTCGTCAATCGGTCAACAATCACCCATATCTTATCATTCCCGCTCGGTGACTTAGGCAGTTGTGTGACAAAATCCATGGTAATCCGTTCCCATTTCCACTCCGGAATTTCAGGTTGTTGCAAGAGACCCGACGGTTTCTGGTATTCTACCTTGACCTTAGCACAGGTCAAGCATTTGCTCACGTATGAGGCTATATCCGACCTCATGTTTGGCCACCAGTAAAGCGCCTTCAGATCTTGGTACATCTTATCCGAACCAAGATGAATAGAATATCGGGACTTGTGAGCCTCATCTAAAACAAGCTCCCGAAGTCCGCCGGATAAAGGAACCCATATGCGTTCTGCGAAGTAGTGCAGGCCATCAGACCTTCGCTCGAGGTGCTTGTCAGCACCGTGCATAGTCTCAGCTTTAAGGTTTTCTTCCTTCAAAGCTTCTAACTGGGCAGAACGGAGTTGGTCAGGTAGAGAGGAATGAATGGTGAGTTGCAACGCCTGAACGCGACGAGGTTTAATTGATTCCTTCCTGCTCAAGGCGTCTGCTACAACATTCGCCTTGCCAGGATGGTACTTAATGGCGCAATCATAGTCGTTCAGAAGTTCAATCCAACGACGTTGTCGTATGTTCAAATGTTGTTGGTCGAAAATATGTTGAAGACTCTTGTGATCGGTGTAGATGGTGCATTTGGTACCGTACAAGTAATGTCTCCAAATTTTCAACGCGAAAACCACTGCACCCAACTCCAAGTCATGAGTGGTGTAGTTCTTCTCGTGCACCTTGAGTTGACGAGAAGCATACGCAATCACCTTCTCGCGTTGCATCAACACGCAACCAAGACCATGAATAGAAGCATCACAGTAAACAACGAAATCATCAGGGCCTTCAGGTAAGGACAAAATAGGAGCAGAACAAAGTTTAGACTTTAGTTCTTGAAATGCCGACTCTTGTGGTTCACCCCAGTCGAATTTTCTATCCTTCTGAGTAAGAGTGGTCAGGGGTTGAGCGATCTTCGAAAACCCCATAATGAAACGACGATAATAGCCCGCAAGGCCTAGAAATTGCCGCACCTCAGTTGGCGTCTTTGGTGCTCCCCAGTCCTTGATCGCTTCGATCTTAGCTGGATCGACATGAATTCCTAGTTCATTAACCACATGTCCTAGGAACTGAACTTCGCGTAACCAAAAGTCACACTTTGAGAACTTAGCGTAAAGCTGTTCCCGTCGCAAAAGTTCCAAAACCAAACGCAGGTGTTCCTCGTGTTCGGTCTTGTTCTTGGAGTAAATCAGAATGTCATCAATAAACACGATGACGAACTTATCAAGATATGGTTTGCAAACGCGGTTCATCAAATCCATGAAAACCGCCGGTGCGTTAGTGAGACCGAAAGGCATGACCAAGAATTCGAAATGGCCATAACGTGTACGAAAGGCAGTCTTTGCAACGTCAGCTTCCCTTACGCGCAACTGGTGATAACCGGACCTCAAATCAATCTTAGAGTAGTAACTAGAACCCTGGAGTTGGTCGAATAGATCATCAATACGTGGAAGAGGATAACGGTTCTTGACGGTCAATTTGTTCAGTTCTCTGTAATCCACACACAATCGGAAACTTCCATCCTTCTTCTTGACGAACAGAATCGGGGCTCCCCAAGGGG
Organism: Ambrosia trifida; assembly: GCA_028751855.1. Taxonomy (NCBI): domain Eukaryota; kingdom Viridiplantae; phylum Streptophyta; class Magnoliopsida; order Asterales; family Asteraceae; genus Ambrosia; species Ambrosia trifida. The sequence goes on along the minus strand of CM054124.1, from coordinate 146,605,882 downwards.
AAGAACTCGGTCTGATGAAACCCTTGTCCAAGAGTTCCTGTAACTGACTAGACAATTCCTGCATCTCGGGAGGTGCAAGACGGTAGGGGGCCCGAGCAATAGGAGCAGCCCCTGGTACAAGATCAATACCTAACTCAACCTGACGATGGGGAGGGAGACCAGATAAATCATCGGGAAAAACATCAGGAAACTCGCGTACAACTGGAATATCGTCGATCTTCTTCTCATCACTAGAGGAAACAGATAAGAGTGCCAGAACGGCCGAGTAGCCCTTCCGAAGACACTTAAGGGCTTTCATGCTAGAGATGATATTAAGCGGAACACCGCCCTTGATACCGTACATAGAAAGGAATTCTCCATCAGGGAGAGGAATCCGAATAATCTTGTCGTAACAAACAATCTCCGCGCGATACAAAGACAACCAATCCATGCCTACCACAACGTCAAAACTACCCAATGGTACCGGCATAAGGTCGATGGGGAACGACAAACCCGACAACTCTAGTTGACACTCCCGAAGGATACAAGTAGCTTCAATCTTTTTACCGTCAGCCAACTCAATAATATACTTAGCCTCTAATGGTACGGGTACTACATCTAGCAGTCGACTAACTTCCATGGATATAAAACTTTTATCGGCACCGGAATCAAATAAAACACTAACAGAGCGATTATTGAGAAGGAACGTACCGGTAACTGTGTCAGGATCCTGTCTAGCCTCAGCGGCTCCAATGACGAAGGCACGTGCATTCCTGTCGCCGCCCCCGTTGTTTCCGTTACCGTTGTTCCCGCCCTGCTTCAGTTTCGGGCAATCCTTCTTGTAATGCCCAGTCTCACCACAGTTGTAATATCCTTGTCTTCCCGTAGTTCCTTGAGCAGTAGGAGCCGAGTTAGTAGTTGGGGCCTGGGTCGATGGAAGTGTAGCCCGACAATCTTTAGCAAAATGCCCAAATCGCTGGCAGCGATGGCAACGATTACTGTCGCAGTTCCCCTGATGATGACGCCCACACTTATTGCATTTAGGCAGTTTCCCCGCATAACCACCCTGTTTGTTACCAGAAGAAGAACCCCCACTATCAAATCTCTTACCCTGTTGAGCTGACCCAGATCCTTTCCCTTCATTTTCCCATTTACGCTTGTTATTCTCTGGGGCCTTGACAGTCGAACCCTTAGCAGGCAAAATACCCTCATTCACCTTCAAGTTGGTCATCTTATGAGCCGATCGGACCACCTCTGAGTACGTAGGATGATTTCCCGCAGCCACCAACCCTGCGATCTCTGGTACTAGCCCCGAGATATAATGTTCAATCCTCCTGTATTCTGGCACATGCAGATCGGGGCACAGCACTGCCAACTCATTACGCCTCACCGTATACTTTTCGATCTCAGACCCAGTCATCTTGAGGTTCCACACCTCGTGCTCTAGCTTTTGCACCTCTTCCCTTGGACAGTACTCTCGCTTCAGCAGTTGCACGAAATTTTCCCAAGGCATAGCATACGCCTCCCCTATTCCCATATTCTGAGTGATGTTATTCCACCAGGTCAACGCAACATCCTGGAATAAAGCAGCAGCATACTTGACTCGATCCTCTGGGAGACAGTTACACATCAGAAACACTGACTCCACCTTTTCCAACCACCTGAGTAAACTCACCGCACCCTCAGTGCCAGAGAATTCCTGGGGCTTACAGTCCCGAAACATCTTGTAGGTACACATGGGTGGGGGTGGGTTAACAGGACCACCTGAAATGAAACGCATGAGAAACCACGAAGAACGTAAACAAGGTTTACCAATGAAGCAAAATGGATAGTTCAACTTACCACCACCATTGTGCCCTAACTGAAAGGCAGCTTGTAGCAAGTTGTTCAGGTCTTCCTGTGATAGGTTCACACCTCCACGACCACCAGCACCACCGCGACCACCACCACGTCCACCATTGCGACCACCTCCACGTCCTCCTCGTACTCCAGACATGATTCTGACAGAAAGAACGAGAAAATTTAGTCTCGCAGCTAATGATAACCACTAGCGTTCACAAGATCAAAGCTAGATCCAATCCAGGACTATCCCTTCAAACCCAGAGCTCACTAGGGCTTCCATGCATTTCGGTTTATGATTTTGTGTGCACCCAAAATGATAAACCGCTCTACATGGTCCTCCAAGTGTTCTCCTAGTTCAAAGTTCAAATCACCGAACATAGACTCTTAGCTATACACCGCAATACTACAGTAGTTTATGACAAGTGTTTCTATTGGAGTATGGAAGGGAGATGTCCGAGTCTTGGACAAATCTCAAGAGTACACGATTTACCCCAATATACCGCACTGCCTACAAAGCAAGTAACCCGACTAAGATAGAACGGATGATGTAACATAGGAAGGTCAGATGATTTAGAGACACCCCGACAAGCCCATACGTAATCCACCATAATGTTTAGTACTAAGTGATCGTCTAGTGTGTGCGACTCGGCTATAGGCTAGACTCTACATGCAGTCCTAGTTCACTATAACCATTGGCTCTGATACCAATCTGTCACACCCTCAAAATCCACTTGCGGAGTTTTACCGCGAGGCGCATGACAAACCAGGATCCAAACCAACGATCACAATAAACAAGTCTAAGTGAACATATGCAATTTCAAAAACATAGTTTAAAATTCCCCAAATACAACGGAAGCTTATTCAAACATAATCCAAAATAAACCAAGTGTTCAACGTTTGAAAACCATGCAATCCTAACTAGACGCCGTGCAGACGCGTGCGCCCTAGTTCCATTGTGCTACCTTAGCGACCTGAGAAAACATGTAAAAGTTTACGTCAGCACAAAAATGCTGGTGAGTTTACAGGTTTTGTAATCACAGTACCAAGTTCAACCTGTCCATACTATAACAAATCGAAAACCCAAGTACGCTAGCTAGGCGTATGTTTTGTTACTATCACGATTGGAAAACCATTACTAACTCGCAAACAGAATGTCGTGCCCGATGTAGTAAACCTGTTGTTCCTGTTTGAGACAATATGCACCCGCCGACCCTCCAAGTCGACGAGCGGGGTTGGTCACTCCCAATAGCGCTATTCACATTTCCCCGTTGTGCAAACCCGCACATTCATGGTTCCCCCCGGGACTTCCAAAGATCGTATAGTAAACCATAGAAAACCCATAGTATGACAGTAGTTACCAAACATAAGTTTTAACACATGTTTTCTCCCCCGAAAAGTGAAACCAGTTAAAAGAGGGGCCGTAAACTCACCTTAAGTTGCGTTACTTCGTAATATGAATAACTCAGCAGCTATGCTAGTCTCGTAAAGTGGCGACCTAACATATGACAGTTACAAGTACTTAGACTAATAACCCGCAGGTTAGTTAGTCCCTAGATGTCCAGACCATAACCAAGTTCGTTTGAAAACACCGTGACTGTTTAACTGACCCAATGTACAAGACTCGACATCCCATTGGTGACCCGAGACTCCCCGTGTTATGTTTACGCTCTCAAACATACAATCATGCAATCACACTTAACATACGTTAACGACCAACAAGTTATAGCACGTAGTTCAAGTACCACATAATTAAGTCCGAACATATGTTACCAAGTTATTGGATATGTTACGGGGTCCCTAGCATGTTCCTAGATGTCAAATCGGGTCTCGGAATGCTAATTTACACTTACAGCAGCAGTACACGCGATTAGGAAAAGTCAACTAGCATTTAGGTTGGTCAACAAGCATTTAGGAAGGCTAATCGCATATAATATAGGCGATTGGTGGTCATAAGACATGTAAACCATGAGTTTATAGGCAGTTAGCTCATAAGACATGCATCTACTAGCAATTAGCTCATAAGACATGCATCTACTAGCAATTAGCTCATAAGACATGTATTTCAGGACTTAACTAGCATTTAGGATCACAATTGCATGTAATAGAGGCATTTAGCCCTCAATCGCATGTAATATAGGCGATTAGGGAGTCTTTACAGGCGATTGGCCTCCTAATCGCCCCTAACATAGGCGATTAGGGTTGCTAATCGCCAGTAACCCAGATGTTCCGGTTTTTTCGCGCGTTTAACGCTCCAAATCAGCTCCAGAACGCGTGTAATAATCCAATATCAATCCAACAACTATACCAAACATGTTTAAACCAAAATCCTTCGTTTAGCCTCGTATTATCAGCCCTGCATGCAACCATGTAATCCAAACACAATACACATAGCATGAAACATCACATTAACATGCATAACTATAACCCTAATGAACAATTACTCAGATTTCATTAGCATGATATCATTATTAATCTGAAACTAACCTAATAACATGTTAATCATCCATCTTGAATCATAAAAACCCTAGCTTTTAATCATAAACACACATAACACATGTATGATAGTTAGAATCCGATTAACAACACTTATTAACGATTTTCAGAAAGCTTATTCGTTTTAAAACAGGTCTGGACCGTTAGGGATTTAATAAAAACGTTAATAAAGATTTCATTGATGAAAATCACACCTTAGATTGTGATAGATTGATGAAATAAGCTTGAAACCTTGTGTTTTGATCAAAAATCACGTTCCAGAGGTTGTGTGTGTGTTGGGGCGGGTTATGGGACGACTAGGGTTGATATTATGAAGTTTAGGAGGTTAAGCATTGTATTTATAGTCGTTTTTAGTCGTCCAGTACGTAACACGCGATTGTGCAGCAGTTACACGCGATTAGGGCTCCTAATCGCATGAAACTTCATGCAATTAGGGCCTAATCGCCCCTAAGGCATGCATTTAGCATGCCAATCGCCCCTATGAAGGCCCAATCGCATCCCCTATAGGCGATTGGGCTCCCCTAATCGCCTATAGGGGCTGGTTCCGTGTGTTTTGCGCGTTAAACCCCGTTTTAACATATGTTAACACATTTTCACATACCGACAAGTCACATAATGATTGTAAACACATAATACTTGCAAATAAACACATTCACACTCGTTCACCAATTCCCGGGACTCGAGACTTGTATGTTCCCTATGCTTTGATGATTCTACGAATCGTCACCACTTGTACCCTTGGTTAAGGACTGACATCTAATGAACCTCTAGACCAACATCCAATGATCTTCTATACTAAACCGATAGTTCCCGAACCATAACACGACTTAACTAACCCAGTTAAGTATAATATACGCGTGACTCGCTAAGGTAGACTTTCATCTAGACAACGTTGTTAACCAGAATTTGCCGGGTGTCACAATTCGGTCCATCATTACATTGTCCGTTTCCTGTGTTCCTGGACCGGAACCGAACCGACCCGAACTACCCCATATTTACAGAACCGACCAGTAACCTAAGACCTGCATATCAGTTCGGGTTCGGTCTTATATCGGTCGGGTTTTTGGTTTTTTCGGTCCGACCCTAAATATGCTCACCCATACATGATTTTAAGTTCAAATGTATGTCTAAGAAGATAATTATTACTATTTGAATAAAATATAAGTAATTTATTCAAATATTCTAGTTAATTCTTTTAATTAAAATATAAAATAATTATGCAAATGAATATAATACACAAATGATATCAACATTAACACTTATGGTTTTTCAACTCAAGAATATTCTGTTTTATAAGAAAAATATTTACAAAACAAATTTTATAATTTATATATAATTAAATGATTTATTATCTCTAGTTAAGCATAAATAAGACTAAAAATACAAGATATGATCCAAAAATAAGATTTTTATGAAAAATAGTTACTTTCTGATGTAAAGTGGTAAAAATTAATTTTTCATGATTTTACTCAATTTATTTGCATTTAAAACAGATTTAATGAATTTAAATTATATTTAAATGATTAAAAATAGGAAAACCAATCAAAATAATCGTTTTCTAGGCAAATAGTTTTTATTTAGCTTATGATTTTTAGATATAATTTTCCAAAAATTTTGAGATTAAAATCATTAAAAATGAATTTTTAATAAATTAAATATGATTAAAACAAATTAAATTAATAAAACTATAAAAATAAGATATTTTCTAGAAATAAAAATATGGAAATTTTCTATGAGGTTTCCAGATACTACACCTAAATTTTTATAATTTTTGGATAAAAAATGAATTTATTACGAGTATTTTAGGTTTCTATGCATTATATATGTTTTAAATAATAACAAAATAGGAATTCAAAAAAAAAAATGAACCAAAAACCGTGATATATGAGGCTCGAACCCAGGTGGACCATAAGCACACATATAACTACAACCACTCCACCACAAATCCTTTTGTTGAATAATTTTGAAAACCAAAAATATCTATACCATTAGCAAACTTCATCTTCTTCCTCCCCACCTCAAACCCTAAACCCTAGAATGCCAATACCTTCAATTCGCTATATATTGGACCCGAATTCATGGGGCTTTTGAAAATGATAGTTTATTAAATAAAATGGCACAAGAAATTTGGACTCACAAGCTCGTATAACGATCGAAAACGAACTGTAAATATCTGGAACTATGACGTTGATTGGTAGCTGTAACACGTGATTTATGATGATGTTTTCGTGGGTTTGTGATGCTTAGAGGTGCAGATGTCGAACAGCATGTTCGGTTTACAAAGTTTTCGCTTTTAAAGGGCCCAATGAAGGCGTTACAAATTTCGGTCGTTTCATCATAATACTCGGATTTAAAGTCCCATTATAACGCGTTAATGGTTGTTTTTATGATTGGAAATCGATAATAACAATTGGAGAAACGTTTTGGGATCATTAATTGTGGCATAGAATCATTGAATACCCGGCTATAAACTCGTCGGAACTTCGCCGGCGGCGAGCTTGTTGGCCAGAACGAGAAAGAAAGGGAGAAGGGAGGGAGAAGGTTCAAACTTTTGTATTTTGGTAAGTTAGGTCCCTGCAGTTAGTTAGGTTAAGTTTAATATGATTTTTGGTTAGATTTTCCTTATAAAAACTTAACCAAGTTAACTTTAACTAACTAAAAGTTTTTAAAACTTTAAAGAAAAAAAAACTGATTTTTTATAACTTTTCTATAAAACTTCACATAATATGTTTTAAAACTTCACACTCAAAATTTTGATGTTTCCCAAAATCTTTCACAGACTTATTATATGTTTAAACTTATAAAATTTTCTTTTTAAAAAAAAATAATAATTATAACAAATGTAAAAAAACAACAATAGAATTTAAAACAATAAGATTCGCTCAAACGTCCAACACGACATGTTTAAGTTACGATTCAACGTACGATCAACAAAATTCAATGTTTTATTAAAATCCAAAATAATCAAAGTACGAGGACTAATAATGTAAATATAAAAAAGTCTAGGAATCTTGCAATTGTCACAATACCCAAGTGAAAGTTACACAATCCACTTGAATCTGAACAACTATAAAGTGTTTAAATGAGGTTATCATCCACATCAATCATAAAACACTCCTGAATAGGAAACTTATGTTATCATTTGATGTTAATACTCCCTAACACATGATAGCTCCTTACTAACATTCGTATACACTTTAGCTTGATCACAAATAATATCATATGTTAGCATCCAAATAACTTGTGTTCATAACTCGTAAATAAAAATAATACATGTTAATATCGTCATCAAGTACCCTTACATTCTTGACGAACACATGTCAATGTTTACACTTAAATAGATATTCCTATATCAATGACGACTAAAGGTTATCAACACAAATCATGTTCATATGTTTACAATCGGCCACATACATCCATCACCACATTCACTTCCTCACAAGACCAAGTGATGATCAAACAACTTTTACACGAACCTATATATATATACACACACACACACACACACACACACACACACACACTCGCATAAACTCATACAAAGAATCAAGGACCACACGTCTATAAACCTACATAACTCCACATCTCTTCTTTCTTTTTCCTTTGGCTGAGACCATCACACACACACGCTCACTTGTTCCTTTCAGAGGAATGTCCATAATTATCACCATTCAAGCATGAAACCATCTTACACAAGCCTTCATTATAAAAGATATTAACCCAAAGAAGATAATCCTTCCCTTTGTCCTATCTTCGGCCGAACTCAAGACCCAAGGCAATCTCATGTGTTTTTCAACTTGGTTGTCAACCTTTACACTATTATAAGAGGAATAACTAATCTCCCTACCTTTCAAGGTCAATACCCTTCCATATTTGTCAAGTACCAATCGAAAATATGGAGGCTTAGGGAACTATCACTATCACCATGTATAAGACAAATTGTGCCACAATGTGTAATCCTTATCACACTTTCCATACCAAAATCCATCAGCTGAATCCCCATACACCTCTATGTGCATGATATAATCGACTAACATCATGATGATGTGATGACAACTTATACCAAAGAAGGTAAGAAGCCAAACCATGATGAAAATTCCAACACAAGACAAACACCTTCATTCTTGATTGCTCTTCCAATCCATCCCTATCCCCACGATTCCCACAAGAAAAGGCAAGCAAGATCTTTGTTATAAGTGTTGTTAACATCTACAAATGTCATACCCTCAAATTCCACGTGCGGGGTTTTACCGCGAGGTGCATGACAAACCAGGATCTAAGACAACGGTCACAATAAACGACACTATATGATACGTAAAAATGACATAAGCAAACCATTAAGTTTTCATAAATGATCCATCACTGCGAAAGCGTAAAACTTTATTACAACATGAAATCAAAAGTACGAAGGTCTGAAAATACTAAATGAGATGCACATGAATCCTAGACGTCGTGAGACTCCGTGCACCTATCGACAGCTGCTACCTTAGCGACCTGAGACAAACATGCTAAAAACGTCAGCAAATAATGCCGGTGAGTTCACAGGTTTTTAATGAATACTGACTCCAATGAATACTGACTCCCAAATGAATACCCATGGTCAATCCAGACCACATGCATGCAAAACATATGAATACCTGTTACTACTGTGATTGGAAAACCATTACTGGACTCGAATACTGTGAATACTGAATACGTGCCCGAATGAATACTGAATACCTAAGAGACAACATGCACCCGTCCGACCTCCAGTCGACGAGTGGGGCGGGTCAAGCCCAAATAGATCTAACCACATTTCCCCCGTTGTGCATCACCGCACATTCAGGGTTCTCCCCGGGACTTCCAAAGATCGCATAGTAATATAATGAATACTCTAAAACATAATGAATACTTGAAAACATAATGAATACTCCAAAACCCAATGAATTCGTGAATACCAAAACGTAGTTGACACACCTTTCATGAAAACATAGTTGAAACGCCCTTTTATGAAAACATAGTTGACACACGTTTAAAGAACACAACATGTTTTCTCCCCCGAAAATGTAAAACCAGTAAAAGAGTGGGGCCGTGAAACTCACCTTAGAGTGCGCCTTCAGATATTTAGAATTCCAACACGTGTATGATGACCCAACTTAGTGACGACCTATCAATGAGTTTACATAAGTGTGATGACTACTAACCCGAAGGCTAATCAGTCCCCAAGTTGTCCAGACCGTGACCGTGTATGTTGAAAACATGTTCAAACGTTAAACCGACCAAACCAGACAATACCCGACATCCCGTTGGTGACCCTACATCCTACGTGTTAGCCACATACAAGATACCATGCAACTTATGCAATTAAACACTTAGCATGCGCAAACATTCACCCTATCTAGTATAACGCCCAATTAACGCATAAACAAGTCCGAACACGTGTTACCAAGTTATTAGACATGTCACGGGGTTCCTAACATGTTCCTAGACGTCAATCCGTGTTTCGGGATGTTAAAATATACATACAGCAGCATTACACGCGATTAGGAATCAAACATGTGATTAGCAAAAGTCAACTGGTGATTAGGAGAGTCAAACTAGTGAATAGAATTGTAATCACTAGTAAAATGGCGAATAGGGATCCTAATCGCCTATAGTTCAGGAGATTGGGAGCCAATCGCCTATAATGAGGGCGATTAGGGCTCCTATTCGCTAGTACTGCACTGTTCCGTCCTTTTTGCGCATTTAACCCTCCAAATCAGATCTGAAACCTGTGTAAACACCCAATATCCAACCCAAAACATTAACCCAGCTATTTCAAGCAAAAACCCCTAATTTATCATCACCCTAGCCGTCCCGAATGCATGCGGTTTCCCAAAATAGCATAACTAGCATGTAAGCATCACATCAACATGCAAAACTTACCCTAAATAGCAAATATCCAGATTTCATCACATAACGACGTTGTCTGACAATATCCTACTGTTCTAGCATCATCCGAGAGTAAACCCTAACCTTAAACAATCATCAAAACACGACATATCATCATTAATCCTTCATAATCATTCAAACGGGTCAAAACGCCTAATATCAATATTACACATCTATGAACCTTCAAACTCCTAGGTTATCATAATATTAACTCATTTAGATCAGAAATACAATAATAACACAAGAACAATCATGTTTAAATGATAAAAATCCTATCTTGCATGAATACATCACATATAACAAGTATAGAGGTTTGGGTTTGTTTTGAAACTGATTTTAATGAGTTTTCAAAGACACAAATGTTTATAAATCAGGTCTGGACCTTTAGGGATCAAAACAATATCATTACAAAGGTTTGGGATGAAGAACACACCTTGAAATGATGAGATTATGAGGTGTAAATCTTGGAAATGTGATTTCTTGTTCAAAAACGTGTTGCAGAGGTTGGATAAGGTGTGGGGTGGCTTTGGGGTGTATTATTGGTTTCACAAATGATGTTTTGAAACATAAGGGTGGTATTTATAGGCGATTTTAGTCGTCATGTGCAGATCAGGCGAGTACAGGATGGTTATAGGCGAGTAGAGTTGTATTCGCTAGTAACAACTAGCGATTAGCCCCCTAATCGCCCATAAGCCTTCCTATTCGCCCCTTTATTGGCGATTAGGGCTATCCCACATGCCCTAATCGCCCATAGCCTAAGTATTCGAGTTTTTGGCGCGTTAATCCCTATTTTAACATATATAAACACGTATTCACATACCGGCAAGTCATATAATGATTGTAAGCACATAATACATGATAACTAACACGTTCCCATCCGTTCACCAAATCCCGGGACCCGAGATTTACGTGTGTGCGTTAAACCCGGTGATTCTACAAATCACCTATTCGTGTTCACGTGGTTATGGACCGACTCCCAATGATCCCGTGGATCATTATAACGACTCCCGATGATTCCCGGAACCATCATAACGACTCAACTGACCTAGTTAAGTATGTTTGAAAACGTTTTTCGCTAAGGTAGACTTATGTGTTTTATAAAATGTTAACCTAAGCGTGCCGGGTGTCACATCATCCCCCTGTTGAAAGAATTTTCGTCCCGAAAATTTCCCGAAGTCAAAGAGAACGAAGCGATAAAAAGAAAAATTTTCCCGGTCGTCATATCATCCCCTTGTTGAAAGGAATCTCGCCCCGAGATTCACTCTTCGACAGTGATGAGTGTCGACCTAACCCAAGTAACGTTTCCCAGAACGCAAACGAAATGATAATTACAAACGAAAGATGATATCAACAGATACTCTATGCCGGGGAACCGCCCTCCCCCAAAGCGAATACAAAACAATGAATCCTCCTGGTCGAAGGCCTACTAGAGACTACTGTGATCGGTATAAATAACACACCGGTACCATCCAAGTAGCATCTCCAAAGGACCTACACCAGACCCATGAATGCAAAACGATGACCAAGTACCGGACTGAATGCACATGATGAATACAAAACGCCAAACAATGTAAATGGAAATAAATACGAGTATAACGAGAGTCAAGAAAAGAATACTCACGAGTAACAGTATCATGATCCTCCTGGTTCTCCCTAGCACCGATGACATAATCACGAGCCGGAGCAGTTCGACCGCCACCCTCGCTTTGCTTCAACTTGGGACAATGCCGTTTGAAGTGTCCAGTCTCTCAACAGTGATAACATCCCGGCCTCCCCTGAGGAGCAGTAGCAGTGGTAGTAGCAGTAGTGACCTGTGCCGGTTGTAGCTGAAGAGTGGTCCTACAGTCCTTAGCATGATGACCACTGGCACCGACGACAGCGAAACTTCTCACAATCACCCGTATGATGAAACCCACACTCACCACACTTCGGTAGTTTCCCAGTATAACCCCCAGTCCTCTACCCAGATGACGCTCCCACAACGTCCTGCCTCTTAACCTGTTGTTGAGACGACCCAATGTTCTTTCCAGCACTCTCCCACTTCCTCTTGTTGTCTGCAGGGGCTTTCACAGCAGCACCCCTCGGAGGTAGAACGCCCTCAGCAACCTTCATGTTGGTCAGCTTGTGAGCTGCCCAAACAGTGGCCAACATGGTAGTGTGATCAACAGCGGCAACAAGCCCAGCAATCTCCGGTACTAGCCCAGCAACGTAGTGCTCAATCCTCCGGTACTCCGGTGTAGCCAACCCGGGGCACATCACAGCCAACTCGTTGTGCCTTGCAGTAAACTCCTCGATCTCCGACCCAACCATCTTTAGATTCCAGAACTCATGCTCCAACTTCATAATCTCATCCCTCGGGCAATACTCCGCTCGCAACATCTGAACAAACTCGGACCACGGAATAGCATTGGCCTCACCCAGGCCAAGATTCGCAGTGGTGGAGATCCACCAAGTCAAAGCGTGTCCCTCAAGAGTAGCAGAAGCATACTTGACGCGATCAGCGTTGGGACAGTTACACATAGGAAACACCGATTCGATCTTCTCCAACCACCTAAGTAGTCCCACTGCCCCTTCAGTCCCACTGAAGAAATGGGGCTTACAGTCCATGAACTTCTTGTAGGTGCACCCAGACTGCACCTGATTAGTATTTCCCAGGGTCTGCTGAGCAGCCTGGAAAACAGCCAATGCAACGTTCAACTGCTGCTGCAACAAGTGCTCCAACTCCGCCTGAGTCATGGTGATGTTTCCACCACCTCGCCCACTGCCATTGCGACCCCCGCCGCCACCACGGCGTCCCCCAGTACGTCCACCAGCACGACCAGACATGTTCTGCCAAAACACAAACAAGATACTCAGCATCACTACTAGACCAAACTACTAGTGACCAAACGAATTTAGAACGGGGTTCCAGCATGATCATCTGTCCGAACTCGAAGTCCACCAAGATTTTCATGCATTTCGATTTATGATTTCGTGTGCACCCGAAATAACAAATCGCTCTACATGGTCCTCTAGGCGTGCTTCTAGCTAGAACTTCCAATCACCCGACACCCACATTCCTAAAAGAAACCGTTATCGCACGAAGGTCCCCATAGTGAACAATCACTCAAGGGTGTACTATGCCAAGTCTAGTGCAGGATAGTGTGTGTGTAGGCAAGTATGTACATTAGAGCATAGAGGGGAGATATCCAAATCCCGGAAAAATTTCAAGAATGTGCCGAAGCCACTCCAATGTACACTACTTCCAAGTATAAGCGATAAGCCCCTTCATCTTCAAACCCGAAGAAGAAGATAGAATAAGTGTAGAAATAGTCCAAGGATAGATAATATGACACTGTGTAATGAGGACACCGACACCCCGACAAGGTTAGTATGTTTTCCAAATGACACGACTCGTAACTATGTGTGACCGTCTAACGTGTGTGATACTCGGCTATAGATTAGACTCTACATGCAGTCCTAGTTCACTATAAACATTGGCTCTGATACCAATCTGTCACACCCTCAAATTCCACGTGCGGGGTTTTACCGCGAGGTGCATGACAAACCAGGATCTAAGACAACGGTCACAATAAACGACACTATATGATACGTAAAAATGACATAAGCAACCCATTAAGTTTTCATAAATGATCCATCGCTGCAGAAGCGTAAAACTTTATTACAACATGAAATCAAAAGTACGAAGGTCTGAAAATACTAAATGAGATGCACATGAATCCTAGACGTCGTGAGACTCCGTGCACCTATCGACAGCTGCTACCTTAGCGACCTGAGACAAACATGCTAAAAACGTCAGCAAATAATGCCGGTGAGTTCACAGGTTTTTAATGAATACTGACTCCAATGAATACTGACTCCCAAATGAAAACCCATGGTCAATCCAGACCACATGCATGCAAAACATATGAATACCTGTTACTACTGTGATTGGAAAACCATTACTGGACTCGAATACTGTGAATACTGAATACGTGCCCGAATGAATACTGAATACCTAAGAGACAACATGCACCCGTCCGACCTCCAGTCGACGAGTGGGGCGGGTCAAGCCCAAATAGATCTAACCACATTTCCCCCGTTGTGCATCCCCGCACATTCATGGTTCTCCCCGGGACTTCCAAAGATCGCATAGTAATATAATGAATACTCTAAAACATAATGAATACTTGAAAACATAATGAATACTCCAAAACCCAATGAATTCGTGAATACCAAAACGTAGTTGACACACCTTTCATGAAAACATAGTTGAAACGCCCTTTTATGAAATCATAGTTGACACACGTTTAAAGAACACAACATGTTTTCTCCCCCGAAAATGTAAAACCAGTAAAAGAGTGGGGCCGTGAAACTCACCTTAGAGTACGCCTTCAGATATTTAGAATTCCAACACGTGTATGATGACCCAACTTAGTGACGACCTATCAATGAGTTTACATAAGTGTGATGACTACTAACCCGAAGGCTAATCAGTCCCCAAGTTGTCCAGACCGTGACCGTGTATGTTGAAAACATGTTCAAACGTTAAACCGACCAAACCAGACAATACCCGACATCCCGTTGGTGACCCTACATCCCACGTGTTAGCCACATACAAGATACCATGCAACTTATGCAATTAAACACTTAGCATGCGCAAACATTCACCCTATCTAGTATAACGCCCAATTAACGCATAAACAAGTCCGAACACGTGTTACCAAGTTATTAGACATGTCACGGGGTTCCTAACATGTTCCTAGACGTCAATCCGTGTTTCGGGATGTTAAAATATACATACAGCAGCATTACACGCGATTAGGAATCAAACATGTGATTAGGAAAAGTCAAATGGTGACTAGGATTGATGATCTTTTCGATCAACTTCAAGGAGCAACCCACTTCTCGAAGATTGATCTTCGTTCTGGTTATTATCAACTTAGAGTTCACGAAGAAGACATTCCCAAGATAGCCTTTCGTACACGTTATGGTCATTACGAATTCATGGTCATGCCATTTGGATTGACCAACGCTCCCGCAGTGTTTATGGATCTAATGAATCGGGTTTGTAAACCCTATCTTGACAAATTCGTGATCGTCTTCATTGACGACATTTTGATTTACTCTAAATCAAAATCCGATCATGAACAACATCTTCACACAATCTTGGACCTCCTAAAGAAAGAACAACTGTTTGCCAAGTTCTCAAAATGTGAATTCTGGCTTAAGGAAGTTCAATTTTTAGGACACGTCAACAATGAGAACGGGATTCATGTTGATCCTACGAAGATCAAAGCTGTCAAAAATTGGAGTGTTCCTAAAACTCCAACTGAAGTCCATTCCTTCCTTGGTTTGGTGGGTTATTATCGTCGATTCATTGCTAACTTCTCCAAGATCGTTGTTCCTCTCACTGCCTTAACTCACAAGGGTAAACCTTATGAGTGGGGACCAAAACAAGAGGAAGCATTTGAGACTCTTAAGCAGAAACTTTGTGAAGCTCCAAATCTGTCTCTACCTTATGGTAATGATGATTTCGTGGTCTATTGTGATGCATCAAACCAAGGTCTTGGTTGTGTTCTCATGCAACGAGGCAAAGTTATTGCTTATGCGTCCAGACAGCTCAAGATCCACGAAAAGAATTATACCACCCATGATCTTGAATTGGGCGCAGTCGTCTTTGCTCTTAAGATTTGGAGACACTACCTTTATGGTACCAAATGTGTGGTTTTCACAGATCACAAAAGTCTCCAACATATCTTCAACCAGAAAGATCTTAACATGAGGCAACGACGTTGGGTTGAGTTACTTAACGACTATGATTGCGAGATTCGCTACCATCCTGGCAAAGCGAATGTTATGGCAGACGCACTCAGTCGTAAAGAGCGCATCAAACTTCATTGTGCAAGGGTTCGTACTGATCTTCAGGATCGTATCCTCCAGGCACAACGTACTTCAGTCACCCAAGGTAACATGTACGAGGAAATGTCTTGTGTTGCTGAGACTCAACTTGAAACCAAACCTGATGGCCTACTTTATTTTCTCAATCGACTTTGGATTCCTGACCGTGATGATCTTCGTACCTTCCTTATGAACGAGGCTCATAAGTCTCGTGATTCTATTCATCCTGGAGCTGACAAAATGTACCAAGATCTTCGTTATTCGTATTGGTGGCCTGGTATGAAGAAATATATTGCTCTTTTCGTTGCAAAATGCCTTACTTGTTCAAAGGTCAAGGCTGAACATCAACGACCTTCTGGTATGCTTGAACAACCAGAAATTCCTGTATGGAAATGGGAGAGTATAGCAATGGACTTCATCACTAAACTCCCTCGTACACCCAAAGGTTACGACAACATCTGGGTAATTGTTGACCGTTTAACCAAGTCAGCCCATTTCTTACCAATTCGTGAGAAATTTTCTATGGAAAGGTTGGCAAGGATGTACGTGAGTGAGATCGTATGTCGACATAGGATACCCTTGGACATCATCTCTAATCGTGATGGTCGCTTCACCTCTCACTTTTGGGATTCTTTACAAGACGCTTTGGGAACCAAGTTAAACCTGAGTACTGCTTATCACCCTCAAACAGATGGTCAGACCGAACGGACCATCCAGACACTTGAGGATATGCTCAGGGCATGTGTCATTGATTTTGGTGGGCATGGGATTCTCATCTTCCCTTGGTTGAGTTTTCATACAACAACAGTTATCATGCCAGCATTAACATGGCTCCTTTCGAGGCACTCTATAGTCGTAAGTGTCGTTCACCTGTCTGTTGGACTGAGGTTGGTGAAGCTCAGATCACTGGACCTGAACTGATCCAGGAAACCACAGATAAAATCCAACTCATCCAGGAAAATCTTCTCAAGGCTAGAAGTCGACAGAAGAGCTATGCGGATAAACATCGAAAGCCCTTGGAATTTCAAGTCAGGGACCTTGTACTTCTTAAGGTATCTCCTTGGAAGGGAGTAATTCGCTTCGGTAGAAAGGGAAAACTAGCTCCTCGATACGTAGGCCCATTCAAGGTGCTTGACAGGATTGGAAACGTGGCTTACAAACTAGATCTTCCACCTGAGCTAAGCAATGTTCACCCCACCTTTCATGTCTCAAACCTCAAGAAATGCTTAGCAGATGAGAACCTCCATGTCCCTCTTGAAGATGTGCAAATCGATGAAACTATGCACATTATTGAGAAACCTGTTGAGATCGTGGACACTGGAGTCAAGAAGCTCAAGCGCAGTCGCATTCCGATCGTTAAGGTTCGTTGGGAATCTAAACGAGGTCCAGAGTTCACTTGGGAATGCAGAGACCAGATGAAGTCTAAATACCCACACCTTTTTCCAGCAGACTCTCCAACTCCAACTTCGGGACGAAGTTCCTAAAAGTAGGGGAGACTGTAACATTTCGTATTACTTCTATGTACGTTTGAGACTTCGATTAATAAAACGTTGCGTTTTTATCATTACCGTACGTTCTAAAAAATATTTTGTGACACTTTTGGACTCATATAACCATACTATAAACATATATTATTATTAAAATTGGGAAATAATTGCCAAAAAAATAAATGCATGGGCCGGGAATCGAACCCGCGCCCATGACCGGTCTGATTCACATACAAGCATCAACCAACTGGGCTGCATCCTGTTTGGTGATAAAACTTAATCGCAAATAAATATACACCCTCCTTATTATCGCACAGTTGACTTGGAAAGTCAACTGCGAGCCAATCTTCCCATAATCAACATTCAATCCGCGTTTAATTTCAAATTCGTTTATGGAAATATGTTGACCGACCTCGTCTGCTTAATTTCCACGCAAAAATCATAAATAAAACTTTCCATTTCGAGCCTAATGACGCGTATGCGAGTTAAGACGGGTCAAATCTTCCAAAATTACGATTACGTATGATTAGTATAAATTGAGGCCCCCTTTGTAAGCTCAGAGCACCGATAAACAAACCCTCATACCCAAATTATCCTTAAACACGTTCAAAATCTGCAAATTCGGCTCTGTTGACTTTTTCTTTTGACTTTTCGTTCGAAGCTGAAATCGCTTTGTAAGTCCTTTTTGCTTGGTGGGTTTTGTTTTTCGGGGGTCAACAAGCAATAGCCCCATCATTTCAGGGGCTATTGGATGTTAACTGGCTGTATTAGAAAACTAGGGTTCATATAGGGGAAGATGACTCGCGACAGTCATCGCTTATATTTAAAACAAATCGATAAAAAACACCAACTGATCAGTAGACCAGTTGGTGTTACCCACTGTGTTCAATCAACAAACCGACTCGTGACTTGGGTTCGAATCCAGTCACAGCCATTTTATTTTTCTGGTTATTAAAGTCTGAATCAACAAACCCTTTTAATTAATTGCAACCAAACTAAATCGTTCTCAGGGTCTAGACCAGTTGGTCTGGGCTTGTGATTAAGACTATTGAACCGGCCAGAGGCCTGGGTTCGACTCCCATAAGCTGCAGTTTTTTTATTTTCGTTTTTATTTATTTTCTTTTGTATTATTAATGTAAATTACATTTAAAATAGTTATTGTGATATATAAATTCTACAAAATTTATTTTATACTATATGACTAATAAACTTTATTATACAACTTTTATTTTCGGAATATTTAATGACTTAATATATATAATAAATATTATAAGTTTATTCAATTATAATTATAAAATTCTATAAAAATATCAATACGACTTTATAAAATCCCACAAAAATTATTTTAAACTTATAAATCAATAAAGATTTCAGAAATAAATTTTATTTCAGAAAAATCATTTATTTAATATTTTTAATCGATTTTTGTTATTATAATCATAAATAAATCATAATAAATTCATTTTTTATTATTTTTACATCAAAATTTCACATAAATTATTATTAATCATTTAGATCAGAAATATATATTTTTGATTCGTATTTTATAAGTTTTAATATTTTTAAATATTAAGTTTATATTTTGTCAAATAAGTATTAATATATAAATATTCATTAATTAAGAAAATAATTTTATAAAAATTATTTTCACATTTATTACATTATAATTTAACTACCTTTAGTTAATATTGGTCAGAAATATTTTTATTAATTATTTCTTTATTTATTAAGTTATTAACAATTATTCAAATTTAATCATAAATCAATTATTATCCCCAAATTAGGAACCCTAGCATATTTTAGACTAAGAAAACTTAGACTTATTAAGTTTTCCCCAACACTTATTTATTACCTTGAATTAGGGTGATATTTGGATATACACGAGCCACATTTGTTTATATATCAAGGGTCTCCATTCTAACACTAAGGTGAGTTTACATAGCCCCTTTTTCCATTTCACTATTTTGGGGTGAAACATGTTACAACATCAATTTACAATTCAATCATACGTGTCTATGTGTTATTCTATGTTGCATTATGTCTTAAACATTACTAGGGTAAGCACATTATTCTAGCATAATCATTAACATTGATCAGCCGATGGTATACAATGATAGATCTATTGGACTGACAATCCCACCCGGATACGTGTACCTCCTACATAGGTAGCGTGGGTGATTGTTATCAAATTTATAACAAAATCGAGTTAACCATATGCGTATGGGATGGACCACAATATTCTAGTCACAAGGTTTGATTATGCACTCGATTTACTTGATGGTTTTGTCTTCACATATGGACTAGACTTGCCATGACACTCGAATTGTATAAGTTTTTATTCAATTATCAAAACCTATGTAATTCTCACCAACTTTTGTTGACCCAAAAATATTTTCAAAATTAACATGTTTCAGGTAACAATGAAGCTGAGGCTTAGAGTATGCTTGATGGATTACTATGAAGTTATTTGAAGTTGCTTGCTTTATTTTATGTTATGTACTAGATATTTTGGATTTTTTTAGACAACGTTTCATTTGGATATTTATGTTATCATTAAAGTATTTAAAATTTCAATATATACCATGTGCTACTGAAACAATCATCAATACGTGACATCCCGATGTTTCCGCCATCGGTTGGGGTGTTACAGCTATAGACTAGACTCTACATGCAGTCCTAGTTCACTATAAGCATTGGCTCTGATACCAATCTGTCACACCCTCAAATTCCACGTGCGAGGTTTTACCGCGAGGTGCATGACAAACCAGGATCTAAGACAACGGTCACAATAAACGACACTATATGATACGTAAAAATGACATAAGCAAACCATTAAGTTTTCATAAATGATCCATCGCTGCGGAAGCGTAAAACTTTATTACAACACGAAATCAAAAGTACGAAGGTCTGAAAATACTAAATGAGATGCACATGAATCCTAGACACCGTGAGACTCCGTGCGCCTATCGACAGATGCTACCTTAGCGACCTGAGACAAACATGCTAAAAACGTCAGCAAATAATGCCGGTGAATTCACAGGTTTTTAATGAATACCGACTCCAATGAATACTGACTCCCAAATGAATACCCATGGTCAATCCAGACCACATGCATGCAAAACATATGAATACCTGTTACTAATGCGATTGGAAAACCATTACTGGACTCGAATACTGTGAATACTGAATACGTGCCTGAATGAATACTGAATACTGAATACCTAAGAGACAACACGCACCCGTCCGACCTCCAGTCGACGAGTGGGGCGGGTCAAGCCCAAATAGATCAAACCACATTTCCCCCGTTGTGCATCCCCGCACATTCATGGTTCTCCCCGGGACTTCCAAAGATCGCATAGTAATATAATGAATACTCTAAAACATAATGAATACTTGAAAACATAATGAATACTCCAAAACCCAATGAATTCGTGAATACCAAAACGTAGTTGACACACCTTTCATGAAAACATAGTTGAAACGCCCTTTTATGAAAACATAGTTGACACACGTTTAAAGAACACAGCATGTTTTCTCCCCGAAAATGTAAAACCAGTAAAAGAGTGGGACCGTGAAACTCACCTTAGAGTGCGCCTTCAGATATTTAGAATTCCAACACGTGTATGATGACCCAACTTAGTGACGACCTATCAATGAGTTTACATAAGTGTGATGACTACTAACCCGAAGGCTAATCAGTCCCCAAGTTGTCCAGACCGTGACCGTGTATGTTAAAAACATGTTCAAACGTTAAACCGACCAAACCAGACAATACCCGGCATCCCGTTGGTGACCCGACATCCCACGTGTTAGCCACATACAAGATACCATGCAACTTATGCAATTAAACACTTAGCATGCGCAAACATTCACCCTATCTAGTATAACGCCCAATTAACGCATAAACAAGTCCGAACACGTGTTACCAAGTTATTAGACATGTCACGGGGTTCCTAACATGTTCCTAGACGTCAATCCGTGTTTCGGGATGTTAAAATATACATACAGCAGCATTACACGCGATTAGGAATCAAACATGTGATTAGCAAAAGTCAACTGGTGATTAGGAGAGTCAAACTAGTGAATAGAATTGTAATCACTAGTAAAATGGCGAATAGGGCTCCTAATCGCCTATAGTTCAGGCGATTGGGAGCCAATCGCCTATAATGAGGGCGATTAGGGCTCCTATTCGCTAGTACTGCACTGTTCCGTCCTTTTTGCGCGTTTAACCCTCCAAATCAGATCTGAAACCTGTGTAAACACCCAATATCCAACCCAAAACATTAACCCAGCTATTTCAAGCAAAAACCCCTAATTTATCATCACCCTAGCCGTCCCGAATGCATGCGGTTTCCCAAAATATCATAACTAGCATGTAAGCATCACATCAACATGCAAAACTTACCCTAAATAGCAAATATCCAGATTTCATCACATAACGACGTTGTCTGACAATATCCTACTGTTCTTGTAACAACCGGCAAAAATAAGGTAATTCCGTACTAATTAATTAATATATGATTAACGTAATTAACTGCAATTATGTGTCGATTATTTATCAAGGCCTAAGGAAATAGCAATTTCCAAATAATGCATAGGAATGCAAGCGTTTAATGACGAAACATGATAGGATCATGTGCGAGTAGACTTATCCGGTATGGACATTGGCGATTACCCGGTAAAAATTAAATAAACAAAAAGGATCCCGGACACCCAGGATATAAAATAAAGGGTATTTTCACAAAATATAATGAGTTTTGGAACTCCAAAACCATAAGTGAAAACTTTCCATACAAATCTCCCGGTAACGAATAAAGTGCGCGGACCGCACCCGGTGCGCGTATAACTTATAATTTCACCCGACAAGAGCCTAAATAACCAATCAATGCTTAAATTAGACTATGTTTAAGGGTTATTAGAGGTATTTTTAATGTCCGAATGACGCGCGATTAAAACCCGAAAAATACCCGAACGACACCCGAACGACGAGGGATTAAACTTAACTTAATATTGGTAAATAAATTGTGTTGTGGACCCCACCTAAACCCTTAAAGGGGCTGGCCTAAAACACCCTAACATAATATCTTTTCTTCATTTTCTAAGTAACCCACATACTTCCAAAAGACAAACAAGATTAAGCATGCATGGATGAACTAGTGTGTAAGATTTGATAGTACAAAAAGCAAGCCTAAACCTTGCTTTTCTTGTCCAAAAATCGGCCAAGGAGCCACAAGAAGACAACACCAAATCATTCACTAAGATCACACTTGCACACTTGAGATTTATTTAAATCTAGAAAAGATTGCATAAGGATTACCATATCTAAGTTAAACTCACAAAATCCTTCCTTTTCTTCCTAAAACCCACGGCCAAAACACACACATATACAATCTTCCTAAGATCACAAGTACACCATACAATCTTCACTAGATTTTACATAATCCATGGAAGATACAAGTGATCATTAGAGATATGGAAAGGGTATTATAAAGATACAAGTGTGCATACATGAACCTTCAAGCAAAAACCTTCTTCTTTCCTTTCTCCCTTAGCCGTAGGTTATAACACACACACACACGCACACTTTTCTTTCAAGTTCAACACATCCAAATCACTTCCAAACATCCATCCACCCAAAACCCCATTGTGTGTTTCAAGAGCTTGGAGCTTAACCACTTGGAAGAACACACTAAACCCCTCTCAAATCCAAGGTTTTTATCTTCCCTAGCCTTGTGCTAGTAGTAAGCTTCTTAAACTTATTTTGATCATTAATGTTCATGTATGTGTTCTTAGAAGCAAGTTGTACATGAAGGGTTAAAATGTGGTTTTGAAACATAAACTTTAATAGATTTTACATGAGTAAAATGGATGATTAAAGATATGTAAATGGATCATGGATTTGATGATAATGATGTAGTGTTCTTAAAAATTATAAAATCTACACATACACCCTGTAGGATGATGATTTGAATATGATTTGTGAAGGAAACTTGAACATGTTAAAAAGTAGTGTTAATCATCATAAAATGATCATCCAAGGTATAATATAAGATGTAATATGTGAGGAAATCACAAATATAGAAGTTACAAAATTAAAGTTTACTCACTTAGATAAGTGAAATTGGGATATTATGGACAAATACACAAAACACACATACTAGTAGCCTTATTTATGAAATATAAGACTATTGGAAGTGATATGATGTAAAAATAACATAACATTAAAAAGATGAATCTTCAAAGTCCACTAAAATGGGTGAAAAATACTAACTTTAGAAGTTAGGATGGAAAAATGCAACATTTGAAAGTTAAGGGACTAATGTTGTAACTTTGAAAGTTAGGGGACTAAAATGGATATTTTAGAAACTTAAGTCCAAAAATGCAACTATGGAAAGTTTGGTGTCAAAAGTATAAATAATAATTTTCCAAGGTTGATTTGGTAAATACTAGTAAACATACTTATGTATTTTGTATAAAAGTGTATTTTTATAAAATGGAATTTTATAAAAATATGGACCTTTTCTAACATAAGAATTATTATAAAAACAAGGTTTTTATAAAAATTGGAGACAAATTAATAACTTGGGAAAACTTATATAAAAATGAACACTTTTATATAAATGGGAATATAAAAGTGTTAGAACATTTTTGTATATAAGTTGGCAAGTTTTGGATTAAAAATATAAAAGCATTTTTAAACTTTCCAAGTAATGTGTGTTAGGAATTTGGAATATGAAAAATATTCCTATAAAACACATATTGGGAAAACTTGGAAAGATTAACAATATAAGTTAGGATATCGGACTTGGACACGTTAACGAACAATAAACGGACAAAACAAGAGAAAAATGCCGTTGCGGCAAGATAAGAAAATATATATATTTTAGTAAGTAAAATATATATATATATATATATATAAACATGGGTGAAAATTATTAACACTTTCCTAAGTGTTGGAGAAATTATTCATGGGAGAAAAACATAACGTAAATAACTTGGACGTCTAGCAAACGTATGGACTTAACAAGAAAGACTACACGTTTATATATATATATATATATATATATATATATATATATATATATATATATGTATGCTCGCATCGGCGAAATTCTAGTATATCTACCTAATGGGAAAGTAGATATGCGGGAAGGAAAACCGAGACGAGTAGACAAATATATATATATATATGTGTGTGTGTGTGTGTGTGTGTGTGCGTATGCCGAGTCGACGAGGTCCTAGTATATTTATTTGAATGGGAAAATAAATATACGGCATGGCAAGTCGAATCGGGTGTTAAGGATATACTACCGAACGACAAGACCTTAGCATATTTATTTGAATGGGAAAATAAATATGCGACAAAGTGAGTCGGGTCGGGTGTTAAAAGTACATTATATCGAGCGATGCGATCTTAAGTATAATTATTTGAATGGGAAAATAATTATATGTTAAGTGAAGTCGAGTCGAGAATAATAATAAAACAAGTTAAGGAAATATTGACAAGAATAATATATAACTTGTAAGAATAGGGTAATCCAACGCCAACGAACCTAGGATACGCGCTAAATTAAACGGGAATTGGAATAACTCGTGGTCGGGGAGTTGGGTGTACAACTTGCCAAGGTACATGCACTATAGGAATTATGACTTATACGTCTAGGACGTTTGTAGGTGCGAGACCACCCATTTGCTATTTTCCCTTGTGAGCCAGACACAGATTCAGGTGAGTCTCACGGCCCCATTTTAAACTACTTTTACGTTTTCGGGGGAAAGATATGTCAGGGAAAATGTTTGACGGAATAATTACTTGAGATGTGACCGCCACTCGGGGTTGAGACCTCTCTTCTATAATCATTTATTCAGGGAAATGAAACCGAAGGAATATTTGAATAGTACTATAGGTGCCTGACAAGGCCCACCCCTAATCGATAGCATCGATTATGCATCGGCGTATGCCTGGGGTGCACGTATTCTGAAATTAAGTCGTAGGATACCGAGTCACGACTTAGAGCGGGGCATTATTATTATTTGTCTTGGTTTGATTATAGGCTCAAGTAGAATTATAGGAACTTGCAACTCCTATATATTGTCATAACATGGTATTTCCCAAGTGTTTAAGTTTTGGAAACTAAAAACCTGTGAACTCACCAATATTTATATATTGACGAAATTTTAAACATATCTTTCAGGTAACTAAACAAAGACGGGCATGGCGAGCTGGGTCATCGGAATCTCATATGCGGGCGTCGGGCGCTTTTGCGGGGTTTCACTTTTATTTCCCAAGTATATGGGATATATTTGAGAAACCTCCTTTATTATGCTAAAAACAATTTGGAACTATGTGTAATCATTAAACATGGTTTTGACGCCTAAATAAATGACCCGTTTCTTAATTACTTGTGTTTGCATTAACCTTGACTTTATACGCTTGAACCGTCGCGCCACGTGTTTCCGCCATTGGCGTGGTGTGACAGAAAGTGGTATCAGAGCCAAGGTTATAGCGAACTAGTATTTTTTTTAAAAAAAAAAAAAAACTAGACTATAACCGGATTTGGTTTAAAAGATAAAGCTTTCAAAAATATAAATATATACGAAACGCAATAAAGTAATTTTTCAAAGAAACATTGGGTACGAGGAGATTCCGACCGAGCTAGCCATGGGTATTGTTATGCATTACGTAGTATTAGAGGTTAGGAAGGTTACTGTTAATGTACGCCTTAACTATCTAATTAAATAACTCATATATATTAGTACGGTTCTTTTGCCAAGGATGTCAGACGCGGAAAGCGCCGCACCGAGCTATGACAGTAGCATACAGATCATACCAGCTCCTCCAGCTGAGCCAGTCGAGCTAGTCGTACTCGACCCAGAGGAGGATGATATGGAGATAGACGCCGCCGTCGGAGGCTCAGACGGTGACAGTTCCGAGGAGACGGATCCCAGCGAGGATCCAAATTGGGCCCCCGCTGGGGATGACATGGCCGCCGTGGCCGATGTACCGGAGGCACCACAGGCCGACTTGCCCATCATACCACTACCTGCCGCACCACTACCCCCACACCCTATTAGAGCCGCCAGGGATTTCCCTGCAGACTGCGCAGGTCCTTCGAGACCCGCCCCTACCCAGTCTGAGAGCATAGAGTCCCCCTACGATCGACTTGCTGACGTTGATCGTGAGCCAGTACAGATTCCCCGCATTCCCGACCCTCCGGGCATGAGGCTTGTGCCTCAGGTCCGAGGACAAAATGGGTGGATCTCGGACGACTCGGATGACGAGTCGGTTGCATCTGTTGACCACATAGCTATACCCCTAACCCCAGCCGACCAGGAGGAGCCCGTGGCTCCAATGCTAGAGGACGCCCCTGCTGAACCTGCGGCCCTTCCCGCACTACCTGGACCCATACTGTAGGACGGGCTAGCTTCAGCAGGACACGTTTTACAGAGTAGCTCCGCCCATAGCTTTGAGCTACGTAGGGCGGGCATGACGGCGTTCGCTACTGCGAGCCCCCCCACCCCTACAGTTGTGGTGTCCACCCCGGAGTGGGCCACTATTTCACAGCCCCTCATGGCCCCCTTGGCCGAGCTCGTAGGACCTCCCACCGCACCCATGACATTGCCCATCCCCACTTTACCTATGCTGCCACCCCACCCCGAGATGCCTACCATGCCCTTACCCGCACCTTACACTTTGGGGGCCGGGGCCCCCTTTATGATGACACCACCTGCACCATACCCTCTGGGTGCAGGGGACCCATACCTGATGCCACCGCACTTCACCCCCGGGCTACTGGGTTTTGCCCAGCCATTCGCCCCCTTACCGATGCCAGACCCGGTCGGCCCATCCCAGCCGACATACCCCGACATACCCGGGCCATCACAGCCCCACGGGATAGCACCATTGTCCGGACCGGCTTGGTCCTTAGCTATTTCATTGGAGAGAGATTTCCAGACTCTCACCGACACGGTGCAGCGCACCGTGAACCAGATGGAGCAGCAGGCCCGACTTATGTGGGCCCGGATCATTGATGCCAGAGATGCACTAGCACATTACGCCGAGGAGTTACTGCGCATGGACGCGCATTGTGGGATTACAGGCGACGCGCATTTTGCACACTGCCAGTTCTTGTATGAGCGCATTATGTCGATCAGTATGTCTATTAGCATGTACGCTCCCCAGTATCAGTATCTACCACCACCACAGTAGAGACATTCCAGAGACGCTTGAAGAATCACTTGCAGATGTATATAGTAGTAGTAGTATGGTAGCGTAGCACGAGTTATAGCACTCGTTTGCATTTTGCCCAGCCGTGCGGGTGTGCCGGCATATGATATGATGTTTTTATTATTTCAGAACGATGTATGAGGGATGTTATTCCCCTATTTTGTTATTGTAAACAAAGCATTGTACTCGTACTATTGAAATTAATGAAAAATCTTATTGTTATGATGGTGAAATATGTTGTTGTATAACTGTGTTTGTCTACGATTACTATTACTTACTCTATATATTGTGATTTGTGTGATTGTGTGATGATGTTGTGTTGATTATTATGTTCATGTGATGAGTTGCTACTTATGCTCTGTGTATGTCTATATTTGTGTGAATGTTCGCCGGAGCTAACTTTTAATAATTATTATTGAAGAAAAATGGCACCGGCTACCCGGAGCAACAGTGGCAACGACGGGTTGCCCACAACACCCGCTGAACTCGAAACACTAGTCTCGGAGTGTATAGCCCGAGCCATAGCGGAACACGAAGCCGCCCGCTCTGAGCGATCGCGGGATAGGACTGGGAGCGATCGACGTGAAACCTCCCCTACTGGTAAGAGGTTTATGAATAAATGAAAAAGCGATGGGAGATTATCATAAAACTCCTATCCCATAATAACATACTACCTTATTATTGCAGAAACGGCCTCGCGAGAGCGTGGCTGCACTTTCAAGGCCTTTTTGGACTGTAAGCCGATCAATTTTAGCGGCACAGAGGGATCTGTCGGACTGGTTAAATGGTTCGAAAAGACCGAGGCAGTGATCCGCATCAGTGGTTGTACCCCTCGACAAACAGTCATGTACTCCACGAAGTTATTCCTGGATCAAGCGCTAACTTGGTGGAACAGCCAAGTACAGTCACTGGGAGATGATGCTGCTTACTCCCTACCATGGTTGGAATTAAAGGAACTCATGATTGCCGAATACTGCCCGGCGAGTGAGGTACAGAAACTAGAAACCGAATTCTGGAACCTTACCATGGTTGGAGCAGACGTGGCTGGGTACACGTCCAGATTCCATGACCTCTCCCGACTAGTGCCTCGCTTGGTTACCCCGGAGAGCAAGAAGATAGAGCGGTACCTATTCGGGCTGGCGCCCCAAATACGCAGCATGGTCACTTCTTCCAAGCCCACGACCATGCGCGAGGCTATCGACCTCGCTCTGAGCCTCACCGAAGACGCAATTCGTATGGGCACCTTAATCCGGAAGGTTTCGGGATTAAAAATTTCTGAGTCCAGCAGCGTGGAGGGTAAAAATCTGGGAACAAGTTCAGCAGTTGGGTCGAATGATCAGGGGAATAAACCAAGGTTTGGGAAACGTAAGCGTAGTGAAGGGAAGAAGGATGGATCATCGGGTAATGCGAACAAGAAGGGAAAGGGATACGTAGCCACAGGACGTGGAAATGGTGGGAAACAAGGTAATCAGGGGAAAAACAACGGGATAATTTGTGGGAAGTGCCACCGCTCGGGGCACAAGACAGAAGATTGCAGGTCAGGAGCACCGAAGAATGGAGGAGCAAGACCCTGCTTCGCGTGCGGGTCACTTGACGATTGGAAGAGGGATTGCCCCAAGCTAAACAACCAAGCCCGTGGGCGGGCATTTGTGATTGGAGCCGGTGATGCACGACAGGACCCCAACGTGGTCACTGGTACGTTCCCTCTTAATGGCCATTATGCTTCTGTATTATTTGATACTGGTTCCGATTTTAGCTTCGTATCCATTGAGTTTAAAAGATTACTTGGGCTAAAAACTAGTAAACTAGATACACCCTACTCCATAGAATTGGCTAACGGTAAAACTATTGAAACGAGAGAAGTAGCGAAAGATTGTAAGTTGGATCTCTGTGGGCACGAGTTTGGGATTGACCTTTTGCCGGTTGTGCTGGGTAGTTTTGACATAGTCGTTGGCATGGACTGGTTATCCGCACATCGTGCCGTCGTTGTTTGCAACGATAAAATAATTCAAGTCCCCCTCGCAAGCGGTGAAACTCTCTCAATTCAAGGGGAAAGGCGTGGGACGCCATTAAGAATTATTTCAAGCATGAAGGCTCGAAAGTGTTTAAGGAAAGGCCTTGTCACATTCTTGGCACACGTTGTGGACAAGAAAGCCGACGAGCGGAAGTTGGAAGACATTCTGATAGCTAGAGATTTTCCGGATGTATTCCCAGAAGATTTGCCGGGGTTGCCACCACCTCGACAAGTCGAGTTCCGCATCGACCTCGTTCCTGGAGCTGCTCCCGTGGCACGATCGCCATACCACTTAGCTCCATCGGAGATGCAGGAACTATCCAGCCAGCTGCAAGAATTGCTGGACAAGGGCTTCATAAGACCGAGTTTCTCACCTTGGGGAGCTCCCGTCTTATTCGTAAAGAAGAAGGATGGCACCTTTCGCATGTGCATCGACTATCGGGAGCTGAACAAGCTAACCATTAAAAATCGCTATCCTCTCTCCAGGATCGACGATTTATTTGATCAACTCCAAGGATCCAGCTTCTACTCCAAGATTGATCTAAGGTCCGGCTATCACCAGTTGCGTATCCAAGAAGAGGATGTACCAAAAACGGCTTTCAGACCCGATATGGGCACTATGAATTTTTGGTAATGTCGTTCGGCTTAACCAACGCACCGGCGGTTTTCATGGACCTGATGAACCGCGTGTGTAAGCCATACTTGGATAAATTTGTCATCGTTTTTATTGATGATATCTTGATCTATTCGCGCACTAAAGAAGACCACGAGAATCACCTCCGATTAATCCTTGAAGTACTACGCAAAGAAAAGCTCTATGCTAAGTTCTCAATGTGTGACTTTTGGATTCGAGAGGTTCACTTCCTAGGCCACGTAGTGAATGAAAAGGGCATACATGTCGATCCCGCCAAGATCGAGGCAATTAAAAATTGGGAAGCCCCTCGAACTCCTACCGAAGTGCGACAATTTCTTGGCCTTGCGGGTTACTACAGAAGGTTCACCGAGAACTTTTCTAAGATAGCACAATCCTTAACCATGCTAACCCAAAAGGATAAGAAGTTCGAGTGGACGGAAAAGCAAGAAGCGGCATTCCAACTGCTAAAAGATAAGTTATGTGGCGCTCCGATACTATCACTCCCCGATGGTACAGAGGATTTTGTGGTTTACTGTGACGCCTCTCATCAAGGCTTGGGCTGCGTGTTAATGCAACGAGAAAAGGTGATAGCATATGCTTCCAGGCAACTGAAAATCCATGAGAAAAACTACATTACACACGATTTGGAATTGGGTGCAGTGGTATTCGCTCTCAAGATATGGAGGCACTATTTATACGGAACGAAGTGCACGATTTTCACTGATCATAAGAGTTTGCAACACATCTTTGATCAGAAGGATTTGAACATGCGACAGCGGCGATGGATTGAATTATTAAACGATTATGATTGTGAGATAAAGTACCATCCCGGTAAGGCGAACGTTGTGGCCGACGCCTTAAGTCGCAAGGAACGGGTTAAGCCGTTGCGTGTCCGAGCTTTGGGTCTAACTATCCACACGAATCTGACTGATCGAATTCGTGAAGCTCAAATTAACGCTCTTAAACCCGAAAATGTCAAAGGTGAAAGATTGCGAAAGATGATTGATTCATTGGAACCAAAGGCGGACCAGACCTTGTATTTCATGAATAGAATTTGGGTTCCAGTGTATGGTGGGTTGCGTGAGCTAGTACTGGCCGAAGCTCACAGTTCTAGATATTCGGTTCACCCTGGTGCAGACAAGATGTTCCACGATTTGAAGGAACTTTATTGGTGGCCAAATTTCAAAAGAGATATAGCGGCTTATGTTGCGCGATGTTTAACCTGCGCAAAGGTCAAGGCCGAACATCAGCGACCCTCCGGCTTGCTCCAGCAACCGGAGATACCTGAATGGAAATGGGAACAAATTTCCATGGATTTCATTACCAAGTTACCCAAGACGACAAGCGGCCATGACATGATTTGGGTAATCGTTGACCGATTGACAAAGTCCGCACACTTCCTGCCGTTTCGCAAAACGGACAAGTTGGAGAAACTGACCCGTTTGTACATTAAGGAAGTGGTGTCGAAGCATGGTGTACCTATCTCCATCATCTCCGATCGAGATAGTCGTTTCACTTCAAGGTTTTGGGAAAGTTTGAATGAAGCCCTCGGTACTCGCCTTGACATGAGTACCGCGTATCACCCCCAAACGGATGGTCAAAGTGAACGAACCATCCAAACCTTGGAAGATATGTTGCGGGCATGTGCGATTGATTTCGGTGGTAATTGGGATACACACTTGCCATTGGTAGAATTTTCTTATAACAACAGTTACCATACGAGCATTCAAGCTGCACCTTTTGAAGCTCTATATGGACACAAGTGTAGATCTCCGCTATGTTGGGCTGAAGTCGGAGAAAAACAAGGTCTTTTTGATAAAGGAACGTCTCAAAGCGGCCCGTGACCGACAGAAAAGCTATGCTGATATGAGGCGAAAACCTTTAGAATTTCAAGTCGGAGACAGGGTCCTACTAAAAGTGTCACCTTGGAAAGGTGTCGCGCGCTTTGGAAAGCGCGGAAAGCTGAACCCACGATACGTTGGACCGTTCGAAATCTTGTCCAGGGTAGGCCCGGTGGCATACAAGCTCAAGTTGCCTCAAGAGCTTAGTAGAATACATGACACGTTTCACGTGTCCAATTTGAAAAAGTGCCTATCCGACGAAACTCTCATCATCCCTACGGACGAAATTCACATTGACGACAAGTTACACTTTGTTGAAGAACCAATCGAGGTAATCGATTGGAAGGTCCAAAAACTAAAGCGCAGCAAGATCAGGTTGGTCAAAGTGCGCTGGACTGCCAAGCGTGGACCGGAGTTCACGTGGGAAAGGCTAGACCGGATGAAGCAAAAATATCCCGCCCTATTCGAGAAGACCCCTATACCGGAGAATGTAACAACCGGCAAAAATAAGGTAATTCCGTACTAATTAATTAATATATGATTAACGTAATTAACTGCAATTATGTGTCGATTATTTATCAAGGCCTTAGGAAATAGGAATTTCCAAATAATGCATAGGAATGCAAGCGTTTAATGACGAAACATGATAGGATCATGTGCGAGTAGACTTGTCCGGTATGGACATTGGCGATTACCCGGTAAAAATTAAATAAACAAAAAGGATCCCGGACACCCAGGATATAAAATAAAGGGTATTTTCATAAAATATAATGAGTTTTGGAACTCCAAAACCGTAAGTGAAAACTTTCCATACAAATCTCCCGGTAACGAATATAGTGCGCGTACCGCACCCGGTGCGCGTATAACTTATAATTTCACCCGACAAGAGCCTAAATAACCAATCAACGCTTAAATTAGACTATGTTTAAGGGTTATTAGAGGTATTTTTAATGTCCGAATGACGCGCGATTAAAACCCGAAAAATACCCGAACGACACCTGAACGACGAGGGATTAAACTTAACTTAATATTGGTAAATAAATTGTGTTGTGGACCCCACCTAAACCCTTAAAGGGGCCGGCCTAAAACACCCTAACATAATATCTTTTATTCTTTTTCTAAGTAACCCACATACTTCCAAAAGACAAACAAGATTAAGCATGCATGGATGAACTAGTGTGTAAGATTTAATAGTACAAAAAGCAAGCCTAAACCTTGCTTTTCTTGTCCAAAAATCGGCCAAGGAGCCACAAGAAGACAACACCAAATCATTCACTAAGATCACACTTGCACACTTGAGATTTATTTAAATCTAGAAAAGATTGCATAAGGATTACCATATCTAAGTTAAACTCACAAAATCCTTCCTTTTCTTCCTAAAACCCACGGCCAAAACACACACATATACAATCTTCCTAAGATCACAAGTACACCATACAATCTTCACTAGATTTTACATAATCCATGGAAGATACAAGTGATCATTAGAGATATGGAAAGGGTATTATAAAGATACAAGTGTGCATACATGAACCATCAAGCAAAAACCTTCTTCTTTCCTTTCTCCCTTGGCCGTAGGTTATAACACACACACACACACACTTTTCTTTCAAGTTCAACACATCCAAATCACTTCCAAACATCCATCCACCCAAAACCCCATTGTGTGTTTCAAGAGCTTGGAGCTTAACCACTTGGAAGAACACACTAAACCCCTCTCAAATCCAAGGTTTTTATCTTCCCTAGCCTTGTGCTAGTAGTAAGCTTCTTAACCTTGTTTTGATCATTAATGTTCATGTATGTGTTCTTAGAAGCAAGTTGTACATGAAGGGTTAAAATGTGGTTTTGAAACATAAACTTTAATAGATTTTACATGAGTAAAATGGATGATTAAAGATATGTAAATGGATCATGGATTTGATGATAATGATGTAGTGTTCTTAAAAATTATAAAATCTACACATACACCATGTAGGATGATGATTTGAATATGATTTGTGAAGGAAACTTGAACATGTTAAAAAGTAGTGTTAATCATCATAAAATGATCATCCAAGGTATAATATAAGATGTAATATGTGAGGAAATCACAAATATAGAAGTTACAAAATTAAAGTTTACTCACTTAGATAAGTGAAATTGGGATATTATGGACAAATACACAAAACACACATACTAGTAGCCTTATTTATGAAATATAAGACTATTGGAAGTGATATGATGTAAAAATAACATAACATTAAAAAGATGAATCTTCAAAGTCCACTAAAATGGGTGAAAAATACTAACTTTAGAAGTTAGGATGGAAAAATGCAACATTTGAAAGTTAAGGGACTAATGTTGTAACTTTGAAAGTTAGGGGACTAAAATGGATATTTTAGAAACTTAAGTCCAAAAATGCAACTATGGAAAGTTTGGTGTCAAAAGTATAAATAATAATTTTCCAAGGTTGATTTGGTAAATACTAGTAAACATACTTCTGTATTTTGTATAAAAGTGTATTTTTATAAAATGGAATTTTATAAAAATATGGACCTTTTCTAACATAAGAATTATTATAAAAACAAGGTTTTTATAAAAATTGGAGACAAATTAAAAACTTGGGAAAACTTATATAAAAATGAACACTTTTATATAAATGGGAATATAAAAGTGTTGGAACATTTTTGTATATAAGTTGGCAAGTTTTGGATTAAAAATATAAAAGCATTTTTAAACTTTCCAAGTAATGTGTGTTAGGAATTTGGAATATGAAAAATATTCCTATAAAACACATATTGGGAAAACTTGGAAAGATTAACAATACAAGTTAGGATATCGGACTTGGACACGTTAACGAACAATAAACGGGCAAAACAAGAGAAAAATGCCGTTGCGGCAAGATAAGAAAATATATATATATAAACATGGGTGAAAATTATTAACACTTTCCTAAGTGTTGGAGAAATTATTCATGGGAGAAAAACATAACGTAAATAACTAGGACGTCTAGCAAATGTATGGACTTAACAAGAAAGACTACACGTTTATATATATATATATATATGTATGTATGCTCGCTTCGGCGAAATTCTAGTATATCTACCTAATGGGAAAGTAGATATGCGGGAAGGAAAACCGAGACGAGTAGACAAATATATATATATGTGTGTGTGTGTGTGTGTGTGTGTGTGTGTGTGTGTGTGCGTATGCCGAGTCGACGAGGTCCTAGTATATTTATTTGAATGGGAAAATAAATATACGGCATGGCAAGTCGAATCGGGTGTTAAGGATATACTACCGAACGACAAGACCTTAGCATATTTATTTGAATGGGAAAATAAATATGCGGCAAAGTGAGTCGGGTCGGGTGTTAAAAGTACATTATATCGAGCGATGCGATCTTAAGTATAATTATTTGAATGGGAAAATAATTATACGTTAAGTGAAGTCGAGTCGAGGATAATAATAAAACAAGTTAAGGAAATATTGACAAGAATAATATATAACTTGTAAGAATAGGGTAATCCAACGCCAACGAACCTAGGATACGCGCTAAATTAAACGGGAATTGGAATAACTCGTGGTCGGGGAGTTGGGTGTACAACTTGCCAAGGCACATGCACTATAGGAATTATGACTTATACGTCTAGGACGTTTGTAGGTGCGAGACCACCCATTTGCTATTTTCCCTTGTGAGCCAGACACAGATTCAGGTGAGTCTCACGGCCCCATTTTAAACTACTTTTACGTTTTCGGGGGAAAGATATGTCAGGGAAAATGTTTGACGGAATAATTACTTGAGATGTGACCGCCACTCGGGGTTGAGACCTCTCTTCTATAATCATTTATTCAGGTAAATGAAACCGAATGAATATTTAAATAGTACTATTGGTGCCTGACAAGGCCCACCCCTAATCGATAGCATCGATTATGCATCGGCGTATGCCTGGGGTGCACGTATTCTGAAATTAAGTCGTAGGATACCGAGTCACGACTTAGAGCGGGGCATTATTATTATTTGTCTTGGTTTGATTATAGGCTCAAGTAGAATTATAGGAACTTGCAACTCCTATATATTGTCATAACATGGTATTTCCCAAGTGTTTAAGTTTTGGAAGCTAAAAACCTGTGAACTCACCAATATTTATATATTGACGAAATTTTAAACATATCTTTCAGGTAACTAAACAAAGACGGGCATGGCGAGATGGGTCATCGGAATCTCATATGCGGGCGTCGGGCGCTTTTGCGGGGTTTCACTTTTATTTCCCAAGTATATGGGATATATTTGAGAAACCTCCTTTATTATGCTAAAAACAATTTGGAATTATGTGTAATCTTTAAACATGGTTTTGACGCCTAAATAAATGACCCGTTTCTTAATTACTTGTGTTTGCGTTAACCTTGACTTTATACGCTTGAACCGTCGCGCCACGTGTTTCCGCCATTGGCGTGGTGTGACAATTCTAGCATCATCCGAGAGTAAACCCTAACCTTAAACAATTATCAAAACACGACATATCATCATTAATCCTTCATAATCATTCAAACGGGTCAAAACGCCTAATATCAATATTACACATCTATGAACCTTCAAACTCCTAGGTTATCATCATATTAACTCATTTAGATCAGAAATACAATAATAACACAAGAACAATCATGTTTAAACGATAAAAATCCTATCTTGCATGAATACATCACATATAACAAGTATAGAGGTTTGGGTTTGTTTTGAAACTGATTTTAATGAGTTTTCAAAGACACAAATGTTTATAAATCAGGTCTGGACCTTTAGGGATCAAAACAATATCATTACAAAGGTTTGGGATGAAGAATACACCTTGAAATGATGAGATTATGAGGTGTAAATCTTGGAAATGTGATTTCTTGTTCAAAAACGTGTTGTAGAGGTTGGATAAGGTGTGGGGTGGCTTTGGGGTGTATTATTGGTTTCACAAATGATGTTTTGAAACATAAGGGTGGTATTTATAGGCGATTTTAGTCGTCATGTGCAGATCAGGCGAGTACAGGATGGTTATAGGCGAGTAGAGCTGTAATCGCTAGTAACAACTAGCGATTAGCCCCCCAATCGCCCATAAGCCTTCCTATTCGCCCCTTTATTGGAGATTAGGGCTATCCCACATGCCCTAATCGCCCATTGCCTAAGTATTCGAGTTTTTGGCGCGTTAAACCCTATTTTAACATATATAAACACGTATTCACATACCGGCAAGTCATATAATGATTGTAAGCACATAATACATGATAACTAACACGTTCCCATCCGTTCACCAATTCCCGGGACCCGAGATTTACGTGTGTGCGTTAAACCCGGTGATTCTACAAATCACCTATTCGTATTCACGTGGTTATGGACCGACTCCCAATGATCCCGTGGATCATTGTAACGACTCCCGATGATTCCCGGAACCATCATAACGACTCAACTGACCTAGTTAAGTATGTTTGAAAACGTTTTTCGCTAAGGTAGACTTATGTGTTTTATAATATGTTAACCTACGCGTGCCGGGTGTCACATCATCCCTCTGTTGAAAGAATTTTCGTCCCGAAAATTTCCCGAAGTCAAAGAGAACGAAGCGATAAAAAGAAAAATTTTCCCGGCCGTCACAATAAATCTCACTAAGAACCGGATTTATAACAAAATTTGCACTTTGTACATACCAGAAACTTATATGGATTTCAAAAGCATTTATAATCAGTTTTTATCAAAGAGACATTAACCCACATTGTGAGGCTTCGATCACACCTTGTTAAACCAAGATCGACCACTTTTGATCCACTAAACAACCGGAATCGAAGCCCACATCATTCCAAAGTTTCAGCTACCATATTATAACATGTGTTAAAAGTACAATAACGTATGTTAAAACAAGTTTTGGCTTTGCAAAGGCATAAACATATGTTAAAAACCTTGTTTTACTATAAAACAACCACACGTGTTCAACTAGGATCAAATCATAACCTATGGCGACACGTGGGGTCCACTTGATACGTTTTATAAGGCCATATGGAGTGGATGGGGGGGAGAGAGGGATGAAGCGCCATGTGGCACTTGTGGGGCCCATGTATGAAGGGTGAAAATTGTGGGGAGTAGGGGGTGCCACGTGTTTGTTCTTTTATATTTTTAATAAACTTATTAAAAAACACATTTTACTAAAAAAAAAACATAATTAAAAATCATAATAATTAATAATAAAATTAAAAAAACGTATAAAATAAAAAAATAAAAAAAAAACATAAAAATACACCTAAAAAAACATGTTATATTTTGCCATGATCTCGCGCTTCATCGCTAACATCATCTCTAACTCTTGACCGCTTAGGTGATCGACAGACATGGCGAGAAATTTCATATCTTCGCGCTTTTCGCGCTGTTCCTTCATACTCAATTTTTTTAAAGGCTTCGCGAATGTTTCTTTTCTCCTCGAGCCTTTGTTGTTGAATTGTGTTGAATTTGACAATGTTGGCATTTAAATTGGCCAAGTCGCCGCTGTAAGCACCTTTGCCCGATCCAAAACCTGAATCCGAAGCAGAGGATTTTTGCACCGTCTTTTTGGAATTATCTCGACTGGGTGGGCGACTAAATTCCTCGCCAAACTTGTCATCATCCAAGTTAATTTACTCCAAGGTTTCACGTGTCCCCGAACGGTTATGAGATGAATTTGTTTTCGTCCTTTTTGATGATTCGGTTGCAGTGGGAACCCTCGCCCATTTTGAATGGTTTTTTGCGACTTCCCAACAATGCAAAAACTTGAATTCTAAAACCTTTTCTTCACGATAAGCTTTTAGGGCGTTGACGAGGTAGTCGTCGTCTGTTTCACCGCTTCTTGGATTGTTTCTTGCGTGATAATAATGCGGGTGAAACGCATTCATTGCCCTGCTTATCTCAGTCCACTTGGATGAGAGACTATCATTTGCTCGATAGAAGTCTCGTTCCATCAACTTATAGAACGAGTTGTTTATCTCAATCCAAAAGTCGTTTTGTGGTGACTATTTCCCATAAAAAAATTTAAAAAGTAGTCATTAGTCACACGTAAAAAAATATTTTTAACAACATTTTTGATGTTTAGAAAAGTATTACAAATACCTTGCTCTTTTTCCGACTCGCTTATCCAAGCTTTTGTTAACGCAACCTCTTCGACGGTTGTCCACTTAATCGGTTGGCGGCGGCCAACGCTTTCTCCTCCGCCGTCTTCTTCTTGTGAGTTCTTCTTGCAGTGGGTTTTTTACCCGACGATGAACCCACAATATTTTCTTGTTGTGTTTTGGGTACGCTTTCGGGTTGCGTTAAAGGAGTTGGCGGTTGTGAAGGAACGAGGGAATCGTTAAATGGAAAATTTGGATAAATTTGCCCACTAATATAACTCGCGAAAGCCGCGTATTCGGGACAAGGTGATTAAATGGGTGCATGGTTTGGTATCGGACGAACCGAGTTCGGTGGTGTATTCGAGTTCGGGATGAAGTTGTATGGGTTGTTTGGGTCAAAACCTCGGTTGAATGGGTTCATTTTAAAAAAAAAAAACTATGAAGAGAAGTATAAAAATATATGAAGAAGTGTATAAAATAGGTGAAGAAATGTATGTGAAGTGAGTGTTGTGTGAAATAATGGGATTATATATAAATTTTAATTTTTTTTATTACCGTTACCAACTGCTATTTTTGATTTTTTTTAAATCAAACAGTCAAAAACGATGGCCCAATCAGCTCATGCTACGTGTCCCCCCTTGCCCCCACGCCGGTGGAAACCTTCCCCCCCCCCCCCCTTCCACGCCCTTGTGGGGCGGTGTTGCTGGCGTGAAGGGGTTCCCCCCACTCCGGACTGTCTAATAAAACGCTCAAAACAGAACCTTTATAGAAGTACACATGAACTTAGTAATAACTGTCACATGGACAAAGCATGTCCTACATACACGTAGGGTCCACAATGTCGGGTGAACAACTTGTATATTAAACGAAAAAAACATATACCTTACCATACTCTTGACAATCATAGTCAAGACGGTAGTTACCTCACATACCAGCTTTACCAGACCACGCGTACTGTCATCAGGTGAGTTTCACGGCCCGGTTTTACTATTTTTCTATTTTTGGGGATAAACATGCTACAATTCTAGTACATTTCAATTGTGTGTTATTCTATCGTGACTACCATGTGGAACATGAGACATTTGGTTCATGAGCTCAACAGTCCTCGTACTTACATTTACACTATAACCATTAGCTATCAAAAACCATAGAACACTTTAATAGATCTATTTGGTTGACACCCCCACTCTTGGTTAGTCGCTCTAACCGGTTACATACGAAAGAGTGTTAGTATTCTACTATACATAAGTTGTCTTTATTGTACAATGCGCGAGGCACAACAGTCAAGAGATTTGGTTATGGGACTCATGGTTTGCACAGTAATCATTCGCTTAGCTAGCATACGATTGGTAATGCACGAATTACACAAGCATTTTACATAGTACACTAAAATCTGTGAACTCACCAACATTATGTTGACAAATCTTTTATGCGTGTTTTTTAGGTAACTAAATCATGCGGAGCGGGGACTTGAGGGTTAGGTTTGAGTTTGCACTAGGTGGTACCGTCATGGATGTGGTTGTGTCAGTCGTACGTTATCATGGTGTTTATAGTCATGTGTTTTTAGACAATTTCTTAATTTCAGAAAATGTTATGTTATTTTTAATAATTTATGACATCATCCATCTTTCAATGGTATCTATTTTAATTAAATCTTATGTGTTGCTCGAACCTTGTGCTTAAAAACCTTTCGAATCACATCCCCATGTTTTCGCCTTGGCGGGGTGTGACAATTTTATTCAAGCCAGCGAACGCTAAAACTAAACAGGTCTAAAAAGGACAACCACAATTCTGACCTTGTTCCTTCTTGATCGTATATCTCCATCTTCAATCCTTATTTGTCTCACATTTGGTCTTCAATTTTGTCTCGCTTTGATTTTATATATTTTCAACAACATATAATAAAACAAAACCTATCTATTATATCAGGGTTCCAAATAACCCGAAAAACACAAAATTGATCAAAAAACCACAAACAACCATAAAAGTCTCTATGACTCGATTCACAATCTTAACCACAATAAAATGGTAAAGGTTTGATATTTTTGCCAACCAAAAGTTTTGACAAAATAAAATTAAGATCAATTATTGATGTATTGCAAAATACATCGGTTATTTGTACATATTTTGAGTCGTTATCGAGTCAGAGTGTGTCGTTTATATATATTTTTCAGTTTCTATTTAGTATTTTATGTGTCACAGGAATCCGGATGGCAAAAGAGGCAAATTTATGCATAAACGGTGCTTTACGAGGTCCCGGATGAGTCACAAATGGAAAGAGAAGATAAAAATAAACAAAATTGGAAAAATTAGCCCGCCGTGTCACGCGACAGACTCCCCAGCACCCCGTCGTGTCACGCGGCGCTATGCAGATTCACTTTGAGGGCGTCGCGTGACGCGACCACTTACCCAGGACCCCGTCGTGCTACGCGATGGCCACCAGGAAGCCCAAAATTGTGTTTTTCAAGCCCAAATCGGATTTTAAAACCCTAGAACGAAATTTTAAGCTTGATTCTACACTTTTGGACAAAAAAGAGCTGTTTGGGAGCACTTGGAGGTGAGAGAAAGGCGAAGGGTCAAGATTTTGAGCATTGGGATTGAGAGATTCGGGGTTTAATCATTCGGTTTCTTCATTCCTTTGTTCTTTTGAATTGCAAACTATGTTTCATGATCTTAGAATTGATTTTATTCTTATTTTGAACATGTTTATTGGCTAGACTTTCATTACTACTTAGGTTATGATGAATACTCATGATTGAATAAACGTTTTTTATGGTTTTTTGGAACTTTGACTATGGGTTGATGATTTAGTAAAGACTTTGATTATTTTTGATCTGGTGTAGATGCGTACTTAGTTTTGTTCAATTGATAATTATTTACTCCACATGCGTTTTTGTGAATGTCTTTCATGTATGAATGCGTGTTAGGTTGTGGACTTTGTGTTAGCAACTAGTTTATGGTAAATTGCTAGTGTTTTCCATAGGAGTGATTTTTGTTGATTGGGTAGTTCTAAGTATTCTTCCAATTCCAATAGCTGTAAGGTGCGGGATTGTCGATATGTCTAGGGTGTTAAATTGCTAGATTTAGATGCTTTGTAAGAAGATCTTCCTAGTTTCCTTACCGCTACTTGCGTATCGAGTCAGGTCAAGTTTTCTATAGTTACCCCTTGCACCCTTAGTGTAGTGAGGCTTTCGCGCAGTATGGTAGACTGTCTAGCGGGTACTTTATCATCAGAGTAGGTAAGCCTGTAAGGGTAACCTCTCAATCGGTGGTTTAACGGCTTATAGGTGACCTTAGGTTTCTCCTTGAGAAGGGTCGAGGGTCCTCTAGTTTATCCTGTAAGTTTAGTATCTAAAGATCCCGGTTCCATAGCTAGTTCCATAACCATAAAAGTTCGTCAGTCATGAGTAGGATTCTAACCTAGGTAGTATTCTCACCATCATTTGAATTCGGTTCAGCTCGGTTCACGTCTTAAGTTCAGTTTAGTTTATTTTAGTTAATCTTTAGTTTTCTTGAATTTAGTTTTTAGTAAAACCCCCCCTCTAGAATAATAAATAGTTTTACTTCAGTTTTAGATAAGTTTTCGAGTCTAGTTACCGTCTTCCGTTAGAGTCTCGTGGGTTCGATATCCGGACTTACTTTAGCTTTACTAGAGTCGATAGGTTCACTTGCCTGTCAG
The DNA here is from genome assembly GCA_028751855.1 of Ambrosia trifida. Classification (NCBI taxonomy): domain Eukaryota; kingdom Viridiplantae; phylum Streptophyta; class Magnoliopsida; order Asterales; family Asteraceae; genus Ambrosia; species Ambrosia trifida. The sequence continues at coordinate 146,562,806 of CM054124.1, read as the reverse complement.
TAGTTTAGTTTTAGAGAGTCTAGAGTATTACTAGGTGTCTAGTTTTAGGTTTAATTTAGTTATTTTTATTAAACTACTTTTAGCACATCAATTATCAATATTACATCTGATTGAAAATGATTGTTTAAGTAGTTCTGATACCACTATTGAGAATAATGTGTATGTGTTTATTTTATATAAAATAAATTTGTGTTTACACCCTTGCAATTTAGTTGGTTGATTTTTATTTTCCTTTTTCTATAACCGATTTAATAAAGTTACTCCTTTGACTTTTAACGAATATTCTATTAATTGATTTTTTATGGGTTTCGTTTTGTATGTTAACTGTCCACATGAGTTACTTTTATCTACGTTCAATGTGAATTTTCAGAACGTTGTTTTTAGATCGTCCAGTGCCCGGTTGTTTGAAACATTTTTTTTTAAATAAACATTCGCTTTTTTAAACTAGCCGACTTTAATCCCTAGATACACCATTGTGACATGTTTTCATCTACGCTTAAATCAACCTGCTGTATTGTGTGATCTTCATGTTTATCTTTATATACGTGTTGGTGTAAATTTTGCTTGAATAACTTGGTTTTCGTATAAAACGACATAATATTTCCGTGAATTTCAAATATACCATTGCCACGTGGTTTTTTTGTCATCGCGTTCGCTTTTTGCTTATTTTTGTTTTCGTTTCGAACCCACTGTGAAACACGAGTGATAACCACTAATCACGTCGTTGATATTTTATTAAGTCAAAACTGTACATTGCTGTTTGGTAGCCTCTGAATGGTCATTAAGTGGTTAAGATGTAATATTAAGTATGAATGATTAAGAGATAACATCTTAATGGTTGTCTCTTAACCATTCAGACTTAAGGTTACCTCTTAACTATTCAAATATTATAGACTGTTAAGAGGTAGCCTCTAAATGATCATTAAGATGCTACCAAACACAACCTACAACAAAATTAGGCATATCATCCCAGCTATTTTCTTAATATTTTCTTTTTTATCCCTATAATGAAAGTGTATTTCTCTGATGCTGATTTTTTAAGTGACGATTCTACCCTAGCTTGAAAAACAGATATACTAGAAGTACAAAAAAAATATAAAAATATGCTTTGAAGTCTTAAAACTGATTTAAATTAACAATTTTTTCTTATGTATATAAGACTTGATGAGATCCAAATACAACAAAAGACAAGTTTCTCTCTTACCTAAACAGACGTTCTAGAATAATTCATATTTTTCACTATTTATTCTTTAACTTTAAAGAACTTTATAATTTTATTATGTGAACAAATTAAAAAAAAATAAATTTTTTAGTATATATTTTATTAAATATTCTATAAATATTACTAAATTAACATATCGTTGGCCTTTAAGAGCATCTAAGAGCATCTATTATTATTTAAAGAATTGTTGATACTAATTCATTTTAATAGTCAATGAATACAGCTGGACTATCAGGGTAATCCAATAACAAAACGCTTCCTCAAATATGCTCACGATCGCCGACAACATTGAGTAGCCAAACCATCATCTTAAGTTCTAGGGAAATCCATCATACGAAAGTCCAATACGATAAAACCCGATTAGGGCTATGATCTTGAGCCCAAATCTTTACCTCTATAATACCAGTGGAAGTTCATAGGCAATTATTAGTGTTATTATTTATTAGACAAAAACAAACATAAAAAAGGTGGTCAAAAAGGGATTGACAAGTGTAGGGGGCTTTTCAGCTCTTTGTCTGCAACTTTTTTATTTGACAATTTGTTTTGGTTACTTATGGGTAAAAGGTAACCCCCCCCCATGCCCTATTTCAACTTTACACTTATTTTTGTACCTGCGTGTGTATGGTATATAAAAGATTATTATTATCAAAACTATAGTTAAATTTTATATATGTAAACTTGAGATTAGGATCAAATTAGGATTCGAAGATTCTTCTTCAAATGTTGAAGCAACTTTTTTTTTATTAAATATACATTTATAAAATCTAAAAAATACTCTCTTTACAAAACACAAGAAAAAAACTATATCTTCACATGTATGTTAAAAATTATAAAGATAAGCTCGTGTATTGAAATTTAATCAAACAAATGACGGCCGATACTAATTGCAAGCTTTCGCTCATGTAAGCACACGCTTGTTTGGTGGGTAGACCGGTAGCTATATTATTAGATAAATGATAATTATTCGAAAGACGTAATTACCCGTAGTGTCATAGGAGTTTTCTCTTAGGTATACATATGGAAATTATTAGGGTGTGTCTAGTGGTGGGGGGTTATGTGGGGGTTATGGTATTAAAATATTAAAAAGTAATAGAAGTGGGGTTATGTGGGGGTTATGAAAAAAGAGGGTGTAGTGGGAAGGGGAGTTATGAGGGGGTTATAAATGATTGGGTAATCATTGCTTTTTATTGTTTTTTATTTAAATAAGAATATTAAATACTTAATAATATTTCATTAAATATAAAAAAATTACAAATACTAAAACAAAAAATTACTAATACTAAAAAAAAAAAATTACAAATACTAAAAAAAAATTACAAACCCTAAATAAAAGATAAAAATAATCAAAGGTTATATTTTTCCTCGATTTTTAGTCTTTTGTTTCAAACACATTTCCAACGCTTTGCCCTCTTGGTGGTCGTGATTTGCCGTGTAAAAAGCAAAGTCGCGTTCAAACTGTCGTGCCCTCATGATGTCAACCACCTCTCGGTTTTCTTGGATACGCTGAGCCCCGATGTCGCGTAAGTCTTGGAGCCGCTGGTTCATTTCAGCAAATGCCGGGATTAACTGGTTCACCCCCGACGAAGACTCCGTCCGTGCGGCTCGAGCAGCCCGTCGACCGGCGGGACGAGGTAGCTCCTCCGCCCCCTCCTCCCCTGCAAAATAGGGATTTTCTTCTGGTGAGTTGAGGTCGACATAACGCGCGTCAGACGTAGGCGTTTCGGGATCAAGCGAGTCAGAGGTCCTCGACTTTTTTGAAGGCCTCGTATTTTTGGCCCTAGATGAAGAAGTTCCAACCGTTGGGCGGACGGTGTGCCATTTGGTGCAGTCTTTCAGCACGCGCCAACATTTCACGTACGGGAAATTCCCGTATGTCTGATTGTATTCTTCCAAAGCCGCCACAAAAATACCCTCGTCACTTTGCCCACTTTTCCACCCGTACCGGGTGCGCTGATAAATGCCTTGAAAGTTTGTGCATTTTTGGTTGATATCGGTCCACTTGCCCGATATCGAATCGTTCTACCGGTAGCCCTCTCCTTTACCAGACAGATCAAAAAAATATTGCCCGTACTCTTTTCCAAAAATCGCCTTTGGATTGGTAGTTGGCTGAAAAAACAAACCAATAATATAAATAAGTACCCGTTTAAAAAACTATATGTAATAAAATATAACCAAAAAAATATATATCTTACCGACTTCAGGATCCTCCGACACGTTAACCCATGCTCAGGTTAACGAGTACAACTCGTGGTCGGTCCATGGTATAACGTTTTTTTTGGCACGACCGCCCGTCTCTTTTCTTGTGTGCCGTTGGCCGGTTGCCTTGCCTCGCACGGGCTCTTCCTCTTCGACCGGGCCTTGTGTCTCCGGAACCGACTCTTGCCAAGCATTTGAAGAGCCGAACATTTGGGATGTCCCATACACTTGTGTTTGGCCAAACCCACCTCCCATGGGCATCCCAAAACTCCCTCCCATGTTAACGTTATACATGTTCGGGTCCCAAGTATACGGTTGGTGTAACAGGTTCGTGAAACTTTGCGGGTTTGAACCTGAACCCGGAGCTATAGGTCGGGTGTTGTCGCCACTGGTTTGGGAACCAAACCCGAAACCTCGACCGAAAGGATTCATGCTATGCTCTCAAAGAAATTACAAAGTGTGTGTGTGTAGTGGTATGCTCTCAAAGATTGCAAAGAGTGTGTGTGAGTGTTTGTGTTTGTATGTGAAGGATGTATGTATATTTATAACAAAATTAAGTTTTTTTTTTATTAAAATCTCGAGCCGAGCCCGGTCAAAAGCATTCAACACTTCCCTCTTTCCAATGCATGCACAACGCCAGTTATCACCATAATTTTCCCAACCCATAACGCCCTATAGCGCCCGGGGGGGCGGTGTTCCCCGGCGCTATAGGGGCTAAAACGCCTAATAACGATTGCCACTACACACTCTTAGGCAGAATTCTAACACCATAACAACACATCAAATTTGTAATGATCTTCCCCTCTCTATTTTCGTGAGACTCAATCTCACCTTAGCCATCCTTACGATCAACCACATGAACTCGATCCGCAAGAAGATCATGGTGTCGATCTTCCCTGACCGCGTTTACAAGGATGATAAGTACACATATTTATATCTTGTTTTCCATTATATGTTAAAGAATTAATCACCATATGTTATCAGAACAAATGTTGATTAATCGATTCTTGTTTTGTTTCCTTAACCAGAACTTAAATAGGAAAACAATCAGTTTTTTTTTTTTTGAACGGCGGAAAACAGTCAGTTTGATGGGGACCTAAAGAAATCGTTTTTCTTATTGTTCACGTTTTCCCTCGAAATCCTTAATATCATTTTTTTATAATGTCACTAGGTGATTGCCCGCGTGTACACGCGGTTCAACAATTAACAATTATTTGGAGTGGTAAAACCTATAAAAAATATAATGAAAATATTTTATTAGAATTTAAAAGTAAGGAATACACATGTTATTCAAATATCACTAAATATTTGTAGTATATACATGGCTACTGATGTATAAAAATGAATAAAGCATCAACATATTTAACACAACATTGTACTTCTATATTTGTAGTGTATTCATGGCATGACCACCTATGCACCACATTGCTTATAGCACTCTTTATATTTTACGACCTGTCATTTATAATTAAAAAAAGAGGAAACAGTCAACTCACAAAATTGAAATAAAATAACTAAATAGATAAAATAATGTAATTGCATAATAGTCTGAGGCAATGCTTACTTTACTACATTATGTAACAATGATAAACAATCTCATCATTTAAACATAAAACAATGCAATAATAGACAACTTACCATTTGGTTTCTTCAACCCTTTGGTCAAAAAAAGTGCATTTGCTCAATCAAATTCTTACTTCTCTTTACTACTCCTTCTCACATTGATGGTTATGAAAACAAAACAAAAAATAAAAATAACACATAAGACTGTATAGAGATCTAGTAGTATATATATATATATATATATATATATATATATATATATATATATATATATATATATATATATATAAACAACTTAGCAAAGTGTAATTAGAACTTATTGAATTTACCCTAGTTATATGTATTGCAAGTTACATTGCCATTACATGAATGTATAATCAAGCGAGTCAACTTAAAAAAGTCTAAATCATTCATCTTGATAAGTCGAGCCAACTTTAAAAAATTGTAATATAAACCTTCTGTAACCATCCATTAAGAGGGATGAATGATACACACAAGAAGGTTATAATTAGATTTCAAGATCAAATGCATAAATTTTCAAAATAATAGTTGATTATTTAAAGTAAAAAATTATTAATTACTTTGTTTTTAATACATATTTAATATTTTTGACCGATTTTGACCAAAGTAATTAATGATTTTTTATTTAAAAAAAAACTAAAAATCTTATAAATTACATGGACGTGGCATGTGGCACAATATGGAGGTGTCTAGATTGAAGGTTGAATGTGGGAGTGCCATGTGTACCTAGGGAGGTTTTGTTTATTAGATGTTAGATTTTGACCGATTTTGACCAAAGTAATTAATGATTTTTTATTTAAAAAAAAACTAAAAATCTTATAAATTACATGGATGTGCCATGTGGTATAATATGGAGGTGTCTAGATTGAAGGTTGAATGTGGGAGTGCCGTGTGTACCTAAAAAGGTTTTGCTTATTAGATGTTAGATTATAGCAAAGACTAAATCTCATAAACTAGCATGTTGTTCACCATTTTTTTCCCATGAAACCACCTTAGTTAGAGATAAATTTAGATGATAATTCTATTACCTTAATTCGTTATCTAATCTCCAAGTTTTTATCAAACCCACCTCGGTTAAAACCAAGCTTCCCACCTAGTTAAAGTTGTTCCTAAATTCTAGCCTAGTCAAAGTAGTCCCTAATTTCTAGTTTGTATTCCCTAGTGTTTAGGCTCTTTCATTGTATATATATTGGCATCTCTAATGAATACTAAAAAAATATACAATTTGATACTTTCATATGGTATCAGCTAGGTTTTACTAAACCAACTCCTTCTTCATCACCCCACCACTCCCTATCATTCTGCCCAAACTTCAAGAAAACTCACCCTGCTATCACCTCTCCAACTTACAACCAAAACAACACCCAAACTAAACCACAAGCACACATGATGGCAACACACCATACTGTGGATTCTGATTTATTATGGCTGAAAGACAGTGGTGCTTCTCACCACATTACTAATGATCTTAGTGCACTCTCCATGCACAGCCCGTATGATGGTACCGAGGAACTTATCATCGGTGATGGTTCGTCTCTTAAAATTACTCACGTTGGCACTATTACTCTTTATTTTTCTAATGTCCCTATTATCCTAAAAAATGTTCTTTGCGTCCCTTCTATCTCTCGCAACATAATCTCTATCTCTCGTTTATGCATTGACAACAACATACTAGTCTTATTTTTCTCTTCTTATTTTGTCATCAAGAATTTTCACACTCGCCGAACCATTCTTCGGGGAATAAGTAATCATGGTGTCTATGAATTATCCTCCATCAAGTCTCCACAATCATTTTACTTGCAAACAAACAAAACGTCTTCTTGGCATCACCGCCTAGGACATCCACATTTGCGAGTTTTACAACTTTTAGCTTCTTTTGTCCCGTCAATTTCTAGCAAGCATGAATCATGTAATTCTTGTTGCATCAATAAAAGTCACAAACTTCCCTTTCATTCATCCTCTTTAACTTGTAATACACCTCTAGAATTAATCTATTCCGATGTTTGGTCATCTCCAATTACATCTTTTGATGGTTACAAATACTATATAATTTTTGTTGACCATTTCACAAAATACATTTGGATTTATCCATTAAAACATAAATCGGACTCTCTTAATACTTTCATTCGATTTCAAAACCTTGTTGAGAATTTTTTCAAAACCAAAATCAAACAATTATTTTCAGACAATGGTGGAGAATACATCAAACTATCCTCTCACCTAGCCTCTTGTGGCATTTCTCATCTCACCTCTCCTCCTCACACACCTGAACACAATGGCTATGCCGAGCGACGTCATCGCCACATTGTCGAAAACGGCCTATCACTACTCTCTCATGCTAAAATGCCTCTGAAATTTTGGCCTTTTTCTTTCACCACCGCCACTTATCTCATAAATAGATTACCCACCCCCACCTTAAATAATGATTCTCCTTATTTTCGCCTTTTCCATATCTATCCAAACTATGAAAAACTTCCTAGTTTTGGTTGCTTATCATACCATTGGTTGCGACCATACTCAAAACATAAACTTGAGTCTCGGTCAAAACCGTACATTTTTATTGGCTACTCATCCTCTCAAAGTGCTTTCCATCTCCTTGATCCTCTCACTCATCGGATCTAAACTTCCCTTCATGTCCACTTTCTTGACCATATCTTTCCCTATGAATCCCTTTCTCAAACCTCTACTTCCATCTAACCCTCACCCGACACTTGGTTAACCCTCACCACATAATCAATTTCCCTTTCTACACCTTCTTCTACTCCTCCTCAAAATTCAACCCCTTCCAATCCTACTACCACTACTTCTACACCTTCTTCCAACCAAACCCACTCCACCGAACCTCCACAACCACCCACCGACCCTCCCACCAACACAAACCTGATGCCTCCACGACCCCCTCTGACTTATCCTCCTCTTCTTAACCTATCGAAACAATTTCCTCCCCTACACTCGAATCAACTACTTCTCATCGAACCCGTAAACCGAACCCAAAGTATCACAACTCCAACTTTTTCTTATATCACTCTACCACTCACACCCTTCCTGATCCCACTACCATTACCCAAGCCCTCAAACAACCATTATGGCGAAAAGCCATGCAAGCCGAGTTTGATGCTCTCAAACAAAACCAAACTTAGACACTTGTTCCTTCCGATAATGCTCCTAATCTTGTTGGATGCAAATGGGTCTATCGCACTAAATTCAAACCCGATGGCTTCGTTGACTGACTTAAAGCAAGACTCGTTGCTAAAGGATTTCACCAACGTCCCAGCCTGGACTATGTTGAAACCTTCAGCCCTGTTGTTAAACCCGCAACCCTCCGTCTTATTCTTGCTATCGCCACTTCATTCAATTGGCCTCTCCGCCAACTTGATATTAATAATGTCTTTCTACAAGGCACTCTTACCGAGTCGGTATACATGTCTCAACCATCCGGTTTTGTTGATTCTTCCTACCCTAATCATGTTTGCAAACTTAATAAAGCCATTTATGGTCTTCGCCAAGCCTCGCGGGCTTGGTATGACAAACTCAAAAATTATCTTCTTTCGGTTCACTTCAAACCCTCAATTTCGGATCCTTCTCTATTCATTAACAAAACCACTTCTTCATTTACAGATGCTGATTTGGCCGGTGACCGTCCATCTTATCGAAGCACAACAGGTTACATTGTTTACCTCGGTCACAATCCGATTTCGTGGAGTTCTAAACGTCAACCTACACTAGCCCATTCATCCACCGAAGCAGAGTTTAGAGCAGTGGCTTCCACAACAACCGAAGTACAATGGCTTATATCATTAATGGTTGAACTTGGTTATAAATCAACGGCCACTCCTGCTATTTACTGTGATAATCTAAGTGCTACCCACTATTCAGAAAATCCGGTTTTTCACTCAAGAATGAAGCACCTAGCTTTACATTTTCACTTTGTCCGCGAAAAAGGTTCACGACGGTACTATACGGGTCACTCACATTGCAGGCGATGATCAACTTGCGGATGCTCTCACGAAGCCTTTACTAAGACAACGCTTCCAGCTCCTTACTTCCAAGATTGGTCTCCTCTCACGCTCTTCTATTTTGCGGGGGCATATCAAACCCATACTTTCATAGTTTTCACGTTAAATATTTAGTTTAATTGTTTAAATAGAGAACAGATAACTGGTAGAAACTTAACACCTTATTTTTAACAAATTAATTAACAATAACATCTCTTAAAAAATAACTTAATATGAGGGTTATCTTTTTATGTGAGAAACAAAATGTCTCAACAGTTGTTGTGATTTTAAGATCTTCAACATAAACACTGGTGACAAGTTTTATACATAAACCTTAATGGTGTCGAGGGTTGGTTTGCATTTAGTTGTGTGGTGGTGGTTAGGTGGTTGGTGATGGCTTTGTTGGTGGTCGCAGGATGATGAACAGATGCAGGGTTTGCTACAATGGAAAAGGTTTACGGTGCTATGGTGGATTGGTGGTCGTTGGAGGACATAGAGACAAAGATTTAGGCGGTAGTGGTGGTTTGTAGAAAATAATGAGATGTTAGAGTAGAGTTTTAAAGACAATGATGGGCCCACTAATATGTAGGGTTTTTTGTATTTTTAAGGGTAATATTGTAATTTCACAGACTTAACTAGAAAACTTAACTTCCATCCAAGTCAGAGACCACCTACGTTATGAAAATCAAACGATAGGCATCATCATTGTAATTTTAGAAAGCTGGAGACCAAATCATCAAAATTCGTACAAACCACAAGAACCATCTGTGCACTTGAACCATCTATGCACTTAACTCATCTGTAACACCCCAACCGATGGCGGAAACATCGGGATGTCACGTAGTGATGATTGTTCAGTAGCTCATGGTGAATAATAAATTTCATTAAATGATTTAAATAAATTACATACAATTGTTCTACAAGAATTCGTACATCAAAATGAATAATACTATGCACACATCTTCAAGCATTAACTCAAATCCTCAAGCAAATAGAACCTGAAACATGTTAAGTTGAAAATATTTTGGGTCAACAAAAGTTGGTGAGAATTACATAGGTTTTGATAATTGAATAAAATTGTTGTGCAATTCATGTGTCATGGCAATCTAGTCCATATGCGAAAACATACTAGAAGTAAATCGAGTGCATAATCAACCTTGTTGACTGTTGTATTGTGGTACATCCCATACGCTCATGGTTCACTCGTTTAAATTGCAGTAACAAACACCCACGCAACCTTTGTAGGAGGCACGTATCCGGGTGGGATTGTCAGTCCAATAGATCTATCAATGTATACCGTTTGGCTGATGAATGTTTATGCTAGAATTGTGCTTACCCTAGTCATGTTCAAGACATAATGCAACATAGAAAAACACATAGACACATTGATGATTGAATTGCATAAATAATGTTGTAACATGTTTCACCCCAAAAACGGTGATAAATAGAAAAGGGGCTATGTAAAACTCACTTAGCAAAATGTTATGTCTCGTGAAAAAAATAGAATAATGTGTTGTGAATGTATGCGAGGCGAATCCCAAAGACTCAACAACGTAGGTAGTCCAAATTGAAGAAAACGAAAAAGAAAGAATATCAAGCTTCCAATTCGCCAATTACAAGAGCTTATAATCAAAGCTTCAATTGTAGAAGTAATAGACTATAGAAGAAAGGTATGAGGGAAATTTTAATCGGATTGAAACAATCGATTTAGAGGTGCAAAGTATAATGGGTCATAGGTGGGTTTTTATACTAGTTTTGGAGTCAATTAGCCATTAAAATTGGTCAACACCATAAAGTAAGGTTTTATGATGAATTGACTATTTGACTGTTTGACTAAGACTTTGACTAGGACTTTATTTAAAAAAAAAATTCTTGACAAGTGTATGTGTAAAAAAAAAAGAATTTAGATCATATTATTATTATTATTATTACTATTATATATATATATATATATATATATAAGTTGTGAGTTAGGAAAATAAAGACTTAGGCACATTTGTATAATATTAATGATAAAGATGTAAATAAAAAAAATAAGGGCTTTTATGTATTAAAATTTGGGGAAAAAATTTTGCGATGTTACATCATCCACATATGTGCATTGCATTGGCTGGGATGAGCTATCATCAGAAGTGGTGACATGATAGTACCACAATTTGCATTCATAGGATGAGTACTCTCCACATTGCGACACATAGTTATTCAACAATAGTGTTGAATTTGCCAACCTTAGTAGAGAGACCCAAGGGCACAACACCACCAAACATTGATTCCATGATATCTATTATAAGAACGAGGAGATTAATTTCCTCTAATGTAACATCAACCCTAAAATATTAAGTTCGATCAAAGTAACCAACATATCAGCAAAGGGAACCGCAACACGAAGCATTATCCCCATGAGGTTGCTTTAAGTCGCCTTGGTATTTCATTAGGACACTGTGACATTAAAACTCTATGATACCATAGACGCATAAGGAAATTGCAAACCGCGTCCCCCCGCAAGTCATAAGGAAAGAAAAAGGACCAGATTTGTTGTAGCAAACATTTAGATAAAATCCAAATTAGAAAAAAAAATATTGTAATATATAAGAATTTTCCGTCTCACACAACACAAAAGCCTTTATTTTATAAAGACTGTGTCTGTGACAACCAAAATATTAAGTTCAATTGACAATGAACTTAAACAAAACAGATACTGTATCAAAAATATTAGTTTCGATAAAAAAAAAATATTTAGTTATCGTTCGAGTTATCGTTCATCAGTAAATAATAAGATCAACATGAACAAGCATTGAACTAACAGTAACCAATATGTTTTTAATATTTTTCGTTAGTTATATCTTCAAAATCGTATGTGAATAATACAGATATTTACATCATCTACAAGTATCTACTTATATTATCTTCCAGCTACATCACATGGGCAGATTTATAATTTATACAACAATAATTAAGTTTCCAAAATCGGGCAGATATTGTATACAGGACAGATAGTTGAGTAAATGCACTTACAGTCGGTCTGCGCAGAGGGCCGTTCATGTCTTTAATCTACTACACAAGGAAATTGTCAACCATATGTTGTATGACGTCAGCGCCATCAGAATTCATCCAGGGAGTATTTACCTGTGCCCATAAATGTCGAAAGAAAGATTCAGGCATAATGTAGCAGACTAGCAGTATTATGTTGCAGCCATGGGACCGTGCCATGTGCGCCGTGTGCATATGGTTTATAATTTCAGTTAAAACATATTTGAAAGTTAGCTGTCTGTTCACAATATATGGACTATAAGATTTGAGTTATAAGGTTACAGAAAAGAGCTATGTTTTGGATCTGCATGCTAGTAATCAGGTCAAATAATGTTAATTCTATGGTGAAAGGAGATATGCTTTGGTTACTCTTTTTGATATTTAATGCATTCTACCTATTTTTTTTTTCATATGTTTGATGACAACTATAAAGTCAGACTAATTTTTTGGACCTTCAAAGTCAAGTTGCTACACTCTTTTTATTTCATGTCTACCGGGTATGACCACATTTTGCCTAAAGTGGTAAAAGTCTATTCCAATCTAGTGACCATAGTTGTTAAAAGCCATCGCCTCTTGCGCCTATGCCCATTTTTAGGCGAGGCGATGCATTTGCGCTTTGAGTCGAGGAAATTACGCTTTAATTTTCCTGGTGATGGTTTAGGTGCAAATTACAGCTAAATTATGGCTAGCTTCTGGCTAGATTTCTATTTTTATGTAAGGAAAACTACTTCTATACACTAATACATCAATATTTTAAAACTTTTCATACTGGCTAGATGAAAGATAATATTATTTTAACATATTTTTACTTTATTTTCTTTGTTCGCTTTTTTTTATCTCAGGCCCTCGCTTTTTTTGCGCATCGCGCCTAGGCCTCAGGTGAGGCCTATGCGCCTTGAGTGCGCCTAGCGCCTTTGATAACTATGCTAGTGACGATGAATATTTGATGGTTGAAGAAAGATATAATTGTTTAAGTTACTATGTAACTAGGAAAGATATTTGATGAATCTGCATTTTAAGGATTGAAGCAATGAAAATAATACACTTTGAGATGTTCAAATGCTAAGAAGATATGCAAAATATTGAAATGAAGTATGGGTCGGGTCATAGTTGCCTGGATCGTATTGTGTGCAAGGTATCTCTGTTTACTTCCTTTAAAGCTGACGTCAACTCGTTCCCAGCATAGTTGGCTCAACCCTCTAAGCATTGTCTCTGCAAATGAAAATGATTCATAGTCGAACTCATATATTAGTACTCACATCAATATCTCTTATGCATCCATCATATAATAAAAAATATAAGTCATTTTTCAATCAAAAGCTCTCGGGAACGACCATGGAGACAGGTATCCTTGGCTTTCCACGGCCTAGGTGAAAAACATTTTGCATATAACATTTCCTTTTCATAAACAGATTGTAACTCTCTTCAATTTTAGCACGTTTTAATAAATAACTAATGTTTTAAATATCATCATCATCATACTCAGTTAATCCCACCAATAGCAAAAGCTAAGGTAGGGTCTGAGGAGGGTAAGATGTAGACAGCCTTACCTCTACCCCGTGGGAATAGAGAGGCTGCTTCCAATGAGACCCCCGGCTCGATAGTGGTTTTGTATCAAGCCTTGGACATAAGGCATATAACACTTAACAGCCGGGACAAACCCGATTGGTGCATGTACCCCCTTGTCTTTTGGCTATCAACGTCACCACCTGATGCATGATTAACCGCCCGTCATTTTTAACGTTATTTTCACGAAATTAGTAAAATAACGTTAAAATTAGTGCAACTTTACTTTTGCCCCCTGAGGGCCGTACATATATACATTATATGTGCAAATATGATTACGTAAATTACATTCTTACAATAAACAATCTAAAATTCTTAATAAAAGGCTTTTGAGGATGTACGCATTAAAATATGTTTCCTTTTTAACTGCTTTTTTTTTTTTTTTTTTTTTTTCATTTGGCCAATTTTACCCGTTAAAGAGTAGAAATTGACCCATGATTAGGATAAACGATTCAAAAACTTGCCACCGCTATCTGGCCCAACAATAGATTAACCTATAACTTCCCAACTCGACTAAACCATGGTGGGAAATCATTGGCAACCCAGTATCAAAGACTTGTAGGGGAGTTTTTCACACCAGAGTCACATGAGAGTTTAATATTTATATAATATATTGGTATACCTTCCATGGTAGCAGTCCTAGTCTTGTGCTTATTGGCTTGTGGGTCTACAGAGCCTTCTTGTTTTGCTGTATTTACTGCTCCTTCCTTCAGAATATGGGGATATCTACCACTTCTTACAAGATTCTTACGCTAAAGTCAAGAGCATAGTCAGATGTCTTACGTATTATACTACTTAGTACACAATATCTGTTTTACCTTGGGTAGCTCGCTTCGAGAACGGATTGATGACGTGCTCCATCCCACAAGATCTGATGTTGAGTTAAGGAAAATGATCATGCATGCATGTTTCAATGCAAAATTTAAGAGGGTGTTTGGTGAACAGAATATGTTGGAACTGAATTCTAGAGTACAAGGGACAACATGTTTGGTTGAACGAATTCATTTCATCGGTTTATGTAGTACTTAAAGAGGTTACAGGAGATGCAGTAGATACAGGATACGGTCAGAAAGAACATTTGCATAAGCAACTCGGCGCTTGAAAGACTTCAAAGCAGATCTACAAATTCAGGAAAGAAACTAAGGTAAAATTTGGAAGAAGTAATGGTATCAAGTAGTAATTCATGCAAAGCAATCTTTATAAACTCACATAAACTTTAGGTCTTCGGTATCATTGGACATCTGAACCAACAGAGGGGGTTGTCCATCTAACTTATCTTTCAAATACACATGTCTCCCTGTTCTTTTAAGCACCCCTGATGTGTGGTACCCTAGTCTCTCAAGGCTTCTAATTCCACAGAACATTGGTACCTGAAACCATTAACAATTACATGTTATAAATCCAAGACTTATGACGACATCTTTAGTGATAAATGTGATACGATAACTTTATGTCTTTATCTATACAAAGTTGTTTTGGCTTTTGGTAACTATGAGAATCCAGTACTAGAAAACTCACCGGACACCACAACTACCGTAATGACCAATGGGATTGGGTAAAACGGAACATGCGCCGGAAGGTGGCCCTTAAAGGGGTTAAACGTAGAAAAGGCAGTGGAAGTGGGAATCGAACCTGAGACACTATGCCACCGCCTTGAAGGTTTTATCTATATGAATTTTAGATTACCTGTCTATGGCCTCTTGAACCAAGATGTGGAGTGGCAATAGTAATAAAGTTGATAGGCTCCAATCCGCCAATTTTTCCATTAGAGATATGGTCTGAGCATAAATTGACTTGTGAAATTGATTTGTCCTCAGATATATAGTTTCCATTACCTTGATATAATTGATTTGTGCAATCTTGTGTGTAGAGTTTAGCAACAGCATATCTTGCTATCAGGCCACCAAGTGAGTGACCTATGAAAGAAATCTTGTCAAGATTTGGATAGCGTTGTATCACAGATATCACCTGCAAAACCACAACTTTCAATTGATGCTTTATGCAAATCGTAAAGGAGGCTATCCAGAGAGTTTCTGGTAACTACCAAGATACCAACCTCATCTGCTAATCTTGTTCCCATCACGTCAACACCATCAAGTGTCGCCAATGCAGAGTTACATTTGCTGCCTGTATTTACCATATTTATAAAAAGAAAAAGAAAATCAAGCCAGGCTCAAGAACACTTAAAAGTTTGGGTCTGTCAACTGAAGTACTTCATCAAATTACATGATACCATCCAAACTGGCTTTCTAAATCCGGAAAGTGGCACATCTCTTAGTTGTTAGTGAACCATGAAAAATAGTGTGAATTTTGCTCAAATTTCTTTTATGTGATCCGAATTAACGCCTTAACAGACATATCCGGTCCAAAAACGGTTTGTTTGGTATGGCTTCTGCAGACCTTTTCCACCATTCCATTGATTAACTAAGCCATATAAGGACCTAAGCAACTATATAACCTTCACTGAAAGTGGTAGGCAAACAAATAACAAACAGAAAACCTGCTGCTAAAATAAAGAGCACTGGTAAAAATGCTTACAGTGAACAATAACATCTTGTGGATACTTCTTTAAAAACTGTTTTGCAGCAAATCTCCAATTTTTAGCACTGCAAGTATGTAACCATTACATTAAACGCCACTACCAAAATCAAAATCATATCGATCAAACCACTTAAATACATATGTATTGGTTTGCAGTTTGGTTACATTCCGGTTTCCATGTTCCATCATCCGAATCATGTGTTCATACAGGTTTGCAATTTTATCAACAAGACAAATTCAAAACATTCATATGCACTCAAACTTGAATTTTCACATAATTAAGTTTTGCTATCAAACTTTAAATGCGGCATCAATCTTTAGCACTTCCTTCAGCCATGTTTCAGTAAACTCAATCAACATTCAACATCACAAAATATACACAGTTTATCAAAATCAACCGAGTACCCAACAAAATTCAAACATTCATATGCACTCAAACTTGCATTATTTTCACATCACCAGGTTTCAAAATCTAAACATCAAACATGTTGGAGAATTTCTGTAATCAACGCTCAATTGCCTGGATAGTCGTGTGAACACTTCCAGATTGAAACTATTCGATGCTTCACTTGAATTAATCAATTAGATAAAACTCAGACTTTGATCTGCAGACACGAGTATGAATCTGTAGAGAATTTTCGTGAACCTGTGTTAAGATCAAATGAATGTTTTCGTAAAATATGGATCAGGGCCAGTAACCGCCTGATTGCAGTTATCTCTTTCTAATTCAAAATTGCTTCAAAAAAGAGCCAAAATTCGGATAAAATTACTCTTTTTCTACCCCAGCCAGGGGCTACACCCCTTGGAGACCCGTGCCCCTTGGAACTAGAGGTGCACAAAACGGATTTTTTAGAACCGGAAACCGAGTAGAACCGGCTCTGCCGCTCCGGGTTTGGACAACAACCGAGTAGGGTAGAAACCGGTTCCGGGTACGTACGGGTTTTTTTTTACCAGGTTTTGACCAGTTTGGCTGGGCTTTTCAGGTTTTGACGAGGTAGAGGTGGAACCGTTTCCGGTGGTTCCGGTTCAGTTCCTTTTTCTAAAACCAAGTCTGGAACTGGTTTCGGGGCAGGTACGGTACCAGGTTTTTTGTGCGCCTCTACTACGTACTTTGGAACCCCCATTGTTTAGGGGCTTCGCCCTAAGGACCAATGAGGTTCCCTGATACCAAAATCATAACAAACTCAACTAAGCTAAGCGTGGACTCCTAACTTATCTATACATATAATAAACCAAAGCAATTTTAATGACATGTCATTCAAAGAGGCATTCTCTTCCTTAAGTGTGTCATGTGTCATCCCATGTGGCATTGAGATATTTTAGGAAAAAAATAATTTAAAAACAAAATTGAATTTTTCACCCTCATATTTCCTCCCATAATTTTTAAACGTTAATATCTTTAATATACGAGATTTTTTAAAGAAAAAAAAATACACCAAATTAACGAGCGTTTTATTATCTTTCCAACGAGTACCATAGTGCTATATAAAAAAAGGAGAATTTTTTTTGTGGGGTTTTGTTCTTACAGGGAAAAAACACAAAGTGTTCAAGTAAATCATTAATCATGTATAGACAAGTCACTAATTATGTTTAAATCAGTAAATATGATTTTTTTTTCAACCAGAGCCGAATAGGTTAATAGAGTTATACGTTGTTTTAAGTTAGGTATCAATATTAGTATGTTAGAGTTGTACATTGTTAATTTGTTTTAGGTTAGATATTAATATTAAAGTTATACATCAGTCTATTTCATATGTAAAATTGATGTATCATATTAAATTTCTTAACCCGGGACGCTCCCGGGGTATAATCTAGTTTGATATATATCAATCACATTACACTTTGGTCAACAAACAAAGTAAATCCAACTACACTAACAAAACACATCCCCAATCTAAACCACTTCCTTAACCTACTAACAACAATTCATCAAAATCAACAAAACAATTTAAAAATAAAATAAAAAACCTAATCACTAACCTTCCGATCAAACCATTGACCATCACAACAAGATGCGTCTGTCGTTTATCACTAACATCCGACTCCATGTCAACGTTACCGTGAACATCAACCTCCTCAACCGTCGGATATCCATAATCCGATGACCTAAAACAACTCAATCTCTTCACACCAAACGATTTTCCACTTATCTTCTTCTTCTTCTTCTTCACAACATCATCTGATCCATTCACTACACCATTCTCTTCCATTGGACTTCACTAACTGTTGAGCTTCAAATCAATTATCAATGCAATGAGATTATTAGTAAGTAGTCAAGGAGATTATTATTATTAGATTAATATAAATGTGATGGTTAGTTAGGGCGGAGTGTAAGGACGGCGGTGGACGAAGCTGGTGAAGATTGACTAATTGTTGTGAAATTACAATTTTAGGAGGTGATGGCCATTAAATTGTGTCGAGTTTGTGTATCCCAGGTGAGGGTAAAATGGGAAATGTGTGTTGAAATTTGGCGCCGTCGTAAGACTACAAGGGGAACGTGGCTTGAATTCTACAATTATTAAATTAATAAAATTTGAATTGTTTAAATTAGGTTCGAGAAGGCAACGAAAAGAAAATATATATGTAATAATGTAGTAGTGTGAATGACGCGCATTATAGCGGGTGATCTGTTTTGTCGCCTTCTAGTTGTTGGGTTTGTGGGCGAATTCTAAACATAACCATATTCCAAAAAGAATAAATATAAAAAATAAACAGGCGTTTACACTTTACACAATCCCGATCCAGGTTATAAACTGTTGACCAAACATTGAAATTGTCAAATCCGTACCATTATCTCGCAGTCTCAAACCATATAAACGGCTAGCTTACCATGAATGGATCATAAGAGTAAACTGCACGGATGGTCCCTATGGTTTGCCCAAATTTAAACTCTGCTCCTCAGCCTTTCGAAATTACACGTATAGGATCTGTGGTTTATATTTTGTTTCATCAATTCCCTGACTTGGATGGAGGTTAAGTTTTTTAGTTAAGCCTATGTGAAATTACTAAAGAGTAAACTGTACGGATGGTCCCTGTGGTTTGCCCAAATTTAAACTCTGCTCCTCAGCTTTTCGAAATTACACGTATGGTATCTATGGTTTGGATTTTATTGCATCTGTGGTCCCTGACTTGGATGGAGGTTAAAGTATGTGAAATGGAAATAAGCCAATACCTTAATTCACTTACATGAATATAACTAGTAAGCCTAGTGGTATGAAATCATAAAATTTATGTCAAGGTAAACAATAGATCGGAAAAAAAACCATCTTACAAGTACATTAGGTGGAATAAAATTTTATGGACGTCTTTTTAGGTAAACACCACTTTTCTTCACTATCATTTGCAAACCCTTCCAATAGAAGCTCCACTAATCAATACATTTGATCCAAAATTCTTGTTTTCTCTTTCGGTTAATCAAGCAAAAGTGTAGGCACTTCAATTTTTAGTACTTCCATTTATCCATCAAAATTTTCTATCGGTTATACTTTGTTCTTTTGTTATCCTACATTACATGTAGAAAAAACATTATAATTATTCCAATGTTCAAACCATGATGGTCATTAATTGCTATATCTAAAAACAGTATTTGTAAAGTGGTCATGATACATGTAGATGTACAATTTTAACAAAATGGTCAATCTTAGGAATGACAAAGATATTCCAAAATAGTGTTCTCCCCAAGGTTTTCAGAACCGGACCGGACGTCGAACCGGACCCCCGGCCGATTCACCGGTTCGACGAACCGGCCCAAAAAACAAAAAAAAATTAAAAAAAATAAAAAAAATTAAAAAATCCGGTCCGACCGGCCGGGTTTCCGGTCCGACCGGCCGGTTCACCGGTTCAACCCCGGTTCGCTGCAAAAACGGTCCGACTACCCGAACCGGACCGGTCCAGGCCCCGGAGCCCGGTCCGACCGGCCGGTCCGGTCCGGTTTTCAAAACAATGGTTCTCCCACTACATTTCTTATTTTTTTTATAGTGGCTAGTTGCAACAACGACGCGTAAGTGGTGATGTCATGGTCGTGTTGCGTAAGTGGTGATGTCATGGTCGTGTTGGTGGTGATGGGTGGCAATCACACAAATCTATTAATTTAAACTGGTATTCACATAAAATCCACTAATTTAAATTTTTAAATTTAAGTGAAACCAACCAACACATAATGCAAATTAGAGATGTTATATAATGCATAGATCAATGCTTAATTGCTTCCGAACATAAGTAATGTAACAAGCAGCTTTGTTACAACTTGAACTAAAATAATACATACAAGAAATAGTTTGGATATTCCAACAACAAAATAATAAATAAAAAAAGTATTCAAGTCAAACGATAAAATACTTGTTATGATGATATGCATTAACACAAAGGGCCACCATTTTACGAAATATTCATATATTATATTTCTAACTACTTTCAGAAGAAAAAAAATAGCATTGTGGAGTTTCAAGGATTATAACATTCAATTGGGTGTTTATGGTATTTATGAAGGGGTTATATCTTCATGTGGGGGGTATAAGGAGTGCATAAGAGATATATACGTGGGTACAAAGAGTGCATAACAGATATATACAATTAGTATTAAAGGTTGTACATGAGGGCATAAAATGATAAAAGGAAGAAAATGACAAAAAATTAGAGACTTGTAAAGGACCCTTGATATACCATCTTAACTTTGGACAATTTGAACATATATACCAATGCCACCTCCTTTATAATCAGTGGCGAAGCTTGACCCGAAGGTTCGGGGGGTCGGAAGTAACTAGTTTCGGGGGGTCGAAAACCAGTTTCGGGGGGTCGAAAACCAGTTTCGGGGGGTCGAAACCCTATATTTCCAAAATTTTCTATACGAATACTATATAATCGGAACTTCTGCGCGAAAATTCGGGGGGGTCGACCGCCTCCGCCCGCCCCAACTAAGCTGCGCGAGTGTTTATAATGCATTGTAGATTATCACATGGTTGGATACAAAAAAAGCAAAAGTTTATGCATCACATCACTAAACTAAAGTGATTCGTAATTCCATTTTAAAACCTATTTTAATCAATAACCATTTATTATAAAAAGTCAGTTAAGGTCAGGGGCATTTTTTGTCATTTCAGCGTAAAACTTTAAAAAACCTATTTTAATCATCTCTTTAACTCAGTCAACTAAAGATCTCCTTCTTCAACATCTCCTTCAAAAACCCTCATTTTTCTCTCTCTCTCTAAAAAATATCCTCTCCTTTGCGGCTCCCTTTCATGACCGAAAAAGATACTTCTCACAACATGTAAAGATAATAATTTGACATGCAGACGTGTGAGGTCTAGAATGACGAATCAGTTTATTGATGTGATGCATAAACTTTTGTTTTAGGGCATGTGTAGTGGATGGACGTTATGGGGATTAAAATATTATAAAGTAATAGAAGGGGCGTTATGAAAAAAGAGGGTGTAGTTTTTTTTTAACGGCCAACAAACTGACGTGCTAGCTACCCGGGCACCCAACAATCGTGAAAGTACCCATACGCTCCTAGGTGAAGACACGTCTTAGGTGCCCGCCCTAGAATGCGCCGGGTAGCTAACACACACCAAGCCACCTATTTCGGAGAAAACCCGACACTTCACCCGCCCAATAGCACGATGGTAAAGAGCCGGTAAAACCGGTTGGATCAGGAATCGAACTCCTGACCAAGTGGCCAGAAGTTTTCCATCATATCCCCCAACCACTAAGCTATAAGCTCGTGGTTAAAAAAAAAGAGGGTGTAGTGGGAAGGGAGCGTTATGGGGCTTTATAAATGATTGGGTAATCATTGTTTTTTATTGTTTATTATTATTATTATTATTATTATTATTATTATTATTATTATCAAATCAAAAACCATTATAAAAATAAAATAGAAGATCAAATAAAAAATAAAAACCAGCCAAACTATCCTAAGTCCCAACCCTTCTTCCTACCCCCTTCTTCTCTACCCCTTTCTTCTCTTCTCAACGTAGCAGACACACACACAAACATAAACACACACACGCACAGAGAGAGAGAGAGGGAGGGAGGGAGAGAGAGAGAGAGGGGACAAGGAGGAGATCACGGCGGCGACGCCATCTTCTCCGACGATTTTTTTTTATTAAATATGACCGTTCAACGGTCAAGACACAATCATCACCCCTCCAAATGTTCACAACGCTCGTTACCACCATAACCTGCAAGCCCAAAACGCCACCATAGCGCCCGGGGGCGGTGTTCTCCGACGCTATGGTGGCTAAAACACCCTATAATTTTACCACTACACAGACTTATTTGTATCTAACCATGTGATAATACATTATTACATATATTTTCTTGTCGTTGCCTTCTCGAACCTAATTTAAACAATTCAAATTTTATTAATTAATAATTGAAGAATTCAAGCCACGTTCCCCTTGTAGTCTTACGACGGCGCCAAATTTCAACACACATTTCCCATTTTACCCTCACCTGGGATACACAATCTTGAATGTAGGTCCGGCCCCTGTAACATATGACTGACTAGCTTATACCCCGGGAGCGTCCCGGGTTGAAAAATCTAAGTAAAGTGAATAAAATTGGAAGTATCTAAACTATAAAAATGGCATCTATGTATCAATTTACATTAGATACTTTAAAAAAATACCAAAAGATCCATTTCACCTTACAACATCAACACCTAAAACAGAATATTAAGATCCCAAGCACTTCAAGGGGACATAGATTGTTTAGCACCAATACATTCAGTCAAAGGTCTTTAACTGCATACAATAAGATTTGAGCTATTTTAGAATATGGTAGAAAAAGAAAAGATAGCAATTACCTGTTGGAGAGCGTCCCGGGTTGAAATATCTAATATGACATAATAAAATATCTAATATGACAACATAATTAATGACTTGCCAATATATGATTAATGAATATTATTATTATTATTATTATTTTAAACAAATCTCTGTCATAAGTTATCATATTCTAATATAAAAAAGGGTAATTGGGTCGGGTATCATCTAATCCCAGGCCCGACCCAAACCCACAATTTTTTTTAAACTAATTCCAAACCTGACACAATACCTGTCGGGTTACAAAAAATAGTCGTTTTTTTCCTCCGTTTTTTATATAGCACTATGGTACTCGTTGGAAAGATAATAAAACGCTCGTTAATTTGGTGTAATTTTTTTCTTTAAAAAATCTCGTGTATAAAAGATATTAACATTTAAAAGTTATGGGAGAAAACATTAGAGATAAAAATCTAATTTTATTTTTAAATTTTAAATTATTATTTTCCTAAAATAAATGTCTTGCCACATGGGATGACACATGGCACACTCAATAAAGAGAATACCCTCTTTGAATGCCATGTCATTAAAATGGCTTTGGTTTATTATATGTATAGATATTCTCATGAAGAGTACATAGGCAAACAAATTACATCGTAATAGCCACTTATAGTCCTTGTGTTCTTTATTAATTCCACACTTTGCTCAAAATCCCAGACCCAAATATTTTTATTTTAGTTCACTTATGGCCTGTTGTTTTTCTCTTAATAAGGCTCCGAATCATTCAGCTCTGAATAGTTTAATATTTAAACTGTTTGCTTCAACCAAAAAAATGCTCTGAATAGAATGGCTAAGAGCTAAACCATTCAGACTTGGTGCATAGCTAAATCATCCAGCAATTAATCATCCAGAGTCTCTTAACCATTCAGACATCTTAATGATTCGACACTTAATCAACCAAACAACCCCTTAGCCGAACTAAGGGAATGAGGGGCGCCACAAATAGAGGATCCGTGGGGCACCTCCATGACACCAATCGTAGCTCGCCACCTAGACCCACCACCCGTGAACCCCTCCCACCGGCAGCACTACCTGTGGAGTTTTCTGGTTCCCCTCTCTCCCATGCACCCGTAACCACTTCCGTTAACTAGAACACATGATTGCTTTAAAAGACCACTACCCATGTCACTACCGACGATCTTGTCATGGGGGTAGTGGTCTACCCGGGAGCATTTCGTGAAGTGCCCCGCCTCCGTTAATCTCAAATAAATTTTCTAGGTTGGTTACATTTTATAGATAGTTCATTTATGTATAAATTTCTACCACGACAAGAATTTAACACGAAATTTGCAGGTTCAGATTTAATCTATATGAGTTTGATAACTTAAAAGAAAATTTAATATAAGATCTAATAATTAAAATATAACTGTTTTATATACATTTGTATTTTTTTTTTGTAAAACATTAATTTTAAAATATTAACTACAAAACAAAAATAGGATATCTATAATCTATAATCTATAACTATATATATACTAGGCGAGATCCGATGTGGAAACACACGGGAGGACTCGGCCAACCCTTTTCCGCTGTACGCTAACCACTGACACGTCAGCAGACCAAACCCTCCAAAATACTCGATCTATCGTTAAAAGAAAAAATGTATTTTGTAACGTCTATTCATTTCACAACATCAGTTAATAATACACCGAGGCAATAGATCGTTTGTTACTAAACGGTTTGTAATTCAACGTCTGTTCGTTTCGCAACTCTGTTCATTACATCAATTAAGCAGGTTTTTTAAAACACCTGGTTGCAAAAAACTATTGATTCAAACAGTTGTTAATTCAACGGTTTCTTTCAAACAGTTGTTGCATTAACCACCGACTGACCAGCATGTCAACAGTCCAAACGTCTGCTGAGAGGAACCGCTGTTTCGCAACGACTGTTTATATCTTTTAACATTGATCAGATGTTTAATAACTGAAAGGTAAAAACCAAGAAATAAAAACTCTACAGACGGATTAAAAAGTTGTAGTCAATATGTAGCGATATATAAAAAACCATATCTAATCAAGGTTAAACAAAACAAATATAATCAACTTTAAACATCAATATATATTATGAATTCCATCTTCATAACATCTGTTTATACATTAGGAATTAATAAAAAAAAATACAAATATATTTAAAAAAATACTTCAATGACAATAGAATTACAATATGTGACTTTACAAACTACACAAAAATACAACGAAAAAAATATATTTATAAGAACCTAACAATAGAGAATGATATTTCTTGCCAGCATCATCGGAATATATTTAAATGTCATCCAGTTCTAAAAACCCTAACGAATAAAAGGATCATCCCTGTGTTAGTGACGACCAAAGGGAAATACGAGTCTCACACTTATGCGTGGATCAAGAAGATTCATGAAGATATTCATCAAGATCTTTGCAAATTTAAAATACAAGATCCTTTGACTTTATGAATCATCGAAAAACATCAATTCAAAGTTTTTACCAACGAAATGTTGGTAATCTATTTTCCTTTGATTGTAAGAATCTTTTGAAAATTTATGGAAAGACATTTGAAAGTAATATCATTATGCATATGGGATGGAAAAATGTATGTGAGAATAGTTAAACGAATATATAAAGATGGAAAATGATTATTGGGAATTCGTCCCCTTTTATAGTGTGAATACTCTAACTATTCGTAAAGTTGGTTTTCAAGTTTACCAGTTGTATTTCAAGTATATATAAATTTCAAAATTACTTTTGTGACTTTTTTTTTTACTTTTTATATAATAAAAGACAATTACTTCATAACAATAATAATAAAACAATATTGTTAATAAAGTAACTTGAAAATCGTAATCATTATTTTAGGGCCTTTTTATAACATTCGTTGACAGTAAAAACAGCTGTTGTTACATCAAAGTTTTTCAATATTTTTTGCAACAGATTGGGTAATCTGTGGAAGGAAAAACCCCACCATAAATGATGAAGCAAAAGTGACAAAGCATTGGAAATTATTAATTAAAACTTTCATATATATAATAAACTTAATATTAAAACAATATTCATACTTGAAATAATATTGTGAATGCCTCCATTTTTTATAGAATGAATAAACCAATAACTCCTAATAGAATGAATAAACCAATAACTCCTAAGTTGATTTTCAATTTTATGAGTTGTTTTCAACTTTAAATAAATGTATAATTATAACAACTGTACAAATAAACCAAGTAGATAAAAAGTTGAAAAATACGAAAGTAGTAAATGATAGAAGTATTTTATTTTACTATTATTAGACAACTACAAAATATTACCACAAGTTTATATATTATCATTATTATTTATTATTTTTATTAAAAAACAAAAAATATTTATTTTATACTCATTTGAATCGGTAAAATGATTTGAATTCTTTTGTTTTATATCGCTACAAAAGCGAACTAATACCAACAAACACAAACTGTTAACAAAACATGCAAGATAGTGTATACTGATAAAAAAAGTACAATATCGCTACAATAGTGAACTAATACCAACAAAAAGATTTCTTCTATCAATAAACAAAATACATATAAAATAAAAAAATGCAAAGAAAAGAAAAGTAAATTAACACAGAACTGAAAACAAAAAAAAAAACAGATGTTATTATACAACTTTCATCTTAATAACTAATATTACCTGTGTAATAATATAAATACATAAAAATTAAATTCTATGATGACGACTGTACAATGTCTGTGGACTTACCAACAGATATATCAAACAACTGTCTTCAATTAAAATATATGATGGCTACTGTACAAATGAACGATGTAGATCGAAACTTACAAATGAAGGATCTAGATGTTATCAAATAACTGTCATCGTAAATGTTTGATTAATTAAATTTCCCACTGAAACAACTCTTCAAATTCTTTTTTTTTTCTAAATACAAATTTCCAGACAAAAACAAAAAGTATTTACAAGTATTTGTAGAAATATGAACATGTGATGTTTTACGTTTTTCTTATTATAAATAATTGTTTAAATTCTATCTTAGAAAATTGAACATGAAAAGCTTGTTTAACTTGCCTTGCTAAAAAGACATTGTCACTAACAATGGTAATCTAAAAATTCTTACCAAATAACCGTCAATCAAACATCCATAATTACAATTCATAATATCAGTTTAACATTGAATTTAACAGAAATAAATAAAAAATTGAACACTTATAAAAGAACAAATACAAAATATCTATAAAAACTACTTTAATTATTATAGAATTACAATATGTGACTTTACAAACTAAATAAAAATACAAGGAAATATAAAAAAAACCTACTAACAACGAAACCCTAGTCATTGATCTTTCTACACAGCATCATCGAACCAAATGACAAACCAAAACAATGAAAACCAGTACACGACAACAGCTCGTATGTAAATATCATCCAGATCCCAAAAGCTTAACCATTGAAAATAGGAAGTGGATGTATATATGTAATAATAAATTGATGTTTTCTTTTAATTGGAAGAATCATAGGAAAACATCAATTTGAAGTAGTTTACCATCAAACTGTTGGCAATCTATTTTCCTTTGATTGAAAGAATCTTTCGAAAAATTTGTGGAAGAATTAAAAGTAATATCATAATGCATATTGAATGGAGAGATGTAAAGTGAGAATACTGAAAATGAATGTTGGGAATTCATCCCCTTTTATAGACTGAAATATAATAACTACTCGAAATCGTAAAGTTGGTTTTCAACTTTATTAGCTGCATTTCAAGTAACTATAAAGTTGGAAGTTAGTTATAGAAATTTTAATTTATTTTTTATAGAATGAAAGACAACTGCAAACACAACAATAATAATAAAATAATGTTTTTAATAAAGTTACTTCAAAACCGTAATCATTATTTTTGGGCTGTTGATATGGGTGGTAATTGATGCTTATGCGTCTGCTATAAGTAATCTCTGATTATTAATGATACAACTGTTATAACAAACAGTTGTTGCTTAAAAATAAACTTAACGAATCATATACCTTTTTTTAATACAATTATTATAAACAAAATATAAAAAAAACATTAACAAACCAAATGCTATGATCTGTTTACTGAACAACAAATTAAAAAATCAAAAAGCTGTTATAGAATTCAACTTTATATTATTACAACCGCATAATTTGAATGAAATATAAAAAACGTAAGAATTCTAAGAAAAAAATCCATATATATATACAAAACTCACCAAAATATAAAAAACGTAAGAATTCTAACAAAGGTATATACAATATCCATATCGATACAAAACTCACCAAAATATAAAAAACGTAAGAATTCTAAGAAAAAATTCCAATATCCATAAAAAACTGAAGTAATGCTAACTATGACATTTCTTCCATTAGAATGAAAAATACATACAAATACAAGGAGAAAACGACCAAAAAAACCTGAAGAAGACAAAAACAAAAACAAAAACAAAAACAAAAACAAAAATAATTACACATAATAGCTCTAACTCCTCAAGAATTAGAGACGTATTATTTCACTATACACTCATCTCTAATTAGACAGGCTGTAAAGGAGATCGTGATAAGAATAATATTTTCCTTTGATTGTAAGAATCTTCCGAGAATACCAATTTCAACTTGATTATCAAAGGCTTTACTCTTATCCATTTTTTTCATAGGAAAAAAATAATATTTTTTTTTATCAATGATAGCTTTATTTATTTCTCATAATAAATGAAGAGAAATAAAGTTGGAAAATGAAATGACGAATTGCTTGGCTTTTATAGAGAGATAAAATGTCTTACATATTATAATAAGATTTTTTACTCATTGCGTCAATAGTTAAACCATTAGCAAAACAACTAATAAAATAATGTTATATATAGTTTACTCTTAGTGTCACTAATACAAATTTCCAAAGACAATGTCTGCTACGAAGAACCATATGTGTAGTAAATGATAAAGCAAAACCGAACTAATACCTAGTAATAAATTTATTCTAAGTGCTCTTCAGGTACAATCATAAATCATGTTAACATAACTGTAGATGCACATATTGCGACTAATGCTATTGGATTGCGAATTACAAATGTTTTGTTTCTGGTCGAATGGTCGAACGTGGAAATATGGATGGTCGAAAGTAGAAGCTAATAGTCGAATGTACACAGGGAGGTCGAAGGTAGTTTTGTAGATAGAAGTGTCTTGGTTCGCCCACCTTAAACGGTCGAACCTGCACATTCGACCAAGTCATTTGGGCGAATGTGCAGGTCTATATAAGATCGAATCAACTTTTTGAATGTAACTTTTAGTCATTTGTTTTCCCTCCCTGTGTGTGTTTCTCCCTAGGGTTATCTTTTGAGTCTGTAACAGTGTTTAATCATTATTAACAGTGTTTTGAAGTGTAATTGATTATGATTATGAATGAAATGATTATGTTAATGATGATTTCTGTGTTTTGCTAGTTTTATTATCATTTTGTGATCAATTCAGGGATTCCGCACCTGAATTGAACTTGTTTGATCATTATCTTTGTTGTTTAGACGATCCTACGCATATACAATAACAATAACTTAAGTTATTTTAACCATCTATCTAAATTAATAGTATGAATATTATGATTATTTTCAATGTCCTAATAATAACTTTCGAATATAAACCTATTATAAGATCAAGGTATACAATATTTGATGACTTGTGAACGGATGTTGCAAACAACTGTGATACATTACAATTCTCAACTAAAGGATGATGTAACCAGAGTTTAAAAACAGACTTTCCAAACTTAAGTTGTAATCAATATCTAACAAAATAACTGTAAATTTAAATTAGATCAGTCTTTTCAAATTCATAATTACAAATAGTTGCCACAGCCCTAAAAGTCTTTGATGAGCACTGTACAAACAAAGGATTTAGATGGAAACATACCATAAGTTAAAACATTATTATTTTATATTAATTAAATAATTAAAACTATTGTTCTTACAAATGATTTGAAGTCTTTTATTGTTCCTATATCTTTAAAAAATGAACATATATTTTATATCAATAAAAATTCTACAAAAATTTCACCATCTATAAAAAATGAAATTATAGTTTTTATTGACAACTTATTATGTTTTAAATAAATAATATTTCAATGACAAACTTTTTTAAGAAATGACATGAAATATACTCAATGTAACAAATATTTTAATATATGTAAACTGAATATTTACATATAAGTCAATTACGTTATTATAACCATCTATTTAAATTATTAATATAAATATTATAATTATGTTCAATGTCCTAATAATTACTTTGGAAACTATAACACATTTACATTTTTAATATTTGTTTACGAAACACCAATCATCTGTTGATTTTAACAGTAGACAATTTTTTTTGACCAACCAAACTCACCGAGCGACCCCCAGTGGCAAAGACAGGGACACTACATATCAATAATTAATCTGCGGTTTTCAACACTTCTTAAAATCTTTTTACTTCTCTTTAACAAAGTTTCTTTAAAACAGCTGTTATATGATTCAATCATATTATTACAATTCAATAAGTTGAGTTAAATATTTAATTTAACAAAAATAAACACAAAATGGAAGATTTATTAAAGAAGAAATTCAAATATGTTTAAAAAGCTACTTAAATGACAACAAAATTACAATATATGAGTTTACAAAAAAGCACATAAAAATACAAAGAAACATAAAAAAATCCTTGTAGCAAACAAACCTTAGAGAATGATATTTCTTCCCAGGATCATCGGAACAAAAATAATAGAAACAAAAATATTGAAAAGAATTACATGACAACACCTACTATTTAAATATGATCCAGTTCTAAAAGCCCTAAAGATTAAAAAGACATCTTTTTTTTCTTCTTCGTCAGCAAGATACCAACATCGAACTTATGATGTCTTTGTTCCAATGGAAATATTGAACCCAACAAATTACAAGAAAACAATCTCTTTGTTAGTCACTCAAGGAAGTGCAACAGAATTCCTCATGATGGCTTCCTTTGATTGTATAAATGACGAAAAACATGAATTCCAACTTTCTTACCAACGGATTGTTGGTAATCTATTTTTCTTTGATTGTAAGAATCTTTCGAAACTTTATGGAAACACATTTGACAGTAAATATCATTATGGATATTGGATTGGATAGATGTATAAAGATGAAAATGAAATATTGACAGTTCCTTCTTTTATAGAATAATAATAAATATACTAATTATTCCTAAAGTTGATTTTCAACTTTATCAGTTAGATTTCAAGTACACCTAAACTTGGAAGTTACTTTTGATATTTTTAATTTATCTTTGATATAACGAAAGACAATTCAACACAGCAAAAATAATAAAAATAATGTTAATATCATTTTGCATATATCATGGAGAGTTCTAAAGTGAAAATAGTTGAACGAATATCTAAACATAGAAAATGAATATTCCGAATTTCTTAACTTTTTATACGGTGAATAAACTAAAAACTCCCAATGTTTATGACATCTTTATAGTAACTGTAATTTGGCAAAAATATGTAATTTTGAATTAAAAATACTTGAGAAATGTAAATCTTATATATAAATATAAACATATATTATCCTTTTTTAATTATATTGCATCTTACAAAAACATAGATCAAATCAAAATAAAATTCTATAAATGACGAAATCATTTATTTGACAGAACACATATTATAAACAAAAACTGATAACTTTTAAAATCGTTATATTTAACTTAATTTATTATTATTTTTTAATCAATAGAAATATGTATATATTCATTTTTGATAAATAAATATAAGTAAAAAAATATCATGTCACTTCAAAATTCGAGTTTCAAGGTAATGATTATTACCGACAATCAATAGCCCTAAAGCACTATAATGATCACTATACAGTTCACACTACTAGAAAAAAGACCTTTCTTGACGCGCATTGCGCGTCATAAAAGGGGGTTTATGACACGCAAAAGAAAGTCGTTATAGGCATCGTCATAAAATTAATATGACACGCTTTTGCGTGTCATCCTTTTATGACACGCATTAATGACACTCTTTCATGACACGCATTAATGACACACGTTTACGACACGCTATGCATGTCATCTTTTTTGACAAAAAAATTAAAAAATCTATAAATTACGAATTTACCCTGAATTCATATATATATATATATATATATACACACACACACACTAACAATATCCTTATAGCAAAACAAATTCATTTAATATATACCAAAATAATCTATTTCATAATCATAAGTCAAATATACAAACAAAATTTTAAAATTAACAAAAAATATTGTGTCGCTACAAAATATAACCTATAAATAAAGGTTGCCCGAAACTCGACCATCTTTCGTGAATTACCCGAGTATTCGTCTTTGTCTTCCCCAACCTAAGAATGCATGTTTTTACTGTGCGCCTTGCTTATCGGGTCCTTGCTTTTAAAGCGCCTCGGGCCTAGGCGATATGTTCATCCTTTGTGTCTTGGGTGTGCCTAACGCCTTGAAAAGAAAAAAAAATATCAAAAGAACCAACTATAATCAAGAAAAACACATACAAACTGGAAAAAATTAAGCATTGTTAATAATATAAACTAGTGTTTTACTCAGTGCGACACGATTTGTTTAAACACTAACTAGTGGGATTCCGAGTTGCGCGATGCGCAACCTTTTAACATGTTTGTGAACGAATTGAGAAAGCGATAAATAACATGGGGAAAAAAAGACAGTCATACGTTACTAACAGTCGTAGTATAGGCATAAAAAAACAAAAGCTACATGACATACAAAGGCCGATACTAATGTTATTGTTTACCAAAACACTGCATTTCTTTTACTTTCTATACAAATTTGGTTGATGCATCACCTGATCGACATCCATTCCCAGAGTAGCAAACTGCACAACCACTGATATAAATTGCTCTTCAACCTGGCCATGTTAAGTTAAAAAAATATATTAAAAACCAAGAACCAAACATCTCAACCAATGTTAATTGACTTTTTTTCAGCAAACATTAATTTGATAAAACTTTCAATTAAACAACATTCATAAAGAGCTCAGGCCTCGGTTCAAAGATTGACCAAAGCCAAAAGATATCGCCATCATTCACCATGACCATGATAATCCAATTAATAGCGACAGCACCAGGCATGGCTTGGCTTTTAGAGGCACCCACAGAATGTAGAAGCGCTTGTGTGGTGAAGACACCCATTGCTCCACCAAAGAAATGCTATATTGAAAATGCATACACAAGTGCCAGGGGATCATCAAGAGCGTAATGAACATGCTAGTATGTAACACCACATTACATAGTATCACATTAGACTCTTCCTCCTTATCATTAAAATAGTGTACCTTTAGAGCTCTCCATGTCATGTATGGCACATACAAAGGGCTAACATTGTCAGGAAATCCTTCCGGAACCGCAAAAGCATACCACCAAAGGTCTCCAAAATAAAAAGAAGAAAAAATAACATACCTCAGGCGACAACAAAAGCAATAAAATTCACAAAGCTACATCAATATCATATCTGCGCAAACAAAACAGTCTGTTCTAGGGTTAAAATGTATGTAGACATAACTGTTTGTGCTCTTGACTCCACCTCATTGTTAGATAACTATGATACAAAAAAAGGAATCACATATGTAGACGGCAAGTTTATAAACATAGTATGCTTCTTGATTGTAATATACTATTGTTTTAGTTGATCTAGCATAGTTTTTATACATTCGATAACTTTAAAATTAACACACTTGTAGCTGAAAATTATCCGACATAACTGGCCAATTTTTTAACCATTACAAAGATCAATAGATGACATTCATCGGCATACAATACACGCCACTAATCCCAACCCATACCTTAACAAAATAAAAAAGCACTTTTCACATTTAAAAAAATGGAACAAACAGTTACAATTATATAAATGTGTTTTTAATTCAAAATTACATACACACATAACTACTGCAAGAAATAATAAGCTAATTTGCTTATCATATTCAAGCATCATAAGGATAGCCTAAAAGTTTCTTGTTATTCATTAGTTGCCAATAAGTCTTTTCAGTAAGCTTTATAAACATACATGGAAACCAATATGATTTTTTGTGTCGTTGATTTTGAGCTCAATTTGGTGCAAAAGTCCATTTAAATTACATGATGAAAAACACCTAAAACAATTAAGTAGTTAACATCAGATATGTAAATAATTAAATTAACTCAAGTTGCAGCAGGCTGTTAACCACATACATAAGCACAACTTGAAACAAAAAAAATATATGGCATCCATAGCCAAAATTAATTCAACAATTCACCAGATCTACTCTTTTAACATTAAATTAATCCAAAATATTACTAATTTCATAACACAATTTAAGATAACTTTATGATCTAATAAACATCAGAATCCACAAGTTCATAAACAATCAAACACATAAATATGCCTTAGCAAAACCTAACGACAAAACCCTAACTTTTAAAACATAACAAATTTGAGACTTTCCTGTTGCACAACACAATTGTATGAATAAGTATTCGGATGGAAAACATATAAACGATATAGTGAAAAAATATACCAGATCTTATACTCACTGGAACCCTAGCTTCCGAGCCGTCGTCGTTCAGATCTAGTACACTTCTCCGCCGCTGCTTTTCAGATCTAGTACCTTGTCGGAGTAAGGTGGCCGGCCGGAGGCCATGGTCGACACCGCTTCTTCATCGCCTCTCTGTTGTGGTCACTCTCTCCCTCTCTCCCTCCCTCTCTCTCTGTGTATTGAAGAAATGGGACATAATTAAGTTTTGGAAAACTTAAATAACTTAGTTTTTATGTTTATGACACATAAATGATGACACACAAAAGATGTTTGTCATGAATCCTTTCAATTTTAGAAAATATGACACATTTTCAATGACACTCACTTTTGCAAGTCATAAAATCTTGTGTGTCATAATTTGCGTGTCATTAAAAGTATATTTTCTAGTAGTGTCAACAATTTAGATGGAAACTTGTAAGATACGGCAGTAATTAATGGTAAATGTAAATATTTTTACTAATATAAAACAACTAAAAAATGTTACCATAAATTTACATTTTTATCTTAAATTAAACAAACAAACTTATTATTCGTAAACTTTAATCTATATATATAATAAAGGAGTAACTATTGGTGTGCCACCCCCTCTAGATTTTGAGTATTCTAACCGTATAGCTCGGGTTCGGGTATAAAGATCCGATCCATGACCCTATTTTTTGCATCCAAATACCCGGGTATAAATAAAGCAGCTTCCTTCTAATTGTTGCCTAAACCCGTTTATATCTCATTCATTTTCTCATTTGTTTTCTCATTCAAACCTAAATTCCTCATTCATCATCTTCAATCAAGTCTTTAGAGTGTGTTAAGAATCTGCTACATAATGAATCAGGCAAGTTCTTTGTATTTCAAAAAATCCGTTTCATTAATAATTCTTTTTTACTCTATCATATGTATGTGTGATGACCGGGAAAATTTTTTCTTTTTATCGCTTCGTTCTCCTTGACTTCGTGAAATTTTCGGGACAAAAATTCTTTCAACAGGGGGATGATGTGACACCCGGCACGTTTAGGTTAACACTTTATAAAACACATAAGTCTACCTTAGCGAAAAACGTTTTCTAACATACTTAACTAGGTCGGTTGAGTCGTGTCGATGATTCGGGAATCATCGGGAGTCGTTACAATGGTCCGAGGGATCATTGGGTGTCGGTCCATAACCATGTGAACACGGATGGGGTGATTTGTAGAATCGCCGGGTTTAACGCACACACGTAAATCTCGAGTCCCGGGAATTGGTGAACGGATGGGAACGTGTTAGTTATCATGCATTATGTGCTTACAATCATTATACGACTTGCCGGTATGTGAATACGTGTTTATATGTGTTAAAATAGTGATTTCGCGTAATTGCATGACATTATAGGTGATTACGCGTAATCACCAATAGTATAGGCAATTAGGATTGTAATCACCAATAGTATAGGCAATTAGGATTGTAATCACCAATAGTATAGGCAATTAGGATTGTAATCGCCTATAGTATAGGCGATTAGAATCCTAATCGCCAGTAGTATAGGCGATTAGAATCATAATCGCCAGTAGTATAGGCGATTAGAATCCTAATCGCCAATAGTTGCTGCGTACTCGCCTGTTCTGCAAGTGATGACTAAAAACGCCTATAAATACCACCCTTATGTTTTAAAACATCATTTGTGAAACCCTAATACACCCCAAAGCCACCCACACCCTATCCAACCCCATGCAACACGTTTTTGAGCAAGAAATCACACTTCCAAGCTTTACACCTCATAATCTCACAATTTCAAGGTGTGTTCTTCATCCCAAACCTTTGTAATGATATTGTTTTGATCCCTAAAGGTCCAGACCTGATTTCTAGACATTTGTGTCTTTGAAAACTCATTAAAATCAGTTTCTAAACAAACCCAAACCTCTATACTTGTTATATGTGATGTATTCATGCAAGATAGGATTTTTATCATTTAAACATGATTATTCTTGTATTATTATTATGTTTCTGATCTAAATGAGTTAATATGATGATAACTAAGGAGTTTGAAGGTTCATAGATGTGTAATATTGATATTAGGCATTTTGACCCGTTTGAATGATTATGGAGGATGATGATGATATGTTGTGTTTTGTTGATTGTTTGAGGTTAGGGTTTACTCTAGGATGATGCTAGAACAGTAGGATATTGTCGGACAACATCATTATGTGATGAAATCTGGATATAGGCTATTTAGGGTAAGTTTTGCATGAGGATGTGATGTTTACATGATAATTATGCTATTTTGGGAAAACACATGCATTCGGGATGGCTAGGGTGATGATAAATTAGGGGTTTTTGCTTGAAATAGTTGGATTAATGTTTTGGGTTTGATATTGGGTGTTTCCACATGTTTCGGATCTGATTTGGAGGGTTAAACGCATAAAAAGGCGGAACAGAACAGTAAGGGCGAATAGGGGTTTCTAATCGCCTGTATTAAAGGCGATTGGCCCCCAATCGCATGAGCTATAGGCGATTGGGAGCCCAATCGCCATTTTGTCTGGCAATTACAATGCTACTCGCTAGTTTGACTCTTCTAATCACCAGTTGACTTTTCCTAATTGCATGTTTGATTCCTAATCGCGTATACTGCTGCTATATGTATATTTTAACATCCCGAAACACGGTTTGACACCTAGGAACATGTTAGGAACCCCGTAACATGTCTAATAACTTGGTAACACGTGTTTGGACCTGTTTACGCATTAATTGGGCGTTATGCTAGATAGGGTGAATGTTTGTGCATGCTGATGTGTGTAAGTGTATATATATAAATAACACAAGTTCTAATTAAAACGACTCACCTAGAAACTACACACGCACGGCAAGTGTACCGGTCGCAAAGCAGTAAACAGATAAGACCGAGTATCGAACCCAAAGACGCGAAGACAACTCAAGATCACAACCTCTACCGAATACTAACCTAAATAAATATATACTTAAATGGGGGGTTAAACTAATAATTATAAACTTAAAAGAAACTAAATATAAATAAAGTAACCTCAGCTGCTTATGGGAACTAGGAACTTGAAGAAATCGGATAGGAAGAAGGCTGGTTACTTAGGTAAAATCCCTAGACACTAGCAATAAATCCTGAATCTGGTAATTAACTTGAGACCCTATTCTTATCTAATAAACCTCCTGTCAAAGATAGCTCACTAGACTCAAGGCGGGACAAGTGTAGAAATGCTAAGATGGATCTGGATCGCCCTAGCGTACCAAAATCCCACAGAAATCAGATTAAAACCTCTCCTGGATTAAAACCCTCAAACTATGAAGCAGACTTAAACTCTACTGAAGAAAACCTAGGAAAACTCTAAACACGGACAAGTAGCGACTCCCGCCCTAGCGCTTGCCAACTACCGAACAATGCCTAGTTAGTCACCTAGCAATCTCGAGTTAGATTTCTCACCCTCAAGAATGGACTGCACGTCTTAGTTAATTTATTATATTAGTTTGTTATACTTGTGTCGTACTCCAACTCCAAATACTAGCACGCTAACCTAAGTTGACGAACTAGATTGATTTC
The DNA here is from genome assembly GCA_028751855.1 of Ambrosia trifida. Lineage (NCBI taxonomy): Eukaryota > Viridiplantae > Streptophyta > Magnoliopsida > Asterales > Asteraceae > Ambrosia > Ambrosia trifida. The sequence continues at coordinate 146,524,758 of CM054124.1, read as the reverse complement.
AAGACCTAGGGGGTATCTCTACATGCCTAGCTCCACAAAACCAATAAACAAACTTCAAATAAAATTAACACCAACACACATATATCAAATCCAACAATAAAATTAAAGTCATGTAATCCTACACATCAAAATTAAAAACCAAAACCATTAAATACTGCATAAAAAACGTGTCTAGTTCATAAACCTAAGCAACCATAAAATATTTAGTTCATAATCTTTATAAACATCACAAAATAAATAAAAATAGTTTTAACCATGTCTATAAAAATAATAAACGAAAACTAAACCTAACCCAAGGCTCGTTGGCTATTGATCTTTAACGTGCCCGTGACCTTTTCTCCTTCCGTGCCCGTTCGATCGTCACCGATTCTGGCCGGTCGCCCTTTTTTCTTTGTGCGATTGAATGAATTGTATATTCTTGAATCAATGATAATTGCTTCTGTTCCAAGGCCAATAATATCGCTGCCGTCAAAGTTAATATGTACATTTACAATTTTTTTTGACCGACTTTGACTTGGGCTTGGCCCAAGTCTCACCTTTTTTATTATTTTTTTTAATTTTTTTATTACTATTATTATTATTATTATAATTATTATTATATATAGCATTCTAGCTTCGTGCTCTTAACTTGGGTGTTTTTGGCTCAACCAAAGTTCATCGTTTACGCTCCAACGTTCACACGGACACCTACCAAAATATAAAATAAATAAATAAGTACTAAAAATTAATAAAAATCTATACAATGACAAAAATAGTCCAACAAACGAATACACGCCTAAAACTACTAAAAACTATATACAAAAGACTCAATTATAACAAAAAATACATAAGAGAATAGATGTGTTTTACGACACATCAAACATCCCCACACTTAAACCTTTTTCGTCCCTGAAAAAGAATTATGCTATGGAATCACAGTTAGGTTTACATCCAGTTTCAAAACATAGGTTACTTAATTAATAATCTACTAACGTGTTGATTACGATTGCAGGTATATTGATCCTCTTAAACCCACACCGGTTTCCAAGCCCCTTTTTATTTATGTTAAGTTCATGTTGATTAGTCTATTTAGGGTCTCACTCGAAGGAAGCCACAGTTCCTCCTAATCTCGCCTCAAGCTTATGAAGCTAAAGGAACGACCAATTGACCATTTCCCAACCGTCTTATGTAGAAAACCAAGAGAATTTAAAATCACTTTTTTTTTTTTTTTTTTTTTTTTTGCATACTTAACTCAGAGGGTGTGACCAATCCAAGTCGCTATCCCAGTGACCAGGCACCTTAAGCTTCAGCATTTTTTTTTCATCTCAGCATACTTAACTCAGAGGGTGTGACCAATCCAAGTCGCTATCCCAGTGGCCAGGCACCTTAAGCTTCAGCATTTTTTTTCATCTCAGCATACTTAACTCAGAGGGTGTGACCAATCCAAGTCGCTATCCCAGTGGCCAGGCACCTTAAGCTTCAGCATTTTTGCTTTGATTTCTAATTTTTTTTCTTTAAGTGATTAAAAATTCTAACGGTTTTCTACTTATAACGGTGCTTCTTATACTATTTTTGGCGGTTTCGGTCTCCCCGTTTCTCCTAGATGAGAACCCACAAAATAGCCTAACATAATTAATTTATTACTTTTCAAAGGAAACCTTTCTACCGGCCGAGCCTACCCACGTATCCCAAATCAGACACGTTTTCAATCAATTTTAATCTCTTATTATACATACTATTTGAAAACCGGACACCTAACTTTACCTATCATTTTCCATATTTTATATAATGCAAACTTCAAAATCAGGGACTTTTTTTTTTTCAATTTTTTTTTTCGTTTTTTTTTTAATTTTTTTTTGTTGATTTAAACGACTCTGTATACAGACTAAACGACAGTTTCCCATCCCCACACTTAAATTCTACATTGCCCTCAATGTAGGAATAGAAAACGACACAAAACAAAAAATAAATTCTGAATACAAAAATGAAAAGACGAGGGCAATTTGGAAAAGACTTAGCTGGTTCATTTTTCTTTGTAAGCTCTAAAACTTTAGTCCAATCCAGCTCGATCGTATAGCATTTCATTCGCGATCGGCTTTGACACACTAATAAACTCCGGGCTTTCGTTGATAAATGATAAACAGCTTCAGAATCACCCGAATGGAGATTGAGTACGGGTGGTGCAATCCAAACCTGCGCAAAACAAAACAAACAAAACCCGGGCATAATATCGAACCACACAAAAATAAAAAGACTCAAACTACTGACTTAGACTCATAATTTAACAACAAACAAGAAAACGTACCTGCTTGGCAAAATGGCGGTGAATGGTGGTAGAACCAAATGGGTAGAAAAGAAAAAAAAAAAAATCTGGTTCTCGCTCAACGTGAAGGACACTGGTGATCACAACACGCGTTGCAAGAGAAAAAAAAAAAAAACTTTCCGGGGTAATAGCTGGTCGCATAAGGCGAACAGGTCAGCCCAGACTCCTCACATTACGTGAAAAATCTTTTTTCACAGAAAGTTAATTAATTTTTTTAAGAAAAAATCTCTTTTATTACCCAAACCTTTACCAAAACTCCCACTCATAAAATATATATAAAGATAATACATGGGATCCGCTCATGGTGAAATTTCCTCTACCCAAGCAAACACGCAAACCTGCTAACTGACTCAAAGACACAAAAACAAAGATAAAATAGAAAGATAAAAACCTATGTACCACTATCGAAGGACGGACCACAAATAAAAAAAATAAAAAAAAAATGAAAAGCTAGAAAAAAAAATAGGTATAAATATAAATTTACAAACTCTACAGAGCATCCCCACACTTAAACTTAATCAGGGGGCTTCTCTTTTATCTGGACCCGATCCAATCCGTTTAATTCCACCCGGTCCATATTATTTAGCAAAATTAAATTAGTGGAATTGAAAAATATTTTATCGAATTTAACTGGGTCGGGCCACCAATATTTAAATTTACCTGGACCAAACCTGATTCTTGGCATGTAATGAGGGGACTTGTTGTCTTTGCAACTCCTGACCCTCACCCTGTGTCGGTCCAGGTGCCTCTTCGCCTTCTCCCGTGGTGGTGGCCATGGTGGTGACACTAGTAGCAATGTAATATCCAATGCCTGCACGGGCCGGCTGTGGTGTTCTTCTTCTTCCACCACTGCTTCTTTCTCATCTTCCTTGTTTGGTGACACTTGATCAAAATCTTTGTCCACTTCTAGAGCTGACAAATCAACTAACTCGTCACCAAACTCTGCTTCCCCATCAGCTGCTTCTTCAAGCAGGTTAGTGGTGTCTTCCTCTTCCACCACTTCTTCCTCAAACAGCCAGCCTGTGGATTCTGAAAAATCCATATCTTCCTCAGCCTCCCCTATTTTCTCCATCATGGCTTTCCTATGCGCGTCCCAGGCTATCCTTTCTATCTCCTCATCATCACTCCAGACATCTACCTCCCAAGGATATGCTGCTGAACTAGAGATCTGGCAAGGCTGCTCATCCTGTTGAACCGGAGGTGGGACTAAGGCGTCCATTATGGTCTCTGGCTCTAACCCTGAATCCTGCAAAATATTATCCTCACAAGACAAGTGTAAAGAATCATATGGGTCAGTTAAATCATGCACAAAATCAGATGAGTAAGGACAAACAGTTTCAGTAACGGGACTAATACAATCAGGTAATGTAAATGTTACCATCTCGTCTGGGTCATCATTTGTGAAATAAACCTGCTGAACTGGAGGTGGGACTTCAACGTCCATTATGGTCTTCAGTTCATCCACCTGAGCCTCTAGCCTTTTAAGTGCCGCATCTTGTTCCCTCAAAGAGTCGGTGCGCTTGGATAGCAAAGAATCGATATCCTCGAGCATGAGCTGTTGTTTAGCAAGTAAGGCGGCAAAATCGAGTCTAGTGTGAGACGAGACATCCCGATAATCGGGATGTGGATACAAATGTTGGCTAGGTGGATACTCTGACGAGCTCCCACCATGCCTTTCCTCATACATCTCAGCTTGTAGATAATCATGTCGACTTTTTATTCTATCTAGTGACTCAGATGGTGCAGGGTTAAACCACCGGTTAGCCTGCGGGTATGAAGGCTGGTATGACTGATATGGTTGCGGCTGCAAATACTCGTTAGCATAATAATCCGTGGAATACCCCGATGAATATGAATAAGGGCATCTTATGGTAAAATGGGGTCCTCCGCAGATCTCGCACATGATAAAAAAAATTATATATTAAGAATAAAAAATAATAATAATAAGAAAAAAGAAAAAAAAATATTCACAAAATAGTAGACTAGAAACGGATCGGATAATTCTCAAGAGTGCCAATTGCGTCCCCGGCAACGGCGCCAAAAACTTGATGTGTGTAAGTGTATATATATAAATAACACAAGTTCTAATTAAAACGACTCACCTAGAAACTACACACGCACGGCAAGTGTACCGGTCGCAAAGCAGTAAACAGATAAGACCGAGTATCGAACCCAAAGACGCGAAGACAACTCAAGATCACAACCTCTACCGAATACTAACCTAAATAAATATATACTTAAATGGGGGGTTAAACTAATAATTATAAACTTAAAAGAAACTAAATATAAATAAAGTAACCTCAGCTGCTTATGGGAACTAGGAACTTGAAGAAATCGGATAGGAAGAAGGCTGGTTACTTAGGTAAAATCCCTAGACACTAGCAATAAATCCTGAATCTGGTAATTAACTTGAGACCCTATTCTTATCTAATAAACCTCCTGTCAAAGATAGCTCACTAGACTCAAGGCGGGACAAGTGTAGAAATGCTAAGATGGATCTGGATCGCCCTAGCGTACCAAAATCCCACAGAAATCAGATTAAAACCTCTCCTGGATTAAAACCCTCAAACTATGAAGCAGACTTAAACTCTACTGAAGAAAACCTAGGAAAACTCTAAACACGGACAAGTAGCGACTCCCGCCCTAGCGCTTGCCAACTACCGAACAATGCCTAGTTAGTCACCTAGCAATCTCGAGTTAGATTTCTCACCCTCAAGAATGGACTGCACGTCTTAGTTAATTTATTATATTAGTTTGTTATACTTGTGTCGTACTCCAACTCCAAATACTAGCACGCTAACCTAAGTTGACGAACTAGATTGATTTCAAGACCTAGGGGGTATCTCTACATGCCTAGCTCCACAAAACCAATAAACAAACTTCAAATAAAATTAACACCAACACACATATATCAAATCCAACAATAAAATTAAAGTCATGTAATCCTACACATCAAAATTAAAAACCAAAACCATTAAATACTGCATAAAAAACGTGTCTAGTTCATAAACCTAAGCAACCATAAAATATTTAGTTCATAATCTTTATAAACATCACAAAATAAATAAAAATAGTTTTAACCATGTCTATAAAAATAATAAACGAAAACTAAACCTAACCCAAGGCTCGTTGGCTATTGATCTTTAACGTGCCCGTGACCTTTTCTCCTTCCGTGCCCGTTCGATCGTCACCGATTCTGGCCGGTCGCCCTTTTTTCTTTGTGTGATTGAATGAATTGTATATTCTTGAATCAATGATAATTGCTTCTGTTCCAAGGCCAATAATATCGCTGCCGTCAAAGTTAATATGTACATTCACAATTTTTTTTTGACCGACTTTGACTTGGGCTTGGCCCAAGTCTCACCTTTTTTTATTATTATTTTTTATTTTTTATTACTATTATTATTATTATAATTATTATTATATATAGCATTCTAGCTTCGTGCTCTTAACTTGGGTGTTTTTGGCTCAACCAAAGTTCATCGTTTACGCTCCAACGTTCACACGAACACCTACCAAAATATAAAATAAATAAATAAGTACTAAAAATTAATAAAAATCTATACAATGACAAAAATAGTCCAACAAACGAATACACGCCTAAAACTACTAAAAACTATATACAAAAGACTCAATTATAACAAAAAATACATAAGAGAATAGATGTGTTTTACGACACATCACATGCTAAGTGTTTAATTGCATATGTTGCATGATATCTTGTATGTGGCTAACACGTGGGATGTCGGGTCACCAATATGATGTCGGGTTTTGTCTGGTTTGGTCGGTTTAACGTTTAAGCATGTTTTCAACATACACGGTCACGGTCTGGACAACTTGGGGACTGATTAGCCTTCGGGTTAGTAGTCATCACACTTATGTAAACTCATTGATAGGTCGCCACTAGTAGGGACTATTACACACGTATCGGATTTCTAATTTACTGAGGACGCACTCTAAGGTGAGTTTCACGGCCCCTCTTTTATACACTTTTTCTCGGGGGAGAAGCATGCCACACGTTTTAACAAATACAACGTTTATGTTTTGAAACGCAACGTTTATGAAACGCAACACCTTTTGAAACGCAACGCTTATGAAACACAACACTTTTGAAACGCAACACTTATGAAACACAACACTTTTGAAACGCAACGCTTATGAAACGCAACGCTTGTTTTACATTACTATACGACGAAATGCAACGCTATGTCCCTGGGAAACCATGAATGTGCGGGGCATAACGGGGGAAAAGTGGATAGATCTATTGGGCTTGACGAACCCCACCCGACGGCTGGGAGCCGGGCGGGTGCATATTGTCTATATTTTCGGCAACTCAAACACGGGCGGCAACACACGCAACGCTTGTCAGTAATGGTTTTGGCAACACAGTTGTTGTAGTAAGGAAACGTTTGTTATGTACTTAAAGGTTTTGCATACTTGGTACTTTTGAGACGAAACTCTTTACGCTTGAAACGCTTTGTGAACTTAAAACCTGTGAACTCACCAGCATTATATGTTGACGTCTTTTTGGCATGTTTTCTCAGGTCGCTAAGGTAGCAGCATTGAGTTTAGGCACACGGAGTCTCACGGCGTCTAGGATCCATTAGCATTTCATTTTGAGCATTTTCAGACTTTCATGTTTTACTTTTGAGTTGTAATAAAGTTTTACGCTTCCGCAAGCGATGGTTGAATTTCTGAAACTTAATGGGCAAATTACGTTGTTTTCATATCATATAGATGTCGTTTATTGTGACCGTTGACTTGGATCCTGGTGTGTCACGCGCCTCGCGGTAAAACCCCGCATGTGGAATTTGAGGGTGTGACAGTATGTATTAAATACCCTAAATTATGTGTATGTGCGTGAAAGGATCGATAACAAACAAAGATTGATCAAACAAGTTAGTTTCAGGTGCGGAAACCCTAAAACTATCACAAAATAATAATCAAACAGATTCAAACACACAGATCATCATTTTCAAACGTTTTCATTAATAAAACACTTGTTTACACGTTGAATTATGAATACAATCAAGGTTTAAACGGAAAACAAGTTTAACAATAACTAGAGAGAGTTTTTAGAAAGAGGAGGGAATAATAATCATCAAAGTTACATTAAAAAATGAACTTGACCTATTTATAGGCCTGCACATTCGCCCAAACTGTTCATGCGAATGTGCAGGTTCGCCCATATCAACTGGTCGAACCAAGTTCTTCTATAATCTAATCTTCGTTCGTCCAAAACATTCTTCCTTCGCACCTTTCTGTTCTCCTTCGCACCTTCTATTTTGTTCCTTCGCACCTTCGATATCTACAAAACAAAATGTGTTTTACAATCCAAAGCTTTAGTCGCACTTTTGCATCTACAAACTCCCCCTCGACTATTGCTTGGATTGTGTTCGTCTTTGTTCGTCCAACCTTTTGTTCCACAGTCTGATATGTCTTTGAATCATTTGTTCTCTTGTCAACACCGGTTCCTGAAATTGTTTTTGTTTCTTCGTTTTCAGCTCTGGCACCTTTTGCTTCTCCACATACTTTCCCCACTTCTCATCATAATCACATCCAGCATTGATATTAAACGCAAAGCACAGAAATACCACACGTTGGTACTTTCCTGCTTGCTCAGCATCTTTTGCGTCTGAATAGATCGGATTATAGAATAGCATGATGATATCCTCATGTGAACAATTTATCAACCACATGGGATCAAAGATATGCACTTTCTTATAATTCGACTCTCCATCCTTCAACACGATCACAGCCTCTGCAATCTTCCAATCATAATACCACCAGATGAAGTCTTTGGCAAAGTGTTGTGGAATATGCATCAAAGGAATCTTTTTCAACACTTGCGGTGGTTTGTATTTCAGCGTCACTCTGGGCGTACCAGTTATCAAATCAATATCCTTCTTATGAACAATTCGCTTTGGATATTGTGGTGTAAACAAGTCCCACTTGGTTCGGCTTTCTCGAGTCATCTTCTCAGCAAAATAAGTAATCTGACTATTTGACGCTCCCGTTAAACGGTGACGACAAATGTCTCTGATTGCCCAATAAGGAAGGGTCTTCAAGTGATGAAACTTCTCAAAATACAAGATCCCCTTCTCCCACTTTACTGCGAAACACCTCAACTCTTTAACAAACTTCCAGGCCAATGCACGACCCTTGAAAATCTTATTGTGAAGTTTGTAAAAGCTGCCTTGAATGTCAGGTTTCGGACAATTATTCTCCTTTTCTTTCAACTTCTTCAACAACTCTTTTAAGCTTTCTGATTGCTCGAACTGTGGCTTGTTATGCCCTTTAAAGATTTCATCTTCAAAAACTTTGCTCTTATCTTTTGCAAGCTTCTCGGCATGGTTTAGCAGTTCGTCTGAGAAAGAAAATCCACAATCTTGATTTGTTCTGAAATATTGTGGATATTCTTCGCTCGTAATATCTTCCATTTCGACTTCCTCGAATGCAGGAACATCGCGATCATCCGAATGATTTCCAGCTTCTTTCTCAGGAATCTTAGGAATAAAGTTATCTGCAAGTAATTCTTCCAACGTCTTGCCCACTTGCTTTGCTAAACCTTCAAGAATTTCTTTCGAAATAGCCGCAGAAACTTCCCCATCCTCAAGATCAGGGTCATCATACTCCAACTCGAATAGTTTATTGTTAGATTCAAATATTTCTGGGAACCTGCTAGTCATGTCGATCGTCCAGACCCGATCAGTGAGCATCTGGCGATACTTGTTCTTATCTTCTTCAGACAATGACTGCAATCTCTCGTTCCAGAAAATATCTTCATCATCAACATTCTCACCAGGAGCTTTAGAGCTCGATTCACCGCCCTTATCTGAGTCACGTTTCTCGTAAGTAAACTTATCAACATCATCATCATCGTCATCACTACTATCATCAAATGCAGAGCCGTCTCCATCACTTGATCCATCATCCGATCCTCCATCATCCTTATCGTCCTTCTTCTTCTTCTTTGTATCGTTACCAGCATCTTCATCTAGTTCATCATCTTCCTCTTCATCAGACAATTCGTAATCAACTAGCTCTTCTTCTCTTTCTTTTTCCACTTCACCAGCTTGAAGTTGAGGAGCTTGAGAGTACAAGTTCTTTATCAGATCATCCATATGCTTGTTACTCTTTTTCAGCTGTTTATTCTCCTTCTTCAAGACTATGATCCTTCTGGTGTTACGTTGCTCATGTTTCAGCAACTTCTTGTTTTCTCTCTTCAATTTCTTGATATACTTCTTCAAGGTTTCATTATCATCTGCCGATGTGACTACGACTTCTAACATCTTCTTGTCATTGGACTTTAACTGCTCAATCTCCGTCTGTTGTTTGTTAATCAGATTCATCATCTCAGCAAATCTCTGATTCACAGCAGTCATGATGTCACTGTCCACCGATACTTTTGTCTTCTTTGGTGGTTCAACAGCGTCAGGCAGTTTACCTTTTCTGATTTTCTTTAGCACATTATCCAATGCTTCATTCACATCATCCATTGGAATTTCTTCAGTTTGTGGTGTGCTAGATGTCGTTGCAGTCTTCTGTTTCTTATGAGCTGGTGCAGTAACCGGTGATCTAGAACTTGTAGCTGGTGGCAGTTTCTTTCCAGCTATCAATGATTCTATCTCTTTCTTTCTCTTTATACTTGGCTTCTCCTGCTTCTTCTTCTCTTTTCTAGCAGCTTGCACAGGAGATCCAACAAACGTCTCTTCAACATTAAAACCCAAATCTTCTACATCAACGGGAATAGGACTTTTGTTCCCTTGATCATCTTCTCTTTGGCTAGCAGACGCACCAGCCTCAGTGGCCTTGGGCAAGGTGGTCTCTACAGTTTCAGCATCAGAATTCCATTGTTCTTCCTCTATCGTCTCTTCTGAATCAATGGAAGCTTCATCAACAATGTGTAAACCCTTTTTCGCCATCCTCTTATCTCTTCCTTGAGTACTTTTCTTTTTCTCTGATTCAGAAACCTCAATCCTTATCTCTGGTTTCTTTGTCTTACCACTCTTCGCGCCTACATTCACAACTTGTCTCTTGCGCTTAGCGTCAGGATCAACATGATGTAAAGGATTATCAGTATCAGAATCACTGTTCTCATTCCTTACAAGCCCCTCACCCGGATCTTTATAATCCACCCTAGCTAGATGTCCAAACAAACGTCTAACAGGAGGACGTTCTTCAACAGACAAACCCTTATAAGCTTTCATTCTAGCTAGTGTGTTCAATGACATGTGTTCCTAAACAACAATGTGTGTAGGATTTCTCTTCAGCTCTTTGTACTTGTGATCGAAAATCATTTGAAGAAAACGAGGATATAACAGAAATTTCAGGTTCCTCGTTCCATTCACGGGCTCCAGTAAGTGAGACATCAGCATGCCAGAGATATTGAACGGTTTGTTCAATACTAAAGCAACCATCATCGAACTGATGCTCTTTCTCATCAAGTCATAACCTCCCACAGCAGATCCGAAAACGTGAATTAAAACATGTGCCAGATACTTGAATTGTGGGCACAGTTTTCCTTTATGCAACGAACCGTCAGTGATAGGTCCGTTGTACTTCATCCTGAGAAAGCACTTTCTTTGATCCATGAATGTAAACTCCTTTGGATCTTTCGGATCATCATCCAGATTCAGTGCTTCTCTTAAATCTTCTTCGCACACAATCACTCGTTGTCCCTGAATTTTGCTTGTCAAGCAAGATTCGCACTTCCAGAAATCTAGTTTAGCATTAGACCAGAATTCCTGAATCATGTCTCTATAGATCACTGTCGGCGTAGCAATGGCATCTATTACTCTGCTTCTCTTCAAAAACTCAATAATGCCGACAAATTCTGTGTGCTTCTTCACATCGCCAAGATATGCGCAACATTGTGCGCATTCTCAAAATCTAGCTGCTTAGCAAGCTGTGATGAGGATCCTGCTTGTTCCGTAGTCTTCTGCTGTTCAGACATTGTTAGATCTGCAAAACAAACAAAAACACAAGTTAAAAATCGACAAAATATCAAAATTGAAAATTTTTGGTCAAAAACTTCCTCCTTCGCCCAAACGGGGGTACGAAGGTGGTTATGTATAGGTACGAATGAGAGATAATGGGTACGAATGTGATGATTTTGATAAAAATATTTCATTCGCCCATCTATTCCTCTTTCGCCCATTTCATCTTCTTCCTTCGCCCATTCGAACCGGTCGAAGGAAGCAGTTCATAAATTTGAAAAATCAATTTTGAAATCTAATCATTCTGAACATGCCCATTTGATTGTATTGAGGCCTAATCATGCCGATAAACATTCCTAGACTAACAGATTCAACAATTTTGCATTGTGTTTGTGTTTTCACCCAAAAACTAAGGTTTAAACATCGACTGAACAATCTGACATGTTTTAAACTATGTTTTTGATAATTTCTCCCCCTAAAACACACACACAATAAACCCTGAACATCAATTGGTAGTATTATGTTGTTTTAAAACAATTTTAGAAATTTAGGGCTCGGAAATTGAAGAATAGAGATTAAGAACTGATTCCTTGATGATAAACTGTTTAAATGATAGGAAAAAGACCAGTATGAATGCAGTAACACAATGGAATGATGTTAAACAAACGAGCAATAAGGTGAGGTTACGATCAAAAATCTGGAAAAAGTATGAATGAGGTTCGAATGAGACGCTGGATATATATTAGCCTGTTCCTTCGCCCGTTTTGTTCATACGAAGGAGAAACTTTTCTCTCCTTCGACCCTATTGAAAGGGTTCGAATGAGATAAAAGGGTTCGAATGAGATAATTATAATGAACACTCTCCTTCGCCCAACAAATCATACGAATGAACAAAGAAAATCCCACATTCGACCAAACGAATGGGCGAATGAGAATTAGGATTTTTGAAAATTTTCCAAATCTCAAAAACGAGTCCCGGTTCAATTATTTTCCAACTGTTAAGCATCCAACATTCATGTTTTCACATTTTAAAAGTTACAAAGCTCAAATGGTGTATCCAGGTTTAGAAAATCGACATCAACCACCATCAGTTATCAAAAATAAGATGAAAAAGAAAAATCTTTTTGGATTTTCTAAAGTTTATGCTAAAACACACCTAAAATCTTTTTGAGTTTTGTAATTTTTGACGAGAAAATAAAATGCAGAAATGTAAATGAAAAACTGTAAATATTTTTGTGATTTCCGGTAAAGGGATCATATCAGTTTTTGAGAAATCTGATCACACCGTTGATCTTTTTGAAATTATTATCATTAAAGACAATGTGTGATCTGGCAATTACTGATATTGTGATCCACATAAACTCACATGCAGACTTTTGTACAGTGCTTTATACTGATACTGATATTTATAGTATAAACGCAATTGTCTGTGGTTCCCATGCACACGACATACTCCCGTATCAAGAAGTAAATGCACAAAGACTCATTGTAAAGCGTGATTATGCTTTCGTCGTCTGTAATTGTACAAGATATAATGCATAGAGGTATACAGGTCAGCAAATTAATGCAGCAAAGTAACATATGCACTATACCAGGTTGAGGACTGATATTAATCATGATTTGCATCAATGATCAATACGATGTAATAGATAATCTTTGATTATCATATAACATGGAAAGTTCCTCAATTCGGTAACTTTAGGATTTGGCATATAGCTCTTTTATAAAGACACCCTGTCTGATCTAGGTCCGTAATGACTTACAGCAGAAGATCAGAGAGGCTATCCCCAGACAACTAATAACATAACGACCCTAAACCTCCGAGTTTTGTACAGATACCCTATCAAACGAAATTACGGTACTAAGACCATATGCCCATGAGGAGTTCATCCACACAACAATTCGTTTGATATGTATGTATCAGGCACGCAGTAATAGGTCTACGAAGCCTATCAGCACATCGCACAGACTCAGACACACGCCCTATATAGCATTACATTATTTAGAATGTGTCAGATCCCCACTGATGTACTATCATTTCCCTTTATACTCCAGGAAATCATTTTAGAATTTTCTGATATTTATAGATTTTCGAATTTACTGTTCCCAAGGATAAGCTGGAGCATTTCAAATATGTGACTGCCCAGATATCGTTTGTTCACATAAATCTGACGGCATTAATCTAAGGGAAGAAGATATAGCAGTCAGCAAAGAAATTTTTCAATTTTTTTTTGGATTTTCGAAATTTTTCTGGAAAACAGTAAGAATTTAAACTAAAAAATGATAGACTGAGGTGGTGATCAGTCCTGTTTTTGTTTAATACCATTAGCTTTCAAAAGATAATCAAATCTGGATTTGTCAAAAGCTTTGGTAAAAAGATCTGCGCGTTGGTAATCAGTGTGGATTTTGACCATATCGATAAACTCTTTAGCGTAACAATCACGGATAAAATGATATTTAATCCGGATATGTTTAGCCTTTGAGTGATTTACTAAGTCTTTTGTTAATGCGATTGCGACCTCATTATCACAGTAAATAGGGGTTTTAAGAAATTGCAAACCGTAATCCACCATCTGCTGTTGGATCCAAAGAACCTGTGAGCAGCAGCTCGATGCTGAAACGTATTCTGCTTCACATGTGGATAGTGCAACTGCGGTTTGTTTCTTGCATTGCCAGGTCACGAGCCTACTCCCCATAAACTGACATCCAGCCGTTGTGGATTTGCTGTCTTTGTCACAGCCGCCCCAATCTGCATCACTAAAAGCGATTAGGTCAAAATTATCATCATGAGGGTACCAAAGTCCTTTCGATGGACAACCCTTCAGATATCTAAGGACACGCTTGACAGCTACAAGATGACTCTGTTTCGGTTTCGATTGATATCGCGCACAAAGACATGTCGCAAACATTATATCCGGTCTTGACGCTGTGAGATACATCAGAGATCCGACGATTGCTCTGTATGTAAATGGATCAGTCAGCTCCCCCTTAAGGTCAACTCCAATCCCGTGATTGGGCTGTATAGGGGTATCCATCGGCTTCGAATCATCCATCTGGAATCGGCTCAAGACTTCAGAAACGTATTTCGTCTGGTGAATAAAGATCCCCGTTGGTCTTTGCTCCACCTGTAGGCCGAGGAAAAACTGCATTTCTCCTATAGCGCTCATTTCGAACTTTTCCTGCATAACTTGTTCAAATTCCCTGCACAGAAGTTCGTTAGTAGACCCGAATATAATATCATCAACATAGATTTGTACTAGAAGCAAATCATCTCCTGCTCGTTTCGTGAACAGTGTGCAGTCTACCAGTCCGCGTTTGAATCCTTTCGAGAGAAGATACGTGCTCAGCTCCTCATACCATTGTCTCGGAGCCTGGTGCAACCCGTAGAGAGCTTTGTTTAACACATAAACCTTATCCCGGTGAATAGGGTCCTCAAAGCCCGGCGGTTGACCTACGTAAACTTCCTCTTTGACCACACCGTAAAGAAATGCGCTCTTTACATCCATCTGATACACCTTAAATTTCTTCCATGATGCAAACGCGAGGAACATTCTGATAGCTTCCAAGCGTGCAACCGGTGCATAGATTTCATTGTAGTCGATTCCTTCAACCTGATGAAAACCTTGAACAACCAAACGAGCTTTGTTTCGCACTATGACTCCTCTGTCATCCTTCTTGCATTTAAACACCCATTTGGTACCAATTTTCTTTCTACCAGGGGGCAAATCTGTTAGGGTCCATACACCAAGTTTCTGGAATTGTAATAACTCCTCCTGCATTGCTTCCACCCAGGCGTCATCCAAAAGAGCATCCTTGTATGTCCGCGGCTCGACCTGCGAAACATAACAAGCAAATGACCAGTCATTCTGAAAACCAGATTTCTGAATTTTGGCATATAAAGCAAGGTTGCCAATGTTTTCTGGTGCTAGAGCATTCTTCAGCTGCCCTCTTGTCATCACACTGCTTCCAGGATCACCAATAACTTGTTCAAGCGGGTGTATCCGATGTATTCGAGATTCCGGATAATCAGGTACTTGTACTCCCGTTTGAGTTGTCAAATTCTCTGTAGAAACCAGATCATTACCCACATTCGATGTTGAAGCATCAGTATTAGATGGGTTCACTGGTGGTGTCACTGTAGCGTTGTCCAGAATAGCTTCACTTGTTGCATCATCGTCTTCATATTCTGATTCGGATGAATTAAGCGATGTAGACGCCTCTTGGAACACCTCTTCTTCCAATACAGGAGCAGTGGTATCATTAGAAGCTGTTTGTGGGTTTACCGTAATCGGACGCACTAACGGAGAAGTTACGGCGTTTTCGACCTCATAGTATAAGCGAAGTACAGCTTCTTCAACATGCTATCTAGATTGAATGATTCAAAGAAGTCTTTGTAATCAAACATCCAATCTGGTCCTCCACCCTGTACATTTTGTGTATATCTTTGAACTTCGACGTTAGTCCACTCCTCGACTTTTCTAGTTCTTTTGTTGAATACCCGTTTTAATGGGGTTGCATATCCAACAAAATAACCTTCTTCAGCATTTGGTGCAAACTTTTCCGAAGGGTTCAGCATTGTACACGGGGCACCAAATGGTTCTAGATACTCCAGATTCGGCTTGCGTTGGTTCAACAGCTCATAAGAAGTCTTGCCAAACTTCTTCACTGTCAAAACACGGTTAAGAGTATAACATGCTGCGTAAATAGCTTCGTTCCAGAACATGACTGGAAGATTTGAATCCGCAAGCATAGTTCTCGCCGTCTCTATAAGAGTCCTGTTCTTTCTCTCTGCGACACCGTTCTGCTGGGGTGTATACGGAGCGCTATATTCATGATGAATTCCTTTGTTTGCACAAAGATCCTCCATCTGAGCATTTTTAAACTCCGTCCCATTGTCACTCCGGATTCTTTTGATCTTCAGGCCATATATATTCTCCAGACGTGTAAACAGAACCTTCAAGTTATCAAAAGTGTCGCTTTTCTGATGCAAGCACATTACCCATGAAAATCTTGAATAATCATCTGTCACCACAAGACAGTATAACTCCCCGGCATGGCTTTTACGTCTGACTGGACCGAATAAATCCATATGCAAACGTTCAAGTGGCAGCTCAACAGAATTAACTTTCTTTGGTCTATGGGATTGTTTGTGCTGCTTTCCCTTCTTGCAACTGATACACTTGTCATTCAGATGGAAGTGTTTGACATTAACTCCCGTGACAAGTTCATTCTTCACAAGCTGATTCATCTTTCGCAAATGGATGTGTCCCATTCTCCTGTGCCACATAATGGATTCTTTTTCTGTAGCCTTGGAGAGGAAACACGTGACTTGGCCATGGGTGGTCATTGCTTTGGACATGTCGAGAATATACAAGTTGTTAACTCTCGGTGCCTTCAGCATCACCCACTCTTTTGGTAGCTCAAACCCAGGTTTCAAGATGTAACAGGATTTGTCATCAAAATACACTGAAAATTGTTTATCACAAATTTGACTAACACTGAGCAAATTATAGTCTATCTGTTTCACATAAGAAATCCGCTCAAATGTTACGACCCCATTGCTTACACTACCCTCCATAGTAATGTAGCCTCCCTTATTACCAGCAAATGCCACATAACCTCCGTTAATGTTTTTGATGTCAAAGAGTAGCGTGAGGTCCCCTGTCATGTGACCAGAAGCTCCACTGTCAACAATCCATAGGCTGCTAACAGGGCCAGCTAGAGCTCCCTGCACATTTAAAGTAGATCAATTAGTTCTTTCGGGGGACCCAAGCCTGTTTGGTCTTGGGTCTTTGAACAGGTTGTTTCAAAGAATCTTTTGACTCACAAACATCTTGGGTTACTTCAACCCCTTTCTTCTCACTAACAACCATCTTTTTCTCATTCTTCTCGCTCTGTGAAGTAGAGGCTCCTTCAGATTCCTTAGATGACCAAGATTGCTCAGATCTTTTCAAGATCCGAATCTGAGATTTTGAAGTCTCAGTCGGTTTCTTTACTTCTTCTTTAAAAGCAACTTTCTTGGTTACCTTCTCTGATTTAACAGAGACAGGTCCAACTGCTTGTTTTCCATTAGATTTAGGAACAACCTTTTTATTGTCAGCAGTTGAGTTCATCATAGGTTTCTTACCAGATTTATCAGTGGTCATCCGGTTGCGCTTATCATACGTCATCGGACGATTTTCCCCCTTGTTATAAAAATTGTTTTGATTATGATAAAATTCTTGTTGGGGAAAATGCCGTCTCTGTTGATAGCCATAGTTGTCAACCGGATACTCATGATATTGCCTCATCTCCACTTCGTGCCTTTTGTGTCGTACGTACGGGCAGGCGGCAAGTAAATGTCCCCGTTCCCCGCACTTATAACACGCACGGTATTCCTCATAGTTTTCCTTGATCGGCGACTTGAAAAAACTAGCAATGGGATATCGATCAACCATGCATTGTTTCCTTAAACTCTCAGGAGCTGGGTCCTTCGAGTAAGTCGGTTCAATAAAACTATTTTCTTTATGAACAGGCAAAACAAACTGTGTGACATTGACCTTTGCTTCTTTATCCGAATAAATTTTGTCTAAAATTTCTTGAGGAATGTCATTGGTTCTTTCAAATTTTGGAAACCAAATCGTACTTTCCTGCCAGATCTTTTCGATTTTTGAAGAATTGACAAACTTAATCGGAAACTCATCATCGGATAAAATCTTATCGGAGCCTTGCATCCGATAGAAGATTTTGACAGGTTTATCACACAATTCATTGCTCACATCATTGGATTTTTCAGATTTAAGCTCATTTTTCTTATCAACCGGTTTTACCACATTTTTCTCAGTTTTAATTTCAACTTTCTTTTCAACCGGTTTTCTCACACTTTTCTCAACCTTCTTTACATCTTTCTTTTCAAAACTCTTACCAACAAACTTTTCATTTTTCTTAACCTCATTTTTACGATGAGCATTTGCCATTGGATGAATGATCTGAGACGGTGAGACTGGCTCAGTAGTGATTATATGATTTTCATCAGGGATATCACTATCACTTTCAACCGTCTCAGATGACTCATCTTCTTCATCTGAATCATCAGTAGCGATCACACCCTCACTATTTCCCAGTACTGGTCTCACATCAGAATATGGATCCCCGACACTGGAAGTGTTAGGCTCATTTTCTGATGTGGAATCAGGATTGATTAAAGTCTCCGGTGGTATTGCGTGTAAAGTGTGATTCTCAAACAATACCGGAGATGGGACTGACTTATAGTTTGCACTATTCGTCTGGGAGGGTTCTTCAATGATAAAATCGACTACATATGCTATGTGCTTGTAACTTTCTAATTTCTTGTTAACTTTTTCCGCAAAGCACTTGATGGTTGCCATTTCCAATTTAGTGTTTTCCATTTCGTTGATGTAATTATTAATGGCAAGTTGTTTAATAGATAATGTCTTTTTCAGTTCAGACACATCCTTTTTATAACCATCAAGAACTTTTTTGAAATCTTTTAAGTCCTTTTGATAAATCTGACAGTTGAGTTTTGCACTCTCAAGTTGGACCTTGAGAAGCTTGTTTTCATCAGTCAGTTTTTCAAAATCAGCACATTTATCACATTTAACACATGCTTGAAATTGAGTTTTAGAACTTACCGGCTTAGGAGGTTCTGTCATGGCCATTAAAGCAAAGTGAGCTTCCTTTCCTGCGAAGAATTTGGAGTAGTCAATCTTGGTGCATGCATCATCCACCATACATGACTTGCGGGTCATCAGGAAGTCAGCTTCAGCTAGCAGTTTGTCAATATCATCATCTAGTGAATTCACACTAGTCTCTGAATCAGATTCGCTCTCCATATCCGAGTAAGCTGAATCTTATTGATCTCTAACATCAGTGACTGAATCAAGAATCATCCCTGATCTCTTGTCTTCACTCTCAGCAATCACATCTTCATTCACTTCTTCAATCTTCAACTCCGACACCTTTTCAATCACAACCTCTTCTTCAAATTCCTCATTCTCATCCAACTTCATCTGCTATGCCACACAAGCAACATTCCCAGCAGTGATCTCCTCCACCCCCAATTGCATACCAGTCCAGTCAAAACCTTCATCCTTTTGGATCACAAGTGCTTGGTTTTGAGTATCAGTTTGGTTTTGGTTTTGTGTGTTAGGTGTAGAGATAGGAACTATAGTTCGGTTTGAGTTTTGTTGAGGTTGATTTTGAGTTGTGGATTGTCTGGTGTTTTGTTGACGGTTCTGATAAGTGTTTTGTGGTTGAAAGCTTGAGATGTTGGGACTGTTATAAGACACTTGATTTTGGTTTTGGTTTTGTCTAGTTTGGTATGTTGAATTGAAAGGATTTCGGTTACCTTGTTGTGCTGGCTGTGTGCACTCTCTTTTAAAATGTCCCTTCTCACCACAGTTAAAGCAGGTAACCTTTGCTTTGTTGAATCCGTATGTGGTGTTGGGAGAGGTTGAGAGATCAGTCCTGCCAGTCTTCTGAATAAAATCAGTGGCTCGCCTCATAATGCTTGCAAAAGCCCACTGAATGTCCATCAACTCCATTTCCTCTTTGTCGATTTGAGCATAGTCCTCATTGGTGAGATTATTGTTACCAATTTGACTTGCTACCAAACCGTTGTAAGAAGCAACCATAGCAGATACAAGAGCAACATGCTGTTGAGCAATTTCAACAGTCACATTGTTAAGGTTTGAGGTCTCTAACACAATCGGGTTTTGACTTGATTGTGCTTGAGTAATCTGCATCTGATTCACTTGAGGAGGAAATTGTTGTTGTTGTTGAGGTTGACTTGATGTATAGCATGCGGCTTGTTGTAATGGTGAAAATGGTGGAATAAAGTTTGGTGTTTGATAAGGTTGTTGTGTGTATGATGGTGTGTAGGATGAAGTTTGAGCAAGGTAGTTAATGGGTGCTTTTGTTGGTTCAACAACGTTAGACACACATGCTATGTGAGGTGCAACATTAGATGTGGTGCTTGAAGCAGAAAGAGAGTTAGATGTACCACTCACATATAAATCAGGATTCTGTGGAATCTGAGCTCCCTTAGCTTTTCTCTTTTCCTCCATCTCTTTGTTTTCCAGCTTTTGGATGAACTCATTAATAGTCCAATACTGGTAAGCATCCTTCTCCTTTAACACTTCGATGTGTTGGTTCCAGTAGGGTGGTAAATCATCAGCAAATTTATCTACTAATTCCGACATTGGAATGCTGATCTCATAGCTCGACAATTCAGTGAGCAAATGGCAGTACCTTGGAACCAACTCTTTTAGGGTCTCATTACCCATATAACTGAAGTTTTCAAACTCCTTCCGAAGCTCTTCCATCCTAAGCTTCCTTGTCTTTTCATTTCCATCATGTCGATTTCTCAGCAAATCCCATAGTTGTTTGGATGTAGTGCACGATCCAAACTGATGTAATAGATCAGTGTTGATCGCCTGGGATAGCTGAGAGAATGCCTTCTTCTCTATCGCAAACCTTTTCTTCTCATCATCCGCCAAATTCTCCAAAGGGATTGGTTCTCCAGTATTCTCCAGAATAGGAGCAACGTAACCCTTCACAATCATTTGCCATGCCTCGGATCCTTCAAGTCCTTGTCCCTCAACGTGGATCTTAAACTTCGTCTTCCAAGTATTATACTCCTTCATGTCCATTAGTTTCAGTGGACGATTGCCGCTTCCAGAAGATAGATCATGAATAAGAGTGGATATAGCGTTGGTCGTCTGTGAATGGACTGCAGCTGCTGCGACTCCCCAATAGTTGTCAATCGGTTGTGGTAATGGTTGAACAACTTGTTGTGGTGCCGAACTAGTCATTGCCATATAATTAATCGGCTGTGATGATTGACTAGTCTTCTGAGCTGCAATGGACCACGGATCTTGTGTTGTCTGCTGTTGTGGTGCTTGAGTAGGTCTAGGCGTTGTTGGAAAGTTCCACATCTTGTCCTGCAAACGATTAAACACGAAAAGATTAAAAATGTTTCAAAACAGAATGCTCCTTCGTATATATGGACGTGCGAAGGAGAAATAAAGTTCTCTTTCGCCCGTTTATGATTGATACGAATGTAAACTAAACAACAAAAACTCCTTCGACCACTTAAGACTCTCTTTCGACCGTTTTACAGCTCCTTCGACCGTTCGATCAGACGAAGGTGTAACAAAGGTGCGAATGTGAAAAATAAGCAATCAAAGTCTTCCTTCGACCACTAAAACACCTCCTTCGTACACAAAATCACTCTTTCGACCCAAATGAATTCCACTTTCGACCAAACTCTCTCGTTCGACCCCTGTGATTTCAAAAACGGTTATTCTTTGAAAATCAGTTAATTTTGATCATGTTTTTCAAATGTTGATGGATTTTGATGATCTTAATCAGGTTTTGAATCGGATTTGATTTGGAACAACTTTAATAAAGAGAATTATCCAATTTAAACTCGAAATCAAGGTGTAATCGATCAAAATCTTATCACATCAGTTTGTTCATTGAAAACAGAAACTTTTTGACCAAAATTTGGTCCAAATTAACTGAGAGATTATTAATTTGTGGTTGTTTGATCCGAAATGGCTCTGATACCACTTTGTATGTGCGTGAAAGGATCGATAACAAACAAAGATTGATCAAACAAGTTAGTTTCAGGTGCGGAAACCCTAAAACTATCACAAAATAATAATCAAACAGATTCAAACACCATTTTCAAACGTTTTCATTAATAAAACACTTGTTTACATGTTGAATTATGAATACAATCAAGGTTTAAACGGAAAACAAGTTTAACAATAACTAGAGAGAGTTTTCAGAAAGAGGAGGGAATAATAATCATCAAAGTTACATTCAAAAATGAACTTGACCTATTTATAGGCCTGCACATTCGCCCAAACTGTTCATGCGAATGTGCAGGTTCGCCCACATCAACTGGTCGAACCAAGTTCTTCTATAATCTAATCTTCATTCGTCCAAAACATTCTTCCTTCGCACCTTTCTGTTCTCCTTCGCACCTTCTATTTTGTTCCTTCGCACCTTCGATATCTACAAAACAAAATGTGTTTTACAATCCAAAGCTTTAGTCGCACTTTTGCATCTACATTATGTAACAAATTGATATATGTTTTTCCTAATTAGATATCCTCCATAATCGACTTCATGTTATTTTTTTACCTATTTAGTATAATGTTTAACATTAATCTTCTTTTCTCGTATTTCGTATCTGGGGAACCAGAAATTAGCCTTATTGCTTCATAATGTATATCCAATGTGCTTTTTTTTTCAGTCATATGTAGATTTGTTGTATAAAAAAATGTCCTTCATATTTAAATAAAAAAACCTCTAAACTGTTTGTATCAAAGTTGTTGCTGATGTTCCTATCTTTGTTATTCAAAGTTGTTTTTTTATATGATTTCCATATCCATTCAATCTAAGTTTGTTACTAATCAACTGTAAAAGGTACGTTGTTCATGTAGATTTGGAGGTCTGTAGCCGATGTCGACATTAGACCAAACTACGACCTTAGTCAATGTATTAGACTTTGTGTTCGGTTAAGGTTCAAAATATCAAGTGTTCATGCGTTTGGGATTGGTAGGGTGGTTTGGATGGAATGGTTATTTTGATGATTATATGGCCGAGAGGTTTGTTGTTTTTAGAGGTTTATGTTTGAGCTTTGGTAAGTATGATCCTCATTGTTCAAGTTGGTCTGCAAGTTCATCATTATTCTTATGGTGTTCTTAAGGATTAGTCATATGTTGGATATTCAAAATGTTGTTGTTTGTTTTTTATTTTTGATCCGATGGAGGTGGATTTTTTGGTTCGGATTTTGTAGGTTGGAGTAATGATCCGTTTGATTAATACTACAAAAAATGAAGAGATTTAATGTTTTCAAAAAAGAGATATTTACTTTCCTTTTTACGTGGCATACAATAAGGAATGTGATGATTTGATATTTAATCATTTGTGGGTATGATGGAATGATAGAATGGAAGTGATTTAAACTTAGGCGCCACGGATTAGAGATTCCGAATTCTGGAATGGATAAGTTTGCACAACAAGAGGTATTCACTATTGAATATGAATGATTTTTTATATCACACAATATGAAACTTTCAGTAAACCATGTGATTATTTTGTTTTAGAAGACTCGTAATGTTGGTGTATCTTTGATGTTATGTTTATTTTATTATTTACTTTATTTCTATGTTGTTTTAAATGTTTTTAACTACGATTTACGTTTAACAGTTTGTAAATGTTAACGTGTATTATAAAACGGTCTGATATATGTGTTTTTACCATAGATTTTGTCGGATTAAAATTACGTATGCATAATTAGCATATTAAAAGGTGATGGGCGGTAAAAAATCACATAAAAAAGAATTTAAGAATTGGTATTAAACAAAACCTTTTAATTATCACTTTTACTCATAGTAAGTTGTTGGTTGGGAATTATTAACAATAGGAGGTATAATATATTATTTTAAATATTTTGAATTTATGTTTGAAAACTTACACTATTACAGACTTTCATTTTTTGGTCTCATAATATTGGCTTATTATGTTTTTTTTTTATTTTATATCTTTTGAATGAAATGAAGTAATCAAATATTTAAATTTTAAATTTTAAATTTAAATTGATCTTATAACCCTCATTAATATGTGTTGACCATATTTACCTAAATTAGTGTAAATAGATTGAATTTATTTTAAAAATAACATTAAAATTGAGTAAATTACGGTATTTTGCTAATTTAACATCATATTTACGTATCATTAATTATATTTATAATCTTTCTAAAAATCCAACTCGTCATCGAAACACTATATTATGTCTTATCAATACCAATTACCTCATTCATCAGACTCTTTACTCTGTCTCAATTCAATCATTTTTATCTGTTCGTCTAGACAAGGTACCTTCAACTTCGTTATTTTCATTATATAGCTTTAGATTATACATATGGATTATAGATTTTCTAATTCCTTTCCATCTATTATCCATATATTCGATTAGTATTAGTATTCTCTTCGTTCAAATTATGTTTTATGGTTGTTATCTTCATATCTTTATTATTAAAAACATAACATTTGGTTAATCATTGATCTTTCGTAAACTTGAAAAATGCAGAATATCCAAGATGTCGTATCACAATGGAAATCAGTTTTTCAAGGTTCTCTATGACCCTTCTGCTTCAGTTTTGGTATGTTTTATCATGTTCTGTTTTTTGATGTTTTTTCAATAACATTATTTATTTAAAAAGTTTTAGCAAAATTAAAGCCCTAATAGAAATAAATATGATTTTATTATATTCAGATAATCCCTCCAACAATTAATAAGTTTTTCTCTATCAATAAACTCAATAACAAAGTCCTGACCGTAACAACTGTTACGTGTAAATCATGGTCTGTTCGTGTCCAGCTGATTGAAGATATACTTGCCTTTACTGATGGATGGTCAAATGTTGTCAAAGATTTAGATTTTGGCACATTTGTTGTTATTTTCAGTTATATTGCCCATAAGACTTTCCTGATAAAGTACTACAACCATTCTCCTTATCAGCAAGTCGGAAATTCCTTTTTCAAAATCATCGAACATGAGTTAACTACCCCTCCTGTAAGCATTCTATTCCTTAATTTGCTCAAAAAGGGGTGGCGGCGCAGCTTGTTGCCCGTCTACCTGCTATTATGATGTAACTTTCGTATTTTGTTTTAATGAATAAAAAACTAAAAAAAATTGTTATTAACTTTTAATTAATTTTATAGAATATTTGTATATCAATCTTTTAGGTTATACCAAGTTCATTTGTTAATAATCACTTTGCAATTGGTCTCCCTTCTATTCCAGTTGTACTGTATGTATCTGATGAGTTTCAGTGGATTGTGCAACTACATACCATTGGTAGCAATGTCTGCTTTACTGATGGTTGGTTGAAGTTTATGAGTGACTTACGTTTAAATGTTGGTGATGCTATATGCTTTGATTTAATGGATAATTTGATATTCAAGTTACAACGTTTAGCAAAAGTGGCCGACAAATGAAGGTTTTTAAAATTTTATCTGCTGACAATAATGAAGAACATAACAAATCACCCTATGAAATGAGTAACTTCCATTACTATCCTGCAATACCAGGGTTTTCTTGCAATGTTACTAACGAGCTGGTATGTTTACATATATATATTCTATATACATCTATATAAATATATGTAGAATTGTTTATAAATTAATTTGTTCATAATTCTTTTATTTATATAGGTTATTCCAAACAATATAGCTGAACTTATTGGTGTAAACAAAAATATGAACTTGAAGATCAAATTTATCAATGGTAATCTTTGGAATGCTCCTATCAATATAGAAGTTGTTGATGGCACTCCAAGGTTTGTTTCTGTAATTTTGAAATCACATTTGTTCATTTCTAATTATTTTATAAATTCTAATATAATTATTTCGATAAAATTACCTCGATAGGTTCAATGTTATTGGATGGCGTAATTTTATTGACACTGAAGGTATTTCAATTGGTCAACTTTATCTATTCAAGTGGTCGGCAATTAATCTTAAGTTGTTTGTTAGCAAGTATCAGCAGCAAGAGGTAATGGATATTACAATGAACTAAATTGAAGCATTCCAGGTTATTGCTAGAGAAAGTTTATCGAAATAATATTATTGTAATATTTTTTTGATTTCTATCAAGCTATATTTTGAACATATTGGTTTTAAACTTGCCGCATGATTTTCGGTTTTTTATTATAATGCTTTGTTCTTGAGAACTATATATTTGTTCTGGATACGAATATTGTTGTGCTATGTTATTTATTATATAATGCTTTGTTCGTATTAACAGTTATACGTCCTTGTTAAAGTTTATTGCAATGGATTTAAATGTAATGTGTAATAGTCCTATATAGGTGATTTCAAAATAACTACGGTATTAATCATATTTAATGTGCTAGCTTTGAACGAATCTTAAATTTCTTAACTTAGCACTTTCTAATCTTAAAATAATCCACTTTTTTCAAAATTTAGTCAACAATTTTCCCGTAACTATGGTCAATCATATTAATCATATTAAATACTATATTAGACTATGGAATATAGAATATTGAAATATCAACCAATCTTAAGTTACTTTGAAAGTTAGAATTATACGTGTTTTGTGTTTTGCGTCAACTTGATCGAAGGAATCCTAATAATGCTTACTCAATTGAGGTGATACTAATTGATGAGATTTTAAGTTATAACATAACTTGGCTTTATTTCATGGGCAATATATAACTTATTTTATTACCTCTTATAAATCGTTAATTAGTTTCAGTCTTTTTTGGAACAGTGGAACAAGATTCAATCTAATGTTTTTAAGCGTTGGGTTTTCAAGTTTTAGAAGTAACTAAATGACAATAATTGTATTATCATAAGAAATTCCTGAATTGGAATTAATAACTCTATGTACAACTATGTTTTCATGTTCATATTATTATATATAATTGGACATGTGCTGAAGTTTTTTAATAACTATTAGAAGGACAAGAACATTGCCATTGCTAATCAAGAGGCTTAATATGGAAGTCAATGATAATGAGTATGTGTTTTTCATTATTTAGATTTAGATAATAAGTATGATGTTTATGGAGTGACTAAACTTTGATGAATGATCCGTTGATAATTTCTGAGCTTAAAAAAAGGATGTTTGTTGGACAGGTACACATAACTTTAGTTGTAATTTAGGTATTTCACTTAAAATATAGGAATTTAAGACTGTTTTTCCTGCAGCCTTATTACCTAGATATGTTGCATTATCTATGCTTGAATTTCCGTCTAATGATGTGTCTCATAAATAGGTAATACAATACTACCGATTCTTATAAGAAAATAAAATATATGTACTTTCTAATTTCTATCTCTAAACATAATAACTACTGATGTTTATGATTCAAGGGATCAAACTCTGCCATCCGTGATAATGAAACTCCAAAACAAATTGCTTACAACTATGATGACAGAAACAATTCTTCCAAAGCTGGACATTCTTCTATAAATTCCAAATATTAAATGTGTAAACATAAGCTGGTTGATGTAATTTCTGGTTATGAAAATTTAGATGATACAAAACGAAAAGCTTTGTAGTGGTGGAAGTAAGTATAAGTTGAATGCTGTTTACACTTGCATTTTGGGAAATCAACCAATATGGGAAATCAATTGACTGGTCTTTGTATTATTTTGGATTTTATTATCCATTGAACATTGATAATTTTGATCACCTATTATGAATCATTTTGGTTATTTAATAGTTGTTTTTCTGATTTATGTTTTTTGATGCTAACATTAGTATCGTGTGGTATCAATTTTTTTAGTTGTTATAAGTCTATTGATATGTTAAAATTCAAATTAACACATGTTGTAGTTTTTTTTAACTTATCTATTATGTCTAATATTATTGTTTTTCTCTAGATGAACTTAATTCCGTATTGTTTATCAGAGGTTATCAAAATAGTACTATATAGATTATAGATTATATATATAGATTATAGATTATAAATTGTATTATTTTAAACATATTTTAATTGGCTAATAAATATTTACAAATGCTTGTGCTTCACGGGGATGTACCGGGTGTACACCCGGGTCTCTAACCTAATTTAGTCAAATGTAAATTAATTCTACATATTATAACAAATGAACATTAATTGGCAAATGTTTATGACATTACCTATATTCTTGGTAATAATTTCCATTTTAATATTGAAAACATTCTATGAATTCATTTACGGTCAAAGTTATACCAATTTAATTTTAATGATTTCAAATTTAATTTTAAATTTGTAAGGTCAAACTTATAGCAAACCAAAATAAACAAATTCTGCAATCACCAATAAATGTTGAATACCCATAATTTTAGAATTCTTCTATGGTTATACACATACATACCGCATTATTTGAAATATCTTCATTACAAGTTTATGATTATGATTTTACATTGCCATAAATATGTATTTAGTCAAACATAAATGAATTAACTATATTTTAAATAAAAAAATATTGATTACTCGTAATTTTAGAATTCTTTTATGATTTTACAAATACATACCCAAATATTTGAAATTTCTTCATTACAATTTTATGATTGAACATTGCCAGAAATATATATTTATTCAAATGTAAGTATTCACTATATTATAACAAATATAAATATAAATATAAATATAAATATAAATATAAATATAAATATAAATATAAATATAAATATAAATATAAATATAAATATAAATTAGGCGGCAAGTATGTATGTGGTTACATATATTTTTGGTAATAATTTCCATTTTAATTTGACATTCAAAACTTTCTACGAATACTATCAATGTAAACACTATAAAACCAAATGCCATACTGCATTTGATTATGCCCACAGTTTACTCAATCCTTCTTTCTAAACTACTATTTCGAAGGTACTAAACAAATTCTTTTCTTATGTCAATCATTTTAATTTTAATTACTCATATCTGGATATATTTAGTTTTTTAAAAATGTTTGTTTTTTATCTTTACCTTTTCAATCAGATTGATGGCAGACCAACCAGAGTATACCATGCTTAACAATGTTAACCTCAACCAAACAAATATTATGTTGAAAGTTAGGATTATCCGTGTTTGGCGTCAACCAGATCGTCGAAATCCTAATGAATCATACTCAATTGAAATGATTCTGGTAGATGAGAATGTACGTTATAATATATATAATTGTCAATTGTCAATGTCAATGTCAAAATATGTTTTTGTGACACTCGGCATATTCAGGGTAATACTTTTCATACTTTACATACATACGTTTCATACTTTGCATACATACGAGTCTACCTCAACGAAAACATTGAAAACAACTACTTAATATCATACTTGACCAGGTCGGTTGAGTCGTATCGATGATTCGGGAATCATCGGGAGTCGTTACAATGGTCCGAGGGATCATTGGGTGTCGGTCCATAACCATGTGTACAAGGATCGGTGATTCGTGGAATCGCCGGGTTTAACGCACACACGCAAGTCTCTAGTCCCAGGAATTGGTGAACGGACGTAAACGTGTTAGTTATCGTGCATTACATACTTATAATCATTATGCAACTTGTCGGTATGTGAAAACGTGTTTATATATGTTAAAATAGGGTTTAACGCACCAAAAACCCGGATATATCTGCTATAGGCGATTAGGCCACTAGGGGAAGCCTAACCGCCAGTATAACTAGCGAATAGAGGAACCCTAGGGGCGAATAGAGGGCTATTCGCTAGTAGTACTAGCGAATAGAGCCCTAATCGCCTACAAGACCCTCGTACTCGCCTGAACTGCAAATGACGACTAAAAACGCCTATGAACAGAAATAATTTATGTAAAATTTATACTTACATTTAAACCATAAATAAATCATAATAAATTCATTTTTCAATATTTTTATCCCAAAATTTTACATAAATTATTTCTGTTCATGTAGAACAGAAATATAAATTTTAATTTGAAATTTCTTTAATTTTAATATTTTTAGATATTAAAATCATATCTTTGACAAATAAGAATAAATATACTAAATATTTAATTCTTGAGGAAATAATTTTATAAAAAATATTTTTATACTTAAAACTCTATAATATGATCATTCTAAATCAAAAATCTACAATAGGCTTTTATTTAAATTATTTACCGAATTTATCTCACTTATTAACAATTTACTTAATTAATAATTAAACAATTACATATCCCCAAATTAGGAACCCTAGAAATACATGTATCCTAGAATTATTTCCCTTACACATTATCAAATTCTTTAGGTTAATCCTTTGGGATAATCTCAATTCAAATCACGTTGTTCGGTAGAGTTCAAATTATTTACGCGAACTGTGAGTATTTCCTATCCCCTTTTTGCTTTTATTCATTTTTGGGGTGTTACATGTACACTTATACAAAATACAAATACAAGTTCACATTTTTACAATACAATTCTAGTACTATGTGCATTTGCTTACAAACGTGCTTTATGCTTAGACATTACATGTAGAATACATTTGTACTTAGTGAAATCATTAACATTGTACAAGCCGACCTTAACATTGGATAGCGCTATTGGATTGACAACCCGCCTAGGTTGATTCTCCCCCTTTTTCATCGGAGAATCCATGGTCATTGTTAAGTTTTTATCCATTTATTGGATAAGTACACCGCCGTTCATTTAGTACATTATACAGTCACAGGATTGATTTCGCTCATTTGTATGATACATAGTTTACATATTTGCACTGTAGCTTGCACTTGAATTGTATACCTTTTTCATCTTACTATATGTATTAAAACTAGGAATGCTCACCAACATTTCTTATGTTGACCAAACCTATTTTGTACATGTTTCAGGTGCAGTTTGATCTAGTACTATAGCATGGGACTTTTAGTGCTTGATTTTAATAAGTTAATTCAATATTTATGTTTCATTCAGACTTTGTATTTTTCGTTTCCATGTAATACAATTTGGATTATTCAATAATATATTTACATTTTAGTACCATGTGCTTTTGAACAATCGTCACTACGTGACACCTCGATGATTCCGCCATCAGTTTGGGCGTTACAGATTGGTATCAGAGCCATGGTTATAGGGAACTAGGCTATTAGATAAATTGGCCTAGACTATAACCAAACTTCAACTTTCAGGTACAATATTTCCTAATTTACCATTCCCCTCATTTCCCTCTACTTTCCTCACTCTATCTTTCCCTTCTTCTCCATTCCTCCTCATCTTTCATCATGGTGTATAGAGATGGTGTCCTACAAGGAGTGGAAAGACTACATCATCATGGAGCGAGAGCAGTACCTTTCATGAAGACACTCTTAGGCATAATGCCTACTCTTATTTTGCTCCTTCAAAGTTGTTGAGCCTTAATGAGTGTGATAGGAACACGTGCAATCTGGAAGGGTGGATGCCTGTACACTGGGTTTTCTGGCATAGGCAAGCATAGCGCATAAATCCAATAACGGATCTGTTATGCTTACCTGGGGATTCCTGGAGTGAGTGTCCACTTATAGGCTAAAGCATGTCTTCTTTGATCACCATTGGGTTCAATTCCATTGAAAAGTCAACGTTCTTGTTGGGCTTTACAGCTAGACAAGGGCAATCTAAGCATTTTATGCAAGATTTCCAAAAATACACTCTTGTTTCATATACAATATCTCATGATTTTCATATATTGCTTACAAGTTCATACTTTCATAATCATTTGTACAATTATACACTTACATTTTATAATCTCATGATTATTCATTGACTGCCTTGTAGATGTCTGCTCGCCGCATGCTCCGTGATGCTAGCCAACGCACTGTTCGTGCTTCTGGACAACGTTCTAAATGTCGCCTCGCATCTCTAGTCGCTCAGGAAATTGCTGCAGTGATCCCAAATCTTGTCAGTGAGTTAACCCAAAATAGTAACAGTACCAACACAGAGGGTGCGACTCAGTTTCGGTGCACTTTCAAACACTTTAACTCTTGCAATCCCACAAAATTCACTGGTGAGGAGGGTGCTACTAGCCTCCTCCAATGGTTTGAAATTATGGAGAGCACCTTTGTGAACAGCGAGTGTCCTGATGAACTCCGCGTTTGCTATGCTACCAGTGTCCTTCAAAAGGGGGCGCTAACTTGGTGGAATGGTGAAAAGCGCAATCAAAGCGCTGATGTTGCTTTATCTTTGTCTTGGGCTGAGGTTAAGGAACTCATGATCGCCAAATTCTGCCCTAGGAACGAAATCAGGAAACTAGAGGAAGAGTTCCATGGGCTGAAACAAGATAGTGGTGAGAATCTTGCGTACAACACTCGATATCATGAACTCAGCATATTGGTTCCACACATGGTTACCCCGGTCTCTCGAGCAATCAAAAAATATATCGAGGGATTACCTGACCTAATTCAATATAGTCACTGGAAGCAAACCCACTACGGTGGAAGAAGCCATCCAGCTTGCAGCCTCCTTGACTGACAAGCACGTGAAAAAGGGAAATCTGGTTAGGAAAGGAACCAGAAACCAGCTGAGAAGACCCCCACCCCTACTACTGAATCATCAAGAGTCGCTGTAGACAATACCGGTTCCAACTCTAGGAAGCAGAAGTTTAGAAGTAAAAACTATGCCGTTGTAGCCCCAGTAACCCAGGCTCCAATGGTCCAGGCTCCTCCTGCCAAGAAAGTTTATGGGGAAACTTACCCAAATGTGCTACCTGTCAGTACCATCACCCCTCAAACTTTCCTTGTCGTCACTGTACCACCTGTGGTAGGTATGGTCATGTAGCTACCACATGTCGTTCAGTGTTTAGACCTCAACCAATCAACTCTCAACCAGTTAACCCTCAGCCAGCCAACCCTCAACCAGCTCGCCAAAACCCACAACCCATAACATATGGTCGAGCATGTTTCAATTGTGGTGATCCAAACCACCTCAGAAATCAGTGTCCAGCTCTTGTCCCAGCAAACCGTACAACAAACCCAGTGGCTCGTGGTAGGGCTTTCAACATCAATGCAGCAGAAGCCCAGGAAACAAATGATGTGGTGAATGGTACGTTTTTACTTGATGGTCATTATGCTTCGATTTTATTTGATACTGGTGCGGATAAAAGTTTTGTGTCATTAGCATTCGAACCTTTACTATCTCACACTCGCTCTAGATTAGGAGCGCCTTTCACTGTCGAGGTCGCGGATGGAAACCCCATCTCAATCGATACCATCATTCAGGGTTGTACTCTTAGTCTTAACGAGCATGATTTCTCCATTGATCTCATACCCATGAAATTGGGTAGTTTTGATGTCATCGTGGGTATGGATTGGCTTTCTAAACACCATGCTGAAGTTGTCTGCTTTGAAAAATTTATTCGGTTTCCTCTTACATCGGGTGACTTTTTACGGGTTTATGGTGAAAAACCATCCAGTGGTCTTAAACTCATGTCCTGCACTCAAGCACAAAAATATCTACGTAAGAAATATGTGGCTTTCTTGGCCCATGTCGTGGAAAAGAAAGATAAAGACAAGAGTATCCAAGATGTTCCTGTTGTTCATGAATTTCCAGAAGTCTTTCCTGATGACTTACCTGGACTCCCACTGGTGCGTCCCGTTGAATTTCGAATTGACCTTGTACCTGGTGCCACACCCGTTGCAAAATCTCCATATCGCCTTGCACCTTCTGAGATGCAAGAACTTGCGAGTCAACTTCAAGAATTGGCAGACAAGGGCTTCATTCGTCCCAGTTCATCACCTTGGGGAGCTCCAGTCTTATTTGTAAAGAAGAAGGATGGATCTTTCCGAATGTGTATTGATTATCGGGAGCTTAACAAATTCACCATTAAAAACCGTTACCCATTACCCCGCATTGATGATCTCTTTGACCAACTTCAAGGTTCGACTTGCTTCTCAAAGATCGATCTTCGTTCTGGATATCACCAACTTCGAGTTCATGAAGACGATATTCCAAAGATAGCTTTTCGTACACGCTATGGTCATTACGAATTCATGGTTATGCCTTTTGGACTAACCAATGCACCCGCTATCTTCATGGATCTCATGAATCGTGTGTGCAAACCCTTCTTGGATAAATTCGTAATCATTTTCATTGATGATATACTCATTTACTCTAAAACCAAATCAGCTCACGAACAACACCTTAGACAAATTTTGAGTCTTTTGAAGAATGAACAACTATATGCCAAATTTTTCAAGTGCGAATTTTGGCTTAAGGAAGTTCAATTTTTGGGACACATTATCAGTGATAAGGGAATACACGTGGATCCAGCTAAGATTGATGCCGTTAAAAATTGGATTACACCTAAGTCTCCCACTGAAGTACGTTCTTTCCTTGGGCTAACGGGTTATTATCGTCGTTTCATTCTTAACTTCTCCAAGATTGCCTTACCTCTCACTTCTTTAACCCATAAGGATAAACCATATGTATGGGGACCCAGTCAAGAAGAAGCATTCCAAAACATTGAAGCAGAAACTTTGTGATGCTCCAATCCTTACTCTACCTGACGGCAATGAAGACTGCGTGGTTTATTGCGATGCCTCTAACCAAGGTCTTGGTTGTGTTCTCATGCAACGAGGCAAGGTTATAGCATATGCATCGCGACAATTGAAAACCCATGAGAAAAATTATACTACCCATGATCTTGAACTCGGAGCGGTCGTTTTCGCACTTAAGATTTGGAGGCATTATTTATATGGTACAAAATGTGTGATTTTCACTGACCACAAGAGTCTTCAACACATTTTCAACCAGAAAGATCTGAATATACGTCAACGACGATGGGTCGAGTTGTTAAACGACCATGACTGCGAGATTCGCTACCATCTTGGCAAGGCGAATGTTGTAGCCGATGATCATGCCCAACTTTATTGTGCCCAGGTCCAGTCTGATATCAAACTCCGCATCATTGAAGCCCAACGTGTCTCTGTTACTGAAGGCAACATGTACGATGAAATGTCGTGTGGAGCCAAAAACCAGTTGGAAACCAAACACGGTTTACTTTACTTCATGAATCGTTTTTGGATTCCTGATCGTGACAATCTGCGTACTTTCCTAATGGACGAGTCTCATAAGTCTCGTTACTCCATTCATCCTGGTGCAGATAAGATGTATCAGGATCTGCGTACCTTTTATTGGTGACCCGGTATGAAAAAGGACATAGCTCTTTATGTGGCTAAATGCCTTACTTGCTCCAAAGTCAAAGCTGAGCACCAACGTCCATCTGGTTTACTTGTGCAGCCAGAAATTCCAGTGTGGAAGTGGGAGAACATTGCTATGGACTTCATTACGAAACTTCCACGCACCACTCGTGGGCATGATAGTATTTGGGTCATCGTCGATCGATTGACCAAATCTGCTCACTTTCTACCCATTCGTGAGACCTACACAGCTGAGAAACTAGCTAAAATCTATATCAATGAGATTGTCAGTCGTCATGGTATTCCTCTGGACATTATTTCCGATCGTGATAGTTGGTTTACTTCTCTGTTTTGGCAAACATTTCAATCCGCACTTGGTACTCAACTGAAACTTAGCACGGCCCATCACCCACAGACGGATGGTCAGACTGAACGAACCATCCAAACATTGGAGGATATGCTTAGAGCGTGCATCATCGACTTTGGTGGCAATTGGGACACGCACTTACCTTTGGTTGAGTTCTCGTATAATAACAACTACCATTCCAGTATTAACATGGCACCATTTGAGGCACTTTATGGTCGCAAATGTCGTTCCCCTGTTTGTTGGAGCGAGGTTGGCGAAACACAAATCACCGGTCCCGAGCTAATACAGGAAACGACAGACAAAATTCTTCGCATTCGTGAGAATTTGCAAGTTGCTCAAAGTAGACAGAAAAGTTATCCGATCAAAGACGCACGCCTCTAGAATTTCAAGTCGGAGACATGGTACTTCTCAAGATTTCACCTTGGAAGGGTATATTTCGATTTGGAAAGAAAGGGAAACTTGCACCTCGGTTTGTAGGCCCTTTTAAGATCCTTGAGCGAATTGGGAAGGTAGCTTACAAGCTCGATTTACCACCAGAGCTCAGCAATGTCCATCCAGCGTTTCACGTTTCTAATCTAAAGAAGTGTTTGGCTGAAGATAACCTTCATGTTCCTTTAGAGGATATCCAGATTGACGAGTCGATGCGCTTCATAGAAAAACCTGTGGAGATTATGGATCGAGATGTCAAGAACCTTAAGGGAAGCCGAATTCCAATTGTCAAAGTTCTTTGGGAGTCCAAACGAGGCCCAGAGTTTATTTGGGAGCGTGAGGACCAAATGATGTCTAAGTATCCTCACCTTTTTCCAGAGACTACCACTTGAAGGAATTTCGGGACGAAATTTCTAAAAGTAGGGGATGCTGTGACATCCGTCACCTTTCATTTTATCTTTTGTCCAACTTTAGCCCCTTTCATTTCATTCTATTACATTTATAATCCTTGTAATTCGAAGTTTTGGATTCAATAATAATTCCTTGCATCGTTGTCGTAATTCTTTTCTTTTAATAAATAATAATAAAGTTGGTTTTTAAACATTATATTAAATCAAACATATATCCTAAATCCAATAATTTAACCCAACCTTTATTCGGAGCCCAACACATTGAGCCTAATAGCAAGCCCACTCCCCTCACTTCTTTGCCAAAAAAAAAATATATAAATTTTTGCACAGACCAGGGCTCGAACCCGGGTCTGGCTTAAACCAACAGCATGCAACAACCATCTAGGCTACATCTCTCCTTGTGTTTCTAATCAGACTTTAATAAATATAAACCTTCCTTACATATGCATAGTTGACTTCCCAAAGTCAACTGCGAGACTATCCTTCCAATCAAGCATCCAATCCGCGTTTTTAATACAAATCGTTTATGGTAAGGATTGACCGACCTCGTCTAATTGTTTTCCACGCAAATCATGATCAAAACTTACCAATTTTATAGCAATTACGCGTTTTTATTAAAAGCCTAGTCAAACTTTCTAATTCATGGAACCCGAAGGTTATACTATAAATTGAACCTTACATCTCAAGCCTTACTCGCCGATTAACACATTCCCATTCCCAATCTTACACAAAATTCTCTTGATTCTGCGAATTTAGCTTCTTTGGACGCGTCCCTTTTGACCCGATCAATCACATCTCTAAAGCATTGTAAGTCGCAATCTCTTGGTTGGTTTTACTCTTCGACATGTCACGAACAATAGCCCCATGATTACAGGGGCTATTGATTTCGAATTGTAAAGATTTGATGATTAGGGTTTAATGTATCGAATTGGGGATAAACTAATCTGCAGACCCTTGTTTAAGTTTAAACTGATGGGGTTAAATACCAACTGACCTTGTAGATCAGCTGGCAAAATCCTTAACCCAAAGCAGGTGAACCGGTTGTAGGCCAAGGTTCGAATCCTGCAAAGCTGTTTTATTATTTTTCTTTACATTTATTTCAAATTAAGGAACCTTTATAATTAACTGTAATGAATATCTATCGTTCTCAGGGTCTAGACCAGATGGTCTAGGCTTGTGATATAAGACACGAACCGGCCAGAGGCCTGGGTTCGAGTCTGGGCACATGCAACCATTTTTTTTTTCAATTCTTTTATACTTATATATTCAACATTATTTTTAAAAATAGATTTTAAATACTAAACATGGCTTAAAAATTCTATAAAATTTATTTTAAGTTATTCTAAGGATAAAGTTTATTATCCAACTTTTAGTTTTTCAAAAATAATTTATTTAATATATATTATAAATGTTACAAGTTTATTCATTTAAAATTTTAAAATTCTATAAAAATACCTAAACGATTTTATAAAATTCCACAAAAATTATTCTAAACTTGTATAGCAATAAACATTTCAGAAATAGTTTTTATTCCAGAAAAATCGTTTGTTACCCTTGTTTAAGTTTAAACTGA
Organism: Ambrosia trifida; assembly: GCA_028751855.1. Lineage (NCBI taxonomy): Eukaryota > Viridiplantae > Streptophyta > Magnoliopsida > Asterales > Asteraceae > Ambrosia > Ambrosia trifida. The sequence goes on along the minus strand of CM054124.1, from coordinate 146,487,089 downwards.
TGGGGTTAAATACCAACTGACCTTGTAGATCAGCTGGCAAAATCCTTAACCCAAAGTAGGTGAACCGGCCGTAGGCCAAGGTTCGAATCCTGCAAAGCTGTTTTATTATTTTTCTTTACATTTATTTCAAATTAAGGAACCTTTATAATTAACTGTAATGAATATCTATCGTTTTTAGGGTCTAGACCAGATGGTCCAGGATTGTGATATAAGACACGAACCGGCTAGAGGCCCGGGTTCGAGACTGGGCACATGCAACCATTTTTTTTTCAATTCTTCTATACTTATATATTCAACATTATTTTTAAAAATAGATTTTAAATACTAAACATGGCTTAAAAATTCTATAAAATTTATTTTAAGTTATTCCGAGGATAAAGTTTATTATCCAACTTTTAGTTTTTCAAAAATAATTTATTTAATATATATATATTATAAATGTTACAAGTTTATTCATTTAAAATTTTAAAATTCTATAAAAATACCTAAACGATTTGTATTAAAAACGCGGATTGGATGCTTGATTGGAAGGATAGTCTCGCAGTTGACTTTGGGAAGTCAACCATGCATATGTAAGGAAGGTTTATATTTATTAAAGTCTGATTAGAAACACAAGGAGAGATGTAGCCTAGATGGTTGTTGCATGCTGTTGGTTTAAGCCAGACCCGGGTTCGAGCCCTGGTCTGTGCAAAAATTTATATTTTTTTGGCAAAGAAGTGAGGGGAGTGGGCTTGCTATTGGGCTCAATGTGTTGGGCTCCGAATAAAGGCTGGGTTAAATTATTGGATTTAGGATATATGGTTGATTTAATATAATGTTTAAAAACCAACTTTATTATTATTATTATTATTTATTAAAAGAAAAGAATTACGACAACGATGCAAGGAATTATTATTGAATCCAAAACTTCGAATTACAAGGATTATAAATGTAATAAAATGAAATGAAAGGGGCTAAAGTTGGACAAAAGATAAAATGAAAGGTGACGGATGTCACAACATAATTTGTGAAACCCTAATACACCCCAAAGCCACCCCACACCTTATCCAACCTCTGCAACACGTTTTTGAGCAAGAAACCACATTTCCAAGCCTTACACTTCATAATCTCACCATTTCAAGGTGTGTTCTTCATCCCAAACCTTTAATATGATATTGTTTTGATCCTTAAAGGTCCAGACCTGATTTATAAACATTAATGTCTTTGAAAACTCATTAAAATCAGTTTCAAAACAAACCCAAACATCTATACTTGTTATATGTGATGTATTCATGCAAGATAGGATTTTTATCGTTTAAACATGATTGTTCTTGTGTTATTATTATGTTTCTGATCTAAATAAGTTAATATGATGATAACCTAGGAGTTTGAAGGTTCATAGATGTGTAATATTGATATTAGGCGTTTTGACCCGTTTGAGTAATTTTGGTGGATTGATGATGATATGTTATGTTTCGTTGATTGATTTAGGTTAGGGTTTACTCTAGGATGATGCTAGAACAGTAGGACATTGTTGGACAACGTCATTATGTGATGAAATCTGAATATATGCTATTTAGGGTAAGTTTTGCATGAGGATGTGATGTTTACATGATAATATGACTATTTTGGGAAAACGCATGCATTCGGGATGGCTAGGGTGATGATAAATTAGGGGTTTTTGCTTGAAATAGTTGGGTTAATGTTTTGGGTTGGGTATTGGGTGTTTACACATGTTTCAGATCTGATTTGGAGGGTTAAACGCGCAAAAAGGACGGAACAGATCAGAACTAGCGAATAGGAGTTCTAATCGCCCCTATTATAGGCGATTGGCTCCTAATCGCCTGAACTATAGGCGATTAGGAGCCCTATTCGCCACTTTACTAGTGATTACAACCCTATTCACCATTTTACTAGTGATTACAACCCTATTCACCATTTTACTAGTGATTACAACCCTATTCACCATTTTACTAGTGATTACAACCCTATTCACCATTTTACTAGTGATTACAACCCTACTCACCATTTTGACCCTCCTAATCACTAGTTAACTTTTCCTAATCACATGTTTGCTTCCCAATAGCGTGTACAGCTGCTATATGTATATTTTAACATCCCGAAACACGGATTGACGCCTAGGAACATGTTAGGAACCCCGTGACATGTCCAATGCCTTGGTAACACGTGTTCGGACTTAGTTGTACGTTAATTGACCGATATGTTAGACTAGGTGAACTCTTGCGCGTATTACGTGTTTAATTGCATATGTTGCATGATATCTTGCTTTCGACTAACACATGGGACGTCGGGTCACCAATGGGATGTCGGGTCTTGTCTGGTGTGGTCGGTTAAACGTTTAAACATCATTTCATATGTACACAGTTATGGTCTGGACTGTTAGGGACTAATCAACCTACGGGTTGTTAGTCTAACACCTTTTACGCTCATCATGATAGGTCACCGGTATTTGGTGCCGTCTATTGAGTAGGTTTACTTGTCTTAGGGTGGGAAGCAGCATCAGGTGAGTTTCACGGCCCCACTTTACGTTTTACATTTCGGGGGAGACACATGCTTATACATATTTCATAAATTATCATGTTATACTAGTGTTAAATTCATTTGTGCTATATGATACGTAAAGTCCCGGGGAAACCATGAATATGCTGGATAGCATAACGGGGGAAATGTGGATAGATCTATTGGGATTGACAGACCCCACCCGTCGGCTGGGAGCCGGGCGGGTGCATATTGTCTCGGTCATAACGCTACCGTGAGACGGTAGTGCATATCGTTTCAGGCAAAAATCATATATCGTTGTCTGTAATGGTTTCCGGTTGTAGTAGTGTTATTCATGCGTCTAGCTAACGCTATCATTTCTAACATAGTGATAACATGATGGCTTGAATTACTTAAAACATTTAACATAAAACCTGTGAACTCACCGGCATTATTTGCTGACGTTTTTAGCATGTTTGTCTCAGGTCGTTGAGGTAGCATCTTATCATAGGCGCACGGAGTCTCACGGCGTCTAGGATTCATATGCATTTTACTTAGCTTTTTCAAACTTACGTACTTTTGCATTTTGGGTTTGTAATAAAGTGTTACGCTTCCGCAGCGATGGATTTATGAAAACTTGATGGTTTGTTTATGTCCTTTTTACGTATCATATAGTGTCGTTTATTGTGACCGTTGACTTAGATCCTGGTTTGTCGCGCGCCTCGCGGTAAAACCCCGCACGTGGAATTTGAGGGTGTGACAGTTTTGTAGTCTTCTAATTAATGTTTGATCATGATCTTCGTTTACAGGGTAATAAAATTCAGGGTAATGTATTCAAACGTTGGTTCTTCAGATTTGAAAAGTATCTATATGACAATGCTTGTATTGTCATAAAGAATCCTGGCATCAGTAAAAATGCAGCCAAGTACAAGTATGCATCCAGTCCCAATAAGCTATACTTGAATCCAGATAGCCGTGTTTATGCAACTGAAGATTTCAAAGGTCATCCATTCGAGTTTTCTTTTTTCCCCTTTAATAACATGCAGTTTGAGGTTGAAGCTACTGACTTCGTCACCGTTGGTTTGTATTTTTTTCTTATCATTATTATATATATTAAATACTATGAATTAGTTTTATTAAAATACATAATGATGTTCATATACTTTCGTAGATGTTATTGGACGTATCGTTAAGTTTTTCAAAAACGAGGATAAGGACAAGAATACCTTCAGCAATAAGAAGAGGTTAACCATGGAAGTTGAAGATAACGAGTATGTTTATTTAAACATATAAACATCTTTGATTAACGTTATATATATATATATACTAACCATATTTTTACGTGTTTTTATCTAATTTTAATAGTGGTTATTTGTGACACCCGGCACGTTTAGGTTAACATTTTATAAAACACATAAGTCTACCTTAGCGTAAAACGTTTTCAAACATACTTAACTAGGTCAGTTGAGTCGTGATGATGGTTCCGGGAATCATCGGGAGTCGTTACTATGATCCACGGGATCACTGGGAGTCGGTCCATAACCATGTGAACACGGATGGGTGATTTGTAGAATCGCTGGGTTTAACGCACACACATAAATCTCGAGTCCCGGGAATTGGTGAACGGATGGGAACGTGTTAGTTATCATGCATTATGTGCTTACAATCATTATATGACTTACCGGTATGTGAATACGTGTTTATACGTGTTAAAATAGTGATTACGCGTAATTGCATGACATTAAAGGTGATTACGCGTAATTGCTTGACATTATAGGTGATTACGCGTAATTGCATGACATTATAGGTGATTACGCGTAATTGCATGACATTATAGGTGATTACGCGTAATTGCATGACGTTATAGGTGATTACGCGTAATTGCCAATAGGTATAGGTGATTAAAGCCTAATCGCTAGTAGGTATAGGCGATTAGAGCCTAATCGTTAGTAGGTATAGGCGATTACAAATTCTAATCGCCTATACTGCACTGTAATCGCCTGACGCGTACTAAACGACTAGAAACGCCTATAAATCCCACCTTTATGTTTTAAAACATCATTTGTGAAACCCTAATACACCCCAAAGCCACCCCACACCTTATTCAACCTCCACAACATGTTTTTGATCAAGAAATCACATTTCCAAGCTTTACATCTCATAATCTTACAATTTAAAGGTGTGTTCTTCATCCTAAACCTTTGTAATGATATTGTTTTGATCCCTAAAGGTCCAGACCTGGTTTCTAAACATTTGTGTCTTTGAAAACTCATTAAAATCAGTTTCTAAACAAACCCAAACCTCTATGCTTGTTATATGTGATGTATTCATGCAAGATAGGATTTTATCGTTTAAAAATGGTTGTTCTTGTATTATTGATATGTTTCTGGTCTAAATGAGTTGATATGATGTTAACCTAGGAGTTTGAAGGTCCATAGATGTGAAGGATTGATGATCATATGTTGTGTTTTGTTGATTGTTTGAGGTTAGGGTTTACTCTAGGATGATGCTAGAACAGTAGGATAATGTCAGACAACGTCGTTATGTGATGAAATCTGGATATTTGCTATTTAGGGTAAGTCTTGCATGATTGATGGGATGTTTACATGCTAGTTATGCTATTATGGGAAAACGCTTGCATTCGGGACAGCTAGGGCGATAATAAATTAGGGGTTTTTTCTTAAAATAGTTTGATTAATGTTTTGGGTTTGATATTGGGTGTTTCCACATGTTTCAGATCTGATTTGGAGGGTTAAACGCGCAAAAAGGCGGAATGGTGCAGCAGGGGCGATTAGGGGATCCCTAATCGCCTATAATAGGGGCGATTGGCCCCAATCGCGTGTTACATGGGGCGATTGGGGGCCTAATCGCATGAAGGTCATGTGATTACAATCCTAATCGCCTGTTGACTCCTTCTAATCACCAGTTGACTTTTCCTAATTGCATGTTTGATTCCTAATCGCGTGTACTGCTGTCATATGTGCATTTTAACATCCCGCTACATGGTTTGACACCTAGGAACATGTTAGGAACCCCGTAACATGTCTAATAACTTGGTAACACGTGTTTGGACTTGTTTAGGCGTTAATTGGGCATTATGCTAGATAGGGTGAATGTTTGCGCATGCTAAGTGTTTAATTGCATATGTTGCATGATATCTTGTATGTGGCTAACACGTGGGATGTCGTGTCACCAATGGGATGTCAGGTTTTGTCTGGTTTGGTCGGTTTAACGTTTAAACATGTTTTCAACATACACGGTCACGGTCTAGACAATTTGGGGACTGATTAGCCTTCGGGTTATTAGTCATCACACTTATTGTGACACCCGGCATGTTTGGCTTAAACATATTAGTAACATCTAAGTCTACCTTAGCGAGAAACGTTTATAAACAAACTTAACTGGGTTAGTTGAGTCGGGTCAAGTTAGGATTGTCCAGGATACAATGATCTGGAGGATCATTGGGAGTCGTTTTAGTAATACACTAGTACCGGGTTCCGTTGTTGGTGACATTACATGAACTAATTAAGTATATGTGTAGATTATGGGTCGTGTGGTGGATTATATACATAGATGTGTTTAAATGATGTGTAAATGATTATCTATGCTTAAATATGTTAAATATAGACTAAGGATGCATGCTTATGTGTTAAGATGTGTTAGAATGCGTCAAACACGACAAACTAGAAAACTAATTAAAAAGGAATCCTGGTTCGACCACTTCGAGTGGTCGAAGGAGAGAAATTGTCTGGTTCGACCCTTTGTAGATGGGCGAACCAGGGAAGTGGAATTGAAAGAATTCCCTTCGACCAGGACAGGGCTCATTCGACCCTGTATAAGGGTCGAAGGAGACCACCTTCGACCAATGAATTGGGGCGAAGGAGGATTAGTATAAATACCAACCTTTGTCATTTTTCATCATTTCACAAACCCTAACCGTCCCAAAACGCTCTCAAACGATCTAAAACACTAAGGAAGGAGTTTTTGCTCTTCTTTTTCATAATCTAACCTATCTACAACATCTAAACAAGAATCCAAGGTGTGTTCATAATCCTAAACCTTTTTAAAAGCATTTTAATTTGTTTTCATCTAACCCTAATTGTCTGGATCTGTTCTAAGAGTGTTTTTATGATTAAAAACCTTTTAAACATCTTTCTAAATCAAAACATTATCATTAACATAAGTTTCATGATGAATAACATATGTAAATTGTATATTATGTGGTGTTATGTGTTGTTCAATGATTTGCTGCTATATCTATGATAGAAACATGATATAGGATTGTTATTGATGTGGAATATTGTTGTTTAGGGTTAGGATTGGATATGATGATATTATGGGTATTTGGGGGTTTTATTGGATCTAAACTTGATGCATGATATTTATGATCAATAGAATTGATAAGAAAAGATCGAACACTCGACAAACTGAGCATTTCAAGTTGAATATGAATCGATTTCAAAAGTTTCCAAATTGGGTAAATTATTCATGCATGAAAGTGATGTTTCCATAATCTTTACCATTTTGGGAAAGGGCTGAAACGGACGTATTATCGGGAGAAATCGGTGGGGTTTTGTAGGGATAAGTTATCCATGCTTGACTGCTGTGTTTGATGATGTTTCGAGTCGCTTTGAATGTGTTTGAAGCGTTTTTAGGAAAATTTACACAACAGGGGCGAACCTGGCCTCCTTCGACCGATCGAAGGTGCGAAGGAGGAAAACCAGGGTCGAACCTGGGTTTTTGTTGGGAGAATATGGTAAAACGGGCGAAGGAGGCATCAAACGGTCGAACGAAATGTAAAACGGGCGAAGGAGGCTGAAAAGGTGCGAAGGAGACTTAAAACTTACTGGTTCGACCGTTCTGATGCAGAAATGAGATTTTTGATACAAACTAAGTGTTTTATGCTTGAACCTTGTGTGTAATCTATGTGTACTTGATTAGTTAGGGTAATGGGTCACCAACGGGATGTCGGGTCGGTCTAGTGTGTCGGTTAAACATTTAAACATGTTTTAAAACATACTTGGTTACGATCTGGACAATCAGGGACTAGATAACCTTATGGTTATTAGTCGGAACACTTATGTGAACATTTTGATAGATCTCCGGTAGAGGGATTATCAAGGGCTAAACATCTTTACTTGTAATTGAAGAACGCTATCTAAGATGAGTTCACGGCCCCACTTTTACTGCTTTAACTTTTGGGGGAGAAAACATGCGCTAAACTGTTTTGGTAACATATGTCATACTATGGTTTTTTTTTAACTTTATATTGCTATACGATCTTTGGAAGTCCCGGGGGAAACCATGAATGTGCGGGGATGCACAACGGGGGAAATGTGGATAGATCTATTGGGCGTGACCTGCCCCACTCGTCGGCTTGGAGGGCCGGGCGGGTGCATATTGTCTCGAACAGGAACATTATCATGCTGAACATACGGGCTGCTTAAACATGCTAAACATTGCTAAACGTGTCTAGTAATGGTTTCCAATCGTAGTAGTAATAAAACATACGCCTAGCTAGCGTACTTGGTAACATTGATATAGTATGGACATGGTAACGTTTTGGTAACATATTGAACAAACCTGTGAACTCACCAACATTATATGTTGACATCTTTTTGGCATGTTTTTCTCAGGTCGCTAAGGTAGCAACAAATGGAACTAGGCGCACGGGTCTGCATTGGCGTCTAGGCATAGTTGCACGTTTTGTAATAAAAGTATTTTGAATAACTTTTGAGATGATAGCATAGTTGATTAAATGCTACTTAAACGCTTCCGCTTATAAAATTTATGGTTATGTCTCTTTACGCAACATGGAAAATTATAGATTTCTTACCTGAATCAAAATACAATACCACTGATTATGTTTGGTCAAGTGGTACGTTTTGCAAAGATTCAGTGTTTTTCACGATTTCAAAATATTGGGCCGAATGTGAAAGCATTGTTGTTTCATTTGATGTTAATGAAGAGACCTTCAGGTTGATATCCTTTCCATATGTTCAGCAACCTTGGATTCCCCAAGGTCATATTCTAAGGATTTCGGATATTGTTCACATGTTTGTTAGTAAAGGTGTCCCTGATTTTGCTGTTGATCTCTGGAGACTGGATGCCGACATTTGGACCAGGGTCTTATCTTTCCCAGCTGTTCGTTAACTTCAGGTTGGTCAGCAGTGTGATGTTGCACATGTCTTGAATGAGCATACATGGATCTTGGACGCTGAATGGGGTCTGCTTATTGAAGTGTTTATGGATGCGATTCAACCTCACTATCTTGATGAGGCAGATACGTTTGATGGAATAAGAGGAGCAATGTTCTACGAATCACTTATTTCCCCTTTTATTTAGTTTATGTTAATGTGTTGGATGTTTTATGGTTTTTGTAATGTTTATGTTTTTGAAGTTACTAATCAGTACAATGCTTTCAATGATGTATGTTACTAAATTTTGAATTTGGCTATATTAACTATAACAATAACAATATTGTGATCATATTTACTCTATAAATTAAAGTATTTTTATAAATGTTATACACAAATAATTTTATTATTATAATTATTTTATACTACTCTGTTTTTTATGAAACAATATTTTTAATTAATACATGATTGGCTATATTTTAAGTAAACGTTAAATTACTTTACAAATATAATATTATATTACAATTTAAGTAACAATCATAATCAATATACTATTTTAACGACTTTCAATTTATCCATAAGTCACAATCTGTGTAGTTCATCGTTTTTTTTTTTTTTTTTGCATTAGTAAAATATCAAACTTAATAGAATAATATTATTTATATAATATTTTTTTATGTTTGTAAAACATTTAATTTATATTTAAATTTGTTTTACAGGTTATTTACAAATGCTTATGGAGGGTGAAACGATAACATTGTTTGACAAACTTCGATATGGTCAAGAGGATATTATTATTAAGGCGAGAGTCTTAACAATTTGGCGTGAACAATCAAAAAATGATACTAATAAGAATTATTCCATTGAAATGGTGTTAATGGATGAAAACGTAATACTTATATATTCTATATATAACTTATAAATTGTCTTATACAGTTTACTTTCTTTAATTTTAATAATAACATAAACCGTTTTTTTTTTTGCAGGGTGATAGAGTTCAAGCTCCTATTCGTAGTAAATTTGTTGACATGTTTGAAAGTTATTTACATGATAAGCATGCTTACATAATTAAATACGTTCGTGTTGATATGAGTCTTTAAAATATGAACATTGGCTCACATGGAAAGAAAATCTTTTTCACTCAGCTTACTCAACTTTTAACCTGTTTTGATTTTATTGGTGATGAATATGGTTTTCGATTTTTACCTTTTGATTCCATAATAGAAAAGGATGTGTTTACATCAGATTAAATATTTAATTTTATAATTATACCTATTTGTAGAACTAATAATATTAGTTTCAATAACTTTTTACAGATGTCATTGGTTACGTTAAGACTGTAAAGAATTACGATGATTGTAAAAAAACGGGTTATTTGAAACAAAAAAATCGTAAGCGTTTGGACATTGAAGATTCAGAGTAAGTTGTAATTGTTATATCTCAATTTAGACTATAATTATTATGTTTTGGGCATAACTTATACATTTTGTTGTTAACTATATTTTTCATATGTAATTTTACAATTATGTTTAGGGGACGTGTTATTTGTTTGAAATTATGGGATAAATTTTCCAGTCAGATGAGTACATATTTACATAACCATAGCAATTGTGAACCCTTGGTTGTGATTTTGCAATTTGGATTGGCGTCATATTTCAATGGTTAGTTATTACTACAAATTTATAACTTATTTTTTCGTTTTCAATCTACTTATATTAGATATTGAAATATTATATAAGTATGTATTTATTATAATGATATTTATATTCTGTTGATGCGTTTTGCGACTAATGATTGGATAAACATAATTAACATATGTTAGAGAATGGGCGAAGGTAGATAAAAGGGGCGAAGGTAGGATGATAATGGGCGAAGGTAGACTGGAAGCTGACAAGATGTACATTCGACCATTGGTAGTGGACGAATGTGGAAATGTTCCACATTCGACCAGTGCAAAGGGGCGAACGTGCAGTATCTATAAATAGGATTTGTGTTTTTGAGTATGTAATAGAGTTGTCATTTGTGTATGTGTTCAGGTCAGGTTCCAGGTCATTTTGTGAAAGTCTGTAATTGATCTAGATTAACGTGTGATTGATTGTAATTGAATATTTGACAAAGTTAATCTATGAAAAGATGTTGAAAATGATATTGATTGTGTTTTGATTAGAGTCTTATCATTTTGTTCAGAACTAGGGTTTCCGCACCTGGTTTTGTGACTTGTATGATCATATTATCCTGTTTTAGCTAAAATCTTTCGCTCACAAAGTGGTATCAGAGCAATACGGATCATACAACAACAAATTTGATAAACTCAGAGCTGATTTGGACATGTTTTTGATCAAAATACATCTGTTTTTACATAAACATGGTTTTTGAGTGTTTTTGATTGATTTAGAGTTGAATTTGTGGTTAAAATCAAGTTTTCCAAGAATTAAAGTTGCTCCAAATCAATTCCGAAGCATAACCTGATTAAGATCATTCAAATCCACAAACTTTTGAAAATCTGAGATCAAAATAACCGTTTTTCAAAGTGTAACCGTTTTTCAAAGTGAAATCTGAGCAAAATGGGCGAACCTGGAACCTGAGTGGGCGAACCTGAGTATTAGTTTGGACGAACCTGAAAATTGTTGTTGAATTTTTCACTTTCGGGTAAATTTTCCACATTCGACCGTTTTGTTCTGGGCGAAAGTGGAAAGTCTGTTAGTCTGTGTTTACATTCTGGTCATTTCTACGTTCGGGTGGTACTGTGTGGTCGAACATAGAATCAGAAGGGACGAAAGTGTTATATTTTGGGCGAACCTAGTTTATTTTGGGCGAATCTAGGACAATCCGGGCGAACCTAGATTTTGTTTTGAAAATTTTCTAAGTGTTGAAGTTTTCTAAGTTTGTGATCATGTGGAATTTTCCGACTACACCGAGACCAGCAACGACACAACCACAACAGCAAGTGATGGACCCATGGACAGTGGCAGCACAAAAGACGAGCACACAGTCTTCGCAACCGATAAACTACATGGCGATGACGAGCTCGATGCCTCAAAGTGTAGCACCTCCAGCACCACAACATGACTACTGGGGAGTAGCAGCGGCGGTGGTAAATACTCAAACTACTAATGCTATTTCTACTTTGATTAACGATTTGTCTTCAGGTAGCGGGAATAGGCCACCGAAGCTCATGGACATATCAGAATACAATCAGTGGCAGAACAAATTCAAGATTCACTTGGAGGGCATGGGAGTGGAAGGAGCAGAGGCATGGAGCATGATTGCTAAAGGTTACACAGCACCGATTTTGGAGAATACAGGTGAAATGATTCCTTTGGAAAGCTTAACTGAGGACGAGAAGAAGAAATATGTGGTGGAAAAGAAAGCCTTTTCCCAATTGACTCAGGCAATCACAAATGATTTGCTACATCAATTTGGGACTTGTACGACCTCTAAGCAATTGTGGGATGTGCTTAAGAGGAGGCATGATGGGAACGAGAAGACGAGAAGTTTGAGGATGGATGAACTGAGAAAGGAGTTTGAGAATTTTTCTTATATTGGAAATGAAACTTTAAAAGAATTAACTCCTAGATATAGTCATTTTCTAACTGAATTGTCTAGTTATGGTATACAGATTCCCATGAAGAATTTGGTAGATAAGTTTGCAGATGCTCTACCACCTTACTGGGATCAGCATGTGGAAGTTCTCAGGGAGAAGGATGCATATCAGTACTGGACTATTCAAGAGTTCATACAGAAGCTGGAAAACAAGGAAATGGAAGAGAAGAGGAAAGCTAGGAGAACGCAGGTTCCTCAGAATCCTAGTTTATATTTTGGAGGTACTTCAGTTCCTGTGAGCAATTCAAGTTCAGGAGGGGTAGTTGCACCACATGTTGCTTGCATTTCCAATGTTATGGAACCACCAAAACCGACCATCAACTACATGGCACAAACTTCATCTTACTCACAACCATCATACACACAACCACCACCACAACAACAATACAACAATTCCTACATTTCACCATTCTCCCCAATGCAACAAGCAGGTTTCTATACTGCTAGCCAATCTCAACAACCAATGAACCAAGTTACTCAACCTAATCAACAACAAGTGGTTTTGGAGACTTCTAACTTGGGCAATGTGACAGTGGAAATTGCTCAACAACATATTGCACTAGTCTCAGCAATGGTTTCATCCTACAATGGACTTGTTGCTAGTCAAATTGGGAATAACAACTTAACCAATGAGGACTATGCACAGATAGACAAGGAAGAGATGGAACTAATTGATATCCAATGGGCTTTTGCAAGCATCATGAGAAGAGCAATAGATTTTATTGAAAAGACAGGTCGAACTGATTTGGGAACTTCTCCTAACACAACCTACGGGTTCAACAAGGAGAAAGTTACTTGTTTTAATTGTGGAGAAAGAGGTCACTTTAAACGTGAATGCACCCAGCCACCAAAACAAGGTAATAGAAACCCATTCAATGCAACCTATCAGAATCGTCAACAACAAAACCAAAACCGAGTTTCTTACCAAAACAACAACAACTACCAAAACCGTCAAAACAACTCTAACAACAACCAAAACAGACAACCTAACACATCAAACCAGATTCAAAACCAATCTCCTAACAATTCTAATCGAAAAGTTATACCGATCACTACACCAAATGAGACACAACAGAACACGAGTCTGAATCAAGCACTGATGACTCAACAAGATGAAAGGTTTGATTGGTCGGGATTGCAGATAGGAGTGGAAGAAATCACTACTGGTGGAAATGTGGCTTGCGTTGCTTGCAAGGTTGATATTGAAGAGTCGGTGATGGAAAAAGAAAAGAAAGAAACTGAGGAGTGTGAAAGTGATGATTCTGAGGCTGAGATGAATGTGGAGAATGAATCTGTTGAGGTTAAGGTTGAAGAAACTCATTCTGGAATGGTGATTGATACAGTTTCTGATGTTCCTGAGGAATGTAGATCAGTTTATTCAGACTCGGACAGTGAATCAGACACAAAGGCAAGTGTTGATTCTTTAGATGATGACATTGATCACCTGCTAGCAGAAGCTGATTTTCTGATGACGAGGAAGTCGTGCATTGCTGATGATGCTTTCACCAAGATCGACTATTCCAAGTTTTTCACTGGAAAGGAAGCTCATTTCGCGTTAATGGCCATGACTGAACCGCCAAAACCTGTAAGTTCTGAATCTAGCACTGATGTTATGAGTGATAAATATTGTGGAACATGTGATAGATTGACTGAGGAGAATAAACAACTCCGAATTTCACGTGATAGTGCTATCATAAACAGTCAATCTACTCGCAAAGAGTTGAATGCCTTCAACAAAGTATTAGATGGCTATAAAAAGGACATTTCCGATTTGAAAAATACTTTATCATTGAAACAATTGGCAATTAACAACTATATCAATGAAATTGAAAACACCAAGTTGGAAATGGCAGCCATAAAATGCTTTGCTGAGAAAGTAAACAAAAAGTTGGAAAGTTATAAGCATATTGCTTATGTGGTAGACCATATCATTGATGATAACACCACCAATTACAAGTCTGTACCATCTCCGGTTCTTTTTGAAAATCATAACTATCACCAAGTTATACCGGAGAGTTCGGTAAAATCAGACTCATCATCGGAAATGGAGTCTAATACCTCGAGTATTGGTGATCCTCATTCCGATGTGAGACCGATTTTAGGCTTGAATGATGAGGGTGTTTATGCTGAAAGTGTGGATTCAGACTCAGAGAATGATGATACTGGTAATGACCAAACTGTTAATGCATGTGAAATTCCAAAAGAAAATCACATTATTACTACTGAACCAGTGTCACCATCTCAACATGTGCATCCGATGGCAACTGCTCATCGTGAGAAAAAGTCTGAAAAGAATGAGATTAGAAAAGACCTTGAGAATGAACCAAGTGACAAACCTGTCAAGGTGTTTTATCGGATGGAAGGATCCGATAAAATCATTTCTGATGAGGAATTTCCAATCAAAAATGCTAACTATGCTAAAATCGAAAAGATTTGGCAAGAAAGCACTATTTGGTTTCCAAAACATGAGAGAACAAACGAAATTCCACCAGAAATCTTAAAGAAATTGTTTTCGGATGTTCCTCAAGAACCAAAGGTCCATGTCACTGAGTTCATTCGACCAAATGACAAAGCAAATGGTTTTCATGAGCCCACTTACTCGAAAGGACCACTTCCTGAGAGTTTGAGGAATCAACAGTATAATGATCAATATCCTGTTAGATCATTTGCTCCACCAAATGCTCATTATGTTTTTGAAGAGTATCGAAAATGCTTTAAATGTGGAGAACGTGGGCATTTACTTGCTCAGTGTCCATATGTAAGGCATAAAAGACATGAGGTTGAAGTTAGAAATTCCATGAGAAAACCGATTGATCATTATGTTCCACCACATAGACGAGTTGTTCCTCAACAACAACAGTTTTATAAACAAAACAATTTTCAAATGAGGAACAATCGTCCAATTCAAAATGATCAAAGAAATCGGATTGTTATGGAACAATCATGGAGAAAGCCTGTGGTGAACGCAACAATTGACAGGCAAAAGGTTCCACAAAAACCAATTGTCAAATCAAATGTTGGACCTAAGTCTGTTAACTCAGATAAGGTTGCCAAGAAAGTTACTTTTGTTAACAATGTTCAGAAACCGATTGAGAAACCAAAATCTCAAATTCGCACTCTTAAAAGGCCTGAACAATCTTGGACACCTAATGGTACTCCAGGAGCTTCTACTTCAAAGGTAAGTGAGAAAAATGAAAATGTTTTGAACAATCAGAAAAAGATTGATCTAAAACAAAAAGTTGTTGAAAAAGTTAATGAGGATGTTTCTTTGAAAGCCGATGTTCAAAGGCCCAAGACTCAGGCTTGGGTCCCCCGAAAGAACTAAATGATTTACTTTTTGTGTGCAGGGAGCTTCAGCTGGCCCTATTAGCAGTCTATGGATTGTTGATAGTGGAGCTTCAGGCCACATGACGGGGGATCTCGCATTGCTGTTCGACGTGAAAAACATCAATGGAGGGTATGTCGCTTTCGCGGGTAATAAAGGAGGTTATATCACAATGGAAGGAAGCGTGAGTAATGGGATTGTGACTTTCGAGCGGATATCTTATGTGAAACAGATAGACTATAATTTGTTGAGTGTCAGTCAAATATGCGATAAACAATTTTCTGTGCATTTTGATGACAAATCCTGTTATATTCTCAAACCGGGCTTCAAAATTCCAAAGGAGTGGATAATGTTGATGGCACCACGCGTCAACAATCTCTATATTCTTGACATGTCCAAGGCGATGACATCACAGGGGCAAATAACATGCTTTCTATCCAAGGCAACCGAGAAAGAATCGATAATGTGGCACCGCAGAATGGGGCACATTCATCTGAGAAAAATGAATCAACTGGTGAGAAATGGGCTTGTCGATGGAGTAAACGTGAAACATTTCCATCTGAACGACAAGTGTGTAAGTTGTATGAAGGGGAAGCAACACAAACAGTCCCATAAAGTGAAGAAAGTTAACTCTGTTGAGATGCCGCTTGAGCGATTGCACATGGACCTTTTCGGACCGGTCAAGCGTAAAAGTCATCTTGGAGAGCTTTATTGTTTAGTTGTCACTGATGACTATTCAAGATTTTCATGGGTGATGTGTTTGAAGAACAAAAGTGACACCTTTACTAACCTACAAGTTCTGTTCACTCGATTGGAGAATATCTACAATTTGAAGATAAAAAGAATTAGGAGTGATAACGGGACGGAGTTCAAAAACGCCAAGATGGATGAACTTTGTGAAAGCAAAGGGATACATCATGAATATTCGGCTCCGTATACCCCACAGCAGAATGGTGTTGCTGAACGAAAGAATAGGACTCTAATTGAGGCGGCTAGAACAATGCTCGCTGACTCAAATCTTCCGGTAATGTTCTGGAATGAGGCGATTTATGCAGCAAATTATACATTAAATCGGGTTCTAACAGTGAAGAAGTTTGGAAAAACATCTTATGAACTGTTACATCGACGAAAGCCCAACTTAGAGTATCTAGAACCTTTCGGGGCGCCATGCACGATGTTGAATCCAGGTGAAAAGTTTAGTCCTAAAGTTGAGGAGGGATATTTTGTTGGATATGCAACCCCGCTCAAACGGGTATTCAACAAGCGAACTCGTCAAGTGGAGGATTGGGCTAACGTGGAAGTTCAACGATACACTCAAAATTTGCAAGGCACGGGTCCTGATTGGATGTTTCATTACAAAGATTTCTTTGAATCATTCAACCTAGATAGCTTGGTTGAAGAAGCTGTTATCAGATTACTTTATGAGTGTGAAAACGCGGCGACTTCACCGTTGATGCGTCCAATCACCGTGAACCCCCTACCAGCTTCTAATGATACCAGTGCTCCTATACAAGAGGAAGAGATGTTTCAAGAGGCTTCAACTTCATTAGACACTTCAGAATCTGAAGATGAACAATTTGAAGAAGCCGTTCTTGAACATGCAGAAGAATTAGAGGCGCAACCTGTGAACCCAACTCCAAATCCAGATGTTGCTTCATCATCAAACACGGGTCATGATCAGGATGCTGTAGAAAACTTGACTGCTCAGACGGGAGTTATTGTACCTGTTTATCCGGAATCTCGGATTCATCGTATTCACCCGCTGGAGCAAGTTATCGGTGATCCTGGAAGTGGTGTTATGACCAGAGGGCAGCTGAAAAGCGTTAACTCGCCAGAGAGTTTTGGTGCTTTAGCATTATATGCCAAAATTCAAAAATCTGGTAGTCAAAATGATTGGTCGTTTGCATGTTATGTGTCGCAGGTAGAGCCAAGGACATACAAAGACGCTTTGAATGAAGATGCCTGGGTTGAGGCAATGCAGGAGGAGTTATTGCAATTCCATAAATTGGGAGTCTGGACGCTCACAGATTTGCCGTCAGGAAGGAAGAAAATAGGCACTAAATGGGTGTTTAAGTGCAAAAAGGATGATCGTGGAGTTATTGTTCGCAACAAAGCCAGATTGGTCATGCAGGGTTTCCATCAAATCGAAGGAATTGATTACAACGAAATCTATGCACCAGTAGCACGAATTGAAGCTATTCGGATGTTCCTTGCGTTTGCTTCATACAAGAAATTCAAAGTCTATCAAATGGACGTCAAGAGCGCATTTTTGTACGGGAAAGTCAAGGAGGAGGTTTATGTCGGGCAGCCACCAGGCTTTGAGGACCCAATCCACCGGGATAAGGTCTACGTGCTGAACAAAGCTTTATATGGTTTGCACCAGGCTCCAAGACAGTGGTACGAGGAGCTAAGTACATACCTCATCTCCAAAGGATTCAAGCGCGGCCTCGTCGATTGTACCCTCTTCACGAAGAAGACGGGAGATGATTTGCTTCTAGTACAGATTTACGTTGATGATATTATATTTGGTTCAACTAACGAACTTTTATGCAGGGAATTCGAAACTATCATGCAGGAAAAGTTTGAAATGAGCGCTATGGGGGAGATGCAGTTTTTCCTCGGCTTACAGGTGGATCAAAGATCCGACGGGATCTTCATTCACCAGACGAAATATGTATCCGACATCTTGAGCCGATTCCAGATGGAGGACTCTAAGCCGATGGATACCCCGATTCAACCCAATCACGGGATTGGAGTGGACGCTAAGGGGGAGCTGACAGACCCATTTACATACAGAGCAATCATCGGATCTCTGATGTATTTGACGGCGTCTCGACCAGATATTATGTATGCAACGTGTCTCTGTGCGCGTTATCAATCGAAGCCGAAACAAAGTCATCTGACAGCGGTCAAGCGTATCCTTCAATATCTGAAGGGTTGTCCATCAAAAGGACTTTGGTACCCTAATGATGATGATTTTGATTTTATTGCTTTTAGTGATGCAGATTGGGGCGGCTGTGACAAAGATAGCAAATCAACAACAGCTGGTTGCCAGTTTTTAGGGAGCAGGTTAATTACCTGGCAATGCAAGAAACAGACTTCCGTGGCACTGTCTACTTGTGAAGCCGAGTACATTTCAGCCTCGAGTTGCTGTTCGCAAGTGCTCTGGATCCAACAACAGATGGTGGATTACGGTTTGCAGTTTCTTAAAACCCCTATACACTGTGACAACGAAGCCGCAATTGCATTAACTAAAAATACTGAAAATCATTCTAAAGCGAAACATATCCGGATTAAATATCATTTTATCCGTGATTGTTATGCTAAGGAATTGATTGATATGGTCAAAATCCATACTGACTACCAACGTGCATATTTGTTTACAAAAGCTTTTGACAGATCCCGCTTTGAATATCTTTTAAAAGTAAACAATATAAAGGAAAAACAGGACTAATCGGCACCTCGGTTTATCGCTTTTTAGTTTTTTTTTTTTTAGTTTTAAATTTTTGCTAATTGGGAATTTCTTTTTACTATCATAATCCTCAAAGAAGTTGATGCTTTCAAGAGGATTGTTTAATTCTCAAAGAAGTTGATGCTTTCAAGTGGATTGTTTCTTTCAAATTTTTGTTTTTATTTTTCAGAAAAATTAAAAACCCAAAAATATGTTCTTTATTTTAGGGGGAGTCATTTTATCAGAAAAACCAAAAACATTGAAAAATTTTCAAAACACCTAAAAATTAGAAAAACCAAAATGATTTCCTGGATAAAAAGAGGAAATGATAGTACATCAGTGGGGATCTGACACAGGCTACAGAATTGTATAGTATAATGAGACGTATGTTGATTACGTGTGATATGCTGATAGGCTTCGTAGACTAAATATTGCGTGCATTAGTGATACAAACATAACAAACTACGCGTTTGTGGCTGAACACCTCATGGGCATATGGTCTTAGTACCGTAATTTCGTTTGATAGGATTGCCAAAATCTGAGGTTTCGGGTCGTTATGTTATTGTTATCCGGGATATTCTGATTAAACTTCTGTCGTATTGATTTACGGACCTAGTTTCCTCAGAATATTTGCAAAAAGAGCATATTGCCAAAACCGAAAGTTACCGAATTGAGGAACTTTATGTTTTATTGATCAAAGATCATTATTACATCGTATTGACTTTCTGATGCAAATCAGTGGTTAATATCAGCCTCAACCTAGTGTATACGCACATGTTACTTTGCTGCATTCATTTGCTGACCTGTACACTTCTGTGCTATATACTTTGTAAATTTTACGGATAACTCTGGCATAATCACGCGTTACGATGAAGCTTTGTGCAATTACTTGATACAGGAGTATGTCGTGTGTGTGGGAACCACAATGTGTTAGTCTAAAATACCTAACTCGTATCATTTTAAAGCATTGCGTAATTGTCTGCATGTGAGCTTATGTGGACCACAATATCAGCAATTGCCGTATCACATATTGTTTCTAATGATAATATTAAAACAGATCAACGCTGTGCTCAGATATCTCAGTAAACTGATATGATCCTCTTACCGGATATCACAAAATGTTTACTGCTTTCATTTACTTTAATGCATTTTACTTTGTTGCATTTTACTTTTATTGTCAAAAAGATACAAAATCCAAAAAGATTTTAGGTGTGTTTTGATAAAATTTCAGAAAATTCAAAAAAAAAAAAAAAATTTTGCATTTCTGCTTTATTTTTGATAACCGGGGATGCTTGATGGTCAATTTCTGAGATTTGATAACACCATCTGGGCTTTGTATCATTCAAACTGTGAAAAATTTGAGTTTTGGAAGTTTAACAGATTGAAAAATGTTGAATGGGATTCGAATTCGTGATTTGGCGAAATTTTCAGATTTTTCCATTTCACATTCGCCCCTTAAATGGGTCGAATGTGGAAAAATCCTCACTTTCGACCGTTTCAATGTGGACGAATGTAGAATATTTTCACCTTCGGGTATCATTTTTTACTTTCGGGTATTATTTCCACCTTCGGGTAACATTTTTCACATTCGGGCCATTAGCTTGGGGCGAATGTGGAATTCTCTCACATTCGACCATATCAAACGGGCGAAGGTGGCCCTTATATATAAGTCCTTTCAGGTTCGAACCCTTCATTCAAAAATTTTTCAAAATTTCTTCGATAACCAGACCTTGTTGCTTGAATTTCCTATGCTTGTGTGATTTGTTCCCTGTTCATCACTGATCATTTTGAGACTAATTTCACAGGTATTGGAGCTGTATTCAGATCAGACTCGACGTTTTTATACTCGGACCTAGGGTTTTAAAATTTAGGGTCTTAGCGTCTGTTTTCATGCTTGTTTTTGATTTACATTCAATGTTCATCAGTTTTAGGGGGAGAATGTTAAAGGAATTAGTGTTTTAACATTGTTTGATGTATTGATTGATTAAACATAACAGTTGTAACCTAATTCCGTTGTAAAACTAATGAAAATTGAATAATCAGTACAATTGGTGATACACGAGTGATAATCGGCCATATTAGGACATATCCTAATCAAAATCAAGGGTTAAAAACGAGTTTGCAAAAATTTTAAATTTTGGGGTTTTTTCTGTTTTCACCTTCGGTTCCAAAAATGGGCGAAAGTGAAAATAGATGGGCGAATGTGGGCATAAAACGGGCGAATGTGATTGTTACTTGAAATCTTTACACATTTGACCAGTGGAATTCACATTCGACCACAATTTTACACCTTCGACCAGTCTAAAAAGGGCGAATGTAGAATCTGTAAAACCTTAAAATTTTTTAACTTTTTGTCGTTTTTGCATTTTGACGTGTTTGTTATGTTTTTGATGTGCAGATGGCTGATCAATCCGAGAATGTTGAAGCACCAGTAGAAAATGTGGAAACTCCAGCAGAAAATATTGTTCCAGATCCGGTGCAACAGGCTGAAGCATCTGTTCCAAGCAGTTGGCCGTTCGAGCGATCTCACAACTGCTGTGCATATCTTGGTGACGTAGAGAAGAATACTGAGTTCACTGGGATCATAGAGTTTTTGAGAAGGAGCAGAATTGTACATGCATTAGCCACACCGACGATCATATACAGAGATATTATTGAAGATTTCTACCATAATGCGAAGTATGACTTCTGGGATAATCAGACGATTATCAAGAGCAAGATTCAAGATATGGAGATGTTTTTGACAGAGTCTGATATACGGGAAGCACTGCAGATCATGTTTGAAGTCAGTGAAGATCCCAGAGAGTTATCATGGACTGAGCAGAAAGCTTGTTTCTTACGGATGAAGTACAAAGGTCCGATTACTGATGGATCTATGTATAAAGGGAAGCTGGGCGTGCAGTTCAAGTACTTTGCACATGTTATTATCCACGTATTTGGATGTGTGAGCGGTGGATATGATGTTATGAGAAGAAGTTTGAGTTCGTTAATGGTTGCGTTGACACTCAACAAACCATTTAACGTTTCTGGTATGATTCTAGACCATATGCTGGAGATGCTGAAAGGTATGAAGCACAAGAAGTTCATGCTATATCCAAGATTTCTGATGATGATCTTTGACCACAAGTATCCAGAGTTGAAGAAGGATCCGACTATGATCCTTGGTCAAGATCACATGAACATTCGTACTCTAGTGAGGATGAAGGGATATAAAGGTGTGCCAGATAGTGAAAAGCCACCTAATAGGAGACTCTTTGGAGCTTTGGCTCGTCAGGATTACACTGATCCTGGCAAGAACAAAGCAAGGCATGATAATAGTGATTCGGATAATGATGATCCCTTAGTGTATGCTGATTCAAGCACTAAGAGGAAGAGACAAGTAGTCAATCCTGGAGCCAAAGGGAAGGGCAAGGGAAAGATTGATCAGGGAAGTTCAAAGCAACAGGCGGTTAGACATAAATCAACGGCTAAGAAAGGTTCAGGTTTGGTGGATGAAGAGTCAGTTGATTCAGAGGAGACTGAGATTGATGAGCAGTGGGATTCTGATGCTGAAAATGTTAGGACCACTAAACGTAAGGCCACTATGGTTGGTGAGTCTGAATCTTTGAATAAGTCGATTGAAGAAGCTGAGAGAAGGAAGAAATCTGTTGAAGATGAGAGTCTAGGTGTTGACTTAGCAGAGTTGAGTGTTGGAGAGACTGTGGTGGTTAATTTGCCTAAGACGAAAAAGCAAAAGACCATGGCAAAGAAGTCTAGTACAAAAGAGCTGAGAAAGAAAGAGTTAGCTCAACTGTTGAAAGGTAAAAGAGTGCCCGATGCTGGTACATCATCAAAGCTATCTTCACCTGTCGCCAAGAAGCAAAAGAAAACCAAAGAGGCAGAACCAATATCAGCTGATCAACTTAACGTTGCACTGGACAATGTACTTGACATGTTCAGAAAGCCTCAGAAAGAAAAAGAAGTTGAGCCATCCAAATCCAAATCCAAGAAAGTCACTGTGGATGATGATGTGATGAAGCAGGTGAACAGGAAGATGGATGACATGATGAAAATGATTGTAGCTCAACAAGCTAAGATTGCCAAATTCAAGCAGAATGAGGAGAAAATGCTACAGATTGTGGTTGCTTCTAAGTCTAATCAAGATGAGATCAATGAGAAGGTTAAGATGCTTGAAGCTAAGAATGAAAAGCTTGAGAGAAAGTGTGCAAGAAACAAGAGCAAGATTAAGCTGATTAAGGCAGACAACAAAGAACTAAGGGCTGAAAACAAATGCCTTAGTGATTTGATTGATGATTTGTATAACACTGCACCAAAGTTGAAGGAGGGTGAAGAAGATGAAGAAGAAGAAGAAGAGAAAGTTGATTATGAAGATTCTGAATCTGAAAAAGAACAAGATGATGATGAGGATGATGATGAATCGGAGAAAAGTGATGATGATGATGACAAGAATGATGATGATGATGATGCAGAAGGTGCTGGGAGACAGAAAGGAGATGAGTTTAGCAGTGGAAGTGATCATGATGGAGGAGATGATACTTCCAGATTTACTTATGAGAAGAGAACACCAAAGAAGAAAGATACTGGAGAATCAAGTTCTAAGAAGAAAGGTGAGAACGTTGATTCAGACGAAAGTATTTTCTGGAATGAAAAGGTGAGATCTTTATCTGATGATGCTAAACAGTTGTACAAAGATATGTTGGAGAAGAGAGAATGGACCATTGAGTTCACAGGATGCTTTACTGAAATATTCCAAACTGATGATATGCGATATGAATTGGAATATGAAGATCCTGATCTTGAGGACGGAGAATTACCTGCATCTGTGGCAAAGGAAATTCTAGATGGTCTTGCACAGAGGGTAGGGAAGACTTTTGAGGAGTTTATAGTGGACGAGTCGATTCCAGATATTCCTGAAAAGGATATTGGAAGTCACTCAGATGATATGCAGACTCCTGAGAACAATGAAGTGGAGATGGAAGATATAACTCATGAAGAGTTTCCTCAGTATTTCAGACAAACGGATGAAAATGAAGTATTTCCTGATTTTACTGAAGTACCAAATAATTCAGCAAAGCAGAAAGCTCAGCAGAGGAGTACAGAATTTGTAGAGAAAGTATTTGGTGCTGATAATCAAGGACCTTCAAATCAGTCTGATGAGTTGAAGAGTTATTTGAGGAAATTGAGGGAAATGGATGAGAACCGACCAAAGCCTGAAGCTCAAGGTAACTTTTATAAGTTTCATAATGCCAAGTTCAAAGGCAGAGCTCTTGGGTGGACATACTTGGGCAGATTGAAGTGCATAGCTGCGAAATGGGAAACAGGAATCTTGTACTTCAATAGATTCTGTGATTTGCTTACTCTACCGTACTGGGCGGTCAAAGATTTATGTAGATTCCCAATGTCAGGTGCAGAAGTGAATGGCTCGCATGTTGGTTGGTGTGCAGATAAATTGGTTTGGGAAAGTCGAACAAGATGGAAGAGATTTCAGCCTCAATATCCCCGAAGAAAAGTTCATAGGGATATTGATCCTCAAACCAATATGAAGCGAGTAACTTTGATCTACAAAGCACCTGAAGTGATGAGAAAGATACCTTTGATGCCTATGCCACAGCATTTCAGTGCTGATTTTATCTTCTGGTATTATGATTGGAGAAAGGCTGAAGCGGTGATTGTGTTGAGAGATGGGAAGGATAAATACAAGCATGTTCATGTATTTGATCCTATGTGGCTGATTAATTGCACGTTTGAAGACATCATCATGCTTTTCTACAATCCGATTTATTATGAACCAAAAGACTTTGCTCAAGCAAGAAAATATACTCAAGTGGTTGGAGTTTGTTTTGCTTATGACATCAATGCGGGAAGCAATTTGGAAAACAAGCTTGGTAAGACAGTGAAGATAGCGAATGTGTCTAAACCAGTGAAGAGAACTTATGAGCCTCCAATGACTACTGAGCAGAAGAAACAGCTCAGAATCAAGTTGATGAACAAAACAATGGACCAACAGAGAAAACTATCCAATCAATAGTCGAGGGGGAGTTTGTTGATGCGTTTTGCGACTAATGATTGGATAAACATAATTAACATATGTTAGAGAATGGGCGAAGGTAGATAAAAGGGGCGAAGGTAGGATGATAATGGGCGAAGGTAGACTGGAAGCTGACAAGATGTACATTCGACCATTGGTAGTGCACGAATGTGGAAATGTTCCACATTCGACCAGTGCAAAGGGGCGAACGTGCAGTATCTATAAATAGGATTTGTGTTTTTGAGTATGTAATAGAGTTGTCATTTGTGTATGTGTTCAGGTCAGGTTCCAGGTCATTTTGTGAAAGTCTGTAATTGATCTAGATTAACGTGTGATTGATTGTAGTTGAATATTTGACAAAGTTAATCTATGAAAAGATGTTGAAAATGATCTTGATTGTGTTTTGATTAGAGTCTTATCATTTTGTTCAGAACTAGGGTTTCCGCACCTGGTTTTGTGACTTGTATGATCATATTATCCTGTTTTAGCTAAAATCTTTCGCTCACATATTCAACTGTTATTTATGTAGATACTCCATATGTTTCAACCTGTCTTGGTATTTCAAGGCTTTTTATTAATGAACCAACTGAATTCATCAATGTTTATAAAAGAAGGTTGCCTTTATTGTTTTTTTCATTTCAAATAATACTTTAAAGTTTATTTTTTAAACATTGTATTTAACTACCTACTGTTAAAAAAGTGCAAGGTTGATTCAATGTCCTACCTATGATACACTATCAAGTGCATCCTTTGCTGGTCTTCAAGTTTTTTCTGTTACAGAGAATGATTTTTTAGTTAACAATCCTTACTGTAACATAGGTGATATCTGGGAGATTTTAGAGGTAATAAACATAAAGTTCTCACAAACTTTCATAATTTTATTAGATGTATAGATAATAACAACTTACTAATGTTTCTTTTAATCCATTCAGATTAAACATCTCATTATTTTAGGAACTGTTATTGAAATTCACAAGAATTTTGGGTGGTTTTATATGGCTTGTCCAAAGTGTGATGATAAGGTAAATATAGAATATGTTTTGTATGAGTCAACTGGTATGGGTGGAGGTTTTGAAGAACGAGAAATTTGTACCTGTATAAATGAAAGTTGTAGTGAAAAAGATGTCACACCTGTTCCAAGGTAATACTTATACAATTACTTCTACTCAATTTATTAAATATTATATCATGTAAATAAAAAAATAAATTATTTGAAGTTTTATTTAAAAATATTAATTATTTAAATGTTTACAGGTTTCACATTCAAATTACAGTTAAAGATAGTACTGGAGATGTAAAACTCAATTTGTTTCATAACGAGGCATCAAAAATGATTCCAATATCTGCCGAGGCTTTGCTTTTAGAAAACAAGGTATTCCTATACTTATTTCTGCATCAATCATGTTTTACTAATGATGTTGTCTAATTTTTATCTATTACGGTTTTTTTAACAAAACTAAAGATCCAATATATTTTTTTACAGAGTGCCTACACTGTTAAGTTTCCAGATGAGCTAATGTATCTACGTGATAGAGAGTTTGCATTTAAGATATCTGTAACAAAAGACAATTTGGAAACACTCGATGAAGTTTACCCGATATCTAATGTTACTGATGATAATTTTATTATGTCGGAGATTAAGCTGAAGTTTCAGTCAGTTGATGAGGTAATTTATTATATTTATAGATTTGTTTTGTATACTAATTTATCGTTTTTTAAAGTAAAAATTTTTAAATACGGATTAATAAATGTCTTAATTTTATGATACAGGTCAATGAAGGACAATGTTCTGCTTTTCCTACTGGCGCAAGTTCAATGACTTACATAAAGTATAAAAGTACCCGTAAACTGGTTCCTGTGTACTAGATGAATGGCAAGGAAAAATCAAATTAGACAACTTATGGCGACTTCAACTCAACTACAGTTGTTCTACATTTATGAGAGTTTTTTGAATTACAAATAAATTTTACATAATTTCCAATTATGTTTTTCTGAAGTTTAACCTGATTGACACATTCTATTATTTGTAATGTTTCTATTTTAGAATTATTTGACTTATTATCTTATTTGATTACATGTTTATTATTCTTGGTAGTGTTTGAATTATATATATTCACCATTTATGCATCTAATCAATAAATACCTATAAATTGTGTGAGCGAAAGATTTTAGCTAAAACAGGATTATACGATCATACAAGTCACAAAACCAGGTGCGGAAACCCTAGTTCTGAACAAATTGATAAAACACAAATCACAACACAATCAAGTTCATTTTCAACATCATTTCATAGATTAACTTCATTCAAATAAGCCTTTACAATCAGTTTATGTTAATCTAGAACACACACACAATATCTCAAAACACCTCTGAACCTGACCTGAACACAGACACAACTGACAACTCTATTACATAATCAAAATCACAAAATCTATTTATAGACACTGCACGTTCGCCCCTTTTCACTGGTCGAACGTGGACAATTTCCACATTCGCCCACTTCTAGTGGTCGAATGTGTCTTCTTGTTAGTTCCATTCTACCTTCGCCCATTGTCCTTCTACATTCGTCCACTTCTATTTACCTTCGCCCATAATCTTTACCTTCAGCCAATTACTAACACATGTTAATTATATTTATCCAATCCTTAGTCGCAAAACGCATCAACAAACTCCCCCTCGACTATTGATTGGATAGTTTTCTCTGTTGGTCCATTGTCTTGTTCATCAACTTGATTCTGAGCTGTTTCTTCTGCTCAGTAGTCATTGGAGGCTCAAATGTTTTCTTCACTGGTTTAGATACATTTGCTATCTTCACTGTCTTACCAAGTTTACCCTCCAAGTTGCTTCCTGCATTGATGTCATACGCAAAACAAACTCCAACCACTTGCGTATACTTTCTTGCTTGAGCAAAGTCATTTGGTTCATAGTAGATCGGATTGTAGAACAGCATGATGATGTCTTCAAACGTGCAATTAATCAACCACATAGGATCAAATACATGAACATGCTTGTATTTATCCTTTCCATCTCTCAACACGATCACCGCTTCTGCCTTTCTCCAATCATAATACCAAAAGATGAAATCAGCACTGAAATGCTGTGGCATTGGCATCAACGGTATCTTCCTCATCACATTAGGTGCTTTGTAGATCAAAGTAACACGCTTCATATTGGTTTGAGGATCAATATCCCTATGAACTTTTCTACGGGGATATTGAGGCTGAAATCTCTTCCATCTTGTACGACTTTCCCAAACCAATTTATCTGCGCACCAACCAACATGTGATCCATTTACTTCGGCACCTGACATTGGGAATCTGCATAAGTCTCTAACCGCCCAGTATGGTAGAGTAAGCAAGTCACAGAATCTGTTGAAGTACAGAATTCCGGTTTCCCATTTTGCAGCAATACATTTCAGTCTGCCTAAGTAAGTCCACCCGAGAGCTCTGCCTTTGAACTTGTCATTATGAAATCTGTAAAAGTTACCTTGAGCTTCAGGCTTTGGTCGGTTCTCATCCATTTCCTTCAATTTCTTCAAATAATTCTTCAACTCATCAGACTGGTTAGAAGAATCTTTCTTATCAGTACCAAATACCCTCTCCACAAACTCTTCACTCCTTTTCTTAGCTTTCTGTTTTGCTGACTTATTTGGTATCTCAGTGAAGTCAGGAAATACTTCATTTTCATCATCTTGTCTGAAGTACTGGGGGAACTCTTCATGAGTTATATCTTCCATTTCCACTTCATTGTTTTCAGGAGTCTGTACATCATCTGAATGACTTCCAATATCCTTTTCAGGAATATCTGGAATCGATTCATCCATCATAAACTCCTCAAACGTTTTCCCTACCCTCTGTGCAAGACCATCTAGTATTTCTTTCGCCACAGATGCAGGTAATTCCCCTTCTTCAAGATCTGGATCTTCATATTCCAACTCATATCTTAAGTCATCAGTCTGGAATATTTCAGCGAAGCATCCTGTGAACTCAATGGTCCACTCTCTCTTTTCCAACATATCCTTATACAGCTGTTTAGCATCTTCAGATAGAGATCTCACCTTCTCATTCCAGAAAATACTCTCGTCTGAATCAACGTTCTCTCCTTTCTTCTTGGAACTTGATTCTCCAGTATCTTTCTTCTTTGGTGTTCTCTTCTCATAAGTAAATCTAGAAGTATCATCTCCTCCATCATGATCACTTCCACTGCTAAACTCATCTCCTTGCTTTCTCCCAGCACCTTCAGCATCATCATCATCATCATTGTTGTCATCATCATCATCACTTTTCTCTGATCCATCATCATCCTCATCATCATCCTGTTCTTTCTCAGATTCAGAATCTTCATAATCGACTTTCTGTTCTTCTTCTTCTTCATCTTCTTCACCCTCTTTCAACTGGGGTGCCCTGCTATAAAGCTCTTCAATCAAATTACTAAGGCGTTTGTTTTCATTCCTTAGTTCTTTGTTATCTGCCTTAATCAGTTTGATCCTGCCCTTGTTTCTTTCACACTTTCTTTCAAGTTTTTCATTCTTAGCTTCAATCATCTTAATCTTATCATTTATATCATCCTGATTAGATTTTGAAGCAACCACGATCTGAAGCATTTTCTCCTCATTCTGCTTAAACTTAGCAATCTCAGCCTGTTGAGCAACCAACATCTTCATCATATCTTCCATTTTCTTATTCACTTGCTTCATGACATCATCATCCACAGTCACTTTCTTCGACTTTGATTTGGATGGCTCAACTTCAACTACTTTCTCCTTCTGAGGCTTTCTAAACATATCGAGCACTTTATCCAAATCGACATTGAATTGATCGATTGGTAAAGTCTCTGCCTCTTTTGTTTTCTTCTGCTTCTTGGCGACAAGTGAAGATAGCTTAGATGGTGTACCAGCATCAGGTAATCTTTTACCCTTCAATAACTGAGCTAACTCTTTCTCCCTCAGCTCTTTTATACTCGACTTCTTGGCCATGGTCTTTTGCTTCTTTGTCTTTCTGGGCAAATTCACCACCACAGTATCTCCAACACTCAACTCAGCTAGGTCAACACCTAGACTCTCATCTTCACCAGATTTCTTTCTTCTCTCTGCTTCTTCAATCGACTTGTTCAAGGATTCAGACTCACCAACCATAGTGGCCTTACGTTTGGTGGTCCTCACATTTTCATCATCAGAATCCCACTGCTCATCAACCTCAGTCTCCTCTGAATCTACCGACTCTTCGTCCACCAAACCTGATCCTTTCTTTGCCGTCGATTTCTTTCTAACCACTTGTTGCTTAGAGCTTCCCTGATCCACAGTCTTTCCCTTGCCCTTCCCTTTGGCTCCAGGATTGACTACTTGCCGTTTCCTCTTAGTGCTTGAATCAACATACACTAAGGGATCATCATTGTCCGAGTCACTGTTATCATGCCTTGCTTTGTTCTTGCCAGGATCAGTGTAATCCGGACGAGCCAAAGCACCAAATAATCTCCTGTTAGGTGGCTTCTCACTATCAGGCACACCTTTGTAACCCTTCATTCTCATCAATGTTCTAATGTTCATATGATCTTGACCTAGGATCATAGTCGGATCCTTTTTCAACATAGGATACTTATAGTCAAAGATCATCATCAGAAATCTCGGATATAACATGAACTTCTTGTTCTTCATTCCTTTCAGCATCTCCAGCATATGATCAAGAATCATCCCAGATACATTAAATGGTTTGTTGAGTGTCAACGCAACCATTAATGAACTTAAACTCCTTCTCATGACATCATATCCACCGCTCACACACCCAAATACGTGGATAAGAACATGTGCAAAATACTTATACTGCACTCCCAGCTTCCCCTTATACATAGATCCGTCAGTAATTGGACCTTTGTATTTCATCCGTAAGAAACACGCTTTCTGCTCTGTCCATGACAACTCCCTGGGATCTTCACTATCTTCAAACTTTATCTGTAACGCTTCCCGAATATCAGCTTCAGTCAAGAACATCTCCATATCCTGAATCTTGCTCTTGATGATCGTTTGATTCTCCCAGTAGTCATACTTCGCATTTTGGTAGAAATCTTCAATGATGTCTTTGTATATGATGGTTGGTGTGGCTAAAGCATGAACAATTCTGCTCCTCTTCAGAAACTCTATGATCCCGGTGAACTCCGTATTCTTCTCTACATCACCCAGATATGCGCAACAGTTATGTGACCTTTCAAACGGCCAACTGCTTGGAACAGACGTTTCTGCTTCTGGCACTGGATCTGGAACTGTAATCTCTGCTGGAGTTTCCACATTTTCTACTGGTGTTTCAACGTTCTCGGATTGATCAGCCATCTGCACATTCAAATCAAATAAACACGTCAAAATACAAAAACGACAAAAATTACAAAAATTCTGGTCAAAAACATTCTGCACATTCGCCCGTTTTGAAATGGTCGAATGTGAGTTTATTTGGTCGAAGGTGAAAATTATGGTCGAATGTGAAAATGTTCTGAGTAAAAAGTCACATTCGTCCACATTATAGTACATTCGCCCAACCTGATTCCACCTTCGCCCGGTTTTTGAACCGAAGGTGAAAAAGGTTTTGCCCAAAATTTAAAATTTTGCCAATGTTGTTTTTAATCCATAAAACTGATTCAAATGTGTCCTAAAATGGCCGATTATCACTCGTTCATCATCAATTGTCCTCAAATATCAATTTACATCAGTTTTAAAAGAAAAATTAGGTTTAAACATTCTATATAATCGATTGAACAATCAAATGGTGTTTAAAACCTAATTCCTTTATTCTTCTCCCCCTAAAACTGATGTGGATTGAATGTCAAACAAATTCAAACATTATTAAACATCCTAAGACCCCTAAATTGAAACCCTAGGTCCGGTTTAAAAATTCAATGATTCTGATCTGTAAACGTCTTCAATACCTGTGAAATAAGTCTCAAAATGATCAGGAATGTATAGGGAATAAATCAGTAAAACAACAGAAATACGAGCAACAAGGTCTGGTTATCAAGAAAGTTTGAAAATTTTTTGAATGTGGGGTTCGAACCTGAAATGGTGTATATATAGAAGACCACTTTCGCCCGTTTGGTGTGGACGAATGTGGGTGAAGTCCACATTCGCCCCAAATGAATGGCACGAATGTAAAACCAAGTCACCTTCGCCCCTATTTAAAGACCCGAAGGTGAAAATGTACCCGAATGTGGAAATGACACCCGGAAGTAAAAAATTCCACATTCGTCCAAAACAATTATGGTCGAAGGTGATGATTTTTCCACATTCGACCCAATTAAGGGGCGAATGTGAAATGGAAAAATCTGAAAATTTCGCCAAATCACGAATTCGAATCCCGTTCAACATTTTTCAATCCGTTAAACTTCCAAAACTCAAATTTTCACATTTTGAATGATACAAAGCCCAGATGGTGTTCTCAAATCTCAGAAATTGACCATCAAGCATCCCCGGTTATCAAAAATAAAGCAGAAATGCAAATCTTTTGGATTTTCTGAAATTTTATCAAAACACACCTAAAATCTTTTTGGATTTTGTATCTTTTTGACAATAAAAGTAAAATGCAACAAAGTAAAATGCATTAAAGTAAATGAAAGCAGTAAACATTTTGTGATTTCCGGTAAGAGGATCATATCAGTTTTCTGAGAAATCTGAGCACAGCGTTGATCTGTTTTAATATTATCATTAGAAACAATATGTGACACGACAATTGCTGATATTGTGGTCCACATAAGCTCACATGCAGACAATTACGCAATGCTTTAAAATGATACGAATTAGATGTATTAGACTAACACATTGTGGTTCCCACACACACGACATACTCCCGTATCAAGAAATAAATGCACAAAGACTCATTGTAAAGCGTGATTATGCTTTCGTCGTCTGTAATTGTACAAGATATAATGCATAGAGGTATACAGGTCAGCAAATTAATGCAGCAAAGTAACATATGCATTATACCAGGTTGAGGACTGATATTAATCATGATTCGCATCAATGATCAATACGATATTATAGATAATCTTTGATCATCATATAACATGGAAAGTTCCTCAATTCGGTAACTTTAGGATTTGGCATATAGCTCTTTTATAAAGACATCCTGTCTGATCTAGGTCCGTAATGACTTACAGCAGAAGATCAGATAGGCTATCCCCAGACAACTAATAACATAACGACCCTAAACCTCCGAGTTTTGTACAAATACCCTATCAAACGAAATTACGGTACTAAGACCATATGTCCATGAGGTGTTCAGCCACAAACGCGTAGTTTGTTATGTTTGTATCACTAATGCACGCAATATTTAGTCTACGAAGCCTATCAGCACATCACACGTAATCAAGATACGTCTCATTAAACTATACAATTCTTTAGCCTGTGCCAGATCCCCACTGATGTACTATCATTTCCTCTTTTTATCCAGGAAATCATTTTGGTTTTTCTAATTTTTAGGTATTTTGAAAATTTTTCAATGTTTTTGGTTTTTCTGATAAAATGACTCCCCCTAAAATAAAGAACATATTTTTGGGTTTTCAATTTTTCTGAAAAAAAACAAAAACAAAAATTTGAAAGAAACAATCCACTTAAAAGCATCAACTTCTTTGAGGATTAAACAACCCCCTCGAAAGCATCAACTTCTTTGAGGATTATGAAAGTAATGAGAAATTCCCAATTAGCAAAGAGAAATTCCCAATTAGCAAAAATTTAAAACTAAAACTAAAAAAAATAAAAAACGATAAACCGAGGAGCCGATTAGTCCTGTTTTTCCTTTATATTGTTTACTTTTAAAAGATATTCAAAGCGGGATCTGTCAAAAGCTTTTGTAAACAAATCTGCACGTTGGTAGTCAGTATGGATTTTGACCATATCAATCAATTCCTTAGCGTAACAATCACGGATAAAATGATATTTAATCCGGATATGTTTCGCTTTAGAATGATTTTCAGTATTTTTAGTTAATGCAATTGCGGCTTCGTTGTCACAGTGTATAGGGGTTTTAAGAAACTGCAAACCGTAATCGACCATCTGTTGTTGGATCCAGAGCACTTGTGAACAGCAACTCGAGGCTGAAATGTACTCGGCTTCACATGTAGACAGTGCGACGGAAGTCT
Organism: Ambrosia trifida; assembly: GCA_028751855.1. Lineage (NCBI taxonomy): Eukaryota > Viridiplantae > Streptophyta > Magnoliopsida > Asterales > Asteraceae > Ambrosia > Ambrosia trifida. The sequence goes on along the minus strand of CM054124.1, from coordinate 146,452,950 downwards.
GTTTCTTGCATTGCCAGGTAATTAACCTGCTCCCTAAAAACTGGCAACCGGCTGTGGTTGATTTGTTGTCTTTGTCACAGCCGCCCCAATCTGCATCACTAAAAGCAATAAAATCAAAATCATCATCATTAGGGTACCAAAGTCCTTTTGATGGACAACCCTTCAGATATCGAAGGATACGCTTGACCGCCGTCAGATGACTTTGTTTCGGCTTCGATTGATAGCGAGCACAGAGACACGTTGCATACATAATATCTGGTCGAGACGCTGTCAAATACATCAGAGATCCGATGATTGCTCTGTATGTAAATGGATCTGTCAGCTCCCCCTTAGCGTCCACTCCAATCCCGTGATTGGGTTGAATCGGGGTATCCATCGGCTTAGAGTCCTCCATCTGGAATCGGCTCAAGATGTCAGATACATATTTCGTCTGGTGAATGAAGATCCCGTCGGGTCTTTGATCCACCTGTAAGCCGAGGAAAAACTGCATCTCCCCCATAGCGCTCATTTCGAACTTTTCCTGCATAACAGTTTCGAATTCCCTGCACAAAAGTTCGTTAGTTGAACCAAATATAATATCATCAACGTAAATCTGTACTAGAAGCAAGTCATCTCCCGTCTTCTTCGTAAAGAGAGTGCAATCGACGAGGCCGCGCTTGAATCCTTTGGAGATGAGGTATGTACTTAGCTCCTCGTACCACTGTCTTGGAGCCTGGTGCAAACCATATAAAGCTTTGTTTAGCACGTAGACCTTGTCCCGGTGGATTGGGTCCTCAAAGCCTGGTGGCTGCCCGACATAAACCTCCTCCTTGACTTTCCCGTACAAAAATGCGCTCTTGACGTCCATTTGATAAACTTTGAATTTCTTGTATGAAGCAAACGCAAGGAACATCCGAATAGCTTCAATTCGAGCAACTGGTGCATAGATTTCGTTGTAATCAATTCCTTCGATTTGATGGAAACCCTGCACAACCAATCTGGCTTTGTTGCGAACAATAACTCCACGATCATCCTTTTTGCACTTAAACACCCACTTAGTGCCTATTTTCTTTCTTCCCGGCGGCAAATCTGTGAGCGTCCAGACTCCCAATTTCTGGAATTGCAATAACTCCTCCTGCATTGCCTCAACCCAGGCATCTTCATTCAAAGCGTCTTTATATGTCCTTGGCTCTACCTGCGACACATAACATGCAAACGACCAATCATTTTGACTACCAGATTTCTGAATTTTGGCATACAATGCTAAAGCACCAAGACTCTCTGGCGAATTAACGCTTTTCAGCTGCCCTCTGGTCATAACACCACTACCAGGATCACCGATAACTTGCTCCAGCGGGTGAATACGATGAATCCGAGATTCCGGATTAACAGGTACAATCACTCCCGTCTGAGCAGTCAAGTTTTCTACAGCATCCTGATCATGACCCGTGTTTGATGATGAAGCAACATCTTGATTTGGAGTTGGGTTCACAGGTTGCGCCTCTAATTCTTCTGCATGTTCAAGAACGGCTTCTTCAAATTGTTCATCTTCAGATTCTGAAGTATCTAGTGAAGTTGAAGCTTCTTGAAACATCTCTTCTTCTTGTATAGGAGCACTGGTATCATTAGAAGCTGGTGGGGGGTTTACGGTGATTGGACGCATCAACGGTGAAGTCGCCGCGTTTTCACACTCGTAAAGTAATCTGATAACAGCTTCTTCAACCAAGCTATCTAGGTTGAATGATTCAAAGAAATCTTTGTAATCAAACATCCAATCAGGGCCCGTGCCTTGCAAATTTTGAGTGTATCGTTGAACTTCCACGTTAGCCCAATCCTCCACTTGACGAGTTCGCTTGTTGAATACCCGTTTGAGAGGGGTTGCATATCCAACAAAATATCCCTCCTCAGCTTTAGGACTAAACTTTTCGCTTGGATTCAACATCGTGCATGGCGCCCCGAAAGGTTCTAGATACTCTAAGTTGGGCTTTCGTCGGTGTAACAGTTCATAAGATGTTTTTCCAAACTTCTTCACTGTTATAACCCGATTTAATGTATAATTTGCTGCATAAATCGCCTCATTCCAGAACATTACCGGAAGATTTGAGTCAGCGAGCATTGTTCTAGCCGCCTCAATTAGAGTCCTATTCTTTCTTTCAGCAACACCGTTCTGTAGCGGGGTATACGGAGCCGAATATTCATGATGTATCCCTTTGCTTTCACAAAGTTCATCCATCTTTGCATTTTTGAACTCCGTCCCGTTGTCACTCCTGATTCTTTTTATCTTCAAACTGTAGATATTCTCCAATCGAGTGAACAGAACTTGTAGATTAGAAAAGGTGTCGCTTTTGTTCTTCAAACACATCACCCATGAAAATCTTGAATAGTCATCAGTGACGACTAAACAATAAAGCTCTCCAAGATGACTTTTGCGCTTGACTGGTCCGAAAAGGTCCATGTGCAATCGCTCAAGCGGCATCTCAACAGAGTTAACTTTCTTCAATTTATGGGACTGTTTGTGTTGTTTTCCTTTCATACAGCTTACACACTTGTCGTTCAGATGGAAATGTTTCACGTTTACTCCATCGACAAGTCCATTTCTCACCAATTGATTCATTTTCCTCAGATGAATGTGCCCCATTCTGCGGTGCCACATTATCGATTCTTTCTCGGTCGCCTTGGATAGAAAGCATGTTATTTGTCCCTGTGATGTCATCGCCTTGGACATGTCAAGAATATAAAGATTGTTGACTCGAGGTGCCATCAACATAACCCACTCCTTTGGAATTTTGAAGCCCGGCTTGAGAATATAACAGGATTTGTCATCAAAATGCACAGAAAATTGTTTATCGCATATTTGACTGACGCTCAACAGATTATAGTCTATCTGCTTGACATAAGAAATCCGCTCGAAAGTCACAATCCCATTACTCACGCTTCCTTCCATCGTGATATATCCTCCTTTATTACCCGCGAACGCGACATACCCTCCATTAATATTTTTCACATCAAACAGCAATGCAAGATCCCCCGTCATGTGGCCTGAAGCTCCACTATCAACAATCCAGAGACTGCTAATAGGGCCAGCTGAAGCTCCCTGCACACAAAAAGTAAACATTTAGTTCTTTCGGGGGACCCAAGCCTGAGTCTTGGGCCTTTGAACATCGGTTTTCAAAGAAACATTCTCATTGACTTTTTCAACAACTTTCTGTTTTGGATCAATCTTTTTCTGATTGTTCAAAACACTTTCATTTTTCTCACTTACCTTCGAAGTAGAAGCTCCTGCAGTACCATTAGGTGTCCAAGATTGTTCAGACCTTTTAAGAATACGAATTTGAGATTTTGGTTTCTCAATTGGTTTCTGAACATTGTTACCAAAAGTAACTTTCTTGGCAACCTTATCTGAGTTAACAGACTTAGGTCCAACATTTGATTTGACAATTGGTTTTTGTGGAACCTTTTGTCTATCAACTGTTGTGTTCACCACAGGTTTTCTCCAAGATTGTTCCATTGCAATCCGATTTCTTTGATCATATTGAAATGGACGATTGTTCCTCATTTGAAAATTGTTTTGATTATAAAACTGTTGTTGTTGAGGAACAACCCGTCTATGTGGTGGAACATAATGATCAATCGGCTTTCTCATGGAATTTCTGACTTCAACCTCATGTCTTTTATGCCTTACAAATTGACACTGAGCAAGTAAATGCCCGCGTTCTCCACATTTAAAGCATTTTCTATATTCCTCAAAAACATAATGAGCATTAGGTGGAGCAAATGATCTAACAGGATATTGATCATTATACTGTTGATTTCTTAAACTCTCAGGAAGTGGTCCTTTCGAGTAAGAGGGCTCATGAAAACCATTTGCTTTATCATTTGGTCGAATGAACTCGGTGACATGGACCTTTGGTTCTTGAGGAACTTCTGAAAACAGTTTCTTTAAGATTTCTGGTGGAATTTCGTTGGTTCTCTCATGTTTTGGAAACCATATTGTGCTTTCTTGCCAGATTTTGTCAAGTTTAGAATAGTTAACGTTTTTGATTGGAAATTCCTCATCAGAAATGATCTTATCGGATCCTTCCATCCGATAAAACACCTTGACAGGTTTGTCACTTGGTTCATTCAACTCATTCATTTTAACCACATTCTTAACACCATTATCTTTCTTAACATAAATCTTTTCAGACTTTTTATCACGATTAGCATTTGCCATCGGATGAACATGATCAGATGGTGACACTGGTTCAGTAGTAATGATGTGATTTTCTTTTGGAATCTCACATTCATTAACAGTTTGATCACTACCAGTATCATCATTCTCTGATTCTGAATTCTCACTCTCAGCATAAACACCCTCATCATTCAAGCCTAAAATCGGTCTCACATCGGAATATGGATCACCAATACTCGAGGTATTAGATTCCATTTCCGATGATGAGTCTGATTTTACCGAACTCTCCGGTATAACTTGGTGATAGTTATGATTTTCAAAAAGAACCGGAGATGGTACAGACTTGTAATTGGTGGTGTTATCATCAATGATATGATCTACCACATAAGCAACATTCTTATAACTTTCCAACTTCTTGTTAACCTTTTCAGCAAAGCATTTTATGGCTGCCATTTCCAACTTGGTGTTTTCAATTTCATTGATATAGTTGTTTATTGCCAATTGTTTCAATGACAAAGTGTTTTTCAAGTCGGAAATGTCCTTTTTATAGCCATCTAATACTTTGTTGAAAGCATTCAACTCTTTGCGAGTAGATTGACAATTCAGGATAGCACTATCACGTGAAATTCGGAGTTGTTTATTCTCCTCAGTCAATCTATCACATGTTCCACAATATTTATCACTCATAACATCAGTGCTAGATTCAGAACTTACAGGTTTTGGCGGTTCAGTCATGGCCATTAACGCAAAATGAGCTTCCTTTCCAGTGAAAAACTTGGAATAGTCGATCTTGGTGAAAGCATCATCAGCAATGCACGACTTCCTCGTCATCAAAAAATCAGCTTCTGCCAGCAACTGATCAATATCATCATCTAAAGAATCAACACTTGCCTCTGTGTCTGATTCGCTCTCAGAATCTGAATACACTGATCTACACTCTTCAGGAACATCCGTAACAGAATCAATCACCATTCCAGAACTCGTTTCCTCAGCCTTAACCTCAACAGGTTCATTCTCCACTTCCATCTCAGTCTCAGAATCATCACTTTCACACTCCTCAGTTTCTTCCTTCGCATCAACTACCACCGACTCTTCCATATCAACCTGATAAGCAACACATGCCACATTCCCACCAGTAGTCACTTCCTCAACTCCTATTTGCATACCCGACCAGTCAAACCTTTCATCCTGTTGAGTCACCAAAGCTTGGTTCTGACTCGCATTCTGTTGAGTCTCATTAGGTGTAGTGATAGGTACAACTGTTCGGTTAGGGTTGTTAGGAGATTGGTTTTGAATCTGGTTTTGAGTGTTTGGTTGTCTGTTTTGGTTGTTAAAGTTTCGGTTTTGGTAGTTGTTGTTATTTTGGTAAGAAACTTGGTTTTGTTGTTGACGGTTCTGGTAATTTGCATTGAAAGGGTTTCGATTACCTTGTTTAGGTGGCTGGGTGCATTCCCTTTTAAAGTGTCCTTTTTCTCCACAATTAAAACACGTAACCTTCTCCTTGTTGAATCCATAGGTTGTGTTGGGAGAAGTTGCCAAATCAGTCCTTCCTGTTTTCTCGATGAACTCTGTTGCTCTTCTCATTATACTCGCAAAAGCCCATTGAATGTCAATGAGTTCCATCTCTTCCTTGTCAATCTGGGCATAGTCTTCGTTGGTTAAGTTGTTGTTCCCAAATCTGACTAGCAACTAACCCATTGTAGGATGAAACCATTGCTGAGACTAATGCAATGTGTTGCTGAGCAACCTCCACAGTCACATTTCCCAAGTTAGATGTATCCAAAACCACCGGTTGTCGATTAGGTTGATTAACTTGGTTTATTGGTTGTTGTGTTTGGTTAGCGGTGTAAAAACCTGCTTGTTGCATTGGGGAGATTGGTGAAATGTAGGAATTGTATTGTGGTGGTGTGTATGATGGTTGTGAGTAGGATGATGTTTGTGTCAAGTAGTTGGTGGTTGGTTTTGATGATTTCATGACATTAGAAATACATGCAACATGTGGTGCAATGCTTCCTGAGTTCGTGTTACCAACTGGAACTGAAGTGCCTCCAAAATACAAACTGGGATTCTGAGGAATCTGTGACCTTCTAGCTTTCCTCCTATCCTCCAACTCTTTGTTCTCCAGCTTTTCGATAAACTCTGAAATGGTCCAGAATTGATAAGCATCCTTCTCTCTTAGAACTTCCACATGCTGATCCCATTGTGGTGGTAAAGCATCTGCAAACTTATCCACCTGCTTAGTCATTGGAATCTGTACACCATAACTAGACAATTCAGACAACAAATGCATATATCTAGGAGTTAGTTCTTTTAAAGTTTCATTATTAATAAAAGAAAAATTCTCAAACTCTTTGACCAATTCTTCCATTCTCAGACTCCTAGTCTTCTCATTACCATCATGCTTCCTCTTAAGCTTATCCCAAAGCTGCTTTGATGTAGTACATGTCCCAAACTGATGCAACAGGTCACTTGTGATTGCCTGTGTCAGTTGGGAAAAAGCTTTCTTCTCCACCACATATTTCTTCTTCTCGTCCTCAGTTAAGCTTTCCAAAGGAATCATCTCACCTGTATTCTCCAGAATAGGTGCTGTGTAACCTTTAACAATCATGCTCCATGCCTCTGCTCCTTCAACTCCCATGCCTTCCAAATGGATCTTGAACATGGTATGCCACTGATTATACTCTTGCATATCCATGAGCTTCGGTGGCCGAGTTCCACTACCTGTAGACAAATCCTTAATCAAAGTAGAAATAGCATTAGTGGTTTGAGTATTTACCGCCGCTGCAGCTACTCCCCAATAATCAGATTGTAGTGCCGGATGTGCTACACTTTGAGGCATCGTGCTCGTCGTTGCCATGTAGTTAAGTGGTTGTGAAGATTGTGTGTTCGTCTTTTGCGCTGCCACTGTCCATGGGTCCATCGTTTGCTGTTGTGGTTGTGTTGTTGCTGATCCCGGAGTAGTTTGAAAACGCCACATGATCACAAGCTAAGAAAAATCTCAACACTTAGAAAAATTTTCAACAAAAACCCTTGGTTCGCCCGAAATATTCTAAGTTCGTCCAAAATGATCTAGGTTCGACCAGAAAACTCTTATATTCGTCCAAACTTTATCACTCTCGACCCCTCTGATTATACGTTCGACCACACAGTAACACCCGAAGGTAGATTTGACCAGAATGTAAACCAAACTAACACCTTTCCACTTTCGCCCAAAAATAAACCCGGTCGAAGGTGAAAATAAGCACCCGAAAGTGAAAAATTCTACACAATTTTTCAGGTTCGTCCACTCACTACTCAGGTTCGCCCACTTTTCAACACGTTCGACCACAACACTCAAGTCAGGTTCCAGGTTCGCCCACTCTGATCAGATCTCATTTTTGAAAAACGGTTATTGTTTGAAAAACGGTTATTCTGATCTCAGATTTTCAAAAATTCATGGATTTGAATGATCTCAATCAGGTTATATTTCGGAATTGATTTGGAGAAACTTTAAATCTTGGAAAACTTGAATTCAACCACAAATTCTTCTTTAAATCGATCAAAAACACTTAAAAACAATGTTTATGTAAAAACAGATGATTTTAGGTCAAAAACATGTCCAAATCAGCTCTGATCTTATCAAATTTGTTGTTGTATGATCCTCTATGCTCTGATACCACTTTGTGAGCGAAAGATTTTAGCTAAAACAGGATTATACGATCATACAAGTCACAAAACCAGGTGCGAAAACCCTAGTTCTGAACAAATTGATAAAACACAAATCACAACACAATCAAGTTCATTTTCAACATCATTTCATAGATTAACTTCATTCAAATAAGCCTTTACAATCAGTTTATGTTAATCTAGAACACACACACAATATCTCAAAACACCTCTGAACCTGACCTGAACACAGACACAACTGACAACTCTATTACATAATCAAAATCACAAAATCTATTTATAGACACTGCACGTTCGCCCCTTTTCACTGGTCGAACGTGGACAATTTCCACATTCGCCCACTTCTAGTGGTCGAATGTGTCTTCTTGTTAGTTCCATTCTACCTTCGCCCATTGTCCTTCTACATTCGTCCACTTCTATTTACCTTCGCCCATAATCTTTACCTTCAGCCAATTACTAACACATGTTAATTATATTTATCCAATCCTTAGTCGCAAAACGCATCAACAAATTGTGACATTAATAAATTTCCTTCTAATCGAAATTTATTAATATAAATTTTATTCATTTTTAACAAGGTTGTTTTTTTTGTTACATAAATAAAAGAGTCAATAAACTTGCGTTTATTGTATGTAATTATCTATTTTATGTTTTCTTTAATTAATGGATATGTTAACACATATATACATATAAATTGTGGGATGTGTGTGTGTGTATTGTTGTTTAAATGAAGGTTGTGAATCATCAAATATGAATGTTTATATGATTATGTATATATACATAAGGTATTTCAAAACTTAACATGTTGAAATCTATCAAAGTCTTTGATCAGTTATATAATTTATATGCACAATATAATATTTATTCAGAACTTAATATTTTATTTTATTAATTAAATCTTTTTATTTTTTAAACATTACAATTATATTCAAATTTTTTTAATAAGTTCCGACTCCAATTATAAACAACTTAAATCAAATGTATTTTGTCTTAATATGTTAGAGTGTCAAATAACTTTTTTGAATTCCTTTTTTCACCCGTTGCCAAAAATATTTATATGTATACATACATTTTTAGGATATATGCACATAATCAAAAGTTATAAGAAGCGAGTCACGAAATAATCTTTTAATACTTTGTTTCAATTAAGTGCATAAAGGGTTCATTATATTATAATAATTTATAGTTGTTGTTCATAAATATATACGGATACTTTACACATTACAAATAAAGAATGTTATATTGTTCTTTGTCATGTAAGATATTAACTACTACTATCGAACATATACGTAAATGTATTTTATAAACTTGAGTTTAATATCATCTTAGATGCTTTTTCATTTTACTCGGGAACTTGCCGTGTGTCAACACGGGTCTCAAACCTAGTATATATATATATATATTCCATAACGATATAACTTGTAATAAAATATCTGAGATCAACAAATCTAATTTCTTTACAAATCGATTCTTTGTAATTACTTTTTATACTTCATTCAATGATTAAATTCGAAATTCGAACTTGTTTTTAGATAAAGGTATACTCATTTTATTGTATATACTCTTTTTAAAACATCTGTTGAATGATATCCAGCTTTATCAAACAACTGTCAATCAATACAATTTTACAGTTAAAGATTACAATAAATATACAATTCAGATTGAAAAAGATTTGAAATTATATTTTAGAATAATTCTCAATTGTTCAAACGTATCTTGAATATATTCTAGGGAAAATGAATTTTTGTACTCCCAAGTATCGCCTGTTGGCGGATATTACTCCCAACAATCACTTTGGCCATTAGCACTCCAAACTTTCAACTTGTTTGCTTTTATCACTCCCAAACTAACTGAGGTCTAACATGGTTAGTGTTCGTGGCCAAAATGTAAAAACCTAAACTTTGGGATATTTATGAAACTTTTTATTATAATTATTATTATTATTATAACATATTAAATTTAAATTATTATTATTATTAAAAAATTATTATTATTTTAAAAATTTTATAAATCAACCCCCCAACCCACAACCATTTAAGAACACCCATTATAAAAACCCAAACCAACCCCCCTACCCTCTTCCCGGCTGCTCACGTCGGAGCAGTCCCAACAAACACCCACATCTACATCCATATTCTATGAGAGAGAGAGAAAGAGAGAGAGAGAGAGAGAGAGAGAGAGAGAAAGAGAGAAAGAAAGAGAGAGAGAGAGTCGGTAGAGAGAGAGAGAGAGAGAGAGAGAGAGCAGAAGCAGAAGAGAGAGATAGAGAGAGAGAGAGAGAGAAAGGAATCAGATCTGATGTCACACCCTCAAATTCCACATGCGGGGTTTTACCGCGAGGCGCGTGACACACCAGGATCCCAGTCAACGATCACAATAAACAAACAACAAACATGCATTCATATATATTTTAAAACCAAAACATCATGCTTTGAGCCGTAAACCAGCAGCGGAAGCATTTCTTGTTTACAACCAAAAGACATATTATAGTTTACAAAACATTGTTTAATATGCTTCAAAATTCTAGACGCTGTGCATGACTCCGTGCGCCTAGTCCATTAACTGCTACCTTAGCGACCTGAGAAAACATGCCAAAAATGTCAACATATAATGCTGGTGAGTTCACAAGTTTTCTTTTATAAAAGAGTTGTTACAAGTTTGAAAAGATCATTCCCGTTACTACTATGTTATAAGAACGTTAGCTAGATGTTAAGCGTTTTTACTACTACGGTTGGGAACCCATTACTAAACATGTACCAATGTTGAATCCAGCCCAGATTGACTGGGTTACCGATGCCTCGATAACCCGAGAGTTAGAGACAATATGCACCCGCCTGGCATCCCCGCCGTCGGGTGGGGTTTGTGAGGCCCAATAGATCTATCCACATTTCCCTCGTTGTGCATCCCCGCACATTCATGGTTTCCCCCTGGGACTTTCCGTAAAAGTCGTATAGTAACATGAAGTAAGCATAGTATAACATGACCTTTAATAAGTAAGCAAGTAGCATGTTTCTCCCCCGAAAGCAAAACGCTAAAAGTGGGGCTGTGACACTCACCTTAGGTTGCATTACTTGAAAACAGTTAAGTAATTATGCTATGATAGCCCCAGATAGCGGCGACTGATCATAAGATGTGTATAAGTATCCGGACCAATAACCCGCAGGTTAACTAGTCCCCGAATGTCCAGACCATAACCATAAACGTTTGAAAACACCTTTGGCTGTTAAACCGACCGTACCAGACAAGACCCGACATCCCATTGGTGACCCGACATCTCACGTGTTAGACAAATACAAGACATCATGCAACATATGCAATTAAACACTTAATACGCGCAAGTGTTCACCCAGTCTAACATAACGCTCAATTAACGCATAAACAAGTCCGAACACGTGTTACTAAGTCATTGGGTGTATCCCAGGGTTCCTATCATGTTCCTAGGTGCCAAATCATGTTCCGGGATGTCAAAATACGCTTACGACAACAGTACACGCGATTAGGAGACTAACATGCAATTAGGAAAAGTCAACTGGTGAGTAGGGGAAAGTCAACTGGCGAGTAGGGGCTAATCGCCTGATACATCAAGCGATTAGGCTGTAATCGCCTGATGTATCAGGCGATTAGAGCCCTATTCGCCCTTAGTGTTGCTGTCGCGCATTTTCGCGCGTTAAACCCTCTAAATCAGATCCGAAACATGTAAAAACACCCAATATCAAACCTAAACCATTTACCAACCCATTCCAAGCAAAAAACCCCAATTTATCTCTGCTCTAACGGCCTCGGTGCGATTATTTCCAAAAATGGCAAAGTACTAGGTTTCATTAACTATGATATCTTTCCTTAAATGGTAAGGACCAGATTTCACCTCCTACAACTTGAAAATCATCATCTCTATGTTATAATATCATCCTAGTGTGATTCCTAACAACAACAAGCAATGAATCATATCATAACATCCTAATTCTTCAAGAATCACCCAAATGGGTCAAAATGCATACTTTCATCAAAACACTATAACAATAGCTCAAACTCTTAGATAATCATCCTAACAACTCCTACACATCAGAAGTACATCAATTTCATAGAAACATTCATGTTATAACCACCAAAAATCATCATATGCATCAATATTTCACATATAGCAAGTATTATGGTGTAGACTTGTTTTAGAACTCATTTCCAAGGTTTTTAAAGACACATACTTAGCAAAACAAGGTCTGGACTTTTGGGGAACCAAAACAATAACATTACAAAGGTTTGGGATGAAGAACACACCTTGGATTTTATCAAAGAAAGGTGTGTTAGCTTGGAAATGGTGAGTTTTGAAGCAAAACAAGTTCCAGAAGTGTTTTGAGGTGTGTGGGAGGCTTAGGATCTGTTAGGGTTGCACTAAGGGTGTTTGGGGAGTCAAGGGTTATATTTATAGGTGTTTTGACTCGTGCATAGCAGATAAGGCGAGTAGGAGAGCTGATCAGGCGATTAGAAGCCCTAATCGCCTATATACTGGCGATTAGAAGCTCTAATCACCCATAATCCTCCCAATCGCCTATAATAATGGCGATTAGGCAATTCCCCGGGTTCCTAATCGCCTATAGCACTCATGGTTGGGTTTTTGGCGTGTTAAGCACTATTTTAACGTAAACGCGTATTCACATACCGATAAGTCACATAATGATTACAAACATATAATTCATGATAACTAACACGTTTACGTCCGTTCACCAATTCCCAGGACTCGAGACTTGCGTGTGTGTGTTAAACCCAGTGATTCCACAAATCACCAATCCTTGTACCCATGGTTATGGACCGACTCCCGATGATCCCGCGGATCATCGTAACGACTCCCGATGATTCGTGCATAGCAGATCAGGCGAGTAGGGGAGCTGATCAGGCGATTAGAAGCCCTAATCGCCTATATACTGGCGATTAGAAGCTCTAATCACCCATAATCCTCCCAATCGCCTATAATAATGGCGATTAGGCAATCCCCCGGGTTCCTAATCGCCTATAGCACTCATGGTTGGGTTTTTGGCGCGTTAAGCACTATTTTAACGTAAACGCGTATTCACATACCGATAAGTCACATAATGATTACAAACATATAATTCATGATAACTAACACGTTTACGTCCGTTCACCAATTCCCAGGACTCGAGACTTGCGTGTGTGTGTTAAACCCAGTGATTCCACAAATCACCAATCCTTGTACCCATGGTTATGGACCGACTCCCGATGATCCCGCGGATCATCGTAACGACTCCCGATGATTCCCCAGAACCATCGTAATGACTCGACTGACCCAGTTAAGTACGTAATATGCATGACTCGCTAAGGTAGACTTACTAGTTTAGTCAATGTTACTAACCTGAGTTTGCCGAGTTTCACATCTGAAAAGGGAGGAAATCAAAGTGGATGAGAGAGACGGCGGTGGTGTCATTGAAGACGGCGGCGGCGGTATAGGGTCCGATTAGGGTTTTGTTTTGATTTGGTGATGACGGAGGGTGGCCAGGTTTCGGTTTATGGCTCAATGGAGAGAGGGTCGAGACCTTGGTCAATGGAAATGACCGGAACTTGAAAGCTCCTTCCAAGTCTCTCCTTCGTAACTCTCTCTTTCTCTTTCTTGTTTTTCATTTTTTCTGTTTGTTTGTTTGTTTGGTTTGGTGTAAGTTCTCAATAAATGTTGTGTGTATATATAATATTATGAATTATATGGATGATGATGAAGCTTGATAGGTGGGGGAATCAATCCGGCGGTGGTGCAGGGTTTCCGGTGAAGGGTGGGTGGTGGTGGTTTCCGGTGAAGGTGGTGGTGGTGGTTTCCGGTGAAGGTGGTGTTGGTTTCCGGTGAAGGTGGTCGTGGTTTTCCGGTGAAGGGTGATGGTTTAGAGAGAGAGAGAGAGAGAAGGGGGGGGTCTGTTACAGAAGAGGGGGTGGGGGTGGGATTTATAAGTTAAAGGTTTATTGTCAAAAATGGCCCTTAAGTTTTGTTTTTTATATTTTGACCACATATAAGTTTAGGTTTTTACATTTTGGCCACGAACACTAACCAGGTTAGACCTCAATTAGTTTGGGAGTGATAAAAGCAACCAAGTTGAAAGTTTGGAGTGCTAATGGCCAAAGTGATAGGTGGGAGTATTATTCGCCAACAGGCGATAGTTGGGAGTATTAAAATCCATTTTCCCTATATTCTATACTACAACAATGAAAAAAGTTATAGCAATAAAGCTCGTAATTCAAATTGCTTAATTTTACTTACAATATGAGCATAAACAAACATACAAAATACAAAATATAGCCAAAACACCACAAAACGAAAAATGCTTACAAAAATACAAAATAGAAATGCACTAACAAAAAACTCAGATATGACAGCAAAAGAGAACTAATACAAACTAACACATCTCATCTATAAGACAAAAAACAAAATATAAAATACAGCTGAAACACCACAAAACAAAACCAAACGAAGCCGGCTCCAAAGAAAAAGAACACATATACAATAATATGCCTCTAAGTAATGGAAAAATTAGAAACATATTATTTATATAGGTCTCCATCTCATTTTGGACAGGTTTTCTTATTATAACAAAACATATAACATTTTCCTTTGATTGTAAGAATCTTCCAACAACACCAATTCTGACTTCATTGGTAACAGGTTATTGGTAATACATTTTTCTTTCAAACCACAACTTTTGAGAAGACTAAGGGTACAAAATTTAAATGAAATAACATTATATACTGAAGATATACAGGGTTGTTTTGCTTTTCAAGAGTTCATGTATTACAAGCTTGCAAACTGATATGAAGAGTTCCTAGCCTTTTATAGACTGAAAAATAGCTATATACCTACTACAATTAATAACACAAATGAAAAAATAATCAAATAAATTTCAATATCATAATAATTAACTTTGGTATTCGAGACATTGTGATGTTGAAATAGTTATATACCTACTACAATCAATTACAATTTTGTAAATATAGAATTGACACAGATGTTGTAGCAACTCAAGATGTTGAAACGATCTAACAGTAATATAACCAGATGTCTATACAGACTTTGTAATACTTATGAACAGATGTTAATAAACAACTATAATCAATTACAATTTATCCACTGACAGATAATATAACCAAATTTTTAAAACAGACTTTGTAATGAATATCTAACAAAATAACTATAAATTTAAATTATACCAGTCTTTTCAAATTCATAATTAGTAACAGTCGCTACAGCCCTAAAAGTCTCTGGTGGACAATGTACAGCTGAACGATCTAGATGCAACATGACAGAAAATACAGTTGCAATTAATGTTAAATGTACTTATTTTTACTATTATTAAACAACAAAAAAAAGTTACCATATAAATTCTTAAAAGATTAAGACATAATTTATATAAATAAAATAATTTGTAATCAATATATAACGAAATAATTATAAATTTAAATTACATCAGTCTTTTCAAATTAATAATAATTACAAACAGTCGTCATCAGTTGAAAATTAATAAAAATAACATTTTAATCATAATAAATTGATAAAAATAACTATAAAGTTAAATTACATCACTCTTTTCAAATCCATAATAATTTAATTATAAATTTTTTATAATATTATTTTCATAATATTTTATAATATAAGATGAATAAAAAAGTAACAAAGTAACTATACAGAAAGTTAATTTTCAACTTGATAAGTTGCATTTCAAGTAAATATGAAGTTGGAAACTACTTTGGGTCCTTTCAATAGACTGGAAGAAAATTGCAACACAATAATAATAAAATAATATTGTTAATAAAGTAACTTAAAAATAGTAATTATTACTTTTGGACCTTTTCATAATATCTGTTAACATCCCAACAGTTGTAATAAAACAAAACTTTGTAAATGTTAAACGTCGAAAAACTAAGTATAATATCGTTTATTACATAATTAAAATCTTGATATATGTAAATTTAAAATGTCACACCCTCAAATTCCACGTGCGGGGTTTTACCGCGAGGCACGTGACAAACCAGGATCTAAGTCAACGGTCACAATAAACGACACTATATGATACGTAAAAATGACACAAACAAACAAACAAGTTTTCATAAATAATCCATCGCTGCGGAAGCGTAAAACTTTATTACAATCCAAAATGCAAAAGTACGTAAGTCTGAAAAGCTAAGTAAGATGCATATGAATCCTAGATGCCGTGAGACTCCGTGCGCCTATGATAAGCTGCTACCTCAACGACGTGAGACAAACATGCTAAAAACGTCAGCAAATAATGCCGGTGAGTTCACAGGTTTTATATTAAACGTTTAAGTAATAAAAACCATCATGTTATCACTATGTTAGAAATGATAGCGTTAGCTAGACGCATGAGTAATACTACTACGACCGGAAACCATTACAGACAACGATATATGATTTTTGCCCGAAACGATTATGCACTACCATTCCTCGGTAGCGTTATGACCGAGACAATATGCACCCGCCCGGCTCCCAGCCGACGGGTGGGGTCTGTCAGTCCCAATAGATCTATCCACATTCCCCCGTTATGCTATCCAGCATATTCATGGTTTCCCCGGGACTTTACGTATCGTATAGCACAAATGAATTAACACTAGTATAACATGATAATTTATGAAATATGTATAAAGCATGTGTCTCCCCCGAAATGTAAAAACGTAAAGTGGGGCCGTGAAACTCAACTGATGCTGCTTCCCACACTAAGACAAGTAAACCTACTCAATAGACGGCACCAAATACCGGTGACCTACCATGACGAGCGTATAAGGTGTTAGACTAACAACCCGTAGGTTGATTAGTCCCTAACAGTCCAGACTATAACCGTGTACATATGAAATGATGTTTAAACGTTTAACCGACCACACCAGACAAGACCCGACATCCCATTGGTGACCCAACATCGCACGTGTTAGCCGAAAGCAAGATATCATGCAACATATGCAATTAAACACTTAATGCGCGTAAGAGTTCACCTAATCTAACATATCAGTCAATTAACGTATAACTAAGTCCGAACACGTGTTACCAAGTCATTAGACATGTCACGGGGTTCCTAACATGTTCCTAGGCGTCAATCCGTGTTTCGGGATGTTAAAATATACATATGGCAGCATTACACGCGATTAGGAATCAAACATGTGATTAGGAAAAGTCAACTGGTGATTAGGAGAGTCAAACTAGTGAATAGAATTGTAATCACTAGTAAAATGGGGAATAGAGTTGTAATCACTAGTAAAATGGGGAATAGAGTTGTAATCACTAGTAAAATGGGGAAGAGAGTTGTAATCACTAGTAAAATGGGGAATAGAGTTGTAATCACTAGTAAAATAGGGAATAGAGCTGTATTCGCTAGTAAAGTGGCGAATAGAGCTCCTACTCGCCTATAGTTCAGGCGATTAGGAGCTAATCGCCTATAATAATGGCGATTAGAACTCCTATTCGCTAGTACTGATCTGTTCCGTCCTTTTTGCGCATTTAACCCTCCAAATCAGATCTGAAACTTGTGTAAACACCCAATACCCATACCCAAACCAAAACATTAACCCAACTATTTCAAGCAAAAACCCCTAATTTATCATCACCTTAGCCGTCCCGAATGCATGCGGTTTCCCAAAATAGCATAACTTGCATGTAAGCATCACATCAACATGTAAAACTTACCCTAAATAGCAAATATTCAGATTTCATCACATAACGACGTCATCCGACATTATCCTACTGTTCTAGCATCATCCTAGAGTAAACCCTAACCTCAACAATCAACAAAACACAACATATCATCATCAATCCACCATACTCACTCAAACGGGTCAAAACGCCTAATATCAATATTACACATCTATGAACCTTCAAAGTCCTAGGTTATCATCATATTAACTTATTTAGATCAGAAACATAATAATAACACAAGAACAATCATGTATAAACGATAAAAATCCTATCTTGCATGAATACATCACATATAACAAGTATAGATGTTTGGGTTTTTTTTGAAACTGATTTTAATGAGTTTTCAAAGACACAAATGTTTATAAATCAGGTCTAGACCTTTAGGGATCAAAACAATATCATTATAAAGGTTTGGGATGAAGAACACACCTTGAAATGGTGAGATTATGGGGTGTAAGGCTTCAAAATGTGATTTCTTGCTCAAAAACGTGTTGCAGAGGTTGGATAAGGTGTGGGGTGGCTTTTGGGTGTATTAGGGTTTCACAAATGATGTTTTGAAACATAAGGGTGGTATTTATAGGCGTTTTTAGTCGTCACATTCAAATCTGGCGAGTAGATTACTGCAACAGGCGAGTAGGGTTCCTACTCGCCAGTTTACATGCGAGTAGGGCCTACTCGCATGTTGTAATCGCCTCTTTATAGGCGAGTAGGGCTAATTGCATGCCCTATTCGCCTGATACTTCCCGTACTCGCCCTCATCATATTATTTTGGGTTTTTGGCGCGTTAAACACTATTTTAACATATATAAACACGTTTTCACATATCGACAAGTCATATAATGATTATAAGTATATAATGCATGATAATTAACACGTTCCCATCCGATCACCAATTCCCGGGACTCAAGACTTGCGTGTGTGCGTTAAGCCCGGCGATTCTACAAATCGCCAATCCTTGTACACATGGTTATGGACCGACACCCTATGATCCCTCGGACCATTGTAACGACTCCCGATGACTCCCGAATCATCGACACAAATCAACCGACCCGGTCAAGTATGATATTAAGTAGTTGTTTTCAATGTTTCCGTTGAGGTAGACTCGTATGTATGCAAAGTATGAAACGTATGTATGTAGAGTATGAAACGTATGTATGTAAAGTATGAAAAGTATTACCCTGAATATGCCGGGTGTCACATCATCCCCCAGTTGAAAGAATTTTCGTCCTGAAAATTTCCCAAAGTCGAAGAGAACGAAGCGATAAAAAGAAAAAAAAATTTCCGGGTCGTCACATCATCCCCCTGTTGAAAGAAATCTCGCCCCGAGATTCACTTTCTGACAGTGATGAGTGTCGACCTAACCCAAGTAACGTTTCCCAGAATGTAAACGAAAGGATAACAGCGAACGAAGATTGATAGCAACGGATACTCTATGCCGGGGAACCGCCCTCCCAAAGTGAATACAAAACAATGAATCCTCCTGATCGAAGGCCTACCAGAGACTACTGTGATCGGTATAAATGATACACCGGTACCGTCCAAGTAGCATCTCTAAAGGACCCACATCAGACCGATGAATGCAAAACGATGATCAAATACCAAACTGAATGCACACAATGAATACAAATCGCCAAGCAATGTGAATGAGAATGAATACAAGTATAACGAGAATCAAGAAAAGAATACTCACCAGTAACAGTATCAGGATCCTCCTGGTTCTCCCTAGCACCGATGACATAAGCACGAGTCGGAGCAGTTCGACCGCCACCCTCGCCTTGCTTCACCTTGGGACAGTCCCGCCTGAAGTGCCCAGTGTCGCCACAGTGATAACATCCCTGATTTCCCCTGGGTGCAGCAGTGGTAGTAGTAGCAGTAGTAGGGGCAACCACCTGTTGCTGAGCCTGAAGATTCACCCTGCAGCTCTGGGCCTGATGCCCGTTCCTCTTACAACGGGTACAATAACTACAATCCCCAAGATGATGGTACCCACAACGATCACACCTAGGCAGCCTCCCAGTATACCCACTCTGCCTTTGCTCAGAAGATGCACCCGTAGCTTCCAATTTCCTCGGCTGCTGCTGCTGAGGCTGAACTGTACCCTTACCCGCGCTTTCCCATTTCCTCTTGTTGCCATCAGCGGTCTTCACCACAGTACCCTTGGGGATAAACTGAGTTTGATCTTGTGTATTTATTTAATGTTAAACGGCTTTCATCACAACCACTGGCCTAGGCCAAGTGGTTGTGACCAAGGCTTGCCACAGTAGTCACCCGGGTTCGAGTCCCGGCTCTGACTCTATTTTTTCTTTTCTTTTTCTGTTTTGAAAACAACAAAACAAATATATATATATATATATTTCTTATAAAACTTATAAATTCATTTTTAAATATTAAAACTATTTTATAAATTCTAAAAAAATTATATTTGTTTAATCTGAGATAAAAGTTTTAATTACAATTTTTATTTTTCAGAAATTCATTTATTTAATATTTATAATAATTAAGTCAATTTTATACTATTATATTTATAAAAATCCATTAAAATATCAAAACAACTTTATTAAATTCTACAAAAATTATCCAATGTTTATACAATGTTAAACTTTACTGAAATAATTTTTAATTCAGTAAAATCATTTATTTTATATTTTTAATCAATTTTTGTTAGATTTAATCATAATTAAATCATAATAAATTCGATTTTCATTATTTTTGCACCAAAATTTTATACAAATTATTTTTAAATATTTGGAACAGAATTATGATTTTTAAAATTGAAATTCTTTAATTTTAGTATTTTTGAATATTAAAGTTAAATATTGGCTATTTGTAATAAATAGATTTAAAAATCTATTTTAAATGAAATAATTTTATAAAAATTATTTTTATACTCCACACACTTTAATGTGTACATCCAAAATTCAAATTTTATAAAAAGACTTTCTTTTATTAATTATCAAATTTTCCTTTATTAATTAACATTTTAATTTAAATTCAACAATTGGTTATCCCCAAATCAAAACCCTAGGATACACTTGTAAGTTATTAGACTTAGACTTATTATATATTACCTTATTATAGGGTGATAATTGGAATTATTTTGGGCAACACCATCATTTCATCTTTTCAACAAGTTTAACATTTGCTAAGGTGAGTTTTACATAGCCCCTTTTATTTATTACCATTTTTGGGGTGAAACATGTTATAACATTATCATTGCAATTCAATCATCAATGTGTCTATGTGTTATCTATGTTGCATTATGTCTTGAGCATGATTAGAGTAAGCACCATTCTAGCATAATCATTAACTCCGTACAAGCCGACGGTATACATTGATAGATCTATTGGACTGACAATCCCACCCGGATACGTGCCTCCTACAAAGGTTACGTGGGTGTTTGTTATCGCATAACATATTCAATTGGACCATGAGTGTATGGTATGTATCATTTTATAACAGTCATCAGGGTTGATTATGCACTCGATTTATTTCTAGTATGTTCTCACATATGGGCTAGATTGACATGACACATGAATTGCACAACATTTTTATTCATTTTATTATCAAAAACCTATGTAATTCTCACCAACTTATGTTGACCCAAAATACTTTCAAAAATTAACATGTTTCAGGTAACAATGAAGCTGAGGCTTGAGTTAGCATGAGGATTGTACTTGAAGTTTTATTTGAAGTTATTGAAGTTTGTTATTTGATATCATGTATTTGAATTCTTAGACATCATTTCATATTTTGGATATTATGTTTGAATAAATTATTTAAAATTTATATTATACCATGTGCTACTGAAAACAATCATCAATACGTGGCACCCCGATGTTTCCGCCATCGGTTGGGGTGTTACAGATTGGTATCAGAGCCTTGGTTATAGGGAATTAGGTTATTAGAAATAATCTAGACTATAACCTTAGGGACTTAAACAGTACTTGCTTCTCCTACTTGTAACCCTAATTGCTTCCCTAATCCTATCCTTATCCTATGCCTTATAACCCTAAACCTACATATGATTTCTCTTATTCGTCTGCTGCAATCCTGATCCACCATTAGATTAATAGGACAAAATCCTCAGGTTTAACCTGAACCCCCTTGAGATCTCGTCGAAGTTCTAGATTTTAATAACGAACACGTGCAATCTGGAAGGGTGAACGCCTGTATTCTGAGTCTTCTGTCTAGGCTGGCATTGCGCATATATCCCAATCAGACGAGGGACCCGGATGCCTACCTGGGAATTCTCGGGATGAGTGTTCACTTATAGGCTAAAGCATGTCTTCATATGTTATTAGAATTTAGAATCTTTGATAAGTCAACATTTTCGTTTATTCGTTTTAATTAATGAATAAATGATTACATTCCTTATATAAACTCTAATTCATTTCATTGTGTCTATTACAGATCATGCCTCCTCGTCGCAGCACTCGCAACAGCAATGGTGAGAACCACGAAGAAGGTGGTGATAACCATAACCACAACCATGACCAAGTTCCTAACCACAACAACAATGGGGTCGATGCTCAACTGGCTGCGATCATTTCTCAACAGATGGCGCAGCAAATCGCAACTCTGGTTCCCAATTTACTCGCTCAGGTCATCCAATTGAACGGCAACGGGAATGGTCACAACAACGGGAACGGGAACGGCAATGGCAATGGAAATGGACCCCAAGCTTGCACCCTTAAGCATTTCAACTCGTGTAACCCTCCAAAGTTTAGTGGTGAAGAAGGAGCTACTGGACTCCTCCAATGGTTTGAGGGTATTGAGAATACCTTCATCAACAGTGAATGCCCCAACAACTTCAAGGTTCGTTACGCCATGAGTGTTCTCCATAAACGAGCACTCACATGGTGGAATGAAGAAAAGCGTACTCGTGGGGCCGAAGTTGCTCTTGCTATGACATGGGACCAAGTCAAGGAGGTCATGAAGGAAGAGTTTTGTCCTCGCAATGAAGTTAAGAAACTTGAGGACGAGTTTCACACCTTAGCTCAAGATAGTGGGGAAAACCTTGCCTACAACACCCGCTTTCATGAGCTTAGCTTATTGTTGCCTCACAAAGTTACTCCTCTGCCGGTAGCCATCGAGAAGTACATCGGTGGTCTGCCCATGCAAATCCAGGACACCGTTTGGGGTAGAAATCCTGCAACTTTGGAAGAGGCCAAACGTCTAGCGGCCACTCTTACTGATAATCACGTGAAGAATGGTACTCTCGTCCGCAAGGGCACTAAGAAGACGGTTGCCAAAGACACTCCACAGTCTGCAATTGAAGTCAAGCCTGAGACCTCAAGCAACAAAAAGCGCAAGGCTAGAAACTATATGGTTGCTGCTACTCCACCTGCTGCCCAAAACCCAGCCAAGAAACCATACACCGGACCTCACCCTTTGTGCAACACTTGCAAGTACAACCATCCAACACAGGTGCCATGTCGATTTTGTACTAAGTGTCAACGATATGGTCACCTGGTGAACGTCTGTCGATCTCCTACTACCCAAGACAACAACAACCCAGCTCCCAACCAACAAAACAACAGGCCTACTCGTGGTCAATGCTACGAGTGTGGCAACCCTAATCACTACATCAACAACTGCCCTAATCGTAACCGTAACCAAAACCAAAATCAGAACCAAAACCAAAACCAGAACCGCAACCAGAACCAAGGTGCTCGAGGTCGCGCCTACAATCTCAACGCTAACCAGGCTCGTGACAACAACGAAGTGATGAATGGTACGTTTCTCATTAATAACCACTATGCATCCATATTATTTGATTCGGGAGTTGATAAGTCATTTGTGTCACTGAAGTTTGAACCTTTACTTAACTTACCCCACACTAATCTAGAAGAACCTTTCGTGGTAGAGGTAGCTAACGGGAAGTCTATTTCGATCAACTCTATTATTCGTAACTGCTTGTTGAACCTCGACGATCATACCTTCCCTATCGATCTCATCCCTATGCATCTTGGTAGTTTTGATGTTATAGTAGGCATGGACTGGTTGTCAACTCATCGTGCCGAAATTCTGTGCTTTGAGAAAGTCATATGCATTCCTCTCGAATCTGGTGAGATTTTGAAGATCTATGGTGAGAAACCCTGTGGTGAGCTTAAGCTTATGTCTTGTACTACTGCCCAAAAGTACTTACGAAAGGGGTATACAGCCTTCTTAGCTAACGTGATAGAGAAGAAGGACAAAGGCAAAAGTATCCAAGACATTCCTATTATTCGAGACTATCCTGAAGTCTTTCCAGAGGATTTACCTGGTTTGCCTCCTGCTCGACAAGTGGAATTTCGTATTGATCTTGTTCCTGGTGCTAATCCCGTCGCTAAAGCTCCTTATCGTCTTGCACCCTCTGAGATGCAAGAACTTGCCAGTCAATTACAGGATCTTTCTGATAAAGGGTTCATTCGCCCTAGTTCTTCTCCATGGGGAGCCCCTGTCTTGTTCGTTAAAAAGAAGGATGGTTCTCTTAGGATGTGTATTGACTACCGTGAACTCAACAAACTCACCATCAAGAATCGTTATCCACTTCCTAGGATTGACGATCTCTTCGATCAACTTCAAGGAGCAACCCACTTCTCGAAGATTGATCTCCGTTCTGGTTATCATCAGCTTAGAGTCCACGAAGAAGATATTCCCAAGACAGCTTTTCGCACTCGCTACGGTCACTATGAATTCATGGTTATGCCTTTTGGGTTGACCAATGCTCCCGCAGTATTTATGGATTTGATGAATCGGGTTTGTAGACCCTATCTCGACAAATTCGTGATCGTTTTCATCGATGATATTTTGATTTACTCTAAATCAAAATCCGATCACGAGCAACATCTTCACTCTATCTTGAATCTCCTAAAGAAAGAACAACTGTACGCCAAGTTCTCAAAATGCGAATTTTGGCTTAAGGAAGTTCAATTTTTGGGACATGTCATTGATATGAACGGAATTCATGTTGATCCTGCAAAGATCGAAGCTGTGAAGAATTGGAGTGTTCCTACCACTCCAACGGAAGTTCGTTCATTTCTTGGTTTGGCTGGTTATTATCGTCGATTCATCGCCAATTTCTCCAAGATCGCTGTTCCTCTCACTACCTTAACTCACAAGGGTAAACCCTATGAGTGGGGACCTAAGCAAGAGGAAGCATTTGAAACTCTTAAGCTAAAACTCTGTGAAGCTCCTATCTTGTCTCTACCTGATGGTAATGATGATTTCGTGGTCTACTGTGATGCATCGAACCAGGGTCTTGGTTGTGTTCTCGTGCAACGAGGAAAGGTTATTGCTTATATTTCTCGACAACTCAAGACTCACGAAAAGAATTATACCACCCATGATCTTGAATTGGGCGCTGTTGTCTTTGCACTCAAGATTTGGAGACATTATCTTTATGGGACCAAATGTGTGGTGTTCACAGACCACAAAAGTCTCCAACATGTCTTCGATCAAAAGAATCTTAACATAAGGCAACGACGTTGGGTTGAATTACTTAACGACTATGATTGCGAAATTCGCTACCATCCTGGCAAGGCGAATGTTGTGGCCGACGCACTTAGTCGTAAAGAGCGTGTCAAACTCCAATGTGCGAGAGTTCGTACTGATCTTCAAGATCGCATTCTCCAGGCTCAACACACATCAGTCACCCAAGGTAACATGTACGATGAAATGTCTTGTGGTGCTGAAACTCAACTTGAAACCAAATCCGATGGTCTTCTTTATTTCCTTAATCGACTATGGATTCCCGACCGTGATGATCTTCGTACTTTTCTCATGAACGAGGCTCATAAGTCTCGTTATTCTATTCATCCTGGAGCTGACAAGATGTACCAAGATCTTCGTTATTCTTATTGGTGGCCTGGTATGAAGAAAGACATTGCTCTATTCGTTGCAAAATGCCTCACTTGTTCCAAGGTTAAGGCTGAACATCAACGACCATCTGGTATGCTTGAACAACCAGAGATTCCTGTCTGGAAATGGGAGAGCATAGCTATGGATTTCATCACCAAACTCCCTCGTACACCCAAAGGTTTTGACAGTATTTGGGTAATCGTCGATCGTTTGACCAAGTCAGCTCACTTCCTACCCATTCGTGAGAAGTATTCTGTGGAAAGGTTGGCTAAGATGTACGTAAGTGAAATCATATGTCGTCACGGTATACCTTTGGACATTATTTCTGATCGCGATGGTCGTTTCACCTCTCACTTTTGGGAATCTCTACAAGATGCTTTGGGTACCAAGTTGAACCTGAGCACTGCTTATCACCCTCAAACGGATGGTCAGACTGAACGAACCATCCAGACACTTGAGGACATGCTCAGGGCATGTGTCATCGATTTTGGTGGCGCATGGGATTCTCATCTTCCTTTGGTTGAGTTTTCATACAACAACAGTTATCACGCCAGCATTAACATGGCTCCTTTTGAGGCACTCTATGGTCGGAAATGTCGTTCACCTGTCTGTTGGACTGAGATTGGTGAAGCTCATATTACTGGACCCGAACTAATCCAGGAAACCACAGACAAAATTCAGCTCATTCAGGATAATCTTCTCAAGGCTAGAAGCCGCCAAAAGAGTTATGCTGATAAACGTCGTAAACCCTTGGAATTTCAAGTTGGGGACCTTGTACTGCTTAAGGTATCCCCTTGGAAAGGAGTTATTCGTTTCGGTAGAAAGGGAAAACTAGCTCCTCGATACGTAGGCCCCTTCAAAATTCTTGACAGAGTTGGAAAAGTGGCTTACAAACTTGATCTTCCACCTGAGCTAAGCAATGTTCATCCGACCTTCCATGTTTCGAATCTCAAGAAATGCTTAGCAGATGAGAACCTTCATGTTCCTCTTGAGGATGTGCAAATCGATGAAAGCATGCACATTATCGAGAAACCCGTCGAGATTGTTGACACTGGAGTCAAGAAACTCAAGCGCAGTCGTATTCCGATCGTTAAGGTTCGTTGGGAATCTAAACGAGGCCCAGAGTTCACTTGGGAACGTAAAGACCAGATGAAGTCGAAGTATCCACATCTTTTCCCACCAGACTCTCCAACTCCAACTTCGGGACGAAGTTCCTAAAAGTAGGGGAGACTGTAACATTACGCATTTAAAACTTGTACGTTACACGTTCGTCATTAATAAAACGTCAAGTTTTTATCTTATACGTTAACATTTATTTATTTTGTCGCATTATCGAAACCCTAATACTATATATATATAATATTATATATGTGTTGTGTTAAATATATCAAAAAAAAATAATCTGCCTTGGCCGGGGTTCGAACCCGCGCCAAAGCCCAAACCAACCCAACACACAACCAACTGGGCTAAGCCAACTTCTTGGAATAAACCCGGCACAAATTAATTTTATACACACTTTTAAACCTGCATTTTGACTTGGAAAGTCAACTGCCTTGACGCGAAAGTATAATCAAACCACATTAACTCGTGATTGATCTTAATATGGCAAACTAAGGTGATTTCCGGCCCAGTATGACTCGATTACACGATAAATTACAGCTAATTGTTGACCTAATTTGAAAACCCTACGCGTCTACAATTAATCGAGGTCAACTTTCCAATTAACCTAAACCACTGATCCTCACTATAAATTGATCACCTACGATCATTCACAACTCGCTCACATCTCTCTCTCAACCTCCAATTGTTTCTGAAACACTCTGATTATAATCATCTTCGTTCGTTGTTTGACTTTGGCTTTGACCGGGCAAACGTGCACGATCCAACACTGTGAGTCCTTGTTCTTTTGTGGGTTTTATTAGTCGGCGATCAAACAACAAAAGCCCCAACATTAATCGGGCTCAAATTGTCTGATTCGCTTGATTGTAAAATCTAGGGTTCGTATTATTAATTTGGGGATAAACTGAGTTTGATCTTGTGTATTTATTTAATGTTAAACGGCTTTCATCACAACCACTGGTAGTACTAGCAGTAGTAGGGGCAACCACCTGTTGCTGAGCCTGAAGATTCACCCTGCAGCTCTGGGCCTGATGCCCATTCCTCTTACAACGGGTACAATAACTACAATCCCCAAGATGATGGTACCCACAACGATCACACCTAGGCAGCCTCCCAGTATACCCACTCTGCCTTTGCTCAGAAGATGCACCCGTAGCTTCCAATTTCCTCGGCTGCTGCTGCTGAGGCTGAACTGTACCCTTACCCGCGCTTTCCCATTTCCTCTTGTTGCCATCAGCGGTCTTCACCACAGTACCCTTGGGGATAAACTGAGTTTGATCTTGTGTATTTATTTAATGTTAAACGGCTTTCATCACAACCACTGGCCTAGGCCAAGTGGTTGTGACCAAGGCTTGCCACAGTAGTCACCCGGGTTCGAGTCCCGGCTCTGACTCTATTTTTTCTTTTCTTTTTCTGTTTTGAAAACAACAAAACAAATATATATATATATATATATATATATTTCTTATAAAACTTATAAATTCATTTTTAAATATTAAAACTATTTTATAAATTCTAAAAAAATTATATTTGTTTAATCTGAGATAAAAGTTTTAATTACAATTTTTATTTTTCAGAAATTCATTTATTTAATATTTATAATAATTAAATCAATTTTATACTATTATATTTATAAAAATCCATTAAAATATCAAAACAACTTTATTAAATTCTACAAAAATTATCCAATGTTTATACAATGTTAAACTTTACTGAAACAGTTTTTAATTCAGTAAAATCATTTATTTTATATTTTTAATCAATTTTTGTTAGATTTAATCATAATTAAATCATAATAAATTCGATTTTCATTATTTTTGCACCAAAATTTTATACAAATTATTTTTAAATATTTGGAACAGAATTATGATTTTTAAAATTGAAATTCTTTAATTTTAGTATTTTTGAATATTAAAGTTAAATATTGGCTATTTGTAATAAATAGATTTAAAAATCTATTTTAAATGAAATAATTTTATAAAAATTATTTTTATACTCCACACACTTTAATGTGTACATCCAAAATTCAAATTTTATAAAATGACTTTTTTTATTAATTATCAAATTTTCCTTTATTAATTAACATTTTAATTTAAATTCAACAATTGGTTATCCCCAAATCAAAACCCTAGGATACACTTGTAAGTTATTAGACTTAGACTTATTATATATTACCTTATTATAGGGTGATAATTGGAATTATTTTGGGCAACACCATCATTTCATCTTTTCAACAAGTTTAACATTTGCTAAGGTGAGTTTTACATAGCCCCTTTTATTTATCACCATTTTTGGGGTGAAACATGTTATAACATTATCATTGCAATTCAATCATCAATGTGTCTATGTGTTATCTATGTTGCATTATGTCTTGAGCATGATTAGAGTAAGCACCATTCTAGCATAATCATTAACTCCGTACAAGCCGACGGTATACATTGATAGATCTATTGGACTGACAATCCCACCCGGATACGTGCCTCCTACAAAGGTTACGTGGGTGTTTGTTATCGCATAACATATTCAATTGGACCATGAGTGTATGGTATGTATCATTTTATAACAGTCATCAGGGTTGATTATGCACTCGATTTATTTCTAGTATGTTCTCACATATGGGCTATATTGACATGACACATGAATTGCACAACATTTTTATTCATTTTATTATCAAAAACCTATGTAATTCTCACCAACTTATGTTGACCCAAAATACTTTCAAAAATTAACATGTTTCAGGTAACAATGAAGCTGAGGCTTGAGTTAGCATGAGGATTTTACTTGAAGTTTTATTTGAAGTTATTGAAGTTTGTTATTTGATATCATGTATTTGAATTCTTAGACATCATTTCATATTTTGGATATTATGTTTGAATAAATTATTTAAAATTTATATTATACCATGTCTACTGAAAACAATCATCAATACGTGGCACCCCGATGTTTCCGCCATCGGTTGGGGTGTTACAACGACGTCATCCGACATTATCCTACTGTTCTAGCATCATCCTAGAGTAAACCCTAACCTCAACAATCAACAAAACACAACATATCATCATCAATCCACCATACTCACTCAAACGGGTCAAAACGCCTAATATCAATATTACACATCTATGAACCTTCAAACTCCTAGGTTATCATCATATTAACTTATTAAGATCAGAAACATAATAATAACACAAGAACAATCATGTTTGAACGATAAAAATCCTATCTTGCATGAATACATCACATATAACAAGTATAGATGTTTGGGTTTGTTTTGAAACTGATTTTAATGAGTTTTCAAAGACAAAAATGTTTATAAATCAGGTCTGGACCTTTAGGGATCAAAACAATATCATTATAAAGGTTTGGGATGAAGAACACACCTTGAAATTGTGAGATTATGGGGTTTAAGGCTTCAAAATGTGATTTCTTGCTAAAAAACGTGTTGTAGAGGTTGGATAAGGTGTGGGGTGGCTTTGGGGTGTATTAAGGTTTCACAAATGATGTTTTGAAACATAAGGGTGGTATTTATAGGCGTTTTTAGTCGTTACATTCAGATCTGGCGAGTAGGCTTCTGCAACAGGCGAGTAGGGCTCCTACTCGCCAGTTTACATGCGAGTAGGGCCTACTCGCATGTTGTAATCGCCTCTTTATAGGCGAGTAGGGCTAATTGCATGCCCTATTCGCCTGATACTTCCCGTACTCGCCCTCAGCATATTATTTTGGGTTTTTGGCGCGTTAAACACTATTTTAACATATATAAACACGTTTTCACATATTGACAACCGAATGGTATCCCGAAGTGTAGTAGCATCATTCGCGGTCACCAACCCGCAAACCTCAGGCACCAACCCACTAATGTAGAACTCAATAGCCTTATACTCAGGAGTCACAGAATCCGGGCACAAAAGTGCCTACTCATGGTAACGAGTGGTATACTCCTCGACCTCAGATCCCACCATCTGATGATTCCAGAGCTCATGCTCCAAACTCTTGATCTCATCCCTGGGGCAATACTCCCTCTTCAAATGACACACAAAATCGGTCCATGGCAACGCATGGGCCTCCGGTAAACCAATAGTCTGCACCGTCGAATTCCACCAAGTAAAGGCACGTCCCTCGAATGTCCCTGAAGCATACTTCACACGATACTCCTCTGGGCAGTTACACATGGAGAAAGCAGACTCGACCTTCTCTAACCAACGAAGTAGTCCCACAGCTCCCTTAGTCCCACTGAAGTTATGGGGCTTACAGTCCTGAAACATCTTGTAAGTACAGTGGACTGGAGGAGGTGGAGGTGGTGGGGCTTACAGCTCACACCCCTAAACGTCTATAATGACCACTTTACAAATGAAAGATATAGATCAAAACTTACAGAAGATACGACCATAATTAATGCAAAATGTACTTTTTTTTAATATTATTAAACGGCTAAAAAATAAAACATAACTTTACACGTTATCAATTTAATATTAACTACAGACTTAAAACTATTTTTCATAAAAATGTTTTATAATATTTTATTGTTCCATATAACTTTAGAATATGAACATGTATTTAAAACAAAAAAAAATCTAAAAGAATATCACTATAACTAAAACATGTAATTATACTTTTTATTGACAACTTATTATGTTTTAAATTAATTAATAGTATTTCAATGACAAACTTGTTTAACAAATTACGTGAAATTCACTGATTGTAACTAAAGTTCAACATATATTAAAATTGAAGAAAACTAAATAATGCCACTATACATATACAAAATTGAATAACTTCACAACAAATGTTTTCAAACAACTGTGATATATTAAAATTTAATGACTTCACAACAAATGTATACAATAACTTTGGTAATGAAACCTATTCTAAGTTCAAGTTATATAATATTTCATGAGTAGTCAAACGGATGTTAACAAACAACTGTGATCAATTACAAATTTCAACTAAAGAATGATGTCACCAGAGTTTTAAAACAGACTTTGCAATAGTTAAGTTGTAATCAATATCTAACAAAACAACTATAAATTTTAATTAGATCAGTCTTTTCAAATTCATAATTACAAACAATCTTCACAACCCTAAGGTGCTGTTTGTTTTTTCTACAGGAAAATGTCTGCAGTCTGCGGACCACATCTGCAGACATCTGCAGGAGAAGAGGTGGACCAAAGGTCTGCAGTCTGCAAGAAGAAGACTGTTTGTTTGTTAACGTCTGCAGACTGCTGAAATAAACTTAAATTTAAATAAACTAAGTTTTTACAGTAGTCTGGTGGTAGACGATGGTGGTGGTGGGTGGACCGTGGTGGTGGTGGGTGGGTGGTGGTGGTGGTGGACCATGGTGGTTGTGGTGGTGGGTGGTGGTGGTGGGTGGTGGTGGACGGTGGTGGGTGGTGGTGGGTGGACGGTGGTAGGTGGTGGTGGTGGTGGACCGTGGTGGGTGGTGGTGGTAGTGGTGGTGGACCGTGGTGGTGGTGGGTGGTGGTTGTGGTGGACCGTGGTGGTGGTGGGTGATGGTGGTGGTGGGTGGTGGTAGTAGTGGTGGACTGTGGTGGGTGGTGGTGGTGGATGATGCTAGGTGGTGGTGGTGGGTGGGTGACGATGGTAGACGGTGGTGGTGGTGGTGGTAGTGGGTGGTGGATGGTGGTGGTGGTGGTGGGTGGACGGTAGTGGTGGTGAACGGTGGTGGGTGGTGGGTGGTGGGTGGTGGTGGTGGACGGTGGTGGACCGTGGTGGTGATGGACGGTGGTGGTGGTGAACGGTGGTGGTGGACGATGCTAGGTGGTGGTGGTTGGTGGGTGACGGTGGTGGTGGTGGTGGTGGTAGTGGGTGGTGGTGGTGGTGGTGGTGGGTGAGGAGAAGAGAAGAGGAGAAGACCTTTGAAGACCTTAGAAGACTTTGGTCCAAGTCTGCACCAAGAAGAGGTCAGGAAGAGCTTTTGGAGCGAAATGTCTTCCGAAAAACAAACAGTCTGCCCGCCCCAAACGTCTGCCCGCGTCTGCGCGTGTTGGGTCATCAGACACGTGTTGGAATTCCATGTATCTAAAGGCGCACTATAAGGTGGGTTTCACGGCCCCTCTTTTATACACTTTTCTCTCGGGGGAGAAGCATGCCACACGTTTTAATAAATACAACGTTTATGTTTTGAAACAAAACGCTTTTGCAACGCGATGCTTTTGAAACACAACGCTTATGAAACGCAACGCTTTTGAAACACAACGCTTTTGAAACCCAACACTTTTGAAACACAACGCTTATGAAACGCAACGCTTTTGAAACACAACGCTTTTGAAACACAACACTTTTGAAATGCAACGCTTATGAAACGCAACGCTTTTGAAACGCAACGCTTTTGAAACACAACGCTAATGGAAACGCAACGCTTTTGGAAACACAACGCTTGTTTTAAATTACTATACGACGCAACGCAACGCTAAGTCCCTGGGGAAACCATGAATGTGCGGGGCACAACGGAGGAAATGTGGATAGATCTATTGGGCTTGACGAACCCCACCTGACGGCTGGGAGCCGGGCGGGTGCATATTGTCTCTATTTTTGGCAACTCAAACACGGGCGGCAACACATGCAACGCTTGTCAGTAATGGTTTCGACAACACAGTCGTAGTAGTGAGGAAACGTTTGTTATTTACTTAAAGTTTTGCATACTTGGTACTTTTGATGAAACTCTTTACGCTTAAAACGCTTTGTGAACTTAAAACCTGTGAACTCACCAGCATTATATGTTGACATCTTTTTGGCATGTTTTCTCAGGTCGCTAAGGTAGCAGCATTGAGTTTAGGCGCACAGAGTCGCACTTGCGTCTAGGATCATGTCTCACGTTTTGGATTGTTAAACTTTAAACTTATGTCTCATCGTTATTCAGTTTTGTAAAACTAAATTTGCTTCCGTTGTGTCTTGAATCATAGTCATTGAAACTATTGCATGGTTTGGTTTACGTATCTTTTCACATATAGTTGTCGTTCGTTGTGACCGTTGACTTGGATCCTGGTGTGTCACGCGCCTCGCGGTAAAACTCCGCAAGTGGAAATTTGAGGGTGTGACAGATTGGTATCAGAGCCAATTGTTATAGTGAACTAGGACTGCATGTAGAGTCTAGTCTATAGCCGAGTATCACACACATTAGACGGTCACACATATTTACAAGTCGTGTCATTTGGTAAGCATACTAACCTTGTTGGGGTGTCGGTGTCCTCATCACACAGTATCACATTATCTATCTTTTGTTATTCCTACCTTGGTTCTATCTTCTTCTTCGGGTTTGAAGATGAAGGGGCTATTCGCTTATACTTGGCAGTAGTGTACATTGGGGTGGCTTCGGCACAGTTTTGAGATTTTTTCGGGATTAGGATATCTCCCTTCTATGCTCTAATGTACATACTTGCCCACACACACACTATCATGCATTAGTACTTGTCATAGTACACTCCTGAGTGACTGATCACTTTGGGATCTTCGTGCGATAACAATTTCTTTTAGGAATGTGGGTATCGGGTGATTTGAAGTTCTGGCTAGGAGCACGCCTAGAGGACCATGTAGAGCGATTTGTTATTTCGGGTGCACACGAAATCATAAATTGAAATGCTTGAAAATCTTGGTGGAATTTGTGTTCGGACTAAAGGTCATGCTGGAACCACGTTCTGAATTCGTTTGGTCACTTGTAGCTCGATCTGTTAGCGGTATTGAGTATCTTGTCTTATGTTTGGCAGAACATGTCTGGTCGCGCTGGTGGATTCCGTGGTGGAGGCGGGGGTCGCAATGGCGGTGGACGAGGTGGTGGGAACATCACCATGACTCAGGCGGAGTTGGAGCATTTGTTGCAGCAGCAGTTGAACGTTACGTTGGCTGCTTTCCAGGCTGCTCAGCAGACTTTCGGGAATACTAATTAGGTGCAGTCTGGGTGCACCTACAAGAAGTTCATAGACTATAAGGCCCATTAATTCAATGGGAACGAAGGGGCAGTGGGACTACTTCGGTGGTTGGAGAATATCGAATCGGTGTTTGCTATGTGTAACTATCCCGACACTGATCGTGTCAAGTATGCTTCTGCTACACTGGAGGGACATGCGTTGACCTGGTGGAACTCCACCATTGCGAACCTTGGTCTGGGTGAGGCCAATGCTATGCCGTGGTCCGAGTTTGTTCAGATGTTGAGGGCGGAGTATTGGCCAAGAGACGAGATTATGAAGCTGGAACACGAGTTTTGGAATCTGAAGATGGTTGGGTCGGAGATCGAGGAGTTTACTGCTAGGCACAACGAGTTGGCTGTGATGTGCCCCGGTTTGGCTACACCGGA
Organism: Ambrosia trifida; assembly: GCA_028751855.1. Lineage (NCBI taxonomy): Eukaryota > Viridiplantae > Streptophyta > Magnoliopsida > Asterales > Asteraceae > Ambrosia > Ambrosia trifida. The sequence goes on along the minus strand of CM054124.1, from coordinate 146,418,180 downwards.
GTACCAGAGGATTGAGCACTACGTTGCTAGGTTGGTTCCGTGTGACACCCGGCATGTTTATGTCAACATTTCATAAACATTGTGACACCCGACATGTTTGGGTCAACATTTTGTAAACACATAAGTCTACCTTAGCGAAAAAACGTTCATTTAACATACTTGACGGGGTCAGTAGAGTCAAAACACAGTCCGTATTGTCCAGGGTTCAATGATTCGGGGGATCATTGGGTTAATTACACACACACGTTACGAGTCTCGTTGTTGGTGAATTACATAAACAAATTAAGTGTATGTGTAAACTAGTTGTCGTATGGTAGATTATATGCTTAGATGTGTTTATATGATGTGTAGATAATCATCCGTGCTTAAATATGTTAAACATAGACTAAGGTTGCATGCTCGTATGTTAAGGTGCGTTAAAATGCGTTAAACACGACAAATTGGAAAACTAGAAAAACGTGAGTCCTGGTTCGACCAAACGAATGGGCGAACCTGGACAATACTCCTGGTTTGACCCTTGTCAAAGGGGCGAACCTGGGATATGGAAATGAAAAAAGTTTCATTCGACCAGAACATGCACATTCGACCCTGTGAAAGGGGCGAATGTGGACATAGTATAAATACCAAACTTTGTCATTTTTCACCATTTCAGAAACCCTAACCGTCTCAAAACACTCTCTAGCAACTTTAAACATTGGGGAAGGAGGTTTGCTCTTGTTTCCTATAATCTTACCTACAAACATATTCTACACAAAGATCTAAGGTGTGTTCTTCATTCTAAATCATTTTTAAAACATTTCAATTCGTTTTTATTAAACCCCAAGAGTCTAGATCTGATTCAAACATGTTTTCATGGATAAAAACCTTCCTAATATCTTTCTAAACAAAACCTATTCATAAACAATGAGTTTTCATACAAATTAACATGTGTTAATGGTGTTTTATGTAGTGTTATGTATTGTTTGATGATTGATTGCTGTGTAGATGTTATAACAATGATCTAGGACTGTTATTGATGATGATTTATGATTGAGATAGGTTACAATTGATTATTGATCATGTTTTGTTCATTTTGGGGATTTTGGGATAGATCTAGGGCTTGTTCATGATGATAGTGATAAGGATATGATTGGGGGTTTCTTGTTCATGATAATCTGAGTATATTAAGTTGACTATTGATCGATTTTAGAAAGTTTCCTAATTGGGTAAAGATTGCATGCGTTTGATGTGACATCTCCATAATTTGCTATTTCGGGTAACTTGTAAAACGAACGGATTTCAGGATAAAATTGGTAGGGTTTTGTAGGAATATGTTAATGATAGTTGACTGCTGTGATTGGTGATGTTTCGTGATGTTTTCGGACCGTTTAGATGCGTTTTGGTGCGTTTTATGAAATGTTGATGCAAACAGGCGAACGTGGCTCTCCTTCGACCATTCGTGTGGGCGAACGTGGCTCAAACGGGCGAACGTGGAACAAAACGTGGCTCAAACGGGCGAAAGTGGCTCAAACGGGCGAACGTGGAAATGGGAAAAACCGCATTCGACCATCTGATGTCCGGAATGAGATTTTTGATGCAAACTAAGTGTTTTATGCTTGAAACTTATGTGTTAACTTTATGTGCATGACTAATTGATGTAATGGGTCACCAACGGGATGTCGGGTCGGTCTAGGATGTCCGGTTAACGTTTAAACACACTTTTTAACACACGTAGTCAAGATCTGGACAATTGGGGACTAGTTAGCCTTCGGGTTAGTAGTCATCACATTTATGTTAACTCATTAATAAGTCGTTATTAGTCGGGAGTATCATACACGGGTTGGATCTCTAGTTATCAGAAGACGCACTCTAAGGTGAGTTTCACGGCCCCACTCTTTTACTGGTTTTACATTTTCGGGGGAGAAAACATGCTGTGTTCTTTAAACGTGTGTCAACTATGTTTTCATAAAAGGCTTTTCAACTATGTTTTCATAAAAGGCGTTTCAACTATGTTTTCATGAAAGGTGTGTCAACTAAGTTTTGGTATTCACGAATTTATTGGGTTTGGAGTATTCATTATGTTTTCAAGTATTCATTATGTTTTGGAGTATTCATTATATTACTATGCGATCTTTGGAAGTCCCGGGGAGAACCATGAATGTGCGGGGATGCACAACGGGGGAAATGTGGATAGATCTATTTGGGCTTGACCCGCCCCACTCGTCGACTGGAGGTCGGACGGGTGCATGTTGTCTCTTAGGTATTCAGTATTCAGTATGCAGTATTCAGTATTCAGTATTCATTCGGGCACGTATTCAGTATTCACAGTATTCGAGTCCAGTAATGGTTTTCCAATCGCAGTAGTAACAGGTATTCATATGTTTTGCATGCATGTGGTCTGGATTGATCATGGGTATTTATTTGGGAGTTAGTATTCATTAGAGTCGGTATTCATTAAAAACCTGTGAACTCACCGGCATTATTTGCTGACGTTTTAAGCATGTTTGTCTCAGATCTCTAAGGTAGCAGCTATCGATAGGCGCACTGAGTCTCACGGCGTCTAGGATTCATGTGCATCTAATTTAGTATTTCCAGACTTTCGTACTTTTGATTTCTCGTTGTAATGAAGTTTTACGCTTCCGCAGTGATGGATCATTTATGAAAACTTAATGGTTTGCTTATGTCATTTTTACGTATCATATAGTGTTGTTTATTGTGACCATTGACTTGGATCCTGGTGTGTCATGCGCCTCGCGGTAAAACCCCGCACGTGGAAATTTGAGGGTGTGACAGATTGGTATCAGAGCCAATGGTTATAGTGAACTAGGACTGCATGTAGAGTCTAGTCTATAGCCGAGTATCACACACATTAGACGGTCACACATATTTACGAGTCGTGTCATATGGTAAACATACTAACCTTGTCGGGGTGTCGGTGTCCTCATCACGCAGTATCACATTATCTATCTTTTGTAATTCCTACCTTGGTTCTATCTTCTTCTTCAGGTTTGAAGATGAAGAGGCTTATCGCTTATACTTGGCGGTAGTGTACATTGGGGTGGCTTCGGCACACTTTTGAGATTTTTCCGGGATTTGGATATATCCCCTCTATGCTCTAATGTACATACTTGCCTACACACACACTATCATGCACTAGTACTTGTCATAGTACACTCTTGGGTGACTGTTCACTTTGGGATCCTCGTGCGATAATAGTTTCTTTTAGGAATGTGGGTATCGGGTGATTGGAAATTCTAGCTAGGAGCATGCCTAGAGGACCATGTAGAGCGATTTGTTATTTCGGGTGCACACGAAATCATAAATCGAAATGCATGAAAATCTTGGTGGACTTCGTGTTCGGACTAATGGTCATGCTGGAACCACGTTCTGAATTCGTTTGGTCACTTGTAGCTTGATCTGTTAGTGGTATTGTGTGTCTCGTCTCATGTATGGCAGAACATGTCTGGTCGCGCTGGTGGACGTGCTGGTGGACGCCGTGGTGGTGGCGGGGGTCGCAATGGCGGTGGACGAGGTGGTGGGAATATCACCATGACCCAGGCGGAGTTGGAGAACATGTTGCAGCAGCAGTTGAACGTTGCGTTGGCTGCTTTCCAGGCTGCTCAGCAGACACTGGGTAATACTAATCATGTGCAGTCTGGGAGCACCTACAAGAAGTTCATGGACTGTAAGCCCCATTTCTTCAATGGGACTGAAGGGGCAGTGGGACTACTTCGGTGGTTAGAGAAGATCGAGTCGGTGTTTGCTATGTGTAACTGTCCTGACGCTGATCGTGTCAAGTATGCTTCTGCTACTCTTGAGGGACACACTTTGACTTGGTGGAACTCACCACTGCAAATCTTGGCCTGGGTGAGGCCAATGCTATGCCGTGGTCCGAGTTTGTTCAGATGTTGCGGGCGGAGTATTGTCCGAGGGACGAGATCATGAAGTTGGAGCATGAGTTTTGGAATCTGAAGATGGTTGGGTCAGAGATCGAGGAGTTTACTGCTAGACACAACGAGTTGGCTGTGATGTGCCCCAGGTTGGCTACACCGGAGTACCGGAGGATTGAGCACTACGTTGCTGGGCTAGTGCCGGAGATTGCTGGGCTTGTTGCCGCTGCTGATCACACTACCATGTTGGCCACTGTTCGGGCAGCTCACAAGCTGACCAACATGAAGGTTTCTAAGGGCGTTCTACCTCCGAGGGGTGCTGCTGTGAAAGCCCCTGCGGACAACAAGAGGAAATGGGAGAGTGCTGGAAAGAACATTGGGTCGTCTCAACAGCAGGTTAAGAGGCAGGACGTTGTGGGAGCGTCATCTGAGCAGAGGACTGGGGGTTATACTGGGAAACTCCCGAAGTGTGGTGAGTGTGGATTTCATCATACGGGTGATTGTGAGAAGTTTCGCTGTCGTCGGTGCCAGTGTTTTGGTCATCATGCTAAGGACTGTAGGACTACTCTTTAGCTACAACCGGCACAGGCCACTACTACTACTACCACTGTTCCTCAGGGGAGGCAGGGATGTTATCACTGTGGAGAGACTGGACACTTCAAGCGGGATTGTCCTAAGCTGAAGCAAGGGACTGCAGGTGGTGCTGGGAACAACGAGGGTGGCGGTCGAGCTGCTCCGGGTTGTTTTTACGTCATTGGCGCTAGGGAGAACCAGGAGGATCCTGACACTGTTACTGGTGAGTATTCTTTTCTTGATTCTCGTTATACTTGTATTAATTCTCATTCACATTGTTTGGCGATTCGTATTCAATGTGTGCATTCAGTTTGGTATTTGGTCATCGTTTTGCATTCATGGGTCTGATGTGGGTCCTTTAGAGATGCTACTTGGACGGTACCGGTGTATCATTTATACCGATCACAGTAGTCTCTAGTAGGCATTCGATTAGGAGGATTCATTGTTTTGTATTCACTTTGGGGAGGGCGGTTCCCCGGCATAGAGTATTTGTTGATATCATCTTTCGTTCGTGGATATCATTTCGTTTGCATTCTGGGAAACGTTACTTGGGTTAGGTCGACACTCATTACTGTCGAAGAGTGAATCTCGAGGCGAGATTCCTTTTAACAGGGGGATGATGTGACGACCGGGAAAAATTTTTTTTTATCGCTTCGTTCTCTTTGACTTCGGGAAATTTTCGGGACGAAAATTCATTCAACAGGGGGATGATGTGACACCCGGCATGTTTGGGTCAACATTTTGTAAACACATAAGTCTACTTTAGCGAAAAAACGTTTATTTAACATACTTGACGGGGTCAGTAGAGTCGGAACACAGTCCGTATTGTCCAGGATTCAATAATTCGGGGGATCATTGGGTTAATTACACACACACGTTACGAGTCCCGTTGTTGGTGAATTACATAAACAAATTAAGTGTATGTGTAGACTAATTGTCGTATGGTAGATTATATGCTTAGATGTGTTTATATGATCTGTAGATAATCATCCGTGCTTAAATATGTTAAACATAGACTAAGGTTGCATGCTCGTATGTTAAGGTGCGTTAAAATGCGTTAAACACGACAAATTGGAAAACTAGAAAAACGTGAGTCCTGGTTCGACCAAACGAATGGGCGAACCTGGACAATACTCCTGGTTTGACCCTTGTCAAAGGGGTGAACCTGGGATATGGAAATGAAAAAAGTTTCATTCGACCAGAACATGCACATTCGACCCTGTGAAAGGGGCGAATGTGGGTACATTCGCCCAGGTGAAAGGGGCGAATGTGGACATAGTATAAATACCAAACTATGTCATTTTTCACCATTTCACAAACCCTAATCGTCTCAAAACACTCTCTAGCAACTTTAAACATTGGGGAAGGAGTTTTGCTCATGTTTTCCTATAATCTAACCTACAAATATCTTCTACACAAAGATCTAAGGTGTGTTCTTCATTCTAAATCATTTTTAAAACATTTCAATTCGTTTTTATTAAACCCCAAGAGTCCAGATCTGATTCAAACATGTTTTCATGGATAAAAACCTTCCTAATATCTTTCTAAACAAAACCTATTCATAAACAATGAGTTTTCATACAAATTAACATGTGTTAATGGTGTTTTATGTAGTGTTATGTATTGTTTGATGATTGATTGCTGTATATATGTTATAACAATGATCTAGGACTGTTATTTATGATGATTTATGATTGAGATAGGTTACAATTGATTATTGATCATGTTTTGTTCATTTTGGGGATTTTGGGATAGATCTAGGGCTTGTTCATGATGATAGTGATAAGGATATGATTGGGGGTTTCTTGTTCATGATAATCTGAGTATATTAAGTTGACTATTGATCGATTTCAGAAAGTTTCCTAATTGGGTAAAGATTGCATGCGTTTGATGTGACATCTCCATAATTTGCTATTTCGGGTAACTTGTAAAACGAACGGATTTTGAAATAAAATTGGTAGGGTTTTGTAGGAATATGTTAATGATAGTTGACTGCTGTGATTGGTGATGTTTTGTGATGTTTTCGGACCCTTTAGATGCGTTTTGGTGCGTTTTATGAAATGTTGATGCAAACGGGCGAACGTGGCTCTCCTTCGACCATCCGTGTGGGCGAACGTGGCTCAAACGGGCGAACGTGGAACAAAACCTGGCTCAAACGGGCGAATGTGGAAATGGGAAAAACCACATTCGACCATCTGATGTCCGGAATGAGATTTTTGATGCAAACTAAGTGTTTTATGCTTGAAACTTATGTGTTAACTTTATGTGCATGACTAATTGATGTAATGGGTCACCAATGGGATGTCGGGTCGGTCTGGGATGTCCGGTTAACGTTTAAACACACTTTTTAACACACGTAGTCAAGATCTGGACAATTGGGGACTAGTTAGCCTTCGGGTTAGTAGTCATCACACTTATGTAAACTCATTAATAGGTCGTTATTAGTCGGGAGTATCATACACGGGTTGGATCTCTAGTTATCAGAAGACGCACTCTAAGGTGAGTTTCACGGCCCCACTCTTTTACTAGTTTTACATTTTCGGGGGAGAAAACATGTTGTGTTCTTTAAACGTGTGTCAACTATGTTTTCATAAAAGGCGTTTCAACTATGTTTTCATAAAAGGCGTTTCAACTATGTTTTCATGAATGGTGTGTCAACTATGTTTTGGTATTCACGAATTCATTGGGTTTGGAGTATTCATTATGTTTTCAAGTATTCATTATGTTTTGGAGTATTCATTATATTACTATGCGATCTTTGGAAGTCCCGGGGAGAACCATGAATGTGCGGGGATGCACAACGGGGGAAATGTGGATAGATCTATTTGGGCTTGACCCGCCCCACTCATCGACTGGAGGTCGGACAGGTGCATGTTGTCTCTTAGGTATTCAGTATTCAGTATGCAGTATTCAGTATTCAGTATTTATTCGGGCACGTATTCAGTATTCACAGTATTTGAGTCCAGTAATGGTTTTCCAATCGCAGTAGTAATAGGTATTCATATGTTTTGCATGCATGTGGTCTGGATTGATCATGGGTATTCATTTGGGAGTTAGTATTCATTGGAGTCGGTATTCATTAAAAACCTGTGAACTCACCGGCATTATTTGCTGACGTTTTTAGCATGTTTGTCTCAGGTCGCTAAGGTAGCAGCTGTCGATAGGCACACGGAGTCTCACGGCGTCTAGGATTCATGTGCATCTCATTTAGTATTTCCATACTTTCGTACTTTTGATTTCGTGTTGTAATGAAGTTTTACGCTTCCGCAGCGATGGATCTTTAAGAAAACTTAATGGTTTGCTTATGTCATTTTTACGTATCATATAGTGTCGTTTATTGTGACCGTTGACTTGGATCCTGGTGTGTCACGCGCCTCGCGGTAAAATCCCGCACGTGGAAATTTGAGGGTGTGACAGATCTGTCACACCCTCAAATTTCCACTTGCGGAGTTTTACCGCGAGGCGCATGACAAACCAGGATCCAAGTCAACGGTCACAATAAACAACACTATATGAAATACGTAAACTCAAAACATAGTTCTCAATTTATAAAACCATAGCGGAAGCATTTAACCAGTTACAAAACCGTGTACGACAATGTTCAAATTATTTAATTCAAAAACATGAAACTAAGCCTAGACACCATGCAGACTCGTGCGCCTAGTCCTCTGTTGCTACCTTAGCGACCTGAGAAAAACATGCCAAAAAGACGTCAACATATAATGCTGGTGAGTTCACTGGTTTGTTCAATAAGTTACCAAAGTTACCACAACGTTACCATGTCCATACTATACCAATGTCACCAAGTACGCTAGTTAGGCGTATGTTTTATTACTACTACGATTGGAAACCATTACTGGACACGTTTAGTAATGTTTAGCATATGTTTAAGCAGCCCGAATAATGTTCAGCATGTTTAGCAAAGTTAGAGACAACATGCACTCGCCCGGCCCTCCAAGCCATCGAGTGGGGCAGGTCACGCCCAAAGATCGTATAGCAATACAAAGTTAAAACCATAGTATGACATATGTTACCAAAATAGTTTAGCGCATGTTTTCTCCCCCAAAAGTTAAAGGTGTAAAAGTGGGGCTGTGAACTCACCTTAGATAGCGTTCTTCGGTAACTAGTAAAATGCTAAGCCCTTGATAATCCCTCTATCGGAGATCTATCAAAATGTTCACATAAGTGTTCCGACTAATAACCATAAGGTTATCTAGTCCCCGATTGTCCAGATCGTAACCAAGTATGTTTTAAAGCGTGTTTAAATGATCAACCGAACACTAGACCGACCCGACATCCATTGGTGACTCATTACCCTAACTAATCAAGTACACATAGATCATGTTTCTATCATTAGAACAGCAACAAATCATTCAATAACACATAACATCACATAACACACAATTAGCATATGTTTATTGATACAAAAACCTATGTTTAATGATAAGGTTTAGATTTAGAAAGGTGTTTAAAAGGTTTTTATTTATAAAAACATCCTTAGAACAGATCTGGACCTTTAGGGTTAGATAAAAACGAATCAAAATGCTTTAAAAAGACTTAGGATTAAGAACACACCTTGGATTCTTGTTTAGATGTTGTTGATAGGTTAGATTATGAAAAAGAAGAGCAAAAACTCCTTCCTTAGTGATTAAAATCGTTTGAGAGTGTTTTGAGACGGTTAGAGTTTGTGAAATGGTGAAAAATGACAAAGTTTGGTATTTATACTAGTCCACCTTCAACCCTTGTTCCTGGTCGAATGTAGCCTCCTTCGACCCTTTCACAGGGTCGAATGTACCCTGTCCTGGTCGAAGGAAAATTCTTTCAATTCCACATCCCAGGTTCGCCCCTTTGCAAAGGGTCAAACCAAGACATATTTCCACCTTCGACCACTCGAAGTGGTCGAACCAGGACCTATGTTTATCTAGTTTTCTAGTTTGTCGTGTTTAACGCATTTTAACGCACCTTAATATATGAGCATGCAACCTTAGTCTATGTTTAACATATTTAAGCATGGATAATCATCTACACGTCATTTAAACACATCTATGTATATAATCCACCACACGACCAATAATCTACACATACACTTAATTAGTTTATGTAATTTCACCAACAACGGGACCCGGTACTAGTGTATTCCCAAAAATGACTCCCAATGATCCTCCAGATCATTGAACCCTGGACAATCTTAACTTGACCCGACTCAACTAACCTGGTTCAGTCCGTTTATAAACGTTTCCCGCTAAGGTAGACTTAGATATTACTAAAATGTTTAAGCCAAATATGCCGGGTGTCACATCATCCCCACGTTGAAAGAATTTTCGTCCCGAAAATTGCACAAAGCCCAAAAATAAAAGTGACGGAGAGAACGAAACGAAAAGAAAATTTACCGGATGTCACATCATCCCCACGTTGAAAGGAATCTCGACCCGAGATTCATTCCGTTTCAGCAGTAACATGCCTCGATTCGAATGCGCATTTCGGAAAAAGGTGAGGATGTTTAGCTTTCATCTGATCCTCCCGTTCCCACGTGAACTCCGGTCCACGATGCAAGTTCCAACGAACTTTGACGATGCGGATTTTACTCCGACGAAGTCTACGAATCTTGTAGTCGAGAATCTCGACAGGTTCCTCCACAATGCGAAGACGATCATCAACCTTGATCTCTTCCAGTGGTTACAATGAGAGATTCATCAGCCAAATACTTCTTCAAGTTAGACACATGGAAGACGTTGTGAATGCTACCGAGCTCCGCCGGTAGATCCAGTCTGTATGCCACCGGTCAAATCCGATCCAGGATTGCGAATGGTCCGACATAACAAGGGTTAAGCTTGCCACACTTTCCAAAGCGTATGACGCCCTTCCATGGTGAAACTTTCAGAAGTACTCTGTCCCCAACCTGGAACTCCAGAGGTTTGCGACGGCGATCGGCATAGCTCTTCTGACGATCCCGAGCAGCCGCCAAACGGTTACGAATCTGTACGATTTTCTCCGAAGTTTCGTACACAAGTTCCGGACCAGTGAGCTGGCTCTCGCCCACCTCGGCCCAACAAAGAGGTGATCGACATTTCCGTCCGTAGAGAGCCTTGTACGGAGCTGCCTTGATACTAGAGTGATAGCTGTTGTTGTAGGAGAACTCCACTAACGGTAGGTGAATCTGCCAACTTTTGCCAAAATCGATAACACATGCCCGAAGCATGTCTTCCAAGGTTTGGATTGTCCGCTCACTCTGTCCATCAGTTTGCGGGTGATAAGCCGTACTCATATCCAACTGAGTACCCAAAGCCTTGTGCAGAGCCTTTCAGAAACGCGAAGCAAAACGAGAATCACGATCAGAGATAATAGAAACAGGAACCCCGTGCCGAGCAACCACCTCCTTAAGGTAAAGTCAAGCCAACCGCTCGAGTCCATCGGTTTCCTTAATAGGTATGAAACGTGCCGATTTTCTCAACCGGTCAACAATCACCCAGATCATATCATAACCACTAGGTGACCTTGGTAATTTGGTGACAAAATCCATCATGATTCGCTCCCACTTCCATTCTGGAACCTTTGGTTGTTGCAGGAGACCAGACTGCCTCTGATACTCCACCTTGACTTTAGCAAAAGTCAAGCATTTGCTGACATAAGAAGCTATGTCAGCCTTCATGTTTGGCCACCAATAAAGTATCTTCAAATCCTGATACATCTTATCGGAGCCAGGGTGAATAGAATACTGGGATTTGTGAGCTTCATCCAAAACAAGCTCGTGTAATCCCCCGAACAAGGGAACCCAAACACGTCCCGCAAAATAGTGTAAGCCATCGGTCCTGAGTTCAAGATGCTTGTCAGCACTGTGCATAGTTTCAGCCTTAAGGTTCTCCTCCTCCAACGCTTCCAACTGTGCAGAACGGATTCGGTCAGGCAATGACGAATGAATGGTGAGCTGTAAGGCTCGAACACAATGAGGATTCGCAGACTCCTTCCTGCTCAAGGCGTCCGCCACAACGTTCGCCTTGCCAGGATGGTATTTGATAGCACAGTCATAATCATTCAGGAGTTCAACCGAGCGACGCTGCCGCATGTTTAACACCTTCTGGTCGAAAATATGCTGAAGACTCTTGTGATCAGTGTATACTTCACACTTGGTACCGTACAAGTAATGTCTCCAGATTTTCAACGCAAAAACCACCGCGCCCAGTTCCAAATCATGAGTAGTGTAGTTCTTCTCATGAACTTTGAGTTGACGAGAAGCATAAGCAATAACCTTCCCGCGTTGCATCAACACACAACCGAGACCACGAATAGAAGCGTCACAGTACACAACGAAATCATCCGTACCCTCAGGTAAAGATAAGATAGGTGCAGAACAAAGTTTAAGCTTCAGCATCTGAAATGCTGATTCCTGTGGTTCATCCCAGTCAAACTTTCGGTCCTTCTGGGTAAGATTAGTGAGGGGTTGAGCGATCTTCAAAAAGCCCTCAATGAAACGACGATAGTAACCCACAAGACCCAGGAATTGCCGCACCTCAGATGGCATCTTTGGTGCTTCCCAGTCTTTAATAGCTTCGATCTTAGCCGGATCAACGTGAATTCCCAGTTTATTAACCACATGCCCTAGGAATTGAACTTCACATAACCAAAAATCACACTTTGAGAACTTAGCATACAACTGCTCCTGTCTCAAAAGTTCCAAGACCAACCGTAGGTGTTCCTCATGATCCGTCTTGTTCTTAGAATAAATCAGAATATCGTCAATAAACACGATGACGAACTTATCAAGGTAAGGTTTACAAACGCGGTTCATTAAATCCATGAACACCGCCGGTGCGTTAGTGAGACCAAAAGGCATTACCAAGAACTCAAAGTGGCCATAACGAGTGCGAAAAGCAGTCTTCTGAATGTCAGCTTCCCGGACGCGTAACAGGTGGTAACAGGACCGCAAATCAATCTTCAAATAGTAGCTGGAGCCCTGGAGCTGGTCAAAGAGATCATCAATGCGAGGAAGAGGATAACGATTCTTGATGGTCACTTTGTTCAGCTCGCGATAATCAATACACATGCGGAGGCTTCCGTCCTTCTTCTTCACAAACAAAATAGGAGCTCCCCACGGGGAAGAACTCGGTCGGATGAAACCCATTTCCAAGAGTTCCTGCAACTGGCTGGACAACTCTTGCATCTCGGGAGGTGCAAGACGATACGGAGCTCAAGCAATGGGAACTGCACCCGGAGTAAGATCAATACCAAACTCAACCTGACGATGGGGAGGAAGACCAAGCAAATCACCAGGAAACACATCGGGAAAATCACGAACCACCGGGATATCCTCGATCTTCTTCTCATCGTCAGTAGAAACGTTAACAAGCGCCAGAATGGCAGAACAACCCTTCCGAAGGTACTTATGGGCTTTCATGCTAGAAATGATACTCAGCGGAGCACCGCTTTTCTCGCCATGAACCGAAAGAGTTTCTCCATCAGGGAGAGGGATCCGAATAATCTTATCGAAACAAACGATCTCCGCACGGTACAACGATAACCAATCCATGCCGACAACGACATCAAAACTACCCAGGGGTACCGGCATAAGGTCAATGGGGAAAGACAAACCCGACAGTTCCAAGCGACATTCCCTAAGGGTGTGCGTTGCTTCGATTTTCCTACCATCAGCCAATTCTATTAAGTACTTAGCCTCTAAAGGTGTGGGTACTATATCTAGCAATCTACTAATGTCCATAGATACGAAACTCTTATCGGCACCAGAATCAAACAAGACAGAAACATATTGATCATTAAGAAGGCACGTACCGGTAACTGTGTCTGGATCCTGCCTAGCCTCTGCAGATCCAATGACGAAAGCACGTGCAGTCCTGCCTCCGCCCTCGTTGTTCTCGTTACCGTTCCCGCCCCTTCCATTATCACCCTGTTTCAACTTAGGACATTCACGCTTGAAGTGTCCCGTGTCACCACACCTATCTGTTTATTGATTATGTGTCACGATTTTCTTGATATTATATGCGCAGCGGAAGTAAGGTGGGCCCATAACCCACAAGTCCCAGGATCGAAACCTGGCTCTGAAACCAATCTGTCACACCCTCAAATTTCCACTTGCGGAGTTTACCGCGAGGCGCATGACAAACCAGGATTCAAGTCAACGGTCACAATAAACAACACTATATGAAATACGTAAACCCAAAACATAGTTCTCGAATTATCAAAATCGTAGCGGAAGCATTTAACCAGTTACTAAACCATGTGCGACAATGTTCAAACAGTTTTATTCAAAACATGAAGCTAAGCCTAGACGCCATGCAGACTCGTGCGCCTAGTCCAATGTTGCTACCTTAGCAACCTGAGAAAATCATGCCAAAAAGACGTCAACATATAATGCTGGTGAGTTCACAGGTTTGTTCAATAAGTTACCAAAGTTACCAAAATGTTACCATGTCCATACTATACCAATGTCACCAAGTACGCTAGCTAGGCGTATGTTTTATTACTACTACGATTGGAAACCATTACTGGACACGTTTAGCAATGTTTAGCATATGTTTAAGCAGCCGGAATAATGTTCAGCATGTTTTGCAAAGTTCGAGACAACATGCACCCGCCCGGCCCTCCAAGCCGTCGAGTGGGGCAGGTCACGCCTAATAGATCTATCCACATTTCCCCCGTTGTGCATCCCCGCACATTCATGGTTTCCCCGGGGACTTCCAATGATCGTATAGCAATACAAAGTTAAAACCATAGTATGACATATGTTACCAAAATAGTTTAGCGCATGCTTTCTCCCCCAAAAGTTAAAGCTGTAAAAGTGGGGCCGTGAACTCACCTTAGATAGCGTTCTTCGGTAACTAGTAAAAATGCTAAGCCCTTGATAATCCCTCTACCGGAGATCTATCAAAATGTTCACATAAGTGTTCCTACTAATAACCAAAAGGTTATCTAGTCCCCGATTGTCCAGATCGTAACCAAGTATGTTTTAAAGCGTGTTTAAATGTTCAACCGACACACTAGACCGACCCGACATCCCGTTGGTGACTCATTACCCTAACTAATCAAGTACACATAGATTACACACAAGGATCAAGCATAAAATAGTTAGTTTGTATCAAAAATCTCATTTTTACATCAGAACGGTCGAACCAGCCAGATAAAGCCACCTTCGCCCCTTTTTAAGTCTCCTTCGCCCGTTTAGTGTCACGTTCGACCGTTTGATGCCACGTTCGACCGTTTTATCAGGTTCGCCCAAACATTTCCCAGGTTCGACCCTGGAATCTCTCCTTCGACCACTCGTTTGGTCGAATGAGCCTAGGTTCGCCCCTGTTACATAAATTTTCCTAAAAACGCTTCAAACACATTCGAAACATCGCGAAACGTCATCAAACACAGCAGTCAAGTATGAATAACTTATCCCTACTAAACCCCACCAATTTTGCCCCAAAACTTATACGTTTCAGCCCTTTCCCAAAATGGCAAAGATTATGGAAGTGTCACATCATGCATGTAATTTTTATGCAATTTAGAAACTTTTTAATACAAATCCATAATCATCTACAAATGCTCAACTTATCTTGTAATTGAAAACCCCCATTCATTTTATTAATAATACTTAACATGCACAAGCCCTAGCTTTCATAAAATCCCCAAAATACCCATAATATCACCATCTATCTAATTATAACCTTTTACAATCTTAAACTATCATTCATAGCAGCCCTAGATCATGTTTCTAGTATTAGAACAGCAGCAAATCATTAAACAACACATAACATCACATAACACATAATTAACATATGTTTATTGATACAAAACCTATGTTTAATGATAGGGTTTAGGTTTAGAAAGGTGTTTAAAAGGTTTTTATTGATAAAAACATCCTTAGAACAGATCTGGACCTTTAGGGTTAGATAAAAAGAAATCACATGCTTTTAAAAAGATCTAGGATTAAGAACACACCTTGGATTCTTATTTAGATGTTGTTGATAGGTTAGATTATGAAAAAGAAGAGCAAAAACTCCTTCCTTAGTGAGTGTTTTGAGACGATTAGGGTTTGTGAAATGGTGAAAAATGACAAAGTTTGGTATTTATACTATTTCACCTTCGCCCCCTGTCAGTGGTCGAATGTAGCCCCCTTCCACCCTTTCACAGGGTCGAATGTACCCTGACTTGGTCGAATAAAATTCTCCAATTCTATATCCCAGGTTCGCCCCTTTACAAAGGGTCGAACCAAGACAAGTTTCAACCTTCGACCACTCGAGGTGGTCGAACCAGGACCTATGTTTATCTAGTTTTCCAGTTTGTCGTGTTTAACGCATTTTAACGCACCTTAACATGTGAGCATGCAACCTTAGTCTATGTTTAACATATTTAAGCATGGATAATCATATACACATCATTTAAACACATCTATGTATATAATCCACCACACGACCAATAATATACACATACACTTAATTAGATTATGTAATTTCACCAACAACGGGACCCGGTACTAGTGTATTCCCAAAAATGACTCCCAATGATCCTCCAGATCATTGAACCCTGGACAATCTTAACTGACCCGACTCAACTAACCTGGTTAAGTCCGTTTATAAACATTTCCCGCTAAGGTAGACTTAGATGTTACTAAAATGTTTAAGCCAAATATGCCGGGTGTCACATCATCCCCACGTTGAAAGAATTTTCGTCCCGAAAATTGCACAAAGCCCAAAAATAAAAGAGACGGAGAGAACGAAACGAAAAGAAAATTTACCGGATGTCACATCATCCCCACGTTGAAAGGAATCTCGACCCGAGATTCATTCCGTTTCAGCAGTAACATGCCTCGATTCGAATGCGCATTTCGGAAAAAGGTGAGGATGTTTAGCTTTCATCTGATCCTCCCGTTCCCACGTGAACTCCGGTCCACGATGCAAGTTCCAACGAACTTTGACGATGCGGATTTTACTCCGACGAAGTCTACGAATCTTGTAGTCGAGAATCTCGACAGGTTCCTCCACAATGCGAAGACGATCATCAACCTTGATCTCTTCCAGTGGTTACAATGAGAGATTCATCAGCCAAACACTTCTTCAAGTTAGACACATGGAAGACGTTGTGAATGCTACCGAGCTCCGCCGGTAGATCCAGTCTGTATGCCACCGGTCCAATCCGATCCAGGATTGCGAATGGTCCGACATAACGAGGGTTAAGCTTGCCATGCTTTCCAAAACGTATGATGCCCTTCCATGGTGAAACTTTCAGAAGTACTCTGTCCCCAAGCTGGAACTCCAGAGGTTTGCGACGGCGATCGACATAGCTCTTCTGACGATCCCGCGCAGCAGCCAAACGGTTACGAATTTAAACGATTTTCTCCGAAGTTTCATACACAAGTTCCAGACCAGTGATCTGGCTCTCGCCCACCTCGGCCCAACAAAGTGGTGATCGACATTTCCGTCCGTAGAGAGCCTCGAACGGAGCTGCCTTGATACTAGAGTGATAGCTGTTGATGTAGGAGAACTCCACCAACGGTAGGTGTGGTGACATTTAAATAATCATCCGTGCTGAAATATGTTAAACATAGACTAAGGTTGCATGCTCGTATGTTAAGGTGCGTTAAAATGCGTTAAACACGACAAATTGGAAAACTAGAAAAACGTGAGTCCTGGTTCGACCAAACGAATGGGCGAACCTGGGATATGGAAATGAAAAGGTTTCATTCGTCCAGAACATGCACATTCGACCCTGTGAAAGGGGCGAATGTGGGTACATTCGCCCAGGTGAAAGGGGCGAATGTGGACAGAGTATAAATACCAAACTTTGTCATTTTTCACCATTTCACAAACGCTAACCGTCTCAAAACACTCTCTAGCAACTTTAAACATTGGGGAAGGAGTTTTGCTCTTGTTTTCCTATAATCTAACCTACAAACATTTCAATTCGTTTTTATTAAACTCCAAGAGTCCAGATCTGATTCAAACATGTTTTCATGGATAAAAACCTTCCTAATATCTTTCTAAACAAAACCTATTCATAAACAATGAGTTTTCATACAAATTAACATGTGTTAATGGTGTTTTATATAGTGTTATGTATTGTTTGATGATTGTTTGCTGTATAGATGTTATAACAATGATCTAGGACTGTTATTGATGATGATTTATGATTGAGATAGGTTACAATTGATTATTGATGATGTTTTGTTCATTTTGGGGATTTTGGGTTAGATCTAGGGCTTGTTCATGATAATAGTGATAAGGATATGATTGGGGGTTTCTTGTCCATGATAATCTGAGTATATTAAGTTGACTATTGATCGATTTCAGAAAGTTTCGTAATTAGGTAAAGATTGCATGCGTTTGATGTGACATCTCCATAATTTGCTATTTCGGGTAACTTGTAAAACGAACGGATTTCGAGATAAAATTGGTAGGGTTTTATAGGAATATGTTAATGATAGTTGACTGCTGTGATTAGTGATGTTTCGTGATGTTTTCAGACCATTTAGATGCGTTTTGGTGCGTTTTATGAAATGCTGATGCAAACGGGCGAACGTGGCTCTCCTTCGACCATTCGTGTGGGCGAACGTGGCTCAAACGGGCGAACGTGGAAATGGGAAAAACCACATTCGACCATCTGATGTATGGAATGAGATTTTTGATGCAATAAAAACCTTTTAAACACCTTTCTAAATCTAAACCCTATCATTAAACATAGGTTTTGTATCAATAAACATATGTTAATTGTGTGTTATGTGATCTTATGTGTTATTGAATGATTTGCTGCTGTTCTAATGATAGAAACATGATCTAGGGTTGCTATTGATGTTGGTTTATTGTTGTTTAGGGTTACAATTAGATAGATGGTGATATTATTGGTATATTGGGGATTTTATGAAATCTAGGGCTTGTGCATGTTAAGTGTTATTAATAAAATGAATGGGGGTTTTCGATTACAAGATAAGCTGAGCATTTGTAGATGATTATGGATTGATATTAAAATGTTTCCAAATTGGGTAAAGATTTCATGCATGATGTGACACTTCCATAATCATCTGTCACACCTTCAAATTTCCACTTGCGAAGTTTTACCGCGAGGCGCATGACAAACCAGGATCCAAGCCAACGGTTACAATAAACAACACTATATGAAATACGTAAACTCAAAACATAGTTCTCAATTTATAAAACCATAGCGGAAGCATTTAACCAGTTACAAAACCGTGTACGAGAATGTTCAAATTATTTAATTCAAAAACATGAAACTAAGCCTAGACGCCATGCAGACTCGTGCGCCTAGTCCTCTGTTGCTACCTTAGCGACCTGAGAAAAACATGCCAAAAAGACGTCAACATATAATGCTAGTGAGTTCACAGGTTTGTTCAATAAGTTACCAAAGTTACCACAACGTTACCATGTCCATACTATACCAATGTCACCAAGTATGCTAGCTAGGCGTATGTTTTATTACTACTACGATTGGAAACCATTACTGGACACGTTTAGAAATGTTTAGCATATGTTTAAGCATCCCAAATAAAGTTCAGCATGTTTAGCAAAGTTCGAGACAACATGCACCCGCCCGGCCCTCCAAGCCGTCGAGTGGGGCAGGTCACGCCCAATAGATCTATCCACATTTCCCCCGTTGTGCATCCCTGCACATTCATGGTTTCCCCGGGACTTTCAAAGATCGTATAGCAATACAAAGTTAAAACCATAGTATGACATATGTTACCAAAATAGTTTAGCGCATGTTTTCTCCCCCAAAAGTTAAAGCTGTAAAAGTGGGGCCGTGAACTCACCTTAGATAGCGTTCTTCGGTAACTAGTAAAATGCTAAGCCCTTGATAATCCCTCTACCGGAGATCTATCAAAATGTTCACATAAGTGTTTCGACTAATAACCATAAGGTTATCTTGTCCCCGATTGTCCAGATCGTAACCAAGTATGTTTTAAAGCGTGTTTAAATGTTCAACCGACACACTAGACCGACCCGACATCCCGTTGGTGACTCATTACCCTAACTAATTAAGTACACATAGATTACACACAAGGTTCAAGCATAAAATACTTAGTTTGTATCAAAATTCTCATTTTTACATCAGAACGGTCGAACCAGTCAGATAAAGCCACCTTTGCCCCTTTTTAAGTCTCCTTCGCCCGTTTAGTGTCACGTGCGACCGTTTGATGCCACGTTCGACCTTTTTATCAGGTTCGCCCAAACATTTCCTCGGTTCGACCCTGGAATCTCTCCTTCGACCACTCGTTTGGTCGAATGAGCCCAGGTTCGCCCCTGTTAGATAAATTTTCCTAAAAACGCTTCAAACACATTCGAAACATCGCGAAACGTCATCAAACACAGCAGTCAAGTATGAACAACTTATCCCTACAAAACCCCACCAATTTTGCCCCAAAACTTATCTGTTTCAGCCCTTTCCTAAAATGGCAAAGATTATGGAAGTGTCACATCATGCATGAAATCTTTACCCAATTTGGAAACTTTTTAATATCAATCCATAATCATCTACAAATGCTCAGCTTATCTTGTAATCGAAAACCCCCATTCATTTTATTAATAACACTTAACATGCACAAGCCCTAGATTTCATAAAATCCCCAAAATACCTATAATATCACCATCTATCTAATTGTAACCCTAAACAATAATAAACCAACATCAATAGCAACCCTAGATCATGTTTCTATCATTAGAACAGCAGCAAATAATTCAATAACACATAACAACACATAACATCACATAACACACAATTAACATATGTTTATTGATACAAAAGCTATGTTTAATGATAGGGTTTAGCTTTAGAAAGGTGTTTAAAAGGTTTTTATTGATAAAAACATCCTTAGAACAGATCTGGACCTTTAGGGTTAGATAAAAACGAATCAAAATGCTTTAAAAAGACTTAGGATTAAGAACACATCTTGGATTCTTGTTTAGATGTTGTTGATAGGTTAGATTATGAAAAAGAAGAGCAAAAACTCCTTCCTTAGTGATTAAAATCGTTTGAGAGTGTTTTGAGACGGTTAGGGTTTGTTAAATGGTGAAAAATGACAAAGTTTGGTATTTATACTAGTCCACCTTCGACCCTTGTTCCTGGTCGAATGTAGCCTCCTTCTATCCTTTCACAGGGTCGAATGTAATCTGTCCTGGTCGAAGGGAATTCTTTCAATTCCACATCCCAGGTTCGCCCCTTTGCAAAGGGTCGAACCAAGACATATTTCCACCTTCGACCACTCGAAGTGGTCGAACCAGGACCTGTGTTTATCTAGTTTTATAGTTTGTCGTGTTTAACGCATTTTAATGCACCTTAATATATGAGCATGCAACCTTAGTCTATCTTTAACATATTTAAGCATGGATAATCATCTACACGTCATTTAAACACATCTATGTATATAATCCACCACACGACCAATAATCTACACATACACTTAATTAGTTTAAGTAATTTCACCAACAATGGGACCCGGTATAATCCGGTCCAGGATTGCGAAGGGTCCGACATAACGAGGGTTAAGCTTGTCACGCTTTCCAAAGCGTATGACGCCCTTCCATGGTGAAACTTTCAGAAGTACCCTGTCCCCAACCTGGAACTCCAAAGGTTTGCGACGGCGATCGGCATAACTCTTCTGACGATCCCGCGCAGCCGCCAAACGGTTACGAATCTGTACGATTTTCTCCGAAGTTTCGTACACAAGTTCCAGACCAGTGAGCTGGCTCTCACCCACCTCAGCCCAACAAAGAGGTGATCGACATTTCCGTTCGTAGAGAGCCTCGAACGGAGCTGCCTTGATACTAACGGTAGGTGAATCTCCCAACTTTTGCCAAAATCGATAACACATGCCCGAAGCATGTCTTCCAAGGTTTGGATCGTCCGCTCACTCTGTCCATCAGTTTGCGGGTGATAAGCCTTACTCATATCCAACTGAGTACCCAAAGCCTTGTGCAGAGCCTTCCAGAAACGCGAAGCAAAACGAGAATCACGATCAGAGATAATAGAAACAGGCACCCCGTGCCGAGCAACCACCTCCTTATGGTAAAGTCGAGCCAACCGCTCGAGTCCATCGGTTTCCTTAATAGGTATGAAACGTGCCGATTTTGTCAACCGGTCAACAATCACCCAGATCATATCATAACCACTAGGTAACCTTGGTAATTTGGTGAAAAAATCCATCGTGATTCGCTCCCACTTCCATTCTGGAACCTCTGGTTGTTGCAGGAGACCAGACGGCCTCTGATACTCCACCTTGACTTTAGCACAAGTCAAGCATTTGCTGACATAAGAAGCTATGTCAGCCTTCATGTTTGGCCACCAATAAAGTATCTTCAAATCCTGATACATCTTATCGGAGCCAGGGTGAATAGAATACCGGGATTTGTGAGCTTCTTCCAAAACAAGCTCGCGAAATCCCCCGAACAAGGGAACCCAAACACGTCCCGCAAAATAGTGTAAGCCATCGGTCCTGAGTTCAAGATGCTTGTCAGCACTGTGCATAGTTTCAGCCTTAAGGTTCTCCTCCTTCAACGCTTCCAACTGTGCAGAACGGATTCGGTCAGGCAATGACGAATGAATGGTGAGCTATAAGGCTCGAACAGGACGAGGATTCGCAGACTCCTTCCTGCTCAAGGTGTCCGCCACAACGTTCGCCTTGCCAGGATGGTATTTGATAGCACAGTCATAATCGTTCAGGAGTTCAACCCAGCGACGCTGCCGCATGTTTAACACCTTCTGGTCGAAAATATGCTGAAGACTCTTGTGATCGGTGTATACTTCACACTTGGTACCGTACAAGTAATGTCTCCAGATTTTCAACGCAAAAACCACCGCGCCCAGTTCCAAATCATGAGTAGTGTAGTTCTTCTCATGAACTTTGAGTTGACGAGAAGCATAAGCAATAACCTTCCCGCGTTGCATCAACACACAACCGAGACCACGGATAGAAGCGTCACAGTACACAACGAAATCATCCGTACCCTCAGGTATAGATAAGATAGGTGCTGAACAAAGTTTAAGCTTCAGCATCTGAAATGTTGATTCCTGTGGTTCATCCCAGTCAAACTTTCGGTCCTTCTGGGTAAGAGTCGTGAGGGGTTGAGCGATCTTCGAAAAGCCCTCAATGAAACGACGATAGTAACCCGCAAGACCCAGGAATTGCCGCACCTCAGATGGCGTCTTTGGTGCTTCCGAGTCTTTAATAGCTTCGATCCTAGCCGGATCGACATGAATTCCCAGTTTATTAACCACATGCCCTAGGAATTGAACTTCACGTAACCAAAAATCACACTTTGAGAACTTAGCATAGAACTGCTCCTGTCTCAAAAGTTCCAAGACCAACCGTAGGTGTTCCTCATGATCCGTCTTGTTCTTAGAATAAATCAGAATATCGTCAATAAACACGATGACGAACTTATCAAGGTAAGGATTACAAACACGGTTCATTAAATCCATGAACACCGCTGGTGCGTTAGTGAGACCAAAAGGCATTACCAAGAACTCAAAGTGGCCATAACGAGTGCGAAAAGCAGTCTTCTGAATGTCAGCTTCCCGGACGCGTAACTGGTGGTAACCGGACCGCAAATCAATCTTCGAATAGTAGCTGGAGCCCTGGAGCTGGTCAAAGAGATCATCAATGCGAGGAAGAGGATAACGATTCATGATGGTCACATTGTTCAGCTCGCGATAATAATACACATGCGGAGGCTTCCGTCTTTCTTCTTCACAAACAAAATAGGAGCTCCCCACGGGGAAGAACTCGGTCGGATAAAACCCTTTTCCAAGAGTTCCTGCAACTGGCTGGACAACTCTTGCATCTCGGGCGGTGCAAGACGATACGGAGCTTGGGCAATGGGAGCTGCACCCGGAGTAAGATCAATACCAAACTCAACCTGACGATGGGGAGGAAGACCAGGCAAATCATCAGGAAACACATCGGGAAAATCACGAACCACCGGAATATCCTCGATCTTCTTCTCATCGTCAGTAGAAACGTTAACAAGCGCCAGAATGGCAGAACAACCCTTCCGAAGGTACTTACGGGCTTTCATGCTAGAAATGATACTCAGCGGAGCACCGCTTTTCTCGCCATGAACCGAAAGAGTTTCTCCATCAGGGAGAGGGATCCGAATAATCTTATCGAAAGTTAAAGCAGTAAAAGTGGGGCCGTGAACTCACCTTAGATAGCGTTCTTCGGTAACTAGTAAAATGCTAAGCCCTTGATAATCCCTCTACCGGAGATCTATCAAAATGTTCACATAAGTGTTCCGACTAATAACCATAAGGTTATCTAGTCCCCGATTGTCCAGATCGTAACCAAGTATGTTTTAAAGCGTGTTTAAATGTTCAACCGACACACTAGACCGACCCGACATCCCGTTGGTGACTCATTACCCTAACTAAACAACTACACATATATTACACACAAGGTTCAAGCATAAAACACTTAGTTAGTATCAAAAATCTCATTTTTACAGCAGAACGGTCGAACCGGGCATATAAGTCCTCCTTCGCCCCTTTTTAAGCTACATTCGCCCGTTTAGTATCTCCTTCGACCGTTTGATGCCACGTTCGACCGTTCGATCTGATTCGCCCAAACATTTCCCTGGTTCGACCCTGGAATCTATCCTTCGACCACTCGTTTGGTCGAATGAGCCCAGGTTCGCCCCTGTTAGACAAATTTCCTAAAAACGCTTCAAACACATTCAAAACACCGCGAAACATCATCAAACACATGCATGAATAACTTATCCCTACAAAACCCCACCAATTTTTCCCCAAAACCAGCTTGTTTTAATACTTTCCCAAAATGGCAAAATTATGGAAATGTCACATCATGCATGAAATCTTTACCCAATTTGGAAACTTTTTAATACCAACCCATAATCATCTACAAATGCTCAGCTTATCTTGTAATCGAAAACCCCCATTCATTTTATTAATAATACTTAACATGCACAAGCCCTAGATTTCATAAAATCCCCAAAATACCCATAATATCACCATCTATCTAATTGTAACCCTAAACAACAATAAACCAACATCAATAGCAACCCTAGATCATGTTTCTATCATTAGAACAGCAGCAAATCATTCAATAACACATAACATCACATAACACACAATTAACATACGTTTATTGATAGAAAACCTATGTTTAATGATAGGATTTAGATTTAAAAAGGTGTTTAAAAGGTTTTTATTGATAAATACATCCTTAGAACAGATATGGTCATTTAGGGTTAGATGAAAACGAATTAAAATGCCTTAAAAAGGTTTAGGATTAAGAACACACCTTGGATTCTTGTTTAGATGTTGTAGATAGGTTAGATTATGAAAAAGAAGAGCAAAAACTCCTTCCTTAGTGATTAAAATCGTTGGAGAGTGTTTTGAGATGGTTAGGGTTTGTGAAATGGTGAAAAATGACAAAGTTTGGTATTTATACTAGTCTACTTTCGACCTTTGTTCCTGGTCGAATGTAGCCTCCTTCGACCCTTTTACAGGGTCGAATGTACCCTGATTTGGTCGAAGGGAATTCTTTCAATTCCCCATCCCAGGTTCGCCCCTTTGCAAAGGGTCGAACCAAGACATATTTCCACCTTCGACCACTCGAAGTGGTCGAACCAGGACCTATGTTTTTCCAGTTTTCCAGTTTGTCGTGTTTACCGCATTTTAACGCACCTTAACATATGAGCATGCAACCTTAGTCTATGTTTAACATATTTAAGCATGGATAATCATCTACACATCATTTAAACACCTCTATGCACATAATCCACCATACGGCAATTAATCTACATATACACTTCAATTAGTTTATGTAATTTCACCAACAACGGGACCCGGTACTAGTGTATTCCCAAAATGACTCCCAATGATCCTCCAGATCATTGAACCCTGGACAATCCTAACTTAACCCGACTCAACTAACCTAGTTAAGTTCGTTTATAAACGTTTCCCGCTATGGTAGACTTAGATGTTACTAAAATGTTTAAGCCGAATATGCCGGGTGTCACATCATCCCCACGTTGAAAGAATTTTCGTCCCAAAAAATGCACAAAGCCCGAAAATAAAAGAGACGGAGAGAACGAAACGAAAAGAAAATTTACCGGATGTCACATCATCCCCACGTTGAAAGGAATCTCGACCCGAGAATCATTCCGCTTCAGCAGTAACATGCCTCGATTCGAACGCGCGTTTCGGAAAAAGATGAGGATGTTTAGCTTTCATCTGATCCTCTCGTTCCCACGTGAACTCCGGTCCACGATTCGAGTTCCAACGAACTTTGACGATGCGGATTTTACTCCGACGAAGGCTACGAATCTTGTAGTCGAGAATCTCGACAGGTTCCTCCACGATGCGAAGACGATCATCAACCTTGATCTCTTCTAGTGGTACAATGAGAGATTCATCAGCCAAACACTTCTTCAAGTTAGACACATGGAAGACGTTGTGAACGCTAGCGAGCTCCGCCGGTAGATCCAGTCTGTATGCCACCGGTCCAATCCGATCCAGGATTGCGAATGGTCCAACATAACGAGGGTTAAGCTTGCCACGCTTTCAAAGGGTATGACGCCCTTCCATGGTGAAACTTTCAGAAGTACCCTGTCCCCAAACTGGAACTCCAGAGGTTTGCACGGCGATCGGCATAGCTCTTCTGACGATCCCGCGCAGCAGCCAAACGGTTACGAATCTGCACGATTTTCTCCAAAGTTTCGTACACAAGTTCCGGACCAATGAGCTGGCTCTCGCCCACCTCGGCCCAACAAAGTGGTGATCGACATTTTCGTCCGTAGAGAGCCTCGAATGGAGTTGCCTTGATACTAGAGTGATAGCTGTTGTTGTAGGAGAACTCCACTAACGGTAGGTGAATCTCCCAACTTTTGCCAAAATCGATAACACATGCCCGGAGTAAGATCAATACCAAACTCAACCTGACGATGGGGAGGAAGACCAGGCAAATCATCAGGAAACACATCGGGAAAATCACGAACCACCAGGATATCCTCGATCTTCTTCTCATCGTCAGTAGAAACGTTAACAAGTGCCATAATGGCCGAACAACCCTTCCGTAGGTACTTACGGGCTTTCATGCTAGAAATGATACTCAGCGGAGCACCGCTTTTCTCGCCATGAACCGAAAGAGTCTCTCCATCAGGGAGAGGGATCCGAATAATCTTATCGAAACAAACGATCTCCGCACGATACAACGATAACCAATCCATGCCAACAACGACATCAAAACTACCCAGGGGTACTAGCATAAGGTCAATGGGGAAAGACAAACCCGACAGTTCCAAGCGACATTCCCTAAGGGTGTGCGTCGCTTCGATTTTCTTACCATCAGCCAATTCTATTAAGTACTTAGCCTCTAAAGGTGTGGGTACTATATCTAGCAATCGACTAATGTCCACAGACACAAAACTCTTATCGGCACCAGAATCAAACAAGACAGAAACATAGCGATCATTTAGAAGGAACGTACCGGTAACTGTGTCTGGATCCTGCCTAGCCTCTGCAGATCCAATGACGAAAGCACGTGCAGTCCTGCCTCCGCCCCCGTTGTTCCCGTTACCGTTCCCGCCCCTTCCATTATCACCATGTTTCAGCTTAGGACATTCACGCTTGAAGTGTCCCGTGTCACCACAGTTATAGCACCCCTGCTTCCCTGGAGTCCCCTGAGCAGCAGGAGTAGGAGTAGCAGCAGAAGTCGGAGTTGGGGTAAGTGCCACCCTGCAATCCTTAGCATGATGCCCCAACTGATGGCACCAATGACAACGAGCCCGATCATAATTCCCAGAATGATGAAAACCACACTTGTTGCACTTGGGGTGCTTCCCAACATACCCTCTCGACTTCTGCCCCGAAGAAGACCCAGATGAATCAAACTTCTTCGCCGGCTGAGATGGCGCTGGCACAGCACTCTTCCCAACACTATCCCACTTCCTCTTGCTCCCTTCAGAAACCTTCACAGAAGTACCTTTAAGAGGCAAAACACCTTCTGCCACCTTCAGGTTAGTCATCCGATGAGCTGATCGGACAACTTCAGCAAGAGTGGGAAGATTCCCAGCAGCCACCAATCCAGCAATCTCCGGCACTAGCCCAGACACATAGTGCTCGATCCTCCTATACTCGGGTGTGTGCAAATCAGGGCACAACACCGCCAGCTCGTTCCTCCTCACAGTGTACTCCTCTATCTCGGACCCAACCATCTTATAGCTCCAGACTTCATGTTCCAACTTCTGCACCTCCTCCCTCGGACAGTACTCGCCTCTCAACAGTTGCACAAACTCCGCCCAAGGCATAGCAATAGCCCCCCCCCCCCAATCCCATGTTCTGAGTAGTAGCATTCCACCACGACAGTGCAGGCCCCTCGAATGTCGCAGTAGCATACTTAACCAGGTCCCCAGCAGGACAGTTACACATGACGAACACAGACTCAACCTTCTCCAGCCATCGGAGCAGTCCCATCGCTCCCTCAGTTCCAGCGAAGTTATGGGGCTGACAGTCCCGAAACTTCTTATAAGAGCACTGAGGTGGAGGTGGATTGGCAGCGATACCTGAAACACGATACACGAGTAAAGCACAAACTCATCACCAATATTGTCCGCTTTGAGGGTGTTACAGATGGTATTAGAGCCACTCCTGTGCCGTTCGGGATGGTGGGTACATACCTCATCAGGGACGATGAGACTCTAACGGGGGGTGAATGTGACACCCCAGGAAAATCCCACATCGGCCGTGGCCAGGAGAGATCCTTGGTTCATAAGTAATGTCTTGCCTCTTAAATAACCAACGCGTTTTGGGGCTTAATGTTAGTGGATGAGAGGAGAACTCCACAGTTAAGCGTGCTCAGGTGGGGGCAATTCCAGGATGGGTGACCTCCTGGGAAGTCTCCACTTGGACACCCAAAAACAAATCCGTGAGCTCTGGATGGGCAAAGCGGACAATATTGGTGGTGAGAGGGGCGGGATGTTACAGAACAAAAAGTCTACCTTAGCGAGAAACGTTTATTATACATACTTGATGGGGTCAGTTGAGTCGGAACACAGTCCGTATTGTCCAGGGTTCAATGATTTGGAGGATCATTGGGTTAATCACACACACACGTTACGAGTCCCGTTGTTGGTGAATTACATAAACTAAATTAAGTGTTATGTGTAGATTGATTCTTATATGGTGGATTATATGCAAATACGTGTTTAAACGATGTGTAGATGATCATCCATGCTTATATATGTTAAACATAGATTAAGATTGCATGTTCATGTGTTAGGATGCGTTAAAATGTGTTAAACATGACAAACTGGAAAGACTAGAAAACATAGGTCCAGGTTCGACCCATAGCGTGGGGGCGAACCTGGGAAATGATCTTGGTTTGACCCTTAATGAAGGGGCGAACCTGGGATGTGAAAACAATAAAAGTTCATTCGGCCAGTTAAGGTACATTCGACCCTGAGAAAGGGGCGAATGTGGGTACATTCGACCATGTGAAAGGGGCGAATGTGGAGTAGTATAAATACTACACTTTGTCATTTTTCACCATTTAACAAACCCTAAACGCCTCTAAACACTCTCTAGCAAATTTAATCATTGAGGAAGGAGTTTTTGCTGTTGTTTTCCATAATCTAACCTACAAACATCTTCTAAACAAAAATCTAAGGTGTGTTCTTCATCCTAAATCCTTTTTAAAGCATTTTGATTCGTTTTGATTAAACCCCAAGAGTCCAGATCTGATTCAAACATGTTTTCATGGATAAAAACCTTCCTAACATCTTTCTAAACAAAACCTATTCATAAACAATGAGTTTTCATACAAATTAACATGTGTTAATGGTGTTTTATGTGGTGATATGTATTATTTGATGATTAATTGCTGTATAGATGTTATAACAATGATCTAGGACTGTTATTGATGATGATTTATGAATGAGATAGGTTACAATTGATTATTGATGATGTTTTGTTCACTTTGAGGATTTTGGGTTAGATCTAGGGCTTGTTCATGATGATAGTGATAAGGATATGATTGGGGGTTTCTTGTTCATGATAATCTGAGTATATTAAGTTTATTATTGATTGATTTCAGAAAGTTTCCTAATTGGGCAAAGATTGCATGCGTTTAATGTGACATCTCCATAATTTGCCATTTCGGGTAACTTGTAAAACGAACGGATTTCGGGGTAAAATTGGTAGGGTTTTGTAGGAATATGTTAATGATAGTTGACTGCTGTGATTGGTGATGTTTCGTGATGTTTTCCGACCGTTTAGATACGTTTGGATGCGTTTTATGAAGTTCTGCAGCAAAGGGTCGAATGTGGAACTCATTCGACCCTTCGTGGGGTCGAACGTGGCTCAAAAGGGATGAATGTGGCTCAAAAGGGTCGAACGTGGCTCAAAAGGATCGAATGTGGCTCAAATGGGTTGAAGGTGGCTCAAATGGGTCGAATGTAGCACCATAGGGTCGAATGTGGGTGTCTGGGGGTCGAATGTGGGTGCCTGGGGTCGAATCTGGGTGCCCGGGGGTGAATTAACACGTGTTAGGGTTGAATTAACATACGTTAAGGTCGAATAAACATATGTTAGGGTCAAATAAACATGTTTTAGGTCAAATGAACTTGTGAATAGGTTGAATGAACATCATGAGGGTTGAACCAAGGGTCCATGGGTCGAACCAGAAGCCCTTGGGGGCGAACCAAATACAGGAAACTCCCGATTCGACCTTATGACTTCGTATATGCGATTTTTGATGCAAACTAAGTGTTTTATGCTTGAAACTTATGTGTTAACTTTATGTTCATGACTAATTGATGTAATGGGTCACCAACGGGATGTCAGATCTGTCTGGTATGTCCGGTTAATGTTTAAACGCACTTTTTAACACACGTAGTCAAGACTGGACAATCGGAGACTAGTTAACCTTCGGGTTAGTAGTCAATACACTTATTCGAACTCATTGATAGGTTGTAACTAAGTTGGGTCATCATACACGTGTTGGAATTCTAAGTATCTGAAGGCGCACTCTAAAGTGAGTTTCACGGCCCCTCTTTTATACACTTTTCTCTCGGGGGAGAAGCATGCCACACGTTTTAACAAATACAACGTTTATATTTTGAAACAAAACGCTTTTGCAACACAACGCTATTGGAAACGCAACGCTTGTTTTAAATTACTATACGACGCAACGCAACGCTAAGTCCCGGGGGAAACCATGAATGTGCGGGGCACAACGGGGGAATTGTGGATAGATCTATTGGGCTTGACGAACCCCACCCGACGGCTGGGATCCGGGCGGGTGCATATTGTCTCTATTTTTGGCAACTCAAACACAGGCGGCAACACATGTAACGCTTGTCAGTAATGGTTTCGACAACACAGTCGTAGTAGTGAGGAAACGTTTGTTATTTACTTAAAGTTTTGCATACTTGGTACTTTTGATGAAACTCTTTACGCTTAAAACGCTTTGTGAACTTAAAACCTGTGAACTCACCAGCATTATATGTTGACATCTTTTTGGCATGTTTTCTCAGGTCGCTAAGGTAGCAGCATTGAGTTTAGGCGCACGGAGTCGCACTTGCGTCTAGGATCATGTCTCACGTTTTGGATTGTTAAACTTTAAACTTATGTCTCATCGTTAATCAGTTTTGTAAAACTAAATTTGCTTCCGCTGTGTCTTGAATAATAGTCTTTGAAACTATTGCATGGTTTGGTTTACGTATCTTTTCACATATAGTTGTCGTTCATTGTGACCGTTGACTTGGATCCTGGTGTGTCACGCGCTTCGCGGTAAAACTCCGCAAGTGGAAATTTGAGTGTGTGACATATACAATATTTCATGAGTAGTCAAACGGATGTTAACAAACAACTATGATAAATTACAATTTTCAACTAAAGAATGATGTCACCAGAGTTTTAAAAACAGACTTTCAAAATTTAACTTGTAATAATATCTAACAAAATACCTATAAATTTAAATTAGATCAGTCTTTTCAAACGAATGATCTAGATGGAAAGATACCAAATCATTATAATATTATTATTTTATATTAATAAAACAATTAAAACTATTGTTCTTACAAATAATTTGAACTATTTTATTGTTTCTATATCTTTAAAAAATGAACATATATTTTATATCAATAAAAATTCTACAAAAATATCATCATCTGTAAAAGGTGTAATTATAGTTTTTATTGACGACTTATTATGTTTTAAATAAATAATATTTCCATAACAAACGTTTTTAAGAAATGACATAAAATATACTGACTGTAGCTAATATTTTAATATATGTAAACTGAATATTTATATATAACTCGGTAATGTTATTATAACCACCTGTTTAAATTATTAATATAAATATTGTTATTATGTTCAATGTCCTAATAATAACTTTGGTATAGAAATCTACTCTAAGTTCAAGTTATACAGTATTTCATGAGTTGTCAACGGATGTTGCAAACAACTATGATACATTACAATTTTCAACTGAAGGATGATTTAAACAGAGTTTAAAAACAGACTTTCCAAACTTAACTTGTAATCAATATATAAGAAAATACCTATAAATTTAAATTAGATCAGTCTTTTCAAATTCATAATTACGAGTCGGCACAACCCTAAAAGTCTTTGATGAGCACTGTACAAACGAAGGATCTAGATGGAAACATACCTTAAATTTAAAGATTATTATTTTATATTAATAAAACAATTAAAACTATTGTTCCTACAAATAATTTGAACTCTTTTATTGTTCCTATATCTTTAAAAAATGAACATATATTTTATATCAATAAAAATTATACAAAAATATCATGATGTATAAAAGGTGTAATTATAGTTTTTATTAACTACTTATTATGTTTAAAACAAATAATATTTCAATAACAAACTTTTTTAAGAAATGACATGAAATATACTAACTGTAGCTAATATTTTAATATATGTAAACTGAATATTTATATATAACTCAATTATGTTATTATAAACACCTGTCTAAATTATTAATATAAATATTATTATTATTATTATTATTATTATTATTATTATTATTATTATTATTATGTTCAATGTCCTAATAACAACTTTGGTATAGAAATCTACTCTAAATTCAAGTTATACAGTGTTTCATGAGTTGTCAACGGATGTTGCAAACAACTATGATACATTACAATTTTCAACTAAAGGATCATTTAAACAAAGTTTAAAAACAGACTTTTCAAACTTAACTTGTAATCAATATCTAAGAAAATACCTATAAATTTAAATTAGATCAGTCTTTTCAAATTCATAATTACAAACAGTCGGCACAGCCCAAAAAGTCTTTGATGAGCACTGTACAAACGAATGATCTAGATGGAAATATACCTTAAATTTAAAGATTATTATTTTATATTAATTAAACAATTAAAACTATTGTTCTCACATATGATTTGAAGTCTTTTATTGTTCCTATATATTTAAAAAAATGGACATATACTTTATATCAATAAAAATTCTACTAAAATGCCACCATCTATAAAACGTGAAATTATAGTTTTTATTGACGACTTATTATGATTTAAATAAATAATATTTCCATGACAAACTTTTTTAACAAATGACATGAAATATACTCACTATAACTAATATTTTAATATATGTAAACTGAATATTTACATATAACTCAGTTAAATTATTATAACCATCTGTTTAAATTATTAAGATGAATATTATCATTATGTTCAATTTCCTAATAATAACTTTGGTATAGAAACCTATTCTAACTTCAAGTCATACAATATTTCATGAGTTGTCAATGGATATTATAAAACAACTGTGATTAATTACAATTTTCAACTAAACAATGATATCACCAGAGTTTTAAAATAGCTTTGCAAAGTTATTGTTAGAACAGATATTGGATAACAGAATTTAAAACAGATGAGGATGACAAAGTAACATAACATCCACGCCAACAGATGTTAAACAACAGCTGTTAACTAAAATTTATTCATACCAAGTTGTTAAAGCATTGTGTACAAAATTAACATACATATCTTTGAACTTCAAAGATGTTAACAAAAACTTACAACTCGAAAAACTTAACAAACATCTGTATATGTTAATAATAAGTTCTTAAGTTTCAAATCTAGCTGCCTTCTTCTTCAATCTTTTGCCCCTACAAGTTTGATCACTAAAATTTACATTACAACAATCTTCAAGACTTCTTTTTCCATTAGGACTTGTGGCAGTATCAACAAACGAATCAACACATACAAGATCCTTCAAACAAAACACGAAACAGCTAATAAAATGTTATATAAGAATACAAGATTGAAAAACAACCTAGACATACTTGCACAAAGATATAAATACCTTAGAAGTAACTTGAAACCCAAGTTGTGAAGATTCTGAAGGCTTAACAGACACTTTTCGACAAACTTCCAGAATGACCTAAAAAGTGCTCAAATATAAAGAAGCATAACAAATTTAAACGTCTACTAAAAATAAATGCTTATTACAAAAAAAAAATTAGAATAAATACCTCGGCAGATGTACCCTATACATTCTCATATCCATCAACCAACTCTTGAATATTAATATGATGACAATTAATCTTAACGACAGTGTACACATTGTGACATCCGTCACCCTCGTCTTTCATCTAATTAATAATAGCCCTTCAAATATTTCCATTATAGTCCCTGATAGTTTTGTCGATTTCAAATTTAATTTTAAAGCGAACTAAAATTTCATCATTTATATTTATTCTAGATTGTACCTTCATTTTAATCAAGTGCACATGTTGAAACGTATTTGTAAAAGATTCTATAAAAATTTCAAGTTTTATAAAAGTTTTAAATTAAGTTTAGTTAATATTGTTAAGTTTATAAAGGAAATATTAACCCAGTTATGTAAGAAACTAACAAGGTTAAACATGAGGGACCAAAACTGCCAATTACTAAAAATAATTTCAAAAATCCATTCCCTCTTGCCCTTTACACGTTTTTCCGGCCATAACTAGTTCGATGGCGGGGAACTTCTGATCGAACTCCGACCACCATAAAAGGCCAAATAACGTTATTAATTGCTTCAATTCGGTCCCTCAACGTTACTTCTTGAGTTTCTAACATATCCCCATCATAAAACTGATCATTTACATGCGTTTTAATGAGTTCTAAGTTGGTTCGTTTTGTGAAACGACCGGAATAATAACAATGCGAATTCTGGAATGTTTTAAAAGGATATCTATACTTGTAATTGTACCATTCTTTTGCTGCACCTTTTAGCAGCATAAACCCATTAAAAAGTTCCATGAAAAAATGTTTGTAAGGCTTGGATTTTTGACGCTTTTGATTCCGGTTTTAAACCTTCATTTTCGGCCTATTCTATATCGTGAAAGTCTAATATCTCTTTGCCATTTTCTATTTTCGTCGTGTATGAACAAAAACCCCATGGTTTCAGGTCATGTGTCAATCGAATTTGATAAGCAAGAATCTAGGGTTAGGGTTTGTTCATGGGAAGAAGATGAAGTTTTGTTTTTAAAATATATATAATTATTGAACCTAAATCTATCAACAAGTTAACTTGTGATGTATTGGTTGATAGTGTGTATGTTTGGTAACCAGGTCCGGGTTTGAATCCCACCACGTCCCGTCCTTGTTTTCTATTTTTTTTATTTGTTTTAATTTCGGTTTTTATTTTATAATAAATAAATATATTAAGTAAATCTTATAATATTCATAGAAAATTCATTTTTGATCCAAAAATTATGAGAATTTAGGTGTAACTCTTTGACATCCTAAAGAAAATTATCATATTTTTATTTTCTGGAAAAAAAAATATTTTCATATTTTTCTTGAATTAAATTGTTTTAATCATAAATAAATGATTAAAAATTCATCTTAAGTGGTTTTAACCTCAAATTTTCGAAGATTTATTTTTATGTGTAATAAACTGAAATAAAATGTAATTTCTCAGAAAAGGGTTATTTTTGTTATTTTTACTATTTTTAATCATTAAAACACTATTTAAATTTATTTAATATGTTTTAGATACAAATAAATTGAGAGAAATTATGGAAATAATATTTTCACTATTTCACATTAGAAAATAATTATTTCTCATGAAAACAACATTTTTGGATCATCTCTTGTATTATTTACTTTAATTTATTTTTAATTAGATATAATATATTGTTTAGTTAAATATAAATCATAAAAATCTATTTTGTGGATATTTTTCTATAAAGTAGAAAATGTTCCTAAGTATGGGAAGCATAAGTGTTTTAGTCGTTTATTTGATTAATCGTGATATAGTTATTTCAAAACCGTCGTTCAAGTTACTAATGAAAATTTCATCTTCCCTATACGAGTCTAGCAAGCCCTAATTCCTTAGATTTTAGTTGCCTTAGACTTTTAAGTCATTTTCCTCATTAGTATTCTTATATATAGGTTGAGTTCTTCGGAATTCTAAATCCGTTACGACGAGGTTTCTTGGAGTTTATTACTTAGCGAAACTGTGAGTATATCTTTCCTTTTTTTACTGTTTTACTATTTTGGGGTGACTCGTGTACCTATTACCAAGTTGTATTTCCTTTTACTAAAATAGCAATTCTTATGTGTGTTTGCTTGTGTCATTTTGTGTATCTATGACTTTTCAAATCATTAACCGTTGCGGCCTAGCATTTTAATGAATAGTACTATGGTATATACCCTTGTGACTCTGTTGAGAGTCCTTGTCATTGCTATGTATTTCATTACTACTAGCGCATATTATATATATTTCCTTTCCTTTCACAGGGTTGATTTGACCCGGATACCACTTATTACAGTTTGCAAAATAACACATGAATTGCTAAATTTTCCTTACTATATGTATCAAACGGGTATGCTCACCAATACATTTTTGTATTGACCAAATTATTTTCGTACATGTCTCAGGTTCTTATGAGATCACTTCTAAGCTTTTGGAGCTTAGACTTAGATTGAGATTTACTGTATTTTAGTTTTAGATTGCTAGTTTTAATTGTTGTATTCTTTCCAATGTAATAAATTATTCAATTCAATGTATCAAAATTTACATTTCTAGTCCATGAGCTATTGAACAATTGTCACTACGTGACACCTCGATGTTTCCGCAATCGGTTGGGGTGTTACAGATTGGTATCAGAGCCATGGTTATATTGAATTAGGTTATTAGAATGCCTTTTAGCCTAGTCTATAACTAAGCTTACTTTCACGAGTCATCTCGTGTATATTTCTCATATTATTATATTTTCTTTTAAGATATTTTCTCTATGATCTTTTCTCGTTATTTTTTTCGGCGTTTTGTTTAGAGAAGAAGACAGTCGTATTTCACAAACGAAACGATAACACCAAGTTAGGAGTGTTATCCATACCTTGGTGATTAGTTTCATTCCTCTATATGTTATTTATCCTAGGATTATATCTTTGAGATAGGAGTGACATCCACACCTCAAAAGAGTGTTTCCTTCAAAAAGAAACTTAACCACTAAGCTGGGAGTGATATCCTTATCTTAGTGACTAGTTTCACCCCATCATAGTTTTCAATTTTGGAATACATCATTGAGTTAGGAGTGAAATTCCATATCTCAATGATCTATTTCTGTATCTCGTTTTTAATCTCGCTAAAGTTTTGTAATTAACTAGTGATGGGGCACGTGCAATCTGGAAGGGTGGCCGCCAGTATCCTGAGTTTTCTGTCTAGGCCTGGTATATCGTATAAATCCCAATTAGACACGGGACCCGTATACCTACCTGGGAACTCTTGGGATGAGCATTCACTTATAGGCTAAAGTACGCCCCCACAAGTCACTAGGAACTCTTGGAATTTTTTCCATAGGAAACTTTTGCTTTTTTTTTTAACCTTCAAAAAAAAGTAATAGTTTCCTATGGAAACAATTCCAATGTTTTATGTCATTAATATTTATGTTTGTTTATCATTTGAAGACTCATATATTTACATGAATGCATATTTGGTATGCATATTTTCTTTCCTGTTTTGAGAAAAACCCCGTTATACTTTACATTATTTTATTCATCATCATGCCCAATGAACATACTAGTTGATAACTCGTATGAGATCTAAGCCAGTGCCCATGTACGACTCGGATTAGAGTATTTCTTTAATCCGAGGGGAACGGTGTAAACTTTAGAGTTTATCAATAAGCGTGTTTAGAGCCAACGATGTGAACAGAAGTTACCGGTTAAGGGTGAACCCGAAAGGGAAGAACCTCTAACCATGTCTATTACTTACACATTACTCCCATTACGGTTAAAGGGTAAACCCGAAAGGGAAGGACCTTTAACCATGTCATAATTGAACATTATTTCATTACAGTGGCTATTACATATTAATTGCACGCATTTGTTTCTGGTATTACTTAGGATAGGGTTTTGGAAAAGCATAACACCCTAGTGTAAGATAAATCGATGATTACAGTCCGGAACGCAATCATGGGTTTACAGGTACATGAGGGTGGTGTGTAATTCTATTTAGGCTATTGGTAGACAATCAGTATGAGTCCAAAGTATCGGGAGTGTGGTGGGTTAGCTGCGGTACACCCTATATATAAGCATAAATGGTACTGCGGAAACAGACTAGGAGTCTGACCAAGAACCTACCCATTACTTTATAATTACCTCTTCATTAGATCGTTGACCAACAGCTATCATTTTCGATAAGAACATATTAAATAAGCTTCATCAATTAGTTTTGTGGGAGTCTTCCTTGTTGACCACCTCTACAGAAAACCTTAAACTTTGTATACTCTTAAACTCTCTATTAGTTGAAATCCTGTTGCATGTCCTTAATAAAGTTCAGGCAGAAACCTTTCTAAAGTAGGGGAGACTACCTTCATCAGTGCCTCTACCCTCACCAGTTACACCGTCCCAAAACCTTTCTCATTTAAGCTCTCAACTTCGTAATCTTGGGTCAACTGTCAAAGATTTTGAAACTTTTACTTTGGATATTAGACAACTACTTTAAATTTTGTCAAATCATGGCTGATGAAATTTAAAAAAAAAACCTACTTGGCGTTTACAACGCCTTTTTTTCATAGTAACCTCCACTTAAAAGATGTGACAACCAGCAAATTCCGTACAACGATTAACGTGATTCTAATCATGTTTTCAAAGTAATTAACATGGTTTAAGGTTAATTTGGATTAATTGAGCCGTTATGAGTCCTACGATGTCCTTCTCGAACTTCGTGGACGCCCTGAAGTCTTTAAAGAAAGACTTCGCGTATTTAACGTAGCGAACTGACATCAGTAAAAATTTGTAAAAGTGGACTAACATAAGGCTAATAAATGTAAATACGACACGTATTTACTATTGATGCGATCGAATGCGAAATCGGCGCGGTAAATGGCCAAAAATGCGGCGTTTTGGAGAACGCGGAGAGGAACTGGCGCGGGAAACGAACGTCAAAATGCGTGGTTTTAACCGTTATCGAACTTTCGGAAAAATTATTTATTATAAATAATGTCATTTATTAAGTTTCAAAAGTAAACAGGTCGTTTAAAAGTAGGATAACACGACCGAATCGATTAACGCGATTTTAACGCGTGTTCTGATTTCACGCGTCGGGTGATGAAAATAATAATATAATTGCTCGGTTTGGTGTTGTTTATGATTACAAACAAAACCGATTAATTTTTGTAATTTATTTTCGAGCCTAATAATAAACCGAAACGTTTTTCGTTTAAAACGGGTTCGATACGCGGTATTTGTCACACCCTCAAATTTCCACTTGTGAAGTTTTACCGCAAGGCGCGTGACACACCAAGATCCAAGTCAACGGTCACAATGAACGACAACTATATGTGAAAAGATACGTAAACCAAACCATGCAATAGTTTCAAAGACAATGATTCAAATCACAGCGGGAGCAAATTTAGTTTTACAAAACTGAATAACGATGAGACATAAGTTTAAAGTTTAACAATCCAAAACGTGATACATGATCCTAGACGCAAGTGCGACTCCGTGCGCCTAAACTTGATGCTGCTAGCTTAGCGACCTGAGAAAACATGCCAAAAAGATGTCAACATATAATGCTGGTGAGTTCACAGGTTTTAAATTTACAAAACGTTTCAAGCGTAAAGAGTTTCATCTCAAAAGTACCAAGTGTGTAAAACCATTACTGACAAGCGTTGCTCAAAGTGCTGCCCATGTTTAAGTGCCAAGTGCCAAGTGTCAAGTAGAGACAATATGCACCCGCCCGGCTCCCAGCCGTCGAGTGGGGTTCGTCACGCCCAATAGATCTATCCACATTTCCCCCATTGTGCCCCGCACATTCATGGTTTCAATAGGGACTTTGGGTTGCATCGTATAGTAAATAAGTGCCAAAGTTTAAAAATGCCAAGTGTCAAAAGTGTCACATCTCTCAAAAGAGTTACATTCCCAAAAAGCGTCATGTTTCTAAAAGTGTTATGTTTCCAAAAATGTTATGTTCCATAAGAGTTACGTTTTCAAAACATAATCGTTGCATTGTTAAAACGTGTGGCATGTTTCTCCCCCGAGAGAAAAGAGTATAAAAGAGGGGCCGTGAAACTCACCTTAGAGTGCGCCTTCAGATACTTAGAATTCCAACACGTGTATGATGACCCAACTTAGTGACAACCTTAGATCCTTGTTTAGAAGATGTTTGTAGGTGGTCGTGGTAGTGAGCAGGTGGTGGTTGATGACAGATTTTGTGGTGGTTGTGGTTCGTTCGAAGGTTGGTGTGGGGATGGTGGTCCGATAGTTGGTTCGGTTTATGGTGGCATTGACAGGTTTTGTTCTCGGGACAGTTCTGGTCTCGGTTGCGGATGGTCTCGAGTTAGATCCGACCGAATCTTGGTTTTGGGTTTGTTTTCGGGTCAGATTTGAGTTTGGATCCAAGGTTGTCAAGGTTTGGTTAACCGGTTTGGTATGATCAAGGGTTCGGATCTGGTCAAAATACGGTCAACGACAGTCAACCCAGGGCAAATCTGGTCCGGTCAGCACGCGGTCAAACCTGGTCAACAGGTTAGCTCGGTTAACACGTTGCTCAAGGCGCGTAGAACGAGACGCATAGTACGAGGCGCACGCGTGCAACTTCGATATAATGAACTCAAATTTATTATTGTTGTGTTATCTATGAATATATATATAAATATGAGCAAATGGTTTTAACTCGTGAAACGAACCGGTAAACATAATAAACGAAAAGTATAATCAGATAAATGGTTACTTAATAATTAATCGTGACTAAGTAATGTTGTATATTGGACTCAATATGTTGAACTATATCGTATATATATATATATATATATATGGTTATATGAGTTTATATAAAAGTTGCCGAAACGTATAATTGTCTAGTAGAATTGGAAGTTGTATAAATGGATTATTGTCTTATGTATTTGGAATTGATTTTTTGGAAATTTGTAGACAACTTGAGTTGTCTGGTTTATACAAAAACAGAGGAAACTCTGCCGAAATTTTTATAAAATCCAAAGCACGACAAATGTGACTTTGTTGTGCGTTCTTATAAATAACTTTCCAAGCGTTTGACAAATGTAGTTTTATACAAAAGCGCGACGTTTTTGACAAAGATTATTTGTAACAGTAATAGTCTATTCCGAGCAATATTTCAAACAAACAAAAATAAATGTACAAGACAAATACATTTTTCCGATTACGAGACGAGCTATGACGCGGGATGATTTATACGTTTCATAGTAATAGTCCAACATGGTTTACACACGAATAGTAATAGGTGCGCGACTTGGGTACTATGTCGTATGTGAACATAAGAATTATGCTAAGTCACGGTCGGTTCGTCGAGTTAAAACACTTAAAGACTCGGGTTCGTACACACGACTCTAGATAGTTGAATAAACTATCTTATAACCTGAAAATAAGCTAGGCTTATATATGATAGACTTTTAAGGTGTTTTTTGTTGGTAATTAGGGCACGAAGAAGTCAGTCAAAGCTTCAGGCTTTGTTTTTAAACCTGGAACCCAGTGAAGACCTAGG
Organism: Ambrosia trifida; assembly: GCA_028751855.1. Lineage (NCBI taxonomy): Eukaryota > Viridiplantae > Streptophyta > Magnoliopsida > Asterales > Asteraceae > Ambrosia > Ambrosia trifida. The sequence goes on along the minus strand of CM054124.1, from coordinate 146,376,760 downwards.
GTACGTCCCTGCAAGACCCGTGCGTTTTGAGCCCGGGACTCCGTGTGGATCAGTTACGAGACTCGTGGCCCGTGTGCTGCTGTGCTACTATTGTAAATAAGTCATTCTTGATCTAACACTTGCCCAAGTTGTCTTCGAGGGTCAGACGTTTCTTCCCCTATTGGAGGGCAGAATCGACCTTGCTGAGTTAATAGGCTTGATCATCTTTATCTAGAAGGCTCGATAGCCCTCGTCTGAATCGACAATGTTGCTTGTTCCTATGTAGTTGTGGACTGATTGCGAAATCATCCAGCCGTATCGCACTTCCGAGTAGATTTATTTAATAAAAATTTTACAGGCAATATATATATATATATAAGAATAATTATGGGTGAAAATGTATATAACACTTTCCTAAGTGTTGGGAAAGTATCCATGGGGGAATTAACGTTAAATAATCTATAACGATTACACGTTTAAAACTAAGTTAAGTATGCAAACTTAACAAAGTAAAATATGTTGTCGAATCGGCAAGATCCTAATATATTTATTTAATGGGAAAATAAATATATGGTAAAGTGAGCCGAGTCGAGTGTTGAAAACGAAATATCGATCGACAAGATCCTAGTATAATTATTTAATGGGAAAATAATTATACGGTAAAGTGAGTTGAGTTGAGGGTTGTAAAATGTAATATCGAATCGACAAGATCCTAGTATATTTATTTAATGGGAAAATAAATATATGAAAATGTGAGTCGAGTCGAATGTAGGAAAATGAAATCTCGATCGACAAGATCCTAGTATAACTACTTAATGGGAAAGTAATTATATGGTAAAGTGAGTCGAGTCGGAGATAATTTTATCCAAGTTAGTTAACATATATTGAAACATATATATATATATATATATTGAATATAAGATTACGACGTGCGTGTTGCGTCTGAATCCGTCATAATACTTGGGGAGTGAAACCACATTTCGGGAGCCAAAATCGTAAAGTGTATGATCCGTAATTGTCAAATGTCGCAAGACGCTTTCTGCTGACATTGAAATCCCCCTTGAAAATCAGATGACGGACTACTGGAAGCGGTCACGTTATTCGGTTAAATTAAACTTACCCATGGGATGGCAATTCCATTGCTCTTGTTGCAATGTTGAACGTCCGCCACCCTCGTCACGACGACGAGACTGGTTATCTATTTGGGGCGGCAATTGATGCGAAGTGTTTTCCATCAATCCCCATAGATATTGAGACGTTGCGTTCCCTCGTCACGGTGGTTTATAAACTAAGGTTGCGAGATCCATTCGTTATGGACAATGTGACCTGTCTAATCTCTTGTCGTATTACGATACTCTCACTGTGTGGCCTATCAGAAAGAAAGTCCACCGGCCTCGCTTGGGTGGCGGAGAGGCATTTCAGTTGATAATTATCGGTGCTAGGGCCAAAATAACATGCAAGAGGACCCTAATGAAAAGGATGACTCGGCGGAATTGCCAGAGCCTATATCGTTTTCATTTTATCGTGGTGTCTCGATAAATCATGATCCTTCTACCTCTACTTGCTAATCTCGTTGTGACCACTATCTTTGATACTGGAAAAGATGTTGGTTGGTTTCTAGGTCCTATGGATACTATTTACCACACATCTAATAACTACGACGAGTCTAAGGCTCCCGCCGAGCCTGATGTTGCTGCTACTGTTATTGTTCTATGGCCCAAGCGAATCATGTCGTTGTTGCTGAGAGTGTAGCTCATACTGAGTGTGTTGATGATGTTTCTATGGCTTTTGTCAAGTTTGATGTTGCTGTTTTTTCGAAGGCTCCTGCTAAGATCACTATCATTAACATAGACATCTCTATGACCCTTGCCAAGCCGCTATGACCATGTTTGTGTCACGATGGAGTTTCTTGCTGTTAACTCCATATTCTTTGAGGCTTTCTTTGAACCACTCGTTATCATTCCCTGGCTCCTGCCAAGACTAATGTTGGCGACGGTTCTCAGGCTTGGGTTGAGTCTGTCAATGTTATAGTTACCATTATTCGAGTGACTTATATCGAGCCTACGGTCGTTCTCCCTAAGGACGATGTCGACCTGATAAGTCTACTAAATTATGTGGAACTCATCGTTCCCATTTCTGTTATGATGGCGGATGCCCTTGGTGACCCAATCGTTCCTACCAATGAGCCTATGGAGTATAGGTTTGTGGCTGAGGATACGAATAAGGATTCCGCCACCATAAGTGAGCTGAAACGCACTTGGGTGCGTGCTCACCGTAATGGAGCTCCTTGTAGTTATGTATAGTGGACTCGCTAGGTTGTGTGTCATCCTGCTGTCGTGAATTCATGTTGTGGTGTTACCCCTAGCGATTATGCATTCTTGTAGTTGCACAGTTTTGCTGACTGCGTATCCATGTGGTTGCGTTGCGCTGTCGATGATGCATCTCTGTGGTTGTGCTGCTCCTGATGCGGTATTCCCTTGTTGATGTGTTTCGCGGACGTGTTGCGATCATTGTCGTGTTTTCCCTACTGTCGTAATGCGCTGTGAACGTATTGCTACAGTTGTTGGATTGACTTGATGATGTGATAACTTGTCTTTTGTTTCACACTTGGTTCCCTCGGGATGAAAACATGACCCCAACCCCACGTTGTTGTCGTTATGCTGCTGGCTGGTTGTGTAGTGTCGACATCGATAATGTGGGAATTCGGGTGTCTAACGGACTTTCCAGGAGTCATACTAAGACACTCTAGTCCTAGTGTTAGCACATGTATCTCCCTAAAGTTCGAATGTCGTGGTAGTTTGAGTAATTGACCGGATCATGTGTCGACCTCTGTGACAACCGGTAAAATTCGGTCAACCGTTGACTGAATCTTGATCATGATCCCTATATGCTTCGCATATACTAAGGTTGATTTTGGTTAAGTTGAGTTGTTACAAGTCCAATAATGTCTTTCGTGAAGTTCTTGGACGTCTAAATGTTCTGAAGAAAGATTGCGCGTTTAAACGCCAATGAACTGATATCGATGAGAATTCGTCAGAATGGACAAACTTAGAGTTATTGTGTATAAATACGGAACGTATTTGTTATTGAAGCAATCGGATGTGGAAACGGCTTTAAGAATGGATGAAAACGTAGCGTTTTGGAGAACGCGGAGAGTAACTGATATGAGAACCGGCTTAAAGAATGGATGAAAACGTAGCGTTTAGATGAAGGAAACGGTAAACGGTTAGGTTAACATGATTCCAACGGGCGTTCTGAAGGAACACGTAGCATGCCGATATTAATTATATTTTTGCTCGGTTTAACGTTATTTAAGATTGCGAATAAAACCGACTAATTTTTATAATTAATTATCGAGCCTAGAATTTAAACCGAGACGTTTCGGGTTATAACGAGTTCGACACGCGGTATCTACCTACCTAATCCTTAACCCTAGTATATAAAGGACTCAATCCCTTCTTCCTTCTTCATTCTTAACCTACACACAACAAGATTAAACCCCAAATCCTCTCAACTCTCTACTCTGTCTCTAGTTCCCTCTCTCTCTCTCTCTCTCTCTCTCTCTCTCTCTCTCTCTCTCTCTCTCTCAGGTAACTCTCTCACTCTCTCTCTCTAGTCCCTCCCTCTACCTCTCCCTCGTCTCTCTCTGTTGAACAGCCGGCCGCCCACCAGCTCCATGGTGGCGGCGGCGTGGTGGTCTAAAAAGCCCCAAATGGGCAGAAGCAGGGGTGGCGGCGTGGTGCTATGGGGGAAACGAATGGAGCATCAGCTGGGTGGCGGTGGTGAGGTGTTTAGGTGATGGTGGCTGTGGTTGTAGAAGAAGCGGTGGCAGCGGAACTTTGGTCCAGTTTAGGTTTTGTTCGGGTCTGTTGTGGTGGCCGATGGCAGCCATGGATGTTGTTGTTGGTAGTGATTCGGGTGGTGGTTTGGCCGATCCAGAAGGGATGGCGGCGGCGGTGCATGGTGGTTGTGGGGGTGTTAGCTCGTGGTTGTAATCTGTGAAGATGGTGGCTGCATGTGGGTGCTCGGGTCAGATCCAGACCTGAATAATGTTCGGGTTCAGTTTGGTGCTCGGGTTCGGGTCCCGAGTGTAAAGGATTAAAAGATTGACCAGATTTGGAGCGCGGTTAGAAGTGATTTCGAGTCAGATCTGGTCAACAAGAGATGCATGCGTATATTATATGTTATATTATCTTGATTTGTTGTTATTATTATTATATATATATAAGTGTATATATATTATAGATACGAAACCATTGTGACTCGCGGAACGAACCGACAATGATTATTTTTCAAGTAATATTGTATATTAAAGACGGATTTGATAATATTGTATATTGGATTGGACCGTTGGAATATATTATAAAATTATATATATATATATATATATACACATATAGAATTTGGTTCAAATGAGAACCTTTTCTCAAATTGAGAACTGAGAGAACCATTCTGGACCACAAATTTCTCTAAAGCAAAAAAATTTTTTTTTTTTTTTTGCCTTAATCGCTACTTTATATGTAGGAAAAAAAAATTATTTTTTTTTTGTATTTTTTTTCAATATACACATGTGTATAATTGCATTATACACATGTGTATAACTGAAATATAAACATGTGTATAACTGAAATATACACATGTGTATAACTGAAATATACACATATGTATATCTGAAAAATGCTATATACACATATGTATAATTGCTATATACACATATGTATAACTGCTATATACATATCTGTATAAATGAAAAAAATAAAAAAAAATTCCTTGCATAAAAATGTGCGATTAATGCAAAAAAAAAAATTTTTTTTTTTTTTTTTTTTTTGCCTTTATATGAAATGTGTGGCCCAGAATGATTCTCTCAGTTATCAAATAGGGGTTGGTTCTCTTAGGATCCCTACCCTACACATATATATAAATTATGATGTATATAATTATACAAGTATAATTTATATAAAATGGCGAAATGCATAAAGTCTCGTGCGTTGGAAATACGGATAAATATATTGAACGACATGTGTTTGTAAATTGATTTTTGAGTAAATTATGGACAACTTGTGTTGTCTGGATTGTATAAAAACATAGGAAACTCTGCTGAAATTTTATAAAATCCAGAACACAACAAGTGCTAACAAGTGCGCAACTTGAGTACTACGTCGTATGTTAACACCTAAACTAAAATAAGTCGTGATTGGTTCGTTGAGTCACACCACTTTCTAGACTCGGATTCGTACATATGAATCTAGATAGCTGGATAATAGGTTTTTCGTGTTAGATTTTAAGGTGTCTTTGCTGGTAATTAGGACACAAAGGAGTGACTAATGATTCAAGCGTTGATAGCTAACTTAGTAGTGAGTTCATGACCCCACTTTTTACTGTTTTATAACTGTTTTCGGGGGAAAGACATACTTGTTTTATGAAAACCTGTTTACTATAAAACGTAACAAAGATTGAGATATTAATTGGTATTAAAAGAGATAAATCGTATTGGATTATACGAATTGGTATTAAATGGATAATTTGTACTGGATTATACAAATTGGTATTAAATGGATAATTTGTACTGGATTATACAAATTGGTTTTAAAGGGATAATTTGTATTGGAATATACAGATTTGGTATTAAAGGAGATAAATTGTATTGTATGTGTTTCTCGGCCCCTTTTTCGTGTTTAAATATTTTCGGACATCTTAACAATCGGGAAGATTAACATGCGTGTATGATGAATAAACTAGAAATATAGAATAACTGATGCCCTTTGGTTTGTGCACCGGTGGCTACGATTCTTAAGTGACACCAGTGTCAACTGACGGGTTGCCACACACTATCAGCACATCTTAATCATTAGCCTTCAGAAAAGGCTATTGTTTATGTTGTAGTACTATTGGGTTGACGATCCCATTTTCATGATCAAGGCATTTTTTTTCTTTTTGGGATCTAATTGAAAGAATGAACATAAACTCCAAATGCTCCTCTCACGGTGAGTGGAACAGCAGTTATGGTTTGGTTAGGAACCTTAGGATACATCATGCTTGTAGGACTTTTCTACCCTACTTGGTTCTATTCTAGTAATACGGAAATCATACGCCTTTTTTTAAAGCTAAGAAATATGAGTAATTACTTTAAAACCTATAAATGCGACAATCGCTTTTTATTTTATAAAAATATGTTGGCATCGAACGTTTTTGTTTTACTACTTCTGCTTTTAAGTATATTTTATACTATGGGGAAGAAATCTCATTATTGAACAGGATGGTTCAGGTTGGGTGATGTATGGGAAGAAATCACGTTATTGAACATGGATTTACAAAGTACAAATATAAAACCATGAACTCACCAACTTTATGTTGACGTCTTTAAGTATGTCTTTCAGGTTTAGATTTTGGCAATGGCATCGTTGGAATAGGCATACATCTTGGAACTGGAAACTTAAGAGTATTAGAAATGGCGTTTGGAATTCAAAGAGTCTTAGAAGTATATATTCCGCTGCGTAGTATTAAGAGATCAACCTACATGGAAATTCGGGGTGTGACAGAGCTTAGTATCAGAGCCTGGTCTCGGATCGATGTGTCAATTGTTCCTTCGAGAACACTAAGTTCCCTAAGAGGGATGGATTATAAGGTCCCACATCGGTTGAGAAGGGTAACAAACACTTCCTTATAGGGGGGTGGGATACCTTCTCTATCGTACGAGTGTTGGTTAGTCTCTTCGGGATGAAACCAATGCAAAACCGTGAGCCTGATCACAGTCTAATACTGCTGAGCGGGCAGAGCGAACAAAGTACGATAAGAGTTACATCGGGCTTTGACCGATAGTATCATAACTATAGGTTTTAGCGAATTAAGTGTCGTTAGAGGCATTTAGGCTTTAACCAGTGTATTGTTTAGACTAGGGACCAATGTTACTAAGACACAATGTTTAGTGCGAACGCCTAGAAAATAAAAATATCCAACCATTGCCAAATAAGTGAAAGAACGTTAGTGTATGGAATTACATTCGCTTAGTGTAGGTTTCTATGACATAAGAGACATTTTTTTATGTGATTAGTGCGTATTTACTATAATGGTGTATAGGAAGGTATATGTAAGTCCAAGATCTTCTCTACCGGGTATCAAACAAACAATCGAGTGCGGAAAACAAGATTGAATGTGAAGAACAAAAGATTAAAAACGATGAAACCCCTTGTATTGCTGCTTCACCTTGCACACAATCTCTAGGATTGTCTGGTACAAGGTGGTGGCCAGAGAAATACAAATCAGTGTCTAATGAATATGTTATGAAAGTCTAACCCTAAAATGAACATAAACATAACATTATATAGGGTCCACTAATCCCTTGGCCCACATGGCCTAACCCAAGCCCATTAACTTAAACTAAGCCCAATTAATACAAACATGCTTAATAAAGACAAGCGTAAACCTACTTAAATATAGCCCAACAATATCCCCCTAGGTTTATGCTGTCTTTATCATGGCTTAGTAGGAAGAATCTTCAGATCTTGATCTTCAAATCTTGGGTTCTTTCTTGTTCTCTTGGAGGTAGCTTCGTAACTTTAATCATCATCAGCTTTTGCTTGAACATATTGCTAAAAGAGAACGTGAGAGGAGGATTCTCAGAAGCTCTTTTCTTTGTCAATCTTCTCTTTCAAGCAACTTTTCGGGTACTTCTTCAGTTGTACTTTCATTGTCAAAAGATGATTCACTTAAGGTTCTTCTGACTCAGGTATATCTTCTCAGTGTGCAGATTCATGCTTGTCAGCAACTGGAACTCTTTCATTCTTCATCAACCCCTGTTTCTTGATTCGAATAAAATTCTGCAAATTCTCAGAATTTTGTGAGCAAACAATTTTATGCAACAGAGGGTCCAGTATATACATGAACACCAAGTACATCAGTGTACTTCAATTTTAAAATCTCAAAAACCTGAATTTCCTTCAAGAATCGATCAAAACTTCAAGAATGGTCAATTTTTATAAAAGAAAACAAACAAATTAAAATAAAAATTCAAACTAATTACAATGCATCCTTTTTTTGGTGAGAATCATGTGCAAGAAGATCATATCAGCTTTGTCAAACTGTAACACACCGTTAGTATACTCGTTCTAATAGATTTATTAAAGTGCCAGAAAGCAGTCCAAGACGATTACCAGCATCGTTTATCAACTTAAACAAACATACACACACGTCCTCAAGTCCGATATTTTTCTTATTTTCTTAACATGTGTTAGACCGAAATAACTGTGTGTCCCACATCATGACATACCCCCGCGATCAAGGTATGCACAAAGCTTCTTCATAACCGGTGAATAAATTGCTGACATCGGTATGATTTACAAGGTCAAGATCATCGGTGATCAGGTCTGCATATATCTGGATGCAACAGAGAGACCGATGGATTCTCGACCAGGGTTAGGGCAAATACCAAATGTTTCGGTATGATCATCGCTTTAGGCTTTTGATATGTGCCTTTAGCTTGAATTCTCTTTGAGAATATGGGTTTTGGCATTTCTTTATTGCTCTTTTAAGACGTCCTGACTGTGCCTAGGTCAGCATATATCTGGATGCAGCAGAAGGGCAGCCAGGACATCCCCAGATGTATCAACAATTTAAAGACCTGAAATCTCAGATTTTGGCAATCTATCAACGCAAGATTTAAGACCATAAGATCATACGCCGATGATGTGTTACCCACAAGCTACACAGTCCTTTATATTTAGCATGTTTTGGACTGAGTTCGTTGTGCAGTTTGCCTGCCAGTACATCATATAATGGAGCTGCAATCACACCTGATTTAATTTTCTTTTCTATTTTAAAGTGTGACATTTCAACAGCTGATGTACTATCATTTCTTCTTTTTCGCGCCATGAAATTCTCATTTTCTGAATTTTCTATTGTTTTTGTATTTTTTTTTTTTTTTTGAGGGTATATCCCCCTAAATTTGTGCTTAAAATTGAAAATTTAAAGAACAAATTTACAACCTAAAACTAAGAAAAATATTTTTGTGTTTTTCTAAAACCATTCTCGAATCAAGGACCAATTACATTCAGAATTTTATTGTATCAGGTTTTAAGCGTACCTCTTTAGCTGATTTTACCTCCATTTTCTCCTTAAAGGAAACATACTCACTATTTAAGAATTTTAAACAAATGTATAACAGAGAGATGTCACCTGTCATGTGCGTGGAACAACCATTATCAACATACAAGTGGTCATCGACAATCCTCCTTGGATGTCCCTGCACTAAGAAAGGAGATTAGTTAAACATTGGTACCCAGACCATCGTAGTCCTGGGCACTCCTGAAGCATCTATGAAAGACACTTCTCTCAAGCACATGTCCTTCTTCTCATTTAGGACTGGTGGTGCTGCTGCCTTAGCTTTCCAGACTTGTTTAGGCTTTGCACACGGTTTTGCTACTTTCGGAATAGCAGTTTTTTGTTTCTCAGGTTGCTTCGACTTCTGTGGTTGAACAACCTTCCGTTTGCTCTTGGCAGCATTCCAGTCTCCATCAGACGGTTTAACTTTGGGATTCATGTTTGTCCTTGCCTTAGGTTTATCAACCTTCATTGGCTTGGAGTAGTAGTTATCCCTAGGCATAACCTTCTGATGTTGTCGATAATAGGGCACATAAGGATGACTTGTGCAATTCCTTGCAATGTGACCGGGTCTTCCACAGTTGTAGCATGTCTGCTTCTTTGCATATGAAGCATATCCCGGTCTGTTCGATCCCACTGATGAATGTGAGTGATGGGATCTGTTGGATGATTTGTTTGCTGTCTTCTTAAAGTTTCTACTCTGCTTAGAACATCTTGAACACCCGTGTGAACAAGATTGTGCTTGTGATGAGGACTGTCCTTGAGTTTTCTGTCTAACTTCAGGACCCTGTACATGAGAGTTAGCACATGTAGTTTTTCTATGTGGTGGCACATATTTATCGGTCGTGCCATTAACAGATAGCTCAGAAACAGTCTTTTGCACATATGGTATAGCATCTGCAGACAAATTAGACTGTTTCACACAAACACCTGCATTGTTAGTGCAAACAAGATCATCCCCCTCAACTTTAACCTCTACTTTTACTAAATCTGCACATGAAGTAGAAGCATCAGTAACGTTCACACATTTAAATTCAGGGACTATTGGCTTTACCACACCTGTGCTAACAGTATTGGATGAGGGATCCATACAATCTTGTTTAATCTCGACTGGCCTTGAGCACACAGATTCTTCAGATTCTGGCTCAGTCGAGGGTGTGACATTTGATTCAGCCGAGCCACTTAATTCAGAAACATGTTGTGGCTCTGCTGAATCCCCCATTGACTTAGCTGCTCTAGAGGACTCACAACTGGATTTACTCGATTCAACTGATACTGATTTCTCAGAGTTGGTTGTTTCGGGTGATTCACATTTGGAGTCACTTTCAGAAGTTGGTGGGGCAGCTGGTTCAACGGTATGCTGTGCCATGTACTTTTCACAGAGATTTTTGAAAGTTTTCATGAAATCAAACTCAAATGGCACATTTGAGTCTGATTGGCCGGTTGGTTCAGTTTGCTCAATTTTTGGTTCAGTTTCAAAAACGGTTTCTTTTAAGACATCATTCAATTTAGTTGTGTCATTTGAAACTGGAACTTCATCTCTCCTCACATCAAAAACTCTGTCAATTTCTTTATTTTTCTCAAAATTTAACGTCTCGGTCTGCTTTGAAGCATCTTGAGACTTGACAAAAGTTTTTGATGGGGCCTGCTCGTGCTTATGTTGCTTGTTCTTTGGTTTAGAGATTTTTACAGGGACCGATTCAGGTTTGGAAATTTTAACTTGATCCCTTGATGGTCGACTGGTTGGCTCTTCCATTGGAGGACCGTATCCTTTAACAGGCAGAGCCAACAACTCTTCATCCGACATAGGAATTGAAGAATAGTTTTCATTGAAAGGTGGAGGAATTTCCACAAATCCAATTCCCTTATTCCTCACGTCCTTTGGTCTTAACCTTAACTGGGTATTGATCATTTTTTCAACTTTGGGACTAGAGCAATCGAACTTTTTAAAATGAAAATCGGCATTTTCAAATTTAGATTTTAAGTCGATCAATTCCGCGGTTAAAGTATCAGACAGTCGTTTGAAGTGCAAGTATCGACATTTATGATCACTCACCTCCTGATGCAAACGCTTGATATCGAGTTTTTGTTTTTCGACCATTTCTTTATAAGAGTTAAATTTCTTTTTAATGTCCCAAGAGGCCATTTTTTCATATTCAAGCTGTTTGAATGCGGAGAGAGTTTCTTCCCTAAAACCCTTAATTTTTCGTTTGCAACTTTCAGTGCAACATGATTCAGCTAAAGTTTCGGAAAATACCTCAGCTGCGGATGGCACATGGTCAGTCAGTCGTGTCATGAAAGTTTGAGCAGCGTGAGCGGCAGGAGCAGCAGATGTGATAGGAGCAGCATGTGTGATAGGAGTGGCGGGAGCAGCAGAAGTGGCGGGAGCCGTAGGAGCAGCGGGAATGACAGAGCAGCTTGAATCTGAATTCGATGATGGAGCAGCAGAATTTGATGAGCATGTTGCAGCAGAGGTGATGTTATCCAATTTTTTGATAAGTGATATTAACTCGTCTGGCGTCATTTTGGACCAGTTTGTTTCCGTAATGATCCGATTAACGTTCATAAACCAGCTGCATTTCGGCTCATCTGGAATTCTTTTCAAAGCGTCGAGAAGACTCTTGTTGACCAATCGATTTGACATTACGATCTCTGCATTTTTAATTTCTGACAGCAGTTCGGTAAATCTGGCAAGCAGTGCATATATGGTTTCACCAGGAATGTAACCGAAATTCTTAAGTCTCTGCTCAAACACATCACTTTGAGAAGACATTTTAATGTTGAACTGTGATCCCCCAAAAATTTAGACGTTAAAAAAATATTTCACACCGAGCACAGGATGCGCAAACGATTCAAACTGTAAAACGTAAGATCGATCCCCCCAAATTAAGCTTGTACACTCCAAAAGATACCACTTTATCAACTTGTCCCTTTCAAATACACTTTACTTTTTTATTATTATTATTATTATTATTATTATTATTATTATTATTATTATTATTATTATTATTATTATTATTATTATTATTATTATTATATAATGTGTGTGGTGTCAATCTTCACACCTTTTCAAGATTTCTTAACCAAAACCATCAAACCCATTTTTTTCTTTCCACACAATCCTCCTGCTCTCTCTCTCTTCTTTAACTCTCTCTCTCTTCTTAACAACTTTACTTCTCCTTCTTCAATCTCTCTCACTCTACCTTCTCTCTCCCAACAAATTTTCAGATCCAAATCAAGACAACCGGCTTCAAGTAATTTCCAAATCCAGAAGGTGTTGGTTACGGGAATAAGGAGTTGGGTCGGACGGTGAAGGTAGTGACAGAGTGGTGGTTGTCCGGTTAGGTTTGGGGTCGGGTTGGTGCAGGTTTCGGGTGTGGTGGGTTCTGTTCTCGAGGTGGGTGTGGATGGTCGGGTGGGTTTACTTGGTCTGGTTGTGGTTAAGGTTTGGTTCGGGTTATGGGTTGGTAGTTTAGGTTTGTAACAGGTTGGGTTCGGGTCGGGTAGGTGGTGGTGGTTCGGGTAGTAGTGATGGGGCTGTGGCGGGTGGAGGGAGGTTGGTCGTGGATTCCGGGTGGGTGACCGGTGGTGATGTTGTTCCGGTTAAAAGTGGTGGTGGTTTTTCGATTTCCAGTGGTGGTTTTCTGGTTTGATGCGTTTCCGGTCTGATTGCAGTCTAACAAGGGTGAGTCCAAGGTGGAGGTAGTGTCCGAGGTGTTGGTAGTGTCCGAGTTGGTGTCCGAGGAGTTGATGTGTCCGAGGTATGGGTGTGTCCGACCGGAAAGCGTGTGTCCGAGCTGGATGGTAGTGTCCGAGGAGGTGCGGGTGTTGTGTCCGAGGTGGATCTGTGTCCGAGTAACAGGTGAGTGTCCGAGTGACGACGGAGTGTCCGATGTGAGTGTCCGGCCTGGTTGGAGTTTCCAATGAAGACGATGTGTCCGAGTTGGTGTAAGTGTCCGATGATGAGCCTGTGTCCGACCGGCAAGTTTGCGTTGGTATCCAAACAAAGCTATTGTTTTTTATTAACAGGTGACTTCTCAAGTGAATATGCTTTTCTCAGATGAGATTGGGTCCACCTTTTTCTTGGATGTGAAGTTGTTTGTTTCCAAAAGAAAAAGTTGACTATACTGCACAATTTAGACTATTATAGGGACCACTGAAATAAAAGTCTTTAATTGAAAAATAAATGGCAGCGTAATTTCCCTTTTGAATTTAAGATTCCCAGCTAACTTTCCACTAATTTAGGAATGTTGACCATGTAAAATCTTGCAAACACCTTTGACAATCCCCAAAACAAGATCAAACAACATTTTCTTCCACTTTTCTTCGTGTTCTTGATAAAACAAATCTGCAGAAAATTCTAAAACACCAAAACGATTAAAATAAATAAAATTGAAAATAGATGCGAATTGAACCTGTTAGATCCGACAAAACGCAGCAGCAAAAACTCCTTTTTGTTCTTCGAATGATACCAAACCGAGCCTTCGAAAGACTTCTTAGGCTCTGATACCAATTGTAAGTCCAAGATCTTCTCTACCGGGTATCAAACAAACAATCGAGTGCGGAAAACAAGATTGAATGTGAAGAACAAAAGATTAAAAACGATGAAACCCCTTGTATTGCTGCTTCACCTTGCACACAATCTCTAGGATTGTCTGGTACAAGGTGGTGGCCAGAGAAATACAAATCAGTGTCTAATGAATATGTTATGAAAGTCTAACCCTAAAATGAACATAAACATAACATTATATAGGGTCCACTAATCCCTTGGCCCACATGGCCTAACCCAAGCCCATTAACTTAAACTAAGCCCAATGAATACAAACATGCTTAATAAAGACAAGCGTAAACCTACTTAAATATAGCCCAACAGTATAATAGTTAGTGATGACTAGGCATATCTTATGAGTGACCGGTGAGTTATCCCTTTGTATAGTAAAGTGCATCTTCACATAGAATTTAGCTGAGTCGTTGTTCCATAGTTATGAGGAACAATCTACTTGATTATATGTTGTGTGTAAGTATATGTAAAGTGTATATATATATATATGTATTCCTCGAAAATAGTACGAATCGCCAACGAATATCGACGTTAGCCTGGACGTGGCAAGGACGCACACTCGTGTTAAGTAGTTGGACAATTGTTGTTGGAGATTTGTCGTTGGAGAATTGTTTTTGGAGATTCGTCGTTAGAGATTCGTTGTTGGAGATTCGTCGTTAGAGATTCGTTGTTGGAGACTTGTCGTGAAGGTGATACTGCGCAAGTAGGAACGTAATCAGGAACGACATCAAGGATGGCACGCACGACTAATGCTATATACGTAATATATATATTTATATATATGTGTGTGTGTGTGTGTGTGTGTGTGGCTATGTGAATTTATGAGTGCTTATGATATAACTCGTGATGGATACTAATAGGGTGATCTTGCGAGGTAAATTTTCGATAACATTGACGTCATGTTATTGCAAGCTTACAGGCACAAGAAGGTCCTAAGAAGAACTGTCATAGGGGTATATGCGTAAGGCATAAAGACTATTTGTTTATTTGTTGATTATTATTTTATTTACGGTCTTGACTATCAAATTTTTCCCCTGTTCGTATTATTGCGACTCCAGTTTTAGTAAACCATTCTAAGATTTCGATGATCTCGTTTCTTGAGCTTCCGAGGTTCATGTACAAAATCCTGGTTGTATCTTTCGATTGTGTTTTACGCTTCTCCCCGTTAGCGTTGGTGGCTCTCAACAAACTATCATAAAGGAATGGAGGGGTTATCTAAGAATCGAGCAGAGGTCGTATGTCATGAGAAATTCTCCGTATTCTATTATTGGACAATGAGATTTTGGTCGTACGCAGTGACTTAGAGAAAAGTCGTTAAAGATGGATAATGTAATGAAGGCGCAAAGCTCCTGCGGAAAGAGTACCCAGCATTTATAGCCTGTGTTGTTAACACTACGGCTGAGGAAATGGAATTTGAGGAAATTCCTGGAGTTACAGAATATCCCGAATTTTTTCCAGAAGATTTTCCTAATTTGTCGCCTTCCTTCAAGACAGATGGAATTTCGAATAGATCTTGCGCTCGGTGCCGCATCAGTCGTTAAGTTCCCTTATCGATTTGCACCTTCAGAAATGCAAGAGCTTTCGAATCAGTTGCAGGAATTGTTGGAGAAAAAGGTTTCAGTAAATCAAGTTATGCTTCCCAAGGATCAGGTGATGAGCACCAGTGTTGTTTGTCAAGAAGAAGGACGGAATGGTTAGGATGTGTATCGGTTATAGGGAGTTGAATAGGGTTTGTAAACCATATGTGGATCAGGTGATGAGCACCAGCGTTTAGGACGCGATGCGACCATTATGAGTTTCTAGTGATAACGATTAGTGTAGCGAACGCACCGGCAATGTTTATGGATCTTATGAATAGGGTTTGTAAACCATGTGTGATACCCCGTAATTTCAGGCTCTCACTTTAACTAAACTCTAGTTACATTCCTTGCATTCTACTTAACTAGGGTTAGCTAGATAGGACACACGTTGCACAGTTATAGGTTAATAACTGCATGAAGTGGTAATTCGGGGAATTACCAGACTGTATACATGATTAGGGAACCTCGGACGTTGGTGAACCATGAAGTTAAATAATTGTGAATTAATTTGGTTGAGATTGATTGCAATTACGTGCTTTTATGATACTCTGTGAAACTATGTGCAAACTATATGTGATTATGTGAACTTAAACCGAATATGTTAATAAAAACCATAATGGATGGACCATTAGGATGGTTGGGGTCTTAACACATGGGGTTACACTTGTTATGGTCCAAAATAGCGAAAACATCGAAGGAAACAGGCTGGGCAATGAAGCAGGTCACCCGGAGTGAGCCAGGGAGCTGTGAGCGACCGCTCACAGGCTCTGCGCGGCCGCCCACGGAGGCCTGACGAGCCCAAACCGCCTTAAACTACTATTTAAGCAACCTTACGCCTCTTGTATCTCCTAAACTCAAACCCTAATCGCCCCCACTGCCCTATTATAAAATATTAACCCCTAAACACCTGCTAAGGCGCAAGAACATCGATCGGGAAGCTTCAAGAGCATTCGATTGATTGTTTTGAAGAGCTTGCAGTATAATCTTCAATCTCTTGTGTTTTAATCTTCTTTAATATGTTATAAAACCTTATAACTAAGTTTGTCCAGGTCTGAAACGTTTTCATAAAGATTAAAACATGAGGTTTATAAAGATTGAATGGGTTAAACATAATCTTATGCGATTAGTAATTGATAGGTGGCATGGTTATGCATGTTCTTGATGGTTTAGACTTCTAGGGTTTGTGAATGATGATGTTTATGATGTATCATTACGATTTTGATCAGAGGTGGTTCTTATTAATATTGTATGATGATTATTAGGTGTTATTGATTGATAATATGCAACTAGGATTTGATATAATTGATAATATAGCATGATCAGAATCTGGACAGAATCTGAATGTCGACTTGTAGGGTCTGTTACGTGGCTTGAAAATAATTGTTTTGATCAATTCTTTGCATGAATGGATTCTAAATGGTCTTAGCTTTTTATAATGGGCAAAATCATCTGATTTGGATGTCGTTTGATATGTTATTGGAATTTTCTTTGATAAAGGTCATGTCAGATTTTCGGATTAACAAATTGAGTCAACTTTAAACAATCATAACTCAAGTTTTACAAAGAATTAAGTTATGAAATTTGGACAGTAGGTTAACATTGGAATAACTTGGCTTTTCCAAGTAGATTCATCCCGTTTGGATGAATACACGATTTTTGGGAATTTTTCTACTAAACTGATCTGTTGTGTGTATTTTCTGAACATAGCTGTGTTCCATGAATTTTCATAATTTTTGTACAAGGTTTTATCACAAAATAAAAATATGTATTTGTCCAGTAGACCCCCTAGAATATTTATTAAAACTTTGGGAGTCTAACTCACTGGATAAGTCCTTGCACATTATTGGGTTAATTGCTGGAGGCGAGCGGGGTATTAGTTGATAGCGCTATTAGGTTATGCAGCAACCTCATGTTTGCGATGCTGGGAGCATGGGCATGAACTTCTGACCACAATTGAGAACTAGTGTTGACAGACACTAGTTATCGAGGCAAATTATTATACTACTGAAGGTGTCCCAATAATACTGTTTAGTTGCAATGCGTGGGTTAGCTACCCCTGACACGCTTAAACTGATAACACTTGAACATTTGGGTCTGGAGGACCTACGCTTTTACTTGGTTACATGGTTTAGGAAACCAGCGCATTTACTTACTCACTTTCTTTACTTTGTGAACTCACCAACATTGTTTGTTGACCCACGATATACATGCTTTTGCAGGTAGTTAGCTTCCGGTGCCACGATTAGAAAGCACCGCACACTTCACTACATTTGAGTCTTGGGCATACACCTAAATTACATATTATACTTTTACATTTTCCTTCATATGGTTTTAATTTGGGCGCGTTGTTTTGCGCATGGTTTTTAAAAGGTTTAAATTTGGTTTACGCTTCCGAAGCTTAACTAAACTTGGTTTTTGGAAAACGAACTAAATGGTTTGGGCATTTAGAGTTCGTTCATAAGACTTATGGCTATGGGATCCTGGTATGTAATGCGCCTCGCGGTATAAATTCCGCAGTGGAAATTTGAGGGTGTGACAGATTGGTATCAGAGCCATTGGTTATAGTGAACTAGGACTGCATGTTGAGTCTAGTGTATAATCATCATAGCATAAGTACACTCACAACTTAAGTGCACAAATAGCTTTTAGCTACATATGATTTCGAGAGATATGTTAACTTCTAGTTCTAGACCTAATTCTGAACACGTCAATGGTGGGAACCCAGGGTTACACCAGGTGGCGCATTACTGGGAGTAGTATCCTAACAAACCTCGTGGATGAGGAAACAACAATTGTACAGGGGAGAAAGCCCTTGCGAGCGTTGTGGCGCACATACACAAGAAAACTGCACGGTGCGCATGACGTGATACCATTAAACCGAATCAAATTCAAATACTGAGACTTATCCTTTTTCACCGAGCAAGGAAACAATTAGTTTCTGTTCCTTGTTATTTGACCTTTCTTACTCTCATTTGAAACTCAGACGAGACTGGGTTACTCATATAGAATTTTATCCTTACTCTAGTACATTTATGCCCTGTACGAGCAAGCAATACATGATATACGTGTCGCTATTCCTCGTGAGTATATAGTAGATTCATGGGAACACATCAGATCGGAGCTTCTTACACACACTCTTGGGGAGTTATGTAAGGCCTACAATGCGGTGCAATATCTCAAAGGAAGATGAAACCTACCAGTGACTGACAGTCACGATTGGAGGAACGAGTAGTGCTGACCACTGAACTGACTTACACAGGACTGGAGAAGGAAACCGTACGTGATGAGATCCATATAACACTGACACCACGAAAGAGGAAGAAGAAGGGATGGAAGGGGAACCTGAGCAGGACGAGCACATTGAAAGTGAGGATGAAGGCTCTACTATCCAGACAGAGCATGGTGACGATTGG
The DNA here is from genome assembly GCA_028751855.1 of Ambrosia trifida. Taxonomy (NCBI): domain Eukaryota; kingdom Viridiplantae; phylum Streptophyta; class Magnoliopsida; order Asterales; family Asteraceae; genus Ambrosia; species Ambrosia trifida. The sequence goes on along the minus strand of CM054124.1, from coordinate 146,358,131 downwards.
CTCTTACCTTTCCTTACCTATCTTTTCTTTCCTTTCCCTTTGCTAACTTAGATAAGACTGAGTTCTTATGATTAACGATAGGGTGGTTGAGGCCCTCGCATCCTTCCAAGCTAGTAAAGATCCATTTTGCTAAATCATTCGTTTTCCCTGACTTCCACATTTGAACTTTCTTATTCCTTGAGCGCACATGTCACAACAACAACCTGCCATCATATTTTCAAGCCTTTTATTGGTCGTAAACCTCGATAACTCCAACGGAACTGAAGGAGACCGTCTGATTGCTTTGATAGTATAAGTCTTTTCCATGTGCATTTGCCCCAGGCAGGATGGGGTAATGTATGCTACATGCACACTCGATGAGTTACAGATACTTGGATGGAGAACGTAGCACCCTGTGATGAAACCAAAAAATTTGTTATATAAAGACGGATGGGTCTGAGATCGACGCCTACACTACCAAGCTACAGGAGTTAGATACCATATGCTCGAATCTAATTAACCAACTTTACCAGCGGATCGAATTTCATACCAAAAAGGTGGGTCCCTCAGATTCGTGGTTTGGCCACTGCAGCTCACCTACCCAAAATCTAACAAATATTTCACCTGGCTCGCAAACTCACTGCTGAGGCTGTTGAGTATGATACTTTTACGAAGCATGGTGCTTCATCTTCTACTTTTGGTGATAGCAAGAGAACGTGGGATAGTGTGAGGTATAAGTCCTTCAACAACAACGGGACTCGGGGAAGAGCATTTGTGATGGGCTCTAGGGAAGCTAGGACTGATAACAATGTCGTGACGGGTACGTGTTCCTTGAACGACACTCTTGCTTCTATTTTATATGATACTGGTGCGGACTATAGTTTTGTGTCATCGAAACTTAACAAACAACTAGGGATGGTTCCTACTCTTCTTGATACCTCGTACTCTATAAAGTTAGCTGACTGGAAGCCTGTTGAGGTAACCCATATTCTCGTAACTGTAAGCTCGAGCTAGATGGGCAATTGTTTGCCATTGACCTTGTACCTATCACCCTATGAAGCTTTGATCTCGTGGTTGGCATGAACTGGTTGTCCAAGTAACACGCTAAAATTCTCTGTCAGGAGAAGATTGTTCGTGTCCCCCTCCCAAGTGGAGAACTTTTATCTATACAGGGTAATCGTGGTGGTGCCATGGTGGGCATCATCTCCTTTTTGAAAGCCCAGAAGTGTATTCGTCAGGGCAGTCCAGCCATTTTGGCTAACATATCTGACCACTCGAGCTAAAACTGAAACTAAGATTGAGGACATCCTAGTAGTCCAAGATTTCCCAGATTTTTTCCCAGAGGAACTACCTGGACTTCCACCTGTTCGTCAAGTGGGGTTCCAAATTTATCTTGTACCTGGAGCAGCTCCAGTTGCACGCGCACCATACCGCCTAGCACCAGGCGAACTTCAAGAACTGTCTACTCAACTCCAAGAGCTATTGGATAGGGACTTTATTAGACCTAGTTCTTCACCTTGGGGAGCCCCAGTTCTGTTTGTTAAGAAGAAGGATGGGAGTTTCCGCATGTGTATTGATTATCGGGAATTGAACAAAGTGACGGTTAAGAACCGCTACCTTTTGCCTCGTATTGATGACTTGTTCGACCAGCTACAGGGGTCGAGTTACTATTCTAAGATTGACTTGAGGTCAGGATACCATCAACTGAGAGCTCGAGAGGAGGATGTGGCGAAGACAGCATTTTGAACTCGTTACGGACATTATGAGTTTTTGGTAATGCCATTTGGGCTAACCAATGCACCGGCTGTGTTCATGGATCTTATGAACCGCGTGTGTAAGCCTTATTTGGATAAATTTGTCATAGTGCTCATAGATGACATACTGATTTATTCCAAGAGCAGGGAAGAGCACGAGCAACACCTGCAGCCGATCTTGGAACTCTTGAGAAATGAGTAGTTGTACGCGAAATTCTCTAAATGTGACTTTTGGATTCGAGAAGTCCAATTTCTAGGACATGTGGTTAACGAGGCAGGAATACATGTCGATCCCGCCAAGATTGATGAAATCAAAACGTGGGAGGCTCCTAAGACTCCTACAGAGGTGCGCCAGTTTCTTGGTCTTACGGGATACTATCACAGGTTCATTGAGGGACTCTCTAAGATCGCTCAACCCCTCACTGCTTTGACACATAAGGGTATTACTTACAAGTGGGGAGATGCCCAAGAGTCTGCTTTTCAATTGTTGAAAGCAAAGCTTTGCAGCGCACCCATACTATCACTACCTGAGGGTATAGAGGACTTTGTGGTGTACTTTGATGCGTCTATCCAAGGGTTAGGGTGTGTGTTGATGCAGTACGATAAGGTGATCGCGTATGCCTCACGTCAATTAAAGGTTCACGAGAAAAATTACACAACCCACGACTTGGAACTGGGAGCAGTGGTTTTTGCTCTAAAGATCTGGAGGCATTATCTCTATGGGACGAAGTGTACGATCTTCACTGACCACAAAAGCCTCCAACACATATTCGATCAAAAGGAACTGAACATGCGACAACGTCGATGGGTCGATCTTCTGAATGATTATGATTGTGCCATCAAATATCATCCAGGGAAAGCTAATGTAGTAGCTGATTCCCTCAATTGTAAGGAAACGAAACCCAAACGGGTGCGAGCTTTACAACTCACTATACATTCTAATCTTCCTGATAAGATACGTGAAGCCCAGGGCGAGGCTTTGAAAGAAGAAAACATCGGGCTTGAAACTTTACATGGTGCTGATAAGCACTTGGAACTAAAGATGGATGGTCTTCAATACTTCATTAATCGAGTCTGGATACCACGTTTTGGGGATCTCAGACAATTGGTGCTCGATGAAGCTCACACCTCTAGATATTCGGTACATCCTGGTTCGGACAAGATGTACCAAGATCTTAAAACTCTTTACTGGTGGCCAAACATGAAAGCTGAAATAGCCACTTATATTAGTAAGTGCTTGACTTGCGTGAAGGTTAAGATTGAATATCAGAAACCTTCAGGCCTACTCCAGCAACCAGAAATCCCTATGTGGAAATGGGACGGGATTTCTATGGATTTTATCACAAAGCCTCCTAGAACGCCAACTGGCCATAAAATGATTTGGGTTATCGTGGATCGTTTAACCAAATCGGCACATTTTTTGGCAATAAAGGAAACCAACTCGCTGGAGAAATTAGCTAATCTCCACATTAAGGAGGTAGTCTCTAGGCATGGGGTGCCTACTTCTATCATATCTGATCGCGATGCGCGATTCACTTCTCATTTTTGGACTACTCTCCAAAACGCTTTGGGGACTCGCTTAGATATGAGCACAGCCTATCACCCATAGACGGATGGACATAGTGAACGAACCATCCAAACATTAGAAGATCTGCTACGAACGTGCGTGGTGGATTTTGGCAACCGTTGGGATAAGCACTTGCCTTTGATTGAATTCTCGTATAACAACAGTTACCACACTTCGATACAGTGTGCGCCTTTAGAGGCACTTAATGGACGCAAGTGTAGGTCTCACATCTACTGGACTGAGGTTGGGGATAGCCAACTAACAGGTCCCGAACTCGTGCATGAAACTTCCAAGAAGATAGTGCAAATCAGAAACCAGATGGCTGTTGCTCGTGATCGACAGAAAAGCTACGCTAATAAGCATAGGAAACCTTTGGAGTTCCAGGTTGGGGAAAAGGTTCTATTGAAGGTGTCACCTTGGAAGGGGGTGATACGCTTTGGAAAACGGGGAAAGTTGAACCCGCGATACGTTAGACCATTTGAGATTGTCGAAATGATAGGTCCAGTAACTTACAGGTTGAACCTGCCTAATGAACTTATGGGGTACACGATGTACACCACGTATCGAATATAAAGAAATGCTTATCGGATACAACACTGGTGGCGCCACTGGAGGATATCCAGGTGGACGATCGCCTACGGTTCGTGGAAGAACCGGTGGAGATTCTTGAGCGGGGCGTCAAGAAACTCAGACAAAGCACTATACCTATTGTTAAGGTACGGTGGAATTCCCGTCTAGGACCGGAATATACATAGGAGCGCAGAGATCAGATGCGGCTCAAATATCCACATCTCTTTTGTTGGGTCAAATTAGAGACGGATGTTATCAATTACAAGCAAGTTTTCCAAGTGCTCACACAGTGGGTTGAGCACTTAGTCAAGTACTCAGCCAAGTACTCACACTGAGTACTTAGGCAAGTACTCAGCTAAGTACTCACACTGAGCACTTAGGCAAGTACTCAGCCAAGTACTCACACTGAGCACTTAGTCAAGTACTCAGCCAAGTACTCACACTGAGTACTTAGGCAAGTACTCAGCCAAGTACTCACACTGAGCACTTAGTCAAGTACTCAGCCAAGTACTCACAAGTACTCAGCCAAGTACTCACACTGAGCACTTAGTCAAGTACTCAGCCAAGTACTCACACTGAGTACTTAGGCAAGTACTCAGCCAAGTACTCACACTGAGCACTTAGTCAAGTACTCAGCCAAGTACTCACACATTTTAGTAGTTTTCCAAGCAAGTGGCGGCTTGCTTGGAGGACAAGGCTCAGGATCTATAAATAGGACACTAGACACCATAGAAGTGTGTGCATTTGGAGCCACCACCCCGAGGGAGCTCACCCGGGGTGGGTGATTATCTTGTTATTTGTTTATTACATTCAATGAAAGTTCTCTTTGTTCAATCCAATATCTATCTATCTTTCTTATATTAGTTGTTTGTTCTTGGCTCAAATTCACCCGTCTCTATTTTTATATCAATTCAAGGCTTAAACAAGATCATTTGGGAATATCATCTTTACTGAACCAGAACCTGAACGTAGATCGAACGCTAAACATTAAGCAGCTCTTTCAAAGCGAATTTCGGGGCAAAATTCCTTTCAACTTGGGGATGATGTGACATCCAGGAACCAAGCACACTTTTCTAGCTGGCTTTATTGTTTACTTGCTGCATTTCGGGACGAAATTCTTTTCAACTTGGGGATGATGTGATACCCCGTAATTTCAGGTTCTCACTTTAACTAAACTCTAGTTACATTCCTTGCATTCTACTTTACTATGGTTAGCTAGATAGGACACACATTGCACAGTTATAGGTTAATAACTGCATGAAGTGGTAATTCGGGGAATTACCAGACTATATACATGATTAGTGAACCTCGGACATTGGTGAACCATGAAGTTAAATAATTGTGAATTAATTTAGTTGAGATTGATTGCAATTACGTGCTTTTATGATACTCTGTGAAACTATGTGCAAACTGTATGTGATTACATGAACTTAAACCGAATACGTTAATAAAAACCATAATGGATGGACCATTTGCATGGTTGGGGTCTTAACACATGGGGTTACACTTGTTATGGTCCAAAATAGCGAAAACATCGAAGGAAATAGGCTGGGCAATGAAGCAGGTCACCCGGAGCGAGCCGAGGAGCTGTGAGCGGCAGCTCACAGGATCCGCGCGGCCGCTCACGGAGGCCTGACGAGCCCAAACCGCCTTAAACTACTATTTAAGCAACCTTAAGCCTCTTGTATCTCCTAAACTCAAACCCTAATCGCCCTCACTGCCCTATTACGAAATATTAACCCCTAAACACCTGCTAAGGCGCAAGAACATTGATCGGGAAGCTTCAAGAGCATTCGATTGCTTGTTTTGAAGAGCTTGCGGTATAATCTTCAATCTCTTGTGTTTTAATCTTCTTTGATGTGTTATAAACCTTATAAGTTATAACTAAGTTTGTCCAAGTCTGAAATGTAACATCGCGCATTTCCTCATTATTTTGATAATTCCCAATTTATTTAATCTGATCCATACCTAATTCGTTGTATTTATTATTATATTTTTTTTGTTTTTTTTACCATCGTGGTATAAAAAAAAAGGAGGGGGGGTTAATCTTTATATACACCTTATCTTAAAGTTTTACTTTTACAAGTAGTAATCTAATTTTAAATTGATAAAATCCTAATTTACTCCAAATATATTATGTACGTTAATGATTAAACAAATAAGTATTAATTCTATATTATTAGGAATTTATTTTCCCTTGATTTATTCTTAGTATTAAAACTTTTTTTTTCATCCAATCAAAGAAAACCAACCATGAATATCATTCTAGTAGTTGATATGCTTAAGTCTAGAAAGTAATGGATATCCTATTTTTATAAAATCCATAAATTGAGTCAATCACATTTACGCCTTCCACCCTTGAACCTTTATCAAAATCCATTCCATATGGTAAGTCACAACCCAAAACCCAACCATTAGTCTAATCCATCCTGTTAAGAAACTTCGTAACATACGCGTTTGACCAAACCAAATCAAACACAACTAAATATGGCAACTCGTTATCCCCATCATCATCGACATCGTTCCACCCGCATTTGACCATTTAATGTCAATCAACTTTAAATATTGACGTGATTATCACGACTTTGACTTTTTGACCCGAAAATCATTACAACGTGTTTAAGTTTTTGTATAAATAAAACTGAAGAAACAAAAGTTCTCACCTCTGGTAGGTACGAACTATTTGTCTCTGCAAGAAGATCCTTCACTAAGATAGATGGCTCTCTGACGATGAAAACCTGAGAAACACAATATCCGGTGTGGGGCGACCGCCTCGAATCCAAAGGATTCTACTTAGCAGACACAAAAACGTGGTTAGCCTTAGTGTGTTCTTCAGGGATTTCTGAATGGCCTATTCAATGAGACGAAGTGCTCCTTAAATAGGTTCCACACGGGCCTCGACATTCACCCTTAACTTACCCAATGGGCTGAGGCCCAGTTAAGGGTTTGCCTCCACACCGGCCCACAATTAGGCCCAACAAAAGATATTATACGACGAGTGAGAAATCATAGAGAATGATCGTACCTTTTCTCGTGACGTGTCGTCGTGTGATTGGTCGCAGGCCTGGGCCAATATGATTGGCCATTGAGTGTACTATTGTCCCCTCTGCTGGCCTTCGTTAGTGGAGATCCTTGCTGAGGTGGTCCTATGCATTCTTATTGGTCGATACATACGGAGAATGTACTGTTTGTCTCCTGCAGGTCTGGTCTCGGACACGTGTGATTCCCCTGTTAGCCGATCGTGCAGCATGCTCCTTGCTACACGTCGTTGGACTCTGGTTGGCTCGTACCATGTTGTACGATCATATGGGTTATCGCCACGTGTTTGCTTTGGCTTTATCCTCCAAACCCTGGCGGATGTTGGTCCAACATCCGCGCTTAGTGGTTGCAACCCGCATCCGGGTTGGTATGGCAGGACCCGCAGGTGATGGGCTTACCTTGCCCATGGTTGACGTTGTAATCACTTGGGCCTTGTGGCCCTGCTCCCGTGTTTGGGCTTTGGCTTTGGGTAGGGGCCCAAGTAAATTTGGGTCCCTACCCCTTCAAAAACTATCACCAATAACAAATTAAACTATAATATCAATTCACAAATCTTGGCCCTCCTCTTGTCTATCTGACACCTTCCACGTCCTGACAAGAGAACAACGGTTCATATTCAATGTTGGTTCTTTGGCCGAAGGCATGTAGTGGCTTAGCACAAGCAGTTACGGCTGACGACAGAAGTAACCATTAAGGACAGTTGAAACAAACTTTAACAAACCTCCATCACGCACCACCCCATTTCGGTTAAACCATCACGAACGGACGCACACAGTTGTCCCGTCGTGACACCACCTTCTATCTCCGATTAGCCACCGTTGACCGTCAACGTCATCCTTTGATCGGCTTCGTTCTAAGTGAGGTACTTAAATATATAGTTTTTACGAACTGGAGTAAAGAAGCCAATATATATACATACATATATATATATTCACACACTTGAAAAAAAAATTCTTACGCAAGATGGTTTCTCAATTTGGATGGATAATACAGTGAATATGTTAACTTTTATGGTATATTATATTTTGATAAATGTTTTAAGTAAAAGTCAAGAATTCTAAAATGGGTTTGTCAAATACCAAGTTGTGAAGACAACCATTTAAAATTCTTATGAGTATGAAATAAAGAAACGCACTATTGCTTTGGCTCATTTTGAAATAAACGATAGCTCTTATAGGAGTTTTGTTTTTGGAAAATGAATAGGATATACATTCTAAAACAAGGCGTTTTATTTCGTAAAGCTTTAGTTTACGTAAAACGATTTTTGAAATAATACTAATAATACTAATAAAATAAAATTAATAGACACTAAATCATCATTCTAAATTTGTTTAGGTTCAAGAATAATTTATAGATACTTGTTGAATTCTAGCAAGTCCATCGCAATCAAGGTGAGTTTACATAGCCCCTTTTCTCTATTTTCACTATTTATGGGGTGAAACATGTTTAAACATTTTATACTATCATTTACTCATATTTACTTGTGATTCAATTACATCATCATTCTATCATTTGACTGTAACAAAAAGACACAGTACAATCATTAACAATGATCAAGCCGCCTGTTTAGATTATAGCGCTATAGGTCTGACAAACCCATCCCCCCGCATAAATTCAGGGATGATCGATAACAGTAACAACATTTAACTAACTTGCGAGTTAGTCATCAGCCGACACAAGGTTTGATTGTACAAAGACGCATTGTTACATGTCGGACTCATACTCTATCATCATACAACTGTGATTGTTGTACAAACTATTGTTATCAATTATACTCAAAAACCTATGTATTCTCACCAACTTTTGTTGACCCAAAATATTTTCAAACTTAACATGTTTCAGGTTTCACTTGCTTGAAGATTTTGAGATAATGCTTGAAGATGTGTTCATTGTATTTTGATGTATGATTTCTTGTAGAACAATTGTATGTAACTTACTTAAATTATTTAATAAAATTTATTATTCACCATGAGCTACTAAACAATCATCAATACGTGACATCCCGATGTTTCCGCCATCGGTTGGGGTGTTACATGAAACATTTTCATAAAGATTAAAACTTGAGGTTCATAAAGATTGAATGGGTTAAACATAATCTTATGCGATTAGTAATTGATAGGTGGCATGGTTATGCATGTTCTTGATGTTTTAGACTTCTAGGGTTTGTGAATGATGATGTTTATGATGTATCATTAGGGTTTTGATCAGATGTGGTTCTTATTAATGTTGTATGATGATTATTAGGTGTTATTGATTGATAATATGCAACTAGGGTTTGATATAATTGATAATATTGCATGATCAGAATCTGGACAGAATCTGAATGTCGACTTGTAGGGTATGTTACGTGGCTTGAAAATAATTGTTTTGATCGATTCTTTGCATGAATGGATTTTAGATGGTCTTAGATTTTTAGAATGGGCAAAATCATCTAATTTGGATGTCGTTTGATATGTTATTGGAATTTTCTTTGATTAAAGGTCATGTCAGATTTTTTGATTAACAAACTGAGTCAACTTTAAACAATCATAACTCGAGTTTTACAAGGAATTAAGTTATGAAATTTGGACAGTAGGTTAACATTGGAATAACTTGGCTTTTCCAAGTGGATTCATCCCGTTTGGATGAATACACGATATTTGGGAATTTTTCTACTAAACTGATCTGTTGTGTGTATTTTCTGAACATAGCTATGTTCCGTGAATTTTCATAATTTTTGTACAAGGTCTTATCACAAACTAAAACTATGGATTTTTCCAGTAGACCCCCTATAATAATTAGTAAACATTTGGGAGTCTAACTCACTGGATAAGTATTTTTAATAAATTAGTTTTCATGTCGCATAATCTGTCCTGAAAACGCAGATTGTGTATTGTGAGTTTATGTGACTAATTGGAGTCCTATGTGGTATGTATATGACATGTAGGGGTTGTTTGGTAGCCTCTTAATAAGGCTCTTAACTATTCAGTGTTGAATGATTCAGTATTCAGCGCGTTTGTTTCAGCTTCTGAATGGAATGGTTAAGTCTGAATCATTAAGATTTGGGATGTTGCTGAACCATTAAGCACTGAACTATTAAGCACTGAACTAGGCTAAACCTTAATGAGGCTCCCCTACCAACGTGGGACAAGAAAACTAACCATTAAGAGGTCCAACTTAATGATTCAGCGCTTAACCATTCAGACCTCTTAACCATTCAGACCTTTTAATAATTCAGCACTTAATCAACCAAACAGCCCCGTACTTGAATAGGCACTTATATGAGATGCATATGAAGTGTAAAACTAATGATAACCAACATATTCACCAACGGGTCCGTAGCATTTACTTATACATGTAGGATCACTAGGTGTCACTTACACGATTTTGAACATTTAAACGTCTTGGACAAACGGGTTATATGGTGTAATGGTATTACACGTATACTTACTTAGTGACACATGTATTAGGGAGTCGGTAGTACACCCTACTTTGGAGTTTGGATTTACTAGCTTTTTTCTCAAAAAGCATGCCTCTCAGGGTGAGACAACTTTGATAAACGTTTTCTAGTCCGGTTTGGGACTACTTGAACATTGACTCTTTAGGAGAATCCGTTACGAATCCTCGGGGAGGATTTCACTTTGATCAGTTTAAAACTTATTGATCCTTTGTGAACTAAACACTCTATCACTTGAAAAGTCCTTGCACATTATTGGGTTAATCGCTGGAGGCGAGCGGGGTATTAGTTGATAGCGCTATTAGGTTGTGCAGCAACCTCATGTTTGCGATGCTGGGAGCATGGGCATGAACTTCTGACCACAATTGAGAACAAGTGTTGATAGACACTAGTTATCGAGGCAAATTATTATACTACTGAAGGTGTCCCAATAATACTGTTTAGTGGCAATGCGTGGGTTAGCTACCCCTGACACACTTAAACTGATAACACTTGAACATTTGGGTCTGGAGGACCTACGCTTTTACTTGGTTACGTGGTTTTGGAAACCAGCACATTTACTTACTCACTTTCTTTACTTTGTGAACTCACCAACATTGTTTGTTGACCCACGATATACATGCTTTTGCAGGTAGTTAGCTTCCGGTGCCACGATTAGAAAGCACTGCACACTTCACTGCATTTGAATCTTGGGCATACACCTAAATTACATATTATGATTTTACATTTTCCTTCATATGGTTTTAATTTGGGCGCGTTGTTTTGCGCATGGTTTTTAAAAGGTTTAAATTTGGTTTATGCTTCCGCAGCTTAACTAAACTTGGTTTTTGGAAAACGAACTAAATGGTTTGGGCATTTAGAGTTCGTTCATATGACTTATGGCTATGGGATCCTGGTATGTCATGCGCCTCGCGGTATAAATTCTGCAGTGGAAATTTGAGGGTGTGACCCCATGTTCAAACAAGTTCGTTATAGTATTCATGGATGATATACTTATTCATTTACGAACTAGAAAGGATCACGACCAACACTTGAGACTTATTTGAGAATTATTGGAAAGCGAGAAGTTATTTGCAAAGATCGCAAGGTGCGAACTTAGGAGGCGAGAAGTTCATTTCTTGGGTCATGATTATTAACGCGAAGGATGGGCAAGTAGACCCAGCAAGGATAGAGGCAATCAAGGAGTTGAATGTGCCTAAATCTCCCGCAGAGATACGTCAATTTTTGGGTTTTACTGGATATTACTGCTGATTCGTTGGTAATTTTCCCAATATGGCGCAGCCTTTGACACTATTAACCCAAAAAAGGACGCAAGTATAAAGGGACTGAAAAGCAAGAGGAAGTCTTTCAGATGTTAAAGCAAAAGTTGTGTAGTGCTCCAACACTGTCATTTCCCGATGGAAACGATGGCTATGTGGCGATCTTTACAGATCATAGAAGTCTTCAACATATTTTTTGGAGACACTATCTTTATGGTACTTAGTGTACGATCTTTACGGATCATAGAAGTCTTCAACATATTTTTTATCAAGAAGAGTTTATTATGAGGTAGCGAAGATGGGTTGAGCTATTCAACGGTTGTGATTGTAAAATTAGTTGTTATTATGGAAAAGCGAGCATTGTGGTTGATACTTTAAGTAGAAAGGAAAGAGGTTAAACCATCACATGGTTGTGCATTAGGTTTGACAAACCATATGAGCCTTATAGCTCAAGTCAGGAAAGCACGACAAGAAGCTTGGAAGGAAGAGATTTCTGAAGAGTGAATGCTTGTACACAAGGATAAGAGATTGTAGTTTGAAAGTTGTCAAGATAGTGTACCTTATGGATTGTATTTGGATACGTTATATGGGGGTATGCGTGAATTGGTTGAGGATGAGGCCTGTAAGTCAGAATATTCGGTACGCCCTGGTTTGGCAACATGTATAAGGATTTGGAAGAACATTATTGGTGACCGAACATGGAAGGCGAGATAGTGGTTTATGTTGGAAGTATAGCCTTGGAAAGGCATTAATAGGTTTAATAGGCAAGGAAAGCTTAGCCCTCGCAACATTGGACAGTTTGGGATCTTAGCAAGGGTAGGCCTAACTACGTATTGACTTAAGTTACAACAAGAACATTCTGGAGCCCACGATGTGTTTCACGTTGTGATTTGAAGGAGTGTTCGTCTGGCGAGGCGCCTGTGATACCGCCAAAGGAGGTTAATGTCGACGACAAATTGCGTTGTGTCAAGGAACCTGTTGAGGATTACGGACTGGAAAGTCCAGAAGTTGAGATGGAGTAATATCAAGATTGGTCAAGGTCGGATGAAATTCTAGTCATGGACTAGAGTCTACATGGAAAGAGGAGATCAACTGAAGTTAAAGTATTCTCGTTTATTACTGTCCGAACCGAAGAAAATTTTGGGGACGAAATTTCTTAAATGAGGGGAGACTGTGACAACCGGTAAAATTTGGTCAACCGTTGACTGGATTTTGATCATGATCCCTATATTCTTCGCATATACTAAGGTTGATTTTGGTTAAGTTGAGTTGTTACAAGTCCAATAATGTCTTTCGTGAAGTTCATGGACGTCTAGATGTTCTAAAGAAAGATTGCGCGTTTAAACGCCAACGAACTGATATCGATGAGAATTCGTCAGAATGGACAAACTTAGAGTTATTGTGTATAAATACGGCACGTATTTGTTATTGAAGCAATCGGATGTGGAATCGGCTTAAAGAATGGATGAAAACATTGCGTTTTGGAGAACGCGGAGAGTAACCGATATGAGAACCGGACATCAAAATGCGTGGTTTTAACAGCATTTGTGCTTTTGAAATAATTATTTGTTTTAAATAATATTAATTATTAAGTATTGAAAGCTACCGGATCGTTTAGATGAAGGAAACGGTAAACGGTTAGGTTAACACGATTCCAACGGGCGTTCTGAAGGAACGCGTAGGATGCCGATATTAATTATATTTTTGCTCGGTTTAACGTTTTTAAGATTGCGAATAAAACCGACTAATTTTTATAATTAATTATCGAGCCTAGAATTTAAACCGAGACGTTTCGGGTTATAACGGGTTCGACACGCGGTATCTACCTACCTAATCCTTAACCCTAGTATATAAAGGACTCAATCCCTTCTTCCTTCTTCATTCTTAACCTACACACAACAAGATTAAACCCCAAATCCTCTCAACTCTCTACACTCTCTCAAGTTCCCTCTCTCCCTCTTTAAAAAACCTCTCAAGATCTCTCTCTCTCTCTCTCTTTCTCTCTCTCTCTTAGGTAACTCTCTCACTCTCTCTCTAGTCCCTCCCTCTACCTCTCCCTCGTCTCTCTCTGTTGAACAGCCAGCCGCCCACCATCTACATGGTGGCGGCGGCATGGTGGTCTGAAAAACCCCAAATGGGCATAAGCAGGGGCGGCGGCGTGGTGTTTTGGGGGAAACGAAAGGAGCATCAGTTGGGTGGCGGTGGTGAGGTGTTCAGGTGATGGTGGCTATGGTTGTAGAAGAAGCGGAGGTAGCGGAGCTCCGGTTCAGGTTTTGTTCGGGTCTGTTGTGGTGGCCGATGGCGGCCATGGATGTTGTTGTTGGTAGTGATTCGGGTGGTGGTTTAGCCGATCCAGAAGGGATGGTGGCGGCGGTGTATGGTGGCTGTGGGGGTGTTAGCTCGTGGTTGTAATCTATGAAGATGGTGGCTGCATGTGGGTGGTCGGGTCAGATCCGGACCTGAATAATGTTCGGGTTCAGTTTAGTGCTCGGGTTCGGGTCCCGAGTGTAAAGGATTAGAAGATGGATCAGATTTGGAGCAAGGTTAGAAGTGATTTCGAGTCAGATCTGGTCAACAAGCGATGCATGCGTATATTATATGGTATATTATCTTGATTTGTTGTTATTATTATTATTATATATATAAGTGTGTATATATATTATAGATACGAAACCATTGTGACTCGCGGAACGAACCGACAATGATTATTTATTAAGTAATATTGTATATTAAAGACGGATTTGATAATATTGTATATTGGACTGGACCGTTGGACTATATTATATAATTATATATATACACATATATATAAATTATGATGTATATAATTATGCAAGTATAATTTATACAAAATGGCGAAATGTATAAAGTCTCGTTCGTTGGAAATACAGATAAATATATTGAACGACATGTGTTTGTAAATTGATTTTTGAGTAAATTATGGACAACTTGTGTTGTCTGGATTGTATAAAAACAAAGGAAACTCTGCCGAAATTTTATAAAATCCAGAACACAACGAGTGCAATATAATTGAGGTTTTTATAACTTTCCATGTTTATTGCACAGTATACTTTCCTAGAAACAAATGTACAAAATAAATATATTCATCCGATTCTATGATTAATGATCAGAGCTATACGTTTCGTAGCACTAGTCCAACGTAGGTTACACACGAGTGGTAACAAGTGCGCAACTTGAGTACTACGTCGTATGTTAACACCTAAACTATAATAAGTCGTGATTGGTTCATTGAGTCACACCACATTCTAGACTCGGATTCGTACATACGAATCTAGATAGCTGGATAATAGGCTTTTCGTGTTAGATTTTAAGGTGTCTTTGCTGGTAATTAGGACACAAAGGAGTGATTAATGATTCAAGCGTTGATAGCTAACTTAGTAGGAATATCCAGGTGAGTTCATGACCCCACTTTTTAATGTTTTATAACTGTTTTCGGGCGAAAGACATACTTGTTTTATGAAAACCTGTTTACTATAAAATGTAACAAAGATTGAGATATTAATTGGTATTAAAAGAGATAAATCGTATTGGATTATACGAATTGGTATTAAATGGATAATTTGTACTGGATTATACAAATTGGTATTAAATGGATATGTACTGGATTATACAAATTGGTATTAAAGGGATAATTTGTATTGGAATATACAGATTTGGTATTAAAGGGGATAAATTGTATTGTATGTGTTTCTCGGCCCCTTTTTCGTGTTTACATATTTTCGGACATCATAACAATTGGGGAGATTAACATGCGTGTATGATGAATAAACTAGAAATATAGAATAATTGATGCCCTTTGGTTTGTGCACCGGTGGCTACGATTCTTTTGTGACACCAGTGTCAACTGACGGGTTGCCACACACTCTCAGCAAATCTTAATCATTAGCCTTCAGAAAAGGTCGTTGTTTATGTTGTAGTACTATTGGGTTGACGCCCCCGTTTTCATGATCAAGGCATTTTTTTTCTTTTTGGGATCTAATTGAAAGAATAAACATAAACTCCAAATGCTCCTCTCACGCTGAGTGGAGCAGCAGTTATGGTTTGGTTAGGAGCCTTAGGATACATCATGCTTGTAGGACTTTGCTACCCTACTTGGTCCTATTCTAGTAATACAGAAATCATACGCTTTTTTTAAAGCTAAGAAATATGAGTAATTACTTTAAAACCTGTAAATGCGACAATCGCTTTTTATTTTATAACAACATGTTGGCATCGAACGTTTTTGTTTTACTACTTCTTCTTTTAAGTATATTTTATACAATGGGGAAGAAATCTCATTATTGAATAGAATGGTTCAGGTTGGGTGATGTATGGGAAGAAATCACGTTATTGAACATGGGTTTACAAAGTACAAATATAAAACCATGAACTCGCCAACTTTATGTTGACGTCTTTAAGTATGTCTTTCAGGTTTAGATTTTGGCAATGGCATGGTTGGAATAGGCATACATCTTGGAATTGGAAACTTAAGAGTATTAGAAATGGCGTTTGGAATTTAAAGAGTCTTAGAAGTATATATTCCGCTGCGTAGTATTAAGAGATCAACCTACAAGGAAATTCAGGGTGTTACAACCTCTTTATATGCTCGCGCGTTTTGTGAGCATTACCTCTTCAAAATCTAAGGAATCAGTGACGCCATGTCCAGCCTTAACCTTTTACGCGCAGTTTGGTCGACTAACCACTCTCGAATCATGTCGGAAGGAAATTCCATGATCCACACATGACTGGACGAGGCTCGTCTTTGTGATAAGGGATTTCGAATGCGTCTCGAACCTCGAAGTTATCGAGTGATTGTGAGCAATTTTATGACCCATACCTTTAGGACTAGCAAGAGTTGAAAGACTCAACTCATTTATTTCTCATCCTACTGGGTTCGTTTGACGTCATATTTGCCGACGTGTCGTGCTGACGATTATGGAAATACCATTGTGGACCTACCCATGGCGTATGCATTGGTGGAGTCCTTGGTACAAGATTCTGGGGTTTTATGTAACCTTGAATCCTGAAGGGCATATAACCTTGTCTATTCTACAAGGGTACTACCCTACCGTGTTGAGATGGATGATCGACTCAGCCGTTCGATTAATGTTGTTATTCCTCTGATGGTAGGTTTATCTTGTCTGGGTGTCGTTTCGTAGGTTCTTGGAATAGTGGAACTATTTCGACCTTGAGTTGATACTGGTGTTCCCAATTATCCTTAGGTAGCGTTGCTCGCACTAGAGCAAAATCCCATGTCCTTGACAGACACTGTTGGAGACACCATAGTAATGTGAGCTGCCAGGTCAATGCGTTTAATCCATGACTAATCAAGATGAACTCGAAAGCTTACATGTTGCACCCATGTGTGTGACTACCTGAGTCGTTGAATGGGATGCCTTATGGGAAGGCTCAAGACTACTTCTTGTGGGGCGATCTCGGTCGTTTGTTTGTTTTAAGTGACGAGTTTGGCGTATGAAGTCGCCAAGCCCCACACATGGAATGTGTGCCAAATGCATTCATCTATGACTCGATTTCACCATTTTCCTTGAAAGATCCCGAAAAGATGGAACCTTCGGCGAGTGAGGGTTCCGGTTTCAGGACTCCTTTCACTCAGATCTCTGCATAGGATCGGATAGTCAATTCGAGGGCGAGCGGCCTGTATTATTCAAAATTGACTTACTAGGTTGCTAATACTGATAGGACACCATTGCCCATGAGGCACATATAACAGGACAAGTACTAGATACCCTTGTTATGGGTAGCTACCGGTGCTCTGTATACTGTTTCGGTGGAGACCAGCATGTCGAGATGTTGCCGAAACCCTATCTCCCGTTTGTTGCGGCAACCATCTTATGATGATTCATATGAAAATTCCCGATTTGACCAGTGTGATGAGGTGATGTGAGCCTTTAGTCAATTGCGTTTAAGTCGGCTTTTAATTCTCGCGGATTGTGGAATTGTACAGCCCGTGTGTCGGATATACACTGTTTACTGTTTGGGGAAACTGAGGGGTGAGAGTGACGCAAAATCTTTCGATTTCCATTAGTCCATACTCTTTTGTAGTTAAAATATGAGGCATATGGATAGCCACCTACACTCTTAGAGGGTTGTGGCTAGACACTAGACGCCAACTTTTATAATATCGGATTTTAGTAGTCATCCAACCTCAGGGTTCGCCGAACCTTGAATGCAAGTTTGGGATACTCATTTTGAAATGAGTATGGATTATCATTCTCGAACGAACGAATTGAATGTCCTTGATGGAAGTGTCCCGTGTGATACGATTGATGTCTGTGGCAAATTAAATTTGTGTGCTTCATTGCCAGAATTTCCTATGTGATAGGAATTATCACCCCAGCGTTCGGGGTGTACTGCTCAAAGCCCTTTGGAGGGCATACGTGTACATCTCTAGTACGTTGAATGACAGACGGAGATAGACATATATTTTGGTTTGAGTTGTTCGAGAGATGGCCAATAAATCTTGCAGATTTGAGACTGCTTGGATGAGATGCGAACCTATTGAGAAGTTATACGGACAAGGCACGGGCCTTAAGAACTTCGAACGGGTAATGGGTTTCCACTAAGAGTTATACCTTGAGAGGGTATTGACGAGCATGAAAATTGTAGTAGGCCAAATTCTTGATATTCCAGCGGCACGGAGATATTGGTTAAAATTGGTCTCGCAACGAATAAGCTCGAATTATCGCAAGAGCTTAGTGGGACTCTTGATGAATCCCGCAAGTCGGGCCTGAGGAAACATTGTAAATTCCTTGACCGACGAAATTCAAGTTGACGCAAACCTCTACGATTTCGGGAAAACCGATATATGTGTCGGGTTGCGAAATCCAAGAGCTCGGTCGTAGCCAGCTCATGATATTATGTTCGCTAGAACTCTAAGCGTGAACCTGAGTTCACTTAGAGAGGAGATCGCGTGAGTCACAAACATCCCGCCCTGTTCAAGGATAGTAATGTATTGGATGACTTGAACTGAATTCCGGGACGGAACTCTCTTGACGAGGGGAGAATGTGACAACCAGCAAATTCCGTACAATGATTAACGTGATTCTAATCATGTTTTCGAAGTAATTAACAAGGTTTAAGGTTACTTTGGATTAATTGAGTCGTTATCAGTCCTACGATGTCCTTCTCGAAGTTCGTGGACGCCCTAAAGTCTTTAAAGAAAGACTTCGCGTATTTAACGTAACGAACTAACATCAGTAAAAATTTGTCAAAGTGGACTAACATAAGGCTAATAAATGTAAATACGACACGTATTTACTATTGATGCGATCGAATGTGAAATCGGCGCGGTAAACGGCCAAAAATGCGGCGTTTTGGAGAACGTGGAGAGGAACTGACGCGGGAAACGAACGTCAAAATGCGTGGTTTTAACCATTATCGAACTTTCGAAATAATTATTTATTATAAATAATGTCATTTATTAAGTTTTGGAAGTAAACGGGTCGTTTAAAAGTAGGATAACACAACCGAAAAGGGATGATAACTTATGTGATTGACCCTCCTCAGGTCGTCACACGAGTTCCGATCAGATCCGAGCTTCCAGTGATGCTAAGGAACTTCAAAAAATGGTTCTATGACAGCAACACTGGTGAAGCGGTCATCAAGCTGGAAAACGATTCAGAGGCACTGAGGATTTTGGATCCGGTTGATGTGTTTGCACTAAATTTGTCAGATCTGAATATGCTATTTGCAAATCAGATCAATGTTGGTGCCGGAAACACATTGTTTGAAGAGGCCGTGCTGTTTAGAAGGGCAGTGGATAGGGCTATGAAACTGAAGAATGAGCTGCTGGATATAGTCGACAGGATAAACGCAGCAGACAAAGAAAAGGAGGACAGGGAAAAGGCTGCGCAAGCTGCTGCTGATGCAGTTACAGAAACTGATGCTGCTGCTGTTACAGAAACTGATGCTGCTACTGTTACAGAAACTGCTGCTTCAGAGGTACTTCGAGAAATCCTGCATCAGTGGCTAATCCTGAAGGAACTACAACAGAATCTACCCAAACTTCTCCAGCAGCTGAAGTTGATCCAGTCGCACTGTACTTACAAGACCCTCCTGCACAGGTTGAGGGGGAGGAAAGCGACGTGGATATAGACTGAAGATTGAAGACTGGTAGCTGTGGTCTAGGGGGAGTATTGTTGGGTTATATTGAGACTACAGTTACCAGAATAGAGACTTTTGAATGACTATTGTAAAGCTTAATAGTTGAAGGACCTTACATGTAATTATAGCATAGTTTAGTAGGCCAAACCCTAGGCTGCGCACATAATTGGACGGGCCCTGCGCACTTATGTTAAGTGCGCAGCCCAGGTGCTGCCTATATATATTGTATGTGTGTGCACAGCTAGGGTTTGGGGTTTTGGAGATTATCTTTGTAGCACACACTGAATAGGTGCGTACTTGTGTGGTATTCCAAGGTTATTCATTATCAAATCAGATATGGAATCATCATGTTATTCATTGTGTGTGTCGGGTCTTTCAATATTCATCAAGTTTTCTTTGTTTCTTGGATTAATCACTTGAAACACCTAACTAATAGGTGTTTCCAAGTGATAACAATCTATTGCATTCAACAAGATCTAGTATTTCGGGACTACAATTTGGTATCAGAGCCTCTGTGCTCTAGATTGTATCTACTTTAAGATACCAAAACCCTCATCTTGTTAAGTTTTTATTATCAAGATTATTTTCTTTGTAAACTTTAAAAATTTAGGTGTTTTTCGTATATTTTGGCTTCAAATTTTGTGAAAATCGTGTTTCTAAATGTTTAAAGTATGTTATTTTGATCAGAAAATGGTTTGGAAAGGATTCAGCTGAATTTTATGTTTGTTACAGCTCGTTTTTGCGCACTTATTTCATATATCCTGCGCACACATCTCATAAGCTGAGCACTTGTTTCTTAGTTTGAGTACCTGGATTATATTTTGCATACTTGTCATTTTGTACGCAGCTAGGGTGTCTGCGCACTTGTTGCCTTTTGAATTTGATTTCTGCGCACTTAATGCATCTCATTGTCTTGAGTACTTATCTAGGGTTTCTGCGTACTTAAACAGAAATTTTGGATTTGTGCGCACTTACTGAAGGTGCAGTCTTGAGTACTTGGCTAGGGTTTCTGCGAACTTAAAATCTTAAACGAGAGTTTAAGTGAGTCTGCGCACTTATTTTAGTACGCAGGCTGATCAGTAAACACTGAGCACTTATAATGCCCAAGTGTTGACTGATCTGCGCACTTATCAAGAAGCATAGCCACACGTATACTTCCGAGCTACACACTTAACAAAGACTACAACTTGACAAGGCTATTTATATTCTTACAGGTTGCTGCATACTTATCCAGACTGTTGTGAACTTAAGTGTGTACTTATTTGCGCACTTAGCTGCGAACTTGCTGTGTACTTACGGACTTGGACAACTTTTCTGGACTGATAACTAAAATCTGTTAAACCACGTTCCTAAAATTCATCTAAATCATGGCTGGTAACAATAATCAATCAACTGTTAACCCTATCACACAACAAGACCTGGAAACCGGAACCACTACAAGAGTACCTAAGTTAAAAGGTGCTGAAGATTATGGGACTTGGAAGAACAGAATGAGATCATTCTTTTAGTCACAGACTTCACCCAATGGAACTCTATCCAGTTGGGCCCACACATTCCCATGAGAACCACTGCCACTGGGGAAGAATTCAACCCTGATCCAACCACCTATACCGATGTTGACAAACAATTACTCCAAAGAGATCATAAGGCTTATGGTGCTCTAACCATGGCCCTATCTAACGATGTTTACAACATGTTTGAAGAGTATGGAACGGCACATGATCTGTGGTTTGCATTGAATGAATACTACGAAGGGAACGAAGAGATGCGCCAATACAAGCAAGACATGGTGCAAAAAGAATATGATATGTTTGGTAGTATTCGTGGGGAAAGTCTGAGCTCGCACATTGATAGGTTCATGAGCATGTTGACAAAGATGAAGAAGGCTGGAATTCCTGTGAACAACAGAAATTCTATCAAGAAGTTGCTGGATTCATTGCCAAAAGAATGGAGCATCTAGTGCATGCTAATCAGAAAAGAATATCTTGATGCCCAGTCTACCTTGGCTGATCTCATCAACACATTGAAGTCCTTTGAGATGGACATTACAAAAAGAGAGATGAATCAGACCAATCCAAAGGCAGTTCCCATCACTGCAATGAAGAACTTAGCGTTAATGACTCCAGTGGGCAACATGGGTTCAAGCTCATCTCACATGTATGCTGATGGAACGATTGGTGGTAGTTCAAGTTCAGGAAAAGCTGTTCCATACTCTCAACCCAGTGTCACTAACCCTCAGCAGTCAACTCTTAATCCTCAACAAACAAGGCTTGCAACTGAACACGTTGAACTTTTCAACGCCTTCATGACCAGCTTTGAAGCATTAAAGACTGGTGATCTAAAAAATGATATGATGAGCCCTGAGGACATGTATCAAGTTGACCCAGACGATACGGAGGAAATGGATTTGAAATGGCAGATGGCCATGATCACTTTGAGGGTGAAGAGGTTTCAAGATAGAACCAGTAGAAGAGTCGGCATGGGGAAAGCGGGGTTTGACAAATCTAAGATCAGGTGTTATAACTGCAAAACTCTCGGACATTTCAAGTATGAATGTCCAACTTTGAATCAAGCTGAAGCCAAACCAGCAAAGAGAGTGGTGGCAATCACAGAAGGAGGAGAAGCCAACCAGCAGAAGGCGCTTGTGGTTCAGGATTTCGATTGGGGAGAGGAAGTCGCTGTGGCAGAAGCTGAAGTTAATAAAGCACTGATGGCAAAGATCTGCACAAAGTCACCTCTTGGTGTGAGCTCTCTAGAGGGGTCATCAGCTGAGATGCCAAAAGGAGAAGAGATGGAGAAGGCTGGTTTAAGAAGCGTGTTGAGTGTGAACAAAGGGAAGGAGACTGCTGCTGAGGAAGCTTTTGTCGCTGAAAAGACTTCCACAAGCAAGGACGATCAGCAACCACAGAGCAAGCAGAAGAAGGCTGAGGAGAGAGACCTGGTAAGTATTCCGCTCGAAATAAAATCAAAGCTGTGCTCACCAAGGTGTGTTACAGCCGTTGCTTACTGTTTGTCCCACAATAGGAGAATTTTAAGAGAAATGGATGACATACGAAAAATCAATACTGAAATGAAAGAAAATGAGTTAGCCTATCAGCGAAAGTTAAATGCAACAATAGCTGAAATGCACACTCTAAAAGAATTTGTTCTCAGAAAAGATTTTTTAATAAATGACTTAACTGAAAAACTAGAAAAATCTAGAAATGAAACCAATCATCTCCAAATTGTTGTGGACAAATGGAACGTAAGCAAGCATGCTCATACTGATATCCTTGATTGTTCAAGGAAATCTTTCGTCAAAGATGGAATTGGGTATAAGGATAAAAAGGGAATTGTAAAATCTCTATTTTTACCCTTGAGCAAAAGTGAATATATACCCATTCCAAAACCACATCCAAAAAATGATCTTTTTGAAAAAGAATGTGTCACACCTGAGTCACACTCTAATATAAGTAAAAGTAGTGCAGATATGACCCAACAGGATCAAGTGGACGATGATGACAGTTGTGGTGGTCAAACAATGGGGTTAGGTCACCCAGGTGCCAATTACTCTACAGTGAATTGGTTCATCTGGAGCCATGATAAGTCAAACATTTCTTTGAATTCGGATGACTGTAATAACTTAACTAATTTGGATGACTGTAATAGTTTATCTAGGATGGATAACTGTAATAGTTTATCTAGGCCGGATGACTGTATTACTTTAACCTCTAAACTTGATTTCAAGGGTGTTGTGGACCCAAATGATAGGATGAATCCTATCAAACGATCGGATGTTTGTGTTGAAAATGTTATGCCTGTTTGTGTTGATCTTAATGATGCATTCTGTGATAATGAAAATGTATATAGACCATCTCCATTTGTTCCAGAATTAAAAAGAAACAGGTTTGGGAAATTTCTTACTGAAGAAATTCCAGAGTTTACACCATCATCAACAGATATGTCATGTTCTGAAGAATCACAAAGTGAAACAGATAACACAATTTCTGAAGAATCACAAAGTGATACAGAAAGTGACATCAGCGAGCCAGAATGCAACACAAACGAAGAATCAAGCAACAACAACAATGATGAAGCATGTTCAACAGACAGCCTCAATTCAAGCAACGACAAGAGAAGAACATCACAACCATCATCATCCAGATCTTCTTCAAAGATCAAACCTAAACACTCTAAATGTTTTAGATGTGGAAATGAAGGACATGTGGTTAAAAAGTGTCATTTGCAACCCAAACCACAAACCGATACCAATACCCAAAAATCTTTTGCAGTTCAAATTAAAGATCTTCAAGAAACTATAAAAAGTTTTGTTAAGGTCACAAAAAATTGGAAAAGGCAAGAGTTTGTGTCGGGGGAAATTCACGACAGATTAAAACTAAAACAGACCTGGATTCCAAAAGTTACTTAAGATGTGGTCTGAGTCGTGTTTGTACATAGTGTCTCGTATATTTATCTGTATATTTCTCTTGTCTTATGTATTTTTCAGAATAAACTACAAAAGTGGTTGATTGCCCTGATGAGATATCTATGGCATGTTGATAGCGGGGCGTCAAGGCACATGACGGGACTGAAAGAACTCCTGAAAAACTATCGATTCATTGATGGAGAGTTTGTTGCTTTTGCCGGCAACGAGAAGGGCGGAAAGATAGTCGGGATAGGGGACGTGATCTCTGATGCATTGACTTTAGAAGATGTGAACTATGTTCCAGAATTGTGTTACAATCTGCTGAGTGTATCACAAGTCTGCGACAAAGGAATCTCAGTGTTATTTAATGACATGGAGTGCATCTTTCTAAAGCCAGGATTCATTCCTCCTACCAACATGATTATGCTTAAAGCTCCTAGACAAAATAATACCTACGTGATAAATATGAGGGATGCAAAGTCTGAATGTCAAATGACATGCTTACTTTCTAAAGCATCCGAGTCAGAGTCACTGCTTTGGCACAGGCGATTAGGACATGTTAACTTCAAAAATATTAATAAGCTTTCAAAACTAAATCTTGTGAGAGGTCTTCCTTCTAAGGAATTCCCCTTTTCTGAAAAATGTTTAGCATGTGCCAAAGGAAAACAACACAAAAAGTCGCATAAGTCCAAAGCTGTGAACTCTATAGACTCACCTCTTCAATTATTACACATGGATCTGTTTGGTCCTATCAGTGTTAAAAATCTAGCTAAAAAGTCTTATTGTTTGGTGATAACAGATGATTTTTCCCGATTTACATGGGTGTACTTTCTGGAATACAAAAGTGAAGTTGCTGAGATTCTGATGCTGTTTGTTCCTCTCATTGAAAACATAATAAAGACAAAAGTTAGATCAATCCGAAGTGATCACGGAACCGAATTCAAGAATCAAAGTTTCGTGACTTTCTGCAACAATAGAGGAATTCATCTTCAGTACAGTGCTACGAGAACTCCTCAACAGAATGGTGTTGCTGAAAGGAAAAATCGTACACTTATTGAGGCGGCCAGAACCATGCTTATCGACTCCAAACTGCCGATCATTTTCTGGGCTGAAGCTGTGAATACCGCCTGTTATGTTCTTAACAGAGTCTTAATTGTAAAGACGCGCGGGAAAACAGGTTATGAGTTGCTCTTTAAAAGAAAACCTTTGATTGACTACTTCAGGCCTTTTGGATGCTCATGCACGCTGCTTAACAACTTCGAGAACATAATGAAGTTCGATGTAGTTGGAGATGAGTGCTTCTTTGTTGGATACTCCTCAAGTCAAAAAGCTTATAGAGTGTACAACAAACGAACCAAAATGGTTCTCGAGTCTTTTTATGTTGATTGGCAGGAATCTAACTCTACCAATACAGGAGCCGGTCCTGACTGGTTCTTTGACGTGGATGTTTTTTTCAACAATTTCAGCATCATTGATGAACAACCATCTGAAAATCAAGCAGCCGATTCTTCTCCTCTTGAAGATACTCTTTACTCTTCAGAAGACGATGCAGCACCTTTCACCACCCGCTTTTCTCCACTCGTAGCTGATCCAATTGTTCCTCTTCAGACCACAAATGGTGATGCAACTGTTGAAACTACTTCATCTCCTGAAGGTACTCCAGCTTCAGAAGAAACTTCTTCAGCACAACAGTCTGCAAATGATCCATCCAGTTCGTCAACTCCTACAGATCACCTTTCCAATCTGCCTTCCCAAATTCAAGAAGAACCAAACATGGGATTTAAATCTTTTAAGGATCACCCTGTGGAGAACATCATTGGACCAATCTCTGAGGGTGTTCTTACTAGAAATCAGGCAGACAAACTGAATATTGCACTTTCAGCCTTCCTGTCTCAGACGGTACCTTTCAGCATTGAAGACGCTGTCAGAGATGCAAGTTGGGTTGAAGCCATGCAGGATGAGCTGTATCAGTTTAGAAAGCTAAAGGTTTGGGAACTTGTGGACTTACCTGAAGGAAAGTATCCTATTGGAACAAGATGGGTTTTTCGCAACAAAATGGATGAACGAGGTGTGGTAATTAAGAACAAGGCTCGTTTAGTTGTTCAGGGATTTCGTCAACAGGAGGGCATTGATTATGAGGAAGTGTTCGCTCCAGTTGCTAGACTTGAAGCCATTCGTATCTTCCTGGCTTACGCCTCATACAAGAACTTCAAAGTCTTTCAAATGGATGTGAAAAGTGCATTTCTGTATGGGAAGATCAAAGAAGAAGTCTATGTTTGTCAACCCCCAGGTTTTGAAGATCCCCATCATCCCAACAAGTATTACAAACTGGATAAGGCTCTCTACGGACTTCATCAAGCTCCTCGAGCTTGGTATGAGACCTTATCGTCATACTTGCTACAGAATGGGTACACAAGAGGGAAGATCGACATGACCTTATTCACCAAAGAAGTCAACAAACACTCTATCCTTGTTCAGATTTATGTTGATGATATTATCTTTGGTTCCACTGATGAAAACTTGTGCAGGGAATTTGAAAGCATCATGAAGTCTCAGTTTGAAATGAGCATGATGGGAGAATTTTCGTTTTTCTTAGGCTTGGAAGTGCAGCAAAAGGAAGACGGAATTCTCATCCATCAAGCAAAGTATACAAGAGACATTCTGGCAAAATTCAACATGACCGACTGCAAGCCGTCCAATACTCCTTTTGCGGCCCAAACAACACTTGTACCAGATCTTCAGGGGCCTTCAGTGAATCCTCATACATATCGATCAATGATTGGCTCCCTGATGTATCTTACAGCTAGCAGACCAGATATAATGTGGGCAGTTGGATGTTGCGCGCGTTTTCAGTCCAATCCTAAGCAATCGCATGAGACTGCAGTAAAAAGAGTCTTCCGCTACCTCAAAGGAACACCTAAACTTGGTTTATGGTATCCTAAGAGCGATAACTTTGATCTAATCGCTTACTCTGATAGTGATCATGCAGGTTGTAGGATAGACAGAAAATCTGTCTCTGGTGGCTGTCAATTTCTGGGTAACCAGCTAGTGTCTTGGCAGAGCAAGAAGCAGACCACCGTGTCAATCTCCACTGCTCAGGCCGAATACACAGCTGCTTCCAGTTGTTGCTGTCAGGTGTTATGGATCCAAAATCAGCTTTTGGACTACGGTTTGAATGTCATGCATACACCTATTTTTATTGATAATGATGCATGTCGTGACATCGTGAAGAATCCAATTGATTATTCTAAAACCAAACACATTGAAATTCGGATTCACTCAATTCGCGATGCACACGACAAAGGGTACATACAGGTGTTGCCTATCGATACTGCTGATCAAAAAGCAGATATCTTTACAAAAGCTTTTGATAAAACCCGGTTTCATCAGTTGGTTTCATGGCTTGAGATGATAAATTTTGAATAAAAAAAAATAAAAAATAAAAAATAAAAAATAAAAAAATTTTGTGTATATTTTATAGAAAAATCTTCTTTTCTTTTAAAACAAGATTTTTGGGGGAGAAAGTAAACCGGTCTATTCCTATTGCAAAATTAATTCAGGAAATGATAGGAACTAATCATATCTCGTCAGCATGTGAATAGGACCCAGAGGATGTTGTGGCCTCAAGCAACGATGTGTCGGTAGATTCAGCCTGGAATCAAGTAAACTGCCACTAGGTGATTAACAATGAAGATCTACACGAAAAGCTGGATTCCCACTGTGCTTTAGGTCTGCACAAGCTGAGTCCGGTCATACATAGGTTGAGAAATCAAAAGACACAGAAAATTTTGTGCATAGGTAAATCAAAAGACACCTAAGAGTGCAAGCTACCAATGCGGGGCTAAGAAAAACAAAATTTTTTTGAAAAACTGAGCAGCAAAAGACACGCAATGTCAGTGACGTGCAAACATATATAGATAGCTCATCAAACAATCAGATGATCATCTTCTCTGCTTATGGGAACATAGACCTGAAGCTCTCATCATCTGATCAAGATAATGATCATCTTCTCTGCTTATGGTAACATAGACCTGAAGCTCTCATCATTATATTTCAATAAACCTTGAGGATCGGTAGGCCAATACCTAGCACACTGTGGGGTCCATAAAATTTTCGTCAATATTATCGAAAAACATGATAAACAGCATCGCCAAACACATGTTGAAAGAGAAAAGGCATGGATTTAAGTGGACAAGCATACCGACAATTGTTCTTAGGCTGCAGCTATCCAATGGGAAGTTGAAACGGGTTCTGGCAGGTATGGTAAGTATGATCTTGAATGCAGAAGGTAAGACTTGGTAAAACCCCACTTATCTAATGGATTTGGGCCTTAAAAACTCACTTATTGGGCCAAAGTTTGGACTCTGCGTACTTATTGGGCCCTGCGCACTTAACTCAAGTGCGCAGGCCCATTAGTTGACTGTATATATATACCAGGTCAAAAGTGGTTAAAAAGTTTTATCATCCTCAACACTTTTTACTAACCCTAATCACCACAAATCACCGTTCATCATCATCATCATCACCGTTCATCATCACACAATAATCACACCCTAATCACATCATATCAAACCTCGTTGCACTGTTTATTGTTTCGCATCTACTGTTTAAGGTAGATCTTGTGTTTCTAATGATTTATTGATTGAAATTACAGGTTATGAATGGATGTTCTTGATGAATCTGTTGGATTTCAAGCTATTATGGGTTCTTTGAATGTTTGAAGATCTGCGCACTAGATATATGAACAAGTGCGCACTTGTCTCATAGAGACTGCGCACTTGTCTCATAGTCATATAAGTGCTCAAGAACCCTAATATGCTGCGTACATAACTGTGGACTTAAAATCTTGAACGAAGGTTCAAGTGTCTGCGTACTTGCTTAGTACGCAGACTTGACTGTGTAGCCTAAGATGTTACCATGCCCGGTTGGTTTGGACCTGCGCACTTGTCCTTGGTTTGAGTACTGACCAAGTGCTCAGTCAAGTATGTGCGCACTTGACTGAGCACATAATACTGATTGACTTGTTTGGACTGCGTACTTGATACTCTTGGACACTTGGACTCTAAACAACAACATATCTTTCATATTGACTATTAAGACACTTGAACGGACTGCGAACTTAAAACCGGACCTTAATAATCTAACAACTGAAATTCAAACGTACCATTGACACCGATGACACCGATCCATCAATTCTTAATCCAATGACCGTTAAAATTTAAAAAAAATAATATTAATAAAATCTAGGTCTGAGTTCGTTGTCCGTCTAAGTTTAAGTCTAAAGTCAGTTATCCGAGATCTAATTGGCTTTTCGTGCTCTTGGTTAAACAGATGGCACTTGACTGGGATCCTAGGGGCATGCACAACCAACCAATGAATCTCGATACTGAGGATGTCAATTTTAGAGATGTCGTGGCTTGGATAAGAGGCAGTAAAGTCGGATTTGCTATGCAGAACGCTGAACCAGTTTACGTCTCCCACATTGAAGACTTTTGGAGATCAGCTAGAGTCGAAACAGTATCAAGGGTCAAGCGTATCAACGCAACTGTCAGAAACAAGCTTGTGATCATTACTGAGGACACAGTTCGAAATGTGCTAAGGCTGCAAGATCAACCTGGAACTTTCAGGTTCATGTCTAAAGCTGATATTCACCAACAATTCAGGATCTTCGGCTACAAGGGTGAAATTGACAAAAGAGGCGATGTAAAGAAGAGTCAGCTTACAAGAGACTGGAGACTTATCAGTCATGTATTCTTAATGTCTCTATGTCACAGAAAGGGAGGATACAATGCGCTGAGTGCTGAATGGGCGACAGCTATGATTAAGATCTGCAAGGACGAAGTGTTCAATCTGTCAGGCATGATCTTTGACTATATGGTAAAGAATGCAGATGCTGGTTCAGGGAAGTGGGCTATGTATCCGAGGTTTGTCCAGATGATGATAAACACTCAACATGAGGGTCTGCCTGTCGGTGACGAATACATATTCACCAGAGGGGCGCGATTCTTCACAGAGTGCAACACACCGGACTGGGAACCAATGCTAGAAAACATGTATGTGGCCCAGCGATATCCGGTTGTTATGGAACTGTACAACAAAATCAAGAAGAGAAGATCAGATGCTACAGGACCCAGACCACAATCCAGAGCTGCCCCTGCACCTGGATCATCTGAACCCACTCCTTCAGCCCAGCCGACGGCTGAAGAGATTGCCCAAGAAAAATCAAGGGGCAAAAGAGTGGCGACTGAACCAGCTCCCTCAAAACCTAGCAAGAAGAAAAGACCAGCAGGTTTGTTGCAAGAAGGGAGAGACACTCTGACAACCGAGCAACTTGAAACTACTGCTGCTTTACAACAAGTTGCTGAGTATGAAAGGGCTGCAAGAAAAAGAAGAAGAGATCAGCTGCCTGAATCTGAGATTCCCCGTGTTATGACTCAGTAAGATATTGAGGGAGAAGCGGTCTTAGAACAAATGTTTGGGCCTGAACCACCGAACCAACCAGGACCTTCTACTGCTGCCACTTCAGCTCCAGGGCCTTCCACTGCTGCCACTTCAGCCCCCAAAGCTCCAACCCACCGATCAGCTGAACCTTCCTCATCAGCTCCTGCTGCACCTCGTCGGAAACCGGTGCATCAGGAACTATACGAGAAGCTTGTGAAGGAGGTAGGTAAAGTTGCGGCCAGGGAAATCTGCACGCTGAAAAGTGATGTGCACAATAACCAGGAGCTAAGAAAGAAGGTGAAAAAGCTCAAAAGCAAGAACCGGAACATGGAGAAAGTGATAAAAGATCAAAGATACCTGATTAAGTTTCAACATCAGGTTCAAGTGCAGATGTTTGACATGTTTCAGGATTTGAGGAAGCAGTTAACTGGTGCTCCCAGCGCTACTTTTGATGAGACTTTCGACTTCGGAAAGTTTCTGGAGGCAGAAAAAGAGAAAGAAAAAGCGGCTGAGGAAAGTGAAGTGGACGAGGTTAGCGAAGATGAAATGCCTGACAGTTTTGTGGAGATGGGAACAGATCAAGAAGTCGTTTATGAGACATTCGATGGGCACAAATTGGACCCTGAAAGAGCAGCTTGGTTCCCAAGAAGGCCCATTACCATTCCTTCCTTACATCAGAACATCCATCATACCAAGTCTGCTCACCGGGAAAAGATCATCTCATGGAAATATGATGCTGAAAAGAGATTGTATGCTGTGAAAAGGAGAGGGGGAGTAATACAGTACTTCAAAGGTCAAAAGGAAATGAAGTCGCTCCCCCGATGGGATATCAGGGAGCTTAGCAGGGCCCCATTCCTTAATCCCTCACTTGACTCCCAGGCTGCCATGGTTGAAAATTTTATCAGAAAAGAGTGTGAGAATGATTTCCAGATCCTTAAGCCGCAAAAGCCCAGAAGGAGAATATCAAAGACAAGAATCGATCCAGCAACGGGAAAAGGGATGATAACTTATGTGATTGACCCTCCTCAGGTCGTCACACGAGTTCCGATCAGATCCGAGCTTCCAGTGATGCTAAGGAACTTCAAAAAATGGTTCTATGACAGCAACACTGGTGAAGCGGTCATCAAGCTGGAAAACGATTCAGAGGCACTGAGGATTTTGGATCCGGTTGATGTGTTTGCACTAAATTTGTCAGATCTGAATATGCTATTTGCAAATCAGATTAATGTTGGTGCCGGAAACACATTGTTTGAAGAAGCCGTGCTGTTTAGAAGGGCAGTGGATAGGGCTATGAAACTGAAGAGTGAGCTGCTGGATATAGTCGACAGGATAAACGCAGCAGACAAAGAAAAGGAGGACAGGGAAAAGGCTGCGCAAGCTGCTGCTGCTGCTGATGCAGTTACAGAAACTGATGCTGCCGCTGTTACAGAAACTGATGCTGCTACTGTTACAGAAACTGCTGCTTCAGAGGTACTTCGAGAAGATCCTGCATCAGTGGCTAATCCTGAAGGAACTACAACAGAATCTACCCAAACTTCTCCAGCAGCTGAAGTTGATCCAGTCGCACTGTACTTACAAGACCCTCCTGCACAGGTTGAGGGGGAAGAAAGCGACGTGGATATAGACTGAAGATTGAAGACTGGTAGCTGTGGTCTAGGGGGAGTATTGTTGGGTTATATTGAGACCACAGTTACCAGAATAGAGACTTTTGAATGACTATTGTAAAGCTTAATAGTTGAAGGACCTTACATGTAATTATAGCATAGTTTAGTAGGCCAAACCCTAGGCTGCGCACATAATTGGACGGGCCCTGCGCACTTATGTTAAGTGCGCAGCCCAGGTGCTGCCTATATATATTGTATGTGTGTGCACAGCTAGGGTTTGGGGTTTTGGAGATTATCTTTGTAGCACACACTGAATAGGTGCGTACTTGTGTGGTATTCCAAGGTTATTCATTATCAAATCAGATATGGAATCATCATGTTATTCATTGTGTGTGTCGGGTCTTTCAATATTCATCTAGTTTTCTTTGTTTCTTGGATTAATCACTTGAAACACCTAACTAATAGGTGTTTCCAAGTGATAACAATCTATTGCATTCAACAAGATCTAGTATTTCGGGACTACAAAATCTGGTCCGGTCAGCACGCCGTCAAACCTGGTCAACAGGTTAGCTCGGTTAACACGTTGCTCGAGGCGCGTAGAACGAGACGCATAGCATGAGGCGCACGCATGCAACTTCGGTATAATGAACTCAAATTTATAATTGTTGTGTTATCTATGAATATATATATAAATATGAGCGAATGGTTTTAACTCGTGAAATGGACCGGTAAACATAATAAACGAAAAGTATAATCGGATAAATGGTTACTTAATAATTAATCGTGACTAAGTAATGTTGTATATTGGACTCAATATGTTAAACTATATCGTGTATATATATATATATATATATATATATATATATATATATATGGTTATATGAGTTTATATAAAAGTTGCCGAAACGTATAATTGTCTAGTAGAATTGGAAGTTGTATAAATGGATTATTGTCTTATGTATTTGGAATTGATTTTTGGGAAATTTGTAGACAACTTGAGTTGTCTGGTTTATACAAAAACAGAGGAAACTCTGCCAAAGTTTATATAAAATCCGAAGCACGACAAATGTGACATTGTTGTGCGTTCTTATAAATAACTTTCCAAGCGTTTGACAAATGTAGTTTTATACAAAATCGCGATGTTTTTGACAAAGATTATTTGTAACAGTAATAGTCTATTCCGAACAATATTTCAAACAAATATATAGTCTTTTGTTTACCAAGCGTCAAGTATTACGATTTTTCAAAGGTTATTCGGTAACTAAAATATGTTTGTTGTTCGGATTAAAAAGATGTATAAACGTTTGATTTTATTTGGAAAACTTTTATAAAAATGTAAGACCCTCAAACCGACAGGTCAAACAGTAGGCATTCAAAGACTAAAACCATGTTAACAATTCAAAACAAATCTTATTTTATCTCAGAAAATACGCAGCGGAATGTTAAAAGAAGTTATTAAATTTCCAAACATGGTTTTCCCAAGACGGGTCAAAAGAATATTTAATAACCAACTAAAATCTTTGAAAAATAATGTAATAACGTTCGAGCAATCTCGTAGACGTCTTCTTTATTGAAATGTCAACCGCAACTGAGTAGGTCCACTACATGCCAAGGCGTCCTTTATTCATCAACAACCTGAAATCAATCAAACGTGTATGCAAAAGTCAGCTACGCTGAGTGGGTTCAAGTTTTATAAATTTATATAACCAAGTAATTTGTCAAAATAAGATTTAACAAAATACCTCTACCTTAGAGTTAACGATAAGCGCAAACCGCCTATTTGATCTCTAAGCAAATAATAAATAAAGTCTAGAATAAGCGCATACCGCATATTTAACTTAAGACTTTATTTTAAATCTACAATAAGCGCATTCCGCCTATTTGTCACAAAACTACAACAAGTCTACATAAGTGCATATCACATACTAAGACTTAAACCATAACTATAAATCAGAGCAGACATACTGTAAAACTATCATAGCTCAATTTATAATACCAGGTAACCGTCATACATAGTTTATATATATAATATATAAATATATAGTAACACATTTAACCTAACAAGTATAACTCAAGGCAAGTCCCGATCTAACAAGCAAGGTTTCAAATATGTGGCCAAGACATTAAGCGCATTCCGCTTATTAAATAAAAACATAAGCCACACTCTAATCAAGACAACCATCTATTCATATATTTAATAACACATATAACTCAAGCCATATGATGACACATTAGGCGCATTCCGTCTACTTTCGTTTCATGCGAAAATAATATATATGAGTTCACAAAAATATTTATAACTTTATAAAAATATTTTGTGACTTCATAAAAATAATCTTGATAGTTTAGCATGCACGTTAGCCCAAAATATTTAGAAAAACAATAACTAAAAGAGCGGGCACAAAAACTCACCTTAACGTAGTAGCTAGTCGTGACATAAACTCGTGGTAATCTTTAGAAGTGCAACCAAACAAGGACCTAATTAATTCCAAATACATCATACATGACTCAAACCATGAGCTACTGTCCCACAACCCGTCATATTCATGCATGTCCATTGAGCAACAATCTATGCCAAATTAATAGTGCTTTTACTATGAGTAAACCATGGATTATAATGATACTAGCCACGTAATTCTGGAATTTTTTGCATAAATAGGTTATTTGCTTGGGGCAAGAGTGTTTTTAGGTAGGGTGTTGGATAAAAAGCAAAAATAGGTAAGTCACCAATCCAATTGGCGACATTGATTCAAAGATTTTGAATGTTGCCAACCTAGTTGGCGACATTGATTTAATTTTTATTATAATTTTGAATGTTAGCCAACCTAACTAGTGACTTTTGGATGTTGCCATCTAGGTTGGCGACATTGATTTAATTTTTATTATAATTTTGAATGTTGCTAACCTAACTAGTGACATTGATTCAATTATTTTGGATGTGTATGAAAAACGACCAACCCGGTATAATCTAATCAGGTATGGATAGAATGAAGCCATCGGTTGTGGTTGGAGGGTTTTGGAGGGAAGCAGGTTTTCTAAGAAAAAAAGTTGTTTTTAAGAGTGATGGTTAGCTGTGACTATTTTGGCTTGGTTGGGGGTCTAACCCTTAAATAGCTGAAAATTGTGGAATTTAAAAAAAAAATTAATACTTTTATAACATTTTTGAACACTCGTTTACGAATCATCATCATCATCATACTCAGTTAATCTCACCTATAAGGTAGGGTCTGAGGAGGGTAAGATGTAGACAGCCTTACCTCTACCCCTAAGAATAGAGAGGCTGTTTCCAGTGAGACCCCCGGCTCGATATGGTTTGGACTCGTTTACGAATATGTGAATTAAAAATTATAACATCAAAGTTGCTAGTTCGGTTGGTAACATCCAAAATGATTGAATCAATGTCACTAGTTAGGTTGGCAACATTCAAAATTAAAATAAAAATTAAATCAATTGCGCCAACCTAGATGGCAACATCCAAAGTCACTAGTTAGGTTGGCAACATTCAAAATTATAATAAAAATTAAATCAATGTCGCCAACTAGGTTGGCATCATCCAAATTATTGAATCAATGTCGCCAACTAGGTTGGCAACATTCTAAATCTTTGAATCAATGTCGCCAATTGGGTTGGTGACTTACCTATTTTTGCTTTTTATCCAACACCCTACCTAGAAACACTCTTGCCCCAAGCAAATAACCTATTTATGCAAAAAAATTCGTAATTCTGGGATACGCTTGAAACTCCATTATACCAGCAAACATCTTCATTTGTCTCATGTGGAACAAAAAACTCAACACGAACGTTCACTATATATGGCACTCAAACACATCAATGCATAAGAGGGATGCATAACATGGCCACCACCACAGTCCTAGCCAACACCTCAACTATATCGAGTACCACCACAACCTTGTCGCATTCGACAAAACTACCGATCATAACCTCCATCGAACACTCCGCCATTACCTTCACAATGACCATCGAACAACCTCCCTCACGCATCACCATCTTCACCGTACCATTAACCCACGACTAGCGTCGCTACCGAACACCGCAACCTCCGCTGTCCATCACCACTGGAACTTTGCATCACTGTCATCTCGCGGCTGAACTATGATTATAACCATGGTCTCCACCACCGGAACCCTACACCACTACCGCACCAGCAAAACCACAACCATCCAAGACACCGCCTTCATCGGACTACAATAGCTACAACTGAGCCCAACCCTTAAGCCAAACCCAATCGAAACAAGTTACACAACGAGGAACAGAGATTACCTTGTTTTGGTGCGCCACATGACCGGAACCACCATGAACCTCCACCGTCGACATCGTTTCCTTCATGCTCCCTATTATCCCTCGTCGCCTCTTTTTAGCCGTAACCACACCCTAGGTCGTTGATGACCTAGGGTTTATTCCTTTGTGGATGTTTTAAAAAGAATAAGTTACAATATAGGCCCTTTCACTTTCACCTAATGGCAACTTATTTCTAAAAACATTAGTACATCTATAAAGAGTCACAAAACCCATCGGGTCTTGAAGTTATATCTAAAACCACCCATAGGGTCCGCTAAATCCATTAAATTAACATTATGTGCCAAAACCCATTAACTGATCCATTCGATAAGGACTCGAGTAGTCGATTCGTTTAAAGGATTACTTGGTGAATTTTGGGATGTTACAAAAAAGCAAAGTCTTGAAATTTGTTAGATACTCGGATTCGGGAAAAGATGTAACAATTGTTTGTAATCTATTTTAATAGCTACGTCCTTTAATTATTTTCTCCTTCTAACTTCTGAACAATCAGAAACAGGTGTGTATCTGCTGTGGTTGTCTCCGTTTTAACCGTAATGTTGACATTGCCCAGAAAACGTGGTGAACCGACGTAAGGAGGCGGTTATGTGTGTCGGCTGTGGTTCCTGGAGACGGCGGCCGGCGACAATTGTTTGCTTCCTCCTGCATGGCCCGTTTCCGTCTAGATATGTTAGATTGAAGGCTGATTTCGAGTCATAAAGTTGTTGTCGGAGGTTTGCTGCAACAAAACAAAGACATCCCTTACCTGAAAACCATGGACAGAGAGGGTGTTTTTAGAGGGACAGAGACCGAGAAGGGAGTGGTAGGAGTGGTGATGGTGGTGGCTATGGTTTCCTTACACAGAGAGAGGGAGGAGTGGTGGTGGTGTTGCTGGGTTTTACAGGGAGAGAGGTGTGGAGTAAGGAGAGGTTGGTGAATTTTTAAAGAGATAGGGGGACGACATTTTTGTTCTGTACTTCTCTTCTTTATTTTTGTCTTTTAAAACCATCTAATAGCTTTAGGTAAAACATTTTTTTAATTATGGTATTGTGCTGGTGAGCACATGGTTTGATAATTGGAAATACCAACGTACAATGACATTTTGTTTCAATTTTATATGCATTTTGATTTTTTTTTCGTTTAAACCATATATAGACCTTTAGTTCAGCCTGTAAAAAAATATTAAGAAGCATTAAAATATAATAAAAACACAACTTTCATGCCAAGGCAATTTATTGTCGGGTTAGGCCGACACGTGTTGAAAAAGTATTCTCGGGATGTTCACGAACGACAACGGAAATCATGTATCCGCTGCAACGTACGGGGAAAAATAAATATCACCATGTGTTTGGATGAAAGGAGACATATGTCATCAACGTAAAAATGGTGTATCACAGCTAGCAACATACGTGTTATAAATACTACCAAACAGATAACAAAGTCGAATACTAATATCATCATACCGCGTGTGACAAGGTAGCAAATACTAAGTTGTCACGGCAACGCGCGACCTTCGGTAAAATACTAGTATATATACATAAAATACTAGTTATATATAAATACAATTACTAAAGTCGGTTGTCTCACACGGTTACTGTAGCGCTCCAGTAACTTCATTATTTCTGGGCGGTTTGGACTTTTTGAGGGGGTTTTCCACGGTTGTTTCTTTTTTTTTTTTTTTTGGTGATTTACTTTTGGGCCGCTTGCTTTTTTTGGTCGAAAACAATATTTAAGTAATAAACAATAAACATGTTTGTTCAATGCTCATTTTCTTTATTAATAAACATGTGTTTTCTTAGCTAATTGATACGTTGAACTTCAAATAGCCAAATGAATTCTGAGCTGTTATTGGTGACAAAGCTTGGTTCTCGACTTGGTTCCAATCGGAAGATTAAATAGGTGTGGGCTAGACTCAACCCATACACAATTTACCTACGAAAATCGCAAAAGTCTATTATTGCCGAAAAAATCGGTGGGGCTCGGGGCACCTTGTTGCCCCCAAGATGCTTCGTTCCTGGATATGATGGATGACAGAGCCATGAATGGTGTAATCACCATTTATGATGCATTGTAATGCGATTTGGGTATATTTAAATTCCGTATGTTGTAGTGTTATTCTTTGTACAATGATGAGATGTTGGCATGTAAGGCGTATAACAAAGTCTTGCAAGCACCAGGTTGTCGTCGCGACACACGTAAAATACTAGTTAGTATATATACAATTTGTAGATTTTGATGTGAGGACGTGTTACTGTAGCTAAATGTCCCATCAAGTGTGTTACTAGCAACTCTTGTTGCTTTACTCGTATCAACCGCTGTCATCTTTTCTTTCTTCCTTTATTTCATTTGCAGGTGTCTTTCATTATTGACTCCATTTTCTTCTCCTCAAACCCTGCTTTCTCTTCAAACGGACTCCATTTCCTATAACGGCCCCCATCTCCGAACACACCACCACCAGTAAGCGACAGAAATGATGAAGGTAAAGACTGGTCCGACGGCTATGGTAGATCTGAAGATTGGTGGCAGCAACGACCCAAGTAAGGTCAGGATTCCATCAGGCTCCGACGAGGTATATTTGTTTCAGCTACTTAGGGGGTGTTTGGGATTGATTATTCAAAATAAAT
This sequence comes from Ambrosia trifida, assembly GCA_028751855.1. Lineage (NCBI taxonomy): Eukaryota > Viridiplantae > Streptophyta > Magnoliopsida > Asterales > Asteraceae > Ambrosia > Ambrosia trifida. The sequence goes on along the minus strand of CM054124.1, from coordinate 146,319,033 downwards.
GCGTTTTGGAAAAGCAGGGGTGGAGCTGCTTATTGATTATTGCGTTTTGGTAGCCTAAAAAACTGATTATCTGCGTTTTCAAAATGCAATCCAAACACTAAAAACTGATTATCTACGTTTTCAAAACGCAATAATCTAAAAATCAAATACAAAACGCAATCCCAAACACCCTCTTAGAACCATCCAACTTACAAGACTGCTTTTTCTAGAAATTAAAGGAGGTGTTAACAATGACAGACAGACGGTGTCAGCGTTGGCCTCAGAAGAGGTAAGGGGTACGCCGGACAACAGACGAGATGCTCCTGGTTACCAGACCCACCCCTCCACCGCCGTTGTCGGTAATCGTATCGTCAACGTGCAATTCGCCTGGTACGAGAAGAAATGTATTTGTTTGTTTAACCTCGACTAATTGCTTTTACTTTTTTGTACATAAGCAAGCAAGTAGATGTCTGTTTTTGTTTTCCTTCCCAACTACAAGCAGTGAATCTTAAAATGCTATCATCGTTGATTACTGTAATAAAATAAAATAGTTGATTATTTCTTACTTTGTTGAATTAACATTGTAACTCTTTGATTTTTTAACAATTTTCACTACTAGAAAAATACCCCTATCTTGACACACATTTAATGACACGCGAGAATTCATGACACGCAAAAGCGTGTGTCATTAAAAAATCGTCGTTTTTTAAAAAAAATAGTCAAACAATGACACTCTTTTTTGCGTGTCAACAATCTAATGTCAAGATTTTAAAAAACATGACACTATAAGAATTGAGTGTCATGTTTGGTGTCAAATTATAATTATATTATATATATAGGGTTGGGTTATTCTACAAAGGCTACAAAAAATGAGAAGGGTGAGAAGCCACTAGAAAATGACATGTGTCCAAAGGATTAACAAGTGGGAGGGGTAATTTTGTCAAAAACATATGCACATGCAAGTCACATGCCATTTCCACCTTCATTTTTAAATGCCCGTAACTTTTTTATACGTCATCCGTTTTTAAAAAAAAATTATACCATAAAATTGAGCGTCTTTTTATCTTTAATATAAGTACCATATTGCTATACTTTTGAAAAAAAATTTCAAAACCCACTTGCGTAAGACACAATGGAATGTAAAACACAATGAACACCAATTAAATATAGGGTATAAAACACAATCAAGAGTCTAGTAAAACACAATGGACGACATACTAAAGATACAATGAATAGAAGACTAAAACACAATGAATACTTTTGAAAAAAAAGAGTTGAAAACCAGTTGCATAAGACACAATGAATGACATACGAAAGACACAATGAACAAAAGACTAAAATACAATGAATACTTTTGAAAAAAAAAAGTTAAAAACCCAATTGTGTAAAACCCAATGGACGACATAATAAAGACACAATAAACAGAAGATTAAAACACAATGAATACTTTTGTAAAAAAAGTTGAAAACCCAGTTGCGTAAGACACAATGGAGATAATGTAAAACACAATGAGTACCAATTAAATATGCAATGAACAATAGGGTATAAAACACAATGAACAGTCTAATAAAACACAATGGACGACATTCTAAAGACACAATGAACAGAAGACTAAAACACAATGAATAATAGACTTAAACACAATGAACAACATAATAAAACACAATGTACACCTAAATACAAAACTCATTTGCGTAAAACACAATTAAAATCATACTAAAAACACAATGGACAAAGTTAAATCATGTGTAGACTAAAAAAACATAAATAACATATTTATAAAGCACACATGCATACTATAACACAATGAACGTGCAGAAGACACAACGGAGAAAAAAAAACCCATTTAGCAAGAATTTTTTTTTTTCAATTTTAATGTAGCAATGTGGTACTCATATTAAAGATAAAAAAACGCTCGTTAATATGGTGAGATTTTTTTGAAAAAAGAATGTCGTATGAAAAAGTTATAGACGTTTTAAAATGATGGGGGGAATTGACATGTGCATTGCATGTGGAGAGAGAAAGTCAACAAATGTTGTTTTCCTTTTATGCCCTTTCTCTAATTTATTATTTATTTTTTTCAAACAAACTAATCTCAACCCTTCAAATATATGATCAATGGATCACAATCCTTCTCACCCTTCCTAGAAAAAGTATCTTGTGTATTTGATCCTAACCCTATATATATACACATTTAACAAGGTGTTTGTGCATACTTTTTTGTACTTCCAAGTACAAGTCTTTGATGCATTGTCTTTTTATACGTTTTCTTTCTTACCCTTCTCAATTCTTCTCTTCACTTCCTATACATCTCCCCCCTACGACTCCATCGCCGCCCCAAATCCAGAGAGAGGTTGCACTTGCCCCAGGCCGTCGCCGTCACCGCCATACTCGCTACTACCACAGGTAGTCCACATCATGGAGACAAGATGACATCAACAGAGACGAACCGTCACGCAGGTATGTCTTCATCGGCTTTTCTTTTTGGGTTTCCATCAGCCCTTTCCGTCGTTCTTCTTCTTCTCAGGTCGTCTCCGGTTTGGCTCGCCGCCTTGCTAATGCTCTTATCAAATGCTTCTGAGCCCTAATTTTTCTCACTGTTACACGTGTTCTCTGCTGTTGCCGGCTTCTTTTGTGAAAATCGTTGGTAGCGGCGGTGATAGCGCATCTATTTAGTTACATGAATTCGAATATGTTCGTTTATCTATAGTATATGTTTTTTTAAATGGATATTGTTACAGTTAGATCGTTTAGATTTAGGTCGATTTCTTTGCTTTTCAGTTCAGGCATATATCTTTCTTTCTTTTTTAGATTTTTTCTAGGTAACTGTTTGATGCAATATGTGGTTTTTGATGTATTTTTTATTAGTTTAGTGATCTGTGAGGAATGGTCTGGATTGTTGTTTTACTATAGGTTTGTTTTTATTAGCAATTTTTTCAGTATTACGAATTTAATTCGAATGTTATTCTGCTAGGCATGGTATTTCTTATGTAATCTTTGGTGTTTGTTTTACAGGTATATTCAGTGGTTTGGAATTCGCATTGTTGTGACGATTCGTTTTCATGTAAGTTTTCTTATGTTATCTTAGATGCATATTACAACAATTTTTCTATGGCTTCGATTGTTTCGTGTTTTGTTTCTTGCTTTGTTATGTTGTTTGGTTTATATAGAAGACGCATTAGCATTGACATTGTTATTTTAAACTTTGGCATGAAAAATGCTCAATAGTTCATGACAAAACATTTTTAAGAAATAAAAAAAAAGTAAATAAATGGGTTTAATGCGGCAACTAGCGAACCCGCCGGGTTTACACAAAGACGACCCATTTAACTAAAGGTGTTCGTGGGTCAACCCCGTTTAGACTAAACCCAAACTTTCAATTTTGTTTTAGGTTCGTGTAGTGTAAGAAGTTCATGCCCCTTAAAGAGTATAGCTACCTTATGAGTAAGTTGTTTTTTGTTAGGCAGAAATGGAGGTTAGTATACGCATGTTGAGGCAGCACCACATTATATTGATATGATTGATCAAACAACATATGGGCATAAGTTTATCAAGGAACAGTTTAATATGACACCAAGAATTGGTTGGCAAATAGACCCCTTAGGGTAGTGTTTACCATATATAGCCATCTGCTTGATTGTGTGCTACCTGTTACACGCATTGTTCCCCCGTCGCAGACTGCGGCGTCGTAAAACACGCTTTGTATATCCATCGCGCGCCAGCGCAACGCGCGGCACCGGTAAGAGGTAAATGGTTTTGGTTTGATGGTCTAAAGTGGTGGTGTTGGGAGGTAGTTCTGAAAGTGAGTGGTGGTGGTTTTGAAAATGGGGGTTGTTTCATTGTCATCAAACATAATAGATACTTAGTCCTTTGGCAAATGAAAACTTGAATAAGTAGGATGGAAGTAGCCTCGGCATTTCATGTATATTACGAAATCATGTTTAAATTGGAGCAGAGCAGCCCCAAACAGGATTGCAGCTTCCAAAGTCAACAAATGTCAGACATGAAAACTAATGAGGGTTGAAGTGTATTTTCTATGAAGATTCATTTGACAGTAAGCTTCTTTCGGGTAAACTGTATTGTTTGATCATTTAATTTCAAGAAGTTGGATAATATAAGGTAACTTATATTATGAATTCATGTGGCTCGATACATCAAGAGCGTGTAATCAAGTACGCTGCAAAGAACAATGTAGTTTAACCACAAATAAGCCTTGCCGACGCGAAGCGCGGGTAATAATACTAGAATGATTTGGTCGAGCGCGCCACAACGCGCGCGGGTATAAACCTAGTTATTTGTTATTGTTTGTTGATATAATGTGCAGGCTTTTACATATTTCTTGCAAATGTAGGTACAATGACAAGCAGAGTGCAAAGTTGCGGAATTAGCCTGCCTTTGCGAGTCCATTAAACCAAACATGCAGAGTCAAACGAGCCTAGGCCATTGAAGAAGAGGGTCATGGTGGAAAGAGGCAGAAACAGGTTTAGAACACAACTATATGTATGTTTATACAAATTAAGTGATTTTGATGTTTATGTTAATAATAATTCTCGTCTTGAAATTAAAACCATCACGAACATTAACCTTCATCTTATTAATTTAATTGTTGTCTCAGGTAGGGGGAGGAGTAGATGCTAACACGGATGCGGATATTAATGCCATTCATGAAGAGAGGTCTAGTTATGCCGCAACCTTCATTTTCAAGTTATCCGTACGTTTAGTCTAGACTAATGTAATGTATTGACACAATATTTTTGTAACTAGTGGTAGGATTCGACAAATGCTAATTGTAATTTTTTTGTGGTATATATAATATATGCAATTTTATTTTGAAATTTATTGATTTTGTTATTATAAATATAAATATAAATCCAGATTTATTAGTTATTTTGTAGAATTTTTTTTAGGTAAAAAAAAACATGACACACAAAATTAGTGTCATAAAGGTGTGTCGTAAATGCATGTCATGAAAAAGTGTCATTAAAGAGTGTCATAAATGCGTGTCAAAAAAGTGTGTCGTAAAGGAGTGTCATAAACGCGTGTCATTAAAAGATGACACGCGCTTGCATGTCATAAAAATTTAATGACATATTCTTCCTTGACACTTTGTTGTGTGTCATAAACACCCTTTTATGACGCGCAATGCGCGTCAAGATAGGGGTATTTTTCTAGTAGTGCTTTTAGATTCATTTTACATAAATATCCGTTGGTATAAAAGGGTATCTTTCACAGGTTAGTGAAATTTGTTAGAAATTTTAATAATTAAATATTATATTAAATGTAATATAATGACATTTAATTATAAAACTAGATGAATGAGAGATCTAGGGTATGTTTGGCAAAATTAGCGGGAGGCTGATAGCTGGAAGCTGTTAGCTGGTAGCTGGAAGCTTTTTAAATATATTTTGGTGTTTGGCAAAGTAGCTGAATCTTTTAATAAAATGTATAAAATGACCAAAATGGGCATAATTAAAAACTTGTAAAGAAGGTTTTTATTTTATCTTTAAAATAAAATGGGTATTTGTGTCATTTACTAATTAAAAGTTTGTAGCTAGTATAGCTTTTTCTTAAAAGCTGGTACTAGTGGCTTTTCACTATAGAGCTTTTTCTCTAACCTAAAAGCTTCCATCTGTTTCAACCAAACAAGGTTTTTTATTGAGTGCGAGTTTTTTCTTAAAAGCTTGAAGCTCCTAAAAGCTCTTAAAAGCTCCTTGCCAAACATACCTCTAAGCTTTATGTGTGTGGTGGAACTTTATAGTTGTAGGAATTTGTGCTTGTCCCACATTGGTGGAAATATAAATCATGTGTTGGTTTATATCTAGAATTCTGTACAGGACACCCCAGTGGCAGCCAGGAGGGTGCGAAGCACCCGACGCGCCCGTGCACGGGCTCGGGCTCGGGCACGGGCACGGGACCGGGACGAGGGCGATGGGCGTAATGTGGCGTTTTGATGGCGCACTTTGCACTTCGCACGCTCGCATCTCCGCGAGCCGCTTAAGAGCCGCCTTTATATTTTTAGGTGAGCTTGGACTGGTGTGGCTCGAGCCTATAGCTAAGACTGGTTAATTGATGTGGTCAAGTCCTTTCGAATTCAAAACAGTCAAATGAAATTAAGTACTGAATAATGAGTTTCCAGACTTAATTTCAATCATTGACTTTTCAAATTGAAACAGTCAAATGAAATTATGGCCTCATAATGAGTATTCATTTCGGAATTAATTTCAATCATTGAATTTCGTAATCAATGAGATGTTTCAATTTCGTGTATAAATACAGAGTTATGTACTCTGTTTTGACACACCGAAAATTCTCTACAATTCATGTTCTCGAACCACCACCTTTTTTCAGAAAATTTCCCTAACTTTTCAGACTTGCAGGCTCTTGTTTCAGGTATTGTTTCAGGTGCTTGGGTAACTCCGGCAGTGCAATCTGCTTAGGCTGTTGTACCCTTGGAAACAGACGGGTTCACCTGGGTGGCCCGAAATCTGTTTCAAGGGAAGCGTGTTTTACACGTGCCTCAGTCACTTCGAGTTTCCTTTGCCTCTTTCGTATTTTCTTTTCAGTTTGTAATTTTTTCTTTTTGTCTTTGCATTCTGTTTAATTTTATTATTGTATTGTAATCCGATTTTATTTAAAAAACAACAGTATTTCTTTTATTTTTGTGAACGGTGTTCCTACAAGATTAAAACAGATTTTAAAACTCCGTTCATACTTTGTTTTAAATATTTCGGATTACAAAATAAAATTGTTTCTTTAAACTCTTTGTGAGTTTGCCTTGGTTTTCTGTAAACCAAACAGTTTGGTTTTTTGTAAACCGAATTGTAAAATTCAAAGGATTATTTCTTGGTTTGATTATTTCTGACCATTGTTTTCTTGTTTCAGAAATGGAAACGAATGCTAGCGCTTCATCAACAACCGTTGGACCAACATCCACCACTATGGGGCCATTAGTTGGTACCCAGGCAGCCCAGGCAGTTGCAAACCATGCTGAGAAACCAGAGAAGTTCTCTGGATTGAACTTCAAAAGATGGCAGCAAAAGATGTTTTACTTGACAACTCTGAATCCTGCGAGATTCTTGATTGAGTCCCCCCCTTAACTTGGTGAAGGGAACTCTGACGTTCAATCTGTGAGCGCACTTGTTGCTTGGAAGCATTCTGAGTACCTATGCAAAAACTATGTGTTGAATGGACTTGCTGATCCATTGTATAATGTGTACTGCAAGATAACGACTGCCAAAGAACTTTGGGAATCTTTGGAGCGTAAGTACAAAACTGAAGATGCTGGTACTAAAAAGTTTGTTGTGGCTCGGTTCTTGGACTATAAAATGGCGGATTCCAAAACTGTTATTAGCCAAGTCCAAGAATTGCAAGTGATCCTTAGTGACATTCTGTCTGAAGGAATGAATCTTAGTGAAACATTCCAATTGGCTACAATGGTTGAGAAACTTCCTTCAAGTTGGACGGATTTCAAGAATTACCTTAAGCATAAGCGAAAGGAAATTCCATTGAAGACCTTGTGGTTCGCTTGCGTATTGAGGAAGATAACAGAGTGTCTCTAAAAGGAACTCAAGTTGAAGGTACTGCAAAAGCTAACATTGTTGAGCATGGTCAGTCTTCAAGGGGGAATAAAGGCAACAAAGGTCATAAATTCGGTGAAAAATCAAAAGGTAAGGGTCGGGACCTTGGGCCTAGAAAAGGTGGTGTGAAAAAGAAGGTTAGTTCCTTCAAAGGGAAATGTTACAACTGTAATGAAGCTGGTCACAAAGCTGATCAATGCAAAGCACCTAAACGTGAGAAGGCGCTTATGGTTGTTGATGATGATGTGCCTTTAGTGTCCATGATTTCAGACCTCATTGCCATGATGGAGGAGGTTAATTTGGTGTCTAACAACCCAAAAGGATGGTGGATGGACACTTGGGCTACTCGTCATGTTTGCCCAGACAAGACCCTCTTTAGTACGTTTATAGAGGTGGTGGGAGATGAGAAGTTGTACATGGGGAATGTTGCTACAGCAGATATCAAGGGAGAGGGTGATGTGATCTTGAAGTGGACTTCTGGAAAAGAGATCACTTTAAGCAATGTGCTTTATGTTCCCGACTTGCGTAAAAGTCTTGTATCGGGATGGTTGCTTAACAAGTTTGGTTTTCGTTTGCTTTTTGAGAGTGACAAGTTTGTTTTAAGTAAGCGTGGTATGTTTGTTGGTAAGGGCTATGCCCAGAATGGTATGTTCAAACTCAATGTAATGGCTGTTACTAAGAACATGAATAAGAACGCTACTACTTCTGCTTACTTGGTTGAGTCTCCTAATGTTTGGCATGGTCGTCTTGGTCATGTTAATTTTATTTCAATGCGTCATTTAATTAAATTAGATTACATACCAACTTTTGCCATAGACTCTAAATCAAAATGTAAAACATGTGTTGAAGCCAAACAAACAAGATCATCATTTAAATCAGTTAATCGAATAACTGAGCCCCTTGACTTGATCCACACTGATGTATGTGATTTGAAATCAACTCCCACTAGAGGTGGCAATAAGTATTTTATTACTTTTATTGACGACAGTACGCGGTATTGTTATGTGTATTTACTTAAGAGTAAAGATGAAGCAATTGACAAGTTTATCTTATTTAAAGCTGAAGTTGAAAACCAACTTAATAAGAAAATAAAGCGTGTGAGAAGTGATAGGGGAGGTGAATATGTTTCGCCATTTGGGGATGAATGTGCCAAAAGTGGCATAATACACAAACCCCTCCCTGTACACCCCAATCAAATGGTATTGCGGAACGAAAAAATCGTACACTAAAAGAAATGATGAATGCCATGTTGATAAGTTCTGGGATGAGCCAAGACATGTGGGGGGAGGCCATTTTATCGGCCAATTTTTTGTTGAACAAAGTTCCTTTCAAGAATAAGGATGTAACACCATATGAGTTATGGTGGGGGCAGAAATCATCCTACAAATACTTGAAAGTGTGGGGGTGCCTGGCCAACGTAATTATTACACCTCCCAAGGCTCTTAGAATAGGGCCTAAAACTGCTGATTGCATATTTATTGGATATGCCCAAAATGGGACTTCACATCGTTTTCTTGTGCATGAGTCCAAAAATCCTGATGTTCATAAGAACTCCATATTAGAAACAAGGCCAGGAAATGCAACTTATTTTGAAGAGGAGTTCCCAATGTTAGTACAAACTCATGCGAGTTCGTCAACAATGGTTGATAGGGTTTTTCAAAATGAGACCCATGAACAATTAGGGGCTGAAGAGGTTGAGCCAAGAAGAAGCAAAAGTCAAAGGACTGAAAAATCTTGTGGGCCTGATTTTCTTACTTACATGGTTGAGAGTGAGCCTCAAACCTATCGAGAAGCAGTAACATCTTCAAATGGACCTCAATGGAAAGAAGCCATCAAAAGTGAGATTGATTCTATTTTGCAGAATCATACTTGGGAGTTAGTTGATCTTCCACCAGGGTGCAAGCCACTTGGATATCGATGGATATTCAAGAGAAAAATGAAAGCTGATGGCTCTGTTGACAAGTATAAGGCAAGGATAGTAATCAAAGGGTATAGACAAAAGGAAGGTCTTGGCTACTTTGACACATACTCGCCTGTGACTAGAATAACTTCTATAAGATTGGTGCTTGCAATTGCAGCTTTGAGAAATTTGGAAATACATCAAATGGATGTAAAAACTGCATTTCTAAATGGGTAATTAGAGGAAGAGATTTACATGGAGCAACCTGAGGGTTTCTCTACTCCTGGCCAAGAAGGCAAAGTATGTAAACTCGTCAAGTCATTATATGGCTTAAAGCAAGCTCCAAAACAATGGCATCAAAAGTTTGACCAAGTTATGCTTAACACTGGTTTCAAAATAAATGAATGTGACAAGTGTGTCTATGTGAAGGACACTTCTAAAGGTTATGTAATCTTGTGTCTTTATGTGGATGACATGCTTATCATTGGATGTGATGACAAGATGATCAGATCTACTAAAGACATGTTGAAAGCGAGATTTGACATGAAAGACATGGGTCTAGCTGATGTAATTCTTGGAGTGAAGATTATTAGAACCCAAACTGGTCTTGTGTTAAGTCAATCTCATTATGTGGATAAGATCCTTGAGAAGTTCAATTCGGAAGACACAAGTGTGGCTCAAACTCCGATTGATACCTGTAACATTTCGTATTTTTCAATGTACATTTGATATTTCAATTAATAAAACGTCACAATTATCAGTCTAATATGTTTTAAAAAAATATATTGTGATATTTTCGGGCGTATTTAATCATATTAGGTACTTATGATAACATGATAATAGTAAAGTAATTACAAAAAAAAAAATAAAAGACATGAACCGGGACTCGAACCCGCGTCCATGGCCGACCCAAACATAACTAATGTCTTAACCAACTGAGCTACAACCTGCTGTGTGACTTTTATCAAACACAAGCATACTTAACCCTTTCCTCATTATACACAGTTGACTCGTGAAAGTCAACTGCGCGTATATACTTTCCAAAATCAACATTCAATCCGTGTGTTAATTAGCAATTCGTTTATGGTATGTATAGACCGACTTACCCTGTGTTTTTCCCACGCCAATTAACAGTCAACACTTTCCAAATCGTGCATAATCACGCGTTTACTATTCAATGCGGGTCAAAAATTACCAAACTTAGGAGGAGGAACGATTTGTATAAATTGATACCTCTCATTCGAGCTCAATGCACCGATAATCAAATCCCCACAACCAAATTATCCTCTAACTCCTCCAATCGGCGTTTTATGTGCTCGGTTTGACGTTTTTGTTGACCACTCATTCATCATCACTTACGCGATATAGGTAACAATTCGTACCTTGGTTTTGTTTATCGGCTATAAACAGACAATAGCCCCAACAAATCAGAGGCTATTATCTGTTATTAGCGATTATTAGATAGTTAGGGGTCTTAGGAATCGATTTGGGGATTTTACACCTCGCTGACATTACTCAAAATCAAAACGGATTGAAGTTTATCACCAACTGATCTGTAGATCAGTTGGTATAACCTGATGTGCTGAAACATGAGAGACGGCCGGATCAAGGGTTCGATCCCCGTCCCCTTGTTTTCTTTTTCTAAAATTTTGATCAAAACAAACAAAGAAACAGTTATAATTATTAGAAATCAATGATTATTGTTCTCAGGGTCCAGACCAGATGGTCTGGACTTGTGAATTAAAACACCCGAACCGGCCAGAGGCCTGGGTTCGAGTCCCAGCAGCTGCAGCATTTTTTTTGAAACTTTTGACTTTATATTTATTCTAATTAACTTTTAAAAATACTTTTAAAATACCAAATATGACTTATAAACTCTATAAAAATTATTTTATGTTATTCAAATGTTAAACTTTAGTATCAAATTTTTAGATTCTCAAAAATCATTTATTTAATATATATTTAAATATTACAAGTTTATTCAATATTAATTTTAAAATTCTATAAAAATATCTAAACGTTCTTATAAATATCCAAAAAAATTATTTTAAACTTGTAAATCAATAATCATTTCAAAAATAAATTTTATTTCAGAAAAAACCGTTTATTTTATATTTTTAATTAATTTTTGTTATTTTAATCATAAATAAATCATAACAAATTCATTTTTCAATATTTTTATACCAAAATTTTACATAAATTATTTCTATCCATTTAAAATAGAAATACAAATTTTCATTTGAAAATTCTTTAAATTTAATATTTTTTAGATATTAAAACTATGTTTTGACAAATAGAAATAAATAGATTAAATATTCAATTTTTGGAGAAAATAATTTTATAAAAATTATTTTCATACTTAAAACTTATTAATATGACCATCCTTAATCAAAAACCTACAATAGTCTTTTTTTTATTTATTTACCGAATTTCTTTTATTTATTAACAATTTACCTAATTTATAATTAAACAATTACTTATCCCCAAATTAGGAACCCTAGAACTACTTGTAGACTAGAAAACCTAGACTTTTAAGTTTTCCCTTTTACTCAATTATTGCCTTATAAATATGGTAACAGTTGGACACAAGAGCCACAAATATACTATATCAAGGAACTCAATTCTAGCACTAAAGTGAGTTTACATAGCCCATTTTTACTATTTTACAATTTTTGGGGTGAAACATGTTACAACATCAATTTACAATTCAATCATAAGTGTCTATGTGTTATTCTATGTTGCATTATGTCTTAAACATTACTAGGGTAAGCATAATTATTCTAGCATAATCATTAACATTGATCAGCCGACGATAAACAATGATAGATCTATTGGACTGACAACCCCACCCAGATACGTGTACCTCCTACATAGGTAGCGTGGGTGATTGTTATCGAGTACATGACAAAATCGAGTGAACCATATGCGTATGGGATGGACCACAATAGACGAGTCACAAGGGTTGATTATGCACACGATTTACCTGATAGTTTTGTTTTCACATTTGGACTAGACTAGCCATGGCACTCGAATTGTACAACACTTTTATTCAACATACAAACCTATGTAAATCTCACCGACATTTTGTTGACCCAAAAATATTTTCAAAATTAATATGTTTCAGGTAACAATGAAGCAGAGGCTTAGAGTATGCTTGAAGAATTATTTTGAAGTTATTTGAAGTTGTTTGCTTATTTCATGTTATGTACTAGAAGTTTGGATTATAGACAATGTTTCATTTGGATATTTATGCTATGAATAAAGTATTTAAAATTTTCAATATATACCAAGTGCTACTGAAACAATTATCAATACGTGACATCCTGATGTTTCCGCTATCGGTTAGGGTGTTACAATACCTCTCAACATTTGACAAAGAATAGAGGAGAGGGTGTTGCTCAATTGGAGTATTCAAGGATCATTGGCAGATTTATGTATCTCATGTCATGTACCAGGCCAGACTTAGCATATGTTGTGAGCAGGCTAAGTAGTTATACCAGTAATCCCAGTGCTGAACATTGGAAGAGCATGACAAGATTATTAAGGTATTTGAGATACACGAGGAATTATGGACTGCATTATGGCCAAGATCCAGCTGTTGTGGAAGGATACAGTGATGCCAACTGGATATCCGATATGAAAGATTCTAAATCCACAAGTGGTTATGTGTTTACCCTTAGAAGAGCAGCTATAGCTTGGAAATCTTCCAAGCAAACTCTTATAGCTAGGTCCACGATGGCATCTGAATTTATTGCTTTAGATAAAGCTGGAGAAGAGGCGGAATGGATACGTCAGTTTTTGGAATATATTCCAAGATGGCCTAAGCCTGTGATGGCTATTTGCATACATTGCGATTGCCAGTCGGCAATTGGTATAGCTCAAAGTGCAATGTATAATGGTAAATCAAGGCACATACGACGTAGGAATAATACGATACGACAACTGCTCGCAACAGGTGTTATCACAATTGACTATGTAAAGTCAAAGGATAACATTGCGGATCCGCTAACAAAAGGCTTAAGCAGAGAGGCAGTTCACAAGTCGTCGAAAGGAATGGGACTAAAGCCCTTGGAGTAAGTTTGTACAACGGAAAACCTATCCTAGAAGATTGGAGATCCCATGATCTAGGCTCAATAGGACCACCTAACTGTACGAACTAAGATCACTGTGGGGGAGTACCCCAAGACACAAAGGGAGTTGCACACTTCCTAGTCCATCCTTAAACAATCAGTGATGTCAAAGGAGGTTAAGCATACTGCTTTTAATGATTTTGGTAAAATCTTCTATGTTAGAGAGAAGTGGGGTCGCTTCAAATGGAATTGTGGGGGGCGCAATTCCTAGAGCTCTCACAGAACCAGGACAGTGCTCCATGACCATAAACGGACACGACAATTAGGGGTTAACCAGACCAGGGAGAGTAATGTGTGATGTGTAATAATGTCTACATAAAAAGGGGTTGGTTCAAGGACACTGATGTATTGTAAAATACATCTATTTCCTGTATAAAGTTTGTATAATTTTCGAGTCATTTAGATAGTGTTTTTATTAGTTTTAGGCTTGTACTGGTCTATTTTATTTATTATAGCGTTTATTAGTTTTTTATTTGTTTTAGTTATTTTTAGTACTTATGTATTTTATTTTATATTTTGGTAGGTGTTCATGGACGTTGGAGCGTAAACGAGTAACTTTGGCCGAGTCAAGAACACCCGAGTCCAAAGCACGGAATTATAATACTATATATAATAAAAATAGTATATTAGATATAATAATAATAATAATAATATAAAAAAAAGAGAAAAAAAGGCACGAGGCTTGTCAGTTGTCATGGCCCAAAACCAAAAACCCTTTTTGGTGCAAATATTATAAAAGGGAGGCGCAGAGAATAATTAATCATTCATTCAACAATTTGCAATTTGACAATCGCACAGCAAAAGACAAAAGGCGACTGGCCAAATACGGTGACGAGCGAAAGAGCACGGAAGGAGAAAAGGCCACGGGCACGTTAAAGATCAAAAGCCAACGAGCCTTGGGTTAGGTTTAGTTTTCGCTCTATATTTTTATAGACATGATGAAATTGTTTTTTATAAACTTTGAATTTATGTTTCTAAATATTATGAGTAGCTAGACTTTTATGGTTGCTTAGGTTTATGAACTAGACACGTAATTTGCAGTATTTAATGATTTTTGGTTTTATAATTTGATGTGTAGAATTACATGATTTTAAGTTTATTGTTGGATTTGATATATGTGTGTTGGTGTTAATTTTATTTGAAGTTTGTTTATTGGTTTTGTGGAACTAGGCATGTAGAGATACCCCCTAGGTCTTGAAATCAATCTAGTTCGTCAACTTAGGTTAGCGTGCTAGTATTTGGAGTTGGAGTACGACACAAGTATAACAAACTAATATAATAAATTAACTAAGACGTGCAGTCCATTCTTGAGGGTGAGAAATCTAACTCGAGTTTGCTAGGTAACTAACTAGGCATTGTTCGGTAGTTGGCAAGCGCTAGGGCGGGAGTCGCTACTTGTCCGTGTTTAGAGTTTTCCTAGGTTTTCATCAGTAGAGTTTAAGTCTGCTTCATAGTTTGAGGGTTTTAATCCAGGAGAGGTTTTAATCTGATTTCTGTGGGATTTTGGTACGCTAGGGCGATCCGGATCCATCTTAGCATTTCTACACTTGTCCCGCCTTGAGTCTAGTGAGCTATCTTTGACAGGAGGTTTATTAGATAAGAATAGGGTCTCAAGTTAATTACCAGATTCATGATTTATTGCTAGTGTCTAGGGATTTTACCTAAGTAACCAGCCTTCTTCCTATCCGATTTCTTCAAGTTCCTAGTTCCCATAAGCAGCTGAGGTTACTTTATTTATATTTAGTTTCTTTTAAGTTTTTTAATCATTAGTTTAACCCCCCACATAAGTATATATTTATTTAGGCTAGTATTCGGTATAGGTTGTGATCTAGAGTTACATTCGCGTCTTTGGGTTCGATACTCGGTCTTATCTGTTTACTGCTTTGCGACCGGTACACTTGCCGTGCGTGTGTAGTTTTTAGGTGAGTCGTTTTAATTAAAACTTGTGCACATTTTTATATATACATTTACACACATCAAGTTTTTGGCGCCGTTGCCGGGGACGCAATTGGCACTCTTGAGAATTTTCCGATCCGTTTCTGGTCTACTATTTTGTGAATAATTTTTGCTTTTATTATTATTTTTTTTTCTTATTATTAATTTTTTTTTTATTCGTAACATATAATTTTTTTTTATCATGTGCGAGATCTGGGGAGGACCCCACTTTACCATAAGATGCCCTCATTCATATTCATCGGGGTATTCCACGGATCACTATTCTAACACGTATTTGCAGCCGCAGCCATATCAGTCATACCATCCTTCATACCCACAGGCTAACCAGTGGTTTAACCCTGCAATATCTGAGTCACTAGATAGAATAACAAGTCGGCTTGATCGTCTGCAAGCTATGATGTATGAGGAAAGGCATGGTGGTAGCTCGTCAGAGTATCCACCTAGCCAACATTTGTATCCACATCCCGATTATCGGGATGTCTCGTCTCACATTAGGCCCGACTTTGCCGCCCTTGTTGCTAAGCAAGACGCCTTCCTTGCTAATCAACAGCTCATGCTCGAGGATATGCGTTCTTTGCTATCCATGCGCACCGACTATTTGAGGGAACAAGATGTGGCACTTGAGAGGCTACAGACTCAGGTGGATGAACTGAAGACTATAATGGACGTTGAAGTCCCACCTCCAGTTCAGCAGGTTTATTTCACATATGATGACCTAGACGAGATGGTAACACTTACATTACCTGATTGTATTAGTCCCGTTGCTGAAACTGTTTGTCCTTACTCATCTGATTCTGTGCATGATTTAACTGACCCATATGATTCTTTACACTTGTCTTGTGAGGATGATATTTTGCAGGATTCAGGGTTAGAGCCAGAGACCATAATGGACGCCTTAGTCCCACCTTGGGTTCAGCAGGATGAGCAGCCTTGCCAGATCTCTAGTTCAGTAGCATACCCTTGGGAGGCAGATGTCTGGAGTGATGATGAGGAGATAGAAAGGATAGCTTGGAACGCGCATAGGAAAGCCATGATGGAGAAGATAGGGGAGGCTGAGGAAGATATGGATTTTTCAGAATCCACAGGCTGGCTGTTTGAGGAAAAAGTGATGGAAGAGGAAGACACCACTAACCTGCTTGAAGAAGCAGCTGATGGGGAAGTAGAGTTTGGTGACGAGTTAGTTGATTTGTCAGTTCCAGAAGTGGACAAAGATCTTGACCAAGTGTCACCAAACAAGGAATATGAGAAAGAAGCAGTGGTGGAAGAAGAAGAACACCACAGCCGGCCCGTGCAGGCATTGGATATTACATTGCTACTAGTGCCACCACCATGGCCACCACCACGGGAGAAGGCGAAGAGGCACCTGGACCGACACAGAGTGAGGGTCAGAAGTTGCAGAGACAACAAGTCCCCTCATTACATGCCAAAAATCAGGTTTGGTCTAGGTAAATTTAAATATTGGTGGCCCGACCCATTTAAATTTGATAAAATATTTTTCAATTCCACTAATGTAATTTTGCTAAATAATATGGACCGGGTGGAATTAAACGGGTTGGATCGGGTCCAGATAAAAGAGAAGCCCCCTGATTAAGTTTAAGTGTGGGGAGGCTCTGTAGAGTTTGTAAATTTATATTTATGCCTATTTTTTTCTAGCTTTTCATTTTTTTTATTTGTGGTCCGTCCTTCGGTAGTGGTTCATAGGATTTTATCTTTCTATTATATCTTTGTTTTTTGTGTCTTTGAGTCAGTTAGCAGGTTTGCGTGTTTGCTTAGGTAGAGGAAATTTTACAATGAGCGGATCCCATGTATTATCTTTATATATATTTTATGAGTGGGAGTTTTGGTAAAGGTTTGGGTAATAAAAGAGATTTTTTCTTAAAAAAAATTAATTAACTTTCTGTGAAAAAAGATTTTTCACGTAATGTGAGGAGTCTGGGCTGACCTGTTCGCCTTATGCGACCAGCTATTACCCCGGAAAGTTATATTTTTTTTCTCTTGCAACGCGTGTTGTGATCACCAGTGTCCTTCACGTTGAGCGAGAACCAGATTTTTTTTTCTTTTCTACCCATTTGGTTCTACCACCATTCATCGCCATTTTGCCAAGCAGGTACGTCTTCTTGTTTGTTGTTATATTATGAGTCTAAGTTAGTAGTTTGAGTCTTTTTATTTTTGTGTGGTTCGGTATTATGCTCGGGTTTTGTTTGTTTCATTTTGTGCAGGTTTGGATTGTACCGCTCGTACTCAATCTCCATTCGGGCGATTCTGGAGCTGTACGTTATACTGAAGCAACCTGAGAGTTTACCATTGTGTCAGAGCTGATCGCGACCAAAATGCTATACGATCGAGTTGGTTTGGACTAGAGCTTACGAAGAAAAATTAACCAGCTAAGTCCTTTCCAATTTGCCCTCGTTTTTTTTTTTTTTTTTTGTATTCGGAATTTATTTTTTTTATTTTGAGTCGTTCTCTATTCCTACATTGAGGGCAATGTAGAGTTTAAGTGTGGGGATGGGAAACTGTCGTTTAGTCTGTATATAAAGTCATTTTAAGTCAAAAAAAAAATTGAAAAAAAAGTCCCTGATTTTAAAGTTTGCATTATATAAAATATGGAAAATGATAGGTAAAGTTAGGTGTCCGGTTTTCAAATAGTATGTATAGTAAGAGATTAAAATTGATTGAAAACGTGTCTGATTTGGGATATGTGGGTAGGCTCGGCCGGTAGAAAGGTTTCCTTTGAAAAGTAATAAATTAATTATGTTAGGCTATTTTGCGGGTTCGCATCTAGGAGAAACGGGGAGACCGAAACCGCCAAAAATAGTATAAGAAGCACCGTTATAAGTAGAAAACCGTTAGAATTTCTAATCACTTAAAAAAAATAGAAATCAAAGCAAAAATGTTGAAGCTTAAGGTGCCTGGCCACTGGGATAGCGACTTGGATTGGTCACACCCTCTGAGTTAAGTATGCTGAGATGAAAAAAAAATGCTGAAGCTTAAGGTGCCTGGCCACTGGGATAGCGACTTGGATTGGTCACACCCTCTGAGTTAAGTATGCAAAAAGAAAAAAAAAGTGATTTTAAATTCTCTTGGTTTTCTATATAAGACGGTTGGGAAATGGTCAATTGGTCGTTCCTTTAGCTTCATAAGCTTGAGGCGGGATTAGGAGGAACTGTGACTTCCTTCGAGTGAGACCCTAGATAGACTAATCAACATGAACTTAATATAAATAAAAAGGGGCTTGGAAACCGGTGTGGGTTTAAGAGGATCAATATACCTGCAATCGCAATCAGCACGTTAGTAGATTATTAATTAAGTAACCTATGTTTTGAAACTGGATGTAAACCTAACTGTGATTCCATAGCATAATTCTTTTTCAGGGACGAAAAAGAGATAAGTGTGTGGATATTTGATGTATTGTAAAATACATCTATTTCCTGTATAAAGTTTGTATAATTTTCGAGTCATTTAGATAGTGTTTTTATTAGTTTTAGGCTTGTACTGGTCTATTTTATTTATTATAGCGTTTATTAGTTTTTTATTTTTTTAGTTATTTTTAGTACTTATGTATTTTATTTTATATTTTGGTAGGTGTTCATGGACGTTGGAGCGTAAACGAGTAACTTTGGCCGAGTCAAGAACACCCGAGTCCAAAGCACGGAATTATAATACTATATATAATAAAAATAGTATATTAGATATAATAATAATAATAATAATAATAATAATAATAATAATAATAATATAAAAAAAAGAGAAAAAAAGGCACGAGGCTTGTCAGTTGTCATGGCCCAAAACCAAAAACCCTTTTTGGTGCAAATATTATAAAAGGGAGGCGCAGAGAATAATTAATCATTCATTCAACAAATTGCAATTTGACAATCGCAAAGCAAAAGACAAAAGGCGACCGGCCAAATACGGTGACGAGCGAAAGACCACGGAAGGAGAAAAGGCCACGGGCACGTTAAAGATCAAAAGCCAACGAGCCTTGGGTTAGGTTTAGTTTTCGCTCTATATTTTTATAGACATGATGAAATTGTTTTTTATAAACTTTGAATTTATGTTTCTAAATATTATGAGTAGCTAGACTTTTATGGTTGCTTAGGTTTATGAACTAGACACGTAATTTGCAGTATTTAATGATTTTTGGTTTTTAATTTGATGTGTAGAATTACATGATTTTAAGTTTATTGTTGGATTTGATATATGTGTGTTGGTGTTAATTTTATTTGAAGTTTGTTTATTGGTTTTGTGAAACTAGGCATGTAGAGATACCCCCTAGGTCTTGAAATCAATCTAGTTCGTCAACTTAGGTTAGCGTGCTAGTATTTGGAGTTGGAGTACGACACAAGTATAACAAACTAATATAATAAATTAACTAAGACGTGCAGTCCATTCTTGAGGGTGAGAAATCTAACTCGAGTTTGCTAGGTAACTAACTAGGCATTGTTCGGTAGTTGGCAAGCGCTAGGGCGGGAGTCGCTACTTGTCCGTGTTTAGAGTTTTCCTAGGTTTTCATCAGTAGAGTTTAAGTTTGCTTCATAGTTTGAGGGTTTTAATCCAGGAGAGGTTTTAATCTGATTTCTGTGGGATTTTGGTACGCTAGGGCGATCCGGATCCATCTTAGCATTTCTACACTTGTCCCGCCTTGAGTCTAGTGGTCGAGTCCTTTCGAATTCAAAACAGTCAAACGAAAAATGAGTTTCCAGACTTAATTTCAATCATTGACTTTTCAAATTGAAACAGTCAAATGAAATTATGGCCTCATAATGAGTATTCATTTCGGAATTAATTTCAATCATTGAATTTCGTAATCAATGAGATGTTTCAATTTCGTGTATAACTACAGAGTTATGTACTCTGTTTTGACACACTGAAAATTCTCTACAATTCATGTTCTCGAACCACCACCTTCTTTCAGAAAATTTCTCTAACTTTTCAGACTTGCAGGCTCTTGTTTCAGGTGCTTAGGTAACTCCGACAGTGCAATCTGCTTAGACTGTTGTACCCTGGGAAACAGACGGGTTCACCTGGGTGGCCCGAAATCTGTTTTAAGGGAAGCGTGTTTTACACGTGCCTCAGTCACTTCGAGTTTCCTTTGCCTCTTTCGTATTTTCTTTTCAGTTTGTAATTTTTTCTTTTTGTCTTGGTATTCTGTTTAATTTTATTATTGTATTGTAATCCGATTTTATTTAATAAACAACAGTATTTCTTTTATTTTTGTGAACAGTGTTCCTACAAAATTTTTTAGCTGACTTTCGGGTACTGTGTTTATGAATCGTCTGCCGCTCACCGGTTTTTTTCTGCGGGTAAAAAACGCTTAGTATATCCGTTGCGCGTCGTCGCAATGCGCGGCTACAGTAAAATACTAGTTTCTTAAGTATGTTCGATTCGGTTATGGTTGATATCTTGCTCGTCAAAGGGATAAACATACAATAAAAACGCATCAACTCAAAATTGGTCGAAGTCTCTTGGTTAGGTTAGCAGCCCCAATGTCACGACCCGCGAAATTAACGACTTCAAGTCGGCAAGGCTTACTTAGACCAGTGATCTAAGGTCGCACGCGAGACAATAGAATTTCTCCGTGACACCAACCTAAAGAAATTTACAATCGAAATTTACGCAAAACAACCTAATTTCAAAAAAATTATTTCTAAAAAAATTAACACAAAGTTGTTTGGTTCATTTACACTCACAAACACGAACATGGAAAAACTTAAAATGCATAAAGTTATATGAACAAGAACATAGAATTTAACTTGGTTCATAGGGGTGATCTAATTATTATTATATTGTTCACCGCTACAGTAACCGTCACTTTTAGAAAAAATAACCGTTTTTACTTTGATCTCGTCCGTCCAAATTTGGTAGTTTTTTTAAACTTTAAATCTGGACCATAATAAATAGGCAGTTATAGCCAGAATTTGGAGGTTATTTTTGAGTGATAGCAGTTAACCAGGTACCCCAACATTTATGCGATTTTTCCTCCCCCAAATCCCCACGTTCTCCACCTCCCACTATTTCAACTCCCAACACTATGACCATCCATCCTGTCTCTCCCACCATTTCCTTCACTCCATTACTGATCCACACCCTCACTCACCAATGGCCACCCGATGTCACTCCACTGCCATAGGTACAACTTCCTATTCCTTTTTGTTACTCCATACGTCTTCCTCATCATGCTCTGTACTGTTCTCCACAAAACTACATTTGAAAACCGACGAGGCTCTTCGTTATCACACCGCCTTCGTCTACAACGTTCACCGAGTCTCACGATCTAAAGGTACGGATAATTATGTTTGAATATATAAATTATAAACATCATGTAGTTCATAGTTAAAACGTGACGAATGTATGACCCGATGTTTTGTATCAACAGCTGAATACGATTCCTACAAAGCTGATTGAAGACCAGAAAACTGGAACCAGCAGTCTCCGAAGAAGGTTTGAGTTTTTTTAAATATGTTAATTTTGTGTTGTCTTCGATGTTGAGTGACGTTTTTGTATTTATTTTTTATAAAGTGAAACATGCAAGAGAATTACCCTTCGAACAGAATATCTGAGAAAAATTCATCAAGCCTAAAAATCCATTGGAATGGTGCAATTTCATCAACAATCGATTAGTAGAACTTGCAATTTCAATGCATAATAGTCAATCGGAATCGCAAACCTTTAACAATTCCAGAAGTGATTACAATAATGTGTAAGCAATTTTTTTTATCCCGATTCATGAGCTCCAATTCGTGTTGCTTTACTGATTTCGTTTTCTCCAAGTACGATGACCTTAGAGCCCTTTCCATCTATGTATCCCTTAGTTACAGTGACTAGGGCTTTTAAGATTTGATATTTTGTATAGGATGAAGCGCAAATGAACGCCGTTAAAAGAAATAATGGCAAAGAATGTAGGAAAGGAAGAATCATCGGCCTTCCACTCAATCGGTGAATATATAAGTAATTTATTGCAATTCTTTGACGACCCTGGATTTTGCACGAACAGTTGGTGTGCAATTTTGTTTTGGTCAGTTAGATGATGGGTTTTTAGAGGACTAATTGCTATAATTTGGTCACTTGGACTTCAAAGTTGATTGCTTTTAGGTAATTTTGTTATGATTCTAACGGAATTGAATGATCATACAATGGTTTCTGAAAATTAAATGACGTAAATAAGTTAAACATCATGCAGGGTCTAGCCCGGTGGTTCAAGCAAGCATAACAACTGACTTACGAGTCATGGGTGTCATTGAATATAAAAGAGAATGCTGCTGAGTGACATGTAAGTTTCATGTGTTAATATGCCATATATCTTACTTATATTTTTACTGACATGTAAGTTGATTAATTCTGCTTTGCATTGCAGACGCTTTGTGCAACGAAGGGCATGCATCAAAATCAACTAGAACAGAGGAAGAAGAATGAGAGCATAGACGTGAATTTTATGCATCTAAAGAAGACATGAAGAAAGAGAAATATTACGAAAAATCTATACAAGAGCTTGATCTTTCTAATTGCCAGCGGCGCACTCCTACTTATAGGCTTCTTTCTGATGATGTGGTCTTTTACCGAGTCAAAACAGGTCCAGTTGACCCAAGTACATAATTGATAACCTAAGCTTCGGATAGCAATCAACCTGTTTTTTGCCCATTTGACCTGTTTTCTTTCTGTAGCTAACACTGTATATATGTTGTGTAGTATCCAATCCCATATGTAAGCCAGAGATCAGAACTTGGTTCTCAAGTGATTAATGTAATGTGGGCGTCTGTAACCTCTGGCAGTGAGGATTATTCTTTCAAACATATGCGCAGGAACCAGTATGAAGAATGTTCGATCAGATGTGAGAATGATAGGTAATATCTCTGTCTGCAAAAGAAAGAAAAATGATATGTTGCTGATTTCATGACTAATAACATCTTATGCATATAGTTTCTGTTATTTTGTACCCTTGGTAGTAGTTAAAGGTGGCTATTTTTTACCCATGGTTATGTTTTATCTCCAATGGTCGGCAAAAGTTTATTTTAACCGCATAAAATGTCTTGAATCATTTATTAAAAAAAATTACTCTTTTGCGATTATATAGTTTTGTAATCATATATGACAATTTATAGAAATGTACCAACTACCAAGTTTTGGGCATTTACTGTTTCGGATCAACTCAATCTAACTTTGTATTTTTGACCCTTACAAAAACGTTCTCCGGTAGTAGTATATATAAAAATAGTAACCATACATTTTGTTTCGATGGTGCTTCTAGATTTGTGTTGGATATGTTGTTGGAGTCGGTGAGTGTTACTGCTAAACGGGTTGAACCCTTATTAAACAACATTAACAACCCATGTATTTTAAAAAGATTTAAAATTAGTTGACCATACTTCAGGCATGGAAGTTGCAGACCACTACCATGACTGGTTACATACATAAATGCATCTGATCATCCATAATAAGAAAGCAAATTCTGGACCCACTTGATAAGGTAACACATGTTCTTTAAAACCACCATAATTTTTTTAAGATTATTTATGTATCTATACAATTTTTATAATGTTGTTGCTTTGGATATCATCACCTTACAATGATATGGTGCTAGAATAGAAGAGCTATAATATTGCCTCCAAGGCCTTGACTCTTGAGTACTACAATTTTGGTGGCTATATGAAATCTGGTGAATAACACAAGACCATAGTATCTTTAGGAAATTTAAAAAAAAAAATACGATTAGACTTCATTATTTATTTATGTTAACTATGTTTTACTTGATTAGGTGGTTTTCTTCTTGGACGACCATAGTATCTTTATGAAATGTTAAAATAAATATGATTAGTATTCATTTATTTATTTATGTTATTACTATACTAACTATATTTTACTTGGTTAGGTGGTTTTCTTTTTGGAAGAACACTTGCAGCTATTACAATAACAACCTTAGGGACATCAATGATGTTCCCCATGGTCCTCTAGCTATTACTGCTCACAAAAAATGTCTGCAAGTTTGGTTGGTTGTTTCTCTTAGCGGAAATTGTGTTAACGTTTGCAGATTGTTGTGCTTCGATTTGATCGCTAGAAGCATTGTACAACGGAAGTTATGTGATTAACCTTGGATTTGTCCTATTCGGATTACTGAACTACCATTTGTAGCGAAGGTAATGTTTATTTTTAATTTGCGCTTAAAATTGGTAGGTCCAACAGCATTCTCCATCATTGTATAGAGTTTTTAATTTTCTCTTCCTAATTTGACTAATCGAGTTTTCACAACTGAAGTTACTTGCTACTGGATCATTGTTGATAATCAAGTAGCTTTTTGAATTGTTTTACTATTCTCATGTGCCAAATCAAAAGATGTGACAAGGCAGACAAGTAATGTTAGAAAATTTTAGTTTTGGGTCAACTAATTACATATAATGAGCATGTTGGAAATGCAGACAAGTTTGCAGCTTGGCTCAAAGCTTCTGAGGTAAACTTTTTAAGTCAAATTGTTACGGATTCAATGGAGTTGCAGGCTAAAACAATTGCTGTAGCCAAGGATAAATTTTGATGTTCAGATTTGTATCTGATTTGGAAACATGTCCAAGGCTAACACAAGCATCGGTATTAAACTTGTAATGAAATTAGGCATGCCAAAACGGTTGGATATGGTCACAGGTCAGACCAGGTTCGGCTCAAAGCCGGTTATGACCAAAATAGGTCCGGGTCAAAATAGTTTCTGACCAAAATAGCTTTGGGTCAAACAGGTCGATTTTAAAAAGAAAAACAAATGGACAATTATCAAAAATATGATCAAGAATGGGTATCGGACAGGGCTGGTCGTTTTAAAAAATTGTCATTTTGGGTTGTGGTGGAACGGGTTTTGTCAAAATGGATTGGTGCAAAATGGGTTGTGAAACTGTTTATCCACTACCAAACATTAGAAGTGTTGAACCTCATCCAATATTAACTTTAGCAGCCTTGATGTTTTCAGTTAAGTGTTGCCTTTGATATCCATCTATCTAAATGCTTTATATGTTGAAAAGTAATTGGTTGTATTTCTAGCAGAATATGGTTGGTAGTGACAGGAAGAAATAAACCTGCCTACACTAGAGAAGAAAGAAAGCAAGTCTTTGCAGTTTTGTAGAGTGCAAGAGGATCTTCAGGTGATTTTAATTTTGGACTTTTGGTTGTTATCATAGAATATTATTTGTTATTCATGTTAACAATGGATGCGTCTAACCATTTTTAGCTACATCTCTAAGCAAAATCTCCAGTATATTTTTTACCAACAGTTCCTTATATGTTGTTGTCATGAGAGCAAAACAACTTTTGTGTTACACATGTATTAATGCTCCAATGATGATATAAATAAAATAAAATTATGAGCTGATATTTCGAGACAGCTAATTAACATTTTAAAGTTTATTTACTAGTAGACTAAATGGATTTTTTGTTTAATTTGGTTTCTTTTAACAGATTGATAGTAATCAAAATTTGTCCCAAATTCTTCGCATCGACTTTGAAGATGAAGATGGAGATGCTGCAAATGAGAAACCTGGAAAAAAACAAAATACAATCATATGAAGAAACAATGCATTGGTCTGATGACACATTTGTTTAATTTAAGCATATGACAAATCACTTTGGATGATGCACTGAAACGTTTCAATCCAATGGTCATCACACTTTGTTATTTTTAGCAAGCTCCATGGTCTACATCACATTTTCTAAAAAACACCCCCGTACTATGGTGACACCTATACCTGCCCCTGGGACTTTGTGTAGAAATGCTTTGTATTTTGTAGTGTCTCAATGGTGGCTAATGGATTTGATGTGTTTAAGAATGTGTTAATATGTCTTATTGTCATCTAACTTCATCAACATCTGGCCCATCATGTATTTAATTTTGTTTGGGTTTTAGTTTTACCCAACTATTTAGGCTGGCCCATTAAGTTTCATTGGTTATCTATTGTTTGATCTAGAACATTCATCTTAGAAAGCTTTTAACTATATTATTGATAGATTCATATATACTAAATTGATAATACATTTTTAACGGTGACAAACCCACAAACTAAATCTACTTCTAAAATGTACTATATTATTGATTGATGATAATAGATGGCAACAAAATTATACTAATTAACTTATGTACATGTATTTATAAAGAATTAAAAAGTTTGAGAATGTCGTAATATGTTTTATTGTCATCCAAGTTTGTCAGCGGCCATTAACTTTTTGAGAAAACTTTTTTTTAACTATTTGTATATAGAATACCAAGTGTTATAAGCATACCTTGACAGCATAGCTCAAGTATATTACATGGTCTCATAGGGTGCTTGGTATTGAATATCGGTGTTCTTCTCATCGGGCTCTATGGTTGCACATATTATTAGTGCTTTTTTAAATATATTGGTTACACGTAGGGATAAGCTCGAGCGTATTGTTTCTCTTTAATTAATCTAATGTATTCATCTTTTCCTCAAGACTATATCAACATTAGTAATGAATCATGTATGCGTCAGCTATATAACTAAATTTGAGATATCATATACATGAATTAATAAACTTTCACGCTTTCTAATCCCGTTCGAAATCCCGTCCCAACGGACGGGTATCTCACTAGTTGATTATGTTAGCGGCGAAGCTAGAGATTTTATTGATTTGATCAACTGCCAAAGTGTATGTCATCGATGTAATTAAGCAATATCGCATTTCAATTAGAGTCGATGTATGGAACACTAATTGCTCCACAAGTGAATTATGTGGCAGAGTTGGTAACTCTATGCTAACTAGGGATGTTTATCTTCATCTTCGACCAATGATGAGTGGATGCAGGTCATTAATCTTCTCCATCTTCTCAGGAACACAAAAATGAAGACGGGATCCGACTTTTGGTTTTGGGCTGCAAATGAGGAGGAATGTTTCTCTGTTAAACAGGTATCCACGGATCTATTGGCTGATGAATGCAATTCATTGGGTAGATTCAAGATGGTATGGTGTAACTGGGCTCTACCAAAAGTGAACATGTTTGTTTGGAATTGACAGATGTGGAGTGTTGTGGATTAAATGATGAAACTTTTGAACACGTCCTTCTCTCATGTGCCATGGCCAAATCGGTGTGGTGGTCTATTGGGGCATGGCTGAGAAATATTTCTTTGTGTAATACCATGTCCATTGGCGATCTGGTGTCACAAACAATGAGTATGAAGGTGAATAAGAAACAAAGGAAGGCAGCCAGCCGTAGCAATCGTCATGGCAACTTATGGAAGATTTGGTCGCATAGAAATGAAAGAGTATTCAAAGGAAAGGCACTATTGTTTTCAAAGATCGTGGAAGAGGTTAAAGAAGCAACATTCTTATGGCTGAAATGCAGATCGAGTGTGGAGATGCCCACTGTTCAAGACTGGTATGGGGATGGCATTTACATCATCAAAAGTATAGGTTGAAAAGTTTTGACACATGCTGTGAAGTTGAAGACGAATCGGCTGGAAATAAACTCTACAAAATAGTGTAATGGGTGCTGTAAGTTTTTCTTCTTGTGTGTATCTAATGGGTACTTTAGTGTTGCTTGGTGTGCGTGAGTTTTTTTCTTGGTGATATGCCAGTCGGGTGGGGTGGGTAGGGATAGCATCATGTGTGTGTTTGGTGTGTGTTTTTGTCACTGTGGAAAGTACGGGTCAAATGTGTGAATGGTGCTATGATCCCCGGCTGCATATTCTCTCTTCGCATTTACTTTGCTTCGTGGCGTGTGTCATTATTCATTTCTTGGGCATATATTGTTGGGTTGTAATGGTGTAATATGGCTGCAAGGCTATATTGGCTGAAGGCAAGACCATTAGTGTATCAGGTACAGTTTGGATGTGAACATGTACAGTAAGGATGTGTCCTAAATTTCAAGGTACCAAGTGGTTGGAATATTAAGGCTCCATGTTATTGAACTGCACCTGACATGAAATGGGTGTATATGTTGCTTAGGTGAATATATATATATATATATGCGGATGTCTCTTATCCGAGTATGCAAAAGTCTGTGATTATCATATATTTTGGTGTGGGTGCGTCTTGGTAGATATGTTTGCTGGGCGGGGGTGGTTAGGGAAGCATCTTGTGTGCGTCTTGGCGTGAGTTCACTGTTTTGGGCAAGTGGGTAAAATTCGTGTTAAGGTGTTTCCCTCCCCAGCTGCGTATTTATTTCGTGATTTTCTTTTCGTGGTGTGCGTCTTCTTTTACTTCTCCTTGGGGCAATGTGTGTCAGGTGTGAATATTTGTAATGTGACTTTTTCTGGATGAGGTGCAAAGGTTCTGCGTTGTTGTTGTTCCGCTGGTCATGATCTAGAACAGGAGAAGATATATGTTCATCAAATGCGCTACCTATTTCACCTCATGCTTGGCTGAAATACCATTATAGGAGCAAGCTAGAAGCCAAGCTTCGGCCCTGTGAGCAGGATTGGATTATGATGGGTTTTTTGATGGGTTTGAGGAAAGAATCGGCTGATTGGATAATAAGGCTGCTGTTTGATTGTCTCATGCTGTCATAAATGAAGTATTTAGCATGTTCATGTCCTGAAAAGCTCACCCCTATGCTGTTTTATTCAGCTTGGCGATTTAATATGCGGGTCATCAATATTTCGGCCCTGTTTCAGTTGAATTCGCTGCAATATGGATGGCGATTTGCTGCACATTCGTTGCAGTCAGGTTGCGGGCTTCAAGTGCAGCTTTCGGATTAATTGTTCTTTGGATATGCAGATTTATTCAGCAGAATTAAGGCAGATTTGCTGCACATTCGGATATATAGCCTTCTTATATAGATTTAAGTGTGGGTTCAGTTTGAAGCTTGGAAGGCATAGTGTTCTGGTTTGGAGCTGCTGTGATTTCACTAATGGATGTTATCGTGTGGAAAAGTGGAGAGTATAAAGCGCCTTTCCTCTATTAGATATTGCTTAAGTGTATAGTTTTTTTTGGTCGGGCGATTGTAGTTCTTGTGCTCGTTAGGCGAGAGTCTTGTAATTGTATTTTTCTTTATCTCAGTTTTCTAATTTCTAGTTAGAAAACCTCTGGACTCGTTATGTTTTTGGTTTTCGTGTGGTATAAAATTTCTCCTTCTCCGTTAAAAAAAAAAGTAATGGGCGCAAATGTCTCGACAAGCCGGGTTATGTGGCAATTAGCCATAGGCCCAACCGTTGGACCCGAATTATGTGATCTGGAGCTCCAATTTCGATACATATTATTTCCCCCCTCCCTTTTTTTTTAATTTCGACATGTATCCTTTAATATGTAAAAATGACAACTTTGATTTGAATAATAATTCATACATGTATTTGAAAAGTCAATTTTTGCATCTAGACAATACTACTTTTCAGTGTTTCATTTTGGCTTGACCTGCAATATTTTCAATGGGTTGAACATTCAATAATATATCAATTTCTTTCTTGAGATTGTCCTCTCTTTTTATTTACTTCCATCATAATTAAAATAGAAAAAATCAACAAACTATGGTTAATAAAAGCATGTTTGCACTATATATATGATGAAGTGGAGATTTTTAATCTGTATCAATAACATGATAACCAATACACCACATAACTTATTGCCAAAAGAAAAGAAAAAAAAAATAAAACTATAAGGAAACAACATAATTACTCAACTCACATCTTCAAAGAATACAACATGATGAGGAAGAAGAAGTGGATCCTTCTTCCTCTCCAGCGGTGCCAGTGGTGGATTTGACGCCGGGCCACGCCTTGCACTGGCAGTGCTGGCCGTCAGGTATCTTGTTGTTGACCGATGCGACATGAAACCCACAACCACCCCATGTGGTCTTGCCACACTTGGAACACTTCACCTCGTAACACATCCTTCTAATCAAACCAAAACTTCTTTTGGTTTCCACTATAGGTTCTTCTGAATCTTTTTGTGTGTATATATATGCATATAAAATCATTGGTGTCCACGTCTTCTTGTTTCCTTGTTTTCAAAAACAGCGTGCACTTAATTATTAGTCAACTGTTTTATTTATTTGGCTTCTATATTATTGTTTTACACCCACCTTGTTTAGAATTTTTTTTTTTTTTTTTTTTTACGACTAATTTCTTACACTATTTCTTTACACCATTTTACGCATTTTTTTTTCACATTCTTGGAGTTGAACTCCCAACCTTACCCAAAGTTAGGGTAGACGAGTTATTATTATTGGTGTAAGATTGTCTTTGCCCACGAAAGTGAAAGATATAATTGATGACATTACATACACAAATATTATCAACCAATAAACTATAGTTTAGATTATGATAATCCAATGTTTTATTTCTATATATAGTTATAGTTTGGAAAAATGGAAATAAATAATCCCAACTATTGACTATTGGCCAATAACAGTCCCAACTACGAAAATCACCAATATTGGTCCCAACTTTCGACATATTGGAAACCAACGGACCCAAACTAACGGAGGCTAACTCCGTTAGTGTGATGCTGACGTGGCATGCTTAGGTGGCAAGATGATCCTACGTGGCATCTTACGTGGCATGCCACATGGCAAAATAATCTTATGTGGCATCCTACGTGGCATGCCACGTGGCAAAATGATCCTACGTGGCATGCCACGTCAGCATCACACTAACGGAGTTAGCCTCCGTTAGTTTGGGTCCGTTGGTTTCCAATATGTCGAAAGTTGGGACCAATATTGGTGATTTTCATAGTTGGAACTGTTATTGGCCAATAGTGAATAGTTGGGATTATTTATTTCCATTATTCCTTATAGTTTTATACGTACAATATGTAGTTATTTTACTATAGGTATGGTTCATGTTTCACAGACCATAGAATTAAAAAGAAATTAACCTTTCAAAAAAAATTACTATAGGTATATAGGGTAAATATTAAATGCAAATAGGTCTTGATATACTAAACAAGAAAGTGAAGGGGTTTTTTTATTTTATTTTTTTCCATTTATTCAAAAGTGTTTTCTAAATAAAAAAAAAATTGTATTATTACTCTACTAGATTAATTGTAAAAAAATAGATTTTAGGAATTAAAAAAAATGCTTAACAAGATGAAAAAAATATTCCATTCACTTTTTCATGTTAAAGACTTGTATGTTAAAACACATTTGTACAATAATCTTATCTAAAATTATATGTTCATCACATCTATTATATAATTATATTTATTGTATTAAAAAACTTTAATTATAAAATCACGGGTTAAGCTTATTTAGGGATGGCAATCAAACCCGAACTCGATGGGTAAACCCGAAACCCGACACATTTGGGACGGGTTTTGGGTCGGGTAATCGGGTATGGGTCCGGGTATGGGATTAGTTTTTATTTTTTTGCGGGTTTGGGATGGGTTTGGGATTTGATGATATACCCGTTTACCCGACCCGGTTACCCGATAACGTATACCCATTTACCCGATTAAATACCCATTCTAATATATCTTTTTAAATATGTATGCATAATATATCTAATTGTCCATCTAGATTGTCATCTTGTGCTAAAAATTATTAAAAAATAGTGTATACTATTTGTTATCTATGTCTTTGAGTGTTTTTATATGATTTAATTATTTTATATTTATACATTGTAATCATTTACATATATATTTAATAATGTTAAATGTAATTGGTTAATAGTTACCTAATAGATATCCGTCGGGTTTTTGGTCGGATATACTTAATGGGTAAGTTTTAAAAATTAATGGGTTTACCCGATACCCGATGGGTAATTACCCGACACAAACCCGACGTGTTTTGGGCCGGGTTTGGGACAAGCATACCTAACCGGGTATGGGGTTGGGATTACCTAAACCCGTCCCAAACCCGACCCATTGCCATCCCTAAGCTCATTTATAACCGAACTTATTTATTAGTTCAAACTTGTTTAAGATTAACTCAATTCGAGATATTAACAAAGTGAATTTTACATAACTCATAATTTAAATGGCTTGTGGCTTAACAATACCAATGTGTTTTTTTTTAATCGAACTTCATTTAGCAAAAACCGGCCGCTAAATCCTCAAGGCGAGGATCGAGACGACCAAAGTTACAGCACATTACAATTACACCATTCTTCCAACGTACATTTAACATTTCTATTCCTATTATTATACCATAAGTAACCATCAGTCTTCACGTCTGAAAAAAAACCTCATCGATCCTTGAAGTCTTGTTGTTGAAGATACGATCATTTCGAGCCTTCCAAATTCTCAAACATCCAATAATCATCAAGCTGTGAACCATATTCCTCAAAGTCGCATTTAGTCTCATATTTTTGTAGATATTCACTAGGTCTTGTAGATCACAAACATAAAAACCGGAAATCTACACCAATTTGCTATAGCCTGCCAAAGAAACGTTGAAAAAACACAGCCTGTAAAGATATACTCTGCCGTCTCTGCTCTGTCTTCACAAAAAACACAAAGATTATTCTCTACATGAATGTTCCTTTTAACCAAAGCTTCTTTAGTCGGTAGTCTCTCCAATGTCGCCCTCCACATAAAAACGTTGCATTTTTTAGGAAGCCATTTGCAGTTTTGCACCAATCAAAAATAGCCGTCGCACTTGTTGCCTCATTCGCTGTAATCCATGCTTTAAGATTCGCCATTGTGAACTCGGAGCTGATACCATGCCACAACCACAACACCAATGTGTTAGACAATGCTTTATCTTTCTATATGATATGATGGATTCAAAACTCATTAATAACAAAAACATTTAGTCGTTAAAAAAATATAACTCATAATTAATTGTTCGGCTAGTTTACAACGCTTGCCGCATCAAGCAAGTTGCGAGGCCTATCTTTTGGATTTAGCTTTAAATGGTGAAAGTTATGATGGTAGTTGACTTTAGATAAGTAGCTTATGGTTTTTGTTATAACCACGTCACTTTTTGTTTAAAAATAGTTGTTATTTAAAAACCATATTCATAATTTGATTTTATTTTTTATTTATATATTCTTGATGTAATATAGGGTATTTTAGGATTCAACTTTCAACGAACATTTTATGAACCGTTTGATAGAAAGTTCGTTTGTTTCGTTCGTTTAATTAATGAACGAACACAAACACAAAATTTTGTTCGTTTAGTTAAACGAACGAACATGAATAGTGATTGTGTTCGTTTGTTTATGTTCATGAACGTTAGCTAAATATTTGTTTGTGTTTGATAGTTTAATAGGGTTTACAACTTTTATAACGTTTTTAGTTTTTACATTATTTAATTTTTAAATTATTTTACCCAAATAAATAAATAATTTATGTGAAATAAGCATATGGCTATATGATCCAACACTTGTAGCCCAGTTGGTTGAGGGCCTAAAATTTTCTATGGGAGGTTTGGGTTCAAATCCTACTAGCTACATTTGGAGGATATTGGTGGGGGGAAATGAGGGATGACCCGACCATTGGCTTGGGTTCGAATCCTGATCCCGACCGGTTTTACCGATTATTTCACCGTCGTGCCTTCGGGCGGGTGAGTGGTCGGGTTTTCCCGGGAATTGGTGGCAATTGGTGGCCCGGGTACTCTCGAGTACCTGATTCGCCAAAAGGGTGCCTGAGAGTGCTCGGAATTGATTCGTTGGCCGTTCAAAAAAAAAAAAGATCAACAAACCATACTTCCAATATAATCATTAAATAAATAATTATTGAAAAGTTCAAGTTTATATAAATAATTAATGAAGACTTCAAATTTGAGATGCTCAAATTTGAGATGCAAGTTTAATTTTTTAGACACTACTTTATTATCTTTAGCAATATTATGTTAAATACTAAGTATATTTGTATAATTAGGTTATATTTTAGGTTGATCTAGCAAATTTTAATATATGTGAATTCGACCTTATTTGAAAGTTAATATATGTCCCTTTGTGTTTATTCCTGTTCATGAACACTTCTGTGTGTCCGTTTGTGTTCATGATCATTTATTTGTGTTCACTAATGTCCCTTTGTGTCTTGTGCGTTCATGTAACAAACGAACACAAGTGTTTTCCTAACAAACGAATACGAACAGAAAATCTCGTTCGATGAGTGTTCATAGACTGTTCGTAAACACATAATTTCCTTAACAAACGATAACGAACAAGGTCTTGCTCGTACTCGTTCGATTTGTTTGCAGCCCTAGATATTTTATATGTAATATATACATATAGGGTACTTTAAGAGTAAAAATTGTTAATACTTTATTCATTTGTAAATATTTATGCAATATTCCTATTCAGAATATTTTATAGAGTGTCCCAAGTCACATATAAAATGATATTGAGTACAGAGTATCCAATGTTTCTTTCAATTCTATGCTTTCTGCCATAGCTTTTTCCGAACTTTTCTGACCTAACATATGTAACATGTTAGTGAAAATAAATAAAAAATGATCTTAAAACAAGATATACTTGTTCTTTTAGGTTTATTTAAGTGATATGCAAATGGATATAAAAGAGTGTTTCTTTAAGTATTATTTTATGTGTCATTTGATAAAATTTTAAAAACTCACTTCTCTTGTGGAATCCTTTGCACTACAGTTATTGTTGTTATCATAAATTCATACACTACCTAGAGTGCACTAGTTAAAAGTCGTCGGCACTTTAGCCGTTCTCAAACCGAAGACCATCACCATTGATCTTTGAATCCAAGACATAAGGTTTTACGCATATTCACATATGAACGTTCATATATGATCACACAAGTGTGTTCAGAAGCACATTATGTTTGCTTTTTCACTTCACAACCTAATGGTGTATGCCTCATTAGGCGCTGCGGTGTGGGCTGCGGCATCGGCTCGGCAAGGCCAAGGCAGGCGCGGCAACACCGCCCCCTAGGGACGGCGTCGTCGTCGCCGGCATGCCCAGGCCGCCCTTGCCGTGGCTCCACGTGTTTGTTTTTTTTATTTTTTGACCGTTGAACGGTCGAAAGTTTAAAAAAAAAAATAATTAATTTCCAATTTCATTATTATAAATACATCTCTTCCATTCTTTTTTTTTTTAACACGTCTCTCAAACTCTCTCAATATATTTAAACAAAATCAATATTTATAAAAAAATTCCAAACCCTCAAACAACTATGTCTTCATCATCTTCTTCGTCTTCGACTGGTTCATCATCTACAAACGAAGCTGCAAATTTATAATAAATGTCGTGGTGCAAGCGGCACAGATCATTGCCGAGGAAGAAGGAGAGGAAGTCGACTCGGTACTTCGAACTAGGCAAGCAGCTATAAACAGAGACCGAGAAGGTTCGTTTTATATATTTTTTTAGATTACTTATGTGTATATTATTTATATATATATATATATATATATAAGGGAAAGGATATTTTAGAAACCCTCTTGAGTTGAGAAAACCTTTAAAAACCCATGTAAAAAACCATTATTTTTTTTTTTGAAAAAAATAACCAATGTAAAATACATGTTTTTAAGCATTTTGGACAAAAAAAATAACAAAAGCGCCGATGGGATTTTTTTTTTTTTTAAATAAACAAAGCTGCTAAAAAAACATATGTTTTCAGCTATTTACCTATGTTTTTAGCAACTTTGTTTATTTTTTTTTTTAAAAAAAATCCTATCGACGCTTTTTTTATTTTTTTGGTCCAAAACGCTTACAAACGTGTATTTTACATTGGTTATTTTTTTCAAAGAAAAAAAATGTTTTTTTACATGGGTTTTCGAAGGTTTTCTCAACTCAAGCGGGTTTTCATTTTATAATTGACCTATATATATATATATATATATATATTTAAGATTGCAGATGTTTATTATATTTAAATTTTTTAAGATTGTAGATGTTTATTATGTTTATATTTTTTTAAAATATGTGTAGGTGCCCATGATAGATTGGTAGCTATTTAGGCGTAGGTTCCGAATGAGTAGGAGACTGTTCTTACGTATAGCCGATGACGTGGTGAATTTTCACCCATTTTTTACCTTACGATACAATGCTAGAAAAAAAGGGGGTTCACCGCCCTACAAAAATTCACAGCGACACTTCGGCAACTAGCGTACAGGGCTGCAGCGGATGCGTGGGATGAGTATTTAAAGATGTCAGAAAAAACTACACGAGAATGTCTATACAAGTTTAGCAAGTGTGTGGTGAAGCTTTACAACAAGAAATATTTGTGAAAACCAAACTCAAGTGAGGTCCAACAATTGTATCAGTTCCACCACCAAAGACATGGTTTTCCAGGAATGCTCGGAAGCATTGATTGCATGCATTGGCCTTGGAAAAACTGCCCGAATGCATGACGCGGAATGTTCACATGAGGGGATTAAGGACATCCATCAATAATCTTGGAGGTTGTGTGTTCACAAGATCTATGGGTTTGGCATGCTTTCTTTGGCATTCCTGGATCCAACAACGACATTAATGTCATTAACCAATCCGAGGTTTTTGACGACGTCATAAAAGGAACCAGTCTGAATACCAGGTTTACAATATCGGGAGTGGAATACAGGCGTGAGTATTACATACTCAAGTTAATCAAAAATACGTAAATGATTTGTGCTTAGCTTGAATGACTTCAACACTTTACTTGATGAAATTTGTCAAGTTCAAAAAATACGATCACCTTTTATTTTACATACTCAAGTTCACAAAGTTTCCATGCACCTCTATATATATTTGAGTATAACAATCGTATTAAGATAGTGTTAAGTGTCCATCCACTAATCTAAAGATGAATTTGCCTAAACAACCTTCTTCATGAATCCTATACCCACCACTTTGCCATTCTAGCATAAATCTAGACAGTCCGATTTTGTGTGTTATTTACATTTGATAAGGCGATAGGGTAATGTCACCACATTACTCCATCCTCCACCACTACCCTCCATCACCCTCCATTATGGTTTGTCACCCTCCCCCACCCCCCTTTTTTATTTTTTAATAATCAAACTTGTTCTTGTTTGCTCCGTGGAGAATGTGACGATGGTCACAATTCACACCCCTCACCCCGTGAGGGGTGGAGTACCAAGCAAGCCACGGTCCTCATCATCACCTTCACGACCCTCCCACAGTCCCACCCTCCCCATTCCGCTTAGCCTAAAAAAACACATTTTAAGGCTCACGCATTTGTTCGGATTGTTCGTTTCTTTCGGCATTGTAGTTGGGTTCGCTAGCCCCTAGCTAGCTTATTAATAAAAGTTGGTTGGCGCATTTATTATCACATTTAAAGAGCTTGAAAGCAATTTCATTTGAAATTAGTTTAGCATCAAGAGAGTTGAGAATGTTTGAAGAAATCATGTGTTGATCCAAAAGAATTCACCGATCATTGTTATGCTTTTAATTAAGGATCTTAATTGTTTAAATTATGTTACCCAGGCCATATGTGAATTCAAAAGTTTAGCAACCGCTTCTTGAATTACTTGTAATTGTGAACCAGAATGGATTTGAATTCGAATGTCTCATTTTCTTGATTTGGCAATCAAAGTTAGTTTGGATGAGTTATATACACAATCTAGATATCATTACCATCTAAACTAAATGTGTCAAAAGACGAAGGATTTGAATTTAGATTTGGCAATGTAACTGGAATGTGAGTTCTCAAAAGAAAAACAAGCATTTATCAATGTTTTAGATGATGAGGACGCAAGTAAAAGAAAGCGGATACGAGTAGTCTTTATCGAATTAAGGCATTTGGGTCTTAAACAAATGGGGAGTTCTCCAGAAGATCTAAATCTAACATAAAATGAGTTCTTCCTCCTCTGCTCCGAGGCTTCCTTCCTACCTGCAGACCTGCAAACATGTAATTGTATGATACCTGTCACCATTATCTTTACATATTCATATTCTAATCAATCCAGTCCCTACTGCTTTGCATTCATCTTCAGTTTTGCTGCAACTTGCTCCTCTGATAACGGCAGGTAGTAAATGCGAGGGGTTGCTTTCGTCTTTCTGAACAGATCATCCAATGTCACGACTGGAGGTTCCATTTTCTCGGGGAGAGGGGGAGGCGGAGGAAGAGCTACTGCTGTTTCTTGTGATTGTGGCGGACGATACAATGGTGGTGGAGGTGGTGGAAGTGGGAGCGGGGGTGGTGGAGGAAGCTGCATTTGCTGTGGTGGTTTTGTGGTGGCCGCAAGTGGTTTTTTGGTGGCTGGAGGTGGTTTTGTGACGGCTGTAGGTGGTTTTGTGGCGGATGGAGGTGGTTTTTTGGCAGCTGGGAGTGGTGGAAGTACTGGAGATGGCATAGGGGCTTCAGTTCGACTCTTCACCTCGGATGGATCCACAAACTCGGCTATAAGCAGACGTCCTCCATTTGTTGGCCATTGGAGGTTGTACACAGCATTTCGAGTCTCTACAGCTTCTTCAACTGATGAATACTGAAGCAGAAAATGATAGTATATAAAAATCAAATTTGTAACTTTCACAACTGTACAAAGACTGCATTTTTTTTATTTTATTTTATTTTATTTTTTTTTTGTGTAAAAATTGTGCAGTAATTTTATGGTAAAAGTAGTGAAAACCCAGGTTATCAAACGAAAATTATTTTATTATTCTTGTTTTTTTCTAACGTTTCATTCAACATATAGTTCTTTTTGTTTCTAGTAACTTGTAATATGTATAAGTCAATAAATAAAATCCAAATATACAGTTTTGTTAAGTTTTTTTCATCTACAGACTACAATAAAATTTTAAATTTTATTAATAACTGAGTAGCATCCAAAATAAAGTAGTTCTGGATGTTAAAAGCCTATAAAATATTCAGTTTTGGATACAGCAAAATTTATAATAAAATTTACATAGAAATGTAGACAAAATAAACTGAAGAAAAGAACTATATATTTAGATTTTTTATTAAATTATACATTTTACAAGTTATTATAGAAAAAATTATACTATTACACATTAGCAAAAAAAAGAAGCATTGTGAGAAACCAGGGTTCATAACCTAGTGTTGGGTTCACTGCTTTTATAGAACAAAACAAAATCCCTACTTCTACAAATGATTTTCAAATTCACACTACTTTTAGAAAAATAATCCATATAAGACACACATATCAATCATTTTCAATTCACCTAAAAAATTATAATTCTTCCCTCCCAAATTTCTCGGGAACAGTCCACTAACATTAGAAGGTAATAGGTCACTCTCAAACGTTTTGTTACCAAGTCTAATCAAAATCCTAACCAACTACACTTTTAATAATAATTTATATCAAAACGTGGATAGAAAAACTGAAAGAAAAGATCATTGTGAGAAACTGGGGTCCATAACCCTAGGTTGGGTTCACTACTTTTACAAAACAAACAAAATCCCAGCTGTTACAATTTTTTTAAATGAACACTACTTTTTGAAACTATCAATCATTCCCAATTCTCTCTAACTGTAAAGGTCCACTAACATTGAAAGTTAATAGGTCAATTTTAACCAGGTTCAATCCACCCCCCCCCCCCCCCCCCCCCAAAAAAAAAAAAATTAAAAATAAAACACTTAGTACTAACGCGCATAGTTATCAAAGGTGCTAGGCACACTCAAGGCGCAAAAAAAAAAGCGAGGGCCTGGGATTAAAAAAAAAAAAAGCAAAGAAAGAAAATAAAGTAAAAATACGTTAAAATAATACTAATTCTGATCTAGTTAGTATCAAAAGTTTTAAAATATTGATGTATTCGTGTATAGAATAAGTTTTCCTTAGATAAAAGTAGAAATCTGGTTGGAATCTAGCCACGATTTAACGAATTTGGCTTAAAACTCTTCAAAATTTGGGAATCTAGCTAAAATTTGCGCCTAAACCATCACCTAGAGAATTAAAGCGCAATTTCCTCGACTCCAAGCGCAAATGCATCACCTCACCTAAAAAGTGGGCCTTGGCGCAAGAGGCGATGGCTTTTAACAACTATGCTAACGCATGTGTAGATATATCTTCCCATGGCCACATTCATGGTTTAAAAAAAACGGGTGAGGCGTACGCCTCAAGGTGCGCCTCGAGGCGAAACTCAAAGAAAACAAG
The DNA here is from genome assembly GCA_028751855.1 of Ambrosia trifida. Classification (NCBI taxonomy): domain Eukaryota; kingdom Viridiplantae; phylum Streptophyta; class Magnoliopsida; order Asterales; family Asteraceae; genus Ambrosia; species Ambrosia trifida. The sequence continues at coordinate 146,278,602 of CM054124.1, read as the reverse complement.
TCTGAGACGCGCCTCATGGGGTTCAGATTGTACATACGCCTCTAAGGGCTGAGGCGCTAAGAAAATGTGCGCCTCGGGTGGTTTAGGGTATTTTTTATGTTTTTTTTTTTTTTTTGTATTTTAGACTTTTAGGGTCAATTATCTTATTTTTGATGTGTGTTTTTGATGTTTTAGACTTTTCTACGTCAAGTATTTTATTTTTTATAGACATGTAATTTTTATATTTATTTTTTGACTGCGCCTCGAGCTTACGCCTCAGTTCACCTCGAGGCTTACGCCTCATGAGGCGAAGGGAAAACGCCTCGAGGCTCGTTTCCCTTTTTTTAAACTTTGGCCACATTTATGTAACATATATAGTTTTTTAAATCCACACCCTTTGTTCAGATAGTGGTATTGTAGTGACTAGTGTGAGTGAGTGTGTGTGTGTGTGTGAGAGAGAGAGGGAGAGAGAGAGAGAGAGAGAGCAAGAGATGACTTACAGTAACATAACAGTGAGTTTTGATTTGATCCATCCAGAAACTAACAACTGTGCCCGTTTTGCCAAGAAGTTCTTGAACAGCCTTTAGAGTGAACGGACGCAGAAAATGGTCAATTCTAAGGGAAGTGGTTGGGGACTTTGATGATGGGGGAACTGCCAAATGAACAAGAAACATGTGAGAGATGAATCATACCACATTTCAGTAAACAGAAAGCTAGTGAAGTAGCAGCTCACCAACACGTTCCTTAGGCTCCTCATGGCTAACTGAAGAATCAGATTTCAAAAACCTGTGCCTCGTAGAAGCCTGGAAAGCATCCTTAGGCGTAGTAGAGACAGAAGAATTAGTAGTTTGCTGTGGAGAATTCAACATGCGCTGCCGCTTTGCTACCTCGCTGTTTGTCGCTACTTCTTGATCTGCCATAAGGGTGATTTATAAATGGATATAAAAAGAACAACAAATATATTATAATTGGATTTGGAGCTGCTAAACAACAAAGACATTTTTAAAATATACTGCCCAAAAAAGACAATGGTGGTCGCAAATGGCCAACTAAAATAAAATCAAACAAGCACTAAACAAAAACAACTTTTGTTGATGTTAAAGTAATCACCGACAATGATAAAAGACCTGCAAACTTGTCGAATGCCACCCTGTTAATACACTCAACTTGAATAAAACATACGACCACCAACAAAAGAATATCTTCTTATCTTGCACAGTTGCTCATTTTCGAATGGGTGAAAGAAGCATTGTAGTCAAAAGTGAAATTCGATAAAAGAATTACGTGAAGAAGATACAAGTACCAATTTTTTTTTAAAAGAAAAATCTTAGGTAGCAATGGCAAAAGAATTTCAGGGTGGAGAATAAAGTCATCATTATCACTCAATAAGCATGTTAAAAGGTAAAGGAATTAGACTTAAACCAACTATATGCAAGGGAAGGAAAGATGCTCATTAGTATAAAGTTTACCATGAAGCTTTCTTTTCATGGGCCTCACAGCAGGATCACTTTTTTCTTTAGTAGATTCAGTAGTCTTGGCATCAGGTGTATCCTCAACCATAACATCAACAGGCTCACCATCCTGTACCAGAGGGGATTTTGTTATCTCTGCTATGGGATCAATTTGTTTACTCTCTAATGCATCCTCCTCCATTGAATCATCACCAGAGCTTCGATCCAAATTTAACTTCTCGGGAGAACCCACATCTCCACTTTCAGCAATGCTGACATCTTTCTCTTCAGTAGTGACCATATCATTTACAACGGATTCTGTGTTGCCATTATCAGAGACAACTTTGCTGAATGACATATCAGGCTTAACATCAAGCTCTAATTTGGCATCACCATCCGCAGCAATTACATTATCCTTTAGTTCAATCTTTTCAGTAACTGACATGGTATCAATAGAAATAGAATCAGATTTTAATTGCCTGACCTCAACTTCCCGATTTCCAATATCAGAAGGTGACGTTAAGTCAGGCTTTGACACCCCATCCTCTGCATGCACATCAATGTTGTTGGTATCAACCTGTTGCAACTCCTGCTGTCCCACTTCGGATACAATATTCTCACTGACTGTAACAGAAGTTTCCACAGAAACCTTCTCAACTACCTGTAATCCCTCCGTGCTTGTGGAAATAGTGCCACGATCCCCTTGTGTATCCAGTTTTGTGTCCAATGACTGCAAATCATGGGCCCTATCACTGTTTTCATCATCCAAATTATCTGCCGTTTTATCGTTCTCTAGGCTCTCATTAATATCCAACTTCTCAGCCATCTTACCTTCCTCTAAGCTTTCATTAATATCCAATTTCTCAGTCACGTTATCCTTCTCTATGCTCTTATTAATATCCAATTTCTCAGTCACGTTATCATTCTCTATGCTCTCACTTTGGGCACTGGGGCCATCAGTGATGCTGGTGATTTTCTCTGAAACAACTGGCTCTACTGTTGCATCATCAAGTTTGTCAATATCACTGACGCCGTTGTTATGAGTTTGGTTAACCTCTTTCAATTCAGTACGAATAGCTTCATCCAACCTCTTAATCAGCTCATCTTTCACTCCTTTGGTCATTAGATTCCTTTTCTTGAGTTCTTCTTTTAGCTCAGTTACTTTCCACTGATCAAGAGGACGATTTTCAAGAACAACATACGGCGAAGACATCTTTTTGCAATCTCACTTTTTTCCAACCCTGGTCAAACATCAGATTGAGTATTTATTCATATGGTCCGACTCCCACCAGATTAACAGAATAATACATCCTCCCTATCATGTTACTCATATATCACATATCATGGCAGAACACTGTTCTTTTATTAGAATGCAGTAACAAATAGTTCATGTACATTACCAAAAGCAAACAAAATATATCCTAAGAAAATAAGGGCAAAATCAAACAACTGATAGAAGGAGCCACTGAAGTCATGGTGAACAATTCTAAAGAATGTCCTTCAATCTCGTCCAAAACTCTCTCCAACACCAAAAAAGTAAAAAAAAAAATAAGGTTCTAGTTAAGGGAAAACATTAAAATTTTAAACCCTTACGACCCAAATGCAATCGTCAACATTTTCATAAAGACATCTACAGCCACACATATTCATTCAGGATATTAAAAACAAAAAAAAAAAAGATGCCAATCAAGAAGAAACTTGCGCACTAGACAAGTGTGTCAAAGATGCATATGTCAAATTGTCAACGTGATCGCGTGGTCGTGCAAAGATGGACAGATAAGCCATGATGAAACATTGCTGGGTTAAGCCTATCCAACATAGGCATCAGATACACTGATTCACGACTTGCCCAATATGAGATCATAAACAGGTTACATGTAGGCATAATTCAATCAAAATTCAAAAATAGGCAAAACAGTACAAGCAAAACACCATAACTTACCAACTACATAACAAACCAAAATGACTAGGGTTTCATGTCCAGTAAACTCATTACCAAATTAAACTAACTTTACCAGCTAACTTGACAGTTGACAGTTGACAGTTGAACTTAGTTTAAATTGCGTGATGCACTCCGATGCGTGATGCGCAAAACACTCTTTATTAAAAAAATGCTAAATAATATTTATACATAACAACTTACAAAAACATGGTTAAACTAAAAAAAAAACTAACGTAATAAGAAGATAAGAGTTAAGCTTTTTGGTTAAAAACAAGCATACCAAAATGTTTTTAGAACCACAAAATAGTGTTTAGGAACCATAAGAATACTAAGGGGGTGTTTGTTAGCTTCTTAATAAACCTCTTAATCATTCAGCATTAAGAGTGTTTATTTCAACTAAAAATAAGCATCTGAATGGTTCCATTAAGCTCTTAACCATTCAGCTTATAAGAGGTGTTGAACCATTCAGACCCTCTTAATGATTCAGTACTTAATCAGACAGCTCCCTCCTAGCAAACAACCCCTAATATATTAATTATTGAAAAAACCCAACCCATTTTAAAAAATCTGGAAAAAAAATATAATAACAGACAATGTTGCGTGCATCAGAGCAATATTCTCACATAACGTAAACACAACGCATCAGCTGTGGTGATGCGCTCTCATCAGCGCATAATGCGCGCATTCTAAAACCAAGCAGTTGACACAGAGACACAGTCTAACATCTCACATAATAGTACAGTATAAATTATAATACACAGGCAGATGAACAAACATGCATACAACAACAATATCTTCTAATGAATCCCTAACACAAGGTCATAAATTATGAACCAAAATATTTATCATTACATCATGCTAGATTTAGGGGAATAAAACACTCACAGTGGTGTTGTTCGATTCGATAAACCCTTCAGAGTGATCACAATAACATTAGTAGCGAAACCAATATCATGAAACCCTAAGCTCACCAGCACACAATAACAACAATTAGGATGATAATAATAATAATAATAATATAAAAAAGACTGATGAAAACAAGAAAATTAGCAACGGGAATGAAGAAAACAATGGAAGTAGAAACTAAAACGATGAATTAGGAGATTTAAGTATGTTTTTCTGAAGAAATTATGGTTATAGCGTGGTTGATTGGGACGAAATTAGGGTTTCGTCTCAACGGTGTGTTGTGTTGATGGAAATGAGAGCTTACCCTCCTAATGTTAATGTTGGTATCTATTTTTATTGATTTCTATTGTTTGTTTTTATACATCTCATTTCCAAATAATTAATTTTATTTTAGAGAAAAATGTCCGGATAGTCTTTGTGTTTGTGTTCGATCAAATTTCACCTTTAGTTTTTAGAAATTACATTCTCGTTCCCTATGTTTTGCTCGGTTGTTACTCAGATTATGGGTGTTCAAAACCGGATTATCCGATTTTTGGGTATCTGAAAACCGGATAACCGAAAATTTTGGATAGTGAATATTGATATCTAAATCCGAATTTGAAATTTCAGATATCTAATATTCGGATATCCGAAATTTTGGATTCGGATTCAGATAATCCAACGGATATTCGAATCTTAAAGAAACAAAAAAAAAAATAAACAAGTGTGAACCATGTCAAATTAATTAGTATAACAAAAAAAGTAATAGAAAAAATGGGAGAAAAGATGATCGATGGAGCCTCCTTACGAGTAAAAATTGATGCAACAATAGGAACTTCAAAAGATTTAGTGGTGGAGACAATAACAGAAAAAAATAATCCATCCTGGAGGAACAAAGTAACAGAAAAAACATACGAGTAGAGACTGGTCGACGGAGGATATGGTGGTTGGTGGTCGTTATGGGATATGACAGGGTGGCTAATGGCCATGGCGGAATGAGGTGGAATGGATTGTAAATGGAAGGTGGTTGATGAAGTGTCTTGGAGAAGGAGGCGTATATTTTATGATTAGGCTTAGGGTTGTGTAATATAATGTGTGTGTATATCTATATTATTTATTTATTTAAGATTTCGGATTCGGATAATTCGGATATCCGAAAATTTTCTAAATTCACATCCGAATCCGAAAATTCGGATTATCCACTTTTCGAATATCCAAAATTTCGGATATTTCGTTATCGGATATTTCGATTACGGGTTAACAGTATTTCGGATTCCAAATCGGATTCGAATTTTTTGAACACCCTTAACTCGGATAGTCCGCTAAGTAGATGATCGTTAATTTATTTGCTTAAGTCTATGCAAAATTACCTAAACGCTATTATCAATAAAATATAAAAATTAACATTAAAATTAAATAATTAATATTTGAGAAGTTAAGTGAGGCCCACCATTATTAATGACCAAATAGCAGGTTTCCGGTTTGTCACAGGTTGCAGGTTTCCGATAATTTCTTTACTTGGTCTTGGAGTCGTGGGAATATCGTGAGTATGAAATAAACGTGGTCTTTGTGTGTTTCGAAAGGCGAGCGATGGAGCTTCCTAGACACAGGAGTTTATCTTGGCGTGTTTCAAACTCGTCCGGTGGTTGCCCGATTTTCTCGCCGGAAGGATAGGGAAGCAAAGACCTTTGGGGTGAGGGTAATTTGGTTGGTAGGTCAAAACCATTGCAAAATGTGTCACGACTGAACTCGGTAACGGTCATTCACTTTGGGAACTATCCGATAAACTACCGAGCAAAACATAGGGAGCAAGAATGTAACTTCGAAAAGTTAGGGATTAAAGGTGAAATTTGATCAAACCACAAGGATTGTCCGGACATTTTTCTCATTTATATATGTACATAATTGTTTTTTTTTCTACCATGGTAAGTAGATTTCAGGTTTACCTGAAAATAACGTAAACCCGGACCGTATTGTTGATAATCAGGTGGTTTTTGGTTCTAGTATCAAGCAAGATTTGGTTTCAGTTCAGTCCTCAGGTACGGACCAAGGAAAACCGACAGAAACATAACTAAACTGATGAATAACTTAGAACTGAATCTTCAAAACTCATTTCTCATAAGCATAAATCAACATTGTAATTAGATATGCTTTTTGTTCTTCTATTTTCATCTCATATATGTCAAGGTGTTGTGCTTTGGATTAAGTGAGAGCACATGGGTTGTGGTTTAAAACAATTGTTTTAGAGAAAGCTTGACATCAATTTATATTAGTAAAACAAATTGGCACAAGGTTTTAGTAAAAGTTGTAATTTATTAGTCTTTTAATCGACACTTGTCTAGTTTTCACCGGTAATCATTGATTACCCAAAAGGTTTCACCTGCTTAACCTGTAATTTAAATATCACATTTAAAAAATGAAAAACATCATGGCATTGTAAGTTTTAGTGGATGAGAATGAAAGTAAAAAACTCTTTGGACCTTTGAGAAGGACTACAATACAATATCATAACTTTCTTCTTTAACATCACAACTTCTTTTAACCATTGCAATGAAACGCAGATAGACAAGTTTCTTCAATTGTAGCCCATTCCAACTTCTTTCCCCTATTGCAATGAAACATGCATCATAGCTTTCTTCCTCAACAGGTTGTGCTCATGTTGAAACATAGGTATATCCTGAAGTCCGTCATATCCTTAGCATCCTAAAGATATCATACTGAGGATATTAGGTAAAATCATCCTGAGGATTTTCACCACCAAGACATATGGCTTATGTTTATAAGGTTCATATGTGTGAGTGGATTTTCTATTAGGATGGTTGTATATTGAGGATGCTTCTATCCTCTTTTATATCTTCTTATCATCCACAAGTCGGATGAACCTTAGAGCCCTGTTCCTGACTTCATCCAAATTCCTGCAAGGATTCATCACCAATTCTTGATAGAAAGGTGAATCTCTTTGCAGCCCCATCTTGAATGCTTGCATTGCTATTGTGACATCCAAGTTAGGGATGTCAAGTGCTTCCTTTCCGAACCTAGTGATGTATTCTCTTAGTGATTCTCCCTGTGGCTAAGTCACCCTGTACAAGTCATTTGTCAAACGTTCAAACGTTCGACTACAAGAAAATTGATTGTTAAACATATTAATCAAATGTGCAAAAGAAGTAATAGAATAGGGAGGAACACTTAGAAGCCATTTTAAAGCTGGACCAGTAAGGGTGGAACCGAATCCTTTACACAAGCTGACAAGCATGCTTCCTTGAGATCAGCAGGGATTGGATTTATTTCCATCCTTTCCCTGTATTGTGCCACATGCTCTTCAGGATCTGTGGATCCATCATAAAGCTTCATGCTTGGAGTTTGAAATCTCTTTGGAATCTTTGCATCACATATAGGAGGTGCAAAACGAGACACCCTGTGACATGCTGAGGGTACTTCGGGGATAGGTTGTATTATCCCTGGTACACTTGATACCATATCCTTGATCTTTTGAAGCTCCCTTGCCAATTGTGGGCTTATACCTGTATCCTGCAAAGAAGCAACATCATTAGTAGCAAAAGTACTTGAACTTAAACTGTTACCGTTATTATTATATCCTCGGGATGGCCCAGGTGTATATCCTGGATCCCTGGTTGTTGTCATCCCGGGTACTGTGGTAGTTTCAGGAGCAAAAAATCCAGTGCTCTTGGGGATGAAATCTCCTTGATGATCGCCCCCAGAGATGCCAAAATTAAAATCCAACACCCTGGGTTGTAATGGTGTCCCCATGTCTTCAGTTGGCCTATTTGAGGATGTTTTGAGATATTGTATTTCTCTCATCAGCATCCGGTTTGTGTCATGTTGCTACTGTATTTGATCATTCACCAATGCAAACATGGAAAGGAGTTCATCATTTGACACGAAAACAAGAGGAGTGGATCCAGATGTTCCCATTGCTGGTCTAGGTGGAATTTGAGAAGTAGAACTTTTTGAGAATGAAGGTGGGGTGGCAGTGTTGCATTCCTAGTAGAGGTTAAAGATGGCATGGATGAGGAAACAGATTTTTGTAAGGAAGACATAGTTGTCAAGATCTGTGAAATGAATTAATTAAGAAAAAAGTTTTAACAAAGTTTTTTTTGTTAAAATAGCATCACTTGCCCCACGGTGGGCGCCAAATTGTTTTGGTCAAAAATTACTTGTTAGAAATAATTTTGTTTTCCAAATTAGTAAAAGTGAGGTAGAGTGTTATAAATGTCAAAATGTGTTTAGAGTCTAATTTTATTCTGAAAATGGTATATCAAGATGTAAACCAAACGAATATATGACAACTATGCTCAGGATGGTAAAGGTAAATTTGAGGGTGGACAATTATATCCTGAGGATGTAACTGTCTCGCAGAATGGTGTAATAGGTTAAAATCAATGAATGTGAATGTAATGCAACAAGAGAACAACACTCAATGTATGAGGAAAGCCCTTGATCAATTAATGATCGCCGGCACAAAACGTCAGGAGGAGTCTAAGCTCCTGCCTTTGTTTGTTAATATTAATAGTGTAAAGAATGGTACAACTTTGGATGAATGAATGACGAGTGTACTAAAATTACAATGATTTGTGCTAAGTGTGTGAGTTTTCTATGAGTAACAGAGTGTATGTGTAGTTCAAGTGAATGTGATGTGTCCTATACTCGTCAATCATCCCCTTATATATAGTTTCATGAAAGTAAATTGAAGATCCCGTATAATTGGCTAGTTAGTTAAGTTCCTTGAAGGCTCCAAGTGACCGTTGTGTTGTTTCGACTGAATATAGTCGTTGTAGCAACTGTTTCCTGGTTCTTCGTCGATATTCAATACACGTCGGTTACAACTTTGACTTCTTCTTTGAGCTTGGTCTTGTCTTGCGAGTGTAACTCTTCCATCTTTGACTTCTTTGACTGAATATGATAATATAGACGTTATAAGGAGGTTACAAGTCTATAGTATAACTCAATTGTACCTGCAATCATGTCATAGAAAGATAATTCGTTAGTCAATCCTCAGGATGTGTACATTAATATACAGTTACATCTTGAAGTCTGTTGAGTCCTTCAGCATCCTGAGGATGCTACACTTATGATATGAAGTAAAATCATCCTGAGGATTTTCACCACCAACAATTGTCCCCAAAAAATATGTTACCGTTAATATCTTTCACGGTTATAATATTTTTTAATCACAAATCTTATCTGATAATCCTGAGTCTGTCAGGATTTTTAACGGCTACTTTATCGCCTTTAATTAAGTGATGACCGTTACATAAGGTCATCTTCTGGCATCTATATCTAGGGCTCTTCTCTTCATTTATAAGCACATTTGATCTCTTATAGAAGGTAATTTCTTTCTCTTCTTTCTCTTTTCTTCTTTCAAACCTGCAAAAAAAGTACAAAGCCGGGCTAGCAATTGCATGGTAAATAGTACGTGAAAAATGACTAAGGCTGAGAAAAGCTGCAGGGGCAGAACCTGCCGGCCGTAAGCTACGCTAACTGGCCTTAGCCTACGGCGGGGGCCCTTCCAAAAATGTTGTTTTGTTCGTTTGATCTAGTTCGTTCCGTTTTCAACACTTCCACTATTATAAAGACATTATTAACAATCCCACTAACCATTCTTTGTGTAATGGTGCTAGGTACATCTTTGTTGGAAGTCCTGGAGCAAGGATCAAGTCGCGAGGAGAGCCGAACACACCCGAACATACAGAAGCTTCTGCAACAAGAACTCTCGTTAAAACGTATAAACTTAGTATATGTTTTTAATAGTTAAAATGTAAAACATGAGGGATCCGACAATGTATTGATCACAAGGGTTTGGGTTTTTCATAAATATCAAGGTTTTAATCGGGAGTAGTTTTTAATTAAGGCCAAAACTCGTAAGTTTAAGTGCTAATTACATGTTTACGGGATATGGTCTTACACTTTTGGTAACACATTTCGTTCTTGGTTCAACCTACACGAGGGCTCGCATAGCGTATCACTTATGTTGTGAAATAAAATTTGCTCGACCCCACATTACATCTTTTCGTCACTTGCATACCTTCGTTTATTTATTTTTTCTTTTTATAAATAATAATTCCATTCATTTATGTTTCGAACCTTTTAACTTGTCATAATCCACAACGCATATATTTCCCAACACAACCTACATACCTATCTAAGCATACCATTTTAACATCCGCATAGTGTCAATGTTATGTTGAACATGTTGTTAATGTGGAAGTTGTTATCTTGCTGTAAGACGGCAATGTGTGAACATTATACCACCCCCACCCTAGCAGTATTTTTCTAAAAAATAAATAAAAATACTTTGAGTTTTTTTTAGGGAAAATGGATTTAAATACTCCCAACTATCGCCTGTTGGCGGATAATACTCCCAACTATCACTTTGGCCAATAACACTCCCAACTTTCAACTTATTTTCTTCCATCACCCCAAAACTAACGGAGGTCTAACCTGGTTAGTGTTTGTGGCCAAAATGTAAAAACCAAAAAACATTTTTGAAACTTTTTTTTATTATTATTATTATTATTATTATTAAAATCCATTTATCCATATCCATATCAGACGAGAGAGTTTAGAGAGATAGAGAGAGAGAGTTCAGAGAGAGAGAGAGGGCGGAGCAGGGAGGAGCTCCGGCCACCCACCCACCACCCATCCAGATCTATTAGAACGAGAGAGAGAGAGAGAGAGAGAGAGAGAGAGAGGGAGAGAGAGAGAGTCCGAGAGAGAAGATGCAAGACGAGATTCAAGATCTGTTAGAACCCTAATCGGAACTATCTGGTTGTTTCTTATCTCTATTAATAATAATAATAAACAACTATCTGGTTGTTTCTTATCTCTATTAATACCACTAAGGTGGAGAATCTCAGCCCTAAGGTTAAACCAGACATGATTCCAGCAAACACACGAAACGCCGGCGTAAACGAACCGCATATGGTTTCCAAGCTCGATATCGTTGGAGTCGGTGACTATTGAGGTTCGGTGATTATTATGATTCCAGCAATAATAATGAGGAGGAGGAGGAGTGATTGAAAGTTGTGGTGTTATATATAAATATGTATATAATAGAAGAAGACGGTGACGATTCTGGTCGTTTCTAAGGTTGGGTTGGAAGGTGCACCGGCGGTTGTTGATGTCAAGATTACAGGCGGTACCGGTGGTGGAGTCAAGTGATAAGGGCAGGCAATGGTTGTTGGGGGATGACCTGGGGAGACGATGGTTGTGGGGATGACGGTGGAGGCGGTGGTTGTTGGGGAATGATGGGGTGGTTTTGCTCTGTTCCACTCTGTAAGAGAAACATATGAGGGGGGCCTGTAACAACAAGATGAAGAAGAAGGGGGGGGGGGTGGACACCGGTGTGTGGGTAGTGATTCGAACTCAAGTTGAGGGGTTGTTTATCGATTGCTTTCACCGCTGAAGTACACCTTCCAAAAAAAAAAAAAAAAAATCCATCATCAACCACCTTAAGTTAATTTCCATAGAAGTGCAAGTATTTAAGTGTAAAAAATAATGTTAAAAAACTTTTTTTTTTTTTAAATAACAAGATAATCAATTTTACCAAGACACCTACTCCTCCCCAGCCTTTGTTTCTGTAATATACTCTCTCACTACTCTCTCTCATCTCTTTCTAGTCACATACTCACACACCTGCTACGATCCATAAAATGCGTTGAGCACAGCACAACACAACACAACACAACACGAGACCAGATCTGTTCCCCAATCATTTATTCTTCCTACATTCCCTGCCTTCATTTATTGCAATTCATTTCTTTTTCTCTACTCTTAACTCTTCGATCTTCTTCTTCAGTTTACATCTCCATATCCATAATTCCTTCTCTTCTATTCATTTTATTATTCAATTGCGGTATTTATTACTACCTCATTTATGTTGTTATAATAATAATAATACTTTGTATATAAGTTCTGTTTATCAAATTATTAGGTATCTAGTTGACTATTGCTGCAATTAGGTTAGTTTATAACGGAATTAATAAACGGAAGTTGATCCGTTGTGTTGTGTATTAATTTGTATATGTGTTGATATATCTGTTGACTACTGGTACTATTAGGTTAGTTTGTAATGGGATTAATAGTTTGTATACTGTTTTGTTTAGCAAATTATTAGGTATGCTTGATTTTATGGAAGTTTTGATGAATCTGTTGGCTACTGGTACAATTAGGTTAGTTTGTAATGGGACTAGTAGTCTGTATACTGTTATGTTTAGCAAATTATTAGGCATGTTTGATTTTATGGAAGTTTTGATGAATCTGTAGAGTACTGGTGCAATTAGGTTTGTTTATAATGGGATTAATGAACGAAAGTTGATCTACTGGTACTATAGGTGTTGTGATAACAATATTTTGTATACTGTTATGTTTAGCGAATCATTAGGTAGTCTAGTTTGATTTTATTGAAGCGTTGATGAATCTGTTGGCTACTGGTACAATTAGGTTAGTTTATAATGGGATAAATGAATGATCGTTGATCCTCTCTGTGTTGTATATCAAATTGTATAGGTGTTGTGAAAACCATAGTTAGTTTGCTGTTCTGTTTGGCAAATTATTAGGTATCTAGTATACTTTTATGGAAGTGTTGATAAATCTGTTTGCTGGCTTGTTTTGATTGAATTCGATTAGGTCAGGTACGGTACGGTATTAGCATTTTGATGAACGGAACTTGATCTGCTGTTGTCTGTATTTAATCTTATATGCGTTGTGATAATTGATAACAATAGTTAGTTTACTGTTCTGTTTAGCAAATGGTGTCTTGTTTGTTTTTATGAAAGTGCTGATGAATCTGTTGACTCCTGGTAAGATTAGGTTAGATTATGATGGAATTAATGAATTTTTTTTGGGCGATTTGTACAGGTAGGTATAGAGATTTTTACATGTGATTGGGATTAGGATTGGGGGTAGATCTGCTTTGAAGTAAGAGAGTTTGGTTGTTACAGCAAAGATGGCGACGACTGTAAGTTGGGCGTATTCTTCCAGCAGCAATGGGAGTAGTCATGCCGCTAATGATCAGGTAGTTACTCCTAGTTACTCCACTTAATCGGCCGTTTACTAGATGTTGTATACTTAGTAGTAATATTGCATGTGCCTACTGTGAATGAATCTTTTAGTTCGATGTTTGAATTTCCGGTTCCCATTCTGTCATTGCCGGTTTGTTGTTAAAGTTATACTTTCATTTTGTTGCCATAAACATAATTAGACCATGTGTAGTGGGAGGTTAAAATTTTCACCTTGTATGGGGCATTTTTTGACACTTGGCATGTCATTTAATATTAAATATATTTTTTTTTTAAAATAAAAACAAATAATAAAAAAGGAAGATGGAATGTGATTGGCCCAAACAAAACAAACAACGGGGTGGAATTTTTCACCTTGCCCCAAAAACGCCCCAAATAACCTCAAGGGGGGCGGTGTGCAATTCACTTCTGGGCGTTATTTGCCCCAACCACGCCCAAATCCCCTTTCCATTACACATGGTCTTATTGTTTGGACCAAGATGAGATAAATGGTTCAACTCCAGTCCTTCAATTTTTAATAAGAAGGCATATTATTAAAATGAAAGGCGAAACATTAAAAGTCCCCTAATGTATGGTAGCCAGTCGTTCTTTATGCTGCTATAACAGTAACACCTGGATAATGTTTAACGGATTATGTATCAAGATCTAAACCCGACTGTTTTGAAACTGATATGAAGATACTAGAGTGCTTCAAACTGCTGAGCTATGCCTCTATGGGATGCTAAAGAAAAAAATTTAGATGGCTTGTTATATCTTCGTGGGAAGGGGCTGTACAATAACCGATTAAATCGTACTTTGTTATATCTTACAACTATTGACAATTTCATTATTCCTTCACGAAATGCAGGATAGAATTGGGGATAGTAGACCTCATGACCCAGAGCCTGCAACTCCGCAATCCCTTATAAAGATGGGTTCAAGGTCTGTGTAATTACTTTTGCAATTTCTTAGATAATTTGTTCATTGTTATCCAATTAGAGTAATTAGTATGTAGGTATTTAATATAGTATGTATGTCTTTTTCTCTCCAATAGAATCAATGTATCATCAATTCATCATCTTGTTTGTTTGCCCAAAATGGATTGTCCTTTTACAAGTGCTTAGTTATACATATGCACAATTTATATTTATTAACCATTTCCATCTTTTTTTTTGGGGTTTACTTGGAGTTCCTGTGTTCAGGGTAACCTGGTCAAGCGTACCTTTAGATGGCCAAATTTGCAAACATTTGAACCATAGTAATTGTCAAAGTTTAGCTAATAGATGAGTAGGCTACATTCAATGTGACCAGTTTGATGCATCATCCCATAATTTCATTTTTATCGTGATTATAACAGCGTATTAATATTATGTACGTTCTAAAAAGTTGGGGCCAGATTCGCCAGCTGTTTATATGCTGAGTGTTCTCTTTTCTGCATGCAGAGGGGTTAGTAACATGGAGGATCCGGATGGAACATTAGCAAGTATTGCCCAATGCATCGAGCAGTTGCGACAAAGTTCATTATCTGCACAAGACAAAGAGTATAACTTGAGGCAATTACTAGAGCTGATAGATACACGTGGAAATGCATTTAGTGCTGTTGGTTCTCATTCTCAAGCAGTTCCAGTATTGGTATCTCTCCTAAGATCAGGGACACTTGGAGTGAAGATGCAAGCAGCTACTGTTTTAGGCTCATTGTGCAAGGAGAACGAACTACGGGTCAAAGTTTTGCTCGGGGGCTGCATTCCCCCGCTTCTTAGTCTTCTCAAGTCAACTTCAGTGGAAGGGAGAATTGCAGCTGCAAAGACCATTTATGCTGTTTCTCAAGGTGGAGCCAAAGATCATGTTGGCTCCAAAATCTTTTCTACTGAAGGGGTCGTGCCAGTGTTGTGGAAGCAGCTAGAAAAGGGGCTCAAGGGTGGACATTTAGTTGATGATTTGTTGACTGGAGCTTTAAGAAACCTTTGCAGCAGCACGGAGGGATTTTGGTCTGCGACAATTCAAGCCGGAGGAGAGGATATACTTGTAAAGCTACTTACAGCTGAGGAATCCAGCACTCAAGCAAATGTTTGTTTCCTTCTGGCATCCATGATGATGGAGGATGCATCTGTTTGTAATAGAATAATAGATGCTGAAGCTACAAAACTACTTCTTAAACTATTGGGGCCCGGTAATGAAGCTTCAGTAAGAGCACAAGCAGCAGCAGCTTTGAAATCACTTTCAGCTCAGTGTAAAGAAGCAAGAAAGGAGATTACAAGTTCAAATGGTATTCCTTCTCTTATCAATGCTACAATAGCTCCTTCAAAGGAGTTTATGCAAGGTGAGCATGCACAAGCTTTACAGGAAAATGCAATGTGTGCTCTTGCTAATATTTCTGGAGGTTTGTCTTATGTAATCTCAAGCCTTGGTCAAAGCCTTGAATCGTGCACCTCACCTGCACAGATAGCTGACACATTAGGGGCTTTGGCTTCTGCTCTTATGGTATATGACGTCAAAGCAGAAACTAATAAAGCATCGGATCCCACGGATGTTGAGTTGACATTAATCAAGCAGTTTAAGCCGAATTTACCTTTTTTGGTTCAGGAACGCACAATAGAAGCTCTTGCAAGTTTATATGGAAACGCTACACTCTCAAGTAGAATTGCTAATGCCGACTCAAAACGTTTATTGGTTGGTTTAATCACAATGGCAACCAATGAAGTTCAGGATGAGTTGATAAGATCTCTACTTATTCTCTGCAAAAATGAAGGTAGTTTGTGGTATGCTCTTCAGGGCCGAGAGGGCATTCAGATGTTGATTTCTCTTCTTGGACTTTCGTCAGAGCAGCAACAGGAGTGTGCTGTTGCATTGCTTTGCCTTTTGTCCAATGAGAATGATGACAGCAAGTGGGCCATCACTGCTGCTGGTGGCATACCCCCACTTGTTCAAATTCTTGAAACTGGATCTGCAAAAGCTAAAGAAGATTCTGCAACAATTCTTGGTAATCTTTGTAATCACAGTGAAGATATACGAGAATGTGTTGAGAGTGCTGATGCTGTTCCTGCTTTGTTGTGGCTGTTAAAAAATGGAAGCTCAAATGGGAAGGAGATTGCTTCAAAGACTCTAAACCACTTGATTCACAAATCAGATACAACAACTATAAGTCAACTTAATGCATTGCTAACCAGTGATCTTCCAGAATCTAAGGTTTATGTTTTAGATGCTTTGAAAAGTCTGCTTTCCGCAGTCCCACTAACTGATTTATTACGTGAAGGTAGTGCTTCAAATGATGCAATTGAGACAATTATCAAGATTCTAAGCTCTACAAAAGAAGAGACTCGTGCCAAGTCAGCGTCGGCTCTTGCTGGCATCTTTAATACTCGAAAGGACTTGCGTGAAAGCAGCATTGCCGTTAAGACGCTTTGCTCTGTGATGAAGCTCTTAAGTTCTGAATCTGAGTATATATTGGCAGAAACTTCTGGATGCCTTGCTGCTATATTTCTATCTATTAGAGAAAACCGTGATATGGCAGCTGTTGCTCGAGATGCACTAACTCCATTGCTAACACTTGCCAACTCATCAGTTGTCCAAGTTGCAGAGCAGGCTCTATGTGCATTAGCAAATCTTTTGTTAGACCCTGAGGTTTCAGAGAATGCTGTTCCTGAAGATTTCATTATGCCTGCTACTAGGATTTTACATGAAGGTAATGCAACGGGTAGGACCCATGCAGCAGCAGCAATTGCCCGACTTCTTGACTCACGTCAAACAGATTCTGCCTTAACAGACTATGTGAATCGCAGTGGAACAGTTCTTGCACTTGTATCTTTCATAAAATCCACTGAACGTGGATCTGCTTCCATGTCAGAGGCACTAAATGCACTCGCTATTTTGTCAAGATTGAAAGGGTCATCTGAGCATATCAAACCTGCATGGACAGTGCTAGCTGAGAATCCAGATAGCATAAGCCCCATCGTTTCATGCATTGCTGGTGCGACTCCTCTCTTTCAAGACAAGGCAATAGAAATTTTATCAAGGCTTTGTCATGCACAGTGTGTAGTCCTAGGAAACGCAATCATAAGTGGTTCTGGTTGCACTTCATCTATTGCAAATAGGGTGATCCATTCCTCGAATGCAACTTTGAAAATTGGTGGAACTGCACTTGTTGTTTGTGCCACCAAAGTCAATATTCAAAGTGTCATGGAGAATCTCCATGAAGTACAGCTGCACAAGCGTCTAATTCAATCACTTGTTTCAATGCTAACTTTGCCAAAAGGTTCTCATTTGGGAGGCATGGAGGATAAAAGTTCTGTTAGTATCCGCAGAGGTTCTGAAGAAGCAATTGCCAGTGAAAGAGAGACCTGTACATCAGTTATATATGGCACTAATATCGCTATATGGCTACTATCTGAATTTGCTAGTAACGATGACAAAAGTAAAGTTGAAATTGTGGAGGCTGGAGCTGTAGAAATCCTCACTGAGAGGATATCTCACTGTTTGTCGCAATATGGTCAGGTACAGTACAGTACATACTAAAGTTTGTTAATTTCCCGTGATTCAAAAGGTTACCAAATTTCTTGATGTCATTTTTTTTAGTTTATATTCCAAGCCTTACAGATTTTTTTACATAATATGTACTTGTATATATTGCTCTCATTCCTAGTGTTTGCATAATGCATCTTAGGCAAAGCCAAATTGTCTCAATAAAGATTGTTAAGTTTTTTACTCAACCAGTTGTACTGTGAATGCTTAATAATTGTGTTTCATGCAGTTTGACGTTAACGAGGATAGTAGCATCTGGATATGTGCACTACTGCTCGCAATTTTGTTTCAAGACAGGGATATCATACGTGCAAACACGACAATCAAAGCCATACCAACCCTTGCTAGTTTGTTGAGGTCAGAGGAGTCAGCCAATAGGTATTTTGCTGCACAAGCTACAGCAAGCCTAGTCTGCAATGGAAGCAGGGGGACCCTTTTGTCAGTTGCCAACTCAGGGGCTGCAGTCGGGCTTATTTCACTGCTTGGATGTGCTGATGCTGATATACATGATCTTCTAGGGTTGTCAGAAGAATTTTCTTTGGTTCCTTACCCAGAGCAGGTTGCTCTTGAGAGGTTGTTCAGGGTTGATGATATCAGGGTTGGTGCTACTTCTAGGAAGGCAATACCAGCTCTTGTTGATCTACTCAAGCCGATTCCTGATCGTCCGGGGGCACCTTTTCTGGCACTCGGGCTTCTAATACAGCTAGGAAATGACTGCTCTTCAAATAAGATTGTTATGGTCGAGTGCGGGGTTTTAGAAGCCTTAACAAAGTATCTTTCACTTGGCCCGCAAGAAGCCACCGAGGCAGCAGCTACTGATTTACTGGGTATCCTATTTAGCACTGCTGAAATACGGAGACACGAGTCTGCATTTGGTGCTGTGAGCCAGCTAATAGCTGTCTTAAGAATGGGTGGACGGGGTGCAAGGTATAGTGCTGCTAAAGCACTAGAGAATGTATTTTGCGCTGATCACATTAGAAATGCAGATTCTGCCAGGCAGGCTGTCCAACCCTTGGTGGAAGTTCTAAGTACTGGGTTGGAGAAAGAGCGGCATGCTGCTATTGCTGCATTAGTTAGACTATTGAGTGATAATCCATCAGGAGCTCTTGCTGTTGCAGATGTTGAAATGAACGCGGTCGATGTTCTTTGTAGGATTCTTTCATCCGATTGTTCAATGGACTTGAAAGGTGATGCCGCAGAGTTGTGTTGTGTGCTTTTTGGAAATACAAGAATCCGATCCACAATTGCCGCTGCTCGCTGTGTGGAACCTTTGATCTCCCTGCTTGTATCTGAGTTAAGTCCTGCACATCATTCAGTTGTACGTGCACTCGATAGACTTGTAGATGATGAAAATTTGGCTGAGCTAGTTGCTGCACATGGTGCAATAATTCCTCTTGTAGGCCTACTCTATGGCAGGAATTATATGCTTCACGAAGCATGTTCCAGAGCTCTTGTTAAGTTGGGAAAAGACAGACCTTCATGTAAGATGGAAATGGTGAAAGCTGGAGTGATTGAGAGTGTACTTGATATCCTCCATGAAGCACCACCTGATTTTCTGTGCGCTGCTTTTGCGGAATTGCTCCGAATATTAACCAACAATGCTACTATTGCAAAAGGCCCATCTGCTGCAAAAGTAGTTGAACCCCTCTTCTTGTTGCTAACTAAGGCAGAGTTTGGACCTGATGGGCAGCATAGTGCTTTACAGGTTCTGGTGAATATCCTGGAGCATCCACAGTGCCGTGCTGACTATTCTTTGACTTCTCACCAAGCCATTGAACCTCTCATCCCTTTACTTGATTCTCATGTTCCAGCAGTCCAGCAGTTATCAGCGGAGCTTTTATCTCATCTGCTTCTGGAAGAACATTACCAGAAGGATCCTATTTCACAGCAAGTAATTGGTCCATTAATGCGTGTTCTTGGTTCTGGCATTCCCATTTTGCAGCAAAGAGCTGTAAAGGCTCTTGTCAGCATCGCAGTGACATGGCCTAATGAAATTGCAAAAGAGGGTGGTGTTGCTGAGCTGTCAAAAGTCATATTACTTTCTGATCCTTCTCTTCCTCACACATTGTGGGAGTCTGCTGCTGCTGTTCTTTCTGGTATTCTACAGTTCAGTTCTGAGTTTTATTTGGAAGTACCTATTGCAGTGCTGGTACGGTTACTTCGTTCAGGTTCTGAAGCCACTGTGATCGGTGCTTTAAATGCTCTTCTAGTACTTGAAAGTGATGATTCCAGCAGTTCTATAGCCATGGCCGAAAGTGGTGCAATTGACGCTCTTTTGGAACTGCTTAGGGCTCATCAATGTGAGGATACGGCTGCAAGGCTGTTGGAAGTTCTATTAAACAATGTTAAAATCAGAGAAACCAAAGCAACCAAATTGGCTATCTTACCACTATCACAGTACCTTTTGGACCCACAAACTCAGGCTCAACAAGCTAGATTGTTGGCCACTCTTGCTCTTGGGGATTTATTTCAAAACGAGACACTGGCACGATCTTCTGATGCTGTCTCAGCATGTCGTGCTTTGGTGAATGTGCTCGAGGATCAACCTTCAGAAGAAATGAAAGTTGTAGCTATTTGTGCTCTGCAGAATCTTGTTATGTATAGTCGCTCAAATAAAAGAGCAGTTGCAGAAGCTGGTGGGGTCCAAGTTGTACTTGATCTGATTGGCTCGAGTGATACCGATACATCAGTTCAGTCTGCAATGTTTATTAAGCTCCTTTTTTCTAACAATACTATCCAAGAGTATGCCTCCAGCGAGACTGTCAGAGCTATAACTGGTAAGTTAGATCATTACTTCTACCTGGTTACAGCTTTTTCTACCCATATTTACACCGGATTTACATTATAATAATGTTTTAACTAGTATTACAATTGCAAATAGTTCAAGATTTTTTTTTACATAGAATTTACATGACTTATGATATAGTGATTACTTACAATAATGTTTTAACTTTTAACCAGTATTACAATTACAATTGCAAAGTATTTAACTAGTATTACAATTGCGAAACCTTCAAGATTTTATTCTATATACTATACAATTATACATATAATTTACAGTTCTCTATCAATTATAGTATGAAAGATTTAGTACTGGGGAGCAAGAAATTTGTTTCAGTATTTTATGTACTGTCAAAACAAATATCTGCATTAGTTACTTCAAAAATATTAAATATTTAGATGCAGGTGAGCTTTGTCTCAGAGGTTAAAACTAAAACTAACAATTGATGTACAAGTATTTAAGTTTTGACCATCATGTAAAAGTAATCGCTATATTATAAATCACGTAAATTGTGTATATCTTGAGTACTAAATCAAAATTTGTAAAGCATGTAATATCCTGTGAAATAATTTAATCTCTTAAATTATAAATGGTGGCGCAGCTGCTATCGAAAAAGATTTGTGGGCAACAGGAACAGTGAATGAGGAGTATTTAAAAGCCCTAAATGCACTTTTTGGAAACTTCCCACGGTTGAGAGCCACGGAACCCGCAACCTTGAGCATTCCACACTTGTTGACATCCCTAAAGACTGGATCAGAGGCAACTCAAGAAGCTGCATTGGATGCACTGTTTCTTCTGAGGCAAGCTTGGTCCGCATGCCCAGCTGATGTGTCTAGATCCCAATCAAATGCTGCTGCAGATGCAATACCCTTGTTGCAGTACTTGATCCAATCAGGTCCACCACGATTTCAAGAAAAGGCTGAACTTTTGTTGCAGTGTTTACCCGGGACATTAACTGTAATAATTAAACGTGGAAACAATATGAAACAGTCGGTGGGAAATCCAAGTGCTTATTGCAAGCTCACACTCGGCAACACTCCGTCACGGCAAACCAAGGTATGACCCAGATACAACAGACTTCTGAAATAATGCTCTTATATTGGGCATGCTTTAATTTCCGCATCCTAAATCATGTAGTTCTAACACGGTGTAAAGCTGCAAATTGGCTGTGTGTGTGTGTGTTCGTGTGTGTGTTGCATCAACTTGTTCAACCCTTTTCCGGTTCCCCTTTAAGCTATTTTTTCATGTTTTGACCCGTCTGAGATTAATCACATCCCAGATTGACTTTGCTTCCTTATGCGTGTATATGCTAGCGTCACCCCTGTATTGCCAACATTTTTTAACTGACACATGTTTCAAATATTTGTTTTTCAGGTTGTCTCCACAGGCCCCAATCCCGAGTGGGATGAGAGCTTTGTCTGGTCCTTCGAAAGTCCCCCAAAAGGCCAGAAGTTACATATCTCGTGCAAAAATAAAAGCAAGATGGGGAAGGTAAGTCTCAGCATAAGCTAGTTTCCAAAATGAATATCTACACATTTTCTATTATTCACTAAAGAAAAAAATTAAAAGAAACAAAAGGGCTGGGGTAATGTAGTATTCATTAGCAAAAGCACCACCACTCTGGCCCATTGGTCTCAATTGGAGGTGGCTAAACGGGCTGGTTGTGCGGGTTGGGCAATGGGTCAAAATGGTACACATTTTGGAACGGGTTGAAATGTGTTGGGTTTAGTAGGGTTGACCTAGAAACACTTCTTGTCCATTTTCTAAAGTTTTTTGATCAATAATTGTGTCAAATATGATTGCAAAATATGCCATTTCACGATCGTAATCATGTTTTATTCATTGCAAAATACTTTTGACTTGTTTGACCCGTATAACCCTTTTGACTTGTTTCCTTTATAGCTTAACTTTACCCATTACAGATAAAGCATAAATCAAAACAAGTCAACATTTTTTTTTCATTTCCGCAGAGTTCATTTGGAAAAGTAACGATACAGATTGACCGAGTCGTGATGTTGGGGGTAGTGGCGGGCGAGTACACTTTGCTGCCCGAGAGCAAAAGTGGCGCCTCAAGAAATCTGGAAATAGAATTTCAATGGTCAAACAAGTAGCATTCCATCAAAGCCTGTCTGTACATAATTCTTTTTGAAAGAGTTGTGATTGTTCCGTTTTGTAGATTCCAACGTATAGTTCCGATTTCTTGTAACCGTTGTAACCTAGTTTGTTATTTGCCTGTCATCGGAACTGGACCGGCATGTTTCGTCTTTGGTTTTTGCGGTCATCGCTTGTGAGATGTGATTAAGCGTCTCTGAGCGAGTTTTTCTCTTTCTTTTTTGCCAATTGCTTACCAAAGTAATGAAAATGTTGGATGAATCATATATAATATTATTGTGGTTTATCATTGCTTAACATTTTGTTTTCTGGTATTTTGCATGCTCCATTGTGCTTCTAAGACGTTGATATTGAGGCCGGGTTGCCACAAGTTAGATTTACCTTTATACGAATGTGCATGAAAAATCATTACAATTTTAAATAAATCTTTTTCATGGTTTGATGCGCTATTGTAACCGGAAGCAGGAGGTTTCACTGGAAGCATCATCTCTATTACCATAGGTAGAGGTAAAGCTGTGTACATTTTACCCTTCTCAGACCTATCTTAGCTTTATTATTGATGGGATTAACTGAGTATTATGATGAACCATTGTAAATGTGTTTTTGACACGGTTCTAATGTATTTTTGACATA
The DNA here is from genome assembly GCA_028751855.1 of Ambrosia trifida. Lineage (NCBI taxonomy): Eukaryota > Viridiplantae > Streptophyta > Magnoliopsida > Asterales > Asteraceae > Ambrosia > Ambrosia trifida. Next base: position 146,255,283 of record CM054124.1, on the reverse strand, counting down.
CCATTCTAATATGTTTTGAGGCACATTGTTAGCTAGCCTCAAATTGGACACACATAACAAAATTACAATAGTATGGATGGATGCATCAAAGTTTAAACAAAAGAGTTTGATCAACTGACGTATGAAGAGGCACAGTCATAATGAAAGGCAAAGTCACACCCCTCTCATCTCGAACTGCAATCGGTAATGACACCTAGTGCATTCGCCATCACTTTTAAGCCCTTGAACAAAGGCCAAGCGATGTGAGTGATCTTTGATCTCAAGCGTTCCTCCAAAATTGACATTGAGAACTCATGGACGCATTTGGTATTATCGGCATATGTATTTTGCTCATGTTGAAGTATTAAGGGCACACAAGTAGCATGCATTGACTGGACACATGTAGTGCAATGATAGAACCACTCCCAAGGGGTAAATTCATCCTCACATATCTTACAAAAACTATTCGCTCATATGGGGTATGTTTGACAAAGCTTTTATGAGGTTTTAGGAGCCTTTTAGCTTCAAGCTTTTAAGAAAAAGCTCATACTCAATAAAAAGTCTTCTTTGGTTGGAAGAGGTTTAAGATTTTAGGTTAGAAGAAAAAGCTATATATTGAAACTCTACTAGTACTAGCATTTAAGAAGCTTCTACTAACTACAAGCTTTTAATGAGTAAAATAACATAAATACCCATTTTACCATTAAAAAAAACAAAAAAACATTCATACAAACTTTTAGTTATGCCAATTTTGGTCATTTTATACATTTTATTAAAAGCTTCAGCTACTCTGCCATATACCAGAATATATTTAAAAAGCTACACCTAATAGCTTCCAACCACTAGCTTCCAGCCATCAACCACTAATTAGCTAACATACCCATGGTATGTTAGGCTAAAGGGGTGTTTATCAAACTTGTGCTTAATCACTCTTGGCAATAACAAAGCACACTCTACATGAATGTAGAAATCACAAGGACAATGTGTGACACCCCGCATTTTCAGGTTAAATACTTTTACTGAACTCTAGTTAACTTACATGTTCATACATGGCTAGATACTTAACTAGGGTTAGTTAAGTAGGTTTAACATATGTTAGAAGATGCTAACATATGTTATACGTGGAAAAATTCTTGTTAAACACACACATGAGTCCTGTATCCCAAACGTTGGTGAATTATGTGACATACATAGCAATAATATATACAAGTGAATTTTGGTGAACATGAAGTACGTGCTTATGTGAATTACATGTTTTTGTGAATGATCGCCTAACTGAAAGGTAATGCGTAGATCATGCAAATTACGTGCACAACATGAATGATATGCTATGTAATAATAAAAATAATGGTTTTTATATAATTTAGCATGGTTAATAATATTGGGTCCGGTATTGGGCTAGAACATGGTCAACGGGTCAAGTTAATGGACTAGAAGGGCCCTAATACCAATTGTTTGGGGAACAAGCAAAGCCCTTTTATAATTAGGAGGCAAGGAAAAGATAAAAACCCTACCTCCTTGCCCCCCTTGCGCCGTGCGAACCACCCCCACCCCCTCTCTTTGTTTTCAAGCAATCAAGTAATCTTTCACCTAATCAAGCTAGTTCGGGTTTGATTTCAAGGCTCTAGGGAGTTTAATCCTTCGCAAGGTATACGTTCTTATGATTTTTGATGAATTATAATGATTGAAAAACTTTAAAAACCCTAAAAATAATATATACAAAATCGCATACATGCATGTGTAGGAGTTCTTGAATGTTCTTGATGATTTGATGATGATGATTGTTATTAGCATCCATGATTAGGGTTTTCATATGATAATATATGTGTTTTGCTATGATTAATATGGTGTTTAATCAGTACTATAGGTGTTATACATGTATTAGGGATGTTTATGAAGAATTAGGGTTTGTAGATTACTTGGGATGCAAGTTTAAGATTCTGACAGATGTGTTTGAACGTGTTGAAGGGGCTGTAACGGGTTGTTAAATCGATTGTTTTGATGATTTCTTTGCATGATTGTAATGTACAAGGTCTTATCTTTTCATAATGGGCAAAACCATCGAATTTGGACACCGTTTGAGTCGTTTTTGGAATTTTAATTGATTAGGGGTCATATCAGATTTTCGGATTTGTAAATTAGGCTAACTTTAAATGGTCATAACTTGAGATTTACAAGGAGTTAGGTTATGAAATTTTTACAGTAGGTCAATACTGGAAAAATAGAGCTTTTCCAAGTGGATTCATCTCGTTTGGATGAATACACAATTTTTAAGAATTTTCCTACTAAACTGACCTGTTGAGGAAATTTTCTGAACACTGCTGTGTTGTACGAATTTTTATAATTTTTGTGTTTGGAATTAAGACAAAACAAAAATAGGTATTGTCGAGTGAATCCCAAATAAAATTCAGTAAAAATTTGGAACTTTAATTCATTCGTTAAGTATTTTAAATAAATTGTTTTTCACAACGCACAATCTGTCCTAAAAACACAGATTGTGTACGGGGTCTTTAAGTGACTATTTGGAGTTCTATGTGGTGTGTAATTGACATGTACTTGTGTGGAAACTTGTATGAGATGTATTTGATGCATTAAACTGATAATAATTGCTATGATCACCAACGGGATACGTAGGACATACTTGAGCATGTAGAGTCATTAGGTGTCACTACACGGTTTCGAACTTTTAAAAGTCTTGGATAAACGAGTTACATGGTGTGTTGGTTACGCACGTATACTCACCTAGTGACATTTGTAATAGGGAGTCGGTAGCACGTTACTATTCGTGGAATTTGGATTTTCACTTGCGACCTAAGGTGAGTTTCACTACTCTTTTTCTCAAAAGCATGCGTCTCAGGTATGAGACACTTTACTTAACATTTTCTAGTCCGGTTTGGGACTACTTACACATCCCGGGTTGGGATGCCATGGATCCTTGTGAGGGTCGGTCACTTTGCTAATTCGCAATTGTGTCCTTGATAAACTAAACCATTTCTATCATTTTGTAAGTCCTCACGTACCGAATGAGTTGCCAGGGTTGGCAAGCGGGTTATTAGTTGATAGCGCTATTAGGTTTTACAAACCTCACACCGGCTCGGGGAGCGCGGGCGTGAACTATAACTTAACGAAACATTATCATTGTGGATAGACAATGATGTCAGGCATACGGCACACTTATGTGGCTACACGTACATAGCAGTTCGGTATAATCGGTTAGTTATCATGAATGGGTTAGCTACCCTTGGCATGCGATGAATTAGTGGTTACACGGTGCGGGGCACCTACATAACTTACTTACTTACGTGGTTTGAAAACCTGCACTTTTACATATCGAATTAATTTACCTTGTGAACTCACCAACTTTATGTTGACACACGATAGCATGCTTTTGCAGGTCCCTAGGTACGGAGCACGATAGGACATGCATCGCTGTGTCATGGGCTGTGAACATTATTTAAACTTATACTTTACTTTGCATTTAACGGTTTTATTTTGGGCGCGTTGTTTTGCGCATAAACTTAAATGGTTATGTTTGAATTACGCTTCCGCAACTTAACTGAACTTTTTGGTAAACACTAAACGTGAATTTTCATTAACGAACTAAATGGTTTGGGCATTTAGAGTCGTTCTTATGACTTATGGCTATGGGATCCTGGTATGTCACGCGCCTCGCGGTATAAACCCCGCAGTGGAAATTTGAGGGTGTGACACAATGAAATACCAGATTCCTGTATATCCCATATTTTCATGCTTGCAAGACTTTACAGATTGCTCTTTTGAAGGTTTCACTATCGATAGCAGATGATTTGGATGCGAGTCATATGTGATTTCTTTAGGTATGAATGCACAATTGATATCAACATGAAAATCACATATTGTGCATCCATATGCGAAACCATTAGATGGTAACTGACAAACGACACATTCAAAGACACCAAAGAACTTACTAGGGATTTCGCATAGGAGAAATAGAGCAAGCTTAGGATGGCCTGCGTATTCCTGTACTCCAGGCGGTAGTTTGGCGCACAACTCATGAAGAACGAAACAACACTGTTCATGACCATATTGGTAACATATGTAAAATGGTATTGTCATAATAATAAAAAAAACAAACTAACATAATAATTAAAAAAAAAATAAAATACAAGAAGAGTATGCTCACTTGCAGTTAGGAGTATGGACATAAATGGCTCTCTTTGAAGTCACACAATCAAAATGCACGTAATAACGACATTTATCGCATTTGTAAATCCATAAATGAGAATAGAACCTGATATAACAGACCCTACAACATGGATCAAGTTTAGATCTTTGATCCAAACAGGGAAAGGACACTCCAGGTTATTCGAAAACTTAGGACAAGTGGTACAGTCAAAGAAGCCCAGTCATCTTTGTTACCACAAGCTACACAACTTGATATTATGGGCCTTGACATTCGATCCAGTTGGTGAGGGTGACTAGGGTGGGTTATCTTCCGCTCCAACAAAGTAGCACAAATTATATCCATCACAAAGTAGCAGATAGAACGATAATATTATGAGATATTCTTCTGCATAAGATTGCAGACATGACACTTAAACTCATAATCATCTGAATAAAATTTAAGATTATGGTCAAGATGTAACGGGTGACTTTGTAGGATCTCGGTTAGCTCTGCACAAAATTTGTGCAATGAGTAGTCACAAGTCTTGCAGGAGTAGTAACACAAACGAAATGACCATATCTGTTCCTTACAAAGGCTGCATTGATGGTATTCTTCCTCAAATTCAACTTCATCTTCAACTTCATCCTCATCGTATACATTTTATTTTTTATGAGTCGGCTGACGCAGATGCACATGGTTGAGTACATGGTCGTGATGAAAGCGACGGAGCGGGTCCATAGCAACTACATCAATTATATATTTATGTTACAATATATAATATAAAATTTTAAACCATGTAACTAAGTTCATGATTTTAACATCCAAAAGATTAAATATATGTTAGTATTGTATTTGGAGAATATGCTAACCAATTATACAAACCGAGATGACCAAAATAACATAGATTTCTACACAAATAGTGCATTAACTATTAGATTAACCTATTTAGTGGTACTACTACTGATTAATCAGAGTACATGTGTAGAGCACACAAGAATGAAATTCATGATTGTTTGAGAAATCTGATAAAACCGTATAACCATTAATTTTGTTTTCATAAAACAATGAGACCCAAATCAACAATGTGATCCATTACCAATGCCCAATAAGTAATAATTTAATGTAGACTATTAAGCCCACTTGGTGTTAGGTAATCAAGCTTAAAGTCTTGGTTTTAATATCAACCGATTGTTAAAAAGGCCCGCACTCTCACATCTTCTAACTCGCTTATTTTTTTTAACATGATCTACTTAGTTGACAAGTTAATCCAATACCACTAAAATTAGGTCAATAACACTAAAATTACCAACAGTTAGTGGTATTGTGTGAAAATACAACTTTATTTTTTCTGTAATTCTAGGCTATGCAAAAGATATGATCCATATGGTTGTATTATATGGTTAAATTTCACAGGAAATTGAAACCCATAAGATTTGGGAATAGTGAAGAGACATCTATTTTGGAGTGAAACTAATTATAATATTTTGTGTTGGTCCAAATGAATAGATGTTAGTAGGTGATATCCATTTCATTATCCAAAATCCACATAATACATGCATGTTGAACAACATTTAGTTGGTTTTTGGTATGTATTTGTGATCAAGTTCTAATAAAAGTATGCAATTTCAATCACCTAAAATTATAAATAGAGATTCATTAATACTCACGGGAAACACACAAACCCGACAGGTAATGAGTAATTAGATACCCAACAACTATATTAGATACGCTTTTAGATGCGTGCTCACATAAATAAATAAAGAAATCATACTTTTATTTATTTAATACAAAATAATAACTAAAGCACACTTCTCTTAATCAACCTATTTTTTATTCCTAAAAAGAGCACAAAAAATAAGCATATATAAAGAAAAGAAGAAAAACCAATTGAAGAGGCCACTAAGTTAATTTTCTTCTCAGATCGATGAGCAAGTTGAATACTATAGATGATGATCAAGTTGAATCCTAAATTGAAGACACACTAATGCACCATTATAAAGGAGGAGGGAAGAATATCTTTGGTTACACTTACAAGTAAGGAATGGACTTTACAATAAAAAATCTAAATCATTCCTTCCGTCCCCACATTTTGATTCCTTCCTTCCTCAATATGCATGCATATATACACTTTTATTATATTCCATTCTTGGATTGAACGGAAGTAAATAAACTTAATTAGTTGTAACTTTATGTAATAACCAATTTTTTAGTTGAAATAATTTTTTTCTTTTATTAAATTGTGTATATATGATGTATTACTACTAATAATTACTAAAGACTTCAAAATGAGAATGCACATTATTGAGGTTTCTAGAAAAAAATAATTTAACTTGAGATATATATAATAATAAAATAAACAAGAAGAGTATGCTCACTTGCAGTTAGGAGTATGGACATAAATGGCTCTATTTGAAGTCGCACAATCAAAATGCACGTAATAACGACATTTATCGCATTTGTAAATCCATAAATAAGAATAGAACATGACATAACAGACCCCACAACATGGATAAAGTTTAGCTCTTTGATCCAAATAGTAAAAGGACAGTCCACATTGATTGAAAACTTAGGACAGGTGGTACAGTCAAAGAAGACTCTGTCATCTTTGTTACCACAAGCTACTCAACTTGATATTATGGGCCTTGAAATTTGCTCCAGTTGGTGAGGGTGACTAGGGTGGTTTATCTATTTTTTTATTCCTAAAATGAGCACCAAAAGTAAGCAGATATAAAGAAAAGGAGAAATACCAATTGAATAGGCCACTAAGTTAATTTTCTTCTTAGATCGATAAGCAAGTTGAATACTATAGATGATGATCAAGTTGAATCCTAAATTGAAGACACACTAATGCACCATTATAAAGGAGGAGGGAAGAATATCTTTGGTTACACATACAAGTAAGGAATGGACTTTTCAATAAAAAATCTAAATCATTCCTTTCGTCCCCACATTTTGATTCCTTCCTTCCTCAACATGCATGCATATATACACTTTTATTATATTCCATTCTTGGATTGAATGGAAGCAAATAAACTTAATTAGTTGTAACTTTATATAATAACCAATTTTTTAGATGAAATAATTTTTTTCTTTTATTAAATTGTGTATATATATGATGTATTACTACTAACAATTACTATAGACTTCAAAATGAGAATGCACATTATTGAGGTTTCTAGAAAAAAAATAATGTAACTTGAGATATATATAATAATAAAATAAACAAGAAGAGTATGCTCACTTGCAGTTAGGAGTATGGACATAAATGGCTCTCTTTGAAGTCGCACAATCAAAATGCACGTAATAACGACATTTTTCGCATTTATAAATCCATAAATGAGAATAGAACCTGAATAACAGACCCTAACAAGGATAAAGTTTAGCTCTTTGATCCAAATAGTGAAAGGACAGTTCAGATTAATTGAAAACATAGGACAAGTGGTACAGTCAAAGAAGACCCTGTCATCTTTGTTACCACAAGCTACTGAACTTGATATTATGGGCCTTGACATTTGCTCCAGTTGGTGAGGGTGACTAGGGTGGTTTATCTATTTTTTTATTCCTAAAATAAGCACCAAAAGTAAGCAGATATAAAGAAAAGGAGAAACACCAATTGAATAGGCCACTAAGTTAATTTTCTTCTCAGATCGATGAGCAAGTTGAATACTTTAGATGATAATCAAGTTGAATCCTAAATTGAAGACACACTAATACACCATTATAAAGGAGGAGGGAAGAATATCTTTGGTTACACTTACAAGTAAGGAATGGACTTTTCAATAAAAAATCCAAATCATTCCTTCCGTCCCCACATTTTGATTCCTTCCTTCCTCAACATGAATGCATATATACACTTTTATTATATTCCATTCTTGGATTGAATGGAAGTAAATAAACTTAATTAGTTGTAACTTTATATAATAACCAATTTTTTAGATGAAATAATTTTTTTCTTTTATTAAATTGTGTATATATGATGTATTACTACTAACAATTACTATAGACTTCAAAATGAGAATGCACATTATTGAGGTTTCTAGAAAAAAATAATGTAACTTGAGATATATATAATAATAAAATAAACAAGAAGAGTATGCTCACTTGCAGTTAGGAGTATGGACATAAATGGCTCTCTTTGAAGCCGCACAATCAAAATGCACGTAATAACGACGTTTATCTCATTTGTAAATCCATAAATGAGAATAGAACCTGACATAACAGACCCTACAACATTGATAAAGTTTAGCTCTTTGATCCAAATAGTGAAAGGACAGTCCAAATTGATTGAAAACTTACGACAGGTGGTACAGTCAAAGAAGACCCCGTCATCTTTGTTACCACAAGCTACTGAACTTGATATTATGGGCCTTGACATTTGCTCCGGTTGGTGAGGGTGACTAGGGTGGTTTATCTATTTTTTTATTCCTAAAATAAGCACCAAAAGTAAGCAGATATAAAGAAAAGGAGAAACACCAATTGAATAGGCCACTAAGTTAATTTTATTCTCAGATCGATGAGCAAGTTGAATACTTTAGATGATAATCAAGTTGAATCCTAAATTGAAGACACACTAATACACCATTATAAAGGAGGAGGGAAGAATATCTTTGGTTACACTTACAAGTAAGGAATGGACTTTTCAATAAAAAAATCCAAATCATTCCTTCCTTCCCCACATTTTGATTCCTTCCTTCCTCAACATGCATACATATATACACTTTTATTATATTCCATTCTTGGATTTAATGGAAGTAAATAAACTTAATTAGTTGTAACTTTATATAATAACCAATTTTTTAGATGAAATATTTTTTTCTTTTATTAAATTGTGTATATATGATGTATTACTACTAACAATTACTATAGACTTCAAAATGAGAATGCACATTATTGAGGTTTCTAGAAAAAAATAATGTAACTTGAGATATATATAATAATAAAATAAACAAGAAGAGTATGCTCACTTGCAGTAAGGAGTATGGACATAAATGGCTCTCTTTGAAGCCGCACAATCAAAATGCACGTAATAACGACGTTTATCGCATTTGTAAATCCATAGATGAGAATAGAACCTGACATAACAGACCCTACAACATGGATAAAGTTTAGCTCTTTGATCCAAATAGTGAAAGGACAGTCCATATTGATTGAAAACTTTGGACAGGTGGTACAGTCAAAGAAGACCCCGTCATTTTTGTTACCACAAGCTACTGAACTTGATATTATGGGCCTTGACATTTTCTCCAGTCGGTGAGGTTGACTAGGGTGGTCTATCTAATTTTTTTATTCCTAAAATGAGCACCAAAAGTAAGCAGATATAAAGAAAAGGAGAAATACCAATTGAATAGGCCACTAAGTTAATTTTCTTCTCAGATCGATGAGCAAGTTGAATACTGTAGATGATGGTCAAGTTGAATCCTAAATTGAAGACACACTAATGCACCATTATAAAGGAGGAGGGAAGAATATCTTTGGTTACACTTACAAGTAAGGAATGGACTTTTCAATAAAAAATCTAAATCAATCTTTCCGTCCCCACATTTTGATTCCTTCCTTCCTCAACATGAATGCATATATACACTTTTATTATATTCCATTCTTGGATTGAATGGAAGTAAATAAACTTAATAAGTTGTAACTTTATGTAATAACCAATTTTTTAGTTGAAATAACTTTTTTTCTTTTATTTAATTGTGTATATATATATATATGATGTATTAATACTAACAATTACTATAGACATCAAAATGAGAATGCACATTATTGAGGTTTCTAGAAAAAAAATAATGTAACTTGAGATATATATAATAATAAAATAAACAAGAAGAGTATGCTCACTTGCAGTTAGGAGTATGGACATAAATGGCTCTCTTTGAAGTCGCACAATCAAAATGCACGTAATAACGACGTTTATCGCATTTGTAAATCCTTAAATGAGAATAGAACCTGACATAACAGACCCTACAACATGGATAAAGTTTAGCTCTTTGATCCAAATAGTGAAAGGACAGTCCGGATTAATTGAAAACTTAGGACAGGTGGTACAGTCAAAGAAGACCTTGTCATCTTTGTTACCACTAGCTACTCAACTTCATATTATGGGCCTTGACATTTGCTCCAGTTGGTGAGGGTGACTAGGGTGGTTTATCTATTTTTTTATTCCTAAAATGAGCACCAAAAGTAAGCAGATATAAAGAAAAGGAGAAATACCAATTGAATAGGCCACTAAGTTAATTTTCTTCTCAGATCGATGAGCAAGTTGAATACTGTAGATGATGGTCAAGTTGAATCCTAAATTGAAGACACACTAATGCACCATTATAAAGGAGGAGGGAAGAATATCCCTGGTTACACTTACATGTAAGGAATGGACTTTTCAATAAAAAATCTAAATCAATCTTTCCCTCCCCACATTTTGATTCCTTCCTTCCTCAACATGAATGCATATATACACTTTTATTATATTCCATTCTTGGATTGAATGGAAGTAAATAAACTTAATAAGTTGTAACTTTATGTAATAACCAATTTTTTAGTTGAAATAACTTTTTTTCTTTTATTTAATTGTGTATATATATATGATGTATTAATACTAACAATTACTATAGACATCAAAATGAGAATGCACATTATTGAGGTTTCTAGAAAAAAAATAATGTAACTTGAGATATATATAATAATAAAATAAACAAGAAGAGTATGCTCACTTGCAGTTAGGAGTATGGACATAAATGGCTCTCTTTGAAGTCGCACAATCAAAATGCACGTAATAACGACGTTTATCGCATTTGTAAATCCATAAATGAGAATAGAACCTGACATAACAGACCCTACAACATGGATAAAGTTTAGCTCTTGGATCCAAATAGTGAAAGGACAGTCCGGATTAATTGAAAACTTAGGACAGGTGGTACAGTCAAAGAAGACCCTGTCATCTTTGTTACCACTAGCTACTCAACTTCATATTATGGACCTTGACATTTGCTCCAGTTGGTGAGGGTGACTAGGGTGGTTTATCTATTTTTTTTATTCCTAAAATGAGCACCAAAAGTAAGCAGATATAAAGAAAAGGAGAAATACCAATTGAATAGGCCACTAAGTTAATTTTCTTCTCAGATCGATGAGCAAGTTGAATACTATAGATGATGATCAAGTTGAATCCTAAATTGAAGACACACTAATGCACCATTATAAATAGGGCTGGCAAGGGGTAACCTGTTAAGACACGATAAGACCTGTTTGACTGAAAAGTACACTATTTGATTTTTTGACTTTTTTTAATACTTAGAATTAAGAGGCAAAAATCTTTCATTTCCCTTTTTTGGTACATAAAATATAAAACTGTGTTATAAACATGAGATATAAATGAGTTAAACGAGTCGTGTTCATGTTTAGAACTTGATTGTTCGCGTGCGTCAGAGACCTGTTAACCTGTTAGGGACACGATTTGCCAGCCCTAATTATAAAGGAGGAGGGAAGAATATCTTTGGTTCCACTTACAAGTAAGGAATTGACTTTTCAATAAAAAATCTAAATCATTCCTTCCGTCCCCACATTTTGATTCCTTCCTTCCTCAACATGCATGTATATATACACTTTTATTATATTCCATTCTTGGATTGAATGAAAGTGAATAAACTTAATTAGTTGTAACTTTATGTAATAACCAATTTTTTAGTTAAAATATTTTTTTTTTCTTTTATTAAATTGTGTATATATGATGTATTACTACTAATAATTACTAAAGACTTCAAAATGAGAATGCACATTATTGAGGTTTCTAGAAAAAAATAATGTAACTTGAGATATATATAATAATAAAATAAACAAGAAGAGTATGCTCACTTGCAGTTAGGAATATGGACATAAATGGCTCTCTTTGAAGTCGTACATTCAAAATGCACGTAAAAACGACGTTTATCGCATTTGTAAATCCATAAATGAGTATAGAACCTGACATAACAGACCCTACAACATGGATAAAGTTTAGCTATTTGATCCAAATAGTGAAAGGACAGTCCAGATTGATTGAAAACTTAGGACAGGTGGTACAGTCAAAGAAGACCCCGTCATCTTTGTTACCACAAGCTACTCAACTTGATATTATGGGGCTTGACATTTGCTCCAGTTGGTGAGGGTGACTAGGGTGGTTTATCTATTTTTTTTATTCCTAAAATGAGCACCAAAAGTAAGCAGATATAAAGAAAAGGAGAAATACCAATTGAATAGGCCACTAAGTTAATTTTCTTCTTAGATCGATGAGCAAGTTGAATACTATAGATGATGATAATGTTGAATCCTAAATTGAGGACACACTAATGCACCATTATAAAGGAGGAAGGAAGAATATATTTGGTTACACTTACAAGTAAGGAATGGACTTTTCAATAAAATATCTAAATCATTCTTTCCGTCCCCACATTTTGATTCCTTCCTTCCTCAACATGCATGCATATATACACTTTTATGATATTCCATTCTTTTATTGAATGGAAGTAAATAAACTTAATTAGTTTTAACTTTATGTAATAACCAATTTTTTAGTGGAAATAATTTTTTTCTTTTATTAAATTGTGTATATATGATGTATTACTACTAATAATTACTATAGACTTCAAAATGAGAATGCACAATATTGAGGTTTCTAGAAAAAAATAATGTAACTTGAGATATATATAATAATAAAATAAACAAGAAGAGTATGCTCACTTGTAGTTAGGAGTATGGACATAAATGGCTCTCTTTGAAGTCGCACAATCAAAATGCACGTAATAACGACATTTTTCGCATTTATAAATCCATAAATAAGAATAGAACCTGAATAACAGACCCTACAACATGGATAAAGTTTAGCTCTTTGATCCAAATAGTGAAAGGACAGTTCAGATTAATTGAAAACCTAGGACAGGTGGTACAGTCAAAGAAGACCCTGTCATCTTTGTTACCACAAGCTACTGAACTTGATATTATGGGCCTTGACATTTGCTCCAGTTGGTGAGGGTGACTAGGGTGGTTTATCTATTTTTTTATTCCTAAAATAAGCACCAAAAGTAAGCAGATATAAAGAAAAGGAGAAACACCAATTGAATAGGCCACTAAGTTAATTTTCTTCTCAGATCGATGAGCAAGTTGAATACTTTAGATGATAATCAAGTTGAATCCTAAATTGAAGACACACTAATACACCATTATAAAGGAGGAGGGAAGAATATCTTTGGTTACACTTACAAGTAAGGAATGGACTTTTCAATAAAAAAATCCAAATCATTCCTTCCGTCCCCACATTTTGATTCCTTCCTTCCTCAACATGCATGCATATATACACTTTTATTATATTCCATTCTTGGATTGAATGGAAGTAAATAAACTTAATTAGTTGTAACTTTATATAATAACCATTTTTTTAGATGAAATAATTTTTTTCTTTTATTAAATTGTGTATATATGATGTATTACTGCTAACAATTACTATAGACTTCAAAATGAGAATGCACATTATTGAGGTTTCTAGAAAAAAATAATGTAACTTGAGATATATATAATAATAAAATAAACAAGAAGAGTATGCTCACTTGCAGTTAGGAGTATGGACACAAATGGCTCTCTTTGAAGCCGCACAATCAAAATGCACGTAATAACGACGTTTATCGCATTTGTAATTCCATAAATGAGAATAGAACCTGACATAACAGACCCTACAACATGGATAAAGTTTAGCTCTTTGATCCAAATAGTGAATGGACAGTCCAGATTGATTGAAAACTTAGGACAGGTGGTACAGTCAGAGAAGACCCCGTCATCTTTGTTACCACAAGCTACACAACTTGATATTATGGGTCTTGACATTTGCTCCAGTCGGTGAGGGTGACTAGGTGGTCTATCTATTTTTTTATTCCTAAAATGAGCACCAAAAGTAAGCAGATATAAAGAAAAGGAGAAATACCAATTGAATAGGCCACTAAGTTAATTTTCTTCTCAGATCGATGAACAAGTTGAATACTGTAGATGTTGGTCAAGTTGAATCCTAAATTGAAGACACACTAATGCACCATTATAAAGGAGGAGGGAAGAATATCTTTGGTTACACTTAAGTAAGGAATGGACTTTTCAATAAAAAATCTAAATCATTCCTTTCGTCCCCACATTTTGATTCCTTCGTTCCTCAACACGCATGCATATATACACTTTTATTATATTCCACTCTTGGATTGAATGGAATTAATAAACTTAATTAGTTGTAACTTTATGTAATAACCAATTTTTTAGTTGAAATATTTTTTTTTCTTTTATTAAATTGTGTATATATGATGTATTACTACTAATAATTACTAAAGACTTCAAAATGAGAATGCACATTATTGAGGTCTTTAGAAAAAAATAATGTAACTTGAGATATATATAATAATAAAATAAACAAGAAGAGTATGCTCACTTGCAGTTAGGAGTATGGACATAAATGGCTTTCTTTGAAGTCGCACAATCAAAATGCACGTAATAACGACATTTATCGCATTTGTAAATCCATAAATGAGAATAGAACCTGACATAACAGACCCTACAACATGGATAAAGTTTAGCTCTTTGATCCAAATAGTGAAAGGACAGTCCAGATTGATTGAAAACTTTGGACATGTGGTACTGTCAAAGAAGACCCCGTCATCTTCGTTACCACAAGCTACTCAACTTGATATTATGGGCCTTGACATTTGCTCTAGTGGGTGAGGGTGACTAGAGTGGTTTATCTATTTTTTTATTCCTAAAATGAGGGCCAAAAGTAACCAGATATAAAGAAAATGAGAAATACCATTTGAAGAGGCCACTAAGTTAATTTTTTTCAAATCGATTAGCAAGTTGAATACTATAGATGATGGTCAAGTTGAATCCTAAATTGAAGACACACTAATGCACCATTATAAAGGAGGAGGGAAGAATATCTTTCGTTACACATACAAGTAAGGAATGGACTTTTCAATAAAAAATCTAAATCATTCCTTCCGTCCCCACATTTTGATTCCTTCCTTCCTCAACATGCATTTATATATACACTTTTATTATATTCCATTATTGGATTGAATGGAAGTAAATAAACTTAATTAGTTGTAACTTTATGTAATAACCAATTTTTTAGTTGAAATATTTTTTTTTCTTTTATTAAATTGTGTATATATGATGTATTACTACTAATAATTACTAAAGAGTTCAAAATGAGAATGCACTTTATTGAGGTTTCTAAAAAAAAAATAATGTATCTTGAGATATATATAATAATAAAATAAACAAGAAGAGTATGCTCACTTGCAGTTAGGAGTATGGACATAAATGGCTCTCTTTGAAGCCGCACAATCAAAATGCACGTAATAACGACATTTATCGTATTTGTAAATCCATAAATGAGAATAGAACCTGACATAACAGACCCTACAACATGGATAAAGTTTAGCTCTTTGATCCAAATAGTGAAAGGACAGTCCGGATTGAGTGAAAACTTAGGACAGGTGGTACAGTCAAAGAAGACCCCGTCATCTTTGTTACCACAAGCTACTCAACTTGATATTATGGGCCTTGACATTTGCTCCAGTTGGTGAGGGTGACTAGGGTGGTTTATCAATTTTTTTATATATACACTTTTATTATATTCCATTATTGGATTGAATGGAAGTAAATAAACTTAATTAGTTGTAACTTTATGTAATAACCAATTTTTTAGTTGAAATAATTTTTTTCTTTTATTAAATTGTGTATATATGATGTATTATTACTAATAATTACTATAGACTTCAAAATGAGAATGCACAATATTGAGGTTTCTAGAAAAAAATAATGTAACTTGAGATATATATAATAATAAAATAAACAAGAAGAGTATGCTCACTTGTAGTTAGGAGTATGGACATAAATGGCTCTCTTTGAAGTCGCACATTCAAAATGCACGTAATAACGACATTTTTCGCATTTATAAATCCATAGATGAGAATAGAACCTGACATAACAGACCCTACAACATGGATAAAGTTTAGCTCTTTGATCCAAATAGTGAAAGGACAGTTCAGATTAATTGAAAACTTAGGACAGGTGGTAAAGTCCAAGAAGACCCTGTCATCTTTGTTACCACAAGCTACTGAACTTGATATTATGGGCCTTGACATTTGCTCCAGTTGGTGAGGGTGACTAGGGTGGTTTATCTTTTTTTTTATTCCTAAAATAAGCACCAAAAGTAAGCAGATATAAAGAAAAGATGAAACACCAATTGAATAGGCCACTAACTTAATTTTCTTCTCAGATCGATGAGCAAGTTGAATACTTTAGATGATAATCAAGTTGAATCCTAAATTGAAGACACACTAATACACCATTATAAAGGAGGAGGGAAGAATATCTTTGGTTACACTTACAAGTAAGGAATGGACTTTTCAATAAAAAAATCCAAATCATTCCTTCCGTCCTCACATTTTGATTCCTTCCTTCCTCAACATGCATGCATATATACACTTTTATTATATTCCATTCTTGGATTGAATGAAAGTAAATAAACTTAATTAGTTGTAACTTTAGGTAATAACCAATTTTTTAGTTAAACAATTTTTTTCTTTTATTAAATTGTGTATATATATGATGTATTACTACTAATAATTACTAAAGACTTCAAAATGAGAATGCACATTATTGAGGTTTATAGAAAAAAAATGTAACTTGAGATATATATAATAATAAAATAAACAAGAAGAGTATGCTCACTTGCAGTTAGGAGTATGGACATAAATGGCTCTCTTTGAAGTCGCACAATCAAAATGCAAGTAATAACGACGTTTATCGAATTTGTAAATCCATATATGAAAATAGAACTCGACATAACAGACCCTACAACATGGATAAAGTTTAGCTCTTTGATCCAAATAGTGAAAGGACAGTCCAGATTGATTGAAAACTTAGGACAGGTGGTACAGTCAAAGAAGACCCCGTCATCTTTGTTACCACAAGCTACTCAACTAGATATTATGGACTTGACAGTTGCTCCAGTTGGTGAGGGTGACTAGGGTGGTTTATCTATTTTTTTATTCCTAAAATAAGCACCAAAAGTAAGCAGATATAAAGAAAAGGAGAAATACCAATTGAATAGGCCACTAAGTTAATTTTCTTCTCAGGTCGATGAGCAAATTGAATACTATAGATGATGATCAAGTTGAATCCTAAATTGAAGACACACTAATGCACCATTATAAAGGAGAAGGGAAGAATATCTTTGGTTCCACTTACAAGTAAGGAATGGACTTTTCAATAAAAAATTTAAATCATTCCTTCCGTCCCCACATTTTGATTCCTTCCTTCCTCAACATGCATGTATATATACACTTTTATTATATTCCATTCTTGGATTGAATGAAAGTAAATAAACTTAATTAGTTGTAACTTTATGTAATAACCAATTTTTTAGTGGAAATAATTTTTTTCTTTCATTAAATTGTGTATATATGATGTATTACTACTAATAATTACTATAGACTTCAAAATGAGAATGCACAATATTGAGGTTTCTAGAAAAAATTAATGTAACTTGAGATATATATAATAATAAAATAAACAAGAAGAGTATGCTCACTTGTAGATAGGAATATGGACATAAATGGCTCTCTTTGAAGTCGCACAATCAAAATGCACGTAAAAACGACGTTTATCGCATTTGTAAATCCATAAATGAGAATAGAACCTGACATAACAGACCCTACAACATGGATAAAGTTTAGCTCTTTGATCCAAATAGTGAAAGGACAGTTCAGATTAATTGAAAACTTAGGACAGGTGGTACAGTCAAAGAAGACCCTGTCATCTTTGTTACCACAAGTTACTGAACTTGATATTATGGGCCTTGACATTTGCTCCAGTTGGTGAGGGTGACTAGGGTGGTTTATCTATTTTTTTATTCCTAAAATAAGCACCAAAAGTAAGCAGATATAAAGAAAAGGAGAAACACCAATTGAATAGGCCACTAAGTTAATTTTCTTCTCAGATCGATGAGCAAGTTGAATACTTTAGATGATAATCAAGTTGATTCCTAAATTGAAGACACACTAATACACCATTATAAAGGAGGAGGGAAGAATATCTTTGGTTACACTTACAAGTAAGGAATGGACTTTTCAATAAAAAAATCCAAATCATTCCTTCCGTCCCCACATTTTGATTCGTTCCTTCCTCAACATGCATGCATATATACACTTTTATTATATTCCATTCTTGGATTGAATGGAAGTAAATAAACTTAATTAGTTGTAACTTTAGGTAATAACCAATTTTTTAGTTGAAATAACTTTTTTCTTTTATTAAATTGTGTATATATGATGTATTACTACTAATAATTACTAAAGACTTCAAAATGAGAATGCACATTATTGAGGTTTCTAGATAAAAAAATGTAACTTGAGATATATATAATAATTAAATAAACAAGAAGAGTATGCTCACTTGCAGTTAGGAGTATGGACATAAATGGCTCTCTTTGAAGTCGTACATTCAAAATGCACGTAAAAACGACGTTTATCGCATTTGTAAATCCATAAATGAGAATAGAACCTGACATAACAGACCCTACAGCATGGATAAAGTTTAGCTACTTGATCCAAATAGTGAAAATACAGTCCAGATTGATTGAAAACTTAGGACAGGTGGTACAGTCAAAGAAGACCCCGTCATCTTTGTTACCACAAGCTACTCAACTTGATATTATGGGCCTTGACATTTGCTCCAGTTGGTGAGGGTGACTAGGGTGGTTTATCTATTATTTTATTTCTAAAATGAGCACCAAAAGTATGAAGATATAAAGAAAAGGAGAAATACCAATTGATTAGGCCACTAAGTTAATTTTCTTCTCAGATCGATGAGCAAGTTGAATACTATAAATGATGATCAAGTTGAATCCTAAATTGAAGACACACTAATGCACCATTATAAAGGAGGAGGGAAGAATATCTTTGGTTACACTTACAACTAAGGAATGGACTTTTCAATAAAAAATCCAAATCATTCCTTCCGTCCCCACATTTTGATTCCTTCCTTCCTCAACATGCATGCATATATACACTTTTATTATATTCCATTCTTGGATTGAATGGAAGTAAATAAACTTAATTAGTTGTAACTTTATGTAATAACCAATTTTTTAGTGGAAATAATTTTTTTTCTTTTATTAAATTGTGTATATATGATGTATTACTACTAGTAATTACTAAAGACTTCAAAATGAGAATGCACATTATTGAGGTTTCTAGAAAAAATAATGTAACTTGAGATATATATAATAATAAAATAAACAAGAAGAGTATGCTCACTTGCAGTTAGGAGTATGGACATAAATGGCTCTCTTTGAAGTCGCACAATCAAAATGCACGTAATAACGACGTTTATCGCATTTGTAAATCCATAAATGAGAATAGAACCTGACATAACAGACCCTACAACATGGATAAAGTTTAGCTCTTTGATCCAAATAGTGAAAGGACAGTCCAGATTGATTGAAAACATAGGACAGGTGGTACAGTCAAAGAAGACCCCGTCATCTTTGTTACCACAAGCTACTCAACTAGATATTATGGACTTGACATTTGCTCCAGTTGGTGAGGGTGACTAGGGTGGTTTATCTATTTTTTTTATTCCTAAATTGTGCAACAAGAGTAAACAGATATAAAGAAAAGGAGAAATACCAATTGAATAGGCCACTAAGTTAATTTTCTTCTCAGATCGATGAGAAAGTTAAATACTATAGATGATGATCAAGTTGAATCCTAAATTGAAGACACACTAATGCACCATTATAAAGGAGGAGGGAAGAATATCTTTGGTTACACTTACAAGTAAGGAATGGACTTTTCAATAAAAAATCTAAATCATTCCTTCCGTCCCCACATTTTGATTCCTTCCTTCCTCAACATGCATGCATATATATACTTTTATTATATTCCATTCTTAGATTGAATGGAAGTAAATAAGCTTTATTAGTTGTAACTTTATGTAATAACAAATTTTTTAGTTGAAATAATTTTTTTTCTTTTATTAAATTGTGTATATATGATGTATTACTACTAATAATTACTAAAGACTTCAAAATGAGAATGCACATTATTGAGGTTTCTAGAAAAAAATAATGTAACTTGAGATATATATAATAATAAAATAAACAAGAAGAGTATGCTCACTTGCAGTTAGGAGTATGGACATAAATGGCTCTCTTTGAAGTCGTACAATCAAAATTCACGTAATAACGACGTTTATCGCTTTTGTAAATGCATAAATGAGAATAGAACCTGACATAACAGACCCTACAGCATGGATAAGTTTAGCTCTTTGATCCAAATAGTGAAAGGACAGTCCAGATTGATTGAAAACTTACGACAGGTGGTACAGTCAAAGAAGACCCCGTCATCTTTGTTACCACAAGCTACTCAACTTGATATTATGGGCCTTGACACTTGCTCCAGTTGGTGAGGGTGACTAGGGTGGTTTATCTATTTTTTTATTCCTAAAATGAGCACCAAAAGTAAGCAGATATAAAGAAAAGGAGAAATACCAATTGCATAGGCCATTAAGTTAATTTTCTTCAAAAATCGACGAGCAAGTTGTGTCACACCCTCAAAATTCCACTTGCGGAGTTTTACCGCGAGGCGCATGACAAACCAGGATCCAAACCAACGATCACAATAAACAAGTCTAAATGAATATAAATTCAATTTCAAAACATAGTTTAAAATCCCCGTTTACAGCGGAAGCTTATTCAAAACAATTATTCAATAATAAACCAATGTTCAACGTTTGTAAAATCATGCAACTCTAGCTAGACGCCGTGCAGACGCGTGCGCCCTAGATCCACTGTGCTACCTTAGCGACCTGAGAAAACATGTAAAAGTTTACGTCAGCACAAAAATGCTGGTGAGTTTACAGGTTTTGTATCCAAGTACCAAGTCCACCTGTCCATACTATAACAAATCGAAAACCAGTATACGCTAGCTAGGCGTACGTTTTGTTACTACCACGATTGGAAAACCATTACTAACTCGAATACCAGATGTTGTGCCCGAAAAGTACCAGTTGTTCCTGTTGTTCCTGTTTTAGACAATATGCACTCGCCCGGCCCTCCAAGCCGACGAGCGGGGTTGGTCACTCCCAATAGCGCTATTCACATTTCCCCGTTGTGCAAACCCGCACATTCATGGTTCCCCCGGGACTTCCAAAGATCGTGTAGTACACAATAGAAACCCATAGTATGACAGTAGTTACCAATTAATCGTTTTAACACATGTTTTCTCCCCCGAAAGTATAAAACCAGTTTAAAAGAGGGGCCGTAAACTCACCTTAAGTTGCGTTACTCCTTAACCCGAGTAAACTCAGCTGCTATGCTAGCCCCGTAAAGCGGCGACCTAACATATGACAGTTACAAGTACTTAGACTAATAACCCGCAGGTTAATTAGTCCCTAGATGTCCAGACCATAACCAAGTTCGTTTGAAAACACCATGACTGTTTAACTGACCCAAAGTACAAGACTCGACATCCCATTGGTGACCCGAGACTTCCCGTGTTATGTTTACGCTCTCAAACATGTAATCATGCATTCATACTTAACATACGTTAACGCACACCAAGTTATAGCACATAGTTCACGTATCACCGAATTACATCCAAACATATGTTACCAAGTTATTATATATGTTACGAGGTTCCTAGCATGTTACAACATGTCAAATCGGGTCTCGAAATGCTAATTTACACCTACCGCAGCAGTACACGCGATTAGGAAACGTAAACTAGCATTTAGGACTGATTGCATATACAAACTAGCAATTAGGGCTAATTGCATATAAAAACTAGCAATTGGGGCTAATTGCATGTAAAAACTAGCAATTAGGGCTAATTGCATGTAAAAACTAGCAATTAGGGCTAATCGCCCCTAAGGTCACACGAGTAGGCTTCTACTCGCATGAGTTATAGGCGATTAGCACCCTACTCGCCTATAACATAGGCGATTAGGAATGCTACTCGCCTGTAACCTTGCTGTTCCGGTTTTTCGCGCGTTTAACGCTCCAAATCAGATCCAGAACGTGTGTAACCACCCAATATCATCCCAAACACTATCCTAAACATGTTTCAACCAAAACCCTTCGTTTTGCCTCGTATTATCAGCCCTGCATGCAAATCACGTAATCCAAACACCATTCACATAGCATGCAATCATCATACTAACATGCATAACAATAACCCTAAGAATCAATTACTCAGATATTATCATCATAACATTAATATTATTCTGATTTAACCTAATAACATGTTAACCCATCATTATGAATCATAAAAACCCTAGCTTTCAAATCATAAACACCCATAACACATGTATACTAGTTAGAATCCGATTAACAACCCTTATTAATGATTTTCAGAAAGCTTTTTCGTTTTAGAACAGGTCTGGACCATTAGGGATTGATTAAAAACGTTTATAAAGATTCATGGATGGAAACCAAACCTTAGAATTGTGAAAGAATGAAGGATTATGCTTGAATCCTTGTGTTTTGATCAAAAATCGCGTTCCAGAGGTTGTGTGTGTGTTGGGGCAGGTTATGGGACGACTAGGGTTTGTATAATGAAGTTTATGAGGTCAAGTATGGTATTTATAGTCGTTTTTAGTCGTCCAGCACGTAACTAGCGATTATGCAGCCCTTACACGCGATTAGGAATCCTAATCGCATGATTGTTCATGCAATTGGGGCCTACTCGCCCCCTAGGGCACACGAGTAGCCCCTACACGCCCCTATGTTTGCCTACTCGCCTCCCTTATAGGCGATTAGGCCTTCCTAATCGCCTATAGGGGCTGGTTTCGTGTGTTTTGCGCGTTAAACCCCGTTTTAACATATGTTAACACATACTCACGTACCGACAAGTCACATAATGATTGTAAACACATAACACAAGTAAATACACATAATCACACTCGTTCACCAATTCCCGGGACTCGAGACTCGTATGTTCCGTATGCCCTGACGATCCTACAGATCGTCACCGTTTGTACACTTGGTTAAGGACCGACATCTAATGAACCTCTAGACCAACATCCAATGATCCTCTAGACTAAACCGATAGTTCCCGAAACATAACCCGACTTAACTAACCCAGTTAAGTACAATATACGCGTGACTCGCTAAGGTAGACTTTTATCTAGACAACGTTGTTAACCAGAATTTGCCGGGTGTCACAAGTCGAATCCTAAATCGAAGACACACTAATGCACCATTATAAAGGAGGAGGGAAGAATATCTTTGGTTACACTTACAAGTAAGGAATGGAATTTTCAATAAAAAATCTAAATCATTCCTTCCGTCCCCACATTTTGATTCCTTCCTTCCTCAACATGCATGCATATATACACTTTTATTATATTCCATTTTTGGATTGAATGGAAGTAAATAAACTTAATTAGTTGTAACCTTATGTAATAACCAATTTTTTAGTTGAATACTATAGATGATGATCAAGTTGAATCCTAAATTGAAGACACACTAATGCACCATTATAAAGGAGGAGGGGAGAATATCTTTGGTTACACTTACAAGTAAGGAATGGACTTTTCAATAAAAAATCTAAATCATTCCTTCCGTCCCCACATTTTGATTCCTTCCTTCCTCAACATGCATGCATATATACACTTTTATTATATTCCATTCTTGGATTGAATGGAAGTAAATAAACTTAATTAGTTGTAACCTTATGTAATAACCAATTATTTAGTTGAATTAATTTTTTTCTTTTATTAAATTGTGTATATATGATGTATTACTACTAATAATTACTATAGACTTCAAAATGAGAATGCACATTATTGAGGTTTCTAGAAAAAAATAATGTAACTTGAGATATATATAATAATAAAATAAACAAGAAGAGTATGCTCACTTGCAGTTAGGAGTTTGGACATAAATGGCTCTCTTTGAAGTCGCACAATCAAAATGCACGTAATAACGACATTTATCGCATTTGTAAATCCATAAATGAGAATAGAATCTGACATAACAGACCCTTCAACATGGATAAAGTATATCTCTTTGATCCAAATAGTGAAAGGACAGTCCAGATTGATTGAAAACTTAGGACAGGTGGTATAGTCAAAGAAGACCCCATCATCTTTGTTACCACAAGCTACTCAACTTGATATTATGGGCCTTGACATTTGCTCCAGTTGGTGAGGGTGACTAGCGTGGTTTATCTATTTTTTTATTCCTAAAATGAGCACCAAAAGCAAGCATATATAAAGAAAAGGAGAAATACCAATTGAAGAGGCCACTAAGTTAATTTTCTTCTCAGATCGACGAGCAAGTTGAATACTATAGATGATGATCAAGTTGAATCCTAAATTGAAGACACACTAATGCACCATTCTAAAGGAGGAGGTAAGAATATCTTTGGTTACACTTACAAGTAAGGAATGTACCTTTCAATAAAAAATCTAAATCATTCCTTCCGTCCCCACATTTTGATTCCTTCCCTCCTTAACATGCATGCATATATACACTTTTATTATATTCCATTCTTGGATTGAATGGAAGTAAATAAACTTAAATAGTTGTAACTTTCTGTAATAACCAATTTTTTAGTTGAAATATTTTTTTTTCTTTTATTAAATTGTGTATATATGATGTATTAGTTCTAATAATTACTAAAGACTTCAAAATGAGAATGCACATTATTGAGGTTTCTAGAAAAAAATAATGTAACTTGAGATATATATATATATATATATATATATTAATAAAATAAACAAAAAGAGTATGCTCACTTGCAGTTAGGAGTATGGACATAAATGCCTCTCTTTGAAGTCGCACAATCAAAATGCACGTAATAACGATATTTATCGCATTTGTAAATCCATAAATGAGAATCGAACATGACATAACAGACCCTACAACATGGATAAAGTTTAGCTCTTTGATCCAAATAGTGAAAGGATAGTCCAGATTGATTGAAAACTTAGGACAGGTGGTACAGTCAAAGAAGACCCGTCATCTTTGTTACCACAAGCTACTCAACTTGATATTATGGGCCTTGGCATTTGCTCCAGTTGGTGAGGGTGACTAGGGTGGTTTATCTTTTGCTCCAACAAAGTAGTATAAATTATATCCATCACAAAGTAGCAGATCAAACGATAATAGTATGGGATATTCTTCTACATAAGATTGCTGACATGACACTTAAACTCATAATCATCTGAATAATGTTTAAGATTATGGTCAAGATGTAACGGGTGATTTTGTAGGATCGCGGTCAGGTCATACACAGAATTGTTGCAATGAGTAGTCACAAATGACCATATCTGTTCCTTACAAAGGCTGCTATGATGGTATTCTTCCACAAATTCAACTTCATCTTCAACTTCATCCTCATCGTCTACATTTTTTTTTGTGAGTCGGCTGCTGCAGATGCACAAGGTTGAGCAGATGGTCTTTACGAAAGTGATGGAGCGGCTCCATAGCAACTACATCAATTATATATTTATTTTACAATATATAATATAAAATTTTAAACCATGTAACCACGTTCATGATTTTAACATCCAAAGATTCAGAATGTATTTAGATCATTATTTAAATATATGTTAGTATTGTATTTGGAGAATCTACTAACATATTATACAAACTGAGATAAACAAAATAACTTAGATTTTTAGACAAATAGTGTATTAACTATTAGATTAACCCATTTGGTGGTACTTTTATTTTTTTTTAATACAAAATAATAACTAAAGCACAATTCTCTCAATCAACCTATTTTTTTTATTCCTAAAATGAGCCCCCAAAGTAAGCATATATAAAGAAAGGGAGAAATACCAATTGAAGAGGCCATTAAGTTAATTTTCTTTTGAGATCAATGAGCAAGTTGAATACTACAGATCGATAAGCAAGTTGAATACTAAATTGAAGACACACTAATACACCATTATAAAGGAGAAGATAAGAATAGGTTACACTTAGAAGTAAGGAATGGACTTATCAATAAAAAAGCTCAATCATTCCTTTCGGCCCCACATTTTGATTCCTTCCTTCCTCAATATGCATGCATATATACACACTTTTATTATATTCCATTTTTGAATTGAATGGGAAGTAAATAAACCTAATTAGTTGTAACTTTTTGTAATAACCAATTTTTTAGTTGAAATATTTTTTTCTTTTATAAAATTGTGGTTATTTGATGTATAACTACTAATAATTGCTAAAGACTTCAAAATTTGAAGCATATTATTGAGGTTTCTAGAAAACAATAATGTAACTTGATATATATATATATATATATATATATATATAATAAGATATAAGTTGATATACAATTGAATGGAGGAAATTATTCTTAATAAAATATAAGTTGCAAGTGGTATTACTTGTAAAGTTGATATTCGACAAACCTCTGCAATCGTATACATATTTTCAAATCACTCTTGACTATAATAAAAGCTTAGAAATAATTATTCTTCTCACAACTCCCCCTCATACCTTAATCAGTAACTTTTCTTTTAAAATAATACTCCCAAAAAAGTTGTCAATCCTTTAGTGAAGCACCAAGATCCACCTTAAAAACAACCATCGACAACTACTAAGGTATTCTTTCAAACTCAACATTTTTACCATTTCATAATATTAGTAACCAAACAATATTAGTAATCATAAAATTAATGCATTCACTATTGTTAATGATAACTACTGAAGATAAGAACTTTAGAACATCTTAAACACTTTCTCTTGACTTAGTGATAATATGAACTCTTAGGAAGGTTTAAAACTAGTTCTGAATTCAATTGAAGTCATGTAAACTCTTAGGAAGCTTCTGTTAGTTTTAATGAGTTCAGATTACTTTAGTTAAGTTTTGATAAGCCTAGAAGACTTCTAACAAACTGATCTAACTATCTGAACTAAGTACAAAGTCAAGCAACTTATCCTAAAGTACTTATGTTGACTTTTAAACTAAATCCGGGATGTTCAAAGTACTTCTGATGACTTTCAAATTGAAGCTGAAGTGTTTTGATGTATCTTAAACTAAAACTGATATCTTTAAAGTATATCAGTAGTGGTTTAAACTACCTTTGAAGTATTTTGAACTAAACCTAAAGTCTTCTGAACTAAACTAAACTCTTTTGAAACTCTTCCTGATAGAACAAATAAAAAATTGGGCGCACTCAGATCAGAAATCTGGTGTCTAGATCAGAACAACTCAAATGCAGATCAGAAATCTGTAACTCTTCCATGATATCTGGAACTCATCCCATAAATCTGGGTCTCAGATCAGATGTCTTTCTAAACTAGTTTTGATGTCTTTTAAACTAATCTAATGTGTTCTAAACTTAAGTTAAAGTCCAATAAGTGATTCTAAAGTCTTTTAAACTGAATTTGAAGTACATGAAATCATTCTGAAGTCTTTCAAACTGATTCTGAAGCACATGAAGTGATTTTAAAGTGTTTTAAACTGACTCTGAAGTATATGAAGTGATTCTGAAGTCTTTTAAACTGATTCTGAAGTACATGAAGTGATTTTAAAGTCTTTTAAACTGACTCTGAAGTATATGAAGTGATTCTGAAGACTTTTAAACTAAATCTGAAGCTCATGAAGTGATATGTGAAGAGTTATAAATATGATGCTTTTGTATAAAAGAAAAAGCTGTCTATAATTTATGAAATTGGCTAAAATATTAATTTAGAATATATATTATCTTAGAACAAATATAACAACTAAGTGGCTTACTTAATCCTTCAAATATATTCAACTTATACACAATAAATTACCATGCATAATAAAGTTATATAAAATCATTAAATATGTATTAATTCTTATCGAACCCATTGATACAAATATAGGACCCAATGCACGAGTGATCCAAAAGACAAACATTACTTGACTATCGCATAAGGTACATATCTTTATCCCTCTTCTTTTGCTATCTAGTTTGATTGTTATAAATCATGTTGATTATATATATGTATAATATATATATATATATGTATATATATAAGGTTAGGATAAAATGAGAACTTGTGACACCCGGTAAACTCAGGTTAATACTTTTTACAAACATATAAGTCTACCTTAGCGAAACATTCATAAAACGTACTTAACAGAATTAGTTGAGCCAGTTCGATGATTCGGGGAATCATCGGGAGTCGGTTTATACACATATGTCCAAGGGTTGGTGATTCGGAGGATCACCGGGTAGGAATGCACACAATGTCCATGGTTTGATGATTCAGTCAATCATCGGGGAAACATACACATGCACACAAGTCTCGAGTCCCGTGGTTGGTGAATTTACATATTTGGGGTAACTTATCAAGTATAATATGTTCTATGATTAATTAACAACTTGTGAATACGTGTATATGTGAATTGGAATGATAATATATGTTTCAAGTATCATTTTGGGTCGAAGGTGCGAATGAGAGAAATAGTTTCTCATTCTCATCTTTAAAGATGCGAATGAGAAACAAGACTTCCCATTCGCACCAATGAAGGTGTGAATGAGAGGTTTGAAGTCCCATTCGCACCTTCCATTCGCACCAATGCATGTGAGAATGAGAGCAGCCTATATAAGCATCTCTTTGCCTCATTTTCACCATTTCACAACCCTAACTCGCCCCCAAGTGCTATCTTACAAACCCCAACTGTAGACATGAGTTTTTCCCTTATTTATTAGATCCTTAAGCTAAATCAAGTTTATAACCAATATCAAGTGAAGGTTCAAGGTGTACTAACCATCTAAACCCTTTTCATTACATTTTTATGTATTTTTGACAAACCCTAATTTCTAGATTTGATCTCAACGTGTTTTCTTAAATAAAAACCTTTCTAAAACCTTGTTAAACTAGATCTAGACCTAAATAATGAGTTTTCTTATAAGAACACACATTTAGATGATGTTGGTGACCATATAATTGGGGTTTTTGTGTTTTGTGTTGATAGAATGATGTTTAAATGATTTAGGATTGTTTAGGAACATGATTAGGTGATGTGTGAATGATTGATTGATAATCTGTGAACGTTGACCCATTTTGGGGGTTTATGTTATAAATCTAGGGCTTGTCACATGAGTATGAGGATAATAACATGTTAGAAGCATATTAGGATGATTGAAACTAAGTTGGATGATCTGGAAAATGATGTTTATAGGTTGATTTCAGTACTTTAATTTTTGGGTAAAGTTTTCATGCAATTGATGTGACATCTCCATAATTTGCCATTTTGGGAAATATGTGATTTGGTATGCAAAATGAACAAATTGATGACTGAATCAGGTGTGATGACATGCTATTAGATTAGATATATGTTACTCCAGGGTTTGGTTATGATTTGTTGGGTTTTCAATCGGTTTTGAAGGGTTTTTGTTTGTTAAAATAGTTTTTTTAGCTGAACGATACGAATGGGCTCCCATTCGCACGGCTAAAGGTGCAAATGAGATGGAAATCTTCTCATTCGCATGGTCAAAGGGTGTGAATGAGATGAAAGACAACTCATTCGCATCAACATGAAATTTGCTGAATATTTAGAAAAAACTAAGTGTTATATGTGTATTACTTGTGTGAGAACTATACATACTTGATTAACCTGAAATAATGAGTCACCAACGGGATGTCGAGTCTTGTGTGGCCGTGTCAAACGTTAAATACTTTTACAGACATACAAAGTCACGGTCTTGCACAACTTGGGGTTATGAGACAAAGTATCATCGGTCAAACACTTATAGGCTATCTATGGTAGGTTTCCATTAGTTGGAACTACCATAACACGCCTGGTTTATTATTTATTTGAAGTCGTAACCTAAGGTGAGTTTCATAGCCCCACTGTTACTGTTGTCATTTTTGGGGGAGAAACATGCGGGATAAACTCTAACTTTGTAGACCACGGTATTACATTATATCACATGGGTACTAGGCGACTTTTCATCTTAAGTCCTTTCTAACTTGTGAACCATGAATATGTGGATACATAGCGGGGAAAGTGTGAATAGATCTATTGGGCCTAGCAAGCCCTACTCGGGTCGACTGGAGGTCGGGGGGGGGGAGGGTTGCATATTTATCCTATCTAACTTACGACACCGAGTGACGACCCGTGGCGGGTATTAAAGGAAACTTATAAATGCTCAGCAATGGTTCATAACGCTTTAATATCATGTAACGATGTCTAGCTAGCATCAAGTATATTATAAGGATTGTTGGGTCTGGTTTTCAAAGGTTACTTACTTTGCAAACTTAAAACTCTGTGAACTCACCAGCACTTTGTGTGTTGACTAACATAGCATGTTTTCTCAGGTCGCTAAGGTGGCAGCACCGATTAGGCGCATTGGGGTCGCACCGTGTTTCATACGGTTTAAGCACCATATTAAACATAGTTTTAAACTGCTGAATTATTTCATTTACATTCGGTTTGTGGATTGTAACTTTTAAAACTGCTTCCGTTGTATCGTGTGTGGTCAATCTTTAAAATGCGTGGTTATTTGTTATGTCTTTTTCATATCATATAGTTGTCGTTTATTGTGACCATTGACTTGGTACCTGGTTTTTCACGTGCCTCGTGGTAAAACTCCGCAAGTCAAATTTGAGGGTGTGACAGATTGGTATCAGAGCCAATGGTTATAGTGAACTAGGACTGCATGTAGAGTCTGGTCTATAGCCGAGTCTCACACACTAGACGGTTACACACTTGAGAGTCGAGTCAAGTAGGAATTAACTAACATTGTAGGGGTGTCAATATCATAATTACTTAGATATTACATCATCAATTCTATCTGTTTTTCTATTATCTATTTCTATCTCTTGCCTCCCTCTTCTGGTTTAAAGACGGAGCTGTTAGCTTGTTGATCTAGCATAGCAGTGGCGTACATTGGAGTGTTTTGGCGTTATCCTAAGATCTATTCAAGATTCGAACATCTCCCTTTTATCCTCCAATGGACACACTCGCTCTCTCTCTCTCTCTCTCACACACACACACATACACATACGCATACACATACACATACACACTATCTTGCACTGTACTAGTCATAGTACACCTCTTTGAGTGACTTTTCACTCTGAGATTACTATTGTATCACACTCTAGGATAGACGGACATGTAGTGTTCATTTATTCAGAAATTCAAGATATTACGACTGGATGGTACGTAATTAATACGGATTCATCCGGTCTGGTTGTCTTCTCTTCCTTTCGTTATGATGTCAGAAGATGTCAGGAGCTCATGGTGGAAGACGTGGAGGACATACTGGCGGGCGCGGTGGTGGTCTTGGCAACATTAACTTGACCCAGGCAGAGCTGAACAATCTAGTCCAAGAGTAAGTGTCTATTGCTCTAGCTTCCTTTCAGGTTGCTCAAGCTCAAGGCCTTGGTGGTAAATTTATTTACTACTACTCTTACCTGTCTTTCGGGTGTTGTACTAGTTTTGGTTAAACAGTGTCGCTTGTTTGTATAGGAAATGCTGTTAACCAAAAACCACCTCCTCCTCAGGTTCAGCCTGTTTGTATATTTAAGGCTTTCATGGACTGCAAGCCTCATTCTTTCAGTGGTACTGAGGGAGCAGTGGGACTGCTCAGGTGGATTGAGAAGGTTGAATATGTGTTTGCGATGTGCAACTGTCCTGTGGGGGATCGTGTGAAGAATGAGTATTTCTATTGATCGGTCATGTCATATAGGCCCGAATTGGACATCCAATTGCTTCGATTTGAATTATCCGGAGAATGCCTTATATAGATATCCAATATATCGAAAAGATGGACAATCAAACCTATTTCTCGATTCAATAGAAGCCCAAAGAGGTGAATAGGGTCCCAAGAGATATGTAAAAAGCAGGTCCGATTACGCTTATTCCTAATCCTAAATGGAATGTAACGACGTAGGGATCCATATGTAAACATAGTATCTATTTAGATACGCTCAAACGACCCCTTCTCACAATGAGAATGTATATAACCCTATTCCGGTCTGGTCCGGTATGAAATGAACTTATAATCATAGAATCGACTTGATCATCAGATTATAGATTATAAGTTCATAACCCAAGCCCATTACCATCAGGTACTCTGGATAGACCCGCTCTAACTTGGTGGAACTCTACTACTCAGACACTTGGCTTGAGAGAAGCCAATGTTATGCCATGGGATGAGTTTATTCATCATGTGAGGAGTGAGTATTGCCCTCGGGATGAGGTGCAAAAGTTGGAACATCAGTTGTGGAACCATAAGATGGTGGATTTTGAGATTGAAGAATACCCCACCAAGCATCATGAACTGCTGTTATGTGTCCGGGTTTGGTTACGCCGATGTTTAGGCGGATTGAGCACTATATTTTTGGTTTAGTGCATGAGATTAGGGGGTTAGTTACTACTTCTGACTCGACTACTCTTCAAGAGACTATTCGTTTGGCCCACAAACTTATGAACCAGAAGGTGGAGGAGGGTGTTTTGTGTCCGAGGGGTACTGTTTGAAAGCTCCTGAGAACAAAGGGAAGTGGGATAACTCTGGTAAGAACTTCACTCCCACCCAGCCTCAGCAGTAGAGGGAGATTGAAGCTTCCAACTCATCTTTTATGGCCTAGTTGGGGCAGAAATCAGGTTCTTATTATGGGAATTACCCGAAGTGTGGTAAGTGCAATTATCACCACACCGGTCAGTGCCACAGGTTTTAGTATCAGTATTGTGGCAAGGCCGACCATGAAGTCTAGAATTGCAGAGTTAGACTTGGTGATAAGTCAACCTCTCCAGCAACTCCTCGGCCTAATCAAGGTTGCTATAATTGTGGTTAGGTTGGTTATTTCAAGCGTGATTGTCCAAAGTTGAAGCAGGGTGATGATGGGAAGAATGGGAATGGTAAAAACGGGGGTGGCAGAAAGAATGTGCGCGCCTTCGTCATTGGTTCAGGGGAAGCCCCACAGGATCCAGACATAGTTACCGGTACGTTTCTTCTTAACGATCGCTATGCTTCGGTTTTATTTGACTCTGGTGCTAATAAGAGTTTCAAATATGCTACATTTAGTCAATTGCTAGACATTGTACCTGCACCTTTAGAGGCTAAGTACTTAATAGAGTTGGCTAATGGTAAGAAAATTGAGGCTACACACATTTATAAGGAATGTCGCCTAGAACTTTCGGGTCTGTCTTTCCCCATAGATCTCATGCCGGCTGATTTGGGTAGTTTTGATGGCGTGGTGGGTAAAGATTGGTTATCTTTGTTTCGGGCCAAAATCGTTTGTTTTGATAAGAGTGTTCGACTTCCACTTCCCGATGGTGAGATTTTGTCTGTGCACGGTGAGAAAAGTGGCGTTCCTTTGAGCATTATTTCTTGTATGAAAGCCTACAAGTATCTTCGAAAAGGGTATACCGCCATCCTGGCACTTGTTTCTATATCGTCTGAAGAAGGGAAGAAGATTGAAGACATTCCTGTGGTTCGAGAGTTTTCGGATGTATTTTCTGAAGATTTGCCTGGCCTTCCGCCTCAACGTTAGGTTGAGTTTTGTATTGATCTTGCACCTGGTGCAACTCCTATCGCTCAAGCCCCTTATCATCTTGCACCTCTTATGATGCAAGAATTATCTAACCAACTCCAGGAGTCATTTGAGAAGGGTTTCATTCGGCCTAGTTCGTTCCCATAGGGAGCCCCTATTCTGTTTGTTAAGAAGAAAGATGGAAGCCTTCGCATGTGCATTGGTTACCGTGAGTTTAACAAGGTGACAATTAAGAATCGCTATCCTCTTCCTCGTATTGATGATCAACTTCATTGGTCTAGTTATTATTTGAAGATTGATTTGAGGTCCGGTTACCACCAGCTTAGAGTGCATGAAACCGATATTCCAAAGGCCATTTTTTCGAACCAGTTATGGTCATTTTGAGTTATTGGTCATGCCTTTTGGTCTCGCCATTGCCCCAGTAGTATTTATGGATTTGAAGAACCATGTTTGTAAGCCTTATCTTGATAAGTTCATCATAGTTTTTATTGATGACATTCTGATCTATTCCTAGAACATGGAGGACCATGAGGAACACATGCATCTTGTCTTGGAACTCTTAAGAAGAGAATGGCTCTATGCAAAGTTCTCTAATGTGACTTCTGGTTGCACGAAGTACAATTCCTTGGTCATGTGGTGAATGAACTGGGAATTCATGTCGATCCAGCCAAGATAGAAGCCATCAAAGACTGGGAAGCACCGAAAACACCAACTGAGGTACGACAATTCCTAGGTCTCGCGGGTTACAATCGTCGTTTTATTGAGGGATCCATATGGTTGTATTATATGGTTAAATTTCACAGGAAATTCAAACCCATAAGATTTGGGAATAGTGAAGAGACATTTATTTTAAAGTGAGACTAATTATAATATTTTGTGTTGGTCGAGATGAATCGATGTTAGTAATTATCCAAAATCCACATAATACATGCATGTTGAACAACATTTAGTTGTTTTTTGGTATGTATTTGTGATCAAGTTCTAACAAAAGTATGCAATTTCAATCACCTAAAATTATAGATAGAGATTCATTAATACTCACGTGAAACACACAAACCCGACAGGTAATGAGTAATTAGATACCCAACAACTATATTAGATACGCTTTTAGATGCGTGCTCACATAAATAAAGAAACATATCATACTTTTATTTTTTTAATACAAAATAATAACTAAAGCACACTTCTCTTAATCAACCTATTTTTTTATTCCTAAAATGAGCACCAAAAGTAAGCATATATAAAGAAAAGGAGAAATACCAATTAAAGAGGCCACTAAGTTAATTTTCTTCTTAGATAAATTAGCAAGTTGAATACTACAGATCGATGATCAAGTTGAATCCTAAATTGAAGAAACACTAATGTACCATTATAAAGGAGAAGAGAAGAATATCTTTGGTTACACGTACTAAACCGAAACCGAAAATCCATAAATATGGGTACCGATACCGATCCCAAAACCCCTCGGTTCGGTATCGGTTCAGTACGGTATCGGGATCGGTATTCGGGCTTGTATGCTCATCCCTACTCCCGGCCCCACATTTTGATTCCTTCCTTCCTAAACATGCATGCATATATACACTTTTATTATATTCCATTCTTGGATTGAATGGGAAGTAAATAAACTTAATTAGTTGTAACTTTATGTAATAACCAATTTTTTAGTTGAAATATTTTTTTTCTTTTATTAAATTGTGTATATATGTTGTATAACTACTAATAATTACTAAAGACTTCAAAATAAGAATGCACATTATTAAGGTTTCTAGAAAAAAATAATGTAACTTGAGATATATATAATAATAAAATAAACAAGAAGAGTATGCTCACTTGCAGTTAGGAGTATGGACATAAATGGCTCTCTTTAAAGTCGCACAATCAAAATGCACGTAATAACGACATTTATCGCATTTGTAAATCCATAGATGAAAATAGAATCTGACATAACAGACCCTACAACATGGATCAAATTTAGCTCTTTGTTCCAAATAGTGAAAGGACAGTCCAGGTTGATTGAAAACTTAGGACAAGTGGTACAGTCAAAGAAGACCCCGTCATCTTTGTTACCACAAGCTACATAATGTGATATTATGGGCCTTGACATTTGCTCCAGTTGGTGAGAGTGATTAGGGTGGTTTATCTTCTGCTCCAACAAAGTGGCATAAATTATATCCATCACAAAGTAGCAGATCAAACGATAATAGTATGAGATATTCTTCTGCATAAGATTGTAGACATGTGTTGGGTCTGCTGACCTGGAGAAGAATAGATGATTGAAAAGTCAAAACATGCTAACAGTTGATCCACACAATAAACAGTCCTTAAAACATACTTCTCCCAAAAGACTGCTGACTCTAACAACTGTTCCATCCAAACAACTGCTATGACAACTGCTGATACAAAGGACTGCTGAATAAACACTGATGAAGAACAACTGCTGATCCAAGTACTGAAGACTAAAGCACTGCTGAAGCCAACAGCACTTAGGCTCCAGCAGAGGATACAAGACCATCAGAGTTTTCCTACAACATTAGTTTACCTTCAGTGTTTTCAATGTAACAGTAGTTTGTAATAGGCAGATGTTTTATGTTTGTTATTCCGTTAGATGTCACTGTCTTAAGGTGACGTCAGCCTAGGTCATCAGTGGTTTAGGTTTGTCTATAAATAGAACAGTGCTTGTACTGTTCTATTGCATCACACACACAAACATTCTCCCAGACAAACAATCACTGTGTGATCAGGCTGAGGGGGAGTACTTGTATGATTGTAATCTTTTAGATAAATGAAAGCATTCGATCAGAAAACATTTACTCTCATGTGTAACACCCCAAAAATCCGTTTCTTATAATTACGCTAATGAGTGTGTTTTATTGGCAATGAAACGGGTTAAATAAGGAAAACGAGTGTTTTGTTGATAAATGAAACACGATTTAGATGGTAAAGCGAGCGTTATATTTATAAAAAGAAATGACCTTATTAATGTTGTCATCTAAAATATAAAGTAGATGATACTTAAAGATTAACCAAGATAGATTTGAGGTTAAATACTCACAAGGGATAGGAGGGGCTAAAGATGAGGGACCATTTCTGTAACTTGGTTGAGATGAAAATAAAGTTCAGGAACTCCATATGGAGTTCACGCCATTTTCATCAACAACCAAGAAACCATAACCAATTCATCCCCCAAAACCCCAAAATTGGTGAAGCAATTCAACCCTAAATCCTTGCATGATTAAGGAATCATAATCATCTAGTCATAACAAACCAAAGGTATGTTGTAAAACTTGATTTGATGATTTCATATGAAATGGGTTTATGATAAATCTTTGATTTATGTAAAATGAAGCATGAGGGTGTGTTAGAATCACCAAATTGAACTTGAATATATGTTGATTTTAACCCTAGTTCTTAAATTGGTGAAGATGAAGTGAAAGGATGATAAAAATTAGGGTTCATATGATGTTTTCTTGAATTTGATGATGTTTTAACATCTCCTATCCTATAATATTTCTGTTATGGGTTTATAATCATTTTCAATAGTTTAAGAAGGATTTTAGCCATTGAAAAGGGTTGCACTTGAGGGTTTGGGTCGAACTTGGAAGGACCTTAAACATGATTTTCGTAGCTTTTATACAGATTTTGACTAATCTTAAGAAAATCGTATAAAATCAACCGTTTATCCGATTTGGGTGTTCTATAGCTTTTCGGAAAGCTTATAGAGTAAATTTTTACTGTTGTTGATCATGAGAAGTTAATATAGTTGTTAAATGGGTCAAAAAGGAGAATTAAAACGGCTGTCCAGAAGCTTTGAAAGCTGTTTGAAAATAAAATATAGTTGCTGACCTGATCTTAAAATATTCATATAAAATCATAGAAAAATCGTTAGGAGGTGTTCTTTATATGCTTGGAAAGGTCTTTGAATGATGCACATATTGTATTTGATAGTCAAGATCTGATTCCGAGGTTTAGAAGGGGAAAAACGACCTTGAACAGTAGCTGCGCAGAAAATCGCTGCACATTTATAATGTAATCTTTAATAAGAAAAGGTGTAAGAATGTACACGCTTGTAGTAGTCTTGGAGTACGGATTGTAGGGAAAGAATAGTGTATTATGTGGCATTCAAAAAGTGTCTAAAAACACTTACCAACTAGTTCATGCAAGTATTTTCACAAACGGGTCAAACGGGTAGTATATGGAAAGACTTATTGAATAGAACTAGTTGTTGAATGTATTGATGTCATGTTTGAATGATGTAGAATGAATACTAATGTTTGAATAGGTAAGTTCCAAATTAGTATTCTAACACGGCATGTTGACTTGAAAGTAAGCTAGGTACAAGAAGCTTAAAAGTCAACGGGTCAAGTGGATATGATCTCGAGCTAGGTGAAAAGCTTGGGACTACAAGTCAAACGCGTATAAGGCGAAAACACTCCTACGGGCAAAGGTAAGTGACTTATGATGCAAACTCTTGGTTTAGTAATTGTATGTTTATGTATAAATATAGAATGGGAACAAGTATGAAATGGTAATTTATAACAAGGTAAGCAAATTAATGTTGTTGGTGAATGGGTATAGTTCACCATACAACAATGAAAGTAGTTGGGATAAATGGGCAACAAAGATAAAATGAAGCGAGGGTGATTAAGCATGAAACAAACCCAAGATTAACAAGTATGGCATAAGAATGAATGGTAAAATGTACGGATTGATATGTGTGTGTATATATAGATGGCTACATTTTATCATGGGTTTAGCTATTTAGATTGAGTTGTATAGTTATGCAGGGTCACACAAATGGTAAACTGTTTGGTAAGTAGAGTTATCACGCGTCGGATGATTGTGTAATAGAATGTGTGCATGGGTGCTTATGCCCGGGTATGTGTGAAGGTGTTTTGTATGTAAAGGTTGGTCGTTATGTGTAGATTGAGTATAGGTTCGGAAACGTCATGTTTGTCCTAGAGAATACACGAAAGAAGAATAGTATGACAGGTCAAGATAACTTGTACATGGGATTTGTACGTGCGTGTGTATTGTAGTGTTACTAATCTTTTTGTTATGAGGATGGTAATAAAGATGCAGGTATGTAAGCATGAATATATGGAAATTGGAGGATAGGATCCGGAGATCGGATCCGAACTTGCAAAAAGGCGTTTGGATATGATCATTGAGTATTGTTGATGTTATTTTCATATTTTGAATATTTGCATGATGTCACTTAATGAACTAACGAAATGGTTATGTGGTAGTTGCAGGTTGTATAGTCTAGCTCACCAAGCAAGAAATGGTTGGAGGTCGAGTGAGGACGCGGATTGTATGGGATCGCGGTCATTAAACTAATAAAGATGAGTTGTATTTGATGTAATAACAAACAATAAAAGAAGAAACACCTATAATATCTTGTCGCTATGGGTTCCAAACATAAGAGAATGTTTTTATAAAGCAAGAAATTTTCTGGTTCGAATTTCCGCTGCGTATTTTCAGTTTGAAAGGTTTAGGGTGTTTCATCATGTTTTGATTAATAGTTTATCATTCCGCTGCACTTTCCATCTATATTCATTTCACTCTTATCATTCTTAGTTAAACATAATCAAAACAATCAAACTCAGATCCTAACAATTGGTATCAGAGCTTGGTCAATTAAATTCGATCTAATCAATCAATTTAATATAAATAGATCAGCTCACAATATTGATATCGTTTGTTTGTCGGATTAAAACGGAGTAATAGTTTAATTTCGATTCAACCGTTTTTAAACAGATTTTGTTTTTGAAAAATCAGAGAGAATGGCTTCAATCAATCACGATCCACATAACACTGGCACGAACAACAAGCCACCGATGCTTGTCAGATCTGAATACAATATCTGGCAACGTCGGATGAGCCATGTTCTAGCTCAACAGAACACTGGGTGTTGGAAGTCGGTTATCTTCGGACCACATGTTCCGATGGTGCCGAGTACTGAAGATCCCAAGGTTCAGGAGCCAAAGAAACTTGAAAATTACTCTGACCAGGATTTTCAGAAAATTGAGTTAGATGCTAAAGCCTTCAGTATTGTGGCTATGGCTCTACCCAATGACATTTATGCTGGGCTGTTACACTGTAACAGTGCAAAAGAGTTGTGGGATGCACTGAAAGAACAATTTGGTGGGACTGAGGAGGTTATTGAAAACAATCGTGAAATACTTAACCAACAATATGAAACATTCAGTCATGTCAAGGGAGAGTCATTAACTCAACAATTTGAGAGGTTTAGCTGTCTCATTAGTGAACTAAAATTGGTTGGTCTTACTTACCCTCACTCAACCCTGAACCATAGGTTTTTAAGATCCTTACCAGACAAATGGGACACTATTGCTATTGTTATGAGAAACTCGATTGGATTTAAGGACCCATCACTGACCCAGCTTCATGGTAAGCTCTTGACCTATGAGAGAGAGCTTAACCAAAAAAAGAAGCTCCAGGACTCTGGAAAAGTGTCTGATGACTATGTATTTGGGAATACAGCACTTTTGGGTCATGATGAGGTGCCTGGAAATATTAAGGATCAGAGTTATGATCATTTCATTGACATAACTTCAGGTTTTAACTCAGGTTTTAACTCTGATTCTTATTCACCAAACTATGCTTTCACAGCAAGTGGTGGTGATATCCAGGCATCTGATAACATATCCTTTGAGTATGATGACCTAAAATACTTTGACCCTGATGATCTGGAAGAAATGGACATTATGCACCAATTGGCCCTTCTCAGTGTAAGAACTAACAATTTTTACAAGAAAACTGGGAGAAGGTTTCCAGGGTTAACTGGCAGATCAAAGGTTGGGTTGGATAAATCAAAGATAAAGTGTTACAAATGTCATAGACTTGGTCATTTTGCTAGGGAATGTAGGAGTCAACATGGTACACCTATAATCACCTATCCAAACCAAAGACCTCAGACCAACACTTATCAAAATTCATATAATATCCCTGGACCAAATGTGCAGAACACTGCTCATTTTGCACAGTCCTCAAACACTGTTCCTGTCCAGTATGTCCAAACCACTGTTCCTCAGATCCACTATGTGCAAACACCTGTTGCTCAAGCACCTGTGCAAACGACTGTTGCTCCATCCTCTGCTCCTGCAGAGACCAGTCAACAGAGCTTCTTTACACAAGGCTTTGTTGATTGGAGCAGTCTACCAGATGAGTTAACAGATGAAAATTTTGCATTAGTTGCCAAAGCTGAAAATGAACCAGAAAACTTTTGTTTCATGGCTATGGTAGATGAAATTGAATCTGAGGAGGTGGTGACTGAATCTAATGTTGTGACTGATGATGTTGTTGATGAAGTTGTTACAGGTGAAAAACCTGAAGAAGAGGTTGTGAATCTCTCAGATCCCTGGGGTGCATCTGATGATTGTGAGTGCAAGTGTGATTGTGCATTGATGGCTGCTGCTAAGGTATCTCCTCAAATTCTTAAGGATTTGTGTTCTGACAGATGTGTAATAGAATTTGCTAACATCAAAGAGGTGAATGAAAACCTTAGAAAGAAAATTTTAGATGATGAAGTTAAATTTGAGAAACTTTCAAAAGATTTAAAAACAAGTTTAACTGAAAAGGAATCTGAAATAAGCAGCTTAAAACATGAAGCAACCATAACCAAAGACCAGCTCCAAACTATGATAACAAAATATCAGAGTTGTAAAAGTGAGCTTGAGTCCACCCAAGTTGAATGTGAGAAATGGGTGGAATCATGTAGAGGATTTGAGATGCTACTCAACAAACAAACCAAAAGTCATGTGAAGTTTGGTTTTGGTTTTGGTTTTGATACCACTGCTCCAGCTTTTGAAAACACTGACAAAAGGGGTCAAAAGTCTGTTGAGATAGTTCCAACAAACCTGCAGGGTCAAGAGATTAAAATCACTGAACCAAATGGTAAGAAAATTGTTAGGACAAAAAGGATTGGTGAAACCACTTTTGCAAACCTTAGTCTAATTCACTTTCTGTCAAAATACTCTAAGTATGGAACTGCTGAAGACAAGGAATCAAATTGCTGAAGAAGAGATTCAGAAGTACTGAAGAAGAAGTCATCAGAAGTTCTGAAGTTCAAACCAGACACTTCTACTGAAGAACTACTGAAGACAAACTACTCATCAGTAGTTTGTCTTTCATCAGTACTTAAAGAAGATCTTTTCCACCTCCCTTGTATATCAGTAGTTTAATACTTTAGTATTTCTTTTTGCTTTATGTACAAGT
Source organism: Ambrosia trifida (assembly GCA_028751855.1). Taxonomy (NCBI): domain Eukaryota; kingdom Viridiplantae; phylum Streptophyta; class Magnoliopsida; order Asterales; family Asteraceae; genus Ambrosia; species Ambrosia trifida. The sequence goes on along the minus strand of CM054124.1, from coordinate 146,213,419 downwards.
TCCAAGACTGCAACTTGTTGCAACTTGTTTCTGAACTTGCTTTTTGGCAAGGTTCATGTATTTGTAAAGTCTATAAATAGAAGGATTCATCCTTCTGTTTTAGACATTGATTTTAATACAAGAAATCCTTCAACTCTTATTATTGTTATTTCCATTTCGTGTTTACTGAGAATCTGTCAAAGTGTTTCATTCTCATTCAATACTTAGATTCTCAATAAACACTTCTCATTTATTAGTTCTTGATTCCAGGGGGAGTAATAACTCCTGTTGACAAAGTGTAGCTATAAACTTATAAACATTCCGCTGTGCTAACACTCACCAAGAACTTGCTAAACACTTAAGTGTCAACTAGCAAGTTCAAACTAAAAGAGCAGCTTAATACTGATCCAACAATTAGTATCAGAGCTCTGGTTTATCTGATCACATATCAATCTAACAAATTGAGAATCAGACACAGGCTCTTATTGATATTCAATAAAGGATTATAAGCTCACTTTTATCAACATCCATCACTTTAAGAGATATTTGATAAATCAATACTCTTTAAAATGGATCCTCATAATACTGGTTCTGCCACTAAACCTGCCATGCTTGTAAGAAATGAATATAACATATGGCAAAAGAGAATGGCACATACATTGTCACAAACCAACACAGGTTGTTGGAGATCTGTGATATATGGTCCTCATAAACCAGTAAACATAAATCTTGAAACTAAGGAAGAGATTCCAAAAGAACCAAAAGACTATACTGATGATGATTTCCTAAAACTTGAGCTTGATGCAAAAGCTTTTTCTATGTTGGCAATGGCACTCCCAAATGAAATCTATTCTGGCCTATTACATTGTGATAGTGCCAAAGAGCTTTGGGACTGCCTAAAAGAACAGTTTGGAGGAACTGAAGAGGTGATTGCCAACACCAGAGAAATCTTGGCTCAACAATATGAAACTTTTGCTCACATTAATGGGGAAACTTTAACTCAGCAATTTGAAAGATTTTCCTCATTAATATCTGAGCTAAAACTAAATGGTCAAACCTATACAACTGTATCTATGCTCCATAGATTTTTAAGGTCTTTACCTGATAAATGGGAAACATACTCAATAGTCTTAAGATCTTCACCAGATTTTAGCTCCCTCACTCTCACAAAACTTCATGGGAGATTACTTACTTTTGAGAGAGAAATTGATCAAAAGAAAAAGTTACAAAATTCTGGTAAAACTGATGATGACTATCTACCTGGTAGTACAACACTATTGGGACAAGACTCACCAACTTGTTCAAATAGTTTTGGATCTTTTGACCACATTGACATAACTGCTGGGATCTCATCTGAAAGATCATTCCCAGGTTATGACAATAATGACTTTGGTCAAACTGCTGATAACATGTGTTTTATCATGGATGACCTAAATAGTTTCAGCAGTGATGACCTTGAAGAAATGGATATTTTGCACCAACTGGCCATGTTAAGTTTAAAAACAAATAAATTTTACAAAAGGTCAGGAAGGAAGTTTCCAGGACTTAACAGTTCTACAAAAATTGGTTTTGACAAATCTAAACTTAGATGTCATAAGTGTCAAAAGTTGGGACACTTTGCTAGAGAATGTAGAAGCTCTGGCTTTAACCAATCTCAGTCTGGAAACAATTTTAACCCCAATTATAACAGGAATAATGGAACACAAGGGAGTGCACATTTTGTACAGGCACAAGCTCCACAACACCAATATGTGCCACAAGTACAATATGTACAGATGCCTGCTCAACAGATGCAGAGCCAACAATCAATCCCTCCCTTTCCAGCTGCTCAACAACCTCCACAACAACAACAACCCTCTCAACAAAGTTTATTTACCTCAGGGTATGTTGACTGGAGCAGTCTTCCTTTTGACACCACAGAGTGCAATCCTGATGCAGACAACAAAATGTTTGACATCAACTGGGGAGAGCCTGACAATGGCAGAAAGAACTTTGCCTTGATGGCATTTGAGGGATGCTCCTCAAAATCTGCCTTGTCTCAAGTATCAAAAGAATCTTTGACAAAACTATGTTCAAATTCATGCAAAGAATCTTTTGCTCTCATAAGAGAGACAAATGTGCACTTACAAGGAAAAGCCAATGACTCTGAGAGAAAACTCACTCAGATAAAATGTGATTTAGAAAGAAAACTTTCTACAAAAATAAAAGAAGTTTCTAAATTGACTAACTCTGCTATTGAAACCCAAGCACAAAACAAAATAATGATTAATGACCTAGGAAATGTCAGACAAGAGCTTGCTGACACCAAGGTCACATGTGAAAAATGGGTGGAATCTTGTAAGGGGTACCAACTATTGCTAAACAAACAAAGTGCTTCAAATGTTAGGTTTGGCATAGGGTACAATCACACTGAAACACCAACAGATTTCTCTCCCAAAACTACTGAAGATGGGAGAAAAATTGTTTCAGGTGAAACTTCTGAAGAGGAAGAATGCACATCTTTCCATGAAAACTTTCTAAAATCACACAAAGAAAGTTCTTCAGAAGTATTGATTAAATCTGACTTTAAGTCATCAGCAGTTTCAACTACATCAGGAGTTGAGAACCTGAAAACTACTGATGACCTAAAACTAATCAAAACTGTCAGAGAATTGTCTTTAAAAGAAAAGACAAAAGAATGTGAAATTTGTGGTCTGTTCAACCACAAAACAGAATTTTGCAGATATAGAAAGGGTATTCAGTTTAATAAGAAAAATCAACAACTGGTTGTGGGGGAACAAATAAAAAATGATTATGTAAAAAGCTTTTCTCCCAAGAAACAACAACCAGCAAAAATCCTTTCTCAGAAAAAGACAAAATCTCAACAAAAGTCTTTTTCTCAAAATTCTTCTTCAGTAGTTAGACCTAAATCATCAGTAGTTTCACAAACTGCTGAGATTAAAGATCTTATGAACATGGTACAACTACTGATGACCAAAGTTGATGGTGGTCCTCAAAAGGATACCACCATTGTACTTAATGCAAAATCCATTGCCAAAAAGACATGGATTTCTAAACTTGGTCAAGAACAAACTGTAAATGTTCTCAAGAGCAAACCCAAAGCCAAACTGGCTTGGGTTCCTAAATCTAACTAATTTGCTATATTGTGCAGAGAGTTTCCAGAGGCTTGAATAGCATTTGGTATGTAGACAGTGGAGGCTCAATGCACATGACAGGATGCAGATACCTGATAAACAATTTTATCAGTCAAAGAGATGGATCTGTGTCCTTTGGGAACAATGCTAAGGGATATGTGCTAGGACATGGCAATGTCTCCTCTTGCAAAATACAGTTTGACAAGGTCAATCTGGTTGAAAACCTTGAGTACAACTTGCTTAGTGTGTCACAAATGTGTGATAAAGGATATTCTTCCTTTTTCACAAAGACAGCATGCAAGATCATATCACCAGAAGGCCAGAAGTTGATAGAGAAGATCATTGAAGATCATACTTTGTTAATTGCCAAAAGATGTGGCAATGTCTATGCAGTGGACATTGAAAAAGACAAAGTCTTGAACAACACTGCCTGTTTCTTCTCAAGGGCATCAACTTCAGAAACTGATCTCTGGCACAGGAGACTTGGCCATGTGAACTTTAAAACCATAAATAAAGTCACAAAAATGGGCTTGGTCAGAGGTCTACCCTTAAAAGTATACCAGTGTCAAGAACACTGTGTATCCTGTTTAAAGGGTAAACAGTATAAGTCCTCCTATAAGTCTATTGAAGAATAAAAAACAACTGCATGTCTTCAACTACTCCATATGGACTTATTTGGGCCTATAAAGATCATGAGCCTTGGTAAAAAGAAGTACTGCTTAGTCATCATTGATGACTACTCAAGATTTACATGGGTATTCTTCTTATTTTCCAAGGATGAGGCTGCTGAAATCATCAAGTTCTTCATTCTAAAAGTAGAGAAGCAATACCCTCTACCTGTTAAAACCATTAGAAGTGATAATGGGACAGAGTTCAGGAACAAAACTCTGAATGACTTCTGTTTGTCTAAAGGGATTATTAGACAATTCAGTGTTGCCAGAACTCCTGAACAAAATGGTGTGGTAGAAAGGAAGAACAGAACTTTAATAGAAGGAGCAAGAACAATGTTAGCTGATTCTGGCCTACCTTTATACTTCTGGGTAGAAGCAGTTAACACATCATGTTATGTTCAAAACAGAGTTCTTGTTGTCAAGAGACATTCAAAGACTGCCTATGAAGTTCTTCATGGCATGAAGCCCCTTATCTCCTTTTTCAGGGCTTTTGGATGTCAATGTTTCATCTTGAACATCAAGGAATCTATTTCAAAGTTTGCTGCCAAAGTTGACTCAGGTTACTTTCTTGGTTATTCATCAACTAGAAAAGCCTATAAGGTTTTTAACTCAAAAACCAGGATAGTAGAAGAAACACTGAATGTCAAATTCAATGAGTCAAAACACACTCTCATTCCAGCACATCCTGCTGAACTCTTTGACCTTGACAACTTTCATTTTGAACCTGAAAAGACTGTCACTTCATCCAAACCTACTTATTATGGTGATCAAAGGTTTGATGATGAGGATCTAGCACCATGGACTCCTCAAACAGTCATTAAGTCAACTTCAAAACCATCAGAAGTTTCACAAACTTCTGATTCAACAAATACTGAAGGCCAAACTCAAACATCTGCTTCAGCACCTGCAACTACTGAAGACACTGAAACTGCTGAACCAGATATAATAGACCTCAGTAGTTTGTTTGAAGAACATGAGCCACCAACACCTGTCAGTGGTTTACAACAACTGATCGAACACAAAGATCATCCACTTGATCAAATCATGGGTGATATTGCATCAGGTGTTCTTACAAGAAACCAGCTTTCCAACTTTTGTCTATTCTTAGCATTTATTTCACAGTTGGAACTAAAGAACTACCAGGAAGCCCTCAAAGACAACAATTGGGTGCAGGCAATGCAAGATGAATTGCTTCAATTCAACAAGCAACAGGTATGGGAAATCTGTCCCTTACCACCAAACAAGCAACCAATTGGCACAAGATGGGTTTTTAGGAACAAACAAGATGAAGCTGGTATGATAATAAAGAACAAGGCAAGACTGGTAGTACAAGGTTACTCTCAAGAAGAAGGCATTGACTATGATGAAACCTTTGCTCCAGTTGCAAGGCTTGAAGCCATCAGGTTATTTCTGGCCTATGCCATTTCCAACAAAATAAAAGTTTATCAAATGGATGTTAAGAGTGCATTTTTGTATGGAAAGATAAAAGAGGAAGTGTATGTTTGTCAGCCACCTGGGTTTGAGGATCCTTCTCATCCTGAGTGGGTGTACAAACTAGACAAAGCTCTTTATGGGCTCAAACAGGCTCCTAGAGCCTGGTATGATACACTTTCAACCTTTTTACTCAAAAATAACTTCACAAGAGGTGCCATTGATAAAACACTTTTCATAAAACATGTTGGAAATCATATCTTACTTGTTCAAATATATGTTGATGATATCATTTTTGGTTCAACAAACACAAAATTGTGTGAAGAATTTAAGAAACTCATGCAATCAAAATTTGAGATGAGTACAATGGGGGAACTGCAGTACTTTTTGGGACTGCAGATTAAACAACAAACAAATGGAAGTTTTATACATCAATCAAAATATGTTAAAGAATTATTAAACAAATTTTCTTTACAAGACTGTAAATCATGTTCCACCCCCATGACACCAACCACACAAGTTGAACCAGATGATCAAGGAAAACAGGTTGATCAAACCATGTACAGATGTATGATAGGTTCCCTTTTATATCTAACTGCTTCTAGACCAGATATTATGTTTTCAACATGTGTCTGTGCTAGATATCAATCAGCTCCTAGGGAATCACACCTTATTGCAGTCAAAAGAATTTTCAGATATCTGAAAGGAACTCCCACACTTGGAATTTGGTATCCTGCTTCAAGCAATACCAAGTTATCAGCTTTTTCAGATAGTGACAATGAAGGGTGTAAAATGTCAAGAAAATCAACATCTGGTGGTTGTCAATTCTTGGGAAACTGTCTAGTGTCCTGGCAATCAAAGAAGCAAACATCTGTTGCAACTTCAACTGCTGAAGCTGAATATATTGCAGCTGCAAGTTGTACATCACAGATACAATGGCTCCAATATCAACTTCTTGATTATGGAATCAAAGAGACCAAGACACCATTGCTTGTAGACAGCAAATCTGCCATTAGCATCATTCAAAATCCTGTTCAGTTTTCAAAAACTAAACACATTGAAATCAGGTATCATTTCATAAGAGATTGCTATGAAAAAGGCAAGATTGAAGTGAAACATGTAGCAACAGCTAATCAAATAGCTGACATTTTCACTAAACCCCTTGACACATCAACATTTCAGAAGTTAGTATCCATGCTAGGGATGCTAAATTTGTAAGTGTTTCTATTTATTTTTCTGCACATTTTTTGTTTTTCACTTACATCTGTTTTCAAACACTTGAAAAACTTCTGAAAAGAGAGAAACTACTGATGAACAAAACATCAGTATGGGGATAATTTCTGAAAAGTGATTAACTTCTGATAAAATAACCTTCAGAAGTTATGAATAAAAGTATTTATAAAGTATTTCTCATTAGCTGTTAAAACTACTGAAGAGGAAATGGGAACTACTGATGAAGATAATCCTTCATCAGCAGTTTAGTCAAAAAGGGTAAATCTAACTTTTCCCATCATCAGAAGTTTGACCTAGTTGGTTTAAAACTTCTGATAAAGAGATTTTTAACCTAGGCGGTTTAAAAACTTCTAATAAAGAAGATTCAAGCGGTTAAAAACTTCTGATAAATATCTTTTTTCAACACTCATCCTTTCAAACACAAAAATTCCCTCCTTCTCTCTCAAGAAAGCTCTCAAACCCCTAAACCTGCAACACAAAATCACTGTTCGATTCATCAACACACACAAACCACATGGCTTTAGCTCTCAAACAGGGACACAATCTCAGAGCCTACTTAGAAAAACAAGAAGGCTGGTCCCAATACGATGAGATCATTGATCTCGTCGTCAAATCCCAATATTTCACCGCTCTCACCATAGACCCACCAATTCATCCTGAAACTCTAAATGAGTTCTGGGCTAATGCTGAGACAGTGATGGTGGATGATGAAGTTATCTCCCTCAACTCAACAATTAGAGGAAGACAAATGGCCATAACACAGGGCATACTCTCAAATAAACTGGGGTTGAATGATGTGAATGCCCCTGAGAAGTTTGACAACTCTGCTATCCACCTAACCATGACTGAGTGTGGTTATCAAGGTACTCTCTCACAAGCTACAATCTTTAAAAAGTATTTTCAACCAAAATATAAACTTTTGTTTCATTATATTATTATGTGCTTGAGTCCTAAAACTGGGTCTTATGACCAGATGCCCTCAACCTTTCAACTAATCTTTCATTCTATTGTGAATGAAACAAATTTCAGGGCATCAAAACTTTTCTTTAATGAGTTGGTGTTACATCACAATAACACTAAGAAAAAGTTTTTGTTATATCCAAGGTTCATTATGTAGTGCATAATATCTGAACTGGGTAATGAGGCGCTTGTGGGTAAAATTGAAATTTTAAAACCCTTAACCTCACAAGCATACTCAAGGCACAACAAACAGGCTGCCTGGCCAGAAGATGACCAAGGGGAACAAGCACCAGTCCCCATGGAACCCTCATCTTCCAAACCTACTCCACCAAAGGCCAAGAAACCCAAGATAACAAAACAAAAACCCACCAAACCCAAAAGAAAAGCTGTTCAGGAGGATAAGATGCCTGAACAAACTACTGTGCAATCTGCACTTCTTAAAGATGTGACTGAAACATCCTCTCAGTCTCATCCATCTCAAACCCCACCAAGAGCACCAATAACTATCCTTTTCAAAAGAAAAAGACTTAGAAAAACTATTCCAATAGATTCTTCTTTTGAAACTGCTGAACCCACTGCCCAAACTACTGAACCAGCACCCCAAATTTCTGAACTAGACATTGAAATAGCCAAACTTCTCTCCGGGCTAAAAGAGAAAGTCCCATCAACACATGTCAGTCCCCATCAACCACATCAAACAGGGGACATAGACTCAGACAGTGACATGGATGTGGACACTCATAGCCCTAACCAAAGGGATGAGGATGAACCAGGGTCTCTAAGCCCAAACATAGAAACCTTTGGTACTTTTGAGGCTGCTACTACTCATTTACCACCCAGTGGTGGACCTGAGGATAGAAGTAAAACAGCTAAGACCTTAACTGTGGCAACTACTGATGAAGGCTTAATGCCTGAGGTAGGAAATCCTCTGTACCAAGAACAAGAGGTACATGAGACAACTGAGTTGGGCTCAGCTCATGATGTAACTGATACAGTCCTCATTGAGGATGTAATCAGGGATTCAGATGATTCCATTAATTTGGATGATGTTTCAACACTCAAAACTACTGAATTGACGGCTATAAGTGAAGGTCCTGCACCTGGTGTCTCTAAGCTCAAGAAGCTAGTCACACCATCTCAAGTTAAAGCCCACTCAATCCATGATTCCCCTAGAGTGGCATCTCCTGTACAACAAGGAGATCAACCAAAAACACACCCCTCACTACAAATGCCTACCCAATTCCCTGGGCAACCTAACATAGACCTGAACCAACTATGCAGCCCAGATGGTACCTTGTATCACATGATGAACACCCTCATCAAAAATCATATCCAAACATACACAGCTGACTTGGAGCTGTCCATGAAGAATCAATTTGGAGTGATACAGACGAAGATGAATGATCTGTCCAACAAGATTGATCACAACAGCAAACAGATTGCTCATCTTCAAGGTCATTTCTCCCAAGCTTCAACTTCCAAAGGTGATAAAGCCAAAAAGGGGGAGAAAATCAAGGTACCTATGGATACACTTGAAGCCAGAAGAAAGGCAAGAGTGGCTATCCTAGCTAGAGATCAACAAGATCAAGCCAGAAAAGAGAAACTGGCACAACAGTTTGGTGTCTCTATTCAAGAAATAGAAGATGCTGAAAAGGCTGATGAATCCCAAGGGCATAATGAAGAAACCTCTGATGGCCAAAGTTCTGATGAAGAATCAGAAAGTACTGAAGACAATCCTTCAGTAGTTGACAAACCTTCAGAAGTTGTCAAGCCATCAGAATTTAACACTTCCAAGACTCAAACTGCTGATCCTTCCAGAACAACTACTCCTACTCAACCAACAACTGCTCCTATAAGGCCTACTACAACAGTTACAACAATGACTGTGCTAAACCCTTCTCCAATCTCTTAATCAGCTGAATTACTAGAGAAGAGTTTAGTTGCATCCCAGAAGAAGGCCAGCGAAGATTTGATTTGGAAAAATCTGGAAGAAAGGGATGACTTAGACCTAAGCCATGAAGAAAAACTTCAGGCTTATGAAGCTGAACTACAAAGGCAGGCTAGCCTAGATGAGATTGCTGAACAAGACAAAAGACATCAACTGATGTCTTACATTATGAAGAACAGCAAAGTCAAAGCCCATACATTGAAGAGACTCTCTGTGGAAGAGCTGACAAGAAGAGCTCAACTTGTTGCAGATAAACTTGCAACAAGTAAAGACACAAAGGCCAAGAGAGCTCAGATGATAGAAGAACTGGTAGCCAATGGTTATGGTTCAAAAGCCTCAGTGTCCAAGTGGAAAGAAGAAAGATTGGTGGATACATACAAGAAATACAAGGCTGCAAGGGCTGCTAATCCAGAGAAGTTTCAAACTGCTGAAGCTTCAACTTCAGTAGTTAGAACTTCTGGTGTTCAAAGAAGACCAGCTACCTAAAGAAAGAAGACAGAGGAAAAAGTAAAGACTGATTTCAGAATGGTACTACTAGAAGGTAGTACAGTAGTACATTCTGATTTTGACATAGAAGAGAAGCCTCTGCTCACACAATTTAGGGATCCTTCCACCTTTGCATATCAAATCCAGAGGACCATCACAGACAAACTGCATACTAAGGTAACAACTGAACATCATTTGCCATCATTTCAGATACCTAATGTGATGGAACAACAGCAAGGAGGTGAATCCCACCTGAGAGTCACTGAAGTTGAAAACATTCAACACTCAGGAGAAACCCAGGGTACCACCATGGTTCCCTACACTGCAGACTTTGACAAGTCTAAAGTACCAGTCATCAGATGGTCCTTTACTGATAACAACTCAGTACTTGTGACAAGAAGAGATCAAACAAGCAGGGAATATAGGTCGATGAAAGAACTGAAGAAACTATCAACCAAAGACCTGCTTACAATCCAACACTTGGAACCAAGACAAGAGTCTCTTACTGATGATCAACTCAACCAGCTCAAGAATTCCATGTTCAAAGGAATATGGAAAATTGTGAAGGACAGAAAGGAACAATAAGGAATTAGTAAGGTTTTGGCTTCATCAATCCAGGGGGAGATTGTTAGGACAAAAAGGATTGGTGAAACCACTTTTGCAAACCTTAGTCTAATTCACTTTCTGTCAAAATACTCTAAGTATGGAACTGCTGAAGACAAGGAATCAAACTGCTAAAGAAGAGATTCAGAAGTACTGAAGAAGAAGTCATCAGAAGTTCTGAAGTTCAAACCAGACACTTCTACTGAAGAACTACTGAAGACAAACTACTCATCAGTAGTTTGTCATTCATCAGTACTTAAAGAAGATCTTTTCCACCGCCCTTGTATATCAGTAGTTTAATACTTTAGTATTTCTTTTTGCTTTATGTACAAGTTCCAAGACTGCAACTTGTTGCAACTTGTTTCTGAACTTGCTTTTTGGCAAGGTTCATGTATTTGTAAAGTCTATAAATAGAAGGATTCATCCTTCTGTTTTAGACATTGATTTTAATACAAGAAATCCTTCAACTCTTATTATTGTTATTTCCATTTCGTGTTTACTGAGAATCTGTCAAAGTGTTTCATTCTCATTCAATACTTAGATTCTCAATAAACACTTCTCATTTATTAGTTCTTGATTCCAGGGGGAGTAATAACTCCTGTTGACAAAGTGTAGCTATAAACTTATAAACATTCCGCTGTGCTAACACTCACCAAGAACTTGCTAAACACTTAAGTGTCAACTAGCAAGTTCAAACTAAAAGAGCAGCTTAATACTGATCCAACAAAAATTGTTCTTGAAAAACCAGAAGGTTCCTCATCATTCACTGAACTTGAAAAGTATGAATTTAAACCTACCTGGTCTGATGAGTGTGATACTCTTGAGAATTTTAAACCTGTTGATTTTAAAACACTTGAAGGAAAGACAGCTCCTCAGGCAAAAGTCAATCCCTTGAAAAACCTTCCAGCAGATGCTCAAACATCTGCTGAAAAGAAGGCTGAAAAAGGGAAGAAGAAAGAAAATACTGTCCACTTGTTCTGTGATTTCTGTGAAAAGAAGAATCATGTAACTAAAAACTGTTTTCTTCTAAAAGCATATGACATTAACAAAGGAACAAGTGTATGTGATTCAAAAGCCACATGTTCAATATGTGGGAAAAAGAATCACAAAACCAAAGAGTGCTTGTATTTCAAAAATTTTGATGTGAAAATACAAGAATACAAAGCTAAAACTCTTGCAAATCCTGGGGTAAGTACTTCAAAAGGAAAGCCCAAACAGACTTTCACTCCTGTCCAAAAATCTGTTACTAAAAGTCTTGAAACATCTGTTCCTAGGGATGTCCAAGTAACAGATGCTCCACCCACAAGCAAATACCCAAGAGGATATGGACAACCACCATGTCATAGTCTGCCACATGTTTATGAGGAGCCAAAAAGACCCTCTAAACCAAGAGTGAACAGAAATCCCTATGGGTATTATCATCTGTCTGGAAGTGATCAAACAACTGTTGCCCCAAGTGTTGACATTCAAGCACTGGCAAATGGTCAGCAGCAGTTGATGAACTTGATTCAAAAATTAGTTCAAACCACTGATCATCTTCCAAAGCTTGAGTCTAAAAAGTCTGAGGACCCACCCAAAGCCAACTTGGCTTTGGACACTCACCAAAACTAATCCATTACTGCTGTGCAGGGAGCTTCTGCTTGTTTAGATAGTCTTTGGTATGTAGATAGTGGAGGCTCTAGGCACATGACAGGATGTAGAGCCCTTCTTCTGGACTTCTTAGCTCATGGAGGGGGGGGGGGGGGGTGATATATCCTTTGGTAATGATTCAAAAGGTAAGGTGTTGGGGTCAGGGACTGTGCAAGCTGGGAAACTCAAGTTTGAAAATGTCAATCTTATTGATAATCTCATGTTTAATCTTCTGAGTGTTTCACAAATGAGTGACAAAGGTTATGGCTCATTCTCCACAAAGAAAACTTGCAAGATTATTGGGCCAGAAGTGGTGAAAAAGATTGATACCATCATTGCTGAGAGCAAAGCACAACTTGTTGCTCATAGAAGTGGCAATGTGTATGTTGTTGATATGTTAAAGGATAATCCAATGGCAAATGTCTGTTTGTTTTCTGCTGCCTCCACAAAGGAGACAGAATTGTGGCATAGGAGACTGGGTCATACCAACCTTAACACTATCAATACACTCTCTAAACAAAGTCTTGTCAGAGGTTTACCATCAAAAGAATTCAAATGTGATGAGCATTGTGTTTCTTGTCTAAAAGGGAAACAACATAAAAGCTCTTACAAATCCATTGATGAGTCCAAAACCAGTCAATGTCTACAATTGTTGCACATGGACTTGTTTGCCCCTGTTAAAATCATGAGTCTAAGAAGAAAAAGATTTTGTCTTGTCATAGTTGATGATTTTTCTAGGTTTACATGGACTTACTTTTTACATTCTAAGGATGAGACTGCAGGTATATTGAAGGACTTTGTCACCAAAGTTGGAAAACAATATGACTTGCCAGTAAAAGTCTTCAGGAGTGACAATGGAATAGAGTTTAAAAATAAGGAGTTGGATGATTTCTGTGTGTCAAAAGGGATTGTGAGGTAGTACAGCATCCCAAGAACACCAGAGCAAAATGGGGTGGTTGAAAGGAAAAATAGAACTCTTATAGAAGTTGCAAGAACCATGCTAGCAGATTCTGGTTTGCCATTGTCCTTCTGGGCAGAAGCTGTAAACACTGCTTGCTATGTTCAAAACAGAGTTTTGATCAACCCTAGACATCAAAAAACTGCTTATGAAATTTTGTTCAAAATCAAACCATTAATTTCATTTTTCAAAATCTTTGGCTGCCCATGTTTCATTTTAAATCTCAAAGATTCCATTTCAAAATTTGCAGCCAAAGTAGATTGTGGTTATTTTCTGGGATATTCTTCTACTGACAAGGCTTATAAAGTGTTTAACACAAAGACCAAGACAATAGAAGAAACTCTGAATGTAAAGTTCAATGAACTTTCATCTCTAAAAATCCCAGCAAATCCTACTGAACTATTTGATTTAGATAAATTCAAATTTGAAGATATCACTGTTAAAACTAACAATGCAGGTATTCCACAGTCTCCACAACAAGATTACAAAACAGATGTTGTGATCCCCAGTCACTACAAAATCTATTCTGCTTCAGAGGGAGCAGCTGTTCAAAATAATTGTTAAAACTCTGTCACAGCTGTGTCAACCACTGCTGACCAGTCTTACCCTCAAACCACTGCTTCACCTCTCACATCCACTAAACAATCATCTGTTGACAAAAGTCAATCCTCTGTTGACAAAAGTCAGTCCACTTTTACACCACTTGGACCCATTCCCCCACTTCCATTCCAAACATTTGATGGCACTACAGAAGTGCAAACAGATGTTACATTAACAGAGTCACCAAACCTCTGTCCTTTACCTCAAAATGCCATCATACCATATCAGGGAGATCTTATCTACCTAAGAGCTCATCCACCAGACCAGATCATTGGCAACATCAGAGAGGGTGTGCTCACAAGAAGCCAATCCTCCAATATCTGTCTTTTTGCAGGATTCCTATCTCTCACACAACCTGTCAAGTACCAAGAGGCACTGAAAGACAACAGTTGGGTAGAAGCTATGCAAGAAGAACTCCTTCAGTTTAAAATACAACAAGTATGGGAGCTTGTACCACTACCTAAGGATGTTTGTCCTATAGGAACAAAGTGGGTCTTCAAAAACAAAACTGATGAAAGGGGTATTGTTGTCAAGAATAAAGCCAGGCTTGTGGTTCAAGGCTTCAGACAAGAAGAAGGAATAGATTATGATGAAACTTTTGCTCCTGTAGCAAGACTAGAAGCCATCAGACTATTCTTAGCCTTTGCTGTCAACCACAACATAAAGGTGTATCAGATGGACATCAAATGTACATTCCTTTATGGCAAAATTCAGGAGGAAGTCTATGTATGTCAACCACCTGGTTTTGAAGACACATTCCATCCTGACTAGTGACTATGTCTACAAGCTCAACAAAGCTCTGTATGGACTCAAACAAGCACCAAGGGCCTGGTATGAAACTCTTTCCACATTTCTCTTATCCATTGGCTTCACAAGAGGTAAAATTGACAAAACTTTATTTCTAAAATGGAAAGGGAAAGACTTAATGATTGTTCAAATATATGTGGATGACATCATTTTTGGATCCACTTGTAACCAAATGTGTGAAGAGTTCAGAAAACTCATGACAGCAGAGTTTGAGATGAGTGCCATGGGTGAACTTCAGTGTTTCCTTGGTCTTCAAGTGAAACAACTGCAAAATGGCACATTCATTCACCAAAACAAATATGTAAAGAATTTATTAACCAGATTTGAGATGAATGATTGTAAGCCATGTAGTACAACCATGAGTACAGTCAAGCTACTCACTATTGATGACAAGGATGAGCTGGTTGATCAAACACATTATAGATGCATGATTGGGTCTTTACTGTACTTAACTGCATCTAGGCCAGACATTATGTTTGCCACCTGTGTCTGTGCAAGATCCCAGGCTTCTCCCAGAAAGTCAAACCTTATTGCTGTGAAAAGGATATTCAGATACCTCAAAGGTGCTCCCACACTTGGTATCTGGTATCCTGCTAATGGAAACATTGAGCTTTCAGGTTATTCAGATAGTGATTTTGCTGGTTGTCACACCACAAGAAAGTCCACATCAGGAGGGTGCCAATTTCTAGGGAATGCCTTAGTCTCCTGGCAAAGCAAAAAGCAGGCAGCTGTTTCAACCTCAACAGCTGAAGCTGAATACATTGTTGCTGCAAGCTGTACAGCCCAACTCATGTGGCTTCAAAATCAATTACTGGATTTTGGGATAACTGCACTACAGACTCCACTTATGTTGGATAGTCAAGCTGCTGAAAATATCATCAAGAATCCAGTCTCTCATTCCACTACCAAACACATTGATATCAGACATCATTTTGTCAGAGATAGCTATGAAAAAGGTTTGATTTCTCTGCACCATGTTCCAACAGAAGATCAGTTGGCAGATGTGTTGTCAAAAGCTTTAGACACATCTACCTTTACAAATCTGATTTCTAGAATTGGTATGTTAAACATGGATTAAACAACAAAAATGTTTTTTAAAATAAAAAAAAGAGCATTAAAATGTTTCAGAAAATCAAAAATTCTCCTTAAAAATAGCTTTTTGGTTGAAAAATCTGTTTCAAACATCTGATCAGATAAAACAACCACTGTTTCATTCATATCCACTGTTGGTTGAAAAATCTGTTTCAAAACATCTGATCAGATAAAACAACTGTTTCGTTATCTATATATATCTATACTATACCTATACATAATAATAATAATCAACAAAAAAATACAACAGTTGTTCCATCAGCTGTTTGTATCAGCTGTTTGCCAAAACAGCTGTTCTCCACCAGATGTTTATCCATCAGATGATTGCCACGTCTGCTCCTACAAGCAGAGGTTTGGCCACATCAGCGGTTTCCCTTGAGCCTATAAAAACCCTGTTTTCTCACAACAGATGTTACACTGTCTCATTATATTCAAAATACAGAAACCGTCTTCTTCGCTCTCAAACCCTTACTCAAAATTTCATTCCTTTTCACCTTCGGAATCCATTAAAATGGATCTTCAAGCCAAAGCCACCCACAATTGTCTCCCATATCTGGTTAAAACAGATGATAACACATCATTCCATTCCACCATTGACATTCTCCTAAATTCCAAATATCTACCCATCTTAACCGCTGACGCTCCCATCTACATTGATACTCTCCAAGAGTTCTGGTTGAATGCTGAGTTCTTATTACAAGACAAAAAGCCTACTTCCATTATTTCCAAAATTGGAGAAACAAGTGTTGTCATTACCCCTGAACTCATATCCACAACCTTCTCACTCAATGACCTGGTAGGTAAGGCTCCTTCACAAAAACAGAGCTTCACACTGAGTTTCAAGAACGTGGGTATGATGGTCAGATGACTGGGTCAACACTTTTCAAAAAGTTTTTCCCACCAGTCATGAAATTTTTCTTCCATACCCTCCTTCTATGTGTCTCCGCTAAGTCCACATCCTTCAATGAAATCCCATTAAGGATGCAATATCTGGGCTATGCCATGTTGTCAAACTCTGACTTCAATCTTTCCCAGGGATTGTTTATGGACCTAGTGTCAAATGTGAAAGCAATTAAGTCTGGGTCAAACAATGCTTTTCTAATTTACCCAAGAATTCTTAGTGTAATCCTACAAAAGGCCTTACCAGAAAAAGTTTTCAAAAAGGGTGAGGCAATGCAAATGAAAAGCTTAACTGATGAAACTTTCACTAGAATGCTGGGTGGAAGCACCCAAGAAAAAGTGTCAAAAGTGTCCAAAGTTTCAAAAACACAGACAAAGAGGACAAAGTCAACAACTGTTGTCAAAACCTCTGTTGTTGAGCCCACTGCTCCTGGTGATCATGGCACTACATCCAGTGCTGTGAAACCCACACCAGCCACTTCCAAAAGAAAACGTCCATCCACAAACACCACCACTCAACCACAAATGAGTCTTCTGGATGATGAGGTACCAGAAGATAACTCTGTTGCACCACCAAAGCAACCAGAAACCACTGTTGTTACTTCCTCACAACAGTTGGACATACCTCAACCTGACCAAACTCCTCATGAATCCTCACAAAAGGATCATGTTGTAAGCCAAGGGGAACCACATCATGATACATATGAGTCACTTGACCATATGTTCACAAGCCCCTCTCCCAGGGCCAATTCTCTTGTTACTCCTCCACCCTCACCATCACATCATGTTCCACAAACCTTTCAACCTCTGTTTGAGGCAATTGTGAAATCTCAGGAAAATCCCAGTTCCTCTCTTTCACCTATCATTGAGAGCATACCCCCACACGTAACTGGTCCTGAGAACACTCAATCTGCCATCCCACAAATAGTAGAGGAGGTTACACCACCTGAGTTCAATGCAACTCTAGGTGAGTTTTCAAATGAAGCAGCCACTACTGAAGTAGAGACCATTGTCTCACCTCAGGGCAGTGGTTACATCACTAAGACTTCTTTGAAGGCAACAACTGATGAGGCCACTATAGTGTCCCCAAAATCAGTTGGAAGTCCCCAGTACCAAGAAAAAGGGGCATCTGATTCACCTCTTAGGACTGAATCAGGTAAAACTACCACTGGTAGGGACTCAGATGATCATATTAACTTAGGAGATGGGTCAAAATACCAAGAATTGACGGACAGAGTTCAAGCAATTGAAACATCTATAGCTGACATCAAATCTGATGTCAAGCTTATACTGCGTTCAATAGCAGATCTTTCAAAAAGTCAACCATCAACAGCTGATATAGCTAGTGAGCTATGGAAATCCGTTTCCCCCATCATCATAGCTCACAGAAAACTAGCTGATCAGACACATGAAACATATATGGCTGAAATCAGAAACATGGTGGATGCAAGGTACAAAGATACACATGCAGACATTCAAGCCATCAAAGATCACCTGCTGAAGACCACTGGCTCTGCCTCTACCACCATTCTCAGGGATGAAGATGATGATGACTTCACGGCTGATGATGCCAAAAAGGGGGAGAGTGGCAGAGATAGGCTACCAAAGCTAGATCCCTTTGGTTGTCCACCTTCTAAAAAGGGTAAAGCCAAGTCTGCCAACAAACCAGAGGCTAGTCAAATAGCACCACAACAAAAACAACAAGCAACACCATCAGCACCACAACAAACCACTGATAGAAGCAAAGCAGTAGACAATTCTGCAAACAAAGAAGCTGAAAAGGCTGCTCAGGCCAAACAAAAAAGGGCTGACACCTTGGAAGCTAAAGCAGAGCTGTTGGTGAACCTCAAGAAGGAAGAACAGTAGGAGGTTGAAGATGTGGGATCCTCAAAAAGGATGAAAATGCCTGCTAGACATGTCAGAAAACCGCCATCTAAGCTAAAAACCTCTGTTGACAAAACCACTGGTGCTACAAACACTGAAACCACCCAAAACACTGCTCCCCAAAACACTGATACAACTACTGCCACCCAAACCACTGAAACCACTGCACCTAAACCTACAAACACATCTGAACATACAACCACCAAACCTACATCACCAACCAACTCCCAAACATCTGCTGGTCCTACTAAAAGGTCAACAGATGTTAATCCAACCACTGCTTCCACATCACCATCCCCTAAAATCTTGTACACAAGGATGAGAAAGTCAACCTTTGTTGTACATGATGAAAACATACATACATCACCAAATACCACCTCAACTACACAATCCACCCCTATTACAGCTATTCCACTCTCATCATTCTCACCACACACATCCAAATTCAGTTCCCATAGACCACCACCAACCAGTACACCATTGGTTGTTCAGTATCCCCTTGAACTTGATCTACTCAAGGGGAATTACAATCCTTCTACAATACTGAACAACTATCTGACAGATCTTTCCCTTCTCTCCCAAATTTCCCTGTTCCCCTAAACATTGATACATATCTTAAATACAAGGGTGAACAGGTAGATGCCATCATTAAGGAGAGATGCAAAGGGAAGGATGACAGGACTACTCAGGGCATCCATTCAGCAGAGCTTAGCAAACTCAGAAGGATTGAGGACTTTGCTAAGACCCTGAGCAACTCCATGTCTTCCATGCCTCTCAGTGTTGACTTGGAAAAGGAGGTTAGGGATTCTCTTCTGGAACAGATCTTGGTAACCAAGCCATATAAAGCAACCAAAAAGCAGTTTGCTGGCTGGACCACTCATGCACTAAGAGAAGAACTTCTTAGAATAGAAGAGTTGGCCAAAGACCCCAAAGCTAAAGTCTCTGCTCCTAATTTTGGCAAAGGTAGAGACCCAGCCAGAGCCTTATAGTTTAAAAGAATGAGACAAGAGATAGTAGCTGCTAATTATGGGGAGATGAGGTCTGTTGCTAAATGGTCTGAGCTGAGGCGGGTTGAGACATACAAGAGTCTTGAAGAAAACAGAAAGAAGGATCCCAGCCTACCTAGAAAACCTGTCTATCCTGATGAGCCATTGATGAAGAGACCCCATCAGACTTTTACCTTAGACAGCTTACTTGAAACTTCTGATCTATCAGCTGCTGCAAGAAGACAGTTCAAGAAAAAGAAAGAAATGTCAGAAGAAGATCAGAAGAAGTTTGCTGATACATTTATAAAAGAAGGGCTCTTCAATCAGATACATTTCTTCTCTGATCCTACAACAGAGAAACTCAGGGAACTCATTGGGAGACCTCCATCACCTAACTCATCCCAAATAAAAGTTCATCTCAGCAAATCCACTGACTCAAAAATTCTAAAATGGAAAGTCAACAAAGACAACCATGAATTGACTCTGCTCAGGTCAGATGGAAGAGTTCAGAAAATTAGCATGGATGATGCATACAGCCTATGTGCAAATGATCTTCAAACATTGCTAAATCTAGAGCTTGAAAGAGATAAAGAAGACTTATTTGCTCTGAACTTTGAACTACAATTCAAAGGTCAAATCAGAGAAAGTCTGATGAGGAATAAAGATTAGTAAATAAAGCTGAGTTTTGGCATCATCTGTTCTTGGGGGAGATTGTTGGGTCTGCTGACCTGGAGAAGAACAGATGATTGAAAAGTCAAAACATGCTAACAGTTGATCCACACAATAAACAGTCCTTATAACATACTTCTCCCAAAAGACTGCTGACTCTAACAACTATTCCATCCAAACAACTGCTATGACAACTGCTGATACAAAGGACTGCTGAATAAACACTGATGAAGAACAACTGGTGATCCAAGTACTGAAGACTAAAGCACTGCTGAAGCCAACAACACTTAGGCTCCAGCAGAGGATACAAGACCATCAGAGTTTTCCTACAACAGTAGTTTACCTTCAGTGTTTTCAATGTAACAGTAGTTTGTAATAGGCAGATGTTTTATGTTTGTTATTCTGTTAGATGTCACTGTCTTAAGGTGACGTCAGCCTAGGTCATCAGTGGTTTAGGTTTGTCTATAAATAGAACAGTGCTTGTACTGTTCTATTGCATCACACACACAAACATTCTCTCAGACAAACAATCACTGTGTGATCAGGCTGAGGGGGAGTACTTGTATGATTGTAATCTTTTAGATAAATGAAAGCATTCGATCAGAAAACATTTACTCTCATGTTTTGATTAATAGTTTATCATTCCGCTGCACTTTCCATCTATATTCATTTCACTCTTATCATTCTTAGTTAAACATAATCAAAACAATCAAACTCAGATCCTAAAAACATGACACTTAAACTCATAATCATCTGAATAATGTTTAAGATTATGGTCAAGATGTAACGGGTGATTTTGTAGGATCTCGGTCAGATGTACACAAATTTTATGCAATGAGTAGTCATAAGTCTTCGAGTAGTAAGACAAATGAAATGACCATATCTGTTCCTTACAAAGGCTGCATTGATGGTATTCTTCCACAAATTCAACTTAATCTTCTATTTCATCCTCATCGTCTACATTTTATTTTTTGTGAGTCGGCTGCTGCAGATGCACAAGGTTGAGCAGATGGTCTTGACGAAAGTGATGGAGCGGGTCCATAGCAACTACATCAATTATATATTTATGTTACAATATATAATTTAAAATTTTAAACCATGTAACCACGTTCATGATTTTAACATCCAAAGATTCAGAATATATTTAGATCATTAATTAAATATATGTTAGTATTGTATTTGGAGAATCTACTAACATATTATACAAACTGAGATAAACAAAATAACTTAGATTTTTAGACAAATAGTGTATTAACTATTAGAGAGTTAAGATACCATACAAACCATATTAGTTGTAAAAATAATGAGAACAGATCTGGATGATCTAAAATTTTAATCAATGGATGGTATGGATTATACACCATCCCCCTATTATTAGGTATGACAATTAGTAGTTTTAAGGGTACTTTAGTAATTGTGATAATTATATATTAAGCAAATGGATTAAAATTAAAAATGTTGACTTTTCCTACTAGTTCCAACGATATTTTTTAAATATAATATCTTTTACGTACTTTATTATTGTTATTTTTAAAATATACCATAAAATCAAGCATATTTTTATCTTTAATATGAGTATAATATTTCCATATATATATTTTTTGAAATGATGTTCTTTTTATAAAAATACTACCAATAACATTACAATACTTTATGTGCTGGTTTTGAATCTGTTAGTTATGTGTGTACTAGTTTCGAGTTTGTTTTGTGTTGGTTCTACATGTGCTGATTTGAAATTGTATGTGTTGGTTTTAATATTGTGTGTGCTAATTTCAAACCTATTTGTTTTGGTTTTGTTTATTCTATTTTCGAATTTGTTTGTGTTGTTTATGACTATGTTGGTTTTGATATTGTGTGTGCTAGTGTGCAAGATTAATAGACGAAAAACGATATTCAAATGAAAATAAATTTTGTGAAACCAAGATCGAAGAACCTTTGATGAAAAATGATAACTTGATTTGAAAATGCAAACTTGAATTAATTTTTGTATATCAATTTTAAAAATGAACAATTGGAAAACCTAATCATCATTAAAAAAAAGATAACCAACATGAAAATAGGAATTATCAAAACAAACATTGAAACAAAATACAAAAATTACCTTCTCTCTAAATTAGATACATTCCACATGGCGGCTTCATATTGGTTCCTACCATTTTTATATAAAACTTGGTTTGTATTTGATCCTACTCCAACTATTAGATTATACAAACTGAGATGAACAAAATAACTTAGATTTTCACAAAGTATTTAGATCATTAATTAAATATATTGTAAATGCATTTTGTGCGAATAATGCTTTGGATTACATTTAACATATGTTTTTGTGTTTAGTCGTTTGGTCGAAGGAAGAATTATATGGTCGAAGGAGTGTTTTTGAACGGGCGAAGGAAGCTCAAAGGTGCGAAGGAGAACTGGAGGTCGAAGGTAGAAATAGATTTTTATGTATTGCTTGGTTCGACCAGTGTGATTGGTCGAACCTGCACATTCGACCATACTATATGGGCGAATGTGCAGGCCTATATAAGGCCAAGTTCATTTTTCAAATGTAACTTTTGTCATTTTGTTTTCCCTCCAGTCTAGTGTTCTCCCTAGGGTTTTGAGTCAACTTTGTTCACGTCTGTAATTGATTATAAACATCATTTTAACGTGTAATTGAGTTTGATAATTAATAAAATGAATGATTTGAAGATGATTTTTGCGTTTTGTTGATATTATTATCATATTGTAACTAATTCAAGGATTCTGCACTTGAATTAGTAGACTTGTTTGATCAATTCATTGTTTTTTGTCAATCTGATCCTCCTACATATATGTTAGTATTGCATTTGGAGAATCTACTAACATATTATACAAATTGAGATGAATAAAATAACTTAGATTTTTAGAAAAATAGTGTATTAACTATTAGATTAACCTATTTGGTGGTACTTTTATTTTTTTAATACAAAATAATAACTAAAGCACACTTCTCTCAATCAACCTATTTTTTATTCCTAAAATGAGCCCCAAAAGTAAGCATATATAAAGAAAAGGAGAAATACCAATTGAAGAGGCTATTAAGTTAATTTTCTTCTGAGATCAATGAGCAAGTTGAATACTACAGATCGATGAGCAAGTTGAATACTAAATTGAAGACACACTAATACACCATTATAAAGGAGAAGAGAAGAATATCTTTGGTTACACTTACAAGTAAGGAATGAACTTTTCAATAAAAAAGCTCAATCATTCCTTCCGGCCCCACATTTTGATTCCTTCCTTCCTCAACATGCATACATATATACACTTTTATTATATTCCATTCTTGGATTGAATGGGAAGTAAATAAACTTAATTAGTTGTAACTTTATGTCATAACCAATTTTTTTGTTGAAATAATTTTTTTTCTTTTATTAAATTGTGCATATATGATGTATAACTACTAATAATTACTAAAGATTTCAAAATGAGAATGCACATTAGGATTCTAGAAAAAAATAATGTAACTTGAGATATATATAATAAAAAAACAAGAAGAGTAAGTATGCTCACTTGCAGTTAGGAGTATGGACATAAATGGCTCTCTTTGAAGTCGCATAATCAAAATGCACGTAATAACGACATTTATCGCATTTGTAAATCCATAAATGAGAATAGAAGCTAACATAACAGACCCTACAACATGAATCAAATTTAGCTCTTTGATCCAAATAGTGAAAGGACAGTCCAAGTTGATTGAAAACTTAGGACAAGTGGTACAGTCAAAGAAGACCCCGTCATCTTTGTTACCACATGCTACACAACTTGATATTATGGGCCTTGACATTTGCTCCAGTTGGTGAGGGTGACTAGGGTGGTTTATCTTCTGCTCCAACAAAGTAGCATAAGTTATATTTCTCACAAAGAAGAAGATCAAACGATAATAGTATGGGATATTCTTCTGCATAAGATTGCATACATGACACTTCAATTCATATTCATCTGAATAAAGCTTAAGACTATAGTAAAAATGTAACGAGTGATTTTGTAGGATCTCAGTCTACTCTGCATAGAATTTGTGCAAGGAGTAGTCACAAGTCTTGCAGTAGTAACACAAATGAAATGACCATATCTGTTCCTTACAAAGGCTGTATTGATGGTATTCTTCCACAAATTCAACTTCAACTTCAACTTCTTCCTCATCGTCCACATTTTCTTTTTTGTGAGTCGGCTGCTGCATATGCACAAGGTTATGAAGATGGTCGTGACGAAAGTGATGGAGCGGGTCCATAGCAACTACAACAATTATATATTTATGTTACAATATATAATATAAAATTTTAAACCATGTAACCAAGTTCAAGATTTTAACATCCAAAGATTCAGAATGTGTTTAGATCATTAACTAAATGTATGTTAGTATTGTATTTGGAGAATCTACTAACATATTTTACAAACTGAGATGAACAAAATAACTTGGATTTTTACACAAATAGTGTATTAACTATTAGATTAACCTATTTGGTGATACTTTTATTTTTTTAATCCAAAATAGTAACTAAAGCACACTTTTCTCAATCAACCTACTTTTTTATACTTAAAATGAGCACCAAAAGTAAACATATATAAAGAAAAGGAGAAATACCAACTGAAGAGGCCATTAAGTTAATTTTCTTCTGAGATCAATGAGCAAGTTGAATACTACAGATCGCTAAGCAAGTTGAATACTAAATTGAAGACACACCAATGCACCATTATAAAGGAGAAGAGAAGAATATATTTGGTTACATTTACAAGTAAGGAATGAACTTTTCAATAAAAAAGCTCAATCATTCCTTCCAGCCCCACATTATGATTCCTTCCTTCCTCAATATGCATGCGTATATACACTTTTATTATATTCCATTCTTGAATTGAATGGGAAGTAAATAAACTTAATTAGTTGTAACCTTATGCAATAAACAATTTTTTAGTAGATTTTTTTTCTTTTATTAAATTGTGTATATATGATGTATAACTACTAATAATTACTAAAGACTTAAAAATGTGAATGCACATTATTAAGGTTTCTAGAAAACAATAATGTAACTTGAGATATATATAATAAAATAAGATATAAGTTGATATACAATTGAATGGAGGAAATTATTCTTAATAAAATATAAGTTGCAAATGGTATTACTTGTAAAGTTGATATTCGACAAACCTCTGCAATCTTATACATATTTTCAAACCACTCTTGACTATAAACAAAAGCTTAGAAATAATTCTTCTTCTCACAACTCTCCCCTCATACCTCAATCAGTAACCTTACTCTTAAAATAATACTCTCAAAAAAGGTGTCAATCCTCTAGTGAAGCACCAAGATCCACCTTAAAAACAACCATTGCCAACTACTAAGGAATTCTTCCAAACTCAACATTTTTACCATTTCATAATATTAGTAACAAAACAATATTAGTAATCATAAAATTAATGCATACACTATTGATAATGATAACTACTGAAGATAAGAACTTTAGAACATCTTAAACACTTTATCTTGACTTAGTGATAATATGAACTCTTAGGAAGCTTTAAAACTAGTTCTGAACTCAATTAAAGTCGTGTAAACTATTTCATAAGTCTATCAAACTAATGTTAAAGTGTTTAAACAAGTTTGAATAAGTTCATAAGACTTCTGTTAGTTCTAATGAGTTCAGATTACTTTTGTTAAGTTTTGACAAGCCTAGAAGACTTCTAACAAACTGATCTAACTATCTGAACCATGTACAAAGTCAAGCAACTGACCCTAAAGTACTTTTGTTGACTTTTAAACCAAATTGGGGAAGTTCTAAGTACTTCTGATAACTTCTAAGCTAAAATCTGGGATGTTCATAGTACTTCTGATGACTTTCAAATTGAATATGAAGTGTTCTGATGTAACTTAAACTAATACTGATACCTTTCAAGTATATCAGAAGTGGTTTAAACTACCTTTGATGTATTTTGAACTAAACCCAGAGTCTTCTGAACTAAATTAAACTCTTTTGAAACTCTTCCTGATAGAACAAATAAAATCTTATATTGTACATCCATATGCGAAACCATTGGATGGTAACCGACAAGCGGCACATTCAAAGACACCAAAGAACTTACTAGGGATGTTAGGCAGGAGATATAGAGCACGCTTAGGATGGCGTGTGAACTCCTGTACTCCAGGCGGTTATTTGCCACACCACTCATGAATAACGAAACAACACTGTTCATGACCATATTGGCAACATATGTAAAACGGTATTGTCATAATAATAAAAAAACAAACTAACATAACAATAGAAAAACAAGAAGAGTATGCTCACTTGCAGTTAGGAGTATGGACATAAATGGCTCTCTTTGAAGTCGCACAATCAAAATGCACGTAATAACGACATTTATCGCATTTGTAAATCCAAAAATGAGAATATAACCTGACATAACAGACCCTACAACAGGGATCAAATTTAGCTCCTTGATCCAAATAGGAAAAGGATAGTCCAGGTTGATCAAAAACTTTGGACAAGTGGTACGATGAAATAAGACCCTATCATGTTTGTTACCACAAGCTACACAACTTGATGTTATGCGCGTGGATAGTCGCTCCAGTTGGTGAGGGTGACTAGGGTGGTTTATCTTCCGCTCCAACAAAGTAGCACAAATTATATCCATCACAAAGTAGCAGATCAAACGATAATAGTATGAGATATTTTTCTGCATAAGATTACAGGCATGACACTTAAACTCATAAGCATATGAATAAAATTTAAGATTATGGTCAAGATGTAACGGGTGATTTTGTAGGATCTCGGTCAGCTCTGCACAAAATTTGTGCAATGAGTAGTCACAAGTCTTGCACGAGTAGTAACACAAATGAAATGACCATATTTGTTCCTTACAAAGGTTGCATTGATGGTATTCTTCCATAAATTCAACTTCATCATCATCGTCTACATTTTCTTTTATGTGAGTCGGCTGCTGCAGATGCACAAGGTTGAGCAGATGGTCGTGATGAAAGCGATGGAGCGGGTACATAGCAACTACATCAATTATGTATTTATGTTACAATATATGGTATAAATTTTAAACCATATAACCAAGTTCATGTTTTTAACATCCAAAGATTCAGAATTTGTTCATATCATTAATTAAATATGTGTTAGTATTGTATTTGGAGAATCTACTAACCAATTATTCAAACTAAGATGAACAAAATAACTAAGATTTCTACACTAACAGTGCATTAACTATTATATTAACCTATTTGGTGGTACTACTACTGATTAATTGGAGTACATGTGTAGAACACACAAGAACGAAATTGATGATTGTTTGAGAAATTTGATGAAACCGTATAACCATCAATTTTGTTTTCATAAAACAATGAGACCCAAATCAACAATCTAATCCATTACCAATGCCCAATAAGTAATCATTTAATGTAGACTATTAAGCCCACTTGGTGTTAGGTAATCAAGCTTAAAGTCTTGGTTTTAATATCAACTGATTGTTAAAAGGCCGCATTTCCACATCTTCTATGTCACACCCTTAAATTTCCACTGCGGGGTTTATACCGTGAGACGCATGACAAACCAGGATCCCATAGCCATAAGTCACATGAACGACTCTAAATGCCCAAACCATTTAGTTCATTATTGTAAAACCAAGTTTAAAAGTTTTAACCAAACTAATTTAAGTATAGCGGAAGCGAATAACAAAACAGTTAAATAAAAGTCTGCGCAAAACACCGCGCCCAAAACCATAAGTAAATAGTTAAATATTAAAAGCAGTTTAAGTGTTCATAATCCCATGACATAACATGATGCATGTCCTATTCGTGCTCCATACCTAGATACCTGCAAAAGCATGCTAGCGTGTGTCAACATAAAGTTGGTGAGTTCACAAAGTAAAGTAAATGAGTATGTAAATGCGCTGGTTTCCAAAACCATGTAATCAAGTAAAAGCGTAATTAATTGAGTTGGTTCCAAAGACCGTGTAACCACTAGTTCATCGCATGCCAAGGGTAGCTAACCCATTCATGATAACTAACACCGATATACTGAACTGCTAATGTACGTGTTGTCACAAATGTGAGCAGTTTGCCTTGCATCATTGCCTATCAACAATGATAATCTGTTGAGTTACAGTTCACTCCCTCACTCCCCCGAGCCGGTGTGAGGTTTGTCAGACCTAATAGCGCTATCAACTAATAACCCGCTTGCCATAACCCGGCAACTCATTCGGTATGTGAAGGACTTATAGTCATAGGGTTGGTTTAGTTCATCAAGGACACAGTTTGCGAACTAGCAAAACCCGACCCACACAAGGAGTCAAAACCCGACCCACACAAGAAGTCATAGCATCCCAACCCGGGATGTGTAAGTAGTCCCAAACCGGACTAGAAAAAGTTAAGTACGTTGTCTCAAACCCGAGACGCATGCTTTTGAGAAAAGAGTAGTGAAACTCACCTTAGTATGCAAGTAATTAAATCCAAACTTCAAAGTAGGGTGCACTACCGACTCCCTAGTATAATTGTTACTAATTAAGTATATGTGTAATACCATTACACCATATAACCCGTTTGTCCAAGACGTTTAAATGTTCAAAAGCGTGTAAGTGACACCTAGTGATTCTACATGCATAAGTAAACCCTACGGACCCGTTGGTGAATATGTTGGTTACCATTAGTTCTATACTTCATATGCATCTCATATAAGTGCCCATTCATGTACATGTCAAATACATACCACATAGGACTCCAATTAGTCACATAAACACATAAAACACAATCTGCGTTTTTAGGACAGATTGTGCGCCACGAAAACCAATTTATTTAAAACACTTAACCAACGAATTAAACTCCCAAATTTTTACTGAATATTCTTTGGGGTTTGTTTGTTAACCCATATTTTGTTTTTGTCTGAAAACCAAACACAAAAATTATGAAAAATCGAACATCACAGACATGTCCAGAAAGTTTCCACAACAGGTCAGGTTAGTATAAAAATTCCCAAAAATTGTATATTCATCCAAACGGGATGAATACACCTGGAAAAGCCAAATTATTCCGATTCTAATCTACTGTAAAAATTTCATAACTTAATTCTTTGTAAAACTCGAGTTATGATGGTTTAAAGTTGACTCAGTTTGTTAATCCGAAAATCTGATATGACCTTTATTCAACGAAAATTCCAAAAACTATTTAAACGATGTCCAAATCACTCGATTTTACGCATTATGAAAAGCTAAGACTAGGTATAATACAACCATGCAAAGAAATCAGCAAAACCATCATGTTAAAGTCACGTAACAGACTCTACAAGTTGACCTAAACATTCTGTCCAGATTTTAATCATGCATAAACTCTTATTTAAACGACTCACATGTGCGTATAATCGATCAAAAACAATCAATAATCATCACAAAACATTCATAAGACCTAGCATGATCAGAACCTATCATAACACATGCAAAATCATAAACCCTAACCATCAAAACATCACAAACTTGCGCAACAAGTAACCTATCATATTCCTATTCGCATATGATCATGTTTGACTCATTAAATCTTTATAAACTTCAAGTTTTAATCTTTATAAAAAGGTTTCAAACCTGGACAAACTTAGTTATAAGATTTTTATAACATATTAAGAAGATTAAAGCATAATAGATTAAAAATTATACCGCAAGCTCGTCGAAACAATCAACCGAATGCGCTCTTGAAGCTTTCCGATCGATGTTCTTGCGCCTTAGCAGGTGTTTTGGGGTTAATATTCAGTAAATAGGGCAGTAGAGGCAATTAGGGTTTGAGTTTAGGGGATACAAGAGGCTTAAGGTTGCTTAAATACATGTTTAAGTCGGTTTGGTGATGACAGACACCCGCGCGCGGCTGCTCGGAGCCTGTGAGCGGCTGCTCACAGGTCTTCGGCCCATGTGGGGGGCCTGCTTCATCACACGACGTGTTTTCTTCGATGTTTTCGCTATTTTGGACCATAATAAGTGTAACCCCATGTGTTAAGACCCCAACCATTGTAACAGCCCACTCCCGTACCGCGATATTGTCCGGGCATGTCCCGATTTTGCATTGGTCGTAGGCAGTTCCCACGCCAAAACGCGTCACGATAGGGAAGGTATCCCACCTCTTATAAAGAAATGTTAGTTCTCCTTCCCAACCAATGTGGGATCGTTACAATCCACCCCCCTTAAGGAGCCCAGCGTCCTCGCTGGCACAACGGCCCGACCCTGGCTCTGATACCATTTGTAACAGCCCACTCCCGTACCGCGATATTGTCCGGGCATGTCCCGATTTTGCATTGGTCGTAGGCAGTTCCCACGCCAAAATGCGTCACGATAGGTGTAACGACCCGAAGTGTTACGGGTCTCTTAAACGGGTCGGATCGTACCCGACCACCCGATTACTTATTAAATTATTTAAGTTCGAATCTCGCGACTAACCGTTTTAATTGATTTTATAAATAATAATTATTGGATTTTTATTATCTCAGTAAAACACTCCTTATCTTCTATTAAAACGTTTCTTATTTTATGATAATACCTGTTACCAAACACCCGCGTCTCAGTTATTATCCCTGTTGCCAAACGCCCCTTTATTTTATTCCCTTTTATAAACCACCCTCTCCTTATCTCGCTGCCCTCTCTCTTTCTATACGATATACATACACACACACTTTGTGTGTGTAGACTTCAACTCTCTGATAAGGAACCGCCGGACCACTATCAACTCAGGCCGCCGCCGGCGTCTTCTTCATCCTCTCCGGTCACCAACCCACCTCTCCTCTGTCTTGATAAACCACCAAACACCACCGCCATATACTTTCCCTGTTCCAAATCGTATCCAATAATCGAACCCGGATCCACCAATATAACCCGATAAAACCACCCCTTTCATCCCTCTGCTTCTGTTAACCGGTTAAATATAACCCATCAGTCAACCCGGAACCCAACCCGATTAAACCGTCGTTCTCTTCTGTTCCGGTGGGTATATCACCGGCCATCTATAACCACTCTGTACATCTGTTGCTATCTGTTGGACGAAGTCGGACAGTCACCATAACCGGTGACTGTCATCGGTAATCAACTCCTCTGTGTCTGTTCCTAATCAAACCCGGTAATCCTTTGTGTCTGTTCTGAACCAAACCCGGTACCTAACCCGTTAATCCATCTTAGTCTACTCGCTGTTACTGTTAAACGAGCCGGACAGTCACCAGTGATGGTGATTGTCATCAGATCTGATGTTCATGTCTGCTCGGGAATCATAACCAGAGTGTTCGTATATTATAACCGGGTAGTTTGAGGCCTTCGGTTGATTTCCGTTATATTCTGGTTTGTGTTATATTCTCTATCGAGCCTCCGGTTAGTTTCCGGTCAGTCTCCGGTAAGGTCCGGTTGACCTCCGGTCTCATACCAACGATTATCCGAGACGTTCATCTTAATCTGATACGATTCAGATTATAAACCCGAAAGGTATAATCTTTAACAGTTGTTATAAATATGTTGGTATTAATCGTTGATACCCGATTATAATACTGTTTCTGTGATTATTGCGAGGTACCGTTAATCCAATCGGAGAGTTAAACCGATACCAAGTCGACTCGGTGACTCGGTCAACACCCGGAATAGAACTCGGTCCATTGACTAGACGAGGATTATTAGAATTATACGATTATATATATATATATAATACGAATAACGTACGGACTTGATAATAATAATAAGAGAATAATAATCATATATAGAATATATACGTTTATATATATAAGATTTGATATATAAAAGATATACTAGACTCGGGGTAATCATAATATTTTCTATTCTTTTATTAGCTACGAGTGCCAAGCTGTAATGGCCAGCTTATGAGTGCCAAGCTGTAATGGCCAGCTAGATTTTAGGATGTCCGTGTCGTGTCAATAATAAACCCGGGTTTAGGACTATCTAATATATACCGAATTCTATATATATATAAATTGTATATACGATATATATCCTAAATAATACAATCTAACGAGTCCCACACGTAAAACGTATCGATATATATATATTTGACATATAATTGTAATAAAAGAGACTATAGAAGACTATACGCAAACCTGTGAGTATCGTGAACTCCCCTCTTTTATTATTTTATTAAACGTTTTAGGGGAAACACATGTCATTTATTAGAAAATATAGAAATGCTTTACATAATAGAATTAATAAAGGAAATATAATAGAAAAGGGGATAATAGAAACGACTAGGACAGTACTGACCGGTATCTAGCCATTTCCTTTATTATCCAACCAGAGGATAATAACCAGTCTTACCCGAGTAGAGGGTAGGAATAATTAAGATTTACCACAAACAGAGTGGTACCATCGATAGGAATGGCAACTAATAGAATATAATAGATTGACATATAGTCGGTATAATCTAATCGAATTGGTATAATAGAATATATTTTCCCCCTCCAGAATTAGAATAGTAAAGCATGTTTTATAGAAATGAATTACAAATAAACGAACTGGCCATTCGCTTTATAAAATACACGACCTCACCAACTTTATGTTGACAGAAAATATTTTTGGCATGTGTTCAGGTAACCCAACAGATATGATGACGTGGATCCTGGAAGAGTCAAGACTGTCAATATCCTGAAGTCCGCTGCGTAACTCCGATAACCCGACCCAACGACCCGGCACCGACTGCTGGGTTGTTACAGGTTGGTATCAGAGCGGCGCTTATGGACAGTCTTGAAATATTTATTAATCCAGGATCTACCAGAAATGTCTTTTAAAAGAAATTGTGATTAGAAATATGGATAAGGTAAAAGAATATTAGAAGGTAAAATTTTGGGTACCTAAATGCCAAACCATAATAAAGTTGGTGAGAACCAGAACAGTATATTAGAAATCAAAACAAATCCACTACAGGATATTACTAGAATGATTATGTGGGGTAAATTGACAATTCTGTACACAATTGTGAATTTACATACACATTTAATTTCTGGGAAATCTTACAGGATAATAAGGCCATAAGAAATATGAAAGAATATAAAATAGAAATCATGGCGTTAAAAGAAATAAGATAGAAATACAGAATAGATACCAGATATATTAAAAGAAATCAGAAAATAAATCCAGATATAAAAGAAATAACAAAAATTATAGAAGTATATATATAAATAGAAAATAAATCATAAAAATTATTCCTCGATAATTTAATCGACTTGTACGAGAGTTTAGAAATTATATTTCACTTGTCACACCCTCAAATTACCACTTGCGGGGTTTTACCGCGAGGCGCATGACAAACCAGGATCCAAGTCAACGATCACAATAAACGACACTATATGAAGTACGTAAACCCAAAAACATAAGTTTCATAAGCGGAAGCATTTAAAGAATTTAATCTCTACAAAACAGTGTTCCCAAGTATTCAAGACATTTATTACAAAACGTGCACTAAAATCTAGACGCCAATGCAGACCCGTGCGCCTAGTTCCGTTCATTGCTACCTTAGCGACCTGAGAAAAACATGCCGAAAGATGTCAACATATAATGCTGGTGAGTTGACAGGTTTGTTCAAAATGTTACTAAAGTGTTACCATGTCCATACTGTATCAATGTTACCAAGTACGCTAGCTAGGCGTATGTTTCATTACTACTACGATTGGAAACCATTACTAGACACGTTTAGCAATGTTCAGCATGTTTAAGCAGCCCGTATGTTCAGCATGATACCAATGTACCTGTTCGAGACAATATGCACCCGCCCGGCCCTCCAAGCCGACGAGTGGGGCAGGTCACGCCCAATAGATCTATCCACATTTCCCCAGTTGTGCAAACCCGCACATTCATGGTTTCCCCCGGGACTTTCCAAAAGATCGTATAGCAATAATAAGTTAAAACCATAGTATGACATATGTTACCAAAACAGTTTAGCGCATGTTTTCTCCCCCAAAAGTTAAAGCAGTAAAAGTGGGGCCGTGAACTCACCTTAGATAGCGTTCTTCAAATATAAGTAAAGATGTTTAGCCCTTGATAATCCCTCTACCGGAGATCTATCAAAATGTTCACATAAGTTTCCGACTAATAACCATAAGGTTATCTAGCCCCCGATTGTCCAGATCATAACCAAGTATGTTTTAAAACGTGTTTAAAGGCTTAACCGACACACTAGACCGACCCGACATCCCGTTGGTGACCCATTACCCTAACTAATCAAGTACACATAGATTACACGCAAGGTTCAAGCATAAAACACTTAGTTTGTATCAAAAATCTCATTTCTGCATCAGAACGGTCGAACCAGTCAGTTTAAGGTCTCCTTCGCACCTTTTTACTCTCCTTCGCACCTTCGACTGGTCGAAGGAGGCCAGGTTCGCCCATGTTGTTCTATTTTGCCTAAAAACGCTTAAAACACATTCAAAACGACTCGAAACATCACCAATCACAGCAGTCAAACATGATTATGTTATCCTAACAAAACCCCACTGATTTTGCCCCAAACCATATCCGTTTCAGCCCTTTCCCAAAATGGTAAAGATTATGGAAACATCACTTTCATGCATGAATTATTTACCCAATTTGGAAACTTTTGAAATCGATTCATGTTTAGCTTGAAATACTCAGTTTGTCGATTATCCGATCTTCCCTATGGGTTCTATTGATTATAAACACCACATGTTACGTCTAGATTCGTCAAAATCCCCAATTTACACATAACATCATCATCCAATCGATTCTAACCCTAAACAACAATCAATCAGCATTAAAAGCAATCCTACATCATGTCTCTAACATAGATAAAGCAGCAAAGCATTGAATAACACATTACACCACATAATACTCAATTAACACATGTTATTTATTATGAAAACTCATGTTAAATGATAGGGTTTTGTTTTAGAAAGATGTTTAAAAGGTTTTTAATCATAAAAACACCCTTAGAACGGATCTGGACAATTAAGGTTAGATGAAAACGATTTAAAATTCTTTTAAAAGATTTAGGATTATGAACACACCTTGGATTCTTGTTTAGATGTTGTAGATGGGTTAGATTATGAAAAAGAAGAGCAAAAACTCCTTCCTTAGTGTTTAAGATCGTTTGAGAGCGTTTTGGGACGACTAGGGTTTGTTAAATGATGAAAAATGACTAAGGTTGGTATTTATACTGATCCTCCTTCGCACCAATTGATTGGTCGAAGGTAGTCTCCTTCGCCCCTTCCACAGGGTCGAATGAGACTTGTCCAGGTCGAAGGGAATTCTTCAACTCCACTTCCCTGGTTCGCCCATCCAATAATGGGTTGAACCAGCTGCAACTTCTCCTTCGACCACTCGATGGTCGAACCAGAAGCCACTTTTACAAGTTTTCCAGTTTGTCGTGTTTAACGCATTCTAACACATCTTAACACGTAAGCATGCATCCATAGTCTATATTTAGCATATTTAGGCACGTATAATCATTTGTACATCGTTTAAGCAAGTATAAGTATACAATCCACCACACGACCCATAATCCACACATATACTTAATTAGTTCATGTAATGTCACCAACAACGGAACCCGGTACTAGTGTATTCCCAAAATGACTCCCAATGATCCTCCAGATCATTGAACCCTGGACAATCCTAATCTGACCCGACTCAACTAACCCAGTTAAGTTTGTTTATAAACGTTTCTCGCTAAGGTAGACTTAGATGTTACTAATATGTTTAAGCCGAACATGCCGGGTGTCACATCATCCCCACGTTGAAAGAATTTTCGTCCCGAAAATTGCGCAAAGCCCAAAAAAGAAAGAAACGAAAAGAACCGAACAAAAAGAAACTTACCGGATGTCACATCATCCCCACGTTGAAAGGAATCTCGTCCCGAGATTCATTCCGCTTCAGCAGTAACATGCCTCGATTCAAACGCGCGCTTTGGAAAGAGATGAGGATACTTAGATTTCATCTGATCCTCTCGTTCCCATGTGAACTCAGGTCCACGGTTCGAGTTCCAACGGACTTTAACAATGCGGATTTTACTCCGACGAAGGCTACGAATCTTGTAGTCGAGGATCTCGACAGGTTCCTCCACAATGCGAAGACGATCATCAACCTTGATCTCTTCCAATGGTACAATGAGAGATTCATCAGCCAAACACTTCTTCAAGTTAGACACATGGAAGACGTTGTGTACACTACCGAGCTCCGCCGGTAAGTCAAGTCTGTATGCCACCGGTCCAATCCGATCCAAGATTGCGAACGGTCCGACATAACGAGGGTTAAGCTTGCCACGCTTTCCAAAGCGTATGACGCCCTTCCATGGTGAAACTTTCAGAAGTACTTTGTCCCCAACCTGGAACTCTAAAGGTTTTCGACGGCGATCGGCATAACTCTTCTGGCGATCCCGTGCAGCAGCCAAACGTTGACGGATCTGTACGATTTTCTCCGAAGTTTCGTACACGAGTTCCGGACCAGTGAGCTGGCTCTCGCCCACCTCGGCCCAACAAAGTGGTGATCGGCATTTCCGTCCGTAAAGAGCCTCGAACGGAGCTGCCTTGATGCTAGTGTGATAGCTGTTGTTGTAGGAGAACTCCACTAACGGCAGGTGGATCTCCCAACTTTTGCCAAAATCGATAACACATGCCCGAAGCATGTCTTCCAAGGTTTGAATCGTCCATTCACTCTGTCCATCAGTTTGCGGATGATAAGCCGTACTCATATCCAACTGAGTACCCAAAGCCTTGTGCAGAGCCTTCCAGAAACGCGAAGCGAAACGAGAATCACGATCAGAGATAATAGAAACAGGCACCCCGTGCCGAGCAACCACCTCCTTAAGGTAAAGTCGAGCTAACCGCTCGAGTCCATCGGTTTCCTTAATAGGTATAAAACGTGCCGATTTTGTCAGCCGGTCAACAATCACCCAAATCATGTCATAACCACTAGGTGACCTTGGCAGCTTGGTGACAAAATCCATCGTGATTCGTTCCCACTTCCATTCCGGAACCTCTGGTTGTTGCAGGAGACCAGACGGCCTCTGATACTCCACCTTGACTTTAGCACAAGTCAAACATTTGCTGACGTAAGAAGCTATGTCAGCTTTCATGTTCGGCCACCAATAAAGTATCTTCAAATCCTGATACATCTTATCGGAGCCAGGGTGAATAGAATACCGGGACTTGTGAGCTTCACCCAGAACTAGCTCGCGCAATCCCCCGAACAGTGGGACCCAAACACGTCCCGCAAAATAGTGCAAGCCATCAGTCCTGAGCTCAAGATGCTTGTCAGCACTGTGCATCGTTTCAGCCTTAAGGTTTTCCTCCTTCAAGGCTTCCAACTGTGCAGAACGGATTCGGTCAGGCAACGACGAATGAATGGTGAGCTGTAAGGCTCGAACACGGCGAGGGTTAACAGACTCCTTCCTGCTCAAGGCGTCCGCCACAACGTTCGCCTTGCCAGGATGATACTTGATGGCACAGTCATAATCGTTCAGGAGTTCAACCCAGCGACGCTGCCGCATGTTCAACACCTTCTGGTCGAAAATATGCTGAAGACTCTTGTGATCGGTATATACTTCACACTTGGTACCGTACAAGTAATGTCTCCAAATTTTCAACGCAAAGACCACTGCACCCAGTTCCAAGTCATGAGTAGTGTAGTTCTTCTCATGAACTTTGAGTTGACGAGAAGCATAAGCAATAACCTTCCCGCGCTGCATCAACACGCAACCGAGACCACGAATGGAAGCATCACAGTACACCACGAAATCATCAGTGCCTTCCGGCAAGGATAAGATAGGTGCAGAACAAAGTTTAAGCTTCAGCATCTGAAATGCTGATTCTTGTGGTTCATCCCAGTCGAACTTTCGGTCCTTCTGGGTAAGAGTAGTGAGGGGTTGAGCGATTTTCGAAAATCCCTCAATGAAACGACGATAGTAACCCGCAAGACCTAGGAATTGCCGCACCTCAGATGGCGTCTTTGGTGCTTCCCAGTCTTTAATAGCTTCGATCTTAGCCGGATCGACATGAATTCCCAGTTCATTCACCACATGTCCAAGGAATTGAACTTCACGCAACCAAAAATCACACTTTGAGAACTTAGCATACAACTGCTCTTGTCTCAAAAGTTCCAAGACCAACCGCAGATGTTCCTCGTGATCCGCCTTGTTCTTGGAATAGATCAGAATGTCGTCAATAGACACGATGACGAACTTATCAAGGTAAGGCTTGCAAACGCGGTTCATCAAATCCATGAACACCGCAGGTGCGTTAGTGAGACCAAAAGGCATGACCAAGAACTCAAAATGGCCATAACGAGTGCGAAAAGCAGTCTTCTGAATGTCGGCTTCCCTGACGCGCAACTGGTGATAACCGGACCGCAAATCAATCTTCGAATAATAGCTGGAGCCCTGAAGCTGGTCAAAGAGATCATCAATGCGAGGAAGAGGATAACGATTCTTGATGGTCACTTTGTTCAGCTCACGATAATCAATACACATACGAAGGCTTCCGTCCTTCTTCTTCACAAACAAAATAGGAGCTCCCCACGGGGAAGAACTCGGTCGGATGAAACCCTTTTCCAAGAGTTCCTGTAACTGGCTGGACAACTCTTGCATCTCAGGAGGTGCAAGACGATACGGAGCTCGGGCAATAGGAGCTGCGCCCGGAGTGAGATCAATACCAAACTCAACCTGACGATGGGGAGGAAGACCAGGTAACTCATCAGGAAACACATCAGAAAAGTCACGAACCACCGGGATATCCTCGATCTTCTTCTCATCGTCAGAAGAAACGTTAACAAGTGCCAGAATGGCCGAACAGCCCTTCCGAAGATACTTACGGGCTTTCATGCTAGAAATGATACTCAGCGGAGCACCGCTTTTCTCACCACGAACCGAAAGAATCTCTCCATCAGGGAGAGGGATCCGAATAACCTTGTCAAAACAAACGATCTCCGCGCGATACAACGATAACCAATCCATGCCAACCACAACATCAAAACTACCCAGAGGTACCGGCATAAGGTCAATGGGGAAAGACAGACCCGACAGTTCCAAACGACATTCCCTAAGGGTGTGTGTCGCTTCGATTTTCTTACCATCAGCCAATTCTATTAAGTACTTAGCCTCTAAAGGTGTGGGTACTATTTCTAGCAATCGACTAATATCCAAAGATACGAAACTCTTATCGGCACCAGAATCAAACAAAACAGAAACATAGCGATCATTAAGAAGGAACGTACCGGTAACTGTGTCTGGATCCTGCCTAGCCTCTGCAGATCCAATGAAGAAAGCACGTGCAGTCCTGCCTCCACCGCCATTGTTCCCGTTACCGTTCCCGCCCCTCCCATTATCGCCCTGTTTCAGTTTGGGACAATCACGCTTGAAATGCCCCGTGTCACCACAGTTATAGCACCCCTGCCTCCCTGAGTCCCCTGAGCAGCAGGAGTAGGAGCAGTTGCAGGAGTCTGAGTTGGGGTGAGCGCCACCTTGCAATCCTTAGCATGGTGCCCCAACTGATGGCACCGATGACAACGAGCCCTATCACAACTCCCCGAATGATGGAAACCACACTTGTTGCACTTGGGATGCTTCCCAACATACCCACCCGTCTTCGACCCAGAAGAAGACCCAGATGTATCAAACTTCTTCGCCGGCTGAGCTGGCACCACACTCTTCCCCACACTCTCCCACTTCCTCTTGTTCCCCTCAACAGCCTTCACAGTAGTACCCTTGGGTGGCAAAACGCCTTCCGCCACCTTCAGGTTAGTCATCCGATGAGCTGATCGGACAACTTCAGCAATGGTGGGAAGATTCCCAGCAGCCACCAACCCAGCAATCTCGGGCACTAGTCCAGACACATAGTGCTCGATCCTCCTGTACTCGGGTGTGTGTAAATCAGGACACAACACCGCCAGCTCGTTCCTCCTCACAGTATACTCCTCAATCTCCGACCCAACCATCTTGTAACTCCAGACCTCATGCTCCAACTTCTGTATCTCCTCCCTCGGACAGTACTCACCTCTCAAAAGCTGCACAAACTCCGCCCAAGGCATAGCAATAGCCTCTCCCAACCCCATGTTCTGAGTGGTAGCATTCCACCACGACAATGCAGGCCCCTCAAATGTCGCAGTAGCATACTTCACTCGGTCCCCAGCAGGACAGTTACACATAATGAACACAGATTCCACCTTCTCCAGCCATCGGAGCAGTCCCACCGCTCCCTCAGTTCCAGCGAAGTTATGGGGCTGACAGTCCCTAAACTTCTTATAAGAGCACTGAGGTGGGGGCGGATTGGCACCAACACCTGAAACACGGTACACGAGTAAAACACAAACGAAAGGACACGAAACCCCAAAAATGAGGCAAGGTCGACAGAAATCAACTCACCACCCATGGCATTAATCCCGGCCTGGAAATTAGCCATAGCCATGTTCACTTGCTGCTGGAGCAAGTTGTTCAGTTCAGCCTGAGTCATGTTGATGTTCCCACGACCACCGCCTCCGGCACGACCACCGCCGCCAGCACGGCCACCGCCGCCACCACGACGTCCACCACCGCGAGCACCAGACATGATCTAACAAACCAAGAAATCGAGAGATTCAGATTTACTTCCAGTGTCAACCACTAGAAATTTACAAGAGTTAACCTAGGGACAAATTCAAGACTATACATCCAAACTCGAAGTCCATCGGGATTTTCATGCATTCCAGTTTATTATTTCGTGTGCACCCGAAATGATAAACTGCTCTACATGGTCCTCCAGATGTACCCCTAATTTAGACCCTAGTCACCGAACATTGTCGCCTATGTGGCAATAGGTGCAAGTGTAAGAAGGCATGTGTGTGCTAGAACCAACAAAGTAGCCCTTCCTTCTTCAATCCAGAAGAAGAAAACAAGAGTAGGTAAGAACCCAAATAAAAGCGGATGATGTAACGGAGAAACATGATGATGATGTAAGGACACCCCGACAACGTTAGTACGTATCCCACTAATAGACCCAAAGTATGTGACCGTCTAGTGTGTGCGACTCGGCTATAGACCAGACTCTACATGCAGTCCTAGTTCACTATAACCATTGGCTCTGATACCAATCTGTCACACCCTCAAATTACCACTTGCGGGGTTTTACCGCGAGGCGCATGACAAACCAGGATCCAAGTCAACGATCACAATAAACGACACTATATGAAGTACGTAAACCCAAAAACATAAGTTTCATAAGCGGAAGCATTTAAAGAATTTAATCTCTACAAAACAGTGTTCCCAAGTATTCAAGACATTTATTACAAAACGTGCACTAAAATCTAGACGCCAATGCAGACCCGTGCGCCTAGTTCCGTTCATTGCTACCTTAGCGACCTGAGAAAAACATGCCGAAAGATGTCAACATATAATGCTGGTGAGTTCACAGGTTTGTTCAAAATGTTACTAAAGTGTTACCATGTCCATACTATATCAATGTTACCAAGTACGCTAGCTAGGCGTATGTTTCATTACTACTACGATTGGAAACCATTACTAGACACGTTTAGCAATGTTCAGCATGTTTAAGCAGCCCGTATGTTCAGCATGATACCAATGTACCTGTTCGAGACAATATGCACCCGCCCGGCCCTCCAAGCCGACGAGTGGGGCAGGTCACGCCCAATAGATCTATCCACATTTCCCCCGTTGTGCAAACCCACACATTCATGGTTTCCCCCGGGACTTTCCAAAAGATCGTATAGCAATAATAAGTTAAAACCATAGTATGACATATGTTACCAAAACAGTTTAGCGCATGTTTTCTCCCCCAAAAGTTAAAGCAGTAAAAGTGGGGCCGTGAACTCACCTTAGATAGCGTTCTTCAAATATAAGTAAAGATGTTTAGCCCTTGATAATCCCTCTACCGGAGATCTATCAAAATGTTCACATAAGTTTCCGACTAATAACCATAAGGTTATCTAGCCCCCGATTGTCCAGATCATAACCAAGTATGTTTTAAAACGTGTTTAAAGGCTTAACCGACACACTAGACCGACCCGACATCCCGTTGGTGACCCATTACCCTAACTAATCAAGTACACATAGATTACACGCAAGGTTCAAGCATAAAACACTTAGTTTGTATCAAAAATCTCATTTCTGCATCAGAACGGTCGAACCAGTCAGTTTAAGGTCTCCTTCGCACCTTTTTACTCTCCTTCGCCCGTTTTACCTCTCGTTCGACCGTTTGATGCTTCCTTCGCACGTTTTGCCACGTTCGCCCACTGAAAAGCCTGGTTCGACCCTGGGATTCCTCCTTCGCACCTTCGACTGGTCGAAGGAGGCCAGGTTCGCCCCTGTTGTTCTATTTTGCCTAAAAACGCTTAAAACACATTCAAAACGAC
This sequence comes from Ambrosia trifida, assembly GCA_028751855.1. Lineage (NCBI taxonomy): Eukaryota > Viridiplantae > Streptophyta > Magnoliopsida > Asterales > Asteraceae > Ambrosia > Ambrosia trifida. The sequence goes on along the minus strand of CM054124.1, from coordinate 146,171,120 downwards.
TCGAAACATCACCAATCACAGCAGTCAAACATGATTATGTTATCCTAACAAAACCCCACTGATTTTGCCCCAAACCATATCCGTTTCAGCCCTTTCCCAAAATGGTAAAGATTATGGAAACATCACTTTCATGCATGAATTATTTACCCAATTTGGAAACTTTTGAAATCGATTCATGTTTAGCTTGAAATACTCAGTTTGTCAATTATCCGATCTTCCCTATGGGTTCTATTGATTATAAACACCACATGTTACGTCTAGATTCGTCAAAATCCCCAATTTACACATAACATCATCATCCAATCGATTCTAACCCTAAACAACAATCAATCAGCATTAAAAGCAATCCTACATCATGTCTCTAACATAGATAAAGCAGCAAAGCATTGAATAACACATTACACCACATAATACTCAATTAACACATGTTATTTATTATGAAAACTCATGTTAAATGATAGGGTTTTGTTTTAGAAAGATGTTTAAAAGGTTTTTAATCATAAAAACACCCTTAGAACGGATCTGGACAATTAAGGTTAGATGAAAACGAATTAAAATGCTTTTAAAAGATTTAGGATTATGAACACACCTTGGATTCTTGTTTAGATGTTGTAGATGGGTTAGATTATGAAAAAGAAGAGCAAAAACTCCTTCCTTAGTGTTTAAGATCGTTTGAGAGCGTTTTGGGACGGCTAGGGTTTGTGAAATGATGAAAAATGACTAAGGTTGGTATTTATACTGATCCTCCTTCGCACCAATTGATTGGTCGAAGGTAGTCTCCTTCGCCCCTTCCACAGGGTCGAATGAGACTTGTCCAGGTCGAAGGGAATTCATCAACTCCACTTCCCTGGTTCCCCCATCCAATAATGGGTCGAACCAGCTGCAACTTCTCCTTCGACCACTCGATGGTCGAACCAGAAGCCACTTTTACAAGTTTTCCAGTTTGTCATGTTTAACGCATTCTAACACATCTTAACACGTAAGCATGCATCCATAGTCTATATTTAGCATATTTAGGCACGTATAATCATTTGTACATCGTTTAAGCAAGTATAAGTATACAATCCACCACACGACCCATAATCCACACATATACTTAATTAGTTCATGTAATGTCACCAACAACGGAACCCGGTACTAGTGTATTCCCAAAATGACTCCCAATGATCCTCCAGATCATTGAACCCTGGACAATCCTAATCTGACCCGACTCAACTAACCCAGTTAAGTTTGTTTATAAACGTTTCTCGCTAAGGTAGACTTAGATGTTACTAATATGTTTAAGCCGAACATGCCGGGTGTCACATCACTCTCTAGAAAAACTTGTTGATTAATAATCATTTGTTGTATATTCCAGAAATTCCGTATGAATTAATGGAATTATTCCAGTCTTAGTGACTATTTATCTCTGACCTCAGATCGTTAACCTCACGGTTATTCCAATATTATAAATAGAATATAAATATTACGCTCCGACTTGAACATTCCTATGATCGAGTCTCCAGAAATATTATTTTTATTCCGAAAATTTCCGAAATTTTATCAGATATGCTAGAGACATATTAATATTGTGTTTCTAAAGAATTCCCTCTAATCTTTTTAATCGAAAATCAGAAATATCCCCACGGTAATATCGATTGTTTTTATAAATTCCTTCAGAATATTTCAGTAAATTACTGAATTTATTCCTAGATATTTCTGTTCGATAAATCAATCTATATTGGCAATTCTATTCATTAACCAGTATTATTATTATTAATCCTCCCTAAAAGTTTTTATTTCAAAAATATGAAAATCCTATAAAACCTCGGTCGTATCATTTTGTTCATATTTCACTCTATATTCAGTGCCATTTCGTAAAAGATCTTTAATCGAATTTCTATCCGTATATATTTCAAGAGTATTTTCGGTACAATTTTATACCTATATTCGATCGTATAAATTACTTGATATTTTATCTCGATATGAACAATAAATATTTACTACGTTCTATAAATATCTCTTTGGATATATATAGAGAAACCTCAGCCAGATGATATATTCGGTCTTTTCTTCCGAGAATTAAGATAATATTTCGAACAGAAATATTATTATTTCAAAATTCTCGTGACAAAAATAATTTGGAATCTATCTAAAGAAACCAAATTCTTATTCGCTCGATTATGCGACAATATAAGTACCATCTTAATCTTACGACTCGAATAAGTCAGAAAGATTAAAAGATTGGATGATTATATTGGACATCTTTTAGCGCGAATAAATTCATGAACGATTGACAGTCTATTTTGTTAGACTCGGATCAACATGTTTTATTCCGAAATAATATAATTTAAAGAGAAAATAAAGAATAGAATATCAGAATAATATGTGAAGGACACATATCTATTATGATTAAAATAAACAAGTACTGGAATGCTAGGTGAGGTGGAATAGTAATTATGATCGCGACATAATTATGAATGCCACAGGCACAGTAACATTCGAGTAGGAGTTTATCGAGATCACAGTATGTTTGTATCATAAACATATTAAAAAGAAATAATAAGAAATAATAATAATAAGAAATATATAGTCGAACCATCAGCGTATTATATATGGAGAATACGACCACAGAACTGGCAATCTAGTTGGAATTTCTTCGTGAAATACGACTAAGAATATGTTCGCAGAATAATAACCATCGATTGGTTAATTCCTACGAATTATAGAAATCAGTACATCGATTTCTGATTGCCAACCAAAGATAGTTGTATGTCCTCTGTGCAATCCCCGGGGCAAATGATATCTGGACCCTTACAGAAGGTATATCCGGACATTTGTCACCAAGTCACAGAATTCTTTATAAGGATATATGATGCTATGAACAAATCTTTGTAGTCACTTCATATAAAGACTCGTGCGAGTCATAGTACCATCAAATTGGTAAAACAGTAAAGTGTTACTAATTTGAAAGTCAAGAAGTGATGGAGGAATTGTTAAATCCTTAAAATATAATAGACATAAATCTATATGGATTCAGAAACCAGAAATGGTAGAATCCAATGAAGTATCAAAAGAAAATAATTTATAACGAAATATAATTGATACCAAGCAGAATCGCGTAGAGATTCGCAAGGTATAATCGAAGTGAAAATGAAAAATGAATAGAATTATGCTCATTTTTCCAGTGAAACTCTCTGGCCAAGGAATGATGGAATTCCTGTTCCGAGTAAAGGCTGTGAGAGTTATTATAAGAAATCACTGTTCTCTGGCAAGAGCTATCTATACGATTATCCCAACGAGATAAGCTTCGCTTATAATAAGTTGGATTAAGAACCTATAATAGATTGCCTATATATAAGTTTATCGGAAAGTGTTTTCAGACACTGAAAGTATAGACTTTAATTGAATACATAAAAGAATTATTCCAAGCAAATATATATATTATATAGAAGTGATGGAATTTATAGTGTGTGCTATAAATAGTATCAGTATTTGCTTGGATATAAAGGAATATAAAGAGATAAATAATAGAATATAAATCGAAGAATAAAAAGAATTATAATCTAGAACAGACATCCGATATGTCTGAATAAAAGAAAGGCATAGGAAATGCCAGATATTAAGAGAAGGCATTTGAAATGCCAAATATTGTTAGAAGGCATTCGATATGCCAAGAAATATAATAATTAGATAAGAATATAAGTCGTAAGGAAACGACTAGAATTTTATAAAAGAATATTTTATAAAAAGAAATTATAGAATATTTTACCGAGAGTATATCGAATTCCGAAATAATGATATCAAGAAGGAATAATTGCAGAAATACTTAACGCAATAAGTATTCATGCATTAAACCTGAATGATAATCATGATTTTGAGAAAGAATATATGATGCATTGTTTGTAGAATTCTAAAGTCAAAGAATCGTAACAACGACTGTTACTAGTAGATTCTGAGACTATAAAGATAAAGTTACATATATTTGACTGTAGAATTGTGAAAGACCTCATTCACGATAATACATTGAGAAAAGTCAAATAATATGTAAAGAGATACAATGCAGTTAATCATCAATGAAATAGTCAGTAAGACTATTATCAAAGATTTAAGAGAAATCTTAATAATCGATTTCAGTAAATCAAGATGATAAAAAGGAACTGTTGAAACAGTGAAATTCAACAAGTTCAATTAGTCTTTTCCGGTACCTTTAAAATCCGGATAAGATACGTCTAATGATTTAAAGAAATCATTTCTACTCTTTAAGAATCGGAATTACAATGATGACAGATTCTAAAGTTCGAATATAAGAAATAGTAGCTCGGATCCCATTCAAGTCATGATAATGAAGGGACTTCCGTATCTATCTCTTAAGAACCAACTAGAATCCATCATTGTAAATGAATCCGACGATGATTATATCCTATCACTTTGAGACTCTAATGATGTTTGCTGGAAGTTTATAAATCTTTCAGAGGATAAACGATTAGAATCTCAAAATATGTTCGAATCATCTTTATATAAGAATAATATTCCGTCTGTTTCTCATTCTAATGAGGAACAAGATTAGAAGAATATTCATAATATAAAGAAAAATATCAATCTATACGAAAAACCTTTAATAGTCATACCAGAAAATACAGATAGTCCATGTATCTGTATTAACATGACTATAGCAAGAAAGGTTAAAACGTAGATGTGAATTGATATAAAGATCGCTGTTACTGTTAAACGATCAAACCCGGTAATCCTTTGTGTCTGTTCTGAACCAAACCCGGTACCTAACCCGTTAATCCATCTTAGTCTACTCGCTGTTACTGTTAAACGAGCCGGACAGTCACCAGTGATGGTGACTGTCATCAGATCTGATGTTCATGTCTGCTCGGGAATCATAACCAGAGTGTTCGTATATTATAACCGGGTAGTTTGAGGCCTTCGGTTGATTTCCGTTATATTCTGGTTTGTGTTCGAGCCTCCGGTTAGTTTCCGTTCAGTCTCCGGTAAGGTCCGGTTGACCTCCGGTCTCATACCAACGATTATCCGAGACGTTCATCTTAATCTGATACGATTCAGATTATAAACCCGAAAGGTATAATCTTTAACAGTTGTTATAAATATGTTGGTATTAATCGTTGATACCCGATTATAATACTGTTTCTGTGATTATTGCGAGGTACCGTTAATCCAATCGGAGAGTTAAACCGATACCAAGTCGACTCGGTGACTCGGTCAACACCCGGAATAGAACTCGGTCCATTGACTAGACGAGGATTATTAGAATTATACGATTATATATATATAATACGAATAACGTACGGACTTGATAATAATAATAAGAGAATAATAATCATATATAGAATATATACGTTTATATATATAAGATTTGATATATAAAAGATATACTAGACTCGGGGTAATCATAATATTTTCTATTCTTTTATTAGCTACGAGTGCCAAGCTGTAATGGCCAGCTTATGAGTGCCAAGCTGTAATGGCCAGCTAGATTTTAGGATGTCCGTGTCGTGTCAATAATAAACCCGGGTTTAGGACTATCTAATATATACCGAATTCTATATATATATAAATTGTATATACGATATATATCCTAAATAATACAATCTAACGAGTCCCACGCGTAAAACGTATCGATATATATATATTTGACATATAATTGTAATAAAAGAGACTATAGAAGACTATACGCAAACCTGTGAGTATCGTGAACTCCCCTCTTTTATTATTTTATTAAACGTTTTAGGGGAAACACATGTCATTTATTAGAAAATATAGAAATGCTTTACATAATAGAATTAATAAAGGAAATATAATAGAAAAGGGGATAATAGAAACGACTAGGACAGTACTGACCGGTATCTAGCCATTTCCTTTATTATCCAACCAGAGGATAATAACCAGTCTTACCCGAGTAGAGGGTAGGAATAATTAAGATTTACCACAAACAGAGTGGTACCATCGATAGGAATGGCAACTAATAGAATATAATAGATTGACATATAATCGGTATAATTTAATCGAATTGGTATAATAGAATATATTTTCCCCCTCCAGAATTAGAATAGTAAAGCATGTTTTATAGAAATGAATTACAAATAAACGAACTGGCCATTCGCTTTATAAAATACACGACCTCACCAACTTTATGTTGACAGAAACTATTTTTGGCATGTGTTCAGGTAACCCAACAGATATGATGACGTGGATCCTGGAAGAGTCAAGACTGTCAATATCCTGAAGTCCGCTGCGTAACTCCGATAACCCGACCCAACGACCCGGCACCGACTGCTGGGTCGTTACAATAGGGAATGTATCCCACCTCTTATAAAGAAGTGTTAGTTCTCCTTCCCAACCAATGTGGGATCGTTACGATCCTAATGGTCCACCTTTAACGATTTTTATTAACGTATTCGGTTTAAGTTCACGTAATCACATATGGTTTGCACATAGTTTCACAGAGTATCACAGAAGCACGTAATTGCAATCAATCTCAATCAATTAACTCACAATTATTAAACTTCATTGTTCAGCAACGTCCGAGCTTCACTAATCATGCATATAGTCTGGTAATTCCCTGAATTACCACTTCATGTAGTTATTAACCTATAACTGTGCAACGTGTGTCCTATCTAGCTAACCCTAGTTAAGTATAATGCAAGGAATGTAACTAGAGTTTTGTTAAAGTGAGAACCTGAAATTACGGGGTATCACATTCTAACTCGCTTATTTTTTAACATGATCTACTTAATTGGAAAATTAATCCAATACCACTAAAATTAGGTCGATAACACTAAAATTACCAACAATTAGTGGTATTGTGTGAAAATACAACTTTATTTTTTCTGTAATTCTAGGCTATGCTCAAGATGCGATCCATATGGTTGTATTATATGGTTAAATTTCACAAGAAATTGAAACCCACAAGATTTGGGAATAGTGAAGAGACATCTATTTTGGTGTGAAACTAATTTTAATATTTTGTATTGGTCCAGGTAAATCGATGAGGTGATATCCATTTTATTATCCAAAATCCACATAATACATGCATGTTGAATAACATTTAATTGTTTTTTTGGTATGTGTTTGTGATCAAGTTCTAATAAAAGTAGGCAATTTCAATCACCTAAAATTATAGATAGAGATTCATCAACACTCACGGGAAACACACAAACCTGAGGGGTAATGAGTAATCAGATACCCATCGACTATATTAGATACACTTTTTGATGCGTGCTCACAAATACAAAAGAGAGATATCATACTTTTATTTTTTAATACAAAATAATAACTAAGGCACACTTCTCTCGATCAACCTATTTTTTATTCCTCAAATGAGCACCAAAAGTAAACATATATAAAGAAAATGAGAAATACCAATTGAAGAGTCCATTAAGTTAATTTTCTTCTCCGATCGATGAGCAAGTTGAATACTACAGATCGATGAGCAAGTTGAATACTAAATTGAAGACACACTAATGCACCATTATAAAGGAGAAGAGAAGAATGTATTTGGTTACACTTACAAGTAATGAATGGACTTTTCAATAAGAAATCTCAATCATTCTTTCTGGCCCCACATTTTGATTCCTTCCTTCCTTAACATGCATGCATATATACAATTTTATTATATTTCATTCTTGGATTGAATGAGAAGTAAATAAACTTATTTAGTTTTAACTTTATGTAATTACCGATTTTTTAGTTGAAATATTTTTTTTCTTTTATTAAATTGTGTATTTATGATGTATAACTACTAATAATTACTAAAGACTTCAAAATAAGAATGCACATTATTGAGATTTCTAGAAACCAATAATGTAACTTGAGATATATAATAAAATAAGTTATAAGTTGATATACAATTGAATGGAGGAAATTTATTGTTGGATCAGTAATGCTCTTGATGTATTGCTTGCTAGTGAACACTTATGTGTTTAGCAAGTTCAATCAGATTTGCACAGCGGAATGAGTAAGTAAAGTTACACTATCAACAGGAGTTATTACTCCCCCTGGATGTTTGAAAACTACAGACAAGTTAAATGAGAATCTAAGTATTGATTGTGAATGATAATAAATACTCAAACGGATTCTCAATAACTGAAATGGAAATAACAATAATAAGCTTTGAAGGATTTCAGATTCAATTAAAATCAATGTCTAAAACAGAGGGATGAACCCATCTATTTATAGACTTACAAAGTACATGAACCTTACCAAAAAGCAAGTCTGTAACAAGTTGCAACAAGTTGCATTCTTGGAACTTGCATAAAAAGATAAAGTAATATTAAACAAATAAACTACTGAAACATAAGGCGGTGGAAAGATTCTTGTACAAGTGCTGATGAATGACAAACTACTGATGAGTAGTTTGTATTCAGTAGTTCTTCAGTGAACTTGTCTGGTTAGACTTCAGAACTTCTGATACTTCTTCTTCAGTACTTGTTGAATCCTTCTTCAGTACTTTAGTCTTCTTTATTCAGTAGTTCTATACACATGTTATCAGCAGTTTGACTATATTCATCATTGTCATAACCTGGGAATGATCTTTCTGATGAGATCCCAGAAGTTATGTCAATGTGGTCAAAAGATCCAAAACTATTTGAACAAGTAGGTGAATCTTGTCCCAATAGTGCTGTACTACCTGGTAGATAGTCATCAGCAGTTTTACCAGAACTTTGAAGTTTCTTCTTTTGATCGATTTCTCTTTCAAAAGTTAGCAATCTCCCATGCAATTTTGTAAGAGTGAGGGAGCTAAAGTCTGGTGAGGATCTGTGGACTATGGAGTATGTTTCCCATTTTTCAGGTAAAGACCTTAAAAATCTATGAAGCATAGATACAATTGTGTAGGTCTGACCATTTAATTTTAGCTCAGATATTAATGAGGAGAATCTTTCAAATTGTTGAGTTAAAGTTTCCACATTTATATGAGCAAAAGTTTCATATTGTTGAGCCAGGATTTCTCTAGTGTTGGCAATCACCTCTTCAGTTCCTCCAAACTGTTCTTTTAGGCAGTCCCAAAGCTCTTTGGCACTATCACAATGTAATAATCCAGAGTAGATTTCATTTGGGAGTGCCATTGCCAACATAGAGAAAGCTTTAGCATCAAGCTCAAGTTTTAGGAAATCATCATCTGTATAGTCCTTTGGGTCTTTTGGTAGTTCTTCTTTATTTTCAAGATTAATATTTACTGGTTTGTGAGGACTATATATCACAGATTTCCAGCAACCAGTGTTGGTCTGTGATAATGTATGTGCCATTCTCCTTTGCGAGATATTGTATTCATTTCTAACTAGCATAGCAGGTTTATTGGCAGAACCAGTATTATGAGGATCCATTTTAAAGAGTATTGATTTGTCAAATATCTCTTAAAGTGATGGATGTTGATAAAAGTGAACTTTTAATCCTTTATTGAATATCAATAAGAGCCTGTGTCTGATTCTCAATGTGTTAGATTGATATGTGATCAGATAAACCAGAGCTCTGATACCAATTGTTGGATTAGTAATGCTCTTGATGTATTGCTTGCTAGTGAACACTTATGTGTTTAGCAAGTTCAATCAGATTTGCACAGCGGAATGAGTAAGTAAAGTTAACTATCAACAGGAGTTATTACTCCCCCTGGATGTTTGAAAACTACAGACAAGTTAAATGAGAATCTAAGTATTGATTGTGAATGATAATAAATACTCAAACGGATTCTCAATAACTGAAATGGAAATAACAATAATAAGCTTTGAAGGATTTCAGATTCAATTAAAATCAATGTCTAAAACAGAGGGATGAACCCATCTATTTATAGACTTACAAAGTACATGAACCTTACCAAAAAGCAAGTCTGTAACAAGTTGCAACAAGTTGCATTCTTGGAACTTGCATAAAAAGATAAAGTAATATTAAACAAATAAACTACTGAAACATAAGGCGGTGGAAAGATTCTTGTACAAGTGCTGATGAATGACAAACTACTGATGAGTAGTTTGTATTCAGTAGTTCTTCAGTGAACTTGTCTGGTTAGACTTCAGAACTTCTGATACTTCTTCTTCAGTACTTGTTGAATCCTTCTTCAGTACTTTAGTCTTCTTTATTCAGTAGTTCTATACTCAGAATATTTGTAGAAGTATGAATTAGAGTAAGGTTTGCAAAAGTGGTTCCCTCAATCCTTTTTGTCCTAACATTTATTCTTAATAAAATATAAGTTGCAAGTGGTATTACTTTTAAAGTTGATATTCGACAAACCTCTGCAATCATATGTATATTTTCAAACCACTCTTGCCTATAAATAAAATATTTGCAATAATTCTTCTTATCAAAATTCCCTCTCATACCTCAATCAATATCCTTACTCTTAAAATAATACTTCAAAAAAAGTGTCAAACCTTTAGTAAAGCACAAAGATTAACCTTAAAGACAACCATTAACAACTAGTAAGGTATTCTTCCAAACTCAACATTTTTACCATTTCATAATATTAGTAACAAGAACAATATTAGTAATCATAATATTAATGCATACATTATTGATCATGATAACTACTAAAGATAAGAATTTTAGAACATCTTAAACACTTTCTCTTGACTTAGTGATAATAATGAACTCTTAGGAAGCTTTAAAACTAGTTCTGAACTCAACTGAAGTCATGTAAACTATTTCATAAGTCTAGCAAACTAATGTTAAAGTGTTTATACAAGTTTAGATAAGTTCATAAGACTTCTGTTAGTTCTAATGAGTTCAGATTACTTTTGTTAAGTTTTGATAAGCCTAGAAGACTTCTAACAAACTGACCTAACTATCTGAACTAAGTACAAAGTTAAGCAAATGATCCTAATGTACTTCTGCTGACTTTTAAACTAAATCTGGGAAGTTTAAAGTACTTTTGATAACTTCTAAACTAAAATCTGAGATGTTCAAAGTACTTCTGATGACTTTCAAATTGAATCTAAAGTGTTTTGATGTATCTTAAACTAAAACTGATATCTTAAAAGTACATCAGAATTGGTTTAAACTACCTTTGAAGTGTTTTGAACTAAATGTAAAGTCTTTTAAACTAAACTAAACCCTTTTGAAACTCTTTCTGATAAAATAGATAAAAAATTTGGGCGTGCTCAGATAAAAAATCTGGTGTCCAGATCAGAACAGCTGAAATGCAGATTAGAAATCTCGAACTCTTCCATGAAGTCTGGAACTCATCTTAAAAATTTGGATCTCAGGTCATATGTCTTTCTAAACTAGTTTTAATGTCTTCTAAACTAATCTAATGTATTCTAAACTTAAGTTAAAGTCCATTCAAGTACATGAAGTGATTGTAAAGTCTTTTAAACTAAATTTGAAGTACAAGAAATGATTCTGAAGTTTTTCAAACAGATTCCTAAGTACATGAAGTGATTTTAAAGTCTTTTAAACTAACTCTGAAGTACATGAAGTGATTATGAAGACTTTTAAACTGAATCTTAAGTACATGAAGTGATTCTAAAGTCTTTTAAACAGAATCTTAAGTTCATGAAGGAATACTAAAGTCTTTTAAACTGAATTTGAAGCTCATGAAGTGATATGTGTAGAGTTATTAATATGATTCTTTTGTATAAAAGAAAAACTTGTCTGTAATTTATGAAATTGGCTAAAATCTTAATTTAGAATATATATATATATATATATATATATATATATATATATATATATTATCTTTATGTATAAACAAATATAACAACTAAGTGACTTACTTAATCCTTCAATTATATGCAACTTATACACATAAATTACCATGTCATAATAAAGTTATATAAAAGCATTAAATATGTTTAATTCTTATCGAACCCTTGATACAAATGTAGGACCCGATGCACAAGTGATCTAAAAGACAAACTTTACTTGACTATTGCATAAGGTACAGATCTTTACTCATCTCCTTTTGCTATCTAGTTCGATTGTTATAAATCATGTTGATTATATATATATATATATATATATGGTTAGGATAAAATGAGAACTTCTATGAGTTGTAAAAACTACAGGAACTCATTGTGACCCTTGATCTATGTGACACCGGGTAAATTTAGGTTAATACTATTACAAACATATAAGTCTACCTTAGCGAAAACATTTACTTAGCATTATACTTAATTGGGCCAGTTAGGTCGTTTGGATGGTTCTGAGAATCATCGGGAGTCGCTACAAAGATCCAAGGGATCATTGGGAGTCGGTCCTTAACCGTGTGTACAAGGATTGGTGATTGGTATAATCGCCGGGTTTAACGCACACACGCGAGTTTCGAGTCCTAGGAATTGGTAAACGAATGCGAACTCGTTAGTTATCATGCATTATGTGTTTATAATCATTATATAACTTGTCGGCATGTGAATACGTGCTTATATGTGTTAAAATAGTGCTTAACGCGCCAAAAACCCATAAACACCTGCAGGAGACAAGTAGAAATTGTACTCGCCCCAAGCAGGGACGAGTAGAAACCTTAGGGACGAGTAGGAGTTGTACTCGTCTGTATCAGGGGCGAGTACAATTCGTACTCGTCTCCTGCAGCTTCTACTCGTGTGTAATAGAAGGGACGACTAGAAACGCCTATAAATACCACCCTTGACTTGTTAAACATCATTTGTGAAACCCTAACTTGCCCCAAACCTCTCCCACACCATAATCAACCTCTAGAACTCGTTTTTGCTCAAAAACCCATCATTTCCAAGCTTTCACATTCTCCTTAGCAAAACCTATGGTGTGTTATCTATCCTAAACCTTTACCATGTTGTTATTTTGATCCCTAAAGGTCCAGATCTGTTTTTTGTAACAACCCGACCAGGTAGGGTCTGGACGAAATAACAGTTTGGTAACAGACTTGCACAACGGAAGCAACGATGACTAATATTTAATGTTTTTACAATTTATAGTCTTAAAATAATACAAATACAAGATATAATTATAACTAAAGTCTATTGCAGGGACAAGACGCGGCGGTCGTCGAAGCAGTTGAGGAGTGTAATTCACTAGTCGATCCGATATCTATCCGTACATATCTCTAGGTGCTCTAATCCGCAACACGTATAGCCGAATCTTCTAGCTAGATAACCTCTAATCCGTTACTAGCAAGCATATACCTCGCGGTTGCCATCCATCCAATTGCAGTACCTGAACACATGATTAAAAGTGTTTGGGTCAGCAATTACGCTGGTGAGTCCGTGTAAGTAATTAACTGGATCCAAAACAGTTTATCAGTTCAAAAGCAAGTTCATAGGTTCAAAATAGTTCAACACACGTGATGTAGAAGCGACACCTCAACCTTAACATGGACTCTATCTACTGCCATTATAGGTCCTAGCAAAATATATGCCGCAATGGTCTTTCCCTTAGTGGAGGGTTTCCCGGGCCCTACTACCCATATATTAAGTGGCTTACCTCTAAGTTAATGAGTGTCAGTATTATCCAACAGTATGTATCTTGTCACATCAAACAGTTTACACAAAACAGTTGATACACACAAGCATATGTTCACCCCAAAACATTTAAAACAGAAAAAGGGGAAGTACACGAACTCACCTTGTGTTGTGTATCTCATACAATGTCACACTGTCACTTAGTTTTCCCCAAGTCAGGAGCCCCTCTATCCTTGGCACACAGGGTCCTATGATAATTACAAACATCAGTGGGCATAACCGAATGTTGCAGTTACACGTGTGGACAAGCTTAGGACCTTTAGTTGATAATAATATTGCCTTGTTTTCCTACTCAGGTTGTTAATACTCCCATGGTCACTATCCTTATATTACAATCATTATTATCCTTAATCTTAGTTATTATATTTGTGTCATAAGTGTCGTATATCCGTTTATGTTACTAGTCATTCTCGGAGTTCGAGTAGTTTAATATTATTCATAGTTTCGAATATCCTACTCATGGTCTTGTTCATTCATGCACAATAACTATGCCCGAGTAGTTGTCCTATGACCCCATAGCTGTTAGAATTAATCTTGACCTATGGGTTTTATTATTTGGTTTTATTTTATGTTATGTTTTTTAGTAGTTTGTTACTTTAAATTGGTATTCTTAGTTGACCGTATTTCATGCAAAAGAACGTTGGAATGCATGAGACTAGAGGAGTAGGTCAGTAGATAGTACCTATTCTATAGGAGTTTTTATTGGTTCTAGTTGTTTCCACGTAGGTTTCTTGTAAGGCTATTTATAGCTTCATTTGACAATTCAATAAAGTAAGTTTTCCTTTTGTTTTCTTCTCTGCAACAATAGTACACAAGCCTATTTCATTTCCTTTCATATTATTTATCTTCTGCAAATTTCTTGCACATACATACGAGAGTTTGAGTCTGTTTTAGTAGGGGCCTGAACCAACATTTGGTATCAGAGCGCCCAGGTTAAGGCTCGGGAAGAGAGGGTGTTCCATGTAAATCGCAGCAAGAAGCAAAAGAAAGACCGGCTACTACAGTAGCGAAGACCGACGAAAGACTGCCGCTGGAAAGTGAAATCTGGTGGGATATAAGATAGACCGTAGGTGTAAGCGAGAGACCGAAAGCTTACATCAGAAAAGACCGCTGTTGAAAGCTTGTTTCGACGGGAAAAAAAAGGAGAGAAAGACCGACGCCGGAGAAAAGAAACCGGCGAGAAGGAAGACCGTGACCGTTGTTTGCAAGAAAGACCGAAGACCGAAGTGATCGAGACCGGAGGATCGCTTAAAAAAAAGTTGAAGACCGAAAGTAATATTTCTTAACAATTTTTTTTGTGTGCGGTGGACCGTAAGAAGAAAGAATGGCAATGGTGCAAGCAAAAGAAGGAGGTTCAATGTCATACCAAGTTCCAACTCTGACCGCGACCAACTATCTGGTATGGGCTGTCAAGGTTAAATCCATATTGGATGCACATGGTCTTTTGGAGACGATCGAACCATGGGCATTAGGTGAAGAACCGGACTTGAAGAAATCAATACAGGCGCTTGCCTTCATATATCAAGCTATACCCGAGGATATGGTGTTGCAAATGTCGAGTCAGACGGACCCGAAGAAAGTATGGGATGGTTTAAAAACAAGATACTTGGGTGTAGATCGGGTGAGGACGGCTCGAATTGCAACGTTGAGAAGAGAGCTTGAAGGTTTGCGAATGAAGGAAGGAGAGCTTGTTGATGATGGTGCCACTAAGGTGAGCGGGTTGGTTTCAAAGTTAAGGAGTCTTGGGTATGAAGTTGAAGAACAAGAAATGGTGCAAAGGTTACTTGATGCAATGCCAAAGTCCTTTCTTCAAATTGTAACTTCAATTGAGCAATGTTTCGACTTAGACTCAATGCTCTTTGATGAAGCGGTTGGTAGACTTAAGGCATATGAAGAAAGACTCAAAAGCCATGGTGAGAAGGAGGGAGATCAAAACCAACTCTTGATGGCCGAACAAAAGTACGGTGTAAGTAGCGGACGAGGAAAACGTTGCGGGAAGAACTATGAAAGAGGTGGAAGAGACCAGGGGAAAGGAATGGGTCGAGGCGACAAGAGTGGAATTCGTTGCTATGATTGTGGAGTTTTTGGGCACTTTAGCTATGAGTGCACAAAGTGGAAAGGCAAGGACAAAGACGATGAAGTCAACTTGATCGAGGAGGAAGAACCAACCTTGTTTTGAATAAATGGGTCAAGATTAAGGGGGAAAATGTTAGAATTAATCTTGACCTATGGGTTTTATTATTTGGTTTTATTTTATGTTATGTTTTTTAGTAGTTTGTTACTTTGAATTGGTATTCTTAGTTGATCGAATTTCATGCAAAAGAACGTTGGAATGCATGAGACTAGAGGAGTGGATCAATAGATAGTACCTATTCTATAGGAGTTTTTATTGGTTCTAGTTGTTTCCACGTAGGTTGCTTGTAAGGCTATTTATAGCTTAATTTGACAATTCAATAAAGTAAGTTTTCCTTTTGTTTTCTTCTCTGCAACAATAGTACACAAGCCTATTTCATTTCCTTTCATATTATTTATCTTCTGCAAGTTTCTTGCACATACATACGAGAGTTTGAGTGTGTTTTAGTAGGGGCCTGAACCAACAATAGCATGAGTATCAACCACTTTCCACAAGATTGTATGTATGTTAGCTCTAATATCTTTTGCAAATACTCGATTCGTCTAAGGATTAGCTATCATATATTATTCGAATAAACAACCACCACTTCATATGATCTTATTACTTATTAGTTTTTACTAGTCAAGTCGTGTCCGGTTCAATAGCTTGTTATATTCCACATCCTATATATTTACATTCTTTATTCCTCCCATGGTTGCAAAAGTATATCCAAATCCTAATTGTCAACTTCATTAATGCCCCGTATGATATACATTTGCCTATTAGTGTCCATATGTCTAATTTCTCATTCATTATTAATGTTATGACTATGGTCAGTATCTTATGCTATCTGTATGGTTGTCTCATAGTACTCATGTAATGCCTTAACATTTATTAACTATTTAGTTTTACTTGAAGGGTCGGGTTCGGTCCTGGTCTAATAAGCTCGTCTAATTCACATACGTGCTTACACGCAATTAATATACATAAACATAGTACTCGAACTATTTATACCTTTCTAGTTGGTGATTCCAAGTTGGACGCGGTTTGACTAATATTGACCTGGTCTTGGTTCGACTTCTGCTGACCGGTTAATAAGCCTTGATCCGAGCTCCACCGGAATTCCTTTCACATCCACCACAACCTTTACCATAACCGTCACCCGTTACCAATAATATATCGCCGGTACCCCTCTTAGTAACCATCGTTCACCTTCCAAAAACCGCACCGCCTCCGGTGCCAAGGAACCGAATGTGTCGAAGGCCAAGGGAACGAAAACATGCTGATTATCCTCACATGCTTTAGCATGCTTTTCCACTTTATTGGATTCAGCTCTCATGACCGCTTGCCCGGCTACAAACCCACTATCCCGGAGCCCAGCAAGGGGGGGGGGGGGGGACACCCCGGTAAGATCAACACATGCATGTTTCCCACCTTCCCAACCAAAAACTAAGACGTCTGCTAGGCGCAAGGTGGACCTTCCCTCCGCGGGGTCTGTGAGAAAATTAACTGACGCCTCTTTTCTTGCGGAGATACCTGCTCTTCTAAGGATGTCTGCCAAAGCATCCCGGACAAAATCGTGCCGATATTTAAACCCTGACAATTCCTTACAATGTAACGCATGTTCCCCATACTTATCAAGGCATGCTTTGCGACAGACCGGACATTTTTCATCATTGGGGAAAATGGGTATCATCAGCCGGTATTTAAGGATTGCCCTGTACTCTACTGCCGACATCCGTTGACCTAAGCCTTCGATAGGTAACATAGTAAGGAAGTCCTGGGCGTGAGATTTTTGTAGGCATTCCAAGACGGCCTTCTGACGGACGGACAGACGGAAATCCTCCTCCAAACTTTGTGCGATTCGGTCATAAAGAGCATTCGTCAGAGTATTCTATGGCTTTTTGGGGACGGTGTCCTTATTAAAGAAACCACCAATATCAAAGTCAGGAAGGGATCGTTGTAAAAGGCCAATAGCACCAAAATAATCCGTGTCAACGTGAGCAGCCCCACTGTTATGTAATATGTGGTCTTGCAACACCCATGATTGGGATCTGGAAGCCACAAAAGCATAGGCAGCCACGTCCCGGGCTTAGGAGAGGCCTAACCCACCAAGTCGAAGCGGCAAAGTCGCAACCCGCCACTGGAGGTCCCAAAAAAAGCCCCCCCACAGACAACAATGTCTTCTATAGCCTCCCAAAGGCCTTTGTCGAAACAGGAAACAACATTTTCCACAAAGGGAGGTTGGTAGGTACGCAAACCGAAGAGCAACTTGGCCACACCCATACATGATCTAAGAAATAGAAGCTCGCTTTGGGGATCCCGCAATCTAAGGAGGAGCCCCATGATGTCAACAGCCTGCGCCGCCCTTTTAGCAGATAGATCACTTATGAAACCGGCGTCGCAGCTGACTGCCCCACCGAATAGTTTGACCCCCCGCTCTGGTCTGCCAATGTCACTAGGAAACAGACCTGGCCGGATCTTCCCCCATCACACGACGGCCAGAAAACTTCAGTTTTTCTAAATTTATAAGGAATTAATATGGAATTAAATGACACTAAATAAATTTATAAATTATGTGTTTTTCCATCAAATGAAGTTGTCAAAAAATTGATAGTAAAATCTGAAACAAATTAAAAATACGGGGAAGCCATGAATCTTTCTTATAGTCCAATATAAAATTGCTATATAGGAAAAATTTAAAGAGAAGAAAAAGAAAGTTCTTAAATGAATATGAAGCATGATCATAGATTCATAGAGGATAATTAAATTAAAACACGTCTTAGAAATTTGTAATGCCTTGGAATCGAACCCAGGTCTACAAGGTAAAAAGGTGGGATGACAACCACCAGATTATCATAACACATGTTTCTAATTATCAAAATCAATTTAATATGCAGAATGTGTATATTTTTTTTTAGTAAATAAGGCCTCAAAATTTTGGGGGCCCAAAGCCCAAGCTTCAAAATACTTAGGCTTGGGCCGGCCCCGATTATTATGTATGTCGTTAACTTGCATGGTGGGAAAACCATTAGGATACAATTGTAAGGTGTTTGACAATTATGGTCATGAACTTAATTATGAATTATATGTACAAATCTGCGCTTTTGAGATTCCTATTATGTAGATTAATGTCCCAGTCATGAAACCCTCTAATCCATTGCTTCTGTGATAATCCGCATCATGACATGCAAATTTTGAGGACGAAATCTTTTCAGAGGGTAATAGTTGTAATGACTGCCTTTTTTAAATTGATATATATATATATATATATATATATATATATATATATATATATATATATATATAGGGTCAGGATCCTGTACAAAGTGTTTTTTTTTGTGAGAAGTGTGAGAAGGATTAAAAATTGATACTTAGGCATCATTTTTTGAACTTAGTCGTGATGTTTTGGATTGTTTTGCCTATAAAAACACCAAACATAACAATTAAAAACCGAAAACAATGTATTTAGGCTTAAAACTTAGAACACCATGCTAAGAACATTAAGCAGAGTGTTTTAAGCGTTAATGTAACATCATGTATTTTCCCCTTATTTTAACTAATAAAAGTTTTGTTTTTCTATTTTATGTTCCATAGTCATTCATTATATAATTAATATTTCAAAATGTTTTCATAATACATAAAGGTGTTTTGATCTTAACATTTTAATGCTTATTCAACAAAAAAATGATGAAACATATATTCAAGAAAACAATTTTTTTTAATGCAAGTTAATTGAGAATTGATTACATTTATTTACTAAATTGTATTTATTAGGATTAGTAAATTGGTATAAAGTAGAAATTTATTAAATTTGGTGAAACGGAAATTTACAATAATGATTCATAACCAAAAGTTTGGCCATATATACTCTTGCAATTATCCCTACAATAATCTCCAAACACCAAAACTCACAATATAATTTTCCTTAAAATCTTTTTCAAAATCATGAACCAACCAAAAAGTCTTACTACTCCCTTCGACTCTTGATATTTGATAAGCATCTCTCGATGATTGAGGTAAATAACGAACCTTCTTTTGATTCTATGTTGTGTTTAATAGTTCTTTTTAGCTTCTCTCATGCACATATCACTTGGTTAAATAGACATTTGAAACCATGCTTCAATATAGATGAATTTTGTTGTTGAATTTCTTCCACTAAATAAATTTCGTTGTCACAGTCAACATAAACCATCATAATGTTTTAAAAATTTAGAAACAAGATCAAGTAATTTTCTTTAATATATATATATATGTATATATTAAAAACAAAAATTTCATATTATGTCTTTATAAATTTTAATATGAAAATAAATAATGATTGCTCATAATCTGTTTTGCACAAAACTTACTCAATAGAAGAAGTCAAACTATGCAACTTCATGATCTTTTATTTTCGTAAGTAAGAGTACCATCCTTTTGTTTTTGTTATAGTCAATACATGATATATATCTTTAATTTGTAGTCTTGTTTTATTATAAATTAAATTACCCCATTTGGTCACATTTGTCAATTTTCAAAGTTAAAACTTCATGGAATATTCTAATTCCTAGCAACGAGTAACTCTAAGGAATTAATATTTCAAAGTAGTCTTATTTACGATATTTAAATTACTATATGTATTGGCTGAATTACAGTAATGTAAATCATATATATTTTGGTTTCATAACATAACAAAGTCCATTAAATATTCTACTTAGGATGTTTATGCATATTTGAAGTAAGTGGTCATTTTTTTTAAAACAAAAATTTATATGAGTTCAAATATGTAAATTGAAATAAAACAATTATTGATAATATTTAAGTCAAAGGCTATATATATGTTGAACAAATACTATAACTATATACACTAAATCATCAATCTTAATTTACTTAGGTTCATGAGTAAATAATTTACTCTCGTTGAATTCTGTTGAATCCTAACAAGTCCATCGTAATCAAGGTGAGTATATCTTTCCCCTTTTTACCGTTTTACTACTTTGGGGTGACTCATGTACTTATATATTAATCAAGTTTCAATTTCTTATACTTATTGCAATTCTCATGTGTGTTTGCTTTATGATAATTGGTGTGTCTATGACTTGTCAAAATCATTAACCGCTGGGCGGCCTAGCTTTTCAATGAATAGTACTATGGTATACCCCCTTGAGACTCTGTTGAGAGAATCTTGGTCATTGTCTTGTTAATTCATTATTCAGTTGGTTAGTCATGTGTTAGTCATTATTCTCAGGTTTGGTTTTGAACGGATATTACTTATTACATAATTGCAAATGGTACCGCACATGAATTGCTAAACATTTTTCCTACTATATTTATTCAAGCAGGGTATGCTCACCAATACAATTTTTGTATTGACCAAATTATTTTGTACATGTTTCAGGTTGTTTTGAGATGCATCCTTTAAGCTTTCGGATTTATATTTAGATTTTGATTCATTGTATTTCAATTTAGTTGACAGTTAGAATCGTTGTATTTCATTTCAATGTAATAAATTATTTAATCAATGTATTCAAATTTACACTCTAGTCCATGAGCTATTGAACAATCGTCACTACGTGACACCTCGATGTTTCCGCCATCGGTTGGGGTGTTACAGTTAAGTAGTGTGTTTTAGCTGTTTTTTAAATTTAATGACTATAATACATTGTATTGTGTTTTAGATTGTTGTGTTTGGTGTTTTTCAAGTTAAAACAACCTAAAACATCGTTACTAAATCCAAAAGATGATGTCTACATTTCAATTATTAGTCCTTCTCACACTTCTCACGAAATATGTCCTTTGTACAGGATCCTAAACCTATATATATATATATGGGTAGGATACTTTGAAAACCCTTGTGAGTTGTGAGAACCATGGGAACTCTTTTGAGCCATTGATCTTGATGATCCAATGGTTGAGATCGAATGATTAGACTTTTTGTCTTGACATGTTTTTTATGTATTTTTTTATTATGATAAAGTTAAAAGATGGGTAATTGGGTAAAATGTCATGTGAGAGAAAATAATAATATAATATCATATTAGTTTTCCATTTATTGTTTTAATTCATTAATTTTTTTAAAAACAAAAAATAACACTTATTCAAAAATTAAAAATTACATGTGCATAGAGTATTCAGTGAACCCATATATGAGAATTTTTTACACCAGTGTAAAAATTCAAAATTCATAATTTTTGCATGGTGTAAAAACACCACAAAATACGTCGTAATTATTTACACTAGTGTAAATCTACCATACACAAAACTATTACAAACAAATACGCTAGTGTAAAAACCAAACAAACATCTATACATTCATACTACGCTAGTGTAAAATTTATACATTCGTATTACGCTAGTGAAAAAAAATACATAGTACACCACGGTAAATGCCCCACAAAACATCAACAAAAATGTATTACATCAATGTAAAACAACCAAACATTCTACAAAAATTCATACTACAACCAAACATTCTACAAAATTCGTCAACATACCCATACCTGTTAAGATTCACACCCCCACCACCATTCACATCATCGTCGTCGTCTTCTATAACCTAAAACCATCCAAACCAACACCACGGTCGCGTCTTCTGTTCGTCACCATCCACGTCGTCTTCTGTTCGTCACCACCACCCGTCACCATCCAAATCTGTTCGTCACCATCACAAGAATAAACCAAACAAGAATCAAAATCCCCAAAACACCAGTGTAAAAAACCAAAACTATAAAAGATGATGGTGTGTTTTATTACATCAAACTTTCTATACATTTATACTTACACCGGTGGAACTGGTGTTTTACACCAGTGTTTTCATAAAATCATAAATCATCATAATAATAATAATAATAATAATAATAATAATAATAATAATAATAATAATAATAATAAAAAATAACAGAAATAATAACAATAATAATAATAATAATAATAATAATAATAATAAAACATACCGTCTTCAAAATCTTCATCATCACCATCAGCCATTGAACCACCACACCCCCTCCACCACCGTCAGCCGCCGTCAACCTCCATCATCGACCACCTGTTCACCACCATCATCAACCCCCTGTTCACACCACCATCGAACCCCCCTGTTTCATCACCGTCGTCGAACCCCCATGTTCACCATCGTCGTCGAACCCCCTGTTAACCACCATCATCAAAACACCACCATCCTTGTCCGTACGTTGATCTTTAAACAGATTCAGATCTGTTACAGATTCGCCATCATTGTTGAACCATTATAATCAGCTTTAAAAAAATCCCTTGTCACCAGACACCATCACCCCAATCACCATTCACCATCGCCTACCACCGTCATCTTCAAGATCCAAACCGCCATTCACCATCGCCTCCCTGTCACCAGACACCATCACCCCAGCCACCATTCACCACGAAGCACCACCGGTGTTTATAAAGAGTAGAGAGAGAAGAGTGTGTGTGAGAGAGAGAGAGAGTAGAGAGAGAGAGACAGTATGTCTGATGAGAAAGTGGAGAGAGAGAGAGGTCAAAAGGTGTTTATAAAAAGAAGTAATAATTACACTTTTGATTTTACTAAACTACCCATACAACATATTGTAAAATGACATTGTTACCCTCATGTTAAAAAATTACAAAATATTACAAATAGGATATGTGTCACATTTTGATTGGTCTATAGGAGTTTTCAAGTTCTCGCAACTCAAAGGAGTTTTCAAAATATCCGAATCCAATATATATATATATATATATATATATATATATATATATATATATATATATATATATATATTTCAAGAGGGTAATAGTTGTAATAATCACTTTAAAACAAACTCTTAAAGAAACAATTTTTTACACACTTCATAATAAGCATAACATCTTCATAAGTGACCCGTTTAATCAATTAAACCATTATTCACCGAGCACCGACTTTTCATGGTTCGACACCCTTGTTACCACTACTACATAGTTTGAGATAATTTAGGACTTGTAAATATTATCTATGACCGGACCGCGATATCCGATCAACTAAACTCAAACCCCCTGATTTCGTTTTAAGTTCGTGTCGTCCTACTCATATATTATTTATGTCAAAAATATTAATATTAATTTATAATACGGACGTTTGAAACCACATGACCTGATCATCATGACCCTTTTTATTTGTTTATCTAAACAAGTTAAACGGATCAGAAATGTGCTATATATATTGTATTGTATTATAATTTATAAACATGTTGATATATGGGTGATAAAAGGATGGTAAAGAAGTTAACAAGTGGTCGGATGAAACTCATAATTTTTTTAGTACTCAATATATTCATTCATTCCATACGTGACCCATTTACGGGACGAGTTAATTAATCATGTAAATCCATAACATGAATTTTATTAGCTCAAACACCCTCACACTTTTACACCCTAATTTATCCCTATTCATTAACTAATTTCATGAGATATACCATTAATTTAGAAAGAAGTCAAGTATAGAAATCTATCTATAAAAAGAATGTGAAAAGCAAACCACTCATTTGAACCAAAACAAAAAGCCTACGATCACCCAATCTCTCTCTCTCTCTCTCTCTCTAAACCCTGAAAAAGTATTGGTGCACTCTCTCGAACCATGGCTCGAGCCATGGTCTTTATATGGACATGCTATTGTGTGGTTTTAGCCACCAAGTGTGTCAATTGTCTAGGTGTGAATTGGGGAACTCAGGCATCCACGCCTCTTGATCCTAAATACATTGTTCAGATGCTTAAAGACAATAAGATTCAGAAGGTGAAGCTTTTCGATTCGGACCATTGGACCGTTAATTACTTTGCGGGGACGGGTATCGAAGTCATGCTCGGCATCCCAAATCTTTACCTCAAAGAATTTAGCAACGATTTTGACGCGGTTGAAGATTATATTAAAGAAAATGTTACCGATCATTTGCGTGATCATGGTGGTGTTAATATCAAGTAAGACATATGCCTTTGTTCGAAATGCATATATATACGTACCTACTATGCATGGATGCATGCAAATGTATGTGTGCGTTTATGCATGTGCACGCATCTCCAATGCACATGTATATGTTCGCATGTATGCATACATGTGGTATGGGTATGTGTCCACATGTATGCATGTGCGTATGTACGTTTGGCACTTTGGCTACACGCTATGTTTATGAATTAATGCTACATAATACAGGTATATAGCCGTTGGAAACGAGCCATTCTTAAAATCATACAAAGGCGTCTACGAGAAAACCATCTTCCCTGCCCTAAAAAACGTACAAAAAGCCCTCAACAAAGCCGGGCTAGGCAACAAAATCAAAGCCACCATCCCTCAAAATGCCGACATCTACGACTCCGGCTCAGCGGGCCCATCGGCCGGAGACTTCCGGCCCGAAATCCGAGACATAATGGTCAAAATAGCAAGATTTCTCAAACAAAACAACTGCCCTTTCATGGTCAACATCTACCCTTTCCTTAGCCTCTACGAAAACGACGATTTCCCTATCGAATTCGCGTTCTTCGAGGGAGGTGGAAAAGGCGTTCAAGACCAAAACATCCGATACACCAACATGTTTGATGCCAACCTCGACACGCTCTCGCACTCCCTCAAGAAAGCCGGCGTTAACGACATTAAAATCATTGTAGGCGAGATCGGGTGGCCCACAAACGGCCACAAACAAGCAAACATTAAAATGGCACAAAAATTCTACCATGGATTATTACACAAACTATCAACTAACAAAGGAACACCCCTAAACCCAGGTTACATAGAGGTTTACCTCTTTAGTTTAACCGACGAAAACAAGAAGTCTATCGCTCCAGGCTTCTTCGAACGCCATTGGGGCATATTCCAATACGACGGACAACCAAAGTTCCCTATCGATTTCTCGGGTGAGGGTAACGAAAAGATGCCAATTGGTGCTAAAGATGTGAAGTATCTAGAGAAACAATGGTGTGTTTTGAATGATGATATGAAGAATTTGAGCAAGGTGAATAAAGATTTGGAATTTGCTTGTAGTTTGAGTGATTGCACAAGCCTATCATATGGATCAACATGCAATAAATTAAGTGAACGTAAGAATGTGTCATATGCATTCAATATGTATTTTCAAATGAGTCAACAAAGTGTTGAGGCTTGTGATTTCAATGGGGCTGCAAAGATTACCAAGAAGAATTATTCGACCGATGAGTGTCTGTTTCCGGTCGAGTTGATGAGTGTTGGTCGTCGGAATGTCGTCGGAATGATGAGCTTTTTAGGTTGTTTGTTTAGCTTGTTGGTGATATTGTAAAGAGTATTAATTAGTAGGAGTTAGTATAGATGATTTTGTTTTACTAGCTAGGGTTGATTAATGTATCATGAGCATGTATGTATTCAAATGTCTAAGAATTAACATTCTCTATCGTTATTTGTTCATGTTTAACCTCCTAAAACTTAGACGACCTTCCAGAATAGGAATGGCCGGGAAGTCGATCACTAGTCCAAACCAACCGGACCAATCCATACAAACCATCACCGTTGTAGGACAAAGTCCAAAGGAGGTACGTCTGCCGGCGTCCGGTACCGGACAGGTCCGTTTGGGTAGGTGTGGATCCCCCCTTTAGTTACCTACAAACATTCATCATACAAACCATTCATTCATTCATTCTTATCATAAGTACCATATCAAACCACACATAATATATATAAAACTATTACTAGCTTCTTAATAGTGATGCAAATTAAGACTTCTAACTTCTTCCAGAACTGTACTAAACTTCCAAAACAGCTACCTTAAACATTGAAGTAAATTATGGGTCAACAATAGTTGGTGAGTCCTTGGTCTACAGCGAAGGCTATTCGGTCTATTCACAAACGGTGATATACAACAAGCCACAAGCTGATCAAACCTTCTCATGGAACCTATAAACTGCCAATATAGCTAGGTTCTCGCGGCGAAACATATGCCACATTAATCACATGGTTATCGATGGAGGGTTCTTCGGTGTACCAACCTAATCCATCATGTGTAGGGGTTTCCCCAAATAGTACTCCACTATTCATATGTTAGGCGGCTCAATCGAGTTAATGTGCGTGGGTTTCGGTGTTCGGCAGTTCCTTCCCTTGTTATCACCCATATGGTTCTTCAACGATTATCATATCATTATAGTTACCCGACACAACTCACGGAACACACGAACTTACCTGAATACTTCGCAGTGTTTTCTAATCTCCTCGGCTTCACTAGTTCCCTGTAATTCATCCGATCAGGGTTATAGTTTTTATACATAATCATTCCTTATATATCCCGATCCCTTATATGTTATACTCGATCCCTTTATATCAAGATTAATTAAGACCCCTATTTACAGCAAGACTCTTCCTATTTCTCTTCCCAATATTATTCTTAGTGTTAACAGATTTTAGTTTTCTCTTAGGATTCATTAATTTTATTTGATTAATATTAAGTTAGAGATCATACCTATTATTATTATTATTATTGTGATGGATGTTCTCGATCTCTATCCTCCTGATCCCTTCATCTCTTGCTTCTTCTTAGTGTTGTCTGGGTTTCTAACAGAGAAGAAGGGTTGGTCTTAGGGTTTATATAGTTGTGAAGGTATAAGGAGAAGGGGACACATGTATAATGAAGTGTCCTTGACCCATGGTTTTCTTAATAAACCGGTTACTTTGTTAAATGGTTTACAAAAATCTTTTTCTTTATTAATAATACATTTTTCTTACTAATTACTTTTTATTATTTTTGGACTTGGATCGTTTCAAGGTTGGGCCCAAGAGTGTTAATTGGGTTTATAGATTCGGGTTGTTACATTCTCCCCTCCTTAATCTGGAATTCCGTCAGCGAAATTCTTGACGACCTTTAATTTATGTTTATTACCTTCTTGACTAGGTTTAGGAAACAATTGCGGATATTTCTTCTTCATCTCATCCTTCCTTTCCCAAGTGAACTTAGGACCTTGCTTTGCATTCCATCTTATCTTAACAATTGGTATCTTTCCCCTTCTCAATCGCGTTTCGCTAGTCATTACTATCTCTACAGGTTCCTCAACGAATCTCAACTTTTTATCAATGCTGATTCATCGGGTGGTATTATTTGGTCAGGCTTGACAACACATTTCCTTAAATTTGAAACATGAAAAGTATCATGTATCCCTTCAAGTTTGGTTGGTAGTTTTAGTCTGTACGCCATCTTTCCTATTCTTGCAGTGATCTCATAAGGCCCGATGTATCTTGTGCTTAGTTTCCCCTTCTTACCAAACCTCATAATTCCTTTCCAAGGAGATATCCTTAAAAGCACTTTGTCCCCTACGGGAAATTCTGGAGGTTTCCTTCTTTTGTCCGCATAACTCTTGTGTCGATCTCTAGCACTTTTAAATCTTTCTTTGATTTGTCGTATCTTGTCACTTGTTTCTTGTACAATTTCTGGCCCAGTGAGCTTGTTTTCCCCCACTTCCATCCAACATAAGGGTGATCGACATTTCCTACCATATAGAGCTTCAAAGGGGGCAACCCCTATGCTAGAATGATAACTATTGTTATAGCAAAACTCTATTAATGGTAAATGTGAGTCCCACCTTCCCCCAAATTCCAGAACATAGGCTCATAACATATCTTCCAATGTTTGTATCGTTCTCTCACTTTGCCCGTCGGTTTATGGGTGATACACAGTGCTTAAGTTGACCTCTATTCCGAGAGATTTTTGATGAACTTTCCAGAAATTGGACGTGAACTTACTATCTCTATCCGAAATAATGGAAGTGGGGATTCGATGTCTGGTAACAATTTCGTTGATGTACAACCTCGCTAATTTCTCGGTGGGCCATTCTTCTTTGATTGGTAAGAAATGAGCCGACTTGGTTAGTCGGTCCACTATTACCCAAATGCCATTGTGTCCTCGTGGGGTTCTCTGTAATTTCATCATGAAATCCATTGTTATTCCATCCCACTTCCATTCCGGTATTTCAGGTTGGTGAAGTAATCCAGAGGGCCTTTAGTGTTCCGCTTTAACCTTGGAACATGTCATGCAAGCTTGCACATACGAGGCAATGTCTCTTTTCATATTGGGCCACCAGAAGTTTGTCTTTAATTTTTATACATTTTATCATTGCCGGGATGAATTGAGTATTTGGATCTATGAGCTTCATCTAAAATTTGTTCTCTCAAGTTCTCTTGTGTTGGTACCCAAATTCGTCCTTTGTGTGTTTTAGACCATCATTCCGAGTTTTAAATGGGTTCTCGATGTAACAACCGGCAAAAATAAGGTAATTCCGTACAGATTAATTAGTATATGATTAACGTAATTAAATGCAATTATGTGTGATTTAATTATCAAGGCCTTAGGAGATAGCAATTTCCAAATAGTGCATAGGAATGCATACGTTTAATGGTAAAACATGATTGGATCATGTGCGAATAAGCTATCCGGTATGGACGTTGGCAATTACCCGGTAATAATTAAATAAACGAAACGGATCCCGGACACCCAGGATATAAAATAAAGAGTATTTTCATGAGATATAATGAGTTTTGGAACTCCAAAACCATAAATGAAAACGTCTGGTACAAATCTCCCGGTAACGAATAAAGAGCGCGTATCGCACCCGATACGCGTATAACTCGTAATTTCACCCGGTAAAGGCCTAAATAACCAATCAACGCTTAAAATAGACTATATTTAAGTGTTATTAAAGGTATATTTAATGTCCGGATAACGCGTGATTAAAACCCGAAAAACACCCGAACGACACCCGAACGACGGGGGATTAAACATAACAACTAATGGGTTAATATTTGAAGTGGTGGACCCCACCAAACCCACCAAGGGGCCGGCCTAAGGGCCATAATATCTTACTTGCCTTGTGTTAATAATGATAATAGCCTATAAGCTAGTGTAAGGCATGCATGGACACAAAAGTTAAAGTGCATGATTTCAAGTACAAAGCATGCTTAGTCTTGTCCCCTCCCTTGAATAATTTCGGCCCATGGCCATAAGAATCCAAGACCAAGGCTAGCCATCATAACACTAGGGTGCACATGCAAGGTTAAGTCTTATATATAGATTATGATCATTCATAAGGATTTACCAAAGATTGCAAGCAACCTACCTATACATGCATACATATACACGGCTCACATGCATACACACATATCCTCTTATTCAAAATCTCCCAAGTACACTCATGATCTTCCATAAGATCTCTTAAATCTCTAGCATCATTACATGAGTTGGATATATAATAACACATGTTAGAAGGTTGAATCACCAAGCAAAACAAATCCATTTCTTCTTTCCCTTGTGGCCGTGAGTTTCCATCTCCCCACACACATTGTTCTTTCAAGCTTTTACATCTCCAAAATACTTAAAATCATCCATCATCCAAACCCCTTTTGTGTGTTTCAAGAGCTTGGAGCTAAACCACAAGGAAGAACACACTAAACCCCTCTCAAATCCAAGGTTTTTGTCTTCCCTAGCCTTGTGCTAGTAGTAAGCTTCTTAATCTTGTTTTTGATTGTTATTATTCATGTATGTGTTCCTAGTAGCAAGTTGTACATGAAGGGTTTAAAAATGGTTTTGAACATAATCTTTAATAGGTTTTCATGTGTAAAATGGAAGGTTAAAGATATAAGAAAATAAACCATGGATTTGTGGATGATGATGTATTAATCTTGAAAATATGTAAAGTTTGCATCTAAAACTAAGTAGGATGATGTTTTGGTTAAAATTGTAGGATAACCTTGAATATGTTAAAAGTGACTTTAAATCATCTTATTATGATCATTCATGGGGTAATATGTGGAAAAACATGTTAGAGGTTCATGAATGAAGAAGATGGAAAATCTAAGTTAGCTTACTTAGATGAATGATATTTTGTTAAAATGGACAAATACATAAAACACACATATAATTAGTCTTTCATATGGAATATAAGACTAACCTAAGTGTTATGATACAAAAATAACTTACCAATAAAAAGTTGATTCTTCAAAGTTAACTATTTTGAGTGAAAAATGCCAACATTGAAAGTTAGAATAGAAAAATGCAACTTTTGTAAGTTAAGGGACTAAAGTTGTAACTTTGAAAGTTAAGGGACTAAAATGGATATTTTAGAAACTATTAGTCCAAAAATACAAGTATGGAAAGTTTGGTGTCAAAAATGTAAGTATTAAAGTCTAAGGATGATTTTTGTAAATACTAGTAGAAATACTTGGGTATTTTGTATAAAAGTGTATTTTTGAAAGTT
This sequence comes from Ambrosia trifida, assembly GCA_028751855.1. Classification (NCBI taxonomy): domain Eukaryota; kingdom Viridiplantae; phylum Streptophyta; class Magnoliopsida; order Asterales; family Asteraceae; genus Ambrosia; species Ambrosia trifida. The sequence goes on along the minus strand of CM054124.1, from coordinate 146,140,373 downwards.
ATAAAAATATAAAGGGTTTTAACATAAGGATTTTTATAAAATAGAGATTTTATAAAAATATTAAACAAACTTGGGAAACTTATACAAAAATGAATACTTTTATATAAATGGGAATATAAAAGTGTTGGAAACATTTTTGTAGTTAAGTTGACAAGTTGGGTTAAAAATACATAAGTATTTTAACCATCCAAGTAACATGTGAAAATAGGAAGAAATATGGAAAATATTTCTATAAAATACATGTTGGGAAAAACTTGGAAAAATTAACTAATCAAGTTAAGATATCGAACTAAAACGCGTTAACGAACCATAACCGGACAAAAATATGAGAAAAATGCCATTGCGGCAAGATAAGAAAAATATATATTTTAAGAGGTAAAATATATATATATACCTTGGGTGAAAATAAATAAACACTTTCCTAAGTGTTGGAGGATTAATTCGTGGGAGAAACGCTTGACGTAAACGAATAAGACGTTAAAACAAACGTATATACTTAACAAGAAAAATTACACATTTATATATATACTTGTACGCGCGTCTCGGCAAAATTCTAGTATATCTACTTAATGGGAAAGTAGATATGCGGGAAGGAAAACCGCGACGAGAAGACAAGGATATATATGTGTGTATGTCGTATCAACGAAATCCTAGTATATTTGTTTAAATGGGAAAATAAATATACGGTGTGGTGAGTTGAATCGGACGTTAAGAATATACGATCGAACGACAAAATCTTAGCATATTTGTTTAAATGGGAAAACAAATGTGTGGCAAAGTGAGTCGGGTCGAGGATTGAAATATATATTATATCGAGCGATGCGATCTTAAGTATAATTATTTAAATGGGAAAATAATTATATGTTAAGTGAAGTCGAGTCGATGATAATAAGATACAAGTTATGGAAATATTAACAAGAGTAATATATAACTTGTAACACAAAGGGTAATGTAACGCCAACAACACCTAGGATACACGCATAATTAAACGGGATTTGGAACAACTTGTGGTCGGGAGTTGGGTGTACAACTTGCCAAGGCACATGCACTATAGGAATAGTGGCTTATACGTCTAGGACGTTTGTAGGTGCGGGACCCTCTATGCTATCTACCTAGTGAGCCAGACAGTGATTCAGGTGAGTTTCACGGCCCCATTTTACTGTTTTAACTGGGGGAAAGATATGTTTGTCAAATATTGTCACATGTTGAAAAGGTTTTCAAAGGATAAAATGTGATAAGTGGTATGATGAGTACTTGAGCAGTGAACGCCACTCGGGGTTGAGTCCTCTCTTCCGTAATCATTAATTCAGGGAAATGAAACCGAAAGAATATTTGGATAGTACTATTGGTGCCTGACAAGGCCCACCCCTAATCGATAGCGTCGATTATGCATTAGGTTATGCCTGGGGTGCATATATTCTGAACTTAAGTCGTGGGAAAACCGAGTAACGACTTGGAGCGGGGCATTATTATTAGTCTTGGTTTGGTTATGGGGCTCAAGGGACTGCTCATCATTATAATTTGTAGGAGCTAGCTACTCCTTACAAAGGCCACAAGTTGTGCAGGTTTCGCACATGTCGTAAAAACGGAATATCGATCGACAAGATCCTAGTATAATTACTTAAATGGGAAAGTAATTATACGGTAAAGTGAGTCGAGTCGATGGTTGTGAAAATGTTATTGTTATGTAACTAAAACCTGTGAACTCACCAATATTTTATATATTGACGTCTTTTTAAACATATCTTTCAGGTAACTAAGTGCTGAATAGATATGGGGCTAGTGCGGTGGAATTCGGAATGTCGGATACTGGTCGGGGTTACATTCATTGTTACCATCGGGTTGGAACATAAACGGAAATACCCCCACATTGAAACTTAATGTTTATCGTTTTATGTAATGCATTGCGCAATAATGGAACGAGATACTCATTTTCGACATTCTAATAAATTGATCTTTTCTAATTAAATATAGTTTGTGTTAATCTTGACTTTGATATGCTTTCGAGCGTTGCGCCACGTGTTTCCGCCATTGGCGTGGTGTGACAGAAGTGGTATCAGAGCCAAGGTTGTAGCGAACTAGCACTTTTGAAAAATCTAGACTATAACCGGTTTTGGCTCGAAAACGAAGTTTCCAAAAACAAGACACAACGAAATATTTTCAGAAAAGAAAGAAGATTGTACATGGATTGTACAAGGGGAAATTCCGACCGACTAGCCATGTGTGTCAATATATGAAGTATTAGAAAATGCGGATAGGATGTCTATGTTGCATAGGAATCCGATTTTCTAAGATTAAGTTAATACATATACGTAGTACGGATATTTTGCCAGTAAGGTTGTTGTGTCACGCTTCACAATAGTCCGCGCTCTTGCATCGATCACCGGTACCAGCCAAGAGGAAGGATACTGTGGTCTACAAGGAGCCTACCTGCTTGCCTGTAGACGGGATGATCGGAAGGACTAATCTTTATCGCGTTAAGGGATGTCGCCACGTCGTTTATGATTTAGAGGATCAAGTCTTGTGGTATGAAATCTCGGTTTTGGATCAGGAAGCTCGGAACTAGCGGGCAACAAGATTACCTGGCAACACAAATTATCATTACGGGTGCACACGTAATAATAGTTTGGGGTGCACGGTAACCTTGGTGGGCGCTAGGGCCGGGATTGGTGATCACTCCTTGTCTTCGTTGTTCTTGTTCTTTAGATTCAGTCTTAGTTTTGATCGACCAATGGGTGAAACGGGAGGTCTCGTCGATGTCCCTTTATTTTGATCCTAGCTAACCTAATAAGCGTTCTTCGACATCACCTTTAAGGTACGAGCACGGAAGAGCTCGAACGTCTACCCATTTGAACAATCTGACGTAAATCTTCGCATCGGATAGAGACGGGAGACGAAAACTCCTTGCATAGGAGTTAAATGCCTGGAACGATGCGAGGAATGCTAAACTTGGAACCCAGTGAAGACTTAGGGTGCGTCCCTGCTAGACTAGTGCGTCTAGAGAACGGGACCCTGCGTGGATTAAATATGAGACTCGTGGCCGTGTGCTGCGGTGTTATCATGGTGAATAAGTCATGTTCGACCTAACGCATGCCCAGGTTGTCTTCAAGGGTTGGATATTTTTCTTCTCCATTAGGAAGACAGAATCAAAGTTGCGGGATTAGGAAGCTTGATCATTGTTATCTAGAAGGCTCGATAGCCCTCGTCTGAATCGACAGTATTGGTTGTACCCATGCAGACATGGACTGATGGTGAAATCAGCATGCCATGTTGCACATCCGCGAGTCACAGGACGGTGATAAACTTCGACGATGTCAAAATTTCGGGCACTAATCATGACCGCGACATGGTTTGCCAGTGATAGGATGACGGCGTGTAGTAGAACAGCAAGCCCCAGTCGGCGTTTGGCAATGGACTCACTCGGAAGAGCATACGATTAACTCGTGGGAAGCCACTACTCGGTGTATTGAGTATTCAAGTATGGATTAACAACCTTTGCAATAGCGCTGGATCGTGTTCGGAAGATGAATCGTGATGGACTCAGCATGTTGGTACTTATGTCATACTACCTTCCTGAGGTGCAAAGGTTATCATCAGACTCTCCTATCTACCTCCTGTTTGTTTTTTTTTTAAGGATTATTGGTAGTCTCGCTTCAGTCGAGGAACGCCAGAGTAAGCTCGTTACATGTACTGTGCCTGAATCCGTCATAAATCCTAGAAAGTGGAACCACACTTTGGGGAACTGTAATCGTAAGAGTATTCTGTGATTGTCAGAATGTTGCAAGACGCTTCTTGCTAACATTGAAATCCCCCCCTTGAAAATTGCATGACGGACTACTGGAAGTGGTCACGTTTATCTGGTAAACTTACCCAGGGGACGGAAATCCCATTGCTCTTGTGGCAATAACGTTCGTCACCCTCGTCATGACGACGAGACTAGTAATCTATTAGGGGCGGCAAATGACGCGAAGTGTTTTGGCAATCCCCGAAGTTATTGAGACGTTGCGTCCCCTCGTTACGGTGATTTATAAACTAAGGTTGCAAGGTCCATCCGTTGTGGACACGGTGACCCGTCTAATCTCTTGCCGTATTTCGATACTCTCACGGCATGGCCTATCAGGAGGAAAGTTCACCGGCCTCGCTTGAGTGACAGAGAGGCATTCCAGCTAATTACTATCGGTGCTAGATAGCATGTAAGGAGACCCTAATGAGAAGAATGACTCGGCTGGTTTGCCAGAGTCGGTATCATTTTCATTTTATCGTAGTGTATCGATAAGTCGTGATCCTTCTACCTCTACTTGCTATGCTCGTTGTGACCACTACCCTTGTTATCGGAAAAATGTAGGTTGGTTTCCAGGTCCTATGGATACCAGTCACCACACATATAATAGCAACGACAAGTCTAAGGCTCCGGTCGAGCCTGACGTTGTTGCTCCTATTATTATCCTATGGCTCGAGCGAATCCTGTTGACGCTATTAAGTGTAGCTCTCGCTGAGTCTGTTGTTGTCAGTGGTTCGGTAGCACTTATCGGGCTTGATGTCGTGGTTTCTATGTCTGTTGTTGAGTTTATTGTTGTCATTGCCTGTACAGTCTATATTGAGCTTGATGATGTTGTTCTATGGCTCTGCTCGGGTTGACGTTGTTGATATATTTGAGGCTCCTGCAGAAGTGAACGATATTAACGAAGACGTCCCTACGACCCTTTCCAGGCCGCTATGACCATCTATGTGTCTTTGTGGAGTTTGTTGTTATTAATTCCATTCTCTTTAAGGTTTTCATTGAACCACTAGTTATCATTCCTTGGGCTCTTAGGAAGCCTAACCTTGTCAATGGTTCTCAGGCCTCAGTGGAAACTGCCAATGTTTCTGTTGCCATTGTTTGAGTGACTCCTAACAAGCCTATGGTCGTTCTCTTCATGAACAGTATCGGCTTGTGAAGTCGGCAAAAGTATGTGGACCCGTCATTTCCATTCATGTTACGACGATTGATGCGCCGGCCAACCTAACCATTCCTACCATTGGGCCTATGGAGGATAGGCTCGAGGCTGAGGGTACGAATGAAATTTCCACCTCCACAAGTGACCTGAGGCGCACGGGGATGCGTGCTCACCAGAACAGAATTTTCTGTTGATGTGGACTGTGGATTTTCCATGTTAAGCGTCATATTGTCGCGTGCATTCGTGCTACTGTGTTACCCCCAGCCATTGTGCATACTTGCAGTCGCATTATTTTTGCTAGTTGCGTATCCAGGTGGTTACGCTGCATTGTCAATGATGCATTCCTGTTGTTTACTGCTCCTGCAGTAGTGTGGCCTTGCCGTCGTATTTTTCTGTGTCGTACGGTTCCTATTGCGGTGTTGCCTTGTCGTCATACTTCTCTGCGGTCGTGTTGCTCCCGGATGGTGTTCCCTAGTTGATGCGCTTCGTGGATATGTTGCTGGCATTACCATGTTGTTTCTACTGTCGTGTTGCTCAGAGGGCGTATTGCTACAGCTGTTGGATTACCTCGATGACGTGATGATTTGTCGTTTACATTGCTCTTGTTTCTCTCGGAATGGAGACATCACCTAAACCCCTCGTGCCGTCATTGTTCTATTTGTTGATTGTGTAGTGCCGACATTGATTATGTAGAATTTCAGGTGTCCAACGGACTTTCTAACAGTCGTGCTTAGACACTCTAGCCTTAGTGATTACGGGTGTATTCCCCTAAAGTCTGAATCTCGTGGTCGTCTGAGTAGGTGACCGAGTCATGTGCCGACCCCTGTATATGCTCACGCTCTTCGTGAGCGGCACGTCTTCGGAATCCGAGGCACCAGTGACGCTATGTCCAGCACTAACCTGTTACGTGCAATTTGGTCGCCCAACGATGGGTTATGCAAATCGATGTCGGGGAGAAACCCTGTGATCTACACGTGACAAGGTGAGACTTGCCTTTGTGATAAGGGATTTCGAATACGTCTCGAACCTGAAGGTATCGAGAATTTATGAGCGATATTATGATCTATACCCTTGGGACTAGCAAGAGTTGAAAGGTTCAAATCATTTATTGCTCGCACCAGTGGATTCATTTGGAGTCATACGTACCATACCGATGGTTATGGGAATACCGTCGTGGACCCACCCATGGGCATGCATTGGTAAAGCCCCTGGTACATGATTAAGAGGTTTTATGAACCCTGAATCCAGAAGGGCGTGCAGCATTATCTACTCTTTAGAGGTGCCACACTACTGGGTTAAGATGGTTGATCGTCTCGACCCATCGATTAATGTTGTTGTTCCTTTGATGGAAGGTTTATCCTACCTTGGTGTCGAGGCGTAGATTCTTGGAACAATGGAATACAATTTCGACCTTGAGTCGATAATGGTGTTCCCAGTCATCTTTAAATAGCATTGCTCACACTAGAGCAAAACCCCTTATCCTTGATAGACGCTGTTAGAGACACCATAGTAATGTGAGCTGCCAGGTCAGGGCGTGTGGCACCGGACTAATCAGAACGAGCTTGAAGGCTTACATATTCCGCCCATATGTGTGACTACTGAGGCATTGAATGGGATGCCTTATGGGAAGGCTCAGGACTATTACTTGTGGTACGATATTAGTCGCTCGCTTGTTTAAGTAACGACTTGAGCGCATGAAGCCGTCAAGCCAAATGTGAAATCTATGCTAAATGCATGCATCTATGGCCCGATTTCACCATTTACATAAAAAGATTCCGAAAGGATGGAACCTTCGATGAATGAGGATTTTGGTTTCAGGACTCCTTTCACTCAGATCTCTGCATAAGATCTAAAGGTCAATATAAGGGCATGTGGCCTGTACTATTCGGAATTGATTTACTAGGTTGCTATTGCCGATAGAACACTAGTGCCCATGAAGCACATATAGCAGAACTGGTACTGGATACCCATGGTTTGGGTAGCTACTGGTGTTCTGTATACTTGTCGCAATGGGGGCCAACGGGTCGATATGTCGTAATAAACCTTATACGTTGTTCATTGCGACAACAAATTATGATGTTTCATATATCTCTTTTCGGTATAGGCCTATGTGCTGGAAGCATCTTATCATTGGTGTTTGAGTCGGCTAGTAATACTCAAGAATTGTGGAATTGTACGGCCCGGGCGCCATGTATACACTGCTTAATGTAAGGGGACTGAGGGATGAAAGCGACGCAAAAACTTTCGACCTCCATCAGACCATAATAAGCGTCCTAGTACCATTAACCACAATTACTCAGGAGGAAAGCAGCAATTCAATACCCATAGGATTCTACGGAAATAAAGTCCCACTTTGAATGTGATTGTTCGGTCGACAAGAACCTAGTATATTTATCTTAATGGGGAGGTAAGTATACGGTAAAGTGAGTCGAGCCGAAGGATTGATAAAATGGGATACCCGGCGAGGTTTCCAAGGGGACTTTTATGTGGTGTACCTGTATAACATCACCATGACACCCGAGGTATCCCGGGGTCAGGTGTGACCCAAGTGATGATTGATTGTTGCTTGGAGCCCTCTCAATCCGTACACATCTGTGGCTTCAAGATAAGGCATACGGACAGTTACCTATACTCTCGGAGAGAGTCGTGGCTAGACACCGAATTGCCGACTTACATTATATCGGATCGTAGTAATCACTCTACCTCAAGTTCGACAAACTTTGTACACAAGCATGGGATAATCGATTTGAGACGAGTATGGCTTGTCGTTCTCAAACAAATCGAATGTACTTGACGGAATTGTTCCGTGTTGACACGATTGATGTTCGTGGCAGATCGAATCCACGAGCTTCATCACCAAAATTTCCTATGTAATAGGAATTAGCATCCCAGTGTTCGGGGTGTACTACTCAAAGCCCTTGCAGGGCATACGTGTAAACCTCCAGTGCGTCGATTGGAGATAGATACATAACCTGGTTTAGGTTATTCGAGAGATGGCCAGTAGATCTTGCAGATTAAAGACTTTTTGGATGAGATGCGAACCTATTAAGAAGTCATACAGACAAGGCGTAGTCCTTAAGAACTTCGGTCTAATAATAGGTTTTCACGGAGAATCATACTCCGAGAAGGTGTCAATAAGCTTAGAGATTGTGGTAAACCAAGTTCCTAATACTTCGGTGATACGGAGATATCAATCGAAATTGGTCTCGTAATGATTAAGCTCGGACCATCGTAAGAGCTTGGTGGGACTCTAGGTGAATCCTGCAAGCCCAGACTGAGGAAGTTTGGGTCGACTCCTCGATCGGCGGAAGTCCGGTTGGCGGTAAGCTCTACTAATTCGGGAATCCGACAGATGGGTCAAGGTGGGATGACCAAGAGCTTAGTCGTAGTTGAACTATGACACTGTGTTTGATAGAGCACTAAGCGTGAGCCGAACATGAATCTGGGCTCACTAGGAAAGAGGAGATCTCATGAAGCGCAAACACCCCGCCCTGTTCAAGGATACTATTGTGATAGGTAACTTGAATTGAATTCCGGGACGGAATTCTCTTAACGGGGGGAGAATGTAACAACCGGCAAAAATAAGGTAATTCCGTACAGATTAATTAGTATATGATTAACGTAATTAAATGCAATTATGTGTGATTTAATTATCAAGGCCTTAGGAGATAGCAATTTCCAAATAGTGCATAGGAATGCATACGTTTAATGGTAAAACATGATTGGATCATGTGCGAATAAGCTATCCGGTATGGACGTTGGCAATTACCCGGTAATAATTAAATAAACGAAACGGATCCCGGACACCCAGGATATAAAATAAAGAGTATTTTCATGAGATATAATGAGTTTTGGAACTCCAAAACCATAAATGAAAACGTCTGGTACAAATCTCCCGGTAACGAATAAAGAGCGCGTATCGCACCCGATACGCGTATAACTCGTAATTTCACCCGGTAAAGGCCTAAATAACCAATCAACGCTTAAAATAGACTATATTTAAGTGTTATTAAAGGTATATTTAATGTCCGGATAACGCGTGATTAAAACCCGAAAAACACCCGAACGACACCCGAACGACGGGGGATTAAACATAACAACTAATGGGTTAATATTTGAAGTGGTGGACCCCACCAAACCCACCAAGGGGCCGGCCTAAGGGCCATAATATCTTACTTGCCTTGTGTTAATAATGATAATAGCCTATAAGCTAGTGTAAGGCATGCATGGACACAAAAGTTAAAGTGCATGATTTCAAGTACAAAGCATGCTTAGTCTTGTCCCCTCCCTTGAATAATTTCGGCCCATGGCCATAAGAATCCAAGACCAAGGCTAGCCATCATAACACTAGGGTGCACATGCAAGGTTAAGTCTTATATATAGATTATGATCATTCATAAGGATTTACCAAAGATTGCAAGCAACCTACCTATACATGCATACATATACACGGCTCACATGCATACACACATATCCTCTTATTCAAAATCTCCCAAGTACACTCATGATCTTCCATAAGATCTCTTAAATCTCTAGCATCATTACATGAGTTGGATATATAATAACACATGTTAGAAGGTTGAATCACCAAGCAAAACAAATCCATTTCTTCTTTCCCTTGTGGCCGTGAGTTTCCATCTCCCCACACACATTGTTCTTTCAAGCTTTTACATCTCCAAAATACTTAAAATCATCCATCATCCAAACCCCTTTTGTGTGTTTCAAGAGCTTGGAGCTAAACCACAAGGAAGAACACACTAAACCCCTCTCAAATCCAAGGTTTTTGTCTTCCCTAGCCTTGTGCTAGTAGTAAGCTTCTTAATCTTGTTTTTGATTGTTATTATTCATGTATGTGTTCCTAGTAGCAAGTTGTACATGAAGGGTTTAAAAATGGTTTTGAACATAATCTTTAATAGGTTTTCATGTGTAAAATGGAAGGTTAAAGATATAAGAAAATAAACCATGGATTTGTGGATGATGATGTATTAATCTTGAAAATATGTAAAGTTTGCATCTAAAACTAAGTAGGATGATGTTTTGGTTAAAATTGTAGGATAACCTTGAATATGTTAAAAGTGACTTTAAATCATCTTATTATGATCATTCATGGGGTAATATGTGGAAAAACATGTTAGAGGTTCATGAATGAAGAAGATGGAAAATCTAAGTTAGCTTACTTAGATGAATGATATTTTGTTAAAATGGACAAATACATAAAACACACATATAATTAGTCTTTCATATGGAATATAAGACTAACCTAAGTGTTATGATACAAAAATAACTTACCAATAAAAAGTTGATTCTTCAAAGTTAACTATTTTGAGTGAAAAATGCCAACATTGAAAGTTAGAATAGAAAAATGCAACTTTTGTAAGTTAAGGGACTAAAGTTGTAACTTTGAAAGTTAAGGGACTAAAATGGATATTTTAGAAACTATTAGTCCAAAAATACAAGTATGGAAAGTTTGGTGTCAAAAATGTAAGTATTAAAGTCTAAGGATGATTTTTGTAAATACTAGTAGAAATACTTGGGTATTTTGTATAAAAGTGTATTTTTGAAAGTTATAAAAATATAAAGGGTTTTAACATAAGGATTTTTATAAAATAGAGATTTTATAAAAATATTAAACAAACTTGGGAAACTTATACAAAAATGAATACTTTTATATAAATGGGAATATAAAAGTGTTGGAAACATTTTTGTAGTTAAGTTGACAAGTTGGGTTAAAAATACATAAGTATTTTAACCATCCAAGTAACATGTGAAAATAGGAAGAAATATGGAAAATATTTCTATAAAATACATGTTGGGAAAAACTTGGAAAAATTAACTAATCAAGTTAAGATATCGAACTAAAACGCGTTAACGAACCATAACCGGACAAAAATATGAGAAAAATGCCATTGCGGCAAGATAAGAAAAATATATATTTTAAGAGGTAAAATATATATATATACCTTGGGTGAAAATAAATAAACACTTTCCTAAGTGTTGGAGGATTAATTCGTGGGAGAAACGCTTGACGTAAACGAATAAGACGTTAAAACAAACGTATATACTTAACAAGAAAAATTACACATTTATATATATACTTGTACGCGCGTCTCGGCAAAATTCTAGTATATCTACTTAATGGGAAAGTAGATATGCGGGAAGGAAAACCGCGACGAGAAGACAAGGATATATATGTGTGTATGTCGTATCAACGAAATCCTAGTATATTTGTTTAAATGGGAAAATAAATATACGGTGTGGTGAGTTGAATCGGACGTTAAGAATATACGATCGAACGACAAAATCTTAGCATATTTGTTTAAATGGGAAAACAAATGTGTGGCAAAGTGAGTCGGGTCGAGGATTGAAATATATATTATATCGAGCGATGCGATCTTAAGTATAATTATTTAAATGGGAAAATAATTATATGTTAAGTGAAGTCGAGTCGATGATAATAAGATACAAGTTATGGAAATATTAACAAGAGTAATATATAACTTGTAACACAAAGGGTAATGTAACGCCAACAACACCTAGGATACACGCATAATTAAACGGGATTTGGAACAACTTGTGGTCGGGAGTTGGGTGTACAACTTGCCAAGGCACATGCACTATAGGAATAGTGGCTTATACGTCTAGGACGTTTGTAGGTGCGGGACCCTCTATGCTATCTACCTAGTGAGCCAGACAGTGATTCAGGTGAGTTTCACGGCCCCATTTTACTGTTTTAACTGGGGGAAAGATATGTTTGTCAAATATTGTCACATGTTGAAAAGGTTTTCAAAGGATAAAATGTGATAAGTGGTATGATGAGTACTTGAGCAGTGAACGCCACTCGGGGTTGAGTCCTCTCTTCCGTAATCATTAATTCAGGGAAATGAAACCGAAAGAATATTTGGATAGTACTATTGGTGCCTGACAAGGCCCACCCCTAATCGATAGCGTCGATTATGCATTAGGTTATGCCTGGGGTGCATATATTCTGAACTTAAGTCGTGGGAAAACCGAGTAACGACTTGGAGCGGGGCATTATTATTAGTCTTGGTTTGGTTATGGGGCTCAAGGGACTGCTCATCATTATAATTTGTAGGAGCTAGCTACTCCTTACAAAGGCCACAAGTTGTGCAGGTTTCGCACATGTCGTAAAAACGGAATATCGATCGACAAGATCCTAGTATAATTACTTAAATGGGAAAGTAATTATACGGTAAAGTGAGTCGAGTCGATGGTTGTGAAAATGTTATTGTTATGTAACTAAAACCTGTGAACTCACCAATATTTTATATATTGACGTCTTTTTAAACATATCTTTCAGGTAACTAAGTGCTGAATAGATATGGGGCTAGTGCGGTGGAATTCGGAATGTCGGATACTGGTCGGGGTTACATTCATTGTTACCATCGGGTTGGAACATAAACGGAAATACCCCCACATTGAAACTTAATGTTTATCGTTTTATGTAATGCATTGCGCAATAATGGAACGAGATACTCATTTTCGACATTCTAATAAATTGATCTTTTCTAATTAAATATAGTTTGTGTTAATCTTGACTTTGATATGCTTTCGAGCGTTGCGCCACGTGTTTCCGCCATTGGCGTGGTGTGACACTCGACTCCCACCAGCTCTTCTCTTTTCAGTTGTTTTTCTTTTAATGCCCTTGATTGTGCTTCGAAAGTTTGCTTTCTCAGGTCACTTGATTTGGTCATCTGCATCGCTCTTACCTTTACACGTGTTTCTCTTACTTTTTGTATTATAAACTATAAATTGGACCTCCCACATCGTGTTCGAACCTATACACAATTGAAACCCACGAAAATCATGATCTAAACGCAACTGAAACGTTGATAATCGGCCTTCAAGTCTCGAACCTGCATCTCTCTTTTTCGAACCTCAAAACATCATGTGAGTCCTCCTTTTATATGCCATTTTGATCATCATAGCTCTTTCTTTGAAAGCCCTATGGTTTTTGATGTTATCCTAGTCGAATTCGGGTTATTAAAAAACCTGGGGTTAGGTTCTTGGCTTAGTTGAAATAGGGAAAAAGAAAATGAAGTTTAGATGTTTGTTCAATGTATTGAATGTTCAATCAAATCAACAAAATCTGCTTGTAGTGTAGTGGTTACTCCTTTTAGATTGAACCGAGGCCACCCGGGTTCAAACTTGGGCGCGCCCTTCTTTTTGATCAAACTGCATTTTTGGTTTTTTTTTTTTTTTTTTTTTTTTTTTTTTTTTTTTTTTTGTTATCTCATTAAATTAAACATATAAATTACATGGAAGCTTGAAATATTCATAGTAAATTTATTTTTGATTCAAAAATTATGAAAATTTAGGTGTAGATTCTTGACACCCTAAAGAAAATTATCACATTTTTATTTTCTGGAAAATACATTATAAATTACATGGAAGCTTGAAATATTCATACTAAAAAACCGACGTTACCAAAGTTTAGCTTTATTACTTGATTATTTGCTACTAACTCCCTAAATTATTTGAATCTTATTTGAACGTAAATTTTGGTGTCAAAATTTGTATTAAAATAAGCAAACTATATATACACAAGAAAACAATTAATCCTCTAAACTAATTAAGAAGCTCATGTCTTATAATATATGTCCATTCTAAAATGTATATACAAGTGGGTCACAAATATTGGCCATAAAAGAAACGGTGAAATGTTTTGTAAAGCATTGTCTACCATTTTAAATATAAAAATAATGCAGGGGTGTTAAACATATATATTTGTCTATTCGATGTTTAATTGGTCATGAAAAATTATTAGTTAAAATCAATGCTTGGATATTACTGGGCATATATAAAACATGCGTACTTCTTTGAAAAACACCCAAGTCGTAAATTTACGTGTCGGAGCACGGGTAAAACTTTGCTGTAGGCATCAACTATAACTATAAGGCAATGATGCGCCTTTTTATACAACGACTAACTTGAGCATTTTTTTAACGGCAACATTGCAAACTATTTAAAATACAAGAACTTTCAAAAATCGAACTTTCATTACTCGGGTTTTAAAAACAAAAGGGTTGAATGGGTTAAATGGTTTAATTCGGGTGTTTCAAAAGAAAGGTTTAGGCTCAAGATTGTTTAACTAAGGGAGGTTATTTTTGGGTCAAGGATATAAAAATGGTGTAAATATAAAAAGGCCAAACCTAATGCCTTAATTATTCTTGTGCATAAAATTGGCCCATGGTCTCAAGCGTATTAAAAGATGCAAATTCTACCATATATGATCAAATAGGCGTACTCAAATTCAACTGAACATAACATGCATAGATAGTATGTGAAATGTAGCATATTATGGTGGCTCAAATACTCACATGGGATTTGGGTAGGGTATGTGACATGTGTGGATAATCGACTTATCAAGTGACCTATTTCCAAGCAAACACCCATAATATTTATAAAACTATAATCAAGCATCTATCATGTGGGTTTCTTTGAGTTTAACCATGACAAAGGACCAAAATGGTTCACACATCCCATGTTAGCTTTTGTTAATCTTGTCTTTTTTTAATGCAAAATTGAGGACATTTTTAAAAAAAATTTAAAAAGTCTTATGTATTTTCCCCCCATCCCCACACTTTGAGGCCAACATTGTCCTCAATGTGTAGAATTTAAATGGTAGATTTCAAAACTTAAATTTTTCTCCTCTCTTCACACTTGAAGTCCACATTGTCCTCAATGTATAGGGAAAGTTTCAAAGTGTTTATAGGAATGTGGTAAAGCCAAACCAAAGAATTCACCCCAATCAACAATATACAGTTTACAATCCACTTATTAAATCTAAGTAAACGATCAAAATTAAAGAGATGGAAATAGATGCACCTGGTTTGTCTTCATTCTTCAATTCCATGTGTTCTTCAACAAAATAGTTCCACTTCCATCATAAATAAACCTGTAACTCGCAAGTGTGTAGATGCAAGCTTCTCACAAAAACATTAAGAGTTATCGTTTTACTTTTTGTTGAAAAGCATTACCAAGTAATATTTTAGTTAATTTTGATCAGTGGACAAAATATACACTAACTAAGATAGATCCTTTAAACCTCCCGGTAGCCCGGTTATGAGGACGAGTGAGCTCTCGTGAGGGTTATATAGGAAACACACCCACAACATTTATTTACTTACCACACAAAATAAAATAAAAAAACGAACAAAAAGAAACAAATATATATACAAAAATATACAAAAGCTAGCAAGTACCTCTTACTCACGGTGGTCGAAGTGAACATTTTCCTACCGAGTTACCAAGATAAGCTCGGTAGTTTACCTTCCATGCCCCAATCTGTTCATTCTCCTTCAACTTGTCCTTCGAGTCCAAGCATGAAGGTTTTATCCCACATTTTCCTAGCGAGTTTCAACATACACTCGGTAGTTCACATGCCAAATCCATAATTGCTTCCCAATTGTTGGTAAGAGAATTTGGTGATTCTTATTGCGGGGCCATTTTACAATAAATTGCCCAATGTCCTCCCAGCTCACCTTCATCTTCTCCATCTTTAAACCTACGTCCTCCACTTTGTTGGGTGCTATAAGAAACACGGGATGCGATTCGTGAAGAACTTTCACCTCAGCCACAAGATCTTTATGAGATGCTAAGTCTTCAGTTGGGTTTAACCATTCAGAAAGATTTGCAGTATCTTCATCTATATCAGCATAAACCACAACATTACCAGCCAACTCTTCACGCTCAAGTTTATGTTGGGCGATTTCCTCAGCTAGTTGACCCACTTGAATCACCAAAGCTTCATGAGCTTTGTCTCTTACTTCATTTGCTCTCTTCATTTCTTTGATATTAACATGGTATTCTTTGATCATGATCGCAAGAGCATCGAGCTTAGAATGTGTTGAATTTTGAGGGTCTTCGTATGCCGGTTGAGGTTGATTAAGAAAATAGTCATTATATTCCTCATGGTTTGGATATAGTTGCGTCATTTGGCTAAATGAACTCCCTTGATACCTGTTATATAACCCATAATAGCCTTGGGAGTTTGGATAGCGTGACTGACGATGTGAAGAAGATAATTGTGAACCTCCAGGTTTTTTGAGCCCAAAAATAATACGATCTTGTCGTTCTTTAAATGCTTCCATTCTCTTACGGGCCATTGGACAATCTCGCCACAAATGATATGGGCTCCCACAAGAAGGACAAGTATTATCATCATCTTCCTAATACATTGTGATGATGACGATCAAGTCTTGCTAATTTTCCAATCTTCAGATTTTACACAAGTGGCATGCATGCATTATCTGTCACCTGCACACTTAACACACCACGCGTAAAAATGAACAAAAAGAAGTAACAAAGACAAATTAAATAGTTAATCACAATAATCAACTAAAAACAAAACACTAAGCGCACTAGCTCCCCGGCAACAGCGCCATTTGATGACCCGGTCGTCACGGGTCATACAAAACCTAAATAACCTATGTAGTTAGGGTAAATAGGGTATCAATCCAAGGAGCGTGTGGTTAGTAAATATTGTTTAGTTGATTGGAAACTATTGCTTATGAAGATGCTATAAAACTTATGAAGATTGCATTTGGTTCATTTAAGAAAGTTTAGTTGGAAAGAGTTTTGATTTATAAAAATTGGAAAATAAATGTAATAGAAAAAAGTAGTAAACAATTTAGATGGTAAGGAATTTAATTAAAAGGACCATACCTAGGTTTCAACAAGTGAAGTCTAAGGTTATCACAAATGGGTTAAAATTATAATGCAATTGTTGTTAACGGGGTGATTGTTCAATAGGCTTAGGTGTCAAGTTTCATCAACATTCAACAATGGACTAAACTACACTTCATTACCTAGAACATACAACCCTATGTTTGTATTAGAGCAAGACACCATGTTCATGACATTAGAAATTGGCACAAGATCAATTAACTAAAATGACTTCAACATAAGATTAATCACAATCTAATACACTAGTTCAAACACACAATCACACAATCAAAAGTTTAAAGAAATACCCAAATGTTAAACCCTAGAACTTCAATTGTTTACTTCCTAAGCATGATACAAAGAGACTAGCCACTCATGGCCATGGAGCTTGATTCTTCAAAAATTGGATCTTGAATCTTCAAATCTTGAGTCATAGAAGGATTTGATGTTCTTTAGTTGCATGGAATGATTAGAATTGATAGGATTGATTGGTTTATATCAAGTCTCTTCCAAATTTTATGGTCAAACCCCATAAAAGCTTTCCAAAATTGCATTAAATTGGGTGTTGACCAAGTCTTTCAAGTGGCGCTGTCAGAGACGGCGAGATTGCCGTCAGAGACAGTGGCTATCGTCAGCGACGGTGGGGTGGACGTCACCGACGGCCAGGTGCAAATGGCCCAATCTACGACGGACGGTGGCCCAAACGCCACACACAAGGCTTAGCCGTCAGAGACAGCGGCTTCCTCCCAAACGCCCAAATTGACGGTTTACAGCCACCCAGACGGCTGGAAAACTTGTTTTTTCATAACTTTTTCGTTTCAACTCTGTTTTCGCGGCCACGTCTTCGTATTTCAAAGACCTTTCACATCATAAAATAATATCTTCATTTCAAATCCATGTATTTCTTCCAAAACTCATTCAATCTTCGTATTTAACCTCAAAACATCAATTTCGCATAGTTATCCACTTTCTTACATATCAACACATCCAAACACAAAAGATTTAACATTTAAATACTAAAAACACCGTACTTTCAACCACGTATCAGTCTTTTGTTGAATTATAGCTTTTACAATTTAATTGACAAATGTTCTCGGCAAGAACCGTTTACACGAAAACCGTTTAACCTGGTTCTAAATCGAACCGGTAGGATTTTATACAGACCGATTCCCGTTCTTATATTTAGAACTAAATTGTTTTGGTTTGTGTCGGTTCGGTTCGGTTCTGAACCGTTGTACACCCCCAAGCAGCGGTGTACCCGCGTCAGGTAGAAACCCGCAACCACTACTCGTGACGTATTAATTTCACACATGGACCCATTTATTACCTAAACTAGGATATAACATGTGTATTATACTAGTTAAATAAAAAATATTAAATAATTAGTATTTAAAATTTGTGAATTATAAAACTATGTTTTCATATAATTGTAATTGATTTTTGAATTAACCTTTTGGAATCAAGGGTTGACTATAGAAAATATTAAAAAAAAATAGGGTTCGTTTTGTGATCATCACACTATTATATAATCACTAAACATTCAACTAATCCTCATGTGTCACCTCATTTTATCACAATTCATCACATTTTACATGAGGTGATCATCAAACTAATCACTATTTTTTTAAAATAAACTACAGAATAAATAACACTACATAAACTAAAATTAAATAACATTAGATAAAATAAAATAAAAATATTACATAAAATAAAATCAAATAACATCAGATAAAATAAAATAAATGCACTACATAAAATAAAATAAACACATATAATAAAATAGTAACTATAAAATATAATTAACTTAAATGGATTTTGGCCTTAACATCTACCATGCCGAAACATGTTCAAAATCATTGCCAACCTTAGAATATAACCGATAATGACTATGACCATGTCTTTAGCTGTGTTGGGGTCTTGGCCGACATCATCCTTGACTTTTTTATATATAAAAAATAACGGTTTTGTAGTTCCCTTTGAGATCTGACCACTTGTGCGAGTTTGAATCACAAAAGCATTGCGTTCCCCTAACCTGGACACCAAACTTGGCTAAAACTTTAGCCCAATGTGGAGTCTGACTACCCCGACTAGAGGAGGCTGTATCTTCGTGTATGATGTTATATGCAATTATTAGCGCAATCTCATCCTCTGTTGTCACACCCTCAAATTTTCACGTGCGGGGTTTTAGCGCGAGGCGCGTGACACACCAGGATCTAAGTCAACGGTCACAATAAACGATATGAAAATAACGTAAACTGCCCATTAAGTTTCAAATCTGTTCCAACACAGCGGAAGCATAATATGTTATTACAACCAAAAAGTAAAACTTAAAGTCTAGAATGTTTAACAAACATGCTTATAAATCCTAGACACCATGAGACTCCATGTGCCTATCGATAGCTGCTACCTTAGCAACTTGAGACAAACATGCTAAAAACGTCAGCAAATAATGCTGGTGAGTTCACAGGTTTTTCATGAAGACCGACTCCAAAAGTTTTAATGAATACCCGTGGTCAAACCAGGCCACATGCATGCAAACCATATGAATACATGTCACTACTGCGATTGGAAAACCATTACTGAACTCAAATAATGTGAATGCATGAATACTGCCCGAATGAATACTGAATACTGAATACTGAATACCTAAGAGACAACATGCACCCGTCCAACCTCCAATTGGACAAGTGGGGCCGGTCACGCCCAAATAGATCTATCCACATTTCCCCCGTTGTGCATCCCCGCACATTCATGGTTCTCCCCGGGTCTTCCAAAACATCGCATAGTAATTCAATGAATACTCCAAAACATAGTAAATACATGAATACCAAAACATAAATGACACGCCTTTTATGAAAACATAGTTGACATATGTTTAAAGAATGCAGCATGTTTTCTCCCCTGAAAATGTAAAACAGTAAAGAATGGGGCCGTGAAACTCACCTTAGAGTGCGTCCTCAGTAAAATAGAAATTCGTTACGTGTGTGATAGTCCATACTAGTGGCGACCTATCAATGAGTTAACATAAGTGTGATGACTACTAACCCGAAGGCTAATCAGTCCCCAATTGTCTAGACCGTGACTGTGTATGCTGAAAACATGTTTGAACGTTAAACCGACCAGACCAGACAAGACCCGACATCCCATTGGTGACCCGACATTCCACGTGTTAGCCAAATACAAGATACCATGCAACATATGCAATTAAACACTTAGCATGCGCAAAAGTTCACTAAGTCTAGCATAACGCTCAATTAATGCATAAACGAGTCCAAACACGTGTTACCAAGTCATTAGACATGTCACGGGGTTCCTATCATGTTCCTAGGTGTCTAATCATGTTCCGAGATGTCGAAATACACTTACAACAGCAAAACATGCGATTAGGAATCAAACATGCAATTAGGAAAGTCAACTAGCAATTAGAAAAGTCAAACATGCAATTAGGATTGTAATTGCATGTAACGCACGCGAGTAGGCTCTAATCGCCCCTGCTATAGGCGAGTAGGATTCCTACTCGCCTTCTGCAGGTCTGTTCCACTTTTTCGCGCGTTTAACCCTTCAAATCAGATCTGAAACATGTGGAAACACCTAATATCAAACCCAAATCATTAAGAAACTCATTCCAAGTAAAAACCCCCAAATTATCATCATTCTAACAGCCCCGAATGCAAGCGTTTCCCAAAATAGCACATTTAGCATGTAAACATCACATCAACATGCAAAAACTTACCCTAAATAGCAAATATACAGATTTCATCACACAACAACGTTATCCAATATTATCCTACTATTTTATCATCATCCTAGAGCAAACCCTAACCTTATGCAATCATCAAAACACATAAAAACTCCTTAAATCTTCCTAAATCATTCAAATGGGTCAAAACGTCTATTATCAACAAAACATAATCATAGACCCCCAAATTCATAGATAAACATCATAATAATTCATCTAGGTCAGAAACATATCAAACATACAAGAATCATCAAGTTTTATTAATAAAAATCCTATCTTTGCATGTGACACCCGGCAAACTCAGGTTAGTAACGTTGACTAAACTAGTAAGTCTACCTTAGCGAGTCATGCATATTACGTACTTAACGGAGTCAGTCGAGTCGGTATGATGATTCTGGGGAATCATCGGGAGTCGTTACGATGATCCGCGGGGTCATCGGAAGTCGGTCCATAACCATGTGTACAAGGATTGGTGATTCGTGGAATCGCCGGTTTTAATGCACACACGAGTCTCGAGTCCCGGGAATTGGTGAACGGATGTAAACGTGTTAGTTATCATGCATTATATGTTTGGAATCATTATGTGACTTATCGGTATGGGAATACGTGTTGATATATGTTAAAATAGTGTTTAACGCGCCAAAAACTCGTTCCAGCATCACAGGGGCGATTAGGAACCCCTAATCGCCTATACATGGGGCGAGTAGGAGATACAACAGGCGATTGGGACCTAATCGCCTGATGTGTCATGCGATTAGGCCCCCAATCGCGTGACACTGACTGCTAATCGCCTATACAGCAGAGTCCGGGTCAAAACACCTATAAATAGAACCCTTAACTCCCCAAACACCTCTAGAACAACCCTAGCTGCTCCCAAGCCACCCACACACCTTGAAACACCTATGGAACTCATTTTGCTACAAAAATCACCATCCCCAAGCCTACACACCTTTCTTTGACAAAACCCAAGGTGTGTTCTTCATCCCTAACCTTTGTAAAGTTGTTATTTTGGGTTCCCCAAAGGTCCAGACCTTGTCTTACTAAGTTGTGTCTTTAAAAACCTTTCAAAAGAGTTCTAAACCAAGTCTACACCTTAATGCTTGTTATATGTGAAGTTTACATGCATATGTTGGTCTTCTTGGTGATTATAACATGATTGTTTCCAAGATATGATTGTACTTCTGCCATGTAGAGATTACTAGGAAGGTTATCTTAGAGTTTGAGCCATTATTGTTGTGTTTTGATGAAAATGTGTATTTTGACCCATTTGAGTGTTCTTGAAAGTTTAGGGTGATTATGGCATGATTGTTGATGCAATGTTGTTAGGATTTATACTAGGAAGATGTTAGATCAGAGGTTTGATGATTTACAAGTTTGTAGAGATTGAAATCTGATTGTTTCCATTTAAGAAAAGATAAGGTTGGTTGGTGAAACCTAGTACTTTGCCATTTTAGGAAATAATTGCTTAGAACATGTTAGATCAGTGATATGTTGGGGGTTTTTACTTGGAATGGGTTGGTAAATGATTTAGGTTTGATGTTGGGTGTTGTTGCATGTTTCGGATCTGATTTGGAGGGTTAAACGCGCGAAAACCCGTTACACAGCAGCAGCAGGCGATTAGGAATCCTAATCGCCTGATGCTAATAGCAATTATGCAGACATAGGGGCGATTAGGACCCTAATCGCCTGATACCTCATGCGATTGGGCCCCTAATCGCCTGTAGGCTGAAGCCTACTCGCGTATGACCTTCCTAATCGCATGTACTGCTGTCGTGAACGCGTTTTGACATCCCGGAACACGATTTGACACCTAGGAACATGCTAGGAACCCCGGGATACACCCAATGACTTAGTAAGACGTATTCGGACCTGATTATGCGTTAATCGGACATTATGCTAGACTAGGTGAACTATTGCGCGTATTAAGTGTTTAATTGCATATGTTGCATGATGTCTTGTATTTACCAAACACGTGGGATGCTGGGTCACCAATGGGATGTCGGGTCTTGTCTGGCACGGTCGGTTTAACAATTAATGATGTTTTCAAACGTTTATGGTCACGGTCTGGACATTCGGGGACTAGTTAGCCTGCGGGTTATTAGTCCAATACTTATACACATCTTATGATAGGTCGCCGCTATTTGGGGCTATCATAACATAATTACTTAACTGTTTTCAAGTAACGCAATCCAAGGTGAGTTTCACAGCCCCACTTTTACCGTTTTACTTTCGGGGGAGAAACATGCTACTTACTTACCTATTAAAGGTCATGTTATACTATGGTTACTTTACACATACTATGCGGCTTTTTACGGAAAGTCCCAGGGGGGAAACCATGAATGTGCGGGGATGCACAACGGGGGAAATGTGGATAGATCTATTGGGCCTCACAAACCCCACTCGACGGCTGGGCCGGGCGGGTGCATATTGTCTCTTATTACTGGCTCGCCGAGGCATCGGTTATAGCCAAAACTGCTGGGCAAGCTTCAACAACTTATAAACGTATAGTAATGGATTCCCAACCGCAGTAGTAAACAAACACTTAACGTCTAGCTAACGTTCTTATAACCTAGTAGTAACGGATATGATCTTCACAACTTATAACAAACGCTTTATAAAAGAAAACCTGTGAACTCACCAGCATTATATGTTGACATTTTTGGCATGTTTTCTCAGGTCGCTAAGGTAGCAGTCAATGGGATAGGCGCACGGAGTCATGCACAGCGTCTAATATTTTGAAGCATATTAAACAATGTTTTGTAAACAATGATATGTCTTTTGGTTGTAAACAAGAATGTTTCCGTTGCTGGTTTACGGCTCAAAGCATGATATTTTGGTTTCAAATATAATTATGAATGCATGTTTGTTGTATGTTTATTGTGATCGTTGACTGAGATCCTGGTGTGTCACGCGCCTCGCGGTAAAACCCCGCACGTGGAATTTGAGGGTGTGACATTGCATGATTACATCACATAGAACAAGTATGAAGGTTTAGGTTTGTTTAGAAACTGATTTTAATAGGTTTTCAAAAACACAAATGTTTAGAAATCAGGTCTGGACCTTTAGGGAGTAAAACAATAACATTACAAGGGTTTGGGATGAAGAACACACCTTAGTTTTGCAAGATAATGAAGTGTAAAGCTTGGAAAGGTGGATTCTTAGGCAAAAACGTGTTCCAGAGGGTGTTTATGGGTTGAGAGAGGTTATGGGACAATTAGGGTTACACAAATGATGTTTTACAAGTCAAGGGTGGTATATATAGGCGTTTCTAGTCGTCAGACACGTTACAGGCGATTAGGGTGCTGCAACAGGCGATTAGGACACGTAATCGCCTATAATTACATGCAATTACATGTAATTGCCTATAATGTCACGTGATTACACGTAATCACCTATAAGGTCACGTGATTACACGTAATCACCCTCAGCATGTTTATTCGGGTTTTTGGCGTGTTAAACACTATTTTAACACATATAAGCATGTATTCACATACCGACAAGTCATATAATGATTGTAAACACATAATGCATGATAACTAACACGTTCACATCCGTTCACCGATTCTCGAGACTCGAGACTTGCATGTGTGCATTAAACCCGATGATTCTACAAATCAACAATCCTTGTTCACATGGTTATGGACCGACTCCCAATGATCCCGTGGATCACTGTAACGACTCCCGATGGTTCTCGGAACCATCATAACGACCCAATTGACCTAGTTAAGTATGTTTTGAAAATGTTTTTCGCTAAGATAGACTTATGTGTTTTATGAAATGCTAACCTAAACGTGTCGGGTGTCACATCATCCCCCTGTTGAAAGAATTTTCGTCCCGAAAATTTCCCGAAGCCAAAGAGAATGAAACGATGAAAAAGAAAAATTTTCCCGGTCGTCACATCTGTGGACATTGAGAGTTGAAAATGGTTTAATATAGAATTGAAAATAGTAGGGATAGATAGTTGAATATTGTAAAATTGTGAATAGAGTAAAAATTTAGAAGGATATGTTTATATATAAAGTTCAAAAAAAAATTGTAAAAGGTTATTTGACTATTGTCAAATTGCTAGCTTGACTATGTCAAGGGCGTGATGCACGTTGCGGTCGTGATGCATTTTGCACAGTGATTGCGGGATGGTGTTCGCGATGATCACAACCATCACCAATGGCGAAACTTGAAAAAATAGTGGTGTGGGCGGAAAATCACAAGGCCGGTTTTTCCTATCGGTGGGGCCAAATTCAATTTATATAAAAATTACTTACGAAAATCGCAAACTTCCACCATTAAGTAAAAAAACGGTTTGGGAGGAGATTGAGGCACCCCGTGGCCCCATCATCCTTTGCCCTGGCCAGCATGGGCTACCCCATATGGCTTGACAAGGTATGATTGATTTTTTTTTTAACTAGCTTTCTCAAATTAATAAATAAATATGAATAAGGTATGATAAGAAAAGATAACTAACAAAAATATATTAATAGATTCCATTTCAAGCGGTGTATTAGTTAATTCAATACGTCAAAGATGTTATGGTAACATGGTTAAGATGAGAGGGTTTAACACTCTTTAGTGTATTCCCGCACAGGTTGGTCACAAGTTCTACTCCCGACTACCCCCTTTGCTCCTGGAAAATGGCTCGTGATGGTTTCAGCTCCGACGTTCAGGCGCCGACTCTAACCGTGACTTGTGTGCGCTCAATATGTTGGGTAGTTCTCAACTGAGCTAGCTGTAAAAAAATCTATCTATACTTTCCATAATAGGAGAAGCATGAGTGACGTCAGAAAGCTGATGTGTCAGCCGGAGAGAGTGGCCACCAATGCGTGTATGATGCAAAAACTGACGTCACATTAAATAATAAAAAAATCCCACTTGCCTGAACAGTGGTAATAATGCCACTTGCCTGACAGTGGTTGTTAATAAATTAGTTAAAATACTGTCAGTTGAGTCAACAGACTTTTGTATGACTGTTGGTTTTAAATTTGAGCTCCAAGTTTTAAATTTGAGCTCCAAATTCAAATTCAAATTTCAAATTCGATACCCCATTACACAACTATATAAAGGTATCGTGTGCATCTCTTTCTCCCAAATAATTTATAAATCTCTCAAATAATTTTTAAATTGTAACAGATGGTTCTCTCATATTTACGTTTAGGTCGAAGCACTCGAGCATCAGGTAAAATAATTCTTATATATGTTATCAATAAGATTAAAATTTATCCATTTTGTTCTTCGATAACCTGAATGTTCTTCAATAACCTCAATATTTTGTCTGCTCCATTAGCAACCAGAGCATTTACGTCGAAAAAGTTTTTGACTTTTGAAGATTCTTACAATCAAAGGAAAATATCAGTCTTGCCATTACGAATGGTTGTAGATTGGCAGGCTCAAACTCAAAAGGGTATGCCTTTCTGTTTTTAAATTTATTTATTCAAGTGTTTAATACGTATTCATTTTGTTTTCTGATCAACCTTTTGTGTTTCTCCCTTAAAAGATAGAGGCGTTAGCTTAAGCAATGAAGTGTTTTTCCAGATGGCATTAGGAAAGACATTGATTGCGATAATGCTTTTACGCCACTATGCTTATCTTTTGAGGAAGTCGTCTGCGTCTACTTCCGTTTTTGTGGTTCCCGCTATTGTGCTTGTCAACAGGTATGTTTGTTAAATATGTTATATCTTTAATTTGTTATGAAGGCCTGTAGTCGAAATCTAACTTTGAATCTTTTTTTTCTGTTCTGGTAGCAAGCAGAGTATGTAAGGAAGCACCTTGAGTATGTTGTGTATTCAAGGTTAATCTTTTGGATATTAATAATGCTTCTATACATACAACACACACCTTCCACCATTCCTGCCAAGAAACAAACATATGTGTTGAATACTCATGGGTGTATAAAGACATGTTATAATCAAAGTTGATTTTTATGTATTAGTAACATTAGTTTGTGGTTTCTGAAGAGTATTAAAAGATATATTAAATTTTTTTTAGTGGTTGTTTGTAATATGTGTTTACGCTCAAGACATGTTTGTAAATACCCTATGGTATAAATTCAAGTTGTATTCACTGACAAATGTTTTGTGAACTGTTGTTTAAGTTTTCGAAACATTGGATTACACTTATTGTCAAAGCATGTTTGTAAATCATCTATCGTATAAATTGAAGTTATATTCGTTGGCAGTTGTTTTGTGAAGATGTATAGTTTACAAAATCTCATCAATAGTGTTTGTAGCATTATTATTAATTAATTAATTAATTAATTAATTAAGTAATTGATTTATATAAGATATATAACATTGTAAGCTTTAAGTGAAATTCTATTTGATGACAGCCGTTTTAACAAGATCTACTGACAAGTTTACTGTTGTTGTAAAACAGATCTTCCAATTATAATAATAAATGATATATTTAAGCCCACGTTTTGAATATTGAAGAGGGGACTTTTAAGTCCTAAGTTTTGAATCTTTAGGAGGGAAAGTTTTAAACCACATAGGAAAGCGTGATTAGGAATTTTAACATTAACAGGGTCGAGTTGCAAATAATAAGAGTTGTTGTAATAAGAGTTGTTGTATAAGATATAACATTGCAAGTGAAATTCTATTTGAAGGCAGCTGTTTTAACAACATATGTTGTTATTATTAACAGTTGTTGTAAAACAGATCTTGCAATTGTAATAATAAATATTACATTTAAGCCCAAGTTTTGAATATTCAAGAAGAACTTTTTAAATTACGATAGGGAAGTGTATTTACGATTCTGAACATTAGCTGTGTTGAGTGCCAAATAATAAGTTTTTTTTAGACCAAATATTTTTATTATTATATTTTATTAATTAAATAACTAATTGATTTATAAAAGATAAAACATTGTATCATTATGTATATAGTTTGTTGTATTGTTCAGTAATATTCAAGTTGATAGGTTATATTTTATAAAAAAAAAACATTTCTCAAACCGGCTGGTTATTTTTTAAAAATTTTGTATTAGCGTCATTTCATTTTGATAATTAAATAAATATAAAAATTATTTTAAAACTATCTTTAATAAGTAAGCCCTAAGTTTTGAATTTTTAGGAGAGATAGTTTTAAATCATATAGGGAAGCGTGTTTATGAATTTTAACATTAACAGGGTGAAATTGAAAATAATAAGAGTTGTGTAAGCAAATATTGATATTGTTATTATTAATTAATTAATTAATTAATTAATTAATTAATTCATGTACGTAACATATTGCAATATGTAATTGAAAATCTATCTTGATGAAAGCTGTTTTAACAACATTTGTTGGCAAATAATGACAGTTTTGAAACTCTATTTGTGACACCCGGCATATTTGGCTTAAACATTTTAGTAACATCTACGTCTACCTTAGCGGGAAACATTTATAAACGGACTTAACTAGGTTAGTTGAGTCGGGTCAATTTAGGATTGTCCAGGGTTCAATGATCTGGAGGATCATTGGGAGTCGTTTTGGGAATACACTAGTACCGGGTCCCGTTGATGGTGAAATTACATAAACTAATTAAGTGTATGTGTAGATTAATACTCGTGTGGTGGATTATATGCATAGATGTGTTTAAACGATGTGTAAATAATCATCCATGCTTAAATATGTTAAACATAGACTAAGGTTGCATGCTTATATGTTAAGGTGCGTTAAAATGCGTTAAACACGACAAATTGGAAAACTAGAAAAACATAAGTTCTGGTTCGACCACATCGAGTGGGCGAACCTGGAAAACAATCTTGTTTCAACCCTTGTCAAAGGGGCGAACCTGGAATGTGGAAATGAAGAAGTTTCATTCGACCAGAATATGTACATTCGACACTGTGAGAGGGGCGAATGTGGGTACATTCGCCCAGGTAGAAGGGGCGAATGTGGACTAGTATAAATACCAAACTTTGTCATTTTTCACCATTTCACAAACCCTAACTGTCTCAAAACACTCTCAAACGATTTTAATCACTAAGGAAGGAGTTTTTGCTCTTCTTTTTCATAATCTAACCTATCAACAACATCTAACCAAGAATCCAAGGTGTGTTCTTAATTCTAAACCTTTTCAAGTATTTTAATTCGTTTTTATCTAACCCTAAATGTCCAGATCTGTTCTAAGGATGTTTTTATCAATAAAAACCTTTTAAACATCTTTCTAAACCTAAACCCTATCATTAAACATAGGTTTTCATATCGATAAACATATGTTAATTATGTGTTATGTGATGTTATGTGTTTTTTTAATGATTTGCTATTGTGCTAATGCTGGAAACATGATCTAGGACTGCTATTGATGATAGTTTAGGAGTATAAAAGGTTATAATTAGATAGATGATGATATCAAGTCTAATTTGGGGATTTTATTGAATCTAGGGCTTGTGCATGTTAGTATTATCAATAAAGCGATTGGGGGTTTTCAATTACATGATAAACTGAGCATTTTTAGATGATTATGGATTGATATTGAAAAGTTTCCAAATTGGGTAAAGATTACATGCATGATGTGACACTTCCATAATCTTTGCCATTTTAGGAAAGGGCTGAAACGGATAGGTTTTGGGGCAAAATTGGTGGGGTTTTGTAGGGATAAGTTATACATGCTTGACTGCAGAGTTTGATAATGTTTCGGGATGTTTTCGGACGTTTTTGAAGCGTTTTGGGAAAAATAATCTATCAGGGTCGAACCTGGGCACATTCGACTGGTCGAGTGGTCGAATGTGGAATCCCAGGGTCGAACCTGGACAGTTTGGTCGAATCTGTGAAGAACGGTCGAGGGAGGCTTTTCAAAGGGTCGAAGGTGGGTTAAAACGGGCGAAGGAGGATCGGTCTTCCTGGTTCGACCCTTCTGATTCAAAAGTGAGATTTTTGATACAAACTAAGTGTTTTATGCTTGAACCTTGTGTGTAATCTATGTGTACTTGATTAGTTAGGGTAATTAGTCACCAACGGGATGTCGGGTCGGTCTAGTGTGTCGGTTAAACACTTAAACACGTTTTAAAACATACTTGGTTACGATCTGGACAATCGGGGACTAGATAACCTTATGGTTATTAGTCGGAGCACTTATGTGAACATTTTGATAGATCTCCGGTAGAGGGATTATCAAGGGGCTTAGCATTTTATTATTCACCGATGAACGCAATTTAAGGTGAGTTCACGGCCCCACTTTTACAGCTTTAACTTTTGGGGGAGAAAACATGCGCTAAACTATTTTGGTAACATATGTCATACTATGGTTTTAACTTTGCATTGCTATACGATCTTTTAAAGTCCCGGGGGAAAACCATGAATGTGCGGGGATGCACAACGGGGGAAGTGTGGATAGATCTATTGGGCGTGACCTGCCCCACTCCTCGGCTTAGAGGGTCGGGCAGGTGCATATTGTCTCGAACTGGTAACATTGGTATCATGCTGAACATTCGGGCTGAACATTGCTAAACATTGCTAAACGTGTCTAGTAATGGTTTTCCAATCGTAGTAGTAATAAAACATACGCCTAGCTAGCGTACTTGGTAACATTGGTATAGTATGGACATGGTAACGCTTTGGTAACTATTTTGGTAACATATTGAACAAACCTGTGAACTCACCAGCATTATATATGTTGACGTCTTTTTGGCATGTTTTTCTCAGGTCGCGAAGGTAGCATCGGTTGGACTAGGCGCACGGGTCTGCATTGGCGTCTAGGCTTAGTGGCATATTTTAATAAGTGTCTTGAACATTTTGGAACACAGTTTGTAATTGATTAAATCTTTAAATGCTTCTGCTATATTTAATTGGTTTGATAACCAAGTTTTAAGTTTACGTATTTCATATAGTGTTGTTTATTGTGACCGTTGACTTGGATCCTGGTTTGTCATGTGCCTCGCGGTAAAACTCCGCAAGTGGAAATTTGAGGGGGTGGCAGATTGGTATCAGAACCAATGGTTATAGTGAACTAGGACTGCATATAGAGTCTGGTCTATTGCCGAGTCGCACACACTAGACGGTCACATACTTTGAGTCTATTAGTGGGATACGTACTAACTTTGTCGGGGTGTCCTTACATCATCATCATACTTCTTTGTTACATCATCCGCTTTTATTTGGGTTCATACCTACTCTTGTCTTCTTCTTCGGGTTTGAAGAGGAAGAGGCTGATTTGTTGACTATAGCACATACATGCTTTCTTACACTTGCACCTATCGTAACACGTTACTAGGCAACGATATTCGGTGACCAGAGTCTGGACTAGGAGTACATTTGTTTCCGGTCGTAGTAGTATTACTCATGCGTCTTGCTAACGCTATCATTTCTGACATAGTGATAACATGATGACTTTCATTACTTAAACGTTTAACATAAAACCTGTGAACTCACCGGCATTATTAGCTGATGTTTTTAGCATGTTTGTCTCAGGTCGTTGAGGTAGCAGCTTATCATAGGCGCACGGAGTCACACGGCGTCTAGGATTCATATGCATTTTCTTATCTTTTCAGACTTACGTACTTTTACATTTTGAGTTGTAATAAAGTTACGCTTCCGCAGCGAATGGATTTATGAAAACTTGATGGTTGTTTATTTCATTTTACGTATCATATAGTGTCGTTTATTGTGACCGTTGACTTAGATCCTGGTTTGTCACGCGCCTCGCGGTAAAACCCCGCACGTGGAATTTGAGGGTGTGACATATTGGCATCAGAGCCAATGGTTATAGTGAACTAGGATGTAACACCCCAACCGATGGCGGAATCATCGAGGTGCCACGTAGTGACGATTGTTCAAAAGCTCATGGTACTAAAATGTAAATATTTGATTATTGAATATTGTTTTACAACATATGAAATTGAATACACAACAACAATTGAAATAGCTGATTTATTTTGTCTAAGTCCAAAGTCCTATATGAAGCGTCAAGCAGCTTATCCTGAAACATGCACGAAATAAATTTTGTCAACATATGAATGTTGGTGAGAACTACTTAGTTTTGTACATATAGTATAAGTTTTTGAAAAGTAGTACAATTCATGTGTCTAGCATCACCAATGCATTATGTAAACACGCAAGTAACCAAACAAGACAAAGATCAAATGTAAAGTTTGTACAATGTAATTGATAATGAGCACCTCGACACGTGTGAGTCTAAAAGAGCACCATAACACAAAGTTATGTCTAAATGAGCACCGTAACATAAGTTACGTCTAAATGAGCACGATAACATAAGTTATGTCTGTATGTAAAGAGCACCATAACATAAGTTGTGTCTGTATGTATGATTTTGTATGTAAGCTACGTTCATGTTCAAGCATAAGCACAAAGATAATCAAGACACGTATATGAATTGTAAATGAATAAAAATGTATGTGTAAATGAATATGAACGCTTTGTATAGTTGTGCATGAATCACCCCAAAAATTGTAAAAGCGAAAAAGGGGATAAGTAATACTCACCTTAGCAAGGTGGTAAGTCTTGTGTAATTGAATAAGTACAATCCAACGTTTGCCAAGTATCACCCTATGTATAATGTAACAAATAAGTCTAAGTCTATTTGGGCTATAAGTATTTTCTAGGGTTTCAAATTGGGGATAAACGTTTATTTGATTAATAAACAAATTGTTTATTAAATATGAGAAATTTAATAAATAAATAAATAAAAGTCTCTTTGTAAAATTTTAAGTTGAATATAGTCACAACATAAGATTTTGAGTATGAAAATAATTTTTATAAAATTATTTTCTTAGAAATAAAATGTTTAATCTAATTATTTTAAATTGTCAAAATATGACTTTAATATCTAAAAATATTAAAATTTAAGAATTTCTAAATTAAAAAATTGTATTTCAGTTCTAGATAGTTAGAAATAATTTATATAAAAATTTGGTGCAAAAATATTGAAAAATGAATTTATTATGATTTATTTATGATTAAAACTAACAAAAATTAATTAAAAATATAAAATAAACGGTTTTTCTGAAATAAAAATATTTTCTGGAATGTTTAAGAATATACAAATTTAGGAAAATTTTTGTGAGATTTAATAAAATCGTTTAGATATTATTATTGAATTTTATAAATAAAAATGAATAAACTTGTATTATTAATAATATATATTAAATAATTTATTTTTGAAAAACTAAAAATTGGATGATGAACTTTATCATTTGGAGATCATATAATAATTTTTGTGGAATTTATAAACCACTTTTGGTATTTAAAACTGATTTTAAAAGATTTAATGTATTAAGTATATATGTAAAAATGGCAAAAAAAATACTTGTTGGTTATGGGAATCGAACCAGTGACCTGTGTATAGCAACAGCATGCCCAGACCAGCTGGTCTGGGTCTTTGTTTGTTAATTAATTTGAATTCGCGTTTTATTTATATAACACCATAAAACAATCATCTTCCCCAATTAATAAGAACAAACCCTAGAATTTTCAATCAGTTATAAAACGCGATTATAACTAAATTAACCATAGGGCTTTTGGGGTATAAGGGCCGATTAACAAAACCCATAAAAGAATTTGAACTTACAACGCGTTTTAGAGGTGCGAACAAGCGGTCAACAGAAAAGTCAACACGAACAAGAATCTTAGATTTGAAGGTGTTTCAGCGTTTGATAGGTGAATGTGATAGAGGGGTTTTCTAAATCGCTACTCTTAGGTTGTGTTTGCGAGTTTAATTAGATTAAAACGAGTATTTATACTGATTTATTCTTAATCGATTTGGAAGGTTTATAAAGGGTATTAAATCACTAAATTGAGAGTCAAACGCGTGTATTAACTTGTTTGCAGGTTTCGTGCGAGTCAATGGTCCATGGTTTCCAAAAAAAGAAAGCTCAATCAAGTGGTCAAATCGTTGACCGGACTTGATTGATGTTTGCTGCTTCTGCACGAAATTAGCCAAGGGAAAAAAGAAAGTGACGCGCAAACAGGCTTTAAAAACAATAGGATCCCACAATAATCAACAAGGCAGCATGTGGCGTAGTGGTGTAAGCGTGTGTGTGTCTGTGTTCGGCCCGGGTTCGAGTCCCGGCAGGGGCGATTATATTTTTTTTAACTAAAAGGGAAATGGGAGGTGTTGGACTTGGGCTGGACCAAGATGAAGGACAAAGGGATGGACCGGTTTCTAGGTGGGCCTCAGCTGTTGGGCTTCAGATTTGTCAAGGGATTGGGTTATGTTGGGTTCAAAGTAAGAAAAGAATGTTGGGTTTAAGGTTTAAACCAACATAAATTTTTTTATCATTATTATTATTATTATTATTATTTATTATCATTATTATTATTATTATATAAAAATAAAAATATAATGAAAAAGTGACGGATGTCACAGCATCCCCCACTTTTAGAAACTTCGTCCCGAAGTTATTAGAAACATAGGGTTATGGAGGTTTGGGTAAAACTTAAGATAACCGTGGTTTGGAAAAAAAAATATATTTGAATGATTTGGATAAGAGGTTTGCTAGGTGTGAGTTAAGGATTGGATTAGGTTCATCTTGAATAATAAGAATAAGAATCTAGTAAGACACTAAACTTTGAGTTTTAAGACTCCTAAAATAATTGCATGAGTTAATTGACTATAGAAAAACTAAATGAACTACCAAGTAACTAGAGTTTGTTTCTGGTCCAACTTCCAGTCTCACTTTCAATGCATCATTAGTGTTTGTATACAGGGTGTACCGCAGCTAACCCACCACACCTTTGATACCTTGAAAACGTACTGGACGTCTTCCCAAAAACTCTAACAGAATTTCACACTACCCTAACGCACCTGTAAATTCATGATTTCGTTCCGGACCGGAATCATCAATTTACCTTACATTAGGGTCTTATGCCCTTCTATGATCCTAATCTAACACACATTAAAGCAAATAAGTTTCACAAGAAGATGACACAACAAACACGTTGAGTTACAATGAGATGTTATCAATGAAATGAGGCCATGTAATAATGAGGTCAATTGCATTGGGTTGCAATGACTTGTAAGCATAACAGTATTTAAGTATGGGCTACCACTCGTCTGAGGAGCCCTTTAAATGAAATGTTTATCTGAGTTGCGTGGATAATACACACATGCAAGCAAGTTTGTAAGTACTACAACCATTAAGTGTAAGTGTTATCTTAGTGGCCTATAGAAGTAGTTTACGAGTATCGTGAATAATTAAATGTTCAATGGGTAGTCAAATTAAGGGAAAAATCGAGTTTCATATACAAACAATGATGTTTTGGAAAAATCCTGTAGAATCAAGTATCAAGTTTTTAGTAGTTTGATTATCATGGGTAACTAGCTCATTTGTGAGAAGGTGAAGGATATCAATTTAGTTCTTGAGAGGATGATGAAAAATCTTGAAGCAGAATCAAGGTTGTGAGAGATAGTGAATGTGAAGATAGTTGATAAAGAGTTTATTTTATAGTAAGGAGATTATGTAGCAGTGTAAATTTTGGGGTTTGGATCATAGGTTATAATCAAGTGTATAAGAAAACATGATTTTGGTATATACCAAATATTGTAAAAATTTGAACAAGTTGAAAATGAGTGAGTGTCGATGGAGAATCTAGAGACTAGATATTATTCCTATATAAAAAAAAATTATTTTCAAAATTGGTTTTGTACATAAAGCAAAAATTGTTAAATAGTACAAGCTAAGTAGGCTTTGATTAAAATATTCCTGTTAGTTGAAGATTTCAAACATGACATTAGGTTTTGAAGATCAAGGTTTTTTTTATTAGCATTATATAGAAAATCGTTTATTACGTCAATAAATAAACAATTTGGATTTAAGTTCGAT
Organism: Ambrosia trifida; assembly: GCA_028751855.1. Lineage (NCBI taxonomy): Eukaryota > Viridiplantae > Streptophyta > Magnoliopsida > Asterales > Asteraceae > Ambrosia > Ambrosia trifida. The sequence continues at coordinate 146,105,260 of CM054124.1, read as the reverse complement.
GAAATCTTTTTTAAAAAAATATGTACTTTGTAAAGTTACTAGGTAATACAACAAGTTTTAGAAATCTTTAGTTTGTGCTAAGGTACGAGGTTATAGTTTTTTTTTTTTTTAATTAACATGTGGAGAAATGAAATAATATGATTTGGGTAGGGTGTTGAATATTTAAAAAGTGGCTAAGAGGGTAAGTTGAAGTGTGATTGTAAAATCCATAGATGGTTATGAAAGTATGAACTTGTAAGCAATATATGAAAATCGTGAAATACAAAATATTGTATATGAATCGAGAGAGTATTATTGAAAAAGCTTGCATAAAATGCTTGGAGTGCCCTTGTCTAGCTGTAAAGCCCAACAAGAACGTTGACTTTTCAAAGGAATTGAACCCAATGGTGATCAAAGAAGACATGCTTTAGCCTATAAGTGGACACTCACTCCAGGAATCCCCAGGTAAGCATAACAGGTCCGTTATTGGATTTATGCGCTATGCTTGCCTATGCCAGAAAACCCAGTGTACAGGCGTCCACCCTTCCAGATTGCACGTGTCCTATCACACTCATTAAAGCTCAACAATTTTGAAGGAGCAAAAATAAGAGTAGGCATTATGCCTAAGAGTGTCTTCATGAAAGGTACTGCTCCCGTTCCATGATGATGTAGACTTTCCACCCCTTGTAGGACACCATCTCTATGCACCATGATGAAAGATGAGGAGAAATAGAGAGGAAGGGAAAGATAGAGGAAAGAAAGTAGAGGGAAATGAGGGGTAAGGTAATTTAGGAAATATTATGCATGAAAGTTGAAGTTTGGTTATAGTCTAGGCCATCTTATCTAATAACCTAGTTCCCTATAACCATGGCTCTGATACCAATCTGTAACACCCCAACCGATGGCGGAATCATCGAGGTGCCACGTAGTGACGATTGTTCAAAAGCTCATGGTACTAAATTGTAAATATTTGATTATTGAATATTGTTTTACAACATATGAAATTGAATACACAACAACAATTGAAATAGCTGATTTATTTTGTCTAAGTCCAAAGTCCTATATGAAGCGTCAAGCAGCTTATCCTGAAACATGCACGAAATAAATTTTGTCAACATATGAATGTTGGTGAGAACTACTTAGTTTTGTACATATAGTATAAGTTTTTGAAAAGTAGTACAATTCATGTGTCTAGCATCACCAATGCATTATGTAAACACGCAAGTAACCAAACAAGACAAAGATCAAATGTAAAGTTTGCACAATGTAATTGATAATGAGCACCTCGACACGTGTGAGTCTAAAAGAGCACCATAACACAAAGTTATGTCTAAATGCGCACCGTAACATAAGTTACGTCTAAATGAGCACCATAACATAAGTTATGTCTGTATGTAAAGAGCACCATAACATAAGTTATGTCTGTATGTATGATTTTGTATGTAAGCTACGTTCATGTTCAAGCATAAGCACAAAGATAATCAAGACACGTATATGAATTGTAAATGAATAAAAATGTATGTGTAAATGAATATGAACGCTTTGTATAGTTGTGCATGAATCACCCCAAAAATTGTAAAAGCGAAAAAGGGGATACGTAATACTCACCTTAGCAAGGTGGTAAGTCTTGTGTAATTGAATAAGTACAATCCAACGTTTGCCAAGTATCACCCTATGTATAATGTAACAAATAAGTCTAAGTCTATTTGGTCTATAAGTATTTTCTAGGGTTTCGAATTGGGGATAAACGTTTACTTGATTAATAAACAAATTGTTTATTAAATATGAGAAATTTAATAAATAAATAAATAAAAGTCTCTTTGTAAAACTTTAAGTTGAATATAGTCACAACATAAGATTTTGAGTATGAAAATAATTTTTATAAAATTATTTTCTTAGAAATAAAATGTTTAATCTAATTATTTTAAATTGTCAAAATATGACTTTAATATCTAAAAATATTAAAATTTAAGAATTTCTGAATTAAAAAATTGTATTTCAGTTCTAGATAGTTAGAAATAATTTATATAAAAATTTGGTGCAAAAATATTGAAAAATGAATTTATTATGATTTATTTTTGATTAAAACTAACAAAAATTAATTAAAAATATAAAATAAACGGTTTTTCTGAAATAAAAATATTTTCTGGAATGTTTAAGAATATACAAATTTAGGAAAATTTTTGTGAGATTTAATAAAATCGTTTAGATATTATTATTGAATTTTATAAATAAAAATGAATAAACTTGTATTATTAATAATATATATTAAATAATTTATTTTTGTAAAACTAAAAATTGGATGATGAACTTTATCATTTGGAGATCATATAATAATTTTTGTGGAATTTATAAACCACTTTTGGTATTTAAAACTGATTTTAAAAGATTTAATGTATTAAGTATATATGTAAAAATGGCAAAACAAAAAATACTTGTTGGTTATGGGAATCGAACCAGTGACCTGTGTATAGCAACATCATGCCCAGACCAGCTGGTCTAGGTCTTTGTTTGTTAATTAATTTGAATTCGCGTTTTATTTATATAACACCATAAAACAATCATCTTCCCCAATTAATAAGAACAAACCCTAGAATTTTCAATCAGTTATAAAACGCGATTATAACTAAATTAACCATAGGGCTTTTGGGGTATAAGGGCCGATTAACAAAACCCATAAAAGAATTTGAACTTACAACGCGTTTTAGAGGTGCGAACAAGCGGTCAACAGAAAAGTCAACACGAACAAGAATCTTAGATTTGAAGGTGTTTCAGCGTTTGATAGGTGAATGTGATAGAGGGGTTTTCTAAATCGCTACTCTTAGGTTGTGTGTGCGAGTTTAATTAGATTAAAACGACTATTTATACTGATTTATTCTTAATCGATTTGGAAGGTTTATAAAGGGTATTAAATCACTAAATTGAGAGTCAAACACGTGTATTAACTTGTTTGCAGGTTTTGTGCGAGTCAATGGTCCATGGTTTCCAAAAAAAAGAAAGCTCAATCAAGTGGTCAAATCGTTGACCGGACTTGATTGATGTTTGCTGCTGCTGCACGAAATCAGCCAAGGGAAAAAAGAAAGGGACGCGCAAACAGGCTTTAAAAACAATAGGATCCCACAATAATCAACAAGGCAGCATGTGGCGTAGTGGTGTAAGCGTGTGTGTGTCTGTGTTCGGCCCGGTTCCTGCCCGGGTTCGAGTCCCGGCAGGGGCGATTATATTTTTATTAATTAAAAGGGAAATGAGAGGTGTTGGACTTAGGCTAGACCAAGATGAAGGACCAAGGGATGGGCCGGTTTCTAGGTGGGCCTCAGCTGTTGGGCTTCAGATTTGTCAAGGGATTGGGTTATGTTGGGTTTAAAGTAAGAAAAGAATGTTAGGTTTAAGGTTTAAACCAACATACATTTTTTTATCATTATTATTATTATTATTATTATTATTATTTATTATCATTATTATTATTATTATATAAAAATAAAAATATAATGAAAAAGTGACGGATGTCACATAGGACTGCATGTTGAGTCAAGTCTATAGCCGAGTCGCACACACTAGACGGTCACATTCATATAAGTCATGTCATATGGGAATTGCCGGGGTGTTTGTATTACATTCGTTATTATCATTTATGCTTACATCATCTATCTATTACTCTTATTTCCTATCCTGTTCTTCATCTTCGTGCTGAAGACGAGGAGCCTTACTATCCTTGCACGGCAGTGGCGTACGTTGGAGTGGCTTTGGCATCCTTCGGAGGTTTGTCCAAGAGTCGGACATCTCCCATTTCTATACTCCAATGGACACACTTGCTCGCACACATTATCGCACACTTGTACTTGCTGTTTTATATCTTGGGTGTTTTATCACGTAGGAGATCTTATCTGTTCCGGAACGTGGGTGCCTGGTGGTTTGAAGGTCAGGCTAGGAGCACGCCTCGGGGACCATGTAGAGCGACTTATCATTTCGAGTGCACACGAAATAATAAGTTGAAATGCATAAAAATCCTGGTGGACTCTGTGTTTGATCCAATGATCATGATGGAATCCAGTTCTCTGGTTGACCTTGTTACTTATGATTTCTTGTTATCTGTTCTGGAATCTGATGTCTTGTCTTTGACCTTGACAGAAGATGGCAGGACGTCGTGGTGGTCGCGTTGGTGGCCGGAATGGCGGTGGACGTAATGGGGGTCGTGGTAACATCAGCATGACCCAGGCAGAGCTGAATAATCTGATCCAGGAGCACGTGGAAGCTGCTATTGCTGCGCAGCAGGCCGCCCAGCAGGGCCATGGTGGGGGTGCTTTTCATCCTCCACCACCTCCACCTCCTCCAGTCCACTGTACTTATAAGATGTTCCAGGACTGCAAGCCCCATAACTTCAGTGGGACTGAGGGAGCTGTGGGACTACTTCGTTGGTTGGAGAAGGTCGAGTCCGCTTTCTCCATGTGTAACTGCCCAGAGGAGTTTCGTGTGAAGTATGCTTCCGGGACATTTGAGGGACGTGCTTTGACTTGGTGGAATTCGACGGTGCAGACTATTGGTTTACTAGAGGCCCATGCGTTGCCATGGACCGAGTTTGTGTTTCGTTTGAAGAGGGAGTATTGCCCCAGGGATGAGATCAAGAGTTTGGAGCATGAGCTGTGGAATCATCAGATGGTGGGATCTGAGATAGAGGAGTATACCACTCGCTACCATGAGTTGGCACTTTTGTGCCCGGATTCTGTGACACCTGAATATAAGGCTATTGAGTTCTACATCAGTGGGTTGGTGCCTGAGGTCCGCGGGTTGGTGACCGCGAATGATGCTACTACACTTCGGGATACCATTCGGTTGGCTCATAGGCTGACTAAGCAGAAGGTTCAGGAGGGTGTTTTGCCTCCTAATGGTACTGTGGTGAAAACCTCTGATGGCAACAAGAGGAAATGGGAGAGCGCGGGAAAGGGTACAATTCAGCCTCAGCAGCAGCAGCCGAGGAAATTTGAGGCTACGGGCGCATCTTCTGAGCAGAGGCAGAGTGGGTATACTGGGAGGCTGCCTAGATGTGATCGTTGTGGGTACCATCATCTTGGGGATTGTAGTTATTGTACCCGATGTAAGAGGAACGGGCATCAGGCCCAGAGCTGCAGGGTGAATCTTCAGGCTCAGCAACAGGTGGTTGCCCCTACTACTGCTACTACTACCACTGCTGCACCCAGGGGAAATCAGGGATGTTATCACTATGGCGACACTGGGCACTTCAGGCGGGACTGTCCCAAAGTGAAGCAAGGCGAGGGTGGCGGTCGAACTGCTCCGGCTCGTGCTTATGTCATTGGTGCTAGGGAGAACCAGGAGGATCCTGATACTGTTACTGGTGAGTATTCTTTTCTTGAATCTCGTTATACTTGTATTCATTTTCATTCACATTGCTTGGCGATTCGTATTCATTGTGTGCATTCAGTTTGGTATTTGATCATCGTTTTGCATTTGTCGGTCTGATGTGGGTCCTTTAGAGATGCTACTTGCACGGTACCGGTGTATCATTTATACCGATCACAGTAGTCTCTAGAAGGCCTTCGATCAGGAGGAATCATTGTTTTGTATTCACCTTGGGAAGGGAGGTTCCCCGGCGTAGAGTATCCGTTGCTCTCATTCTTCGTTCGCTATTATCCTTTCGTTTGCATTCTGGGAAACGTTACTTGGGTCAGGTCGACACTCATCACTGTCGAAGAGTGAATCTTGGGGCGAGATTCCTTTCAACAGGGGGATGATGTGACGACTGGGAAATTTTTGATTTCTGGGGAAATTTTTTTTTTTCTTTTTATCGCTTCGTTCTCTTTTACTTCGGGAATTTTTCGTCCCGAAAATTCTTTCAACTGGGGGATGATGTGACACCCGGCATATTCAGGTTAATACGTTTCATACTATACATAATACGTTTCATACTTTACATACATACGTTTCATACTCTACATACATACGTTTCATACTTTGCATACATACGAGTCTACCTCAACGAAAACATTGAAAACAACTACTTAATATCATACTTGACCGGGTCGGTTGAGTCGTACCGATGATTCGGGAATCATCAGGAGTCGTTACAATGGTTCGAGAGACCATTGGGTGTCGGTCCATAACCATGTGTACAAGGATCGGTGATTCGTGGAATCGCCGGGTTTAACGCACACACGCAAGTCTCGAGTCCCGGGAATTGGTGAACGAGTGTGAACGTGTTTGTTTTCATGTATTATGTGTTTATAATCATTATGTGACTTGTCGGTATGTGTATACGTGTTTACATATGTTAAAACAGCGATTACACGTAATTGCATGATGGTATAGGTGATTAGCCCTAATTGCATGCTGATAGGGGGTGATTAGCCCTAATCGCCTACAGGGTAGGCGATTAGGAGGTTTGGGTAGGCAATTAGAGCCCTAATCGCATGGACCTGTTGCACAATCGCCTGACGTGTCTTAAACGACTAGAAACGCCTATAAATACCACCCTTGACCTCTAAAACACCATTTGTGCAACCCTAGCCGTCCCATAACCTATCCCAACACACAAACACCCTCTAGAACTCGTTTTTACATCAAAACAACCATTTCTAAGCTTATTTCATCATTTCCTCTTAAATCCAAGGTGTGTTCTTCAAACCCAAACCTTTATATGATTATGTTTTGTTCCCTAAAAGTCCAGACCTGATTTCTAAATATTTTTGTCTTTGCAAATCCATTAAAAACCGTTTTTAAACAAACCCAAACCTTTATGTGTGTTATATGTGTTATATGTGATTAAAGGTAGGATTTTTAGGATTGAAACATGATTGATCTTGTGTTATTTAGGTATTCATGGCTGTTATGAGTTAGTATGATGATGTCCTAGGAGTTTGGATGGTTTTGGTTGTGTGTTGTTGATGTTTGATGTTTTGACCCATTTGAATGATTTTGAATGATTAAGGATGCTATGAGGTGTGTTGTTGATTGTATGATGTTAGGGTTTGCTTTAGGATGATGCTAGAGTAGTAGGATACTACCGGACAACGTGGTTATGCGGTGAAATCTGGATATTTGCTATTTAGGGCAAGTTATTGCATGTGGATGTGATGTTTACATATTAAGTTTACTATTTTGGGAAAACGCTCGCATTCAGGACTGTTAGAATGATGAAAACTTAGGGGTTTTGCTTGAAATATGTTTGTTAATGTGTCATGATTGATATTGGGTGTTTACACATGTTTCGGATCTGATTTGGAGTGTTAAACGCGTGAAAAAGGCTGAACAGAACAGCGTAGGCGATTAGGATTTCCCAATCGCCTATGCTGTAGGCGATTAGCCCCTAATCACGTACCCTATAGGCGATTAGGGAGCCTAATTGCCTACCCACCATGCAATTGTGATCCTAATCGCTAGCTAACTTCTGATAGCATGTCTTATGACTCCTAATCACTAGTTAACTTTTCCTAATTGCATGCTAAGTTCCTAATCGCATGTACTGCTGTTATAAGTGTATTTTGACATTCCGAAACCCGATTCGACACCTAGGAACATGCTAGGAACCCCGTGACATGCCTAGTAACATAGTAACACGTGTCCGGACTTGTTTATGCGTTAATTGGGCGTCATGCTAGATAGGGTGAATGTTTGCGCATGCTAAGTGTTTAATTGCATAAGTTGCATGATATCTTGTATGTGACTAACACGTGGGATGTCGGGTCACCAATGGGATGTCGGGCCTTGTCTGGTGTGGTCGGTCAAACGTTTAAACATCATTTCATATGTACACGGTTATGGTCTGGACTGTTAGGGACTAATCAACCTACGAGTTGTTAGTCTAACACCTTATACGCTCGTCATGATAGGTCACCGGTATTTGGTGCCGTCTATTGAGCAGGTTTACTTGTCTTAGTGCGAGGAGCAACATCAGGTGAGTTTCACGGCCCCACTTTACGTTTTACATTTCGGGGGAGACACATGCTCATACTTATTTCATAAATTATCATGTTATACTAGTGTTAATTCATTTACATACTATACGATACGTAAAGTCCCGGGGAAACCATGAATATGCTGGATGGCATAACGGGGGAAATGTGGATAGATCTATTGGGACTGACAGACCCCACCCGTCGGCTGGGATCCGGGCGGGTGCATATTGTCTCGGTCATAACGCTACTGGAGGTAGTGCATAATCGTTTCGGGCAAAAATCATATATCGTTGTCTGTAATGGTTTCCGGTCGTAGTAGTATTACTCATGCGTCTAGCTAACGCTATCATTTCTGACATAGTGATAACATGATGACTTTCATTACTTAAACGTTTAACATAAAACCTGTGAACTCACCGGCATTATTTGCTGACGTTTTTAGCATGTTTGTCTCAGGTCGTTGAGGTAGCAGCTTATCATAGGCGCACGCAGTCACACGGCGTCTAGGATTCATATGCATTTTCTTATCTTTTTCAGACTTACGTACTTTTACATTTTGAGTTGTAATAAAGTTACGCTTCCGCAGCGAATGAGTTTATGAAAACTTGATGGTTGTTTATTTCATTTTACGTATCATATAGTGTCGTTTATTGTGACCGTTGACTTAGATCCTGGTTTGTCACGCGCCTCGCGGTAAAACCCCGCACGTGGAATTTGAGAGTGTGACATTATATTTTCTTTAAATCTAACTGATAAAGTTGAAAACCAAATTTAGGAATAGTTAGTGTATTATTTCATTCACATACACACATCCTATAAAAGAGGAGAAGTTTTTAATCAAATTAAGATTAATATATTTTGTATTAACAGTACTACGTATTTAACCATGATTTATAATATAAAGGACCTAAATATCTCATTTTCATATTTCTACATATATTATTAAATAGTTCTACGTATTTGTTTTTATCTTGAAATTTCTATTTAAAAAATAAAAAAAAGAATTTGAAAAGTTTTCTTAGTGGGAAAATAAACTAGTTAATACCGTGTGTATCCAAGATTAATAAAAGTTTATTGTAATTAATAAATTCATTATAGTTAATTCACTGCAGTTAATAGATTCGTTATAGTTAATGTATATTTTTTACTATAAAACTCGGTTTTCATTTCTTTGTGTAGCACACTATTCAAACATATTTTCTGCATCTGTATAGGTTTATCAATCTACTAAAAATACTAGCAACATGGATTCCACCAGCAGCAACCAGTGGTCTAAAATGCCAGATGTTCAAAAAATCGTTTTAGACTGCTGTAAAGAAGATGAAGAGTTTGAGATTCTTTAAGTTATTGAAGGTGCTACACGGATGTTGAAACATTACATATGGAAGACCAATCTGAAATTGAATCAAGTCATTGGTACCAATGTACCAAGGGAAAGATGGAATGTCCTACAGAAACTTTATTTAAGAGAAGTACAAGAGGTTAAAGGAATTGTTGAGTACAACAGTATAATTATTTAAATGTATTTTATATTTTTATGGTTATAATTGTAATGAAAATTTTATTTTATATATTATGTGTTTTAAATTTAATTTTTTATTCTTATATGATGAAAAATATCGATTAGTATATATCAATAGCGATTAGAATAGTATTAATAGTCTATTGTAAAAGTAAAATAGCTATTAGAATATATTAATAGTCAATTATTAAACTAAACAAATAATTAGTATTTAGCAAAAAAAAAAAGTCTTTAAAAGTAGAATAGCTATTAGAATATATTAATAGTCAATTATTTAACCTTTACATTTTTAGCTAACAATGCAGCTTCTCAGTAGTTACACGGAAATTAGCCCCCCCTATATATATACATAAAAACAGACTCATTGCAACTCAGAGAAGTTTCACATTCATAAAAATTACATGACCAACTCATACAGAGCCAAAGCGGCGGCCATCGGAAGCGACAGGCACCAGACGAAGCTGTCGACTTGTTCTACCGCTCCAAAGGCCTAGAACCACTCTACACTCGTATCCAGGTTATTATTATTATTATTATTATTAATTAGGAGTGCATGCATATAAAATTTGATTTAGGAGTGGTTTTTAGTTTTCACCTTTTGTTATATGTACGTACACATGCATATTCTCTCTTTTAAATTGTAGTTGCGTTAGAGTAAGGGAATATGACATGATAAGGTTTAAACATGAATGCGTCTCGTTTAACTACTTTGCAGGCAAAACAAGTCTTATCGTGTTTAACTACTTTATAATTCATGTCTATAACGGTTGCATCTTATATGCACCAAGATAGAGAACTACTGATGGATCATAGCCTCTTAATTTTAATTATTAGTTTAAAAAAAAAAAAAAAAAAAAAAGGGAAGAGTCACATAGTCAGTAAATAAGTTTAATCGTATCATAAGCAGGTCACACGTATTGCCAGCCCTAGGTTCAAAATTCAAACCAACACAAATTGGTCATTTATTTAATATCTAGGTTAGAAACATGTGTATTTACACTGGATGAATAATAGTTAGTAATAAGGAAACTAGATTTGGGCAAACTAATGATTTCTCTAGAAGAATTTTATTTATTTATTTATTTATTTATTTAAATCTAGTTATTACTCGTAAAATTGTGACACGTGGTGCAATCAATTACTTGTGTTGTGTATGATTTTTAGCATGAGTTTTAAAGGATAAATTTGATTGCTAATTGCTTAATTACATTAGGTGTTTCTGTTATATTTGTGAATGGTATTGATTTTCTATCATCAGATACCCACACACATTATTGGGTAGGTTGCTTTGGTTTCTTTATAGTGTTTCCATTGCTAGGCAGAGGTTAAACCATTTCACCTTTTATCATATGTTAATTATTTTGGTAAAGTTATCTGTGTAGTAGATTATACTTTAGTTTCCATACATACAAGTAAACATAACATGATGGCTTTTGGTGGTTATGAGTATTGTGCAGGTTCTGGGCAAAGTTTAAAAGATGGAAACGAGCCTCGAGGCGTTTTCCTTCGCCTCACAAGGCGTAAGCCTCCAGGAAAACCAAGGCGGAACTAAACATAATGTATATATCTTATAAAAATAAAATACTAACTAATTTCATCATTATATTCATCAAAATTACACATTAAAAAGGCATGGAATGTTTAAACTTGGCACAAAAAGTCTAAAACATAAAATAAACACCCAAACCCCATGAGGCGCCCCTGAGGCGTAGATTTCCGGGCTGAGGTGCACATACAAAATAACCCCCCGAGGCGCCGAATGAGATAAGAAAGTAAGAGGCGGTCAACCAGAAGAAAATAACATTAGTTTGAATTCAAAAAGGACTTTTAGCTGCAGATGATCATGATCATTGTTGTTAGATTGGAGAGGGAAATATAATTTCTGTTTTTTTTTTTTTTTTTGCTTAAAAAGTACTACAAAATTACACATTTTGCATGACTAACTTTTTTTACTGAATGATTCTATCCTGAACAAATCAAATGTCAAGGGTATATCAATATTTATCATGTCCTTCTTTCTCTGTATTTTGTTGTTAGTTATATTAGATAGCAAACACAAACCAACGTTCTATTTAGCTTTGTGCAATATGCTGCTAGGAGTTGTATTTGTGTTTCTCTCCACATGTGATTGACTCCTTGATAATGAATCGCGCGCAGTTATCTTTATCAGCTTCAAAATTACGTGATTATGACATTGGGCTGGGCTCTCCCTCCACAAAGGTACTTCAACTAGATCTTAAAATTATATTACTTTGAGTTTGTTCAGCCATTGGTGTCTGCTAATTTGTTTACTTGTTAATACTATTTGGCACGACACCATTGAATGTTTAATAAATTATCTTATATCTCCATGTTCATTGGGTGTATGATACATGTGCAACAAATGATCCATGTCATCGTTTTCCAACGGAGGTTTGTAAAACTTCTTTTAACCGTCAAGTCGTTTTGTTAGAGGTAGCAATGCCATCCCAATCCCATTTACTTATTAATGTGTTGATTCGTGTTATGTTGTATCTCTAGCAGATCAAATCAAATGGTTATTAAGAATAAAAAGTCTTTTATTATATAAATATTTTCAGTGCATAAGAAATCATATATCATTAAAAACACAAGATTACTATTAAAAGGAAAATGTTTTTACACACTAATAGTTTATTATACAAAGTACAATAATTTGGGTCTACCCAACCCACCTGAATCAACCATTTTTCCATATTACCTTTTTCAAAGTTGTTCAATCTTTCTATGTCTTAAATCATCTTTAATTTTGTATATGTTGCATAGATGCCGGACGAAAAAGGCTACTATTGTGTTGGTGAAGCTAACTGTGTTTTGTCAGAGGTAAGGTTACTTGCGGTTCTTTGACTCCCTCAAATGTTTTATAGTCCCCTCAAATGTCAGATCGGGTTGCCAGCACGCCCTTTTTCTTTTTTCTTTATTTCTTTAGTTCTTTTTTTTTTTTTTTTTTTTGTGGGTTAAATATAATAGTTTTGATGCTGCAAATTATTATTTTCTTGGTTTAAAAAATAGCGCATCGGGCGCGCTTAAAGCTCTTGAGGCGCGAGGCTCCAAGAAAATCATTTTTTTGCCGAAAAGCTCTGGGATACATGAAACTCTTGGGGCGGCGCTTTAAGCCTGGCGCTTGAAGCGGCGCTTCAGTAGCGCCTCAGCCCAAAAAACATCTTTTGCATATTCTATTTAGCCCAACAAGTGAAGTTCTATGTTGATTCGTATTATGGATTGTTCTATGTTATACCAAATTTTCCAACCCCAAATTACTTGCCAATTTATCGGTTGTTGATTCGTATCAGCTCGACCCCAACCAAGGGCTCTGCCCCTTGGACCCCGCCAGCGGTCATTCTTATGTTTTGAATGTTTTTTAAGTGTTTAAGGGTGTTTTATAATCATGTTTTTGTGTTTATGTTTGATTTGAAGGTAGAATATGTCATTGACATATATAAATATTTTTTTATATTTTTTAATATTAAGCGCCTCGCATACGTGAAGCTCTCGCCTCGCGCTTTAAGCTCCGCGCTTCGGATTTTGGAACTAAAACGCCTCGGAGCGCCTTGCGCTTTTTTAAACCAAGATTATTTTTAGTAATAACTAATAAGTTTTAAACTGAACCTAATATATTGGTTTAAATGAAGTTTGAATGGAAATGAAAAAAATTAGTGGGTAACCCATTTGACCCATTACACCTAATCAAAGCTGATTCCTGTACGTCTAACATTTGCAGATCATGACGCTCCGAAGCCAAAGTATGACCCTACAACTTCATGGTAAAAAAGAGTATAGTGTGGGAAAGGTGGGTCCAATAACTGTTCATGCAGAGGAAACCATTGCTTCTAAAATGGCTATAACGATGAGACTCCGATGTTTAAACAAGGTTTGATTCTCTAGACTAAAAGTGTAACCACTCTCAAAATTTGATCCTTCGAATCTGTTCATAACTTTTTTTGTGTCCATTTCTAAGAATCTCTAGGATCACCGAGACTGGAAGTTCTGTTCCAATTTGCAAGACAGAAGTAGTGGACAACAATTTGGACCCTATATGGAAGCCATTGTGTATAACTATGCAGCAATACGTGAGCAAGGTAAAGTTGGCTAATTTTATTCGCTATACATTTTTCTGTATTTTTGCTGGAATCGTCATTATATAATAGTTTTTTTAAGCATTCATTTATTTTCTAACGAGTTACATGTATTTTTTTTTCATTTCTAATAGGATACCCCTCTAGTGATCGAGTGTTTTGACTTCAAAAGCTATCGCAATGACAAATTTATTGGGTAATTATTTCTTTGTTATTTTGTTGTAGTTGCATAAATGACGCATCTCACTTTCGTGCAAAATTATCTGATTTGCCCACATAGGTTTTGACTTCAATAGCAGTGGCTATTACCTGTATAGAGGAGGAGTATGTCAAGTAATGCTACTCATGTGGAGGCTTACTGGGCTTTACCTCTGTATAGTTCCTTTTGGGGTTCATTAGAGATTGCAAAATGGGTGGATCTGGGTAACAGGTCAAATTAAGTAACGTTTGGTATGGGTCGGGTTAGACTTCGTATACAACACTTTTTAATAGTTTTTTGGAACAAGTATTTCCATATATGGTTACAGATTAAAAGTACACTTTCTCCGACTATCTACGAGTTTGATATGTTTTCTTAGCTAACAACTTTTTGGTTCACCCGTGAGGCGCTAGGGCCCATTCATAAGCAAATGAGTCAAAATAGCCATCTCCGAGTTTCATGTTTACCCTACCCTAACTGTGAAAGCTTATGTTAATTACAGTAAACTGCATGCATCAATTCAAGACAAGGAAAAACTTTACAAAGCAAATGAAAGCGTAAATTTTGTCTTTCCATCTTCTGATCCCCAAAGGTAAGTTATGTCCAGTTGTTGTAATACAAAACATGTGTGAAGACGTCTTATGTTTACATTTTATATAGGTTCTCAAGGGTGAACTTTTTTGTGGATGGATATGAAGAGAAGGAGTTGTATAGTGTTGTTGATTATTTTTCTAGTGGGTTTGAACTGAACTTCATGGTTGCTGTTGATTTTACAGGTAAGTAAGCTTTAATTAGTTATATGCAAAAATGCAAATATCTACTAATGGCTAATTCTTGCAACCTCTAATTCTTCAAAAGGTGATCCTCAGAATTCGAATTCGTTGCATTATGTGGGCTATGGAAAATGCATACCAGGAGGTAAATCTTTCTGTTTATAAAAACTGACATAATTGTTTTGTATAGACTATATATAGAGTTGGAATTAATATGAACCCATGCAATTACCCATAAATTGGTCTTCGGTGTGTGTTTTGTATCTCAACCCGAAACGCGTCCATTCTGCCAAGTCTATTCATTTACAGTGTAGATCATGTTGAATAACATATACAATAACGGCTCTTCATACATTCTGAATCTTGTTTATCAATTGCATTTTCATGTTACGTAGTGGAACTAGAGAATATCTGTTTATTCGGTAATATATCATCCATTTTCATGCTTACAGGCAGGCTATTAAGGAGGTTGGGGAAGTCATACAATTTTATGATTCTGAAAAACGCATTTGTGCTTGGGGTTTTGGTGGGAAAATAAATGATGGCCCTGTATCTCATTGTTTCAACCCTATTTTGACCCGTTACCCGACCCGTTCATTTTGTCACCTATACTATTTAGTTGTACCCAAACTTAGTGGAATTATTTCCTAACATTACTTTGCAGGTTGAAGGAGTACAAGGCATAATGGATGCTTATAAAAATGTGTTGCATACTGTCACTCACTCTTCAGGGACCAACTTTAATTGGTCAGGTGATCAACAAAGCTACAGAAGTAGCTGCTCAACCCCTCTCAACCGATCCCACCAAGTACTTTGTGTTGCTAAGCAAAACGGTACACATGTAGTAAAACAATTATATATACGCGTTACTCTTTTTATTTTTGTAAAGTTTTTAAGTTGTATCTTATTTTGTTAGGATGGAGTTCTTACCGATCCCCAAGAGACTAAAGATGCAATTGTTAGGGCCTTTGATTGCCCCTCTCGGTTCTAATCATTGGAGTGGGTGATGCTGATTTTAAACAAATGAAGGTAAATGCTTAAAAGTTTTGCCAACGAAAGTTAGGTTCATTTATGGTTATTGTTACTATTAGAGGTGGCATTTCGACCCGTTTGGTTATGAATTCGTGATATGGGTTAATAATCCTTAAATAGTCAAATAGGTTAACTAAAAAAGGTAACTAAACACCTAACTGGTTAAATAAGCTGAACGGGTTGAAAGTCACACATACGTTGTTCTCAGAACTAGATTAGAATGAAACCTTGAATTGTATTATTGATTAAAAAGAGATTACAAGAGTCCTATATATAGATAATACTAATTACAATTTAATACCCTTAACAATAAACAACTTGACACACTAATAACTTAGTTTAACATTGTGATAATTTTTTCTATTATTTATAAGAAATATGGACAAATGTTTTGGGTGAACTCTACATTATCCATGTAAAATTACCATTTTGAACCGTTATCTGACTTAATACATCTGCACGGTACTGTGTGTGTGCGTGTGCTATTTGCAACCCTAACAATACTGCCTAACTGATTTTGGATGCTGATACCGGACCACCTTTGGAGAGCTCAACAGGAAAAATAGCCACTCGAGATGATAATGTTCATTTTGCACCCATGTGCAAAGTGTAGCGTAAGTAACATATAAATTAATTTCTACACAGTTTTCTATGTTTAAATCAAAGGTATAACTTTCGTCCCATTTATGTGTATATGGGTCGATTTAAAAAACATGTCAAATGGGATCAATTGAGTTGAAAGTCACTTAAATGGTACTTTTTAAGTCATGTAACCGCTTATATGGTTTGAATTTACAAAAATGAAATAGTTTTGTGGTAATTACCTTAATAATGTAATTTTACCACCAAATAAATTTATATAAATATCTATAAAAATTGGACATAAAGTTTTTGACTCATCGCAAACCCACTTGACCTCTTTTGACTCATTATCCAACATGTCTCACTAGCCTATTCTGCCACCTCAACCTAAATTTTGTGTTTTTTATAAACATTGCATAGATGGAGACATATGGAGGGAAATCAATGGTGCAGGCTCTATTGGAAAAGTTACCGGGTCAATTCTTGACGTATATGAGAAGTAAAGATATCAAGCCACTCGGTATTGATGCACACAAGGCTCCTCTTCCATGCGATCCTATAATCACTTGAACCTTGGTATCGTTAGCCTCGGTGTTGCGTATGATTAGTTAAGTGCGTAGTAGAAGGATCAAACTAGTACTTTTTTGTTTAGCAGGCTTGGTTTTTTTAACTTGTGGAAAGTTTTTATAAAATAAAAAAAAAATACTTATTAGTGTGAACTTTTGTCATGTTTGGCACTAGAATTGTTAAATAACCTCTTTAAAAAGTGAAAAAGCATTATACGCATACATGGCATCATCAGCTTTCTTCCATGCACTCATCACATTATTTAAATTCTAATCCATATATTGCAAGATATTTTTCATACTGATTTTGTTTTCCTTTGTATTCTACTTTATTTTTCAAAAGCGTGAATATTGTCCTTGTTGGTTCTTCTCTCATACCCTAAAAGAAGGCAATTTTCTCACACTATTCATCGATACGATGATATAAATGAATAATAAATCAAATTAAGGTTTTTGGATGCAAAATATTATGGAGTATTTATAAAAATTTTATAAAACTCTAAAATATTTATTTGGTATTTTTATATAAGTGATGTAAATATAATAATTTTGATTTAATTTGTATAAAAATTATAAAAGTGTAATTTTTATCAAAACTAATTGCTACTAATGTATAATGTTGGAAAATAATTTGTAAAATAATTCATGTTTTTATTTTAAATAAAACTAAGGGTGGAGATCTTAAGAGAACCAACCCCTATTTGAAAACTGAGAGAACCATTCTGGGCCACACATTTCATATAAAGGCAAAAAAAAAATTGCATTAATCGCACATTTTTATGCAAGAATTAAAAAAAAAAAATTCTCATTTATACATATGTGTATATTGCATTATACATATGTGTATAATGCAATTATACACATTTGTATATTGAAAAAAATACAAAAAATAAAAATAAAAATAAAAAATTTTCTTATATATAAAGCAGCGATTAAAGCAAAAAATAAATAAATAATTTTTTTTTGTCTTAGAGAAAATTTGTGGTCTAGCATGGTTCTCTCAGTTCTCAATTTGGGAAAAGGTTCTCATTTGAACCAAATTCTTAAAACTGATTTATTTTCCTTAATAATGAATAACTTGATTTAAATATCAAAATTATATTAAAACATAATATTTTTTGAGATAGTATTTTTTACAGAGCCTCGTTATGATAAAGAATTTATATAAAAACTTTGGGCTTTTGAATCACTCAAAACTGATTTATAATGAATTTATTATGAATTAGACAAAAAATATATTAAATATATAAAATAATAAAGTTTTTGAGATAAAAAACATGAATAATAATAATATTTGAGGTATAAATGAGCTCCTGTAAAATTTATAGTATTTTTGAGTTAATATAAGTATTTAAAATATAAAAAAACAACTCAAATAAGTTTATGTATATTTAAACAAAGAAGGAAAAAATATATAAAAGGGTTGGGGGCGGTCGGGTCAAACCCGTGACCTTGGCCGATCCCCAAGAGACTAAAGATGCACTTGTACGGATGTTGACCTGGATCGTTGACTGGTGTCACAGTTACTGCGTGTATTTTGGTGACAATCAATCTCATCTCTTGGTCATCCAAACGACAGTCCAGTATCTCTCGCTCTAGTGCTCAAGCTGAATACCGGGGCGTTGCTAATGTCGTTGCCGAAATCTGTTGGTTGCGCAACCTTCTCCTTGAGTTACGTTATCCATTGACCAGTGCGACTCTTGTTTATTGTGATAGTGTGAGTGCCATTTATCTCTCGGGTAGTGCACAAAGCACATCGAGCTCGACATTCACTTTGTTCGGGAACAGGTTCAGGGTGGTCGAGTTCGTGTCCCTCATGTTCCTTCACGACTTCAGATAGATGACATTTTCAACAAAGGCCTTCCTAGGGTCTTATTCAATGACTTCAGATCTAGTCTTAGTGTTCGGCCAGCCTACACTAAGAGTGCGGGGGTGTAATAGACTTATTGTAAATAGGAAAGGATTGTAAATGATTATTGTACATGATATCTCCCACAAATATAGGATATTCGGTTGATGTATTATAAATTGATATGAATCCTAATGAAGAGATCAAGTTAATATTTATACATATAATAAACCAAAGTCATTTTAATGACATGGCACTCAAAGAGGCATTCTCTTTTTTTAATGTGCCATGTGTCATCCCATGTGGCATTGAGATAATTTAGGAAAAAAAATAATTTAAAAACAAAATTGGATTTTTCACCCTAATGTTTTCTCCCATAATTTTAAACGTTAATATCTTTAATATACGAGATTTTTTAAAGAAAAAAATTACACCAAATTAACGAGCGTTTTATTATCTTTCCAACGATTACCATAGTGCTATATAAGAAACGGAGAAATTTTTTTGTGGGGTTTTGTTCATACAGGAAAAAAACACAAAGTGTTCAGGTAAATCCTTAATCATGTATAGACAAGTCACTAATTATGTTTAAATCAGTTGACGTGTGGAATACTACACATAATTTTACAATGAAATAACACACGTTTCTGCTTTAATATTTATAAAAATGGTTTAGACCTTAATATTAAAACACACACAAATAGGGCAAGTGTACGTGTCATATATGTAGTAATGTACAGATAAGAACCAGATATCGATCCATGGACGCGCGCGGAGCAATGGTACTAAAACTCTGTCCTCAATTTACCGGTAGGAAAAGATATTTGAAGTTTGTTTACAACTAAATTAATTCTAAAACATATAAATAACACAAGTAAGACTCCAAATAGAAAATATAACTATATAGACTATAATAAATCAACCCTAGCATGTCATCTACATATCATATAAAATAAAGGCGTGTGATCAACATTCCCATTCTCCGACAGTTAGTGTCCCTTTCGGGCATCCTAACATGACAACTATACAGAAAGCTAACACGAATACACCCCTTAACCACTTCAAGTCGTTTATTAGCGAGCAGCTGATATGATCTCATACAGATCTTCTAAAGATAAGTTAGTCATCTGTTAAGAGTTTTCTAACCTCACTAATTCAGGAAAGCGATACCGAATACACAATAAAGCCACCTAAACTAGCATAAAGTAGAGCATTTCACAATCTATTCCATTTTACCAACTTTGAACATAGATCTACTAAGATTGCTATTTTTACCAAAATAACTACCAAAGATCATTAGCCGTGTCAAAGATTAGTAACGACACCATTAAGCTTTTAAAACCCTTTTACGTGCCGGTTAAGCATTTTTAACTGTCATTCGACTGACTTTAACCAAACCAATACCCGGTTACAGTTTCATGGCGTAAACTTATTAACAAGTTAACTAGTCTACTACCGGACAATTAAACGGACTGTTTTTCAACATTTATCCGCCTAACACATTCAACAATCGCCAAAGTCATTCAAATACAACTACAAAAAACAAGGTTGCACTATGATCATCAAGATTCAACATGAAAAACACCAATATCTTACAAGACTAGATTAAACATACAAACGATTGTTTTTACTACCAAAGATTACTAAATATTATCCGTAAACATACATAAACTAAGATAGAACATCACAGATTACAACAAAATCAGATTTGAACAAGTTATAAGATTTAAAGATCAAACCATAAAGATGCAACTATGATGAATTGGATGATGATAGATGAATTGGATAGCTTCCCGAGCTTGTTCCTTGCCTTTACAGCAGTATTTCAGCCCTGAAAATCGCCCCAAATCGCCTGGAAACACCCAATACTTCGAACAGAGGCTGAATGGGAGTTTTATAGCTGAACAGGCCCTGTGAGCGGCCGCTCGGAGGCTTGGAGCGGCCGCTCACTTTTAAATAGTGGAGACAAGTTGCCCGGGTGCTGACGTAGGCCTTCTAGAAGGTCTGGACGAGCGAGCGGCCGCTCACAGGGAACAGCCCGACAACACGACCTTTAAAATTACATATAAAATCGTAGAAAAATCGTTAGGAGGTGTTCCTTATATGCATGGAAAGCTCTCGGAGCGTAGAACAATTCTTATTTGAAAGTCGAAGTCGGATTTTGGGTTTTAGAAGGGGTAAAAGCGATCCGAACAGCTGCTGCGCAAAAGTTGCAGCAGTATGTTCTCCTGATAAAGGGCCGAAATCCTCGTTTTCTTCGGGTTTGCTTCCGGGACATCGTTTAAGACCTGAAATCGTAAAGATAACCAAATAAGTACCAATTCCTCGTGTATAAGGTCAAAAACATATGAAAATGGGAGTTAATCGGGGACTTTTATATGTGTAATTTAAAGTATATCATCAGTAAATATGAATTTTTTTCAACCAGAGCCGAATAGGTTAATAAGTTATACGTTGTTTTAAGTTAGGTATCAATATTAGTATGTTATAGTTGTACGTTTGTTTAGTCTTTAGGATAGGTGTTAATACTAGAGTTACATTAAAGTTCTACATTCTTTTAGGTTAGGTGTTAGCATTGGAGTTGTACATTGTTAATTTGTTTTAGGTTATATATTAATATTAGAGTTATACATCAGTCTATTTCATATGTAAAATTGATGTATCATACTAAATTTCTCAACCCGGGATCAATTGAATTGATAAATTTTTTAAATAGGTAAAAAAATAAGATATGATAATATGTATCTATAAAATCTCCATATGAATATGTTATAGCTAATTCTTCTATAAATCTTACGCGTTTATAGTATATTAGCTGAAAAAGACGTTTAAAAGTTATATATAAACACGTACTCACCCGAAATCAAAATTTCATCACTATCGAACAAGCGTACAAAATGGGAGCATGTTTATCGGACGTAAGCAAAGCTGCAGTCGGAGGCGACGACGACCGTCGTCGTGCTGCACCAGATGAAGCTGTGGACTTGTTCTACCGGTCCAGAGGCCTTGCACCACTCTACACTCGTATCCAGGTTATTAACTTATTAAGTTATTATATATACGCCATGTCCATGCATGCTATTCTATACTATATTATAAAGCATATTAGAAGGACGGTATGGTCATTTCACCCAATTTTCTACATGTACAAGTATCTAAAGCATAAGGTACAAACATTTAAAGCTTAAATTGTTGAAAAGTATCTTGAAAAGCTTCAGACCAAAACCCGAAACACTCATCCCCTCCCTCATTTTTGTCATTCACACTCTCTCTCTCTCTTTCTTTTTCGAAACCCTAGCAATCGCCGCCACCTCCCTCATTATAGCCGAAACCACACCGAATCCATCTCCCTCACGGTCGCTTCGTTTCTTGTTCCACATGTTTATTCCCCTCCTTCAATCCCACTCCACTTTCTTGATGTTTCACCATCATCTTCTTCTTCTTACGAGGGTTTAAAGAACGATATTGCTGAAATTGGGTATAGATTGACGACAGGTCTCTATCTTCTGTCAACCAACAAATCCGTCACTGGAATTTCTAACTTTGAATTTCCGTCAAGGCGATGCTGTTCTTTAAAAACCAAGGTCTGATTTCTTTCTATATATTTATATTTTTAATTTTTATGTTTTTTTCAGCCATTCTTTTCTTTATTTGTACATACTAATGATCATTTTAAATGTGTTTACAAATTCTGGACTGGGATAACAATAATTGGGTATTTAAATATATCTAAGTTCTTTGTTTAATGATAATTTGTTACGATGGTGATTTGATATATTTGATTAAGACTTATAGAAAGTTAGTTGCCTTTAATGGCTACACATGGTTGTTTTAGTGTTTTGTTTTTTTTTTTATTTTTTTTTTTTTTTGTAAAGAGGTTATAGTCAGATTACTCTTGTGAGGTTATTTGAATACCATGGAAGAGTTAATGCAGTTTATGAAATGTATGTGATACTTTGTACATGTTTTGTGCTTAAACTCTTGAGAATCAGCAGTGTCTTTGCCTCCAAGGTTGCGAAAGAGAGATGATGTTGTGTTGGGAAAATGTCTTTGTAACAACGGTTCTCGAGATAGTTTATATTCAAAGAAAATTAGCAATGGTAGCATCTGTAATGAAGGATTATTTCAGCAACCAGAGCTAGGCCCACAGATCTAGATGGCAATGTAGAAAGTTATTTGGGTAAGAAGTGTGCAACCACAAACTGACCAACAAGCATGGCAGGTTCAAGTTTTTTTTTAGCACTTGCTATACCTCCAGCTAATTTACTTCCAAGTGGGTTAATTTGGATTAAAGGAGATGTGTGAAGTTCCATATGGGTTGGGTCATAACTCGCTTAAAGTGTTTCAATTCCACAAGTTAGATTATAATTGAAATAACATATTTTAATAGTATAAATTTTTGGACAAAAGAAAGCTTTGAGTAAACCGAACCTGATCCATGAAAAAGTAATTAGCCTTGCCCAAACATGTTACCCAGCCCGCCCATGGTTCTACCTTCACTTCAGATCTTTGGTGTAAATAGAATTTGTCATCTTAATTTATAAAGTTGTTCTTGCTTGCTGAAGGTTGGATATAAAGTTCGGTTAGAGACTAAATGAAGGTATAAATGGTTTTTAGACATCCATGATTATTGATATGGTCTTGTAGCCTTAAAATGCTGACTTTTTTTTTGTTTTTTACAGATTTTCTTATTGTTCAGAACGAAATATTTCTTTGTCGCCTCGACCTTAGGGTTGTTTTGAGAAGTGCAACCCTTGATGCAAGCCTCTTTTCAGATTATCTTGTTCAAAATGGCTTGGTTCAAAATGGTGATGTGTATGTTAATCCTCATCTATTTCATTGTCTTGTAAGTGGCTTGGTTCTTAGAATATGTAACTCTTCTGCACGGCTAAAATTCTTCTTTGATTGTTAAAAAGTTTTATCTCAATTCCACTTGAATAAATAGTTTTAGTTATAAGTGCTAACTATCTTAGCATTGCTGATTAATTTATTCACTTAATGCAATTTATTGATGACAATTTTTTTTTTTTTTTTTGCAGATTCCAGCTTTGCACCTCCTTTGATATATGCATTTATGGGTGGTTCAAGAGATATAAAACTTGGCAAAATAACCTCAATCATTCCTCTTCTTGCTACAGATTTGTTATTTTTATTACACATGTATATAGCTTTTTCCTTTTCCATATAGTCTCATCTTTTAGCCCACTACAAAAGTTTCGGGTTTATTGATAAAGTTGCAAATTCTGGTCTTTACAGTGCTTGGTTATGTAAGTCCATGAGTTGATTAACATCTTTAGATTACTGTATGTGAGTCCTTCAATTCGTGTTTTTAAGTCCATTCACAGTTTTTTATATTTATAATGAACTTGTGTTAGGAAAATGGGAGGGTATTGTAATTGCACCTCTTGTTGCTGCTCATCTCTTGGGAGGTAGCGTTTGGAAAATAACTAAAGATTGTGGGATGTTAAGTATGTTGTCGACTATATTCCTCACAAAGAAAGGTACTCTCTGTATTTATTTTCTATTGTTTAATGTTCTTGCTGAATGTTTTTTTTCAAGCGTATAAATGGAACAATTATCCTATCGCGGATGTGAATTTGTTGATCATGGTTTAGTGTTATGCTCATGTGTTTGTTAACTTTTTATGTCCGCGCCGTTCAATTTATATGGCCTTCATCATTTTGGAATACATTGTTTTTGTTCAATTTGAATGGATGTGTCAAGTTTTAAAACTATTTGATTCCTTCTCATATGATATAAGAAAGAGTGCAGACTGCAGAAAAGGAGAAAAAGGGTGTGCTCATACTGATGTCCTAAAATGGTGAAAGGTGTACCTCATACACTGCCAAATGTTCTGCTCCATATCACAATACATTTTTTGGTACACCCAAAGTTCCCTTGTTTTTTGTCTTTAACCTTAAATTTTTGGATATTATGTCTATGTTTTGTGTTTTAACTTTTTGGGCATAACACTGGTCAGAGACCTACATAAATGTAGATGTTACTTTAAGAAAAGAATTTGACTACACTGAACTTATTTAACTTTAGTTGGTTTATGTTTGCAGGAGGGAGTAGTGGAAATATACACTCACCTATTTAGGAGATATACACCCACCATGCCTAAAAATCAACAACCACCACTCATTCTTTCTCTCTCCTCCATTCACTCTCTCTCCTCTCTCTTCATTTGTGTTTTTTTTCTACTATTTCCAATTTATTGTTAGTTTAGTTAATATTTATCTTTGTGTATATAAAACTAGTCAAAACATACAGTGTTAGTTATTATTTATCTATGTGTGTGTATATAAAAAACAAAATGAATTTTGTACATGTAATTAATAAAAAGTCATTAATAAGATACAATAAGCTTTTTCACCTGTACTATTTAGTTGTATCTCATTGTTTCAACCCTATTTTGACCCGTTACCCGACCCATTCATTTTGTCACCTGTACTATTTAGTTGTAACCAAACTTAGTGGAATTATTTCCTAACATTACTTTGCAGGTTGAAGGAGTACAAGGCATAATGGATGCTTATAAAAATGTGTTGCATACTGTCACTCTTCAGGGACCAACTTTAATTGATCAGGTGATCAACCAAGCTGCAGAAGTAGCTGCTCAATCCCTCTCAACCAATCCCACCAAGTACTTTGTGTTGCTAATCATAACGGTACACATGTAGTAAAACAATTATATATACGCATTACACTTTTTATTTTTGTAAAGTTTTTAAGTTGTATCTTATTTTGTTAGGATGGAGTTCTTACCGATCCCCAAGAGACTAAAGATGCACTTGTTAGGGCCTCTGATTACCCCTCTCGGTTCTAATCGTTGGAGTGGGTGATGCTGATTTTAAACAAATGAAGGTAAATGCTTAAAAGTTTTGCCAACGAAAGTTAGGTTCATTTATGGTTATTGTTACTATTAGAGGTGGCATTTCGACCCGTTTGGTTATGAATTCGTGATATGGGTTAATAATCCTTAAATGGTCAAATAGGTTAACTAAAAAAGGTAACTAAACACCTAACTAGTTAAATAGGCTGAACGGGTTGAAAGTCACACATACGTTGTTCTCAGAACTAGATTAGAATGAAACCTTGAATTGTATTATTGATTAAAAAGAGATTACAAGAGCCCTATATATAGATAATACTAATTACAATTTAATACCCTTAACAATAAACAACTTGACACACTAATAACTTAGTTTAACATTGTGATAATTTTTTCTATTATTTATAAGAAATATGGACAAATGTTCTGGGTGAACTCTACATTATCCATGTAAAATTACCATTTTGAATCGTTATCTGACTTAATACACCTGCACGGTACTGTGTGTGTGAGTGTGTTATTTGCAACCCTAACAATACTGCCTAACAGATTTTGGATGCTGATACCGGACCACCTTTGGAGAGCTCAACAGGAAAAATAGCCACTCGAGATGATAATGTTCATTTTGCACCCATGTGCAATGTGTAGCGTAAGTAACATATAAATTAATTTCTACACAGTTTTCTATGTTTAAATCAAAGGTATAAATTTTGTCCCATTTATGTGTATATGGGTTGATTTAAAAAACATGTCAAATGGGATCAATTGAGTTGAAAGTCACTTAAATGGTACTTTTTAAGTCATGTAACCGCTTATATGGTTTGAATTTACAAAAATGAAATAGTTTTGTGGTAATTACCTCAATAATGTAATTTTACCACCAAATAAATTTATTTAAATATCTATAAAAATTGGACATAAAGTTTTTGACTCATCGCAAACCCACTTGACCTCCTTTGACTCATTATCCAACATGTCTCACTAGCCTATTCTGCCACCTCAACCTAAATTTTGTGTTTTTTTTATAAACATTGCATAGATGGAGAGACATATGGAGGGAAATCAATGGTGCAGGCTCTATTGGAAAAGTTACCGGGTCAATTCTTGACGTATATGAGAAGTAAAGATATCAAGCCACTCGGTATTGATGCACACAAGGCTCCTCTTCCATGCGATCCTCTAATCACTTGAACCTTGGTATCGTTAGCCTCGGTGTTGCTTGTGATTAGTTAAGTGCGTAGTAGAAGGATCAAACTAGTACTTTTTTGTTTAGCAGGCTTGGTTTTTTTAACTTGTGGAAGGTTTTTATAAAATAAAAAAAAAAAATACTTATTGGTGTGAACTTTTGTCATGTTTGGCACTAGAATTGTTAAATAACTTCTTTAAAAAGTGAAAAAGCATTATACGCATACATGGCATCATCAGCTTTCTTCCATGCACTCATCACATTATTTAAATTCTAATCCATATATTGCAAGATATTTTTCATACTGATTTTGTTTTCCTTTGTATTCTACTTTATTTTTCAAAAGCGTGAATATTGTCCGTGTTGGTTCTTCTCTCATACCCTAAAAGAAGGCAATTTTCTCACACTATTCATCGATAGATGATATAAATGAATAATAAATCAAATTAAGGTTTTTGGATGCAAAATATTATGGAGTATTTATAAAAATTTTATAAAACTCTAAAATATTTATTTGGTATTTTTATATAAGTGATGTAAATATAATAATTTCGATTTAATTTGTATAAAAATTATAAAAGTGCAATTTTTATCAAAACTAATTGCTACTAATGTATAATGTTGGAAAATAATTTGTAAAATAATTCATGTTTTTATTTTAATTAAAACTAAGGGTGGAGATCCTAAGAGAACCAGCCCCTATTTGATAACTGAGAAAACCATTCTTGGCCACACATTTCATATAAAGGCAAAAAAAAAAAAATTGCATTAATCGCACATTTTTATGCAAGAAAAAAAAATTATTTTTTTTCATTTATACATATGTGTATATTGCATTATACATATGTGTATAATGCAATTATACACATTTGTATATTGAAAAAAATATACAAAAAAAAAAATAAAAATAAAAATTTTCCTACATATAAAGCAGCGATTAAAGCAAAAAATAAATAAATAAATAAATAATTTTTTTTTTGCCTTAGAGAAAATTTGTGGTCTAGAATGGTTCTCTTAGTTCTCAATTTGGGAAAAAGGTTCTTATTTGAACCAAATTCTTAAAACTGATTTATTTTCCTTAATAATGAATAACTTGATTTAAATATCAAAATTATATTAAAACATAATATTTTTTGAGATAATATTTTTTACAGAGCCTCGTTATGATAAAGAATTTATATAAAAACTTTGGGCTTTTGAATCACTCAAAACTGATTTATAATGAATTTATTATGAATTAGACAAAAAATATATTAAATATATAAAATAATAAAATTTTTGAGGTATAAATGAGCTCCTGTAAAATTTATAGTACTTTTGAGTTAATATAAGTATTTAAAATATAAAAAAATCAACTCAAATAAGTTTATGTATATTTAAACAAAGAAGGAAAAAATATATAAAAGGGTTGGGGGCGGTCGGGTCAAACCGGTGACCTTGGCCGATCCCCAAGAGACTAAAGATGCACTTGTACGGATGTTGACCTGGATCGTTGACCGGTGTCACAGTTACTGCGTGTATTTTGGTGACAATCAATCTCATCTCTTGGTCATCCAAACGACAGTCCAGTATCTCTCGCTCTAGTGCTGAAGCTGAATACCAGGGCGTTGCTAATGTCGTCGCCGAAATCTGTTGGCTGCGCAACCTTCTCCTTGAGTTACGTTTATCCATTGACCAGTGCGACTCTTGTTTATTGTGATAGTGTGAGTGCCATTTATCTCTCGGGTAGTGCACATAGCATATCGAGCTCGACATTCACTTTGTTTGGGAACAGGTTCAGGGTGGTCGAGTTCGTGTCCTTCATGTTCCTTCACGATTTCAGATAGCTGACATTTTCACCAAAGGCCTTCCAAGGGTCTTATTCAATGACTTCAGATCCAGTCTTAGTGTTCGGCCAGCCTACATTAAGAGTGCGGGGGTGTAATAGACTTATTGTAAATAGGAAAGGATTGTAAATGATTATTGTACATGATATCTCCCACAAATATAGGAGATTCGATTGATGTATTATAAATTGATATGAATCCTAATGAATAGATCAAGTTAATATTTATACATATAATAAACCAAAGCCGTTTTAATGACATGGCACTCAAAGAGACACTCTCTTTTTTTAATGTGCCATGTGTCATCCCATGTGGCATTGAGATAATTTAGGAAAAAAAATAATTTAAAAACAAAATTGGATTTTTCACCATAATGTTTTCTCCCATAATTTTTAAACGTTAATATCTTTAATATACGAGATTTTTTAAAGAAAAAAATTACACCAAATTAACGAGCGTTTTATTATCTTTCCAACGATTACCATAGTGCTATATAAAAAACGGAGAAATTTTTTTGTGGGGTTTTGTTCATACAGGAAAAAACACAAAGTGTTCAGGTAAATCCTTAATCATGTATAGACAAGTCACTAATTATGTTTAAATCAGTTGACGTGTGGGATACTACACATAATTTTACAATGAAATAACACACGTTTCTGCTTTAATATTTATAAAAATGGTTTAGACCTTAATATTAAAACACACACAATAGGGCAAGTGTACGTGTCATATATGTAGTAATGTACAGATAAGAACCAGATATCGATCCATGGACGCGCGCGAAGCAATGGTACTAAAACTCTGTCCTCAATTTACCGGTAGGAAAAGATATTTGAAGTTTGTTTACAACTAAATTAATTCTAAAACATATAAATAACACAAGTAAGACTCCAAATAGAAAATATAACTATATAGACTATAATATATCAACCCTAGCATGTCATCTACATATCATATAAAATAAAGGCGTGTGATCAACATTCCCATTCTCCGACAGTTAGTGTCCCTTTCGGGCATCCTAACATGACAACTATACAGAAAGCTAACACGAATACACACCTTAACCACTTCAAGTCGTTTATTAGCGAGCAGCTGATATGATCTCATGCAGATCTTCTAAAGATAAGTTAGTCATCTGTTAAGAGTTTTCTAACCTCACTAATTCAGGAAAGCGATACCGAATACACAATACAGCCACCTAAACTAGCATAAAGTAGAGCATTTCACAACCTATTCCATTTTACCAACTTTGAACACAGATCTACTAAGATTGCTATTTTTACCAAAATAACTACCAAAGATCATTAGCCGTGTCAAAGTTTAGTAACGACACCATTAAGCTTTTAAAACCCTTTTACGTGCCGGTTAAGCATTTTTAACTGTCATTCGACTGACTTTAACCAAACCAATACCCGGTTACAGTTTCATGGCGTAAACTTATTAACAAGTTAACTAGTCTACTACCGGACGATTAAACGGACTGTTTTTCAACATTTATCCGCCTAACACATTCAACAATTGCCAAAGTCATTCAAATACAACTACAAATCCAACAACAATGAAACAAGGTTGCACTATGATCATCAAGATTCAACATGAAAAACACCAATATCTTACAAGACTAGATTAAACATACAAACGATTGTTTTTACTACCAAAGATTACTAAATATTATCCGTAAACATACATAAACTAAGATAGAACATCACAGATTACAACAAAATCAGATTTGAACAAGTTATAAGATTTAAAGATCAAACCATAAAGATGCAACTATGATGGATTTGATGATGATAGATGAATCGGATAGCTTCCCGAGCTTGTTCCTTGCCTTTACAGCAGTATTTCAGCCCTGGAAATCGCCCCAAATCGCCTGGAAACACCCAATACTACGAACAGAGGCTGAATGGGAGTTTTATAGCTGAACAGGCCCTGTGAGCGGCCGCTCCAAGCCCCAATACTTCGAACAGAGGCTGAATGGGAGTTTTATAGCTGAACAGGCCCTGTGAGCGGCCGCTCGGAGGCTTGTAGCGGCCGCTCACTTTTAATAGTGGAGACAAGTTGCCCGGGTGCTGACGTAGGCCTTCTAGAAGGTCGGGACGAGCGAGCGGCCGCTCACAGGGAACAGCCCAACAGCACTATCTTTAAAATTACATATAAAATCGTAGAAAAATCGTTAGGAGGTGTTCTTTATATGCCTGGAAAGCTCTCAGAGCGTAGAACAATTTTTATTTGAAAGTCGAAGTTGGATTTTGGGTTTTAGAAGGGGTAAAAGCGATCCGAACAGCTGCTGCGCAAAAGTTGCAGCAGTATGTTCTCCTGATAAAGGGCCGAAATCCTCGTTTTCTTCGGGTTTGCTTCCGGGACATCGTTTAAGACCTGAAATCGTAAAGATAACCAAATAAGTATCAATTCCTCGTGTATAAGGTCAAAAACATATGAAAATGGGAGTTAACCGGGGACTTTTATATGTGTAATTTAACGTATATCATCAGTAAATATGAATTTTTTTTCAACCAGAGCCGAATAGGTTGATAAGTTATACATTGTTTTAAGTTAGGTATCAATATTAGTATGATAGAGTTGTACGTTTGTTTAGTCTTTAGGATAGGTGTTAATATTAGAGTTACATTAAAGTTCTACATTCTTTTAGGTTAGGTGTTTGCATTGGAGTTGTACATTGTTAATTTGTTTTAGGTTAGATATTATTATTAGAGTTATACATCAGTCTATTTCATATGTAAAATTGATGTATCATACTAAATTTCTCAACCCGAGATCAATTGAATTGATAAATTTTTTAAATAAGTAAAAAAATAAGATATGATAATATGTATCTATAAAATCTCCATATGAATATGTTATAGCTAATTCTTCTATAAATCTTAAGCGTTTATAGTATATTAGTTGAAAAAGACTTTTAAAAGTTATATATAAACACGTACTCACCGGAAATCAAAATTTCATCACTATCGAACAAGCGTACAAAATGGGAGCATGTTTATCGGACGTAAGCAAAGCTGCAGTCGGAGGCGACGACGGCCGCCGTCGTGCTGCACCAGATGAAGCTGTGGACTTGTTCTACCGGTCCAAAGGCCTTGCACCACTCTACACTCGTATCCAGGTTATTAACTTATTAAGTTATTATATATACGCCATGTCCATGCATGCTAATCTATACTATATTATAAAGCATATTAGAAGGACGGTATGGTCATTTCACCCAATTTTCAACATGTACAAGTATCTAAAGCGTAAGGTACAAACATTTAAAGCTTAAATTGTTGAAAAGTATCTTGAAAAGCTTCAGACCAAAACCTGAAACACTCATCCCCTCCCTCATTTTTGTCATTCACACTCTCTCTCTCTCTTTCTCTTTCGAAACCCTAGCAATCGCCGCCACCTCCCTCATTATAGCCGAAACCACACCGAATCCATCTCCCTCACGGTCGCTTCGTTTCTTGTTCCACATGTTTATTCCCCTTCTTCAATCCCACTCCACTTTCTTGATGTTTCACCATCTTCTTCTTCTTCTTACGAGGGTTTAAAGAACGATATTGCTGAAATTGGGTATAGATTGACGACAGGTCTCTATCTTCTGTCAACCAACAAATCCGTCACTGGAATTTCTAACTTTGAATTTCCGTCAAGGCGATGCTGTTCTTTATAAACCAAGGTCTGATTTCTTTCTATATATTTATATTTTTAATTTTTATGTCTTTTTCAGCCATTCTTTTCTTTATTTGTACATACTAATGATCATTTTAAATGTGTTTACAAATTCTGGACTGGGGTAACAATAATTGGGTATTTAAATATATCTATGTTCTTTGTTTAATGATAATTTGTTACGATGGTGATTTGATATATTTGATTAAGACTTATAGAAAGTTAGTTGCCTTTAATGGCTACACATGGTTGTTTTAGTGTTGTTATGTTTTTTTGTTTTTTGTTTTTTTTGTAAAGAGGTTATAGTCAGATTACTCTTGTGAGGTTATTTGAATACCATGGAAGAGTTAATGCAGTTTATGAAATGTATGTGATACTTTGTACATGTTTTGTGCTTAAACTCTTGAGAATCAGCAGGTGTCTTTGCCTCCAAGGTTGCGAAAGAGAGATGATGTTGATTTGGGAAAATGTCTTTGTAACAACGGTTCTCGAGATAGTTTATATTCAAAGAAAATTAGCAATGGTGGCATCTGTAATGAAGGATTATTTCAGCAACCAGAGCTAAGCCCACAGATCCATATGGCAATGTAGAAAGTTATTTGGGTAAGAAGTGTGCAACCACAAACTGACCAACAAGCATGGCAGGTTCAAGTTTTTTTTAGCACTTGCTATACCTCCAGCTAATTTACATCCAAGTGGGTTAATTTGGATTAAAGGAGATGTGTGAAGTTCCATATGGGTTGGGTCATAACTCGCTTAAAGCGTTTCAATTCCACAAGTTAGATTATAATTGAAATAACATATTTTAATAGTTTAAATTTTTGGACAAAAGAAAGCTTTGAGTAAACCAAACCTGATCCATGAAAAAGTAATTAGCCGTGACCCAAACATGTTACCCAGCCCGCCCATGGTTCTACCTTCACTTCAGATCTTTGGTGTAAATTGAATTTGTCATCTTAATTTATAAAGTTGTTCTTGCTTGCTGAAGGTTGGATATAAAGTTCGGTTAGAGACTAAATGAAGGTATAAATGGTTTTTAGACATCCATGATTATTGATATGAGCTTGTAGCCTTAAAATGCTGACTTTTTTTTTTATTTGTTTTTTACAGATTTTCTTATTGTTCAGAACGAAATATTTCTTTGTCGCCCCGACCTTAGGGTTGTTTTGAGAAGTGCAACCCTTGATGCAAGCCTCTTTTCAGATTTATATTCAAAATGGCTTGGTTCAAAATGGTGATGTGTATGTTAATCCTCATCTGTTTCATTGTCTTGTAAGTGGCTTGGTTCTTAGAATATGTAACTCTTCTGCAGGGCTAAAATTCTTCTTTGATTGTTAAAAAGTTTTATCTCAATTCCACTTGAATAAATAGTTTTAGTTATAAGTGCTAACTATCTTAGCATTGCTGATTAATTTATTCACTTAATGCAATTTATTGATGACAATTTTTTTTTTTGCAGATTCGAGCTTTGCACCTCCTTTGATATATGCATTTATGGGTGGTTCAAGAGATATAAAACTTGGCAAAATAACCTCAATCATTCCTCTTCTTGCTACAGATTTGTTATTTTTATTACACATGTATATAGCTTTTTCCTTTTCCATATAATCTCATCTTTTAGCCCACTACAAAAGTTTCGGGTTTATTGATAAAGTTGCAAATTCTGGTCTTTACAGTGCTTGGTTATGTAAGTCCATGAGTTGATTAACATTTTTAGATTACTGTATGTGAGTCCTTCAATTCGTGTTTTTAAGTCCATTCACAGTTTTTTATATTTATAATGAACTTGTGTTAGGAAAACGGGAGGGTATTGTAATTGCACCTCTTGTTGCTGCTCATCTCTTGGGAGGTAGCGTTTGGAAAATAACTAAAGATTGTGGGATGTTAAGTATGTTGTCGACAATATTCCTCACAAAGAAAGGTACTCTCTGTATTTATTTTCTATTGTTGAATGTTCTTGCTGAATGTTTTTTTTAAGCGTATAAATGGAACAATTATCCTATCGCGGATGTGAATTTGTTGATCATGGTTTAGTGTTATGCTCATGTGTTTGTTAACTTTTTATGTTAGCGCCGTTCAATTTATATGGCCTTCATCATTTTGGAATACATTGTTTTTGTTCAATTTGAATGGATGTGCCAAGTTTTAAAACTATTTGATTCCTTCTCATATGATATAAGAAAGAGTGCAGACTGCAGAAAAGGAGAAAAAGGGTGTGCTCATACTGATGTCCTAAAATGGTGAAAGGTGTACCTCATACACTGCCAAGTGATGTGCTCCATATCACAATACATTTTTTGGTACTCCCGAAGTTCCCTTGTTTTTTGTCTTTAACCTTAAATTTTTGGATATTATTGTGACACCCGGCAAATTCTGGTTAACAACGTTGTCTAGATTAAAGTCTACCTTAGCGAGTCACACGTATATTATACGTAACGAGGGTTAGCTAGATAGCTAGATAGGACATACGTGCATTGTTGTGAGTTTCACTACTCTTTTCTCAAAAGCATGCGTCTCGGGTTTGAGACAACTTACAAAACGTTTTCTAGTCCGGTTTGGGACTACTTTCACATCTCGGGTTATGAGATGCTTTGACTCCTTGTGTGGGTCGGGTTTTGACTCCTTGTGTGAGTTAATATGTGATTACATAATTAGTGAACCTCAGACGTTGGTGAATAATAAACTTATGTGTCTCGGTGATATCTGACAAACTTATGTGAAAACCATACGTGATTATGTGAACCTAAACCGAACACGTTAATAAAAATCATTAAAAGTGGAGCATGAGGTTGATTAGGGTCTTAACGCATGGGGTTACACTTGTTACGGTCCGAAATAACGAAAACGTCGATGGATAACGCGTCGGGAGGCGAAACGAAGCAAAAGCGCGCGCCTCGGACCTGTGAGCGGCCGCTCACAGGCTCCGAGCGGCCGCTCGAAACTTCCAGTCGGGTTTAAACCGCCTCAAACTCATATTTAAGCATCCTTAACCCCCATGCAACCCCCATACTCAACCCTAATCGCCCCCTTACTGCCCCACACGAATATTTCACTCAAAAAACTCCTGCAAAGGCTCAAGATCATCAATTGGGAGGCTCCAAGGCGCGCGATTGATTGATTTGAAGAGCTAAGGGTATAACTTATGATTTCTTACGCTTTTACCTTATGTTTTTACTATAAAAATCATATAACAAGTTTGTCCAGTCTGAAAGTATTTTATAAAAGTTAAAACATGAGGATTAAGAAGATTAAAAGGGTCAACCACATTGTTACATAATGAATGTTATATGTTTTGCATGATTATGCATGTTCTTGATGTTTTAGACTTCTAGGGTTTGTGAATAATGATGGTTGTGATGTATAATTAGGGTTTTGATCAGATATGATTCTTACTAAAGTTGTATGATGATTATTAGGTGTTATTGATTGATAATATGCAACTAGGGTTTGATATAATTGATAATATTGCACGATTGGAATCTGGACAGATTCTGAATGTCGACTTGTAGGGTCTGTTTCGTGGCTTGAAAATAATTGGTTTGATCGATTCTTTGCATGATTGTAACGTACAAGGTCTTAGCTTTTCATAATGGGCAAAACCATCGAATTTGGACATCGTTTGAGTCGTTTTTGGAATTATAATTGATTAGGGGTCATATCAGATTTTCGGATTTGTAAACTGGGCTAACTTTAAATGGTCATAACTTGATATTTACAAGGAATTAGATCATGAAATTTTTCCAGTAGGTCAATACTGGAAAAATAGAGCTTTTCCAAGTGGATTCATCTGGTTTGGATGAATACACAATTTTTAAGAATTTTCCTACTAAACTGACCTGTTGAGGAGATTTTCTGGACATAGCTGTGTTGTACGAATTTTCATAATTTTTGTGTTTGGAATTAAGACAAAACAAAAATAGGTATTGTCGAGTGAATCGCAAAGAAAATTCAGTAAAAATTTGGGAGGTTAACTCACTAAATTGCTATTTTAAATAAATTCGTTTTGATGGCGCACAATCTGTCCTGAAAACACAGATTGTGTATTATGTGCTTCTGTGATTAATTGAGGTCTTAGGTGGTATGGAATTGACATTTAACTGAAGTACACTTGTCTGAGACACATACGGGATGTAGAAACTAATTGTAACCAACGTATTCACCAACGGGTCCGTAGGGTTTACTATTGCATGTAGAATCACTAGGCGTCGTATACACACTTTTGAACATTTAAAACGCCTTGGACAAACGAGTTATATGGGTAATGATATTACGCCTATACTCACTGAGCGACACTGTTATTAGGGTGTCGGTAGCATATATTGCTTGCTGTTCGGATTCTTTGCTTGCACGTTAAGGTGAGTTTACGGCCCCTCTTTTAAACTGGTTTCATACTTTCGGGGGAGAAAACATGTGTTAAAACGATTATTTGGTAACTACTGTCATACTATGGGTTTCTCTTATGTACTACACGATCTTTGGAAGTCCCGGGGGAAAACATGAATGTGCGGGTTTGCACAACGGGGAAATGTGAATAGCGCTATTGGGAGTGACCAACCCCGCTCGTCGGCTTGGAGGGCCGGGCGAGTGCATATTGTCTCAAACAGGAACAACAGGAACAACTGGTTTACTTTTCGGGCACAACATCTGGTATTCGAGTTAGTAATGGTTTTCCAATCGTGGTAGTAACAAAACATACGCCTAGCTAGCGTACACTGGTTTTCGATTTGTTATAGTATGGACAGGTGGACTTGGTACTTGGATTACAAAACCTGTAAACTCACCAGCATTTTTGTGCTGACGTAAACTTTTACATGTTTTCTCAGGTCGCTAAGGTAGCACAACGGGACTAGGGCGCACGCGTCTGCACGGCGTCTAGTTAGAGTTGCATGGTTTTACAAACGTTGAACATTGGTTTACTATTGAATATTGTTTTGAATAAGCTTCCGCTGTAAACGGGAATTTTAAACATTGTTTTGAAATTGCATTATGTTCATTTTAGACTTGTTTATTGTGATCGTTGGTTTGGATCCTGGTTTGTCATGCGCCTCGCCGTAAAACTCCGCAAGTGGATTTTGAGGGTGTGACAATTATGTCTATGTTTTGGGTTTTAACTTTTTGGGCATAACACTGGTCAGAGACCTACATAAATGTAGATGTTACTTTAAGCAAAGAATCTGACTACACTGAACTTATTTAACTTTAGTTGGTTTATGTTTGCAGGAGGGGGTAGTGGAAATATACACCCACCTGTTTAGGAGATGTACACTCACTATGCCTAAAAATCAACAACCACCACTCATTCTTTCTCTCTCTCCTCTCTCTTCATTTGTGTTTTTTTTCTACTATTTCCAATTTATTATTAGTTTAGTTAATATTTATCTATGTGTATCTAAAACTAGTCAAAACATACAGTGTTAGTTAATATTTATTTATGTGTGTGTATATAAACAACAAAATGAATTTTGTACATGTAATTAATAAAAAGTCATTAATAAGATACAATAAGCTTTTTCACCTGTACTATTTAGTTGTATCTCATTGTTTCAACCCTATTTTGACCCGTTACCCGACCCATTCATTTTGTCACCTGTACTATTTAGTTGTACCCAAACTTAGTGGAATTATTTCCTAACATTACTTTGCAGGTTGAAGGAGTACAAGGCATAATGGATGCTTATAAAAATGTGTTGCATACTGTCACTCTTCAGGGACCAACTTTAATTGGTCAGGTGATCAACCAAGCTGCAGAAGTAGCTGCTCAATCCCTCTCAACCAATCCCACCAAGTACTTTGTGTTGCTAATCATAATGGTACACATGTAGTAAAACAATTATATATACGCGTTACTCTTTTTATTTTTGTAAAGTTTTTAAGTTGTATCTTATTTTGTTAGGATGGAGTTCTTACCGATCCCCAAGAGACTAAAGATGCACTTGTTAGGGCCTCTGATTGCCCCTCTCGGTTCTAATCGTTGGAGTGGGTGATGCTGATTTTAAACAAATGAAGGTAAATGCTTAAAAGTTTTGCCAACGAAAGTTAGGTTCATTTATGGTTATTGTTACTATTAGAGGTGGCATTTCGACCCGTTTGGTTATGAATTCGTGATATGGGTTAATAATCCTTAAATGGTCAAATAGGTTAACTAAAAAAGGTAACTAAACACCTAACTGGTTAAATAGGCTGAACGGGTTGAAAGTCACACATACGTTGTTCTCAGAACTAGATTAGAATGAAACCTTGAATTGTATTATTGATTAAAAAGAGATTACAAGAGCCCTATATATAGATAATACTAATTACAATTTAATACCCTTAACAATAAACAACTTGACACACTAATAACTTAGTTTAACATTGTGATAATTTTTTCTATTATTTATAAGAAATATGGACAAATGTTTTGGGTGAACTCTACATTATCCATGTAAAATTACCATTTTGAACCGTTATCTGACTTAATACACCTGCACGGTACTGTGTGTGTGCGTGTGTTATTTGCAACCCGAACAATACTGCCTAACAGATTTTGAATGCTGATACCGGACCACCTTTGGAGAGCTCAACACGAAAAATAGCCACTCGAGATGATAATGTTCATTTTGCACCCATGTGCAATGTGTAGTGTAAGTAACATATAAATTAATTTCTTCAGAGTTTTCTATGTTTAAATCAAAGGTATAAATTTCGTCCCATTTATGTGTATATGGGTTGATTTAAAAAACATGTCAAATGGGATCAATTGAGTTGAAAATCACTTAAATGGCACTTTTTAAGTCATGTAACCGCTTATATGGTTTGAATTTACAAAAATGAAATAGTTTTGTGGTAATTACTTCAATAATGTAATTTTGCCACCAAAATAAATTTATATAAAAATCTATAAAAATTGGACATAAAGTTTTTGACTCATCGCAAACCCACTTGACCTCTTTTGACTCATTATCCAACATGTTTCACTAGCCTATTCTGCCATCTCAACCTAAATTTTGTGTTTTTTATAAACATTGCATAGATGGAGAGACATATGGAGGGAAATCAATGGTGCAGGCTCTATTGGAAAAGTTATCGGGTCAATTCTTGACGTATATGAGAAGTAAAGATATCAAGCCACTCGGTATTGATGCACACAAGGCTCCTCTTCCATGCGATCCTCTAATCACTTGAACCTTGGTATCGTTAGCCTCGGTGTTGCTTATGACTAGTTAAGTGCGTAGTAGAATAATCAAACTAGTACTTTTTTGTTTAGCAGGCTTGGTTTTTTTTAACTTGTGGAAGGTTTTTATAAAATAAAAAAATACTTATTGGTGTGAACTTTTGTCATGTTTGGCACTAGAATTGTTAAATAACTTCTTTAAAAAGTGAAAAAGCATTATACGCATACATGGCATCATCAGCTTTCTTCCATGCACTCATCACATTATTTAAATTCTAATCAAGATATTTTTCATACTGATTTTGTTTTCCTTTGTATTCTACTTTATTTTTCAAAAGCGTGAATATTGTCCCTGTTGGTTCTTCTCTCATACCCTAAAAGAAGGCAATTTTCCCACACTATTCATCGATACGATGATATAAATGAATAATAAATCAAATTAAGGTTTTTGGATGCAAAATATTATGGAGTATTTATAAAAATTTTATAAAACTCTAAAATATTTATTTGGTATTTTTATATAAGTGATGTAAATATAATAATTTCGATTTAATTTGTATAAAAATTATAAAAGTGTAATTTTTATCAAAACTAATTGCTACTAATGTATAATGTTGAAAATAATTTGTAAAATAATTCATGTTTTTATTTTAATTCATGTTTTTTACAGATTTTCTTATTGTTCAGAACGAAATATTTCTTTGTCGCCCTGACCTTAAGGTTGTTTTGAGAAGTGCAACCCTTGATGCAAGCCTCTTTTCAGATTATCTTGTTCAAAATGGTGATGTGTATGTTAATCCTCATCTATTTCATTGTCTTGTAAGTGGCTTGGTTCTTAGAATATGTAACTCTTCTGCGGGCTAAAATTCTTCTTTGATTGTTAAAAAGTTTTATCTCAATTCCACTTGAATAAATAGTTTTAGTTATAAGTGCTAACTATCTTAGCATTGCTGATTAATTTATTCACTTAATGCAATTTATTGATGACAATTTTTTTTTTTTTTTTTTTTGCAGATTCGAGCTTTGCACCTCCTTTGATATATGCATTTATGGGTGGTTCAAGAGATATAAAACTTGGCAAAATAACCTCAATCATTCCTCTTCTTGCTACAGATTTGTTATTTTTATTACACATGTATATAGCTTTTTCCTTTTCCATATAGTCTCATCTTTTAGCCCACTACAAAAGTTTCGGGTTTATTGATAAAGTTGCAAATTCTGGTCTTTACAGTGCTTGGTTATGTAAGTCCATGAGTTGATTAACATTTTTAGATTACTGTATGTGAGTCCTTCAATTCGTGTTTTTAAGTCCATTCACAGTTTTTTATATTTATAATGAACTTGTGTTAGGAAAACGGGAGGGTATTGTAATTGCACCTCTTGTTGCTGCTCATCTCTTGGGAGGTAGCGTTTGGAAAATAACTACAGATTGTGGGATGTTAAGTATGTTGTCGACTATATTCCTCACAAAGAAAGGTACTCTCTGTATTTATTTTCTATTGTTGAATGTTCTTGCTGAATGTTTTTTTTCAAGCGTATAAATGGAACAATTATCCTATTGCGGATGTGAATTTGTTGATCATGGTTTAGTGTTATGCTCATGTGTTTGTTAACTTTTTATGTTCGCGCCGTTCAATATATATGGCCTTCATCATTTTGGAATACATTGTTTTTGTTCAGTTTGAATGGATGTGTCAAGTTTTAAAACTATTTGATTCCTTCTCATAATATATAAGAAAGAGTGCAGACTGCAGAAAAGGAGAAAAAGTGTGTGCTCATACTAATGTCCTAAAATGGTGAAAGGTGTACCTCATACACTGCCAAATGTTCTGCTCCATATCACAATACATTTTTTGGTACACCCGAAGTTCCCTTGTTTTTTGTCTTTAACCTTAAATTTTTGGATATTATGTCTATGTTTTGTGTTTTAACTTTTTGGGCATAACACTGGTCAGAGACCTACATAAATGTAGATGTTACTTTAAGCAAAGAATCTGACTACACGGAACTTATTTAACTTTAGTTGGTTTATGTTTGCAGGAGGGGGTAGTGGAAATATACACCCACCTATTTAGGAGATATACACCCACTATGCCTAAAAATACCGATCCCGACAATACCGATACCGAAAAGTTCAAAAACCAATACCGAACACATACGGTACGGTATTGATTCGGTACCGGCATGGTATCGGTATTTTACCTTAAAATACCGATACCATGCCGACCCGTACCGATACCGTTAATACCGAAACCGAAAATCCATAAATATAGGTACCAATACCGATCCCAAAACCTCTCAGTTCGGTATCGGTTTGGTATGGTATCAGGATCGGGACGGGACGGGATCGGTATTCGGCCTTGTATGCTCATCCCTACTTGACTAAACTTCTAATACAAAGTGAATAATATAATTTGTGCAAAGTGATTTTATTTCAAAGTCATTAATCAAGAACATGGTTTTTTATATATTATTTTAGAAAGAATATGGGTGAATATATAGAAAATTAAGCATAAAAGGGAAATTAAACAGAAATTTAAAAATTAACATGAAAGCTTAAAAGAAAATTAAACATTAAAAAAAAGAAATTTAAAAGTTGGTGCATATTCCTAAGGAAGAACTTTGAATCAAACAAAAAAAAAAAAGTGGTGTTATGATGGGCCATGGGTGTATGGAATCTGATGTGATGTAAGCATGATGTCATGGGGTGTATTAATCCTAGATCCCTCGAGGAGATAGTGATGCGTCATTGCTAATTAATTATCACCAATACAACCAATGGGGTGGTGGTCCATTGGCAAAGGCAAAGCCTTTAAAACACCTAGGTTGTGGAAGGTCTTGGGTTCAAGTCCCACAGACTAGAGGATTTAAAAGAAATTAACCTTTCAAAAAAAAATTATCACCAATACAACTCTTTTGTGTGTGTATTTAAATTTTGGTTGTATTTATTTTTTTTACACATGTCAAAACTATATAACTTATATTTGTCTTGTGTGTATTTGTATTTATATCTTGATTGGATTTATTGTGCTTTGTCCTCTTTGATATTTAGTTTCATGTTTATACAAGTTGATTGTTGTTCATTAACTAGGGTTGGCTTAATGTTAATTTCTTTTATGTTGATGGTGTGTTAAGACATGCATCTAAATTTTGTCATGTTTGAAACGGTTTTAGTTCTGATTTTAACTCATGGAACAACTCGAAATTAATTCTTTTAATTAAATTGATTTGAGTAATTTGTTTCATTGTCCGTTAGTCTTCTAATGGTGAGATACCATCTGAAGCAATACATTCCGCACCTTTGTTTTTCTAATTTTTCTAGCCATACACACCTCTCATCCAATATTCCAGAAATAGGAACATACTGTCTTGCTTAACTAGACACATTTCTAATCGGACCAATGACAAAATTAATCCAAATAACCCATAACTACTAATAACAAATTCCTAACGTTTTCATATTTATTTTTACTAAGAGGGTGTTTGGGATTGAGTTTGGAAATGCAAAAGTGTTTTTGGTCAGAAGTGCTTATTGGCTTATAACTTTTTGAAAAAGAGTTTTTTTTAAAAAAAGTGTTTTGATTAGCTTTTGGGATGAGAAACGTCAAAAAGTCAATAGATTGTTTTTTTAAGTGTTTCGCTTAACTTATTGTGAATATTGGTTGTATAAGTGGTAGACTTGTAATTTTTTTCAAAAGTCAAAAGCCAGGATTTCTAACTTCTCAAAAAAAGCTTTTCCACCATTAAAGTCAAAAGTCAAAACAGAAAGTGTTTTTAAGTTACACAGACAGCTTATTAACTTATTGGCTTCTTGAAAAAGCCAATAAGTCAATAAGTTGTTTTGAAACTCAATCCCAAACACCCTCTAACATTATCATTGTTGTTATCGTTTTAGACCAGGGGCGAAGGTTAAGAAGGGCCAGGGTGGCCCTTGCCCCCCCCCCCCCCCTGTTTTTTTGGTGCAGTGGTAACAATTTGCGATTTTCATAGGTAAATTGAATCCGGCCCCCACCGATTTGCCACTTCTGATCAAAAAAATTGAGTCCGGCTCCACCGTTTGGCAAACCAAGCTTCGCCACTA
Source organism: Ambrosia trifida (assembly GCA_028751855.1). Lineage (NCBI taxonomy): Eukaryota > Viridiplantae > Streptophyta > Magnoliopsida > Asterales > Asteraceae > Ambrosia > Ambrosia trifida. The sequence goes on along the minus strand of CM054124.1, from coordinate 146,062,007 downwards.
TTTTAGACTATCATGATAATTCATTAAAACTAGATTATTTAGTGAATATGATGTCTACCTATGATATTCTCTGTTTTGAATGTCAATAAACCATTAACTTACTTGGCAAAAAAATTGTAATTTGAGTTCTATTAGTAAAAGAAGAAAACTCATAATGGCATGGCATAAATTCAACGTGTAGTTGAGTTGTAACATATTACGAGAGGATTGGTAAACTAACTCAAAACATGTACCACATTGTAAATTGTTGTCGCCGTCGCATCGCGCAGGTTTCATACTAGCATTAATATAATATATATTGTTAATGAGGTTACGATTCGATTCGATTTACGTGTTTAATCACTAGAAATTGAAATTGTGTATTATTAATTTGATATGATGTTATAAGTTACACATTATATGATTCACATAAAAATTAAAAGTACGAAAAATTTTATGTTTTATACAAATTAAATTTATAAACCAGAAATTAAATATTATGTATAATTTTTTGATTAATAATTACTAGTTAATCATAAATACCAAAATAAATTACTGGTTTATAAATTTAATTTGTATAAAACATAAATATTTTCATACTTTAAAGTCATAATCTTTATTATGTCAACTCGACTGATCTAAACGACGAACGCAATTTTGTCTCAAGTTATCAATCTTTTTAATGTTCAAATTGATTTGTTGTAAAGTATTGATTTTATTGATAAGTGTCACTGGTAAGTATAGTATGTAATGTGTGCTTGTAATCTATTAAATTACAAACACACATGAAAAAAAGCTGCTGAGTGAGATACAAAAAAAAAGTAAGAAGGGGTCAAGTAGAAGAAAACATTAGTTTTTTGTTCTTAGTGATGACATTAGATCAGCTTTGTGCGCAATTTCTCCCCACTAGTCACTGACTCCTTAATAATGAATCGCGCGCAGTTATCTTTATCAGCTTCAAAATTACGTGATTATGACCTCCCAGAGTCGCTCGGCACAAAGGTACTTCAACTAGATCTTAATATTATGTTATTGTTGTTTTTATGAATTCTTTCATGTAATGTAATGTAAAGCTTTTTCTCGGTATTCAAGTTTTGTTTTTCTATGTATACCTTACATTACTACACATGTTTCTGTTGTATGTTTTTCAATTTCTTAATTGTAGGCCCCTATTGCAATTGTATATGCCAAGAAGAAATATAGGTATCGTGAAGAACTCGAGGAAGTTGGTCGCACTGAGGTGATCATAAACAACTCGAATCCAGTGTGGATTCAGAAAATCAATCTTGCATTTCACTTTGAGGTTGTTCAGCCATTGGTGTAAGCACTCTGCTACTTTGTTTACTTGTTCATATTATTTGGCATTGATTATTAATGTTTAGTAAATAATAATGTGCATATTTCCATTTTCATTTTCAGCTTCCGGGTGTATGATGCGTGTGCAACAAAGTATGCGTATGATTATTATCCAACCAAGGTTTATAAAACTTCTTTTAACCATTAATTAGTTTTGTTAGTGGTGGCAATGCCATCCCATTTACTTATGAATGTGTCGATTTTAGTTATGTTTTATCTCTAGCGGATCTGTATTTTCAGTGCATAAAAAATCTTTAAGTTTGTATATGTTGCACAGATGCAGAAGGAAAAAGACTACTATTGTGTTGGTGAAGCTAACTGTGTTTTGTCAGAGGTAAGTTTACTTGCAGTTCTATGATTCCCTCATATGTTTTATAGTTTTTTTTTTAAGAACAAACTTTTCATTCCATAAAAACGAACATTACATTAAAATAGCGGGCAGACGGGCAACAAGTTGCGCCGCAAATTCATATTTATAGTTATTAAATATGAATTTCTGATGAATCAGGGCATGTAAGCTTTAATTAATTATGCTAAAATGTAAATATCTACTAATGGTTAACTCTTGCAACTGTCAATTAATCCGTCACAGCTTCGAATGGCGATCCTCAAAGCTCGAAATCATTGCATTACGTGGGCTATAGTAACTACTTAAATGCATACCAGGAGGTTAGGTGCTTTCCCACTTTTGTTTTAAACCATATTAATCATGAATAGTTTTTTTTTTTTTTATTAAGTGGTCAAATTGACATGAATCGGTTTAAATGAACCAGGTCAAATCGGAGTTAAAGTCATCCATCTTTCAAAGCGTAAACTAATGCATAAACTCCATAGATCATTTATTAAAAAAAAAAAAAAAAGTTAGATCATTATTGATATGTCCATCTCTTGTAATCATATTCTGCACATAATGGTTACAAAAAATTGGACAAAGGTTGTTTCTAGCCCAAACCGACCCGACCCAACTCATGTCATATCACCAATTTTGATTCACTGCCAAACGCGCCCATTCTGCCAACTCTATCCATTTACAATGTAAATCATGTTAAACAACATATACATTAACCGCTCTTCATACCACTCTGATTCTTGTTATTCACTAGAAAATGTCTATTTATGCGGTAAAGCATCTATGTTTCTGGTTGCAGGCTATTAAGGAGGTTGGGGAAGACATACAAGTTTACGATTCTGATAAACGCTATCGTGCTTGGGGTTTTGGTGGGAAAATAAATGATGACCCTGTATCTCATTGTTTCAACCTGAATGGAAATAATGGTAGCTCTGAGGTAACTCTCTCTTTTAATTGGCCTAACCGTTTGACCCATTCTCGGCCCAGTCATTTTGCCACATGTACTGTTTTTCATCTCAGTTATACCCAATATTTTGCAGGTTGAAGGAATACAAGGCATAATGGATGCTTATGAAAACGTGTTGCATACCGTCATTCTTCAGGGACCAACTTTATTTGGTCAAGTAATCGACAAAGCTGCAGAAATAGCTGCTCAATCCCTCTTAACCAATCCCAACAAGTACTGTGTGTTGCTAATCATAACGGTAAACATGTAGTAAACAATTATATATACGCATTACTCTTTATATATTTATGAAGTTTTTAATTTGCATCTTATTTTTTTAGGATGGAGTTGTTACTGATATCCAAGAGACTAAAGACGCAATTGTCAGGGCCTCTGATCTGCCCCTCCCAATCCTAATAGTTGGAGTTGGTGATGCGGATTTTAAACAAATGAAGGTAATTGTTTAAAAGTCATACCAACTAAAGTTATGCTAATTAATGGTAATTGTTAGAAGTGGCCATTTCAACCCATTTTGTTATGAACAAGGTAATTCTGAGTTAAACTACTCGTGTTAGCATGGAAGTCAGCTCGCTCCATTCTTAATCCTTGAAAGTCACACACACTATGTTTTGTGAATTGGATTATCACTGAGATAACATAACTTTTTCTATCATAGATAAGAAATTCGGACAAGTGTTTTGGGTCAACTCTACATCATCCATTTTAGATTACCATTTTGACCCGTTAACTTATCAACCAAATCTGCACAATATTGTGTGTGTTATTAGCAACCCTAAGAATATTGTCTAACAGATTTTGGATGCTCATAACGGACCACCTTTGGAGAGCTCAACGGGAAGAAGGGCCACTCGAGATATTGTTCAGTTTGTTCCCATGCGTGATGTACAGCATAAGTAACATATACATTAATTTCTACACATTTTTCTATGTTTAAATCAAAGGTATCAATTTTGTCCCGTTTACTTATGTATGGGTCGATTTGAGAAACGCGTTGAAAGTCACCTAAATGGTACTTTTTTGTGATGCAAACGCTTATATGTTTTGAATTCACAAAAACGAAATAGTTTTGTGGTAATTAGCTCAATGGTTGTATTTTGACACTACTTACATATATAAACATTCATAAATATTGGACAAAAAGTGTTTTGAGTCATTTTCCAACATGTCTCACTAGCCCATTCTAGCATTCTTCAACGTCAACTTAAATTTCGAGTGTTTTATGAACTTTGTATAGATGGAAAGAATTCAAGTATAGGTGAAGGGAAACCAATGGTGCAGGCTCTATTGGAAGAATTACCGGGTCAATTCTTGACGTATATGAGAAGTAAAGATATCAAGCCACTCGGTATGGATGCACATAAGGCTCCTCTTCCGGCGAATCCTTTAATCACTTGAACCTTGGTATCATTAGCCTAGGTTTTCCTTGTGGTTAGTTAAACGCGTACTAGAAGGCTCTAACTAGTACTTTTTTTCTTTACTAATCTTGGTTTTTTTAGACTTCTTGACAGTTTTTTTAAAAATTTGCATATGGGTGTGAACTTTTGTGATGATAAGCGTTTGCACTCGAATTATTAAATTACTTCTTTAAAGCGTGAAAGCATTGTGATTACAAACTAATGACCTAGTTGAATACACATCAACTTTTAGGATTTGTTTTCCCTATAGTACATCTAAAATAACTTAAAAGTTATTGAATAGTGTATTTTTCATATGAAAAAGAAATGTTGAGCTAAGTTTTTAGCGAGAGAAACTAGAGAGAGAAGAGTTGAGACCAAAACGAAGGTGTCATTAACGGTTGCTTCTAACTACTTTTAACTACCAACAGACTTCCAACTATTCTCCCACCCACTTTCTAATCCCTATACTATTACAAGTTTACACAAACAATCCCTGTTCTATCTTTCTATAGTACTCCTAAACAACTATCACATTTTGTCAAAACTAGTCCCTAAAGTCCCCTGCACCCCTTTTATTGTAACATAAAAACTAGGTAAAGTTCAACAAAGTTTGTATTTTTTACACAAAGTTTTATGGTAAAGACTCATTGGACTCGAGATATGGTTAGAGTTGAGTAAAACTGATTTAAGTAACATTTTACATTTTCAGTTCATATAAGTTTGTATTGCCTAGATATCTTTTAGAATCGTGCGCAAATCACTGTCATATTAAAAGTATTTCTTTGTGGTGGTCCAAATCGTTAATCAAATAGTTTTAAGGGAAAACAAGCTAGGATGAGTATTGAAGAAACTGTTTTGAAAATGTACCAGAAAGGTATGTGAAACATACCGGCAAAGAAACTGTTTTCAAGTCCTTCTGAAACGAGTGCAAAAGGTGGTCCACTGTGACTCGCAGAGCCCTAAAAACCAAGGGTTTGTGTTTAGCAGGATAGGTTTTGCGATTCAAAAGGGGATAGCGGCGCAGCTTGTTGCCCGCTTACCCACCATCTAAAATGTAACTTGTTTCTGTAAATTAAATATCGCCAGAGAAAGACCGTTACTCTAAAAATAAAATTAAAAAAAAAAAAAAAAAAAAAAGCATAATTTGACCTTTAGATTTCACAAGGAATTTGTTTCTTTTTACAAAGGTCAAGATGTTGCGGAGGCTTGAAATGGTGAAATAACATGGGGCCATCGTGATTTTGGACCCTCGACACAGAACGCAACCTGGACAATGTAGTTAAGCTTCTCGGGAATGTTTCGCAATCGGCTCGACATTTGGAAGTGTAAAGTTTTGCCGTTAGTTTTTTTCATGATATTAGGCCACACCGCAATTGCAATGCGGGGTTGTTGTTGGTAGTCTCTTCTTAATTCGTTGATCACAATACTATAATTACAGTAGTTATTCATCGGATTCGGAAGTAACTTGCAAAAGCGTACCTTTAACGGAAGTGCATTAGCTAGGTAGACCGTACGTGTTAAGCGTCCAAGAGAAGACATCGAAAAAAAAAAAATAGGTGAAAGCATAATTTAAAAACTATGGCTATAAAATACCGGTTTAACAAAAATGTGTACCCTTCACTGAAGCCCAAACGTAAAGAACCAAAATCTAACAAACTATAAAGTCAAACGGACATAGGGACTGTAAATGACAAACCCACTAAACAATATATGCACGGTCGGTTGAATTAATTAAAACACCCCCCCCCCCCCCCCCCCCCCCCCCCCCCGCGTTAAACATTTGATACGGACTAATGAGAGGTTTTTGTATTTATTTTTTTATTTTTTTTAAATTCCAACGGCTATTTGATTATAACGGCTACTTTTTAAATTTTTTTCAAAACCAAATCCAACAATATAAAACCCAACCACCCAAATAAACCAACCTAAATCAACCAAAACCAACATAAAAACTCTCTACTTTCTTTAAAAAAAAAAAATACCAAACAATGTCATACCTACCAATGGTTGATTCCTCATCTTAGTCGAGCGAAAAAAACCGGGTTTTTGTGAACGCGGTTTGGGAAGCGGCACAATTAATCGTGACGGAGGAAGACGAGGTGAGCTCGCAACCGCGACCTAGGCAAGCGGCCATAAAAAGAGACCGGGAGGGTAAGTGTATAATTTATCTTCAAATATATATTTAGAAACTTTAATTTTTAGAACGTATAATTTTTCTTCAAATATATTTTAGTAATTTGGTAACAACATACGTGTAGGTGCACACGAGCGATTAATCAGAGATTACTTTGCCGACCAACCGGTGTATACGGACGAGATGTTTAGGCGGCAGTTCCGAATGAGCCGTCGATTGTTCGTACGTATTGCCGATGATTTGGCGAGTTGTGACCCGTATTTTACATTATGGCACGATGCTAGAGGCAAACGGGGATTCACAGCTTATCAAAAATGAACTGCAGCATTGCGGCAACTAGCTTACGGGACGACATCCGACTCGTGGGATGAGTATTTACGGATGTCCGAAAGAACGTCACGTGATTGCTTGTATAAGTTTTGCAAGCGTGTTGTCAATATCTACAGCAAAAAATATTTGAGAAAACCAAACTCGAACGATATCCAGAAATTGTATCAGTTACACCACGAAAAGCATGGTTTTCCAGGGATGCTTGGAAGCATCGATTGCATGCATTGGCCGTGGAGAAATTGCCCTAATGCATGGCGTGGCATGTTTTATTGAGGCGATCACGGTCATCTGACAATTATCTTAGAGGCTGCCGCGTCACAAGACTTGTGGATTTGGCATGCATATTTTGGTGTTCCCGGCTCCAATAACGACCTTAATGTTCTTAATCAGTCATTGGTGTTTGATGATGTTAGAAAAGGAACCGGTCCGGATTCAAAATTCACAGTTTCGGGGGTGGAGTACAAGCACGGGTATTATCTTGCGGATTTAATATACCCAACCTATTCTACACTTGTTAAAAGTATTAAGCACCCTCACGACGGAAAAAGAAAGAAATTTGCTAAGTTTCAAGAAGCGGCGCGAAAGGATATCGAGCGAACATTTGGGGTTCTACAAGCAAAATGGCACATCATCGCAAACCCGGCACGTGCTTTTACACAAAAAAAAACTACATTATTGTATGCATGCTTGTATCTTGCTGCATAACATGATCATCGAAAACGAAGGCCGAGCTATTTGCGAGTTCGATGAAAATGCGGTGGAGGAGAATACTATTCCGGATGACCCAGCGCAACAAGAGTTAAACGATTTCGCGTTACGTAACGAACACATCCATCATCATCTACAAGCCGATTTGATCGAATATATATGGAACAACGGAAACGACGACTAGTATTTTACTAAGTAATTTTAGGATGGTTTGTAATTTTTTTATTTTTAGGATGATTTGTAATTTTTTTTTATTTTTAGAATTGTTTTTTATTTTTTATTTTTTTTAAGGATGGTTTGTAATTTTTTTATTAAATCTAGTGTTTATTTGAATATTATTTTGTTTATTTGTTACTTTTATAAAACTAATTAAAATTACTATTTAGAAAATAATAATAATAATAATAAATGATGCTTGAAACATGGGTTTCTCATGTCTCCACACCCCACCCATGTCTCAAGAATGTTGAGACATCACTTTGATGATGTGGCATCCTACATGACATGGAGACATGACATTTTTCATGTCTCCACACCCCATAGCCTCATATCCATATATACAAGAGAGACTTCCCTTATATTTGGGAAGTTTGGTAATTACAATGTTAGTTGATAAGACTATCTATAAATACAAAAGCATATTCTACAATATTCTATTACACCCCCGTAGTCGAAGTGATCGATGTCGTTTGGTCGGTAAAAAATAATGAAAATAGTAGTATATGAAAGTTGAGTCGTCTCCACATGGAATTAGTGGAAAGAGTAGTTTTGCAAATTAACTAATAAATTAAAAATCTAATTGGTTTGTTGTTTGTTTCGGAATTCTAAGAAAACGAATTTAAAAAGTTGTAAATGATAATATAAAAGAAGTAATCCCCTCCAGGCTTCTGGTTAATGATCCACCCTACTCTTGTTTAAATGATTGGATACTACATAGACATAGTTTTGTTGGACGGTTCAAATCAAGTGATAACCGAACACAAGTTTTTAATAATAACTTGTACAATTCAATTACCAACCCACAAGTATAACCTACCCTCCCAATTATCAAACTACTCACGATACAAGAAAAACCGAATGTGAATGATAACAAGATAAGCAATTGAAAACAAGTGAATCGTTTAAACGATAAAAACCACAAATATTCTTCAACTAAATGAAAAAGAATCCATAAACCAAAGTAAACAAGATTCAAGGTTTCACAAATAAACCATACAGCCGGAGGTGATTACAAGATGTTTAGCCACTCATGATAGCAAGAAATAACTCAAAAGTATGAATAATAATACCGAACATGTTGATGCAAACCGAAAGTATGGATGAATGATGATGAACAATGGTGTTTGTAGCTTCAAAAGTCTCCAAAAGATGTGTAATTTTCGTGATTGAAGGCATAGGAGGCAATTAGGTTAAGGTATAGATTTTATATCTCTTTAAAAACAACTTTCCAAAAAATTGTGGGAGTGACAGCCGTAACCTACGGCTGTCATTAGGACCCTTGCGGCTATCATTTGCTGATTTTTTCTTGAAATTCATGCTTCTGCTCGCTGTAAGCTACGGCTGTCATCAGGACCCTTACGGCTATCAGTTGCTGAAATAAATACTTATTTTCTTATCCTTCCTAACTTCATTTAGCCACACAAAATGTCCCTAACACTTCCATATCTTCGGCTCATAATCCGAGCTCAATTTTATCCACGTTTAAGCTTCCAAATCCATCCACTTATGCCGTTTATCCTACAATCACACATCATTGCGTAGTTATCACATTCAAAGCATATAATCAATTAAACGACATTAAAAACACATAGTTAAGTATCTTAAACACCATGATTGACCCGTCCATCACATTCCCACACTTACCTTTGATTGTCCCCAATCAAACAATCTCAAGACACAACTCACCTACTTAACAAATCACCTCCAATTCCTTCACCTATCGATTTTCCAAGGTCCCCAATCATACCCGTACCATAGACTTACACAATCGAGATTGACAATCTGGCGAGCAAGTGTTGCGCAGTTTCAACACAAGACTTGCCTATCCAAAACTAACATGCTTATTATCATCTACATATGCTACACACCCCTCACAATGTTCGCTCCTCTCGGTTTAATATCTGGACTAGCATATAATGTGCTAGTATATAACACTCATAAAACCAAGAATGCGACTTCGTTATCATAGGTTTGTATAACAATCACACATAAGCTATAAACCGTGCACATATAAAAAGGGCTTACGGGTTTTGGGCTTCGGGTAAAGGTAGGATAGATTTGGTTCACAAATGGTTCAAAAACAACGGGTTTAACACAAATGTTTGAACATCCTTATTCACATATCACAAGAACACACTAACACGCAAACTTGGGCATAATTGACCCATAACAATAACTTATATCTTTGTCTTTTTTTTTCTTATTTTTCATTTTTTTTTCATATATATTTTTTCTTTTCTTTTTTTCTCTTTTTTTTTTTAATATTGAATAACTCAAACAATAAGCATTACGAACACATTGGATGTCAACATTTTTATTCAACAAGGTAAACGGGTCAATTTGGGTAATGGTGTAAGCTTAACAATTGAAAGGTTTAGGCTTAACATGGTTTACTAATGGTAAGGTTTAACAAACGGGTCAACACAGACAACACAAGGGTATCAACAAACGAGTGGGTTCCTACATTGCCTTTCTCATCTATGTGTGCACATTTTGCCTAAAGCTTTAGCATGTATCGAATTACACAAATTCTGCAACTAAGAAGCATTTGGCCTACTCTCATGAAATGAAACGATTATATCACTAAACATCTAATAAACTTCATTTAGCCACACAAAATGTCCCTAACACTTCCATATCTTCGGCTCATAATCCGAGCTCAATTTTATCCACGTTTAAGCTTCCAAATCCATCCACTTATGCCGTTTATCCTACAATCACACATCATTGCGTAGTTATCACATTCAAAGCATATAATCAATTAAACGACATTAAAAACACATAGTTAAGTATCTTAAACACCATGATTGACCCGTCCATCACATTCCCACACTTACCTTTGATTGTCCCCAATCAAACAATCTCAAGACACAACTCACCTACTTAACAAATCACCTCCAATTCCTTCACCTATCGATTTTCCAAGGTCCCCAATCATACCCGTACCATAGACTTACACAATCGAGATTGACAATCTGGCGAGCAAGTGTTGCGCAGTTTCAACACAAGACTTGCCTATCCAAAACTAACATGCTTATTATCATCTACATATGCTACACACCCCTCACAATGTTCGCTCCTCTCGGTTTAATATCTGGACTAGCATATAATGTGCTAGTATATAACACTCATAAAACCAAGAATGCGACTTCGTTATCATAGGTTTGTATAACAATCACACATAAGCTATAAACCGTGCACATATAAAAAGGGCTTACGGGTTTTGGGCTTCGGGTAAAGGTAGGATAGATTTGGTTCACAAATGGTTCAAAAACAACGGGTTTAACACAAATGTTTGAACATCCTTATTCACATATCACAAGAACACACTAACACGCAAACTTGGGCATAATTGACCCATAACAATAACTTATATCTTTGTCTTTTTTTTCTTATTTTTCATTTTTTTTTCATATATATTTTTTCTTTTCTTTTTTTCTCTTTTTTTTTAATATTGAATAACTCAAACAATAAGCATTACGAATACATTGGATGTCAACATTTTTATTCAACAAGGTAAACGGGTCAATTTGGGTAATGGTGTAAGCTTAACAATTGAAAGGTTTAGGCTTAACATGGTTTACTAATGGTAAGGTTTAACAAACGGGTCAACACAGACAACACAAGGGTATCAACAAACGAGTGGGTTCCTACATTGCCTTTCTCATCTATGTGTGCACATTTTGCCTAAAGCTTTAGCATGTATCGAATTACACAAATTCTGCAACTAAGAAGCATTTGGCCTACTCTCATGAAATGAAACGATTATATCACTAAACATCTAATAGGCTCAAGGTCTCGCAACGTAGGGAAATGGGCTGCCAACATGTAGCATATGCAAGTCCTATAAGCATGTTACCCCTAGTTAGGCATCTCTTTTCATTTCCTCTAAAAACGCTCACCAAAAACACTCTCATGAAACTTAAAGGGACAACCATGATTGGGGATCTCGTACTTTCATTTGGCAAAAGATTCTTTAATGATTGAAAATTCGGCTTTTGTGTCCGATTAAGCAGAAAAAGGACAAATTTTTGCAAAATTTTTCATTAAAATTTTTCAAAAATTTCCAAAATTCCACATTTTTCTTGCAAAGGTAAGTACTCCACCTTACTTCCCTCGGGTCCCTGTTGAGGGTGAAAATCCTCAGGATGATTTTACCTCACATCCCTAATATACCATCCCCAGGATGTTAAAAGGACTTATCTGACTTCAGGATGTAACAGTGTTTCGGCATGTGCACATCCTGAAAATGAACTAACAAATTATCTTGTACTTATGTTATTGCAGGTGTAATTAATGCATAAGTAGGACTTGTAACTCCCCTTCAACGGCTACAAGGTCTTACTAAATCAGAGATATCAAGGATGCATGAGCTGTACGCATATAAACTTGAAGAATGAGTCAAAGTGTAACCGCCAAAGTGATGAATGCAAGGCGAGAAAGGTGGAAACTATTATCCAACGTCCTTTACAGCTGAAACACCCACAATGGTCACCTGAAACAGTCCACATGCTTTCAAAGACCTTAACTACTTAGCATATTTAGTGGGATTGTTTGTTTCTTTCATGTACTATATAAATGGGGGTATTGGACGAGTATAGGACACATTGTTTACCCTATAGCTACACACATACACTTAGCTGATCACAAACACTCACATAATCATTGTAATTATAGTACACTCGTCCACATACCCATCCAAAGTTGTATCTTTTTACCATTTTTAATATTAACAAACAAGGCAGGGGCCTAGACTCCTCCCGAGGTTTTATGCCGGCGATCTATAACTGATCAAGGGCTTTCCTCGTAGATCGTGTGTTGTTCTTCTTGTTATTTGCTTTATTTGTTTATTCCCAGCAGTTCCATCCTGAGGATATAACTGTCCATCCTGGAACTTACATAAGCCATCCCAATCATAGTTGTTATATTTTTGCTTCTCTAACATCTTGATACACCATCTTGAGAATTTCATTAATTTACAAACATATTTCTACACATTTATCACTCTACTTCACATAAACTAATTTGGAATACAAAGTTATTTTTACTAGAAAATTTTTGACCAAAACAATTTGGTGCCCACCGTGGGGCAAGTGGTGCTATTTTAGCAAAAAACTTTGTTAAAACTTTCTTTCATTTAATTATTATTTACAAAATTTGACAACTATGGCTTCTTCACAAAAATCTATTTCAACATCCATGCCATCTACAACCTCTGCCAGAAACATTGCCTTACCACCCCACCTGCACTTCCAAGAAGTTCCACTTCCCAAATCCCACCTAGACCATCTGGATCTACTCCTCCTGTTTTTGTATCGAATGATGAATTACTCTCTATGTTTGCACTAATGAAGGATTCGATACATCAACAACAAGACACAAACTGGATGTTGATAAGAGAGATACAAGCTCTTAAATCATCCTCAAGAAGGCCAAGTGAAGACATAGGGACACCATTGCAGCCCAGGGCGTTAGATTTTAATTCTAGCATCTCTGGAGGGGTGCATCAAGGAGATTTCATCCCCATGAGTTCTGGACTCTTTACCCCAGAAACGATTACTGCTCCCAGGATGGCAACCACAAGGGATACAGGATATACACCTGTTCCATCCCAAGGATATAACACTAACGGTAACAATTTAAGTTCTAGTAATTTTACTGCTAATGATGTTGCTTCTTTTCAGGATACAGGAATAAGTCCTCAGCTAGCAAGGGAGCTTCAGAAGATCAAGGATATGGTATCGAGTGTTCTAGGGATAGTACAGCCCATCCCTGAAGTATCCTCGGCATGCCATAGAGTGTCAAGATTTGCATCTCCCATATGTCATGCAGAGATTCCAAAATGGTTTCAAACTCCAAGCATGAAGCTCTATGATGGATCTACAGATCCTGAGGAGCATGTGGCTCAATATAGGGAAAGGATGGAAATAAATCCAATCCCTGCCAATCTGAAAGAAGCATGTTTATGCAAGGGATTTGGCTCAACTCTTACCGGTCCAGCCCTGAAATGGCTCCTAAGTGTTCCACCCTATTCTATTACTTCTTTTGCACATTTAATTAACATGTTCAATAATCAGTTTCCTTATAGTCGAACATTCGAACGTTTGACAAGTGATCTATACAGGGTGACTCAACCATAGGGGGAATCACTAAGGGAATACATTACCAGGTTTGGAAAGGAAGCACTTGACATCCCGAACCTGGATGTCACAATAGCAGTACAGGCATTCAAGATGGGGCTGCAAAGAGATTCACCATTCTACCAAGAATTGGTAATGAATCCATACAGAAACTTGGATGAAGTCAAGAACAGAGCTTTAAGATTCATCCGACTTGAGGATGATAAAAAAATTCAAGAGAGGATAGAATCATCCTCAAAATATAACCATCCCAATCGAAAGTCCACTCCCACATACGAACCATATAAGCATAAACCATATGCTAGGCCTGATAATAAAAAGGTCAATGTGGTAGAGGACGACGATGAGGATGAGTGCCCTAAATTATCAGATTATTGTTTTTCTGTGGATGTAATAGGATTGATGTATGCCATGAAAGATCTAGGGGACAGAGCAAGATGGCCGAGGAAAGAGAATAAAGTAGGATGGAAAGATAAATCCAAATGGTGTGCCTATCATGAAGATTTCGGCCATATTACTGAAGACTGTATTGCATTGAGAAAGGAGATAACCTATCTCTTGAGCAAAGGTCACCTTAAAGAACTCCTGGGCAAAAAGAAATCAAGAGCTCATGATGGGAGCAACATCCCAGAAAGAGCTGCATCCCCACTTAAGGATGCTGGTATTATTAACTTCATTTCAGGAGGGTCAGACATTTGTGGAACCTCATACTCAGCTACCAAAAGACATGCAAGGGAAACAAAGTCTGAAAATGGAGAGAGACCAACAAAGATGACCATCCTGACTACCTCTAAAGTGATCAGCTTCGAGAAAGAGGACCGAGAAAACATTCTTGACCCTCATCATGACGGTTTGGTTATTACCTTGTATATTGCTAACCATTTTGTTCGCAGGATTCTTGTAGATGGAGGAAGCTCAGTAAACATCATCCAGCTTGAAGCTTTGAAAAGGATGAATATTCCAGAATCTGAAATAGTTTCCAGATCATCAGTCCTAGTGGGCTTCAGTGGAGAAACTAAAAGCACAGTAGAAGACATAAAGCTACCAGTGTATGTGGAAGGGGTGAACTCTATCCAGAGATTCTGTGTGATAGATTCCCTATCCTGCTACAATGTCATCCTGGGGAGACCCTGGATACATGACATGAAGGCAGTCCCTTCAACATACCATCAATGTATAAAGTTACCCACACCTTGGGGAGTCGTCAAAGTAAATAGTGATCAACAAGAAGCCAAGGACTGTTATACAACATCAATGAAGGCTTCATCACGTCAAGCATAGCAACTACAGAAGGGTGCACAGTGCCATCCTCAAGATGTCAAGGCACATCCTGAGTAGGATGTAAAGGCTGATTGCCTTGACAACAATAACAAGGATATCACTGTGCTAATTGGTAAAAATGTCCCTAATGATATAGAACAATCACTAATCTCGTTTCTTAAATGCAGGATGTCTACTTTTGCATGGAAGCATGAAGATATGACTGGCATTTCTAAGGATGTCATCACTCATAAACTCGGGATTGATAAGAACTTCAAACCTATCCAGCAAAAGAGAAGGAAGTTTGCTCTGGAACGAAATGTCATCATACAAGAAGAAGTGGATAGACTCCTTAAATCCAAGATGATAAGAGAAGTGAAATTTCCAAGATGGCTTGCGAACGTGGTGGTGGTTCAAAAGAAGAATGGGAAATGGAGAGTATGTGTAGACTACACAGGCCTCAATAAAGCCATTCCCATTACCACACATAGATTCAATGGTGGATGCTACAGCAGGACATGAAATGTTGACATTCATGGATGCATCCTCAGGATTCCAAAAAATTCAAATGGAACCAGAGGATCAAGAAGACATAGCATTCATGACCCCATCAAGTATATATTGTTATATAGCTATGCCTTTTAGATTAAAAAATGCAGGTGCAACCTATCAAAGGCTAGTCAATATGATGTTTAAAGAAAAGATTGGGGACACAATGGAGGTGTACATTGATGACATGGTGGTCAAGTCCAAGAAGGCAGAAAATCATCTTCAAGATCTTAAGGAGGCATTTGACATCCTGGACGCCTATAATATGAAATTGAATCCATCTAAATGTCATTTTGGAGTGGGGCTGGAAAGTTCCTAGGATATCTAGTTACTAAAAGAGGGATAGAGGCCAGCCCTGAACAAATAAAGGCCATCCTTGATCTCAAATCCCCAAAAAATATCAAGGATGTACAAAGGCTGACAGGCAGGATAGCAGCCTTAAACAGATTCTTTTCGAAATCCTCGGATAAATGCAAAGAATTCTATGATATCCTGAGGAAGAATAGCAAATTTGACCGGGGACAGGAACACGAGGAAGCATTGAAGAAACTGAAAGAATATCTAGTAGCAGCTCCACTCCTGATGAAGCCTGAGGATGGAGAACCACTGAAGTTATATCTTGCAGTTTCTGGAAATGCTATAAGTGCAGTCTTGGTAAGAGACTTGGAGGGGGAACAGCATCCTGTATACTATGTAAGTAAAACCCTACTAGATGCTGAGACCAGGTATTCTCATCTTGAAAAACTTATTTTAGCTTTGATAATGGCATCCACTAAGTTAAGGCATTACTTTGAAACACATAGGATACATGTACAAACTAACTATCCAATTAAAAATGTACTTAGGAAGCCAGAAATGTCAGGTAGAATGGCTAAGTGGTCAGTAAAATTGAGTGCCTTTGACTTAGTATACGAGCCTAGAAATGCAATCAAATCTCAGGCTCTAGCATATTTTGTGGCTGATTTCAGTAGTGACATCCTGAGTGAAGTAGAATCTGAAGTACAACAATTAAACGAAAGCTTAGGAAGATGGATTTTATATACTGATGGTGCTTCAAATGCAAAAGGAACAGGCTTAGGAATACTACTAAAATCGCCACAAGGGGACAGAATACCCCATGCTATTGGATGTGCATTTCAGACAACCAATAATAAGGCAGAATATGAAGCTCTCATTGCTGGTTTACAACTTGCTAAAGACATGCATATTGTTAATATAGAAGTATTTGTTGATTCTTTGTTGATTACTAACAATTTTAATGGATCTTATGCAGTAAAGGGTCAAAAATTAGCTCCTTATCTTGAAAAAGTTAAAAATTTATCAACTTCTTTTGTAGAATTTTCATTAACATAGGTACCTAGGGAGGAAAATGTTGAAGCTGATGCCTTAGCAAACCTGGGATCCTCCCTTAATCTACCAATAGGATCCAAGATTCCCATCATCCACATTATGAAACCAGCAATTGAAGAGTGACATCCTGAGGATGCTCAGGCACATCCTGAGGATAAAACAGTTCATCCCGAGGATATCACTGTTTTAGCCACTTAGGCACAGGACGGCTCATCATGGATGACTCCCATAATAAAATATTTACAAGAGGATGTCATTCCTGATGGAGAAAACCCAAATGCTTTCGGGATAAAGGTATCTAAACCTACGATTATAGACAATATTTTGTATAGCAAATCTCTTGCAGGTCCATATTTAAGATGTCTCGGCAAGGATGAAGCAAATGAAGTGCTCAAAGACATCCACGAAGGAGATTGTGGAAATCATACAGGAGGAAGATCTCTCTACACGAAGAATTTGAGGATAGGATACTATTGGCCTACCATGAAGAAGGATGCCATGCTATATTCTCAAAAGTGTGATCCATGCCAAAGACATAGCAACATCCTTCACCAGCCTGCTGAACCACTACATCCTGTTATTTCACCATGGCCCTTCATGAAATGGGGAATGGACATAGTAGGAAAGTTACCCAAAGCCCCTGGAGGAAAGGTATTCATGCTGGTAATGACAAATTACTTCTTAAAATGGATTGAAGCTGAAGCATTCGTACAAGTCAGAGATAAAGAAGTGGTATCATTCATCAAAAGAAACCTCCTAACAAGATTTGGAGTACCATCTGAGATTATTTGTGATAATGGTTCTCAATTCATAAGCAAAAGAATGGCTGACTTTTGTGAAAGTTGGGGAATCAAGATGGTAACCTCAACACCAGTCCATCCTCAAGCTAACGGACAAGTAGAATCTTCAAATAAAATCATTGTCAACAACCTGAAGAAGAAGCTTGGGGAAAAGAAAGGAAAATGGGCAGAAGAACTTGCATTTGTACTTTCGGCAGATAGGACTGCTTCCAAGAATGCTACTGGTCAAACACCTTTCTCATTAGTCTTTGGAACAGAAGCAATGCTGCCAACAGAGATGATCATGCCTACAGCAAGGAAACATCTTCAGGATGCAACTACCAATTCAGAAGCATTACTTCAGGATCTGGAGACTGTGGATGAACTCAGGGATGCTGCTAAAGTAAGGATGGCAGCATATCAACAAAGGATTGCTAAAGCTTATAATAAGAATATCAGGATAAGAAGATTTCAAGAATGAGACTTGGTACTAAGAAAAGCCTTCCAAAACACAACAAAAGCAAGTGATGGAAAGCTAGCTCCCAAATGGGAAGGTCCATACTTAATTGATTCTGAAGCTGGAAAAGGAGCATATTGGTTATCAACAATGGTAGGGGAAATTCTACCAAGGGATTGGAATGCAATTCACTTAAAATACTACCATGTCTAGGGATGCATGTGATTGATCTCTCTGGAAGAGAAAATATGGTCCGAATCACAGGTGGGATGAAGGTGAAGGCTGATAGAGATGAATCATCTCCATATGTAAGTACTTATCCTTTATCTATTTCGATCGATTATATTTTTACTAAACATGGTCTAGAAATAGTCCATCCTGAGAATTTTGCAGTACCATCCTGAAGATGGAATGCTTAGAAGACTAGGGGGTTGGCCACCCTCTCCTACGTTAAGGTGTCTACCACCTTCCTAAGGTTTAAAGGTTTTCACCTTTCACATTGGGTTAGCAACCCTCGCCTGGAGCGCATGATGCCCATGTATATTCTCGGGATGGTGGGACCAGTTCATGTAAAAGTGGCTGACAATTTCATTATCTTTGAGATATACGATGGAACTCTTAAGGTTTAGACATTTTCAATGTCTCTTTCTCGTGTTTGGTCTAATCGTCGGGGCCTTGTCGCCAGTCATTCCTAAGGGCCTTGTCGCCAGTTATTCCCAAGATATTACATATTGGTCTTGTCACCAGGATTATTTCAAAAGGATTTTTGTTCCCAGTTAAACCAAAGGCCTTGTCACCAGTATAATAACAAAGTCTTCCTTTACAGGATATTATTAAGATTCAATTCTTCCTAAGGATTATAGACTTGAAGTCTATGCTGAAGATATTACACTTGGGACATCCTCAAGATGTAAGACCATCCCAAAGATGAAAAAGAGACTGGGGACATCCTCAAGATAATGAAGACCATCCTGACGATGAGAAGGACTTATGAAGAATATGGCAAGATCAGGTATTATTTTTCATTCTTTTATATCACTAAGTGTTTGCTAATGTTTGCAGAACGACAAAGAGAATAAAGAACACAAAGATGTCAAAGATTATCGATATATTATTCATAAAAAGATAATACCAACTCCTGGCTTCATCCTAAACCAGGACCCATCCACCAGGGGTCAGCATTTCAAAGTCAGGGTTGAAAAAGAATTTGGGGCTTCGTCTTGAAAATCAAGA
The DNA here is from genome assembly GCA_028751855.1 of Ambrosia trifida. NCBI lineage: Eukaryota > Viridiplantae > Streptophyta > Magnoliopsida > Asterales > Asteraceae > Ambrosia > Ambrosia trifida. Next base: position 146,042,800 of record CM054124.1, on the reverse strand, counting down.
TCCCTCCACCCCAAAGACTTTCATTGTTCATACAGACATAAAAAGAAATTTTTTAACTGTTCACAAACCAACCAAATATTATAAAAAGTGGGCTCAGGCCTAGTCATCTCATCCTTCATTGCCCACCGGTTCATCAACCTGAAACTCCTTGGCCACACCAGCATCAGTCATCTCGGCCTCTGTCACCTCAGATTCCTTACCAGCATCTTGAGGAATGACAGCAGGGGTGGACTCAGACGCCACTTCCTTTCCACCCAGACTGAGGATCTTTTCTTGCCAAGCTTCAACATCCCAGTCTTCTATCTTAAATTTGGGATCTTTAGCTTGCAATGCCATCCTCACCCTGGCTTGAAAAACAGAGATGGTGGCAGATTTAATCAACCCTTGCTTATACTCTTCCATCTCCTTTTGATGGTCCCTCAGGCTTTTGGCTTGAGCAGCCTTCACCACCTTCAGCTCAGTCTCTACCTTGCCTACTTTCTTCTCAAGCTATTTAGCCTTATCAAGGGCAGACTTCTTTGCATCCTCGAGATTGGCCTTAGTATCAGCAAACTCTTTGTTCATGTCATCCAGGGACTTCATCAAGTACTCATGCCCCTACAAAAATGAAGCAGTCAGATAAGTATTCAGACCTTATACTAGTAACAATCATTACCATTCCCAGGATGTTCAACGTACCTGAAGAACAAACTGAGAAACTTTGCCTAGGATGGCATCACAACTAAGACCATCTAAGGGAGAAGCCTCTTGAGTTGAAGTACTGGAAACCTTCCTCTTCTTAGAAGAAGCTGCAGCTTTGGCCTTAGGGGCAGGGGGAGGACTTTTCATCCTGGAGCTGGATGGAGAAGTTATCTTTGAAGACTTGATATCTTGACTGTCGATCTCGTCAAGATCAAAGTAATCAGGCTTCTTTGCTGATACAAAGACATACACAGGTTAACACAAGAATCAAGAATAAATATATTTCCAGGATATGACTTACCAGACATCTCATTGGCACGACTTGTAGAAAAACTTTCTTCCATTCCAAAAGTCCTTGCTGAAGCAGGTAGCTCTAGTATTGCCTTGCGTCTAATGAACGCGTCGTCCAAAGTAGGAACAAGTTTTGCAAAACAAGCACCTGCAAAACGAAGATGGTTTAGAATACTATTAACATCTTCAGGATGTGACTATCTTGTTATAACATATTTACCACTTCTTAACCAGGACATGGGAATTTCATCCCCATAAGGAATGGAATCCCTCCTTACAAAGAAGAATTTTGATTTCCAGGGCCTATCAGATCTCACAACGTTATGTAGCAGAGGGGGTTCTTTATCAATAAGTTGAAGAATATAACGGTTTGACCCATGTGTTCTTAACTTATACATGTGTGGCAGGTCACCAACTTGAAGATTAATGCCATGAGTCTGAATGATCTTGTCACAAACTATTAAGATCCTCCAGATCTCAGGCATAGCCTGGGCAAAAGCCATACCTGTCGCATCAAAGAATTCTTTGATAAAATCTAGGAATGGATATTTTAGGCCAAGCTGGAATGGTAAAAAGAAAAAGCAAACCCAGACGGAAGAGGCAAAGTCAGACTTTGCATTTAGGTCAAAAGGCCGAAAGATGGCAGAATCAGGAAAAGCCCCTGAGTTCTTAAGGGCTTGAATATCTTTATCGTAGAAAGTGCAGATTTCTTGATCAGGATCTTTGATCAAGTTTTGGGCTGTGAAATCCTTAGGGATTCCAATGCTACCTAGAGCCCTTGTTAATTTCTTGCTCATTCAAAAAAACTAATTAAAAAGACTTCTTTTTTTGCAGGAATAAGAAAGAAAAGACGAGAAAGAAGCAAAAGCAGTTACCTTTTTAAATAATCTTAGTTGATTATAAAGGAGGAATGGAAAGCCTAGATATAGGCTGCAGGATATGATGAGGCATAACGGTCATCACGAAAATTTAGCCTAAAAAATAGCCGTTAGGATCTTGAAACATGGAAAGATAGGCCCATCGATTGAGAAAAAATTTTTTACCATTAAGATAACGGTAACATATTTTTGGGGACAATTGTTGAGGGTGAAAATCCTCAGGATGATTTTACCTCACATCCTAATATACCATCCCCAGGATGCTAAAAGGACTTATCTGACTTCAGGATGTAACAGTGTTTCGGCATGTGCACATCCTGAAAATGAACTAACAAATTATCTTGTACTTATGTTATTGCAGGCGTAATTAATGCATAAGTAGGACTTGTAACTCCCCTTCAACGGCTACAAGGTCTTAATAAATCAGAGATATCAAGGATGCATGAGCTGTACGCGTATAAACTTGAAGAATGAGTCAAAGTGTAACCGCTAAAGTGATGAATGCAAGGCGAGAAAGGTGGAAACTGTTATCCAACGTCCTTTATAGCTGAAACACCCACAATGGTCACCTGAAACAGTCCACAAGCTTTCAAAGACCTTAACTACTTAGCATATTTCGTGGGATTGTTTGTTTCTTTCATGTACTATATAAATGGGGGAATTGGACAAGTATAGGACACATCGCTTACACTATAGCTATACACATACACTTAGCTGATCACAAACACTCACATAATCATTGTAATTATAGTACACTCGTCCACATACCCATCCAAAGTTGTATCTTTTTACCATTTTTAATATTAACAAACAAGGCAGGGGCCTAGACTCCTCCCGAGGTTTTATGCCGGCGATCTATAACTAATCAAGGGTTGTCTTCGTAGATCATGTGTTGTTCTTCTTGTTATTTGCTTTATTTGTTTATTCCCAGCAGTTCCATCCTGAGGATATAACTGTCCATCCCGGAACTTACCTAAGCCATCCCGATCATAGTTGTTATATTTTTGCTTCTCTAACATGTTGATACACCATCTTGAGAATTTCATTAATTTACAAACATATTTCTACACATTTAGCACTCTACCTCACATAAACTAATTTGGAATACAAAGTTATTTTACTAGATAATTTTTGACCAAAACAGTCCCGATCCCCACACTTGGGATACATTGTCCTCAATGTATGGTGTTTCATGCTTTTCACAACCTCTCTCACTCAACGTATTCATGTTTCAATGTTACCAACCCAGGTGGACTAACATCCCCAAAAACAATCAAACAAAACATACTAAAAACAGAAAAACAAAGGAATAACTAAAAATGTACAAAAATATACAAGGCGAGGAACGACACATGACCTGATTAAGAGGAGGGTACTCATCTGTAAGATGGGCCAGGTGGTCCACCATAAAATCCCTCCAAGTGCTCATAAAACTCAGTCATATCGAAAATGTTGCCCAAGCCTTGGTCCTGACGCTGCTGTGACGATGATGATGCTAATAATTGAGGCGGCTGTTGCTGCCAGGATGGGTACTGATAGGGTGGTGGCCGATATGGGTAAGAGCTCTGAAAATGGGGAGTAGTATACTTCCGTGGCAGCCACATTGACCCGTGAACCTGAGGCGATGGAGGCCTCGGCACACTTGGCCCAAGTGGTGGCATAGTGATGTAATCCACGAAAGGTGGATTCTCCACGTAAGGAACCCCAGCACAAAGATCCAGGAGCCTCCTATATTGATTTTCATCAAACGCTCGCATGTTCAATTCCATTTGCGCTTCGATGTTACAAACCCGTTCAGCTCTCATCAGCTGCTCATGTTGCCTCCTGTGGGTTTCTTCCATCCTGGAGTTCTGATCATAGAGGCTCTGCTGAAACGAATCCCACGACTCATACTATGGCGGTCTCATACTCACTACGTACAGCTGCATATCATCATCAAAAACACCCCACGAATGTTCGGCCGCCCCAGTTTGCGGCTGATTCAGTTCAACCGGCTGTCTTGCCCCGGCTTCTACCTGCCTTCGGACCAACTCCTCATCACTGGAGTCCTCGTCATCTATTTCTCCTCCTGTTGGTGCTTCCTTTCCCCATTGTAGCACCTTTATCTTGTTCCCGTTGCCCATATTCAGCATGTGCCACAATTTGGTTCTTTTGTAAGTCCATTTTTCAGTTCCCGATGCCAAGTTAGAAAAAGAGAAGATAATATGTTTTTTCACGTAGGGCACTTCATCCTCCAGTATGGCCCCTTGCTTCTCCAACAAAGCACTCAACAACCTCGCATATGGTGTCATCTTTTGTTGTTTGAGATTCCTCCCCTTCCACACATGCATAATAAACAAATGGCAAAAGGAGAAAGGCAACTCCCCGGTCATGATCGCATACAGAAGTGGCACTTCCCAAATTCTAATATTCGCCATATCACCTCCTCTGGGTGCTATATTCGCGACCAAGAACTTCAGTAACACCCTCACTATCGGCTTCAAGTCATCCCTCTTCATCGAAGAACCCGTACCTGGTTGAAATATTGCTGCTCTCATTGTGTCTTCATCCCCCCAATGCATGAGGATGCTTCCAATAATCGGGCTCACCCACATAATCGTAAAAAGCTAACCCTTTTGAATCAAACTTGGCTAGTTGTTTCAATGTAGTAATCGAGAGCACAACAGTTTTATCCCCAACCCGTCCCGTGAGTTTGATTGTCCTTGGGGGGTTGGACCCTTCTTCGCACTCTAATGTGCTTAGCCATGCCATAATACTATCGACATAAACTTTTCCCGTTGCATTCCCCTTGAAATCCACCAGCGCCTCCCAACCCAAGTTTCTAAATTTCTCTGTGAATCCCATGGCATTAAAGTCATCTTCAAGCACCTCCCTCTCAAAGCACATGTTATCTAGGATAATGTTACGTGGCCCCATCTTTGCCATGAATAGCTCTGGTTGATAAGCTTGGGGTCTTTTCCACAGTGGACCCTTTGACCATTCGAGCTTGTACGGTATATCCCCTTGCTTTCTTATGGTTTGCTCTGCAGTTCCTTGTTCTTCTTGACCTTCCATTCTACCCTCCTCATAAATGACTATGCTTTAACCTGTGGTTTTTTTTTTCATGGCAGCGCTTGGTTGAGGATTGGAAGAAGACTCGAGTGCCTTCCCCTTATCCTTGCTACCATATGACTTTGACTTCGTCATCCTGCACAAACATAACCACATAAACAGAGCAAGTTAGTCCCATCTCATTCAACTACTAAGTGTGGATTTCTAACAATCCTTCCCACACTTATGTGTTGCTATGGCTACCGGGCTTGTTGAACTATTTCAAAAGGCATCTTTATTAATTATTGAACAAGAATTTAAAACTTATCTAAGTTACCAAGTTCCAATAACCAACAACCTTAACATAAACATTATTCTGAACACATGTGATGTTCAACAAGCCCTACTTGTCACATAATAGCCACATACCTACCAAACAACATTGTCTAGCATAACAAAATTGAAACTTTTTTTTTTCACATATCATATCCAACAACATGCTAGAGTTTATATCAATCCGCATTCATATATAAAAGCTTAATATCTAAACAATGTTCATGCATACATCCACTTACCGGCAATATTCTACCTAAAGAGAGGTAGAGAACGTACCTTTGATGTTTAGATGGGTTGTATTAAGCTTCAATTACACCAATTAAGCTTTAAAATTGAAAAGCCCCAATTTGAAAAATTAGGGTTCTTCAAGCACGATCAGAATGCTTTCAAACGCAGCAAAATCACGAGAAACAAATGGTAGGTTTTTGTTCCTCTTGAAAAATTAAGCAAGATGGACTATAAATTTGTATGATTTGGTGAAGATTTGAAGAAGTTGGAGATTTAGGTGAGTTATGGTGTTCTTGAGAAGAATGGTTAAAGAAGATAATAATGTGGGTGAAAGATGGTTAAGTTTAGGGTTTTGATAAATGTTTTCAAAGCATGAACCAGTTCCAGTAAGGGAAAACAACCCGGTTCTGGGTCGGACCCGGTTCACAGGTTTGGAGGGGTGCTAGGCGTAGGCTACTGAAGATGGGGGAGGGGTTACGGGTGTTGTTCACTGCAGGTTATTGGGTTTAAGGGTACTCGCCGTAAGGTGCGGCCAGCATGGGCAAACTTACGGCTGTCAAATTCTGGTCACAAAGGGTTGTTTGTGTTGGTTACCGGCGTAAGGTACGCCTAACTCATGGGAGCTTACGGGTATCATTCCCTGGACTGTGTGATGCTGCTGCTTGCTTTCGTTGTCCCTAATTTCCTTTTATTGTTCCTTCTTTTCACACTTCTTCTTCTTTTTGTTTTTTCTATTCTCTTTTATTTTATTTTTTGTTTTTTTTTTCACTTTCATTTTTTCTATTTATTATTTTTATTTTCTTTTACGTTTGTAAAGTTTCTTTTTTTTCTTTTCTTTTGTTTTCATTTTTTTACATTCTTTTTTTATTTATTGTTTTTAAAAAAAAATTATTGCAAAAATATGTAATTATTGCCACCACCCCCTTGAAAAACCTAAAGTTGTCCCCAACTTTCGGTTCAGGCTATAGACGTACCTGAGCGGGTCAACCTTCCCCACACTTGTGTGAGACACCGGGCGTGCTTCAACAACTTGCAAATGGTTAAAACGAAATATACACAAAAACAAAATATATATATATATATATATACACACATAAAAAAATTTCGGGCTACCTCCCAGTAGCGCTAAGTTTATTAGTCTTTAGCCAGACTTGTACCTCATATGCTCATTCTGAATCATAAGTCAGAGTGCTTAAAGCGAAGCTCTCTGACTGTTTGTCCGGTCCATTGATGTCATTCGGCTCAATATACGGTTTCAATCGGTGGCCATTCACCACTTGCCTCAAATGATCATCGAAGTCTTTAATCTCCACATCTCCATAGTTTCCCACACGTGTGACCAGATACGGTCCAATCCACTTACTCCTCAGCTTTCCTGAAAATAATTTCAATCAAGAATTGTATAACCAAACTCTATGACCCACCTCGATGTTTTTCAACCGGATCTTGGCATCATGCACCTTCTTGACTTTGTCTTTATATGCCGCTGCACTCTCATATACCTCGTTCCTCAACTCTTCTAGCTCTCCCAATGCCAACTTCCTTGCCTTTCCTACAGCATCATAGTCCATATTAACCTGTTTAACAGCCCATAAAGCACGATGTGTAAGTTCAACAGGTAAATGACACCCCTTCCCGTAGACCAACCGATAAGGTGTGGTTCCAATAGGCATTTTGTAGGCCGTGCGATACGCCCACGAAGCATCGTCGAATTTAGTGGACCAGTCCTTGCGGTCGGGTCGCACAGTTTTCTGTAAAATTTCCTTAATCTGCCTATTGGACACCTCAACTTGCCCACTAGTTTGTGGGTGATACGGTGTCGCAATGCGGTGGTCTACACCATAATTTTTAAGAAGCTTGCCAAAATAAAAGTTTTTAAAGTGGGACCCCCCATCACTAATGATCACACGAGGGATTCCAAAGCGAGTAAAGATGTTACTTTGGACAAACTTGCACACCACTTTGTGATCATTCGTCTTGGTGGCAATGGCTTCGATCCATTTGGATACGTAAGCCACTGCCACTAAGATGTACAAGTTACCGAATGAATTCGGGAATGGGCCCATAAAGTCAATTCCCCAGACATCAAAGATGTCAACAACTAGAATCGGCTGCATGGGCATCTCGTTCCGTTTCGATACGTTACCCATCTGTAGACATCCGTTGACATCTTAAGCAATTTGTAGCCAACTCAAAAGCATCTTTAAAAATGGTAGGCCAATATAGGCCACATGAAAGCACTTTGTGGCCCGTCTTTTTACCACTGAAATGGCCGCCACATGCTGATGTATGCACCATTCTCAGCACACATTGAACTTCATCATCTGGTACACATCTTCGGATGAGCTGGTCTGGTCCAACTTTGAAGAGGTATGGGTCATCCCATATGTAATACTTCGCTTGAGAAAGAAAATGTTGCTTCTTCCTCTTTGACCAGTGCTCTAGAGTGGTTCCTGTAACTGCATAATTAGCAAAATCAGCAAACCATCGTTTAGTGGAAACATATAATAATTGCTCATCTGAGAATGTGTCATTGATTTCCACTTCCGGTGCTTGTGTCTCATGCACCACCCGTGACAAGTGGTCGGCTACCACATTCTCACTCCCCTTCTTGTCTCGAATCTCAATGTCGAATTCCTGCAACAGTAAGATCCAACGAATCAACCTTGGCTTAGCATCCTTCTTTTCCATGAGGTACCTGACAGCACTGTGGTCAGAATAAACAATAACTTTGCTACCCCACAAATAAGATCTAAACTTATCCAATGCATACACAACTGCAAGCAACTCTTTCTCTGTAGTGGTATAGTTTAACTAAGCATCAGAAAGAGTTTTGCTTGCATAGTAAATAGCCATAGGCTTTTTATCCACCCGTTGTCCTAGATACGCCCAAAAGGGGTGGACCAGTCTGGTGATTGTAAAACAGGAGCCTCAATTAGTTTTTGTTTTAGGGTGGTAAAAGCTTTCATACATTCTTCATCAAAAACGAATGGGACATCTTTCAGCAAAAGGTTACATAGCGGTTTAGTAATAACAGAAAATCCTTTTATGAACCGTCTATAAAACCCGGCGTGTCCAAGAAAGGAACGGATGCCTTTAACATTTGTAGCTGGAGGTAAAGTTGAAATCACTTGAATTTTAGCATGGTCCACCTCAATTCCCCTACTTGAGATTACATGTCCCAACACAATCCCTTCCTGAACCATAAAATGGCTCTTTTCCCAACTTAAAACCATATTTGTTTCGACACATCTTCTTAAAACTTTTGTTAGTTGTGTTAAACATGACTCAAAAGATGTGCCAAAAATGGAGAAGTCATCCATGAAGATCTCTAGAGAGTCCCCGACCATATCTGAGAAGATACTCATCATGCACCTTTGAAAGGTGGTCGGGGCGTTACAAACGCCAAATGGCATTCGCCTGAAAGCGAAGGTACCATATGGACATGTAAACGTAGTCTTCTGTTGATCCTCAGGATGTATGGCAATCTGGTTATATCCTGAATAACCATCTAGAAAGCAGTAAAAATTCTGACCTGCGAGTTTCTCAACTATCTGATCAACAAAAGGTAATGGAAAGTGATCTTTGGAAGTTGCAGAATTCAACTTCCGGTAATCAATGCAAATACGCCACCCGGTCACATGCCGGGTAGCAATTTGCTCACCATCCTCACCTATAACAATCTGTATACCTGCTCTCTTGGGCACTGTCTGTGTTGGACTCACCCACTCACTATCTGAAATCGGGTAAACAATACCTGCATCAAGCCACTTCAAGACCTCCTTTTTCACTACTTCCCGCATATTCGGGTTTAACCTCCTCTGAGCATCCCTAGCCGGCTTTGCACCTTCTTCAGTAATGATCATGTGCATCACAATGGATGGACTGATTCCCTTCAAGTCTGCAATGGTCCATCCAATCGCCGCTTTACGCTCCACCAACACTTCCGTCAATGCTTTTTCCTGCACATCAGACAAATTAGAAGCAATAATAACTGGAAGAGTTTTATTATCACCCACAAAAGCATATTTCAAATGCTTTGGTAATTCTTTCAGTTCCAGTTGTGGAGGTGATTCCAATGATGGCTTCAACTATGTGTCAATGTGCTCTGGTAGGCTTTCCACCTGATGTGTCCAGGTGGGTTTCCCTTCTTTGACTGCCATCACTTCCAACTCATCCTCCATCTCTTTCAGAACCTCCCTGTATTCAGCATCCTTCCTGTCACAAACAAAACACGTCTCTGTTGCGCCCTCCTCATTTACATGGGGTGACACGTGTCAATAATGTCTGCCATAAAGCATTCATCACTAACCAGAGAGTTAGATGTATGGGAAAAAAACGCTTAAACGAACTTTCCTATTCCCGAATGCCATGTCAACTGTCCCATTTCTACAATCAATTAAAGCATTTGCAGTTGCTAAAAACGGTCTACCAAGTATCACATTAGGTTGTTTAGTTGTATTTAAAGAGACATAATCCAACACTAGAAAATAAACTGGGTAGTAAACGTCCTAAATTTTGACAATGACATCATATACTATCCCCCGGGGAAGTTTCAAAGTCAAGTCGGCCAACACCACAGTAGTGTCGGCTTTTGGTAAAGGCCCAAAATCATACTGGTCGTATAAACTCCCCGGTAAGATGCTAACACTAGCTCTGAGATCCAGTAAAGCTCGGTCTATCCTAAATTCACCCACTTGAATGGGTATCAAATGAGTTCCTGGATCCCTGAGCTTAGGAGGAAGTATACCCGACAAAACGGCACTGACACTTTCTGAAAAAACAATTTTCTTTGGAACTTTATTTTGCCATTTTTGAGTACACAACTCCTTCATATACTTAGCATAAGTGGGAATCTGTTTAATAGCATCCAACAAAGGTATGTTAATCTTTACCTGCTTAAAAATTTCCCACATCTCCTCCTGTTGTGGGCTCCTTCTTTTTACCTTTGTTTCTGGTGGTACCAAAGCTTCAGAAAACGGGATGGTATTACCCTCCACACCCTTTTCCTTAGCTTCAGTGTTATTCTCTAATACCCTATTTGGTGATTCAGAAAAAGTTACTTTCTTAGTCTTTTTAGGGCTAACAGATGTTTTCACAGATTCTCCCTCATCATCATCATCACTAACATCCTCCACCACCCCCTCTACAAATGGTGGTGGAGACCCTACCTTATTGTCATAAATCTTACCTGAGCGAAGAATACTTACCTGATTAATCTCTGCATTCTTGCCATGTCTCGAGCTAGATGACTGGTGTGCAGGATTTACTGTGGTGGTGCTCGATAGCTTACCTGGATCTTGACACATAGTGGACAACTCTTCTGCAATCTGGCCAACTTGCTTTGAAAGGGCCTTGTACTCCTTGTCCCTGGTTTCATTGTCCTTCCTAATCTCCTTCATGAAATCTCCTGTTGACTTCATAAATTCAGTCAACGTATCCTTCACTGATACATCTTGTCCTGAAGATCCACCCTGTTGACTTCTCCAGTTGCCTTGAGAACTCCCTTGATTGCTTCCAGATCCTTGCTGATAATTTCTTTGGTTGTTGTAGTTCCCTTGGCCTGAATATCCTCTCTGATTGTTTTGATTAGGTACCTGTGATGGAGGATTCAACTGGTTAGAAGTATTACTGTAACTAAAATTAGGGTGATTTCGCAAACCTGGGTGATAGGAATTAGAATTCATATCATATGGCTTTCGTTGTCCATAAAGATGATTTACTTCTTCCGCTTTCACTTGTTGAGTAGGACAATCAGCATCCATGTGTCCCAAATCATCACAAATAGAGCAAAATGTAAAAGAACTAGCTGCCTTTGCTCCATCAATCCTTCATGCGCCTCTACCAGCTGTCAACTGTGCAATCTATCGCTCTAAGCTTGCTATTCTCTTTTCAGCTTCTACATCAACACCCCTAGCTGCACCTGTTCGGCTTCTTCTACTAGCACCCAACTCCAAGTCATGGGTGGTGTAGTTCTTCTCGTGCACCTTGAGTTGACGAGAAGCATACGCAATCACTTTCTCGCGTTGCATCAACACGCAACCGAGACCATGAATAGAAGCATCACAGTAAACAACGAAATCATCAGGGCCTTCAGGCAAGGACAAAATAGGAACAGAACAAAGTTTAGACTTCAGTTCATGAAATGCCGACTCTTGTGGTTCACCCCAGTCGAATTTCCTATCCTTCTGAGTAAGAGTGGTCAGGGGTTGAGCGATCTTCGAGAACCCCTTAATGAAACGATGATAGTAGCCCGCAAGGCCTAGGAATTGCCGCACCTCAGTTGGCGTCTTTGGTGCTCCCCAATCCTTGATCGCATCAATCTTAGCTGGATCGACATGAATTCCTAGTTCATTAACCACATGTCCTAGGAATTGAACTTCGCGTAACCAAAAGTCACACTTTGAGAACTTAGCGTAAAGTTGTTCCCGTCGCAAGAGTTCCAAAACCAAACGCAGGTGTTCCTCGTGTTCGGTCTTGTTCTTGGAGTAAATCAGGATGTCATCAATAAACACAATGACGAACTTGTCAAGATATGGTTTGCAAACGCGGTTCATCAAATCCATGAAAACCGCCGGTGCGTTCGTGAGACCGAAAGGCATGACCAAGAATTCGAAATGGCCAGAACGTGTACGAAAGGCAGTCTTTGCAACGTCAGCTTCCCTTACGCGCAACTGGTGATAACCGGACCTCAAATCAATCTTAGAGTAGTAACAAGAACCCTGGAGTTGGTCGAATAGATCATCAATACGTGGAAGAGGATAACGGTTCTTGATGGTCACTTTGTTCAATTCTCTGTAATCCACACACAATCGGAAACTTCCATCCTTCTTCTTAACGAACAGAATCGGGGCTCCCCAAGGGGAAGAACTTGGTCTGATGAAACCCTTGTCCAAGAGTTCCTGTAACTGACTAGACAATTCCTGCATCTGGGAGGTGCAAGACGGTAGGGGGCCCGAGCAAAAGGAGCAGCCCCTGGTACAAGATCAATACCGAACTCAACCTGACGATGGGGAGGAAGACCAGATAAATCATCGGGAAATACATCAGGAAACTCGCGTACAATAGGAATATCGTCGATCTTCTTCTCATCGCTAGAGGAAACAGATAAAAGTGCCAAAACGGCCGAGTAACCCTTTCGAAGATACTTAAGGGCTTTCATGCTGGAGATGAGATTTAGCGGAACACCGCCCTTGATACCGTACACAGAAAGGAATTCTCCATCAGGGAGAGGAATCCGAATAATCTTGTCGTAACAAACGATCTCCGCGCGATACAAAGACAACCAATCCATGCCTACCACAACGTCAAAACTACCCAAAGGTACCGGCATAAGGTCGATGGGGAACTACAAACCCGACAACTCTAGTTGACACTCCCGAAGGATACAAGTAGCTTCAATCTTTTTACCGTCTGCCAACTCAATTATATACTTAGCCTCTAATGGTACGGGTACTACATCTAGCAGTCGACTAACTTCCATAGATATAAAACTTTTATCGGCACCTGAATCAAATAAAACACTAACAGAGCGATTATTGAGAAGGAACGTACCGGTAACTGTGTCAGGATCCTGTCTAGCCTCAGCGGCTCCAATGACGAAGGCACGTGCATTCCTGCCGCCGCCCCCGTTGTTCCCGTTACCGTTGTTCCCGCCCTGTTTCAGTTTCGGGCAATCCTTCTTGTAATGCCCAGTCTCCCCACAGTTGTAACATCCCTGTCTTCCCGTAGTTCCTTGAGTAGCAGGAGCCGAGTTAGTAGTTGGGGCCTGGGTCGATGGAAGTGTCGCACGACAGTCTTTAGCAAAATGCCCCAGTCGCTGACAATGATGGCAACGATTACGGTCGCAGTCCCCCTGATGATGATGATGCCCACACTTGTTGCATTTAGGTAATTTCCCCGCATAACCTCCCTGTTTGTTACCAGAAGAAGAAGAACCCCCGTTATCGAACCTCTTACCCTGCTGTGCTGGCACAGATCCTTTCCCCTCATTATCCCATTTACGCTTGTTATTCTCCGGGGCCTTGACAGTCGAACCCTTAGCAGGCAAAATACCCTCATTCACCTTCAAGTTTGTCATCCTGTGAGCCGATCGGACCACCTCTGAGTATGTAGGATGATTTCCCGCAGCCACCAACCCTGCGATCTCTGGTACTAGCCCCGAGATATAGTGTTCAATCCTCCTGTACTCTGGCACATGCAGATCAGGACACAGCACTGCCAACTCATTACGCCTTACCGTATACTTTTCAATTTCGGACCCAGTCATCTTGAGGTTCCACACCTCGTGCTCTAACTTCTGAACTTCTTCCCTTGGACAGTACTCTCGCTTCAGCAGCTGAACAAAGTTTTCCCAAGGCATAGCATACGCCTCCCCTATTCCCATATTCTGGGTGATATTGTTCCACCAGGTCAAAGCAACATCCTGGAATAACGCAGCAACATACTTGACTCGATCCTCTGGGAGACAGTTACACATCAGAAAGACTGACTCCACTTTTTCCAACCACCTGAGTAAGCTCACCGCACCCTCAGTGCCAGAGAATTCCTAGGGCTTACAGTCCCGAAACATCTTGTAGGTACACATGGGTGGGGGTGGGTTAACGGGACCACCTGAAATGAAACGCATGAGAAACCACGAAGAATGTAAACAAGGTTCACTAATGAGGCAAAAGTGGATAAATCAACTTACCACCACCATTGTGCCCTAACTGAAAGGCAGCTTGTAGCAAGTTGTTCAGATCTTCCTGTGATAGGTTTACACCTCCACGACCACCACCACCACCGCGACCACCACCACGCCCACCATTGCGGCCACCTCCACGTCCTCCTCGTACTCCAGACATGATCTGACAGAAGGAACGAGAAAATTTAGTTTCACAGCTAATGATAACCACTAGCGTTCACAAGATCAAAGCTAGATCCAACTCAGGACTGTCCATTCAAACCCAGAGCTCACCAGGGCTTTCATGCATTTCGGTTTATGATTTTGTGTGCACCCAAAATGATAAACCGCTCTACATGGTCCTCCAAGTGTTCTCCTAGTTCGAAGTTCAAATCACCGAACATAGACTCTTAGCTATACACCGTAATGCTACGGTAGTTTATGGCAAGTGTTTCCATTGGAGTATGAAAGGGAGATGTCCGAGCCTTGGACAAATCTCAAGAGTACACGATTTACCCCAATATACCACACTGCCTAGAAAGCAAGTAACCCGACTAAGATAGAACGGATGATGTAACATAGGAAGGTCAGATGATTTAGAGACACCCCGACAAGCCCATACATAATCCACCATAATGTTTAGTACTATGTGATCGTCTAGTGTGTGCGACTCGGCTATAGACTAGACTCTACATGCAGTCCTAGTTCACTATAACCATTGGCTCTGATACCAATCTGTCACACCCTCAAAATCCACTTGCGGAGTTTTACCGCGAGGCGCATGACAAACCAGGATCCAAACCAACGATCACAATAAACAAGTCTAAATTAACATATGCAATTTCAAAAACATAGTTTAAATCTCCAGTTACAGCGGAAGCTTATTATTAAACATAATCCAAAAGTAAACCAAATTATTCAATGTTTGAAAACCATGCAATCCTAACTAGACGCCGTGCAGACGCGTGCGCCCTAGTTCCATTGTGCTACCTTAGCGACCTGAGAAAATGTAAGAGTTTACGTCAGCACAAAAATGCTGGTGAGTTTACAGGTTTTGTAATCATAGTACCAAGTTCAACCTGTCCATACTATAACAATTTGCAAACCAAGGTACGCTAGCTAGGCATATGTTTTGTTACATCTACGATTGGAAAACCATTACTAACTCGCAAACCAGATGTTGTGCCCGAATAGTAAACCAGTTCCTGTTTGAGACAATATGCACTCGCCCGGCCCTCCAAGCCGACGAGCGGGGTTGGTCACTCCCAATAGATCTATTCACATTTCCCCGTTGTGCTAACCCGCACATTCATGGTTTCCCCCGGGACTTCCAAAGATCGTATAGTAAACCATAGAAACCCATAGTATGACAGTTGTTACCAAAACATAAGTTTAACACATGTTTTCTCCCCCAAAAAGTGAAATCAGTTAAAAGAGGGGCCGTAAACTCACCTTAGGTTGCGTTACTTCGAAACACGAATAATATCAGCAAGCTATGCTAGCCCCGTAAAGCGGCGACCTAACATATGACAGTTACAAGTACTTAGACTAATAACCCGTAGGTTAGTTAGTCCCTAGATGTCCAGACCATAACCAAGTTCGTTTGAAAACACCGTGACTGTTAAATTAACCCAAAGTACAAGACTCGACATCCCATTGGTGACCCGAGACTTCCCGTGTTATACTTGCACTCACAAACATACAATCAAGCAACACACACTTAACATACGTTAAAGTCCAACAAGCTATAGCACGTAGTTCAAGTATCACATAAATAAGTCCGAACACATGTTACCAAGTTATTAGATATGTTACGGGGTTCCTAGCATGTTCCTAGGTGTCAAATCGGGTCCCGAAATGCTAAATTATACTTACAGCAGCAGTACATGCGATTAGGAAAAGTCAACTAGTGATTACGTGGGTCAACAGGCATTTAGGAATGCTAATCGCCTATACTATAGGCGATTAGGGCTATCTCATATGTAATTTCTGAGTTTATAGGCGATTACGTCGTAAAGCATGCAATTCAGGGCTTAACTAGCATTTAGGATCGTAAATGCATGAAGTAAAGGGGAATAGGATATTATTCGCCTATACTATAGGCGATTAGGGCTCCCCTTCAGGCGAATGGGCTCCTAATCGCCTATAGTATAGGGGATTAGGATTCCTATTCGCCTATAGCACAGCTGTTCCGGTTTTTCGCGCGTTTAACACTCCAATTCCAATCCAGAACGTGTGTAAACATCAAATATCAATCAAACAACTATATCAAACATATTTCAATCAAAATCCTTCGTTTAACCTCGTTCTATCAGCCCTGCATGCAACCATGTATCCCAAAAACAACACATATAGCATGAATCATCACATTAACATGCATAACCCTAACCCTAATGAACAATTACTCAGATTTCATCAACATGCTATCATTACTAATCTGTAACTACCTTAATATCATGTTACTAATCCTTCTTGAATCATAAAAATCCTATCTTTTAATCATAAACCCACATACAACAAGCATGATAGTTAGAATCCAATTAATAATGATTATTAACGAATTTCAGAAAACATTTACGTTTATAAACAGGTCTGGACCTTTAGGGATTTAATAAAAACGTTATTAAAGATTGCATGAATGAAAACCACACCTTAGATTTGTAATAGATTGATGTAATAGGCTTGAAATCTTGTGATTTGATCCAAAATCGTGTTCCAGAGGTTGTGTGTGTTGGGACGAGTTGTGGGACGACTAGGGTTGATATAATGAAGTTTAGGAGGTCAAGTATTGTATTTATAGGCGTTTCTAGTCGTCCAGCACGTTATAGGCGATTACGCAGCAACATCAGGCGAATAGGGATCCTATTCGCCCCCAGTATAGGCGAATAGGGCCTATTCGCCCCTAATGGGACCCTATTCGCCTACCCTATAGGCGAATACAGCCCCTATTCGCCTATAGGGTCTGGTTCAGCACATTTGGCGCGTTAAACTCCGTTTTAACATATGTTAACACCTTTTCACATACCGACAAGTCACATAATGATTGTAGACACATAATACTTGCAAACAAACATATTCACACTCGTTCACCAATTCCCGCGACTCGAGACTTGTATGTTCCCTATGTTCTGACGATTCTACGAATCGTCACCCTTTGTACACTTGGTTAAGGACCGACATCTAATGAGCCTCTAGACTAACATCTAATGATCCTCTATACCAAACTAACAGTTCCCGAACCGTAACACGACTCAACTATCCCAGTTAAGTATAATATACGCGTGACTCGCTAAGGTAGACTTTAATCTAGACAACGTTGTTAATCAGAATTTGCCGGGTGTCACAAGGTGCGTGGGTAAGAAAAACGAAAGTCCATGCCATTCAAATTGCAAAAGTTATGAAATTGGTTGTTGGCATATTCACGTCCGTTATCACATTGAAGTTATTTAATTTTTGTGTTAAATTGGGTTTGCACAAAATTATTAAATTTCGTAAACATGGCAAAGACGTCGGATTTATGGGCTATGGGTTATGATATACGTTAAATTACACATATAAAAGTCCACGTTTAACTCTCATTTTAATACGTTTTTGACCTTATACACAGGAATTGGTACTTATTTGGGTATCTTTACGATTTCAGGTCTTAAACGAGGTCCCGGAAGCATAACAGAAGGAAAAACAAAGTTTTTGGCGCGCAAACAGGACCTCAGGCCGTGTGAGCGACCGCGCGCTCCCCCATATATTATTGGAAACCTTCTGGAAGGTCTACGTCATGCACGGAGCAACTTGTCCACCTTTTTGAAAAGTGAGCGGCCGCTCACAAGCCCTGTACTTCTATAAAACTCCCATTTCAGCTCACTGATCGAGTATTGGGTCTTTGGGGAGCGATTTCTGGCAATTTTCTGGGCTTTTGAAGTGCTGCACAAGCGTGGAACAAGCTCGGGAAGCCATCTGATTCATCCATCATCATCCAATCCATCACATTCACATTTCTATGGTTTGATCCTTTAAACAACTTATGTATCAAATCTGATTTTGAATGCTTATTTTAATGTTTATTTAGTTAATCGTACGCCTACGGGCAAGAACACTAGTATGTAGTATGTTAAACAATCGTTTGTATAGTTAATCATGTCTTGTTTAAATTTGGCGTTTTTTATGACTTAATCTTGATGATCATAATGCAACCTTGTTTCATTGTTATTGTATTTGTGATTGTGTTTGAATGACTTTGATGATTGTCGAATGTGTTAGGCGGATACATGTTGAAAAACCGTCCGTTTAATTGTCTGGTAGTAGACTAGTTAACTTGTTAATAAGTTTACACCATGAAACTGTAACCGGGTATTGGTTTTGTTAAATTCATTCGAATAACGGTTAAAAATGCTTACCGGCACGTAAAAGGTTTTAAAAGCTTAATGGTGCCGTTACTAATCTTTGACACGGTTAATGATCTTTGGTAGTTATTTTGGTAAAAATAGCGATCTTAGTAGATTTGTGTTCAAAGTTGGTAAAATGGAATAGGTTGTGAAATGCTCTACTTTATGTTAGTCTAGGTGGTTGTATTGTGTATTCGGTATCGCTTTCCCGGATTAGTGAGGTTAGAAAACTCTTAACAGATGACTAACTTATCTTTAGAAGATTTGCATGAGATCATATCAGCTGCTCGCTAATGAACAATTTGAGGTGGTTAACGTGTGTTTATCGTGTTAGCTTTCCGTATAGTTGTCATGTTAGGATGCCCGAAAGGGACACTAACTGTCGGAAAATGGGAATGTTGATCACATGTCTTTATTTCATATGATATGTAGATGACATGCTAGGATTGATATATTATAGTCTATATAGTTATATTTTGTATTTGGAGTCTTACATATGTTAATTAGATGTTTTAGAATTATTTAGTTTAAAACAAACTTTCACTATCTTTTCCTACTGGTAAATTGAGGACAGAGTTTAAGTACAATTGCTTCGCGCGCGTCCATGGATCGATATCTGGTTCTTATCTGTACATTACTACATATATGACAGGGTACACTTGCCGTATTATGTGTGTTTTAATATTAAGGTCTAAACCATTTTTATAAATATTAAAGCAGAAACGTGTGTTATTTCATTGTAAAATTATGTGTATATTCGCATACGTCGGATTTATGGGCTATGGGTTAGTTCCAAAGAAAATTGGTGTAGTCATCTAAGAATAAAACATAGTATCGGTGTCCCCCGTTGGATATAATGGGGGATGTCCAAACATCACTGTGCACAAGATCAACTGGCATAAATGTACTTGTATTAGAATTAATAAAAGGGAGTCTAGTGTGTTTCCCAAAAATACAAGCACTACAAGTTTTATTATTTAAAGAACCACAAGAAATAGAACTAGAAGTTTTTAAACTTTGGAAAATAGCTGGGCCTCGATGACCGAGCCATTGATGCCAAATGTCTTGAGTAATAGCTGCATAGGTGGAAGCAGTAGTGAGGTTGGTGATGTTGGACGAGCTGAGAGTGTAGAGATCCCCCGAGCTATTGCACCGTATGATAGGTTTCTTGGTCTGTAGGTCCTTCACAGTAAAACCATACGGGTCAAATTCAACAGATAATTGATTGTTAGTGGTAAACCGACGAACAGATATAAGGTTTTTAACTAAGTTGGGGGAATATAAGACATTATTAAGTTTAAAGGGTGGGAATGGTGGGGATAGGGTAATATTGCCTTGGCCTAATACCGGAATGGTTTTTCCATTACCAACAATAATGTTGTGAATAATGCGAGAATTAAAAATAGACGGAAACTTATTAGCTTGAGGAGACATTGTACCTGACGCGCCCGTGTCCATAGTCTATGATGGATCATTATTATGAATAGCCAAGTTGTAAAGCGCCAGAGCGATGTCGGTGGGCGAGTAGCTAGCAGTATATGAGTGGGCCGAGGATGAGTTATTGGGTTTGGGGCCATCAGACCTTGTCCAGCATTGTTATTGTTCACTGATGAGTTGTGAGATTGGGCTTGAGGTGGTATTGGACTAGAGGGATATGGGCAAGGAGGGAAAGCCCATCAACCCAAGGTGAAATATTAGGGGGCGACTGTTGATAATTGTTCCACAGTGGTGGGGACCAGGAAGGAGCCGGATAATTATGGGTTTGCTGGAAGCGTCCGCGGCCATAAGAGTAGCGTCCGCGTCCGCGGCCGCGTCCCCGGCAGCGTCCACGTCCCCGGTCAGCGGACTCGTTCCGGTAAGATGGGCGGTTTTCAGATGAAGGAGGTGGGTGTTGAGTAGTAGTGTGTAAGGCGGTACCCGAAGCCTGAGAGGATAGTTTGGCTTGACTATTTTTCTGATCCTCAACCTGGCAAAGGCTAGATCGAGTACTGTAAAAATCAGGTAATGGTTTGGTGTTTTGTAGAATGAGGGAAATACTTTCGTATTGCCCCGTCAAGCCGGTTAGGAGTTGTAAAACGAGTTGGTTTTCGGTTATGGGGGCACCAAGGCTAGTGAGTTGGTCGTAAATCAGTTTCATGGCCTAGCAGTATGCAGAGATATTTGGGAATTGTTCAAGACGGGTATGAAAGAGTTTGTTTTGTAGGTTGATTGTACGAGCCGCTTGGTTATCAAGAAATATGTTTTTAAGTCTGCACCAAGTGTCGTAGGCAACGGTATTGGTTATCATTATTGTGTGGACCAAATCTTGCGAGATGGTGCCGTAGATCCATTGTAAAACAATGGCGTCGATATGATCCCATGACGCAAGAAGAGGAGTGGTGGCGGGTTCTGTTTCAGTAGTGGAGGAAGAGGAGGCTGCGGATCGGGGTTGGAGATGATCGAATACCTCATAAGCTTTACAATGAATTGTGAAAAGCTCGGTCCATGTGTTATAATGTTCAGTCTGGCTATCAAGGATGATTGGGATAAAATTCTTAATGTTTGTGACAGTGATTGCAGGGTGTATGGAGGAAGACATGGCTGTAACTAAGAAGTGTCTGCTGGAAAAAAAAAATTCGCAGCAAAAGAAGGTAAGGTTTACGGAAGGAGGAGGGGGAAGAAAGGGAGGTTTAGGGTGAGGCTCTTGATACCATGTATGATTATGATTCAATTGCTTGCCATTATTTTATTGATCACATCCATATATACAAGAGAGACTTCCCTTATATTTGGGAAGTTTGGTAATTACAATGTTAAATGATAAGATTATCTATAAATACAAAAGCATATTCTACAATATTCTATTATAAACACTTGGGTTCGTCACCCCATTTTAATCTTGTTGTTACTTCAACCAAACAAATCGTATGAAGCCAGTACGGTTTCCGGAGGGAAGCCACCAAGGCCGATGATCCTGCACGGGTTGTTGGTTCAAAATGGACCGCCGGAGTGACAATGGGTCACTCATAACGAAAGTCACCTTCCAAAAAAACATCAACAACAAATGGAGGACCAAACATGTTAAAAAACAAAGTGGAAGGATCAAAACCAGGAACAACATTACCCACCGAATTTGGTTTTTAATATACTAGGTTAAAGTCCCGCGGGGACCCACGGTTCACCCGAATGTAAAATGAAAAAAAAAAGTAGGAAAATAAGAATTGTATTATGCAATTTGTTTTGGTTACTAAATGTTTGATAATGCAATATGTATGAATTTTGATGTTAAATTCAAAATGTCATCTAATAGTTTAATGTAACGAAATGATGGATATATCGAGAAAGTAAGTTTAATTTGACAACTGCAAACTACATAGCATACTATCACAATATCACACATTACATCATTTGGGTAATATCTATATTCTAATCATAACTAAGCTTAAGAATAGAACACTTATCATTTAGTTGGTGCTTAACGAACTTCAACCAATAGTCCATTTTCATTACTTAAATCAAAATCTTCCAAGTCTTGCTCATTGATAGGTGATTTTTCACCTTCGAAGTTGTTATCATTGTCATCACGATCCTTGGAGATTTTCAATAATTTATGAAAACCTCAACCATTATATTCAATATTTGTGTTCTATATAAAATATAGTTGTTGTAAAGATATGGATACGGTAATAAGTAAATGAAGAAACAATCCTTAACCCACATACTTGAATGGGTAGCTTAAATTTTACATGTTATCTCTCCAATTGTTCAAACTGATTACATAGCTAAAAAACAACTAATAAAAAATGGGTCCAATTTCACATGTTGTAATATAAATTTCGTATATTTTATTAAAAAATAGACACCAAAAGGATCAACCCCGTAGTACGGGGCCCGTACCCATTTCAACATGTAGCCAAAATGACCCATTGTACACACACTTTAGGCAACTTTTGACATGTTACAAAAAGCTGCCAAAAAACGTCATTATTTAAATTGCGTAAATATAGTACTTAACAATTTAAAATCTTAATAAATAACATCAAAAATCATATTAATCATCATACAAATCAATGACATTAAAATAATCCACGTCTGAAATTGCCTTACCCATTATATACAAATTATTATTGACATCTTAAAATTTGCACACGTAAAATTAGCACACTTATTGAAATCAAGATGATGATTATCGTTTAGTGACAAATGATTAAAGGAAAGTCATAATATCAAAATAAAAGTCGGTCAACAATGTTAAAATGAAATTTGTAATATTAGTAACATCAATAAATAAGATTAAAAATCTTGTTAAATAACATCAAAATCATATTCAATCATTCAAATAAATGACATTAAAATCATCCGCATCTCAAATTGCCTTACCCATTATATACAATTTATTATTGACATCTTTAGTAATCATTATTAGTTGTGATTGAAGTAATATAATTCTTTTGAAGCTGTTTAGAAGTTGAAGCTGGTCTAAGTAATAACAAAACTTCAAGAATGATCAATTTGAACGCTGTGAAGCTAAATTGTTGTGAAGCTTCAACGCACAGTGGTCTGAAAAGCTATAAAGCTTTAATGAATCCCTTAGTCTAGAAGGTTGTAAAGCTTTTATGAGTAGCAGCATAAAAGGCTGTAAAGCTTTGATGAGCATCGACTTTTTAAGGCTGTAAAGTTTTGAGAATTAGTTGCCATAACTGATATAAAACTTCCATGAAAAGTAGCCTAAAAAAGTGTAAACGCTTCATTGGATACTTGGGCAAAAGGATGTGAAGCTTTGATGAATGGTTACTTAATGTCTTTGGAGCTTCCGTTGGAATAGCCTAAAAGGTTGTAAGGCATTAGAAACCTGAAAGACTTTTAAAGCTTTAATGAACATTAGCTTAAAAGGATGTGAAGCTTTGATAAATAGTAACCCAAAAGGCTTTGAAGTTTCAACGAGCAATAAATAACTAGATCTTTATGTCTAGCCTGAAAAGTTAAAAGGCTACATGGCTATTCTCTTTTGACTTTTGATAACACTTACTTTTTGTTTAACCCACATGGGTTGTCAGAAAAAGCATGCACATATCTTTTTGTTTTTTGTTATTAATTACTAAAAGGTTGTAAAGCTTTGGGAAATAGCGGCTTGAACTGATGTAAAACTTCCATGAGAAGTAGTCTTAAAAGGTTTTAACGCTTTTTCAAATACTAGCCTAAAAGGCTGTGAAGTATTTATGGTTAGTAGCATGAAAGGCTTTAATACTTTTGAGTATCGGTGGCTTAATTGGCTCAAAAGCTTTAATGTACAAAATGCTCAAAAGCTTTAATGTGCTTTTAAGAAGTTGTAGACCTTTAATGGACAATAGTTTAAATGGCTTTAAAGCTTCAATGGGAATAGCCTAAAAGGTTATAAGGCTTTAGAGAATACTAGATTGGAAGACTTTAAAGCTTCAACGGATAGTAGCCGAAATGGCTTTAAAGCTTGAGTGAGCAATAGCCTGAAAAGTTATAAGGCTTTAGAGCTCAAATGGATGATGACTTTAAAGCTTTGAATGAATAATAACGTGAAAGGCTGGTAGGATTTAGAGAACAGTAGCCTGAAAGGCATTAAGGCTTTGATGAACAATAGCCTGGAAGGATTTAAGGCTTCGATGAGCAGTAGCCTAAAAGGCTTAAAGGCTTTGATAAGTAGTAACCTAAGAGTTCTGTGAAATTTTGATGAGCGGAGCCTAAAAGGCTTAAAGGCTTTGATAAGTAGTAGCCTCAAAGTTCTGTGAAATTTTTGATGAGTGTAGCCTAAAAGGCTTGTGAAATTCTGATGAGCGTAGCCTAAAAGGCTGTAAAACTCAATAAGTTAAAAAGTTGTAGTGATTAGTAACCTAAAAAGGTTATGTGGATGCAGTGACTAGTAGCCTGAAAAGGTAAAAGGCTTGTAGTACATGATGTCATATGCACCTTGGCTGAAGAGACTGAAAGGTTGAGAAGCTGAAAAAGCTGAAAAGTCAACAAGATACGGTGCAAAGTACCTATAAAACTGAAAAGGCTGAAAAGATTACTCATTTTTATCCCTTGGGTAAAAGCATGTACTTTTGTCCTTTTGTGTAAATCTATTTTCCCAAGATTGTTTGAAAATATGTTTTATATATTTAAAACAAAACTTCGTTGGACATTATGTTAAACATCTATATAGCTTCAAGGAACATTGTATGGTATGCATAGTCTGGAAACGTTGAAAAGTTTTGATGTATAGTAGATCTATGCTCTTGCAAAGCTGAACAGTAGCTTAAAAGCTTAAAAGGTTGCAGTAAGTACAGTAAGCTATAAAGCTGTTTGAACAGTAAGGTATAAAGTTGTAGTGAATAATATCTTAAAAGCTGAAAAGCTTTGGTGTACAGTAGGCCTATATACCTAATCTGAAAAGCTGAAATATGCTCTATGCACAGTAACTTACAAAGCTGAAAAGGTAAAAGGTAGGGGTGTGCATGGGTCGGTTTGGTTCGGTTTTTACCATTAACCATAACCAAACTTCGGTTATGAATTCGGTATTAGTTTGGTTATGGTTATTTCGGTTATTAACCATAAACTTCAACTAAAACTAACTTTCGACTAAAGTTTAAACGTTAAAATCTACAAAAAAAAAAAAAAAAATTGAACCTACGATGGTAGACTTAGCTTAAGTTTTTTTTTTTTTTTTATAAGATTAAGACCATAAGGAGTGGTGGGGGGGAGAGGGGATGAAGCGTTATGTGGCACTTTTGGGTCCCACGTGGAGGGGATGAAAATTGTGGGGAGTGGAGGGGGGAAGGAATATTATTATTATTATTATTATTATTATTATTATTATTATTATTATTATTATTATTATTATTATTATTATGTGTGTGTTAAAGTTAAAAAAAAAAATCAGCCAAGCCCCTTTTCCCCTCCTCCCCCTTCCCGCCCCTCTTCCAAGCCCACCCGGGCGGTGTCCCCCCCCCCCCCCCCCTTCAAGCCCCTTTCCCCGCCCCACTCCAGATGCTCTAACAAGATTACATTTTTTTTTTGTTAAACTATCAATGGTGGATCCTTGTTAATAAGATATTTCTAGACAATAAAAAAACTTACCTAAGCCTAAGTTTAATTCTTTATTAAAATAAAGGTCATCTACATCAAGATCGTTTTGTTACTAGCATACTTTTATATTAGTAGAAAACCTCTACATGGTTAGTGTAAAACATAAACCTATTACATAGACTTAAAACTAGAAGTTCGGTTCGGTTTTGGTTATATCGGTTAACCAAAGTTTCATAACAATGACCATAACCGCTCAGTCGGTTAAAGAAATTTCATAACCATAACTATTGGTTATGTTGGTTATCGGTTAAAATCGGTTCGGTTATGGTTCGGTTATTGATTAGGACAGTTAATTTTGCTCACCCCTAGTAAAAGGGTTCAGGCTTTTATTCATTGAGTAAAAACATGTATTTTTGTCCTTTTGTATTTATCTTCTCCAAGATTGTAAGAAAGATTTTATTTTTATTGTAATGTTTTTAAAATTTCCAGCCGCCTTATTTCCAAAAAACAACACAATATGTTGGAAGTATCACATTCTTTTTTATTGTGTAGAGCATGATTTGTTCATAAATAAAATATTTTGAATTTCTTAAGTGTAAGTATATCTCTTGCAAATTTATACCTCGTAGAGGGAAAATGCTATATTATAATAAAAGGAGTAGGAGCTTTGCAACATGTAAATCGTGGTTATGAACACGAATTTTGATATATTTTTTTAGTGTATCGGTTTTTATAGGTGTAGAAGTGACATCCATGGAAACGTTTTCTCCAAACATAGAAAGAACTTAGAAAATAGATCGACGGAGCCGAACTACAAAGAGTTTTTCAGTTCTAAGTAGCACGGCCCCATGGTGGGTGCCAACTTGTTGCTACAACAAATATTGGTCCGGAGAGGGTCTGAACGTTCCAAGGTCGTCAAGCTTCTTACCTCGTCTGCTGCTTAAAGGGGTTGGACTAGCAGCATGAAAGAACTCGTCAGAAGGGGTAAGAGGGTTAAAGGATTTCGGTTAACCAAACGCAGGTCGTGGTGTCCCTCTACGTTGTAAACGTAGATGGGAGGTTCAAGAGTTTTGATATTGTTGTTATGATTCTGATTTTGGATCGACCCAAAGTCAGAATGTTGTTGTTATTAGTTTATTGATATGTTTAGTTGAGAAAAGATCAAACATAGAGTATGATCATGAAGAAAGGAACTCTTGATCCCGGTTATAACTAAGGACCATCCACGTAAGCCGATGAAGGCTTGAAACCTGCTAGTAACAGAGTGTGATTCCACACGTAGTAGCTGTGGGAACCAGCTTGGTTGTTGAATCAACATGGTTGTAAGTTTCTAATATTATATTTAATGATTTTGGGTTATTGAGCTATTGGGTGTGGCCCAAAGAGCACCCTACAACATCACCTACCATCAAGCTAAATCCGCCCTTGAATAATATAATAAATAAAAATTTGACATTAATACCCACAATTGTACGTACTACAGAATGGGAGCCTGTTTTTCTTCAGACGTATACGGAGCCAGAGCGGCAGTTGGAGGTGGCGATCATGCGGTACCAGATGAAGCTGTCAATTACTTCTACCGTTCCAAAGGCCTTCAACCACTATATACTCGTATCGAGGTTGTTATATATATATACACACACACGCCATATATTCGTCTGTTATTAATTAGGTTACGATTTGATATTGTAATTGCATTATGTTTGATGTTGTTTGGAGAGTTGGATAAAATCTAAAGGGTCAGTCTGTTATAACCGGTTGAAATCAGTATGTTAATAGAGGATTTAGGTGAGTTAAACCCTTAGGTCTTAACTAACTAAATAATTTAAACTAATTTTTATACGACGATTAAAGTTATAACAATATGGCTAATTTTTTACACGAAGATTAGCGTAAAACGACTTTTTTTTGCAGTTTTTGTTTTGGCATGTCAACTCCACTGATTCCAATTTTGTCTGAAGTTAATGATCTTTTTGTTGGGTTTCAGTAGTGTCAACTTTATTTTTTTATTTTATTTTTTTTATCAAAAACGGGTTTGACGTATTTGTTATTAATTAGATATATAATTAATATACGCAGCGGAATATTTATAAAATTTTAACACCAAAACTAACCGAACAGGATCTGGTTACAAAAACATACAAACACGGTACAAATAATATTAATCTACCAATGAGATAGATATACCTGAGTGGTTAATAATTAACCGTTTGAGACACCGAAATACAACGAACGAATGCTAGAACACGAACACGAAACAAAACGGGTCACAGTGGTGATTGGCCGGAAGTTGCAAAACAGAAAAGAAATTGGCTGAATTGCTTTTGCGGCAGATTTTAATATTTTTATTTGGTTGTGATAATTTCTCTATATAATGCGGCAGAATGACATGAATGAATACATATAGTTGTGGTTGTTAATTGTAGATAATCTTAATGATTATCTTTATTTTTATGGACATGTGACTATGCCGCAAGTTTCGAGATAATTGATTAGATAATAATAAAGTTAATAACAATCATTATCTAATTATATTTTCATCACCCACCGGGCCAAAGACTCAATACACATAGATTAAGTCAAGACGCGGTATAAAGCCCGGAACTAAATAAATGTTATATTATTTATAAATTAGTATAAATAAAAAACTAGTTTATTTAGTTAATTGTTCATGATTACCAATTAATATAGTTAAGTGGATTTAATGTTCGTTGCCCAAGGTGTAACTCTTACGGGTCATAGCTCAGTCAGTAGTGTTAATTTATCGAGACCGTACATATAAATCCAACAATCTCCCACTTGGACGGTATTCGATAAAAATTTCAACGCAGACACTCAGCGGTGCTCTAGCTGCACATGGCTGCCCCCAACAAGGTATGACACTTTGAAGTCATTAACCAAAACATCTTGTTTTAGACAAGACAATAGACTTATGGCAATCGTTGTCATTCATCCTTTCCGTAAAAGACATCAATTGAATCAATGAGACATGGATTAAGTTCATTCTCATATGGTGTTCAATTATTATTGTTCTCGATCAAGATTCATAGTGGTCCAATCAAACACACAGTTAGTTTGGGTAAGGCCTTACACTTCACCAGTTTGAATCAACGAGGGCGCCACGATGTCTAACTGTTACATATCATGTAAGAGTACAGAATCCCTTATCGACTACATACAACTCCCACTGAACTTCAGAACTATTCCCAATTAAAGCCTTTATGACTGGCAATTACGCGACAGCGGTTGACAGTAATCAAAGAATAATCCGTGGTAAACGAAAGTTCTAATATGCATCTCAGGTCAGAGGATACTAAATGAGTATACCAATATCAAAACATCTTATGACAAAGATCCATGAAGATGATTTGAAGCGAGTTACATCCAACGTCATTCACAATGAGGTCTGTGAACTTGAAGTTAACTACTTGAGTCCAAATTCAGAATAGTCTTAATTCAGAGTCGCTCCCACGAGTCTGATCGACTACGGATAATTTAGAATATAATATTCATGGATTAAACGTATTAAAATCGAACACAGTTATAAGATTCAGAATTATATTTAACTAGTAAATAAAACGAATTCAAAAGTATAACTGTTTAAATGTTCGTACATCCAAATACTAAATCAAAACATATGGCTAGCTAATCTAAGCCCAATAGCATCCCTGTGTTGATCATGCTTGTCCTGAGTCATGGGCTTAGTAAACGGGTCTGCTAGGTTTTGATCTGTGTTTACTTTGCTTATCATGATGTCTCCACGTCCCACAATTTCCCGTATATAGTGGAATTTTCTTAGAACGTGCTTGACCTGGTGATGAGATCTGGGCTCTTTGGCTTGAGCTATAGCACCTGTGTTATCACAAAAGATCTCGATGGGTTTCCGAATGCTTGGAACCACATCAAGGTCGGCTACGAATTTCTTCATCCAAGCAGCTTCCTTTGCAGCATCTGATGCGGCTATATACTCAGATTCGGTGGTTGAATCCGCCACAACACTCTGTTTGGAGCTTTTCCATGAGATAGCTCCTCCATTCAGAGTGAATACAAAACCTGATTGTGAGCGAGAATCATCTCGGTCACTTTGAAAACTGGCATCAGTGTAACATCTTACAGTGAGCTCTTCTTCCACTCCTCCAAATACTAAGAACATATCTTTAGTTCTTCTCAGATACTTTAGAATGTTCTTGACTGCAGTCCAATAGGCTATGCCAGGACTTTGCTGATAACGGCTAGTCATGCTTAAAGCATACGAGACGTCAGGTCTAGTGCATAACATAGCATACATGATAGAACCAATCGTAGAAGCATATGGAATTGCTTCCATTCGCTTAATATCAATGTCCGTTGAAGGAGATTGCGATTTGTTCAAGACAGTACCTTTAGTCATAGGAACACCTCCTTTCTTGGAGTTTTCCATCTTAAAGCGTGTCATCATTTTGTCTATGTATGCACTTTGACTTAGCCCTAGAAGCCGCTTAGATCTATCCCTATAGATCTTGATTCCTAGAATGTAAGCTGCTTCTCCAAGATCTTTCATTGCGAAACAAGTTCCCAAATAGTGTTTAACTTCGTTAAGCATAGGGATGTTGTTTCCAATTATCAGTATATCATCCACATACAGGATGAGGAATGATATAGTGCTCCCACTAGCCTTTCTGTAAACACAAGGCTCATCTTCATTTTTGAGAAAACCAAATTCTTTGATCTTTTGGTCAAAACGAAGATTCCAGCTACGAGATGCCTGTTTAAGTCCATAAATGGACTTATTAAGTTTACACACCCTATTAGGATATTTTGGATCAATAAAACCTTCAGGCTGAACCATATAGACATCTTCAGAGAGATGTCCATTAAGAAAAGCGGTTTTGACATCCATTTGCCATATCTCGTAGTCATAGTACGCGGCTATGGCAAGCAATATCCTGATCGATTTGATCATAGCAACGGGCGAGAAGGTTTCATCATAGTCAACGCCCTGAGTCTGAGTGAAACCTTTCGCAACTAGCCGTGCTTTATAGGTGTGTACATTTCCATACATGTCGGTTTTCTTCTTGAAAACCCATTTACTCCCTACTGCCCGAGATTCGGGGGGTAGCTCAACCAAGTCCCAGACTTGATTGTCACGCATAGATTGCATCTCAGCATTCATGGCTTCCAGCCATTTCGCAGATTCGGGATCTGAGATAGCAGATTTGTAGTTAGTAGGTTCGTTATTAGACTCAGCTACTACCAGGACTTCAGAACCATCAAGATGCCAATGGTATCTGTCAGGCTCTTTTCGAGTCCTGCTACTTCTGCGAATGCTTGTGTTTATGTCTGATTCACCAGCAACAATTTCTTGTTGATCAGATGTTCCGACTTCATCAGCGGTTATTTGTGGTTCTCGAATTTCTTCAAGATCCACAATATTGTTTCCACTTCCTCGAGTAAGAAGTTCTTCCTCGAGAAACTTTCCATTCCTTTTGATGGAAATAGTATTTGCATCAGGATGGTAGAAAAGATATCCGCTTTTGTTATAGTATCCGACGAAAATAACTTTTTCGCCTCGAGGATCGATCTTATCATCAGAATCGCTAGTGATATAAGCATTAGATCCCCATACTCTTAGGTATTCCAAATTGGGTTTACGCCCATGCCATATCTCATATGGAGTTTTGTTTACCTTCTTAGTCGGAGCCAGATTGACTAGGCGGGCGGCGGTCATAAGAGCATGACCCCAAAAGGAGTGAGGCAAGTTAGTCCTACACATCATCGATCGAACCATATTAAGTAGGGTTCGATTTCTCCTCTCACTCACGCCATTAAGTTGGGGTGTGCCAGGAGGAGTGGGCTGTGAAATTATTCCACGCTCCTTTAGATGATTGAGGAACTCTAAGTTGAGGTATTCTCCACCTCTATCTGATCTAAGTATCTTTATCGTTCTACTGAGCTGGTTTTCAACTTCGTTTTGAAACTCTTTGAACATGTCAAAAGTTTCATGCTTATGCTTCATGAGATAGACATAAGCATATCGACTATAATCGTCGATAAATGTGACGAAGTATCTTTCATGATTTCTAGTCATGGTTTTGAAAGGGCCACATACATCAGTATGTATGAGTCCTAATAAACCATTGGCTCGTTCACCAACATGGGTGAAAGGATCTTTGGTGAGTTTGCCAGCTAAGCAAGACTCGCAATCATTAAAGGAGTCTTGTCCAGTGGATTCAAGGATCCCCTCGGATTGGAGCCATTTTATGCGTGCCTTGCTTATGTGGCCAAGTCTACAAGGCCATAGAAATGTTTCATTACTTCCAGATTTGTTACGTTTCGAAAGATTATATATGTTATTGTCTGTTTGAAGAACTATCTCATAAATACCGTTTTGAGGTTTAGCCTCAAAATAAAAGACATCATTCAAGTAAGTAGAAATAGCAATACCATTAAAAACGTACTTGAAACCTTGTTCAAACAATAAAGAAACCGAAATAATGTTTCTGGTTAAACCAGGTGCAAACAAACAACTACTTAAAGTAACTACAAGGCCAGAAGGACATGAAAGATGATACGTTCCAGTTGCAAGAACTGGTACTCTCTTCCCATCACCAACGATGAGCTCCATGTCGCCTTGTTTCAGCTTCTTCCACTTTTCAGGCTCCTGCAAGACATTAATGATGTGGTAACCACATCCGGTATCAAAAACCCATGTGTTGCTAGAAACAGTGAAAAGTTCGATAACATAAATAAGAATACCTGAAGAAATGCCAACACCGTTGGCCTTGTTCAATTTCAGCTTAGCCAGATATTCAGGGCAGTTGCGTTTCCAGTGCCCCATCTTATTGCATTCATAACACTGACGCTCTTCAGGAGGTGGTGCTTTTGCAACTTGCTTGTTATTGTTGGTGGCAGGTTTGGCAGCAACATTAACGTTTTTCTTGCCTTTGCCGTTATAACCCCTTTTCTTGATGTTGGGCTTTTTGACACCAGCAGATTTGACCATCAAAACTTGATTAGTTTTCTTAGGTATATTCATCTCAGCTGTTTTGAGCATTCCATGAAGCTCAGTCGTTGTCTTTTCCCAAGCATTCATATTGAAATTCATTATGAACTGGTCGTAAGAGCTGGGGAGAGAGTTCAAGATGAAATCTGCTGCCATTTCATTTTGCAGGGGATAACCGAGTTTATTGAGTTGGTCAATGTACCCTTTCATCTTAAGCACATGAGCACTAACAGATGAGCCCTCTTGCATTTTACAGCTTATGAGCTGTTTCAAGGTGTCGTAGCATTCTTGTCGGGCTTGTTTCTGGAACATGTCCTTAAGTTGCTCGATCATGTCAAATGCATTCTTGTCTTCCATGTTCTTCTGGAGATCAGGAGACATAGTGTCTTGCATAAGGCAGGCTACCTCAACGGCATCCTCGTTATGTTTTTCCAGTGCCTTACGAGCAGCAGCAGTGTTATTTTCAGGCTCGTTGGGGACTGGGCCATCTAGAATGTAGAGCTTCTTTGCCATCTTGAGAACAATTCTCAGATTGCGGTGCCATTCGAGAAAGTTAGTGTCATTTAGTTTTTCTTTCTCAAGTATTGACTTGAGAGCAAAGGTGGAGTTGTTTTCATTAGCCATCTGTTAATAAGCAAAATAATTTTTAATTAGTATTATCGATGTTTAATTTCCGTATTAATTAATGACCCATTTACAATAATTATAGGGAATGAGAATCTGACTATATCAGTTACTAAAGGCAGCTGTGGCATGCAACATTAGTAAGTGGTTAGGCAGACAGACAACGAGTGTCAATTGTGAGAAATGCACAACTCTCGAGTATGAGGCCTGCTATGACAACTCTTGTCTAAGCATTGATACGTTTAGCCTCATCTATGCCCACTTTCACTCTCCAGGCTGCTGTGGCAAGCCAAGAGGGAAAAAGTAATAGTCGCCCTAAAATAGGTACGTGTGGAAGGGCCGGATGTGTCTACGAAACCCTTACACCTTGGAGGATAAACTAGACATCAAGTGCGGTGTTGTGGCTCCCAACACTGATGGTTCGCATTATGCTCCAAGTGTTCCTTATAATAGGATGGCATAGACTATTGATTTTATATATGGGATTTAATTTTAGAGTTTACCGAATAGGGTCGTAAAAGCCAGTTTTACTATATAATGTTCGTGACAGTATAATTAACCCTTTTCATCACTCGGGACACTTAATTTTAAACCACCTATTAAAACTAAGTTTGTCGCGACTTGAATAACCAATTAAAGTTAATAGTTAAAACTATTAAGTTGTGAGTTTTTAGAAAGTTAAAATTTGTTTAAATTTCAAAAACTCTAGTGGTTATTATTTATTTTTAAAAACAAACTATTTGTTTTATGATAAATTTTCACAAGTTGTAAAACTAAGTTTAGAAATTGTTTTATTTGATTGTGTCAATATTTTAAAAACTTTCTTTTTAAAAGGTTTGGTATTAGGTTGGCATGTTATAACAATTTATAAAATAAAGCAACCACAATAGCAAATAAATATGTAAATCATATGGCCAAAAATTGTTTGATCTTGCTAGAGCCTTTTAGCAAGACCAAACGGGGTCATGGGGTCACAACACATAAACAACCACAAGGATGGACTTAGACTTGAGTGCATCTTCTTGTCTTGAGAGACTCCCACTGACTTCATGACTCCTGTCTTGGTCTTCAGTTTTGTCTTCGGGTATTCAAGATTTAATATTTACAAAAATATATAAAAATAAAAAACCCTAATCTATTACAACTTTGAGCCAACAAAGTGGGCCAAAACCATAAAACCAAAACTGAAATAAATATAAAAATATTCAATAACAAGGTCGGGCCAGATTTACATATTTCACACAATCAACATAAATTGGGCAATCTTTTGGTCAAATAAAATAAATAAAACTTTGACCAAAATATTTTGTTGCCTAAAAATTATTTAGATCTGAAACTTTAAATAATATAAAGTTTGAGATCTATAACCAGTTAAAAGACCGGATCCGATTTGTATGTTGTAACCGAGGCTCTGATACCACTGTTGGGTTTCAGTAGTGTCAACTTTATTTTTTTATCGAGACCGTACATATAAATCCAACACTTTTCAGTGTTTAAATTGAATTTGTTGTGAAGTATTGATTTGCTTGATAAGTGATAATTGTAAGTAAGTATACTATGTAATTTGTGCTTGTAATAAATATACTTACCAAATTACAGATACACATTTTGCATGACTAACTTTTTTTTAGTCTATGATTCTATCCAAAACAAGTGACAGAAGGGTACATCAATTTTCATGTCCTTCTTGACCTGTAGTTGTATTTGTCCATCTCTTGGAAGCAATTCCTCTCCACATGTGACTGACTCCTTGATAATGAATCACAGTTATCTTTATCAGCTTCAAACTTGCACGATTGTGAGCTCCGAGATAAGCCCCGTAGTACAAAGGTACTTCAACTATATCTTAATATTATATTATATGATTGTTGTTTTATGTATTCTTTCTCGTTAAGCTTTTTCTCTGTATTCAAGTTTTCTTTTTATTTCTTTTAAGGTTATTTATTTTTTTTTTTTTATCAATTTCTTTTCTATGTATACCTTACATTACTACACATGTTTCTGTTGTATGTTTTTCAATTTAACAAACCTAAAATGGGTTGATGTTATTTTTCTTAATTGTAGGCCCCTATTGCAATTGTATATGCCAAGAAGAAAAATAGATATCGTGAAGAACTCGAGGAAGTTGGTCGCACTGAGGTGATCATAAACAACTCGAATCCCGCGTGGATTCAGAAAATCAATCTTGCATTTCACTTTGAGGTTGTTCAGCCATTGGTGTAAGCATTCTGCTAGTTTGTTTACTTGTTCATATTATTTGGCATTGATTATTAATGTTTAGTAAATAATAATGTGCATATTTCCATTTTCATTTTCAGCTTCCGGGTGTATGATTATTATCCAACTAAGGTTTATAAAACTTCTTTTAACCATTAATTAGTTTTGTTGGTGGTGGCAATGCCATCCCATTTACTTATGAATGTGTTGATTTTGGGTATGTTTTATCTCTAGCGGATCTGTATTTTCAGTGCATAAAAAATCTTTAAGTTTGTATATGTTGCACAAATGCAGAAAGAAAAAGACTACTATTGTGTTGGTGAAGCTAACTGTGTTTTGTCAGAGGTAAGTTTACTTGCAGTTCTATGATTCCCTCATATCTTTTATAGTTTTTTTTTTTTAAGAACAAATTTTTCATTCCATAAAAACGAACATTACATTAAAATAGCGGGCAGACGGGTAACAAGTTGCGCCGCCAATTCATATTTATAGTTATTAAATATGAATTTCTGATGAATCAGGGCATGTCTCGTAATTATTGTATTCATACAGGTTTATAGGCAATGGTTCCTTTGTAGTTTTATACGGTTTGAATGTTTGTTTTGTTTGTATTAAGATCACTTCACCAGTGAAAAACACTTTCACTTTGAAAAAGCTTATTGTATCTTAGAAGAGGAAATTTGACCCATAGTCACATAGTTCGCGGTACGATCCGGTACGGAACGTGGAACGAGTTCGCAATTCGCTAGGTCCCTAAAATTTGGTTCGCGCAGGGGTAGGCTCATTTCGGATCGCTCCGGTACGATGTACCATGTAATTTGGTACGATGTACCAATTAAACTAGGTATTAAAATATTTAAAAATATTTTTACGTATAAATTTACAAGTATAAGGACCAAATGTTTATATACCCAAACTAATTTTATACTCTTATGTAAAATTTAGAAGTTTTAGACATTATATGTAAAAAAAATGATAGATAAGGGGTTAAATATGAAATTGATAAACATTTGGTCTTCAAAAGCACACTTGTTTACAGCTGTCCATTCGTGTCTTCAAAAGCAAAAAGATAAAATATGCCTTTGAATGATTCTCCTTCCTGTCTAAACAAACATATAAACACTAAATTACGAGGTGATCAGATTAGGGTTTAGGTGAATTTCCCGGTAAGTTGTACTTCTTTAATTCATCTTCCTCCTTGTTTTTGGCAAAAAAAATACAGCAAGTTTGTCCGCCCTTTCCAATTCTGGTTCGGTTCGATGTTCCCATGAATTTGCGTACTTGTTTCGAATTATATGAGATCGCGACTCCAATATTGAGTGGTACGATCGAAGTTGTCAACTGGGAACGTCATAATCATGTACCGAATCGCGACCCGGAGCGAACCCGGAACACGTTCGTACCGTGTTTCGGTACGGACGATCCGGAACGGAAAACGTGGCATGTATAGCGAACTATGTGACTATGATTTGACCCAAACAGGCTAAAATGGACTATAACTAAAATAAACTGCCTACTTAAATTATTTTCGATGCGTCAAATTATTATCTTTAGTAATAACTAGTAAGTTATCAAACTGCACCTAATATATTGGTTTAAATGAAGTTTTAAATGAAATGAAAGGGGGGGTCAACTGGACCCAGATATGACCCAAACCCAGTTTAACCGATTGTACCTGACGTTGATTCTTGTACGTCTATCATATATAGCTCATGTCTCTCCAATGCCGAAGAATGACCCTGCAACTTCATGGTCAAAATGTGCATGGTGTTGGAAAGAGGGGTTCAATAACTGTTCATGCAGAGGAAACCATTGCTTCTAAAATGGCTATTACGATGAGGCTCCGATGTTCAAACTTGAATAACAAGGTTCGGTTCTTTAAAAGTTTAATCACTAACAAACGTTATAATATATTCTTCGTCAGTTTGATCCTCGGAATCTGTTAGTAATTTTATATTTTTTACCTCGTTAGAAACTGTTTTTAAGAATATCTAGGATCATTGAGAAGGGAAATCCTATTTCAATTTATAAGACAGAAGTAGTGGACAATAATTTGAACCCAGTATGGAAGCCATTATGTATAACTATGCAGCAATATGTGAGCAAGGTAAAGTTGGCTATTTTTTCCCCTATACAATATTCCATATATTTTTTGAATTCGTCATCATACGATGATTATTGTTTAAGCATCTGTCTCGTTTAATTTTTAACGAGTTACATATATTTTATTTGTTTTTAACAGGATAGCCCTCTGGTTATAGAGTGTTTTAACTTCAAAAACCATGGCAACCACACATTTATTGGGTAATTTTTTTTATTTTTATTTTTTGGTTATTTTGGCATAGTTACATAAATGACACGTCTCACTTTCGTGCCAAATTATCTACTTTGCCCACATAGGTTTTAACTTCATTAGCAACGTGGGCGGATCTGGGTAACGGGTCAAAACAAGTACGTTTTGATATGGGTCGGGTTAGGCTTGGTATGCAACACTTTTTACCTCTATATAGTTAAAGGTTGCAAAGTGGGCGGATCTGGGTAACGGGTCAAAACAAGTAACTTTTGTTATGGGTCAGGTTAGGCTTGGTATGCAACACTTTTTTTATAATTTTTTGAACCAATTATTTCCATATATGGTTACAAATATCATATTATTTCAACATTAATATAATTTTTTTCAACAAAATGATATTGAATATTATGCATTAATTAAGTACACGTTATGCGACATTCTACGAGTGTAACAGGTTTTCCTTTTAGCTAAAAGTTTTGGTTTACTAATGAC
Source organism: Ambrosia trifida (assembly GCA_028751855.1). Classification (NCBI taxonomy): domain Eukaryota; kingdom Viridiplantae; phylum Streptophyta; class Magnoliopsida; order Asterales; family Asteraceae; genus Ambrosia; species Ambrosia trifida. Next base: position 146,004,684 of record CM054124.1, on the reverse strand, counting down.
GCGTTAGGGATTAAACATAACCCGGACCCACCCATTCATAAGCAAATGAGTCAAAATAGCAATCTCCGAATTTCATGTTTACCCTACACTAAGTATATATAGGTAAAAATTGTGAAAGCTTCTATTGTTTACAGTAAAATGCATACATCAATTCAAGACATGGAAAAACTTTACAAAGCAAATGAAAGCGCAAATTTTGTCTTTCCATCGTCTTATCACAAAGGTCATGAGAAGATAAGTTATATTCATTTGTTGTAATACAATTTCCAAAGAGTAAAAAAAATGCATCTAGATCATGTGTGAAGGCGTCTTATGTTTACGCGTTATATAGATTCTGAAGGGAGAACTTTTTGTGGATGGATATGAAGAGAAGTTGTATAGTGTTCTTGATTATATTTCTAGGGGGTTTGAACTAAAGTTCATGGTTGCTGTTGATTTACAGGTAAGTGTGCTTTAATTAATTATGCTAAAATGTAAATATCTACTAATGGTTGGTTAACTCTTGCAACTTTTAATTAATTCGTCACAGCTTCGAATGGCGATCCTCAAAACTCGAAATCATTGCATTATGTGGGCTATAGTAACTACTTAAATGCATACCAGGAGGTTAGGTGCTTTCCCATTTTTGTTTCATCTCTGAGTAAATCTTTCGGTGTTTAAATACCAACTTGAGTGTTTCAACCATATTAATCATGAATGGGTTTTTTTTTTTTTTTTTTTTTTTTTTTTTTTTTTGTAAAGTGGTCAAATTGACATGAATCGGTTTAAATGAAATGGGTCAAATGGGAGTTAGATCATTATTGATAAATCTATCTCTTGTAATCATATTCTGCACATAATGGTTACAAAAAATTGGACAAAGGTTGTTTCTAGCCCAAACTGACCCGACCCAACTCATGTCATATCACCAATTTTGATTCACTGCCAAACGCGTCCATTCTGCCAACTCTATCCATTTACAATGTAGATCATGTTAAACAACATATACATTAACCGCTCTTCATACCACTCTGATTCTTGTTATTCACTAGAGAATGTCTATTTACGCGGTAAGACATCTATGTTTCTGATTGCAGGCTATTAAGGCGGTTGGGGAAGTCATACAAGTTTACGATTCTGATAAACGCTTTCCTGCTTGGGGTTTTGGTGGGAAAATAAATGATGACCCAGTATCTCATTGTTTCAACTTGAATGGAAATAACGGTAGCTCTGAGGTAACTCTCTCTTTTAATTGGCCTAACCCGTTTGACCCATTTTGACCCAGTCATTTTGCCACATGTACTGTTTTTCATCTCAGTTATACCCAATATTTTGCAGGTTGAAGGAATACAAGGCATAATGGATGCTTATGAAAACGTGTTGCATACCGTCATTCTTCAGGGACCAACTTTATTTGGTCAAGTAATCGACAAAGCTGCAGAAATAGCTGCTCAATCCCTCTTAACAATCCCAACAAGTACTGTGTGTTGCTAATCATAACGGTAAACATGAAGTAAACAATTATATATACGCATTACTCTTTATATGTTTATAAAGTTTTTAATTTGTATCTTATTTTTTTAGGATGGAGTTGTTACTGATCTCCAAGAGACTAAAGATGCAATTGTCAGGGCCTCTGATCTGCCCCTCTCAATCCTAATAGTTGGAGTTGGTGATGCGGATTTTAAACAAATGAAGGTAATTGTTTAAAAGTCATACCAACTAAATTTATGCTCATAAATGGTAATTGTTAGAGGTGGCCATTTCGACCCATTTTGACATGAATTGGTTGAATATGTTAATCCTTGAAAGTCACACATACTATGTTTTGAGAATTGGATTATTATTGAGATAACATAACTTTTTCTAATATAGAAAAGAAATTCGGACAAGTGTTTTGGGTCAACTCTACATCATCCATGTTAGATTACTATTTTGACCCGTTATCTGACCCACCAAAGCTGCACAATACTGTGTGTTATTAGCAACCCTAAGAATACTGTCTAACAGATTTTGGATGCTCATAACGGACCACCTTTGGAGAGCTCAACAGGAAGAAAGGCCACTCGAGATATTGTTCAGTTTGTTCCCATGCATGATGTACAGCGTAAGTAACATATAAATTAATTTCTACACATTTTTCTATGTTTAAATCAAAAGTATCAATTTCGTCCCGTTTACTTATGTATGGGTCTATTTGAGAAACATGTCAAATGGGATCAAACGAGTTGAAAGTCACCTAAATGGTACTTTTTTGTGATGCAAACATATGTTTTGAATTCACAAAAACGAAATAGTTTTGTGGCAATTAGCTCAATGGTTGTATTTTGACACTACTTACATATATAAACATTCATAAATTTGGACAAAAAGTGTTTTGACTCATTATCCAATATGTCTCACTAGCCCATTCTAGCATTCTTCAACGTCAACTTAAATTTCGCGTGTTTTATGAACTTTGTATAGATGGAAAGAATTCAAGTATAGATGAAGGGAAACCAATGGTGCAGGCTTTATTGGAAGAGTTACCGGGTCAATTCTTGACGTATATGAGAAGTAAAGATATCAAGTCACTCGGTATGGATGCACACAAGGCTTCTCTTCCGGCGGATCCTTTAATCACTTGAACCTTGGTATCATTAGCCTCGGTTTTCCTTGTGATTAGTTAAGCACGTACTTAGAAGGCTCTAACTATTACTGTTTTTTCTTTACTAGGCTTGGTTTTTAAGACTTCTCGACAGCTTTTATAAAAATTTGCATATGGGTGTGAACTTTTGTGATGATAAGCATTTGGCACTTGAATTATTAAATAACTTCTTTAAAGCGTGAAAGCGCGTCATATGCATATAACGGGTGCTTATATATTCCAAGTTGAAATCATTGTGGTTTCAATGAATGACCTAATGATTTGATCCATGGTGATTAAATGGATTGTGATAGACTGATGGCATATGGTTCATTCAAATATATATTAGTTATGAATATAATATTGTTGAAGTTTTGGTTTAAGGCTTTCATATGAGTTGTTAGATTCCCTTGATTTCATTAATAAATTATTGAATTAATAAGAAAATAATATTATGATATTATAATGAGGTTGTAGCTATAGAGTTAGGATCAAATACGCAATGAAAGAAAAATAGAAAGTCGTATGAAGGGTATCAAACAGACTCTGATTGAACTCATTCAAGCGACATTGGAATTGTCTTGTCGAACCCTACGACATTAGTTTTTAGGTCTTCGTTTTTTGGTGGGTTTTAGATTGTAGTTTTTAGAATATGCGTTATATCATTGTGTCTTTTTCTTATTTTCATTATTGTGTCATTTTTTCAATTTATTGTGTCTTTTTTCTGCAGCATTGTGTTATATTTTTTTTGGCACTGTATTATATTTTGTGGCTCATTGTGTCATATTTTATAATCTATTGTGTTTTTTTATCCTTCTCACCCTTTTTATTTTTGTTACACTGTGTAGAATAACTTTAACTAGCAATAATGAATTTTTATTATTTTTCCTAGGGGTGACTGTTGGAAATTTTCAAAGTATATCTACTAACATTTTAATATAGTTTTTAAATTAAATTATTATCAATGCTCCACTAACTCATATAAATAAAATAAATAAAATTAAGGTAGTGTTAATAAATAAAGAATTTTTTTTTTCTTTCTCATTACCACAAGTTATAGTCAAACTCCATCTATTCTTCATTGTACCAATTACGAAACTTAGTAACTTTCATGTAAATATATCACGGAGATAAAAGTCAGCTTAAAAGATTAGCAGTTTACGTGTGAAGGAATGGTGACATCACAGGCACCAACGGGTCAATATCCGATGGCCTGAAGAGTCAGTCAAACATATAAATTAGGGTGCTAAATGGGTCGGGTTCATAGGTTGGCGGGTCTAATCAGATCTGAACCCAAAGATTTTACACGAACCCGAATACAACCTGAACTTGAAAATTGTGTCATACATATAAACCTGAACACGACTCGAATATTTGCTGGTTGACCCAAACATGACCCGTTCAACCCGAATTTTTTATTTTTTTTTTTTATTTTTGTTCTAAAGTTAATATATTTATAATATAAGTAAAAGTTTGCTTAAAACACAATTTAGTTAGAAAACTTAGGTTAGTTTATCTTTAAGTTATAATAATGACATAAAATACCTAACAAATTTAATTTGTGGCATAAAACATATTATAAGAAAATGAAATATAATATAGATGGGTAACGGGTCAACCTGCCAACCTGCCCGGGTTGACCTGAACCCAACCCTGTTAGCTAAACGGGTTCGCGGGTTCGCGGGTTAAACTTAAAACTAACTTGAATCCAATTAGACCAGACTAAACGAATTTCATGCTAGGTTCGTGTCATACTATCGGGTCATGTCAGAAATTCACACTCTTAATATAAATGGAATGTATGCTAGAATCAATCATGTATTAAGCTCCTTACCTTAGCTAAGACCTTAGAATCATGTATTAGGCTCCTTACCTTAGCAGGAGTGATTCACATATTAACTAGTAGGGATAAGTCTGATACCGAATTGTATTGAACCGATCCCGATACAAATTTTCATCAAAACTTGGTACCAATGTTGATACAGAAAATATTTCAACTCGATTTTTTTAAATACATATTTTAAATCAGTTTAATTGATTTGAAGGTTTATGCAAATTTATTTGATTATGAGGTCACCTTTCAAATTGGTCGAATTTAATCTATAACTTATTTTTATTATTAAAAAATAAATAAATGACGTAACCTCCATTACGTAAGCCTTACAAAATTCCAAAATAGATTTATCCAAATCAAAAGTACAACAAACCCATTGACTAGGATTTCGAAGTCTTCGCCAATGCTTGATGAATTATGAGAAATGAAGCAGAAACTATATAGAAGATATACGATGATAAAAAAAAGGATAGGACAGCCCATTTGATCAAATATTAATTTTTTGTCAATTTTGTTAGCTTTAGTTTTTGTTGAAAAGGGAAGATCATCATTCTTACAAATCATTAAATCATTAACGAAGCTAAAAACTTGATGCGTCTAAAGTGTGATGATAAAGTTATGAATTGAAAAAAGTCTAGTTACTATCTATTACTAGTATGTTGTTCACGAGCGAGCATACCTTTGGTCATGATTGACTTGTTTACAAACTAAATCGAGCCGAAATCGAACGAGCCTATTTCCGAGAATTTTAAAATCGAGCATAGAGCGAGTTTCGACAATACTACTAAATATATATTATGTGTGATCTAATTAGAAAATAACAAAGCGTAATGATAAGTAAGTAGTTAGTCGAACTTATCTAACACCCCAATATTCAACTAATAAGTCGCTTTTGGTATCTAGTCTATATGAAAACTTTGATATAAAAATATTAACTTCGAGGCCTGGGAAAGAAAAATAGTTGTGTTGATTTAGAAAAGCTAGATTAAATTGTCCAAAAACGCTTTCCAAACATAATTAACGTAACATGTTGCCAGTTATTTCCAAAACAAAGACTAAAATCTACCAACTATCAAGATTAATGTATTGTTTTGATTATCTATGAAAAATGAGTTCCCTTCACACCACACTACAGCATTCCCCCCCCCCCCCCCCCCCCCCCCTCATTTTCTTTCACCACTCCCTTATTTTTGTAGGCGACCCACACATGGCGTGCCAAAAGCCCTTTATCGTTGCTCACCACTCCCTCTCATATATTATATTATTATGGGTAAATTAAGCCTAGAGGGAGTGGGGCATGGAAAGGAGGAGGGCAAGCCCCTTCACACCACCCACACCACCCGTTCAATACTTTTTCTTGGCTTTTCCCTGGGAGGGGGGGGGGGGGGGTTGAAAATTCCAGGGGCGTTGGCCTCTTTTTGTTTTTTTTAATTATGTGTTTTGATTGGTTGCTTTGGTCCTTTTCCATTGTCACATTGTCTTTCACCACTCTCTCTTTTTTCTACGTAAATAGTAAATTCCCCTTTACTTAGGTGGCGTATACATGACACGACAAAAGCTCTTTGCCCTTACCCACACCATTGATACTATGGGTAAGTTAAGTAGCTACAATTTGAATTTAAAGTTTGCTTGGACTTTCAGTTACACCAAAAGTTTTCTAATATGTAATTTTTGTGTAATATGGATTAACTATCAATAGGGCTGCAAACGAACCGAACGAATACGAACAATGCCTTGTTTATGTTCGCTTGTTAAGAAAATTATGTGTTCACGAACAGTTCATGAACACTTACCAAACGAGATTTTATGTTCATGTTCGTTTGTTAAGAAAACACTCATGTGCGTGTTCGTTTGTTAATTTTGTTCATGAATGCACACGAACACAAACGGACATTAATAAACACAAACAAGTGTTCATGAACACGAACAAACACAAAGAAGTGTTCATGAACGGAAACAAACACAAACAAACATGTATTAACTTTTGAATAACATCGAATTCACATATCTTAAGATATTAGCTAGACCCCCCGAAATATAACTTAATTATCCAAACATACTTAGTACTGGATAAGGGCGTTGGGTAAAATAAATAAAAATAAAAGAATATAAAAAGTACAAAAATCAAAAACTTTATATAACACCCTAAACTATTTTACAGAAAACTCGCAGCGGAAAAAGCCAACTGAAAAATTCTTTTCTTTAATAACAACCTTGAACGTTTAGAAACCGATTCTAATATGTATTTTTGGTGTTACATCTTAAATATTTCTTAATACATTCTACGTGACTCATCTCCATTTGATTATGTGACCGTGACCACGTACAATCCGCCTCCTCGCTCGATCTCCATCCTTTCCTTGCCTCTCAAGATGGACAAGACATCCTGCATTCACCACAAAACCATTTCGTTAGTTCAATAGGTAACCTCATGTAATCTACTCATGACGCGGAAGTAACATCCAACAATACTCTGTGATCCTGTCCAACCGCCTTCATTCGAGTTCGGGTGGGTTACCCCGATCCGAACCTCCACGTCTCCGGCAATCATACGTACATACCTACGTTTCCTATCATTCACATAACAAAGGTTAATAACCCCACAATATGTCCAAACATACAATTTCCTCCATATAATCCCATAATACATACAAGCATACAATTCCCTCATATAATACCACCATACGTACAAGCATACACTTCCCTCCTATGATACCACAATACATACAAGCATACAATTCCCTCATATAATACCACCATACATACAAGTATACAATTCACTTATATAATACCACAATACATACAAGTATACAATTCCCTCATATAATACCACCATACATACAAGTATACAATTCACTTATATAACTTACTTTGACCCGTCATGCTACTCTTTCTTCTCCGATCTCTAAGACGAATATAACGTTCCATTCCTATACTCAATCTACGCATACTTTCCAACCCTTACATACATGAAACTCTCTCTCTCTCTAACCCGATCATGAGTACCCATATGTACATCACATATTCAATCTACATAATCATGACAATCTACTTACCGTATTTGATACCATCGAACAATGTATCAATTAAACTACACACACTTGTATCAATCTGTACTATGATCATATTTACAAAACCGACATTTCTATTACATGCTACACCCCTACATAGCCTTACAAAAGGTCCAACAATGTTAATTGATGCGTTAAACGCAAATACGGGTCGCACACATAAGCGAAACATCAACATACGATAGAATGAACAAAACAAAAATGAAATGTTCCAGGTCCCACCGTAAGGGAACGGTGCCACCGTACCCTTACGGTGGACCTCAAAACCCAACGGTGGTACCCCTCTGCCCTACGGTGGGAAAACGTTGCAGGGGCCACCGTAAGGGAACGGTGCCACCGTACCCCTACGGTGGACTCTGCACATTCCCATTTTGTTTCTCCTTTCCACCCCTTCTAGACCCATCCACGCCGATCCATTCGAAGCCACGTTTATTCCATTATAAAATCCAATTCAAGCCTTAACCTCGTTATTTACGTTCCATCATCTCACGGTCCTCATACTACTTACAAACACATATACATGTTAAGATTCATTATCCTAAGTGGAATAAGAACCACTTACCTCAAGTCCTCCAAGTTCATGCTTGTTTACTTGCCTCGTCTTGACCCATTAGCTTCCCATGCTTGAGTCCATCATTCCTATCCTTTCATATCATCATGTTCACATCATTGTTAGCATACATGTTCATTCATAAGCCAATCATATCCAACTCGTATATCACATTGACTTGCATAGGTCAATTTCAAACATACATAAAACATAGCTTTCCACTCTTTTTGATTCATCATTCAAGCAATTAGACTTAACATCGTATATATCACATAACCAAGCTAATGTGTCTCACACGGAATCCCCAATCTCACAATCATGTTAGAACACACACCACATTATTTCCACATCAGTTGACTTTCCAGAAAGTCAACTTTCAGCAATACAAACTTTCTTTTAACAAACATGTGCCCATATTGTTATGCTAGATCGTATGAAATTCATCATAAACATTGTATTCCTATATCATTAACATACAAGATCATTCATCATACCAATTGACCAACACATGGTGTGCATCATGATATTTAAGCATAGTGTATACACTACTAATGCATACTTCTTACAAAATCCTACAATCAACTAAATCCCCACGTGATTACTCTCTAAGACGAAATCCTCATGTTAACCTACTATCAATTGCATCAATTATCACAATACATTCATGCTTGTCAAGTCTTGCATACAAATTCATACATCATACTCATCTAGACATTTCATCACACAATTGGTGTGCATACAACATCCTAAGCTCAATGTACAAGCTCCTAATACATACATTCTACCACAACAACATAATCACCTTAAATTATGACCAATTTCCACATGCATATCATCAACCACACATTATTCCTACAATTACATGGATTTACCACTCATTTAGCAACATCAAAGCTCTAGTGAAAACCCAATATCATCATCTTTTGCAACAAGCAACTTCTAGTGATTAGCTCACCTCTAGACCATTAGAGATGATCAATATCACTTAAAATCAAGCAATAATACGAATTTAACATCATTTGCTCAAAACCCACATGTGGGGTTCGAAACTTGGATGAGTTGGGTACTAGGGTTCTTACCATAAGCTTTAAACATGAAGACAACCATCTAATTCATACCCCCATCCTGCCATCATTCAATCTCTTGCATTTCTTCTTCAATTTTGGTGTGATTAGGGTTTGTTCTTGGCTCTAGAATGCCCCTTTGGGGCTGAATACGTATACACCCAAATGGGGTGTGTTTGGGCATTTTGTTTGTGGCATATTTACACCACAAGTCCCTCAAGTTTACCCCAAAGCCATTTATTATCAAAACCTTAACCATGCAAGTTTCTTTCTAGTGTTATCTCCCCATTATAAAGATAATTACTTACACTAGATAAACTTTCATATTAGAACATAACCCACATTCGCATCATCCCGTTTTATTATCCATAAAAAGGCTCATCCTACTATTTAATTCGTTTTTGTCATTTCTTATTCACGCCTAATGGCGTAATTAAGCGGAATGGATTTTCGGGATGTTACAAGTCTACCCCCCTTAAAGAAGGTTTCGTCCCCGAAACCTCCTTCATCACTACCAAACCAGGAATTCTCTACATACTTATTTACTCATTCACTTCATTCAAAGTTTCATGCCACATCGCAAGCCTACATATAGATTATAAAAACAACTTTACTCGTGGCAAAACATATTTCTATGTTTTGTTCTTACGCTCTTATATTTTAAGAGGCCTATCGCATTTATTAAACATAATAAATCGATTAGTCACGTATTTAACCAATAAATCCTACTTAGCCATTCATTCCCACATTAGTCACGAGACGTCCATCACAGGATTACTACAATATCCAACTATTAGCATTCCTTTTAAGTTCCTTCAATCATGTAATTAGTTAGACTATATACATGCGTATACCCCAATCCTTAGATCATGGTTATCACTTTCACAACATACATGCCATTTCATTCCCCATTCCTTCTTGCTTAACTTGAGAGTTATACATAATTGCATAGGCACTACTGAATCGGTACATCTACCATATACACCCCACCCCCTTTTGGTAAAAATTTAAAGCCATCCCATTCATGCTAATTGTCCGTTAGTTCATTTCATGCACTACCTACTATAAACACCCATTTTCGTTACTGAGCAACACCAAGTTTAACAAATATTCATTCATCTTTTGACCTTTAAGAGTCAACTTTCCAACTACCTCGTGCTTGAACTTTCCCTCGTTCATACGTGGGTACATTTCAACCTATATAAATTGGTACTTAACAATCACGAAATATTTAAGTTTACTAACCTTCCTTTTTACAACGTTATCCATCCAGCTACATGTCGACTCAGCTCGCTTCTTCTCAAGTCCATGCTATACTTAGCTTGCTTTAGCTCATTCATCACGAGTTCCAACTTGTCAACATCATATCACCTACCCTGTGGATTGCATTATACCCACAAATTCGACCATTCGTATCTACAAAACCATTGGTTGTGCATACCTTTCTCATCCATAACAACTGACTTTCAATAGTCCATACAAAATTTGTTTCAATTAGAATGTCTAATTATATACATCTTTCCTTTACAATTTGTTTCTATCGTTAACTACCGTATATTTTTACCCATCCTTACACATCAAGGTCCTTCCAACCTTGCCCCATTAAGGTTCTCCTACTTATCATACATGATTTCCACCCTATGAACCGTTAAGGTCCTCCCCACCCTTATGACCCGCTAAGGTCTTTCCATCCATTTTGACCCACAAGGGTACTTCTACAATTTTGACCCATCATGGTCATTCTACCATTTTAACCCATAAGGGTATTTCCACCATTTTGACCCATCATGGTCATTCTACCATTTTAACCCATAAGGGTATTTCCACCATTTTGACCCATCATGGTCATTCTACCATTTTAACCCATAAGGGTATTTCCACCATTTTGACCCATCATGGTCATTCTACCATTTTAACCCATAAGGGTAATTCCATAATTTTGATTTGATCCGCACTTGTCTACGGACTCAAACCTTTCATTCCAACTATTCACCCACACGACCACTTACTTTCCAATTCTACCAGGCATACCTGTAATGATTCTCATGGTCTCACGTGTATCGCATGCTTCTTGTGCACTGGCCAGGTGTACAGTCCACATGCTACCCACGTGCCTTCACGTAATCATTACCTTATGCCTAGGGACTGGTTTTCAGCTTCGTGCCACATTTCAATTTACTTCCTTAACAACATGGTCACTTTCCTTCTATGTTTTACCATCCCAAAGGATTTTCCTCCCACCGGTACCAATAGTTAATTATCGCGTACCTGTGATTATTCCATCTTATCTACAATTTCCGCGACCTATCTTGAATCGTGTCCTTGAGACCTCTTCATTATCCACCAAAAGCTCACCTTAACATAAACACCACACTTAGCTTTTAACATGTCATGTGAGTTAATATTAAATTCTACCTTTAGGCCTTGATCGAGCCTTGGATTGTACGGGTCACTATATTTAGGAGCACACAAGTTTGAGTTCAAGTACATACTTCCTTGTACTAGATTTCACTCAAACCAGGGCTCTGATACCAACTTATAACACCCTAAACTATTTTACAGAAAACTCGCAGCGGAAAAAGCCAACTGAAAAATTCTTTTCTTTAATAACAACCTTGAACGTTTAGAAACCGATTCTAATATGTATTTTTGGTGTTACATCTTAAATATTTCTTAATACATTCTACGTGACTCATCTCCATTTGATTATGTGACCGTGACCACGTACAATCCGCCTCCTCGCTCGATCTCCATCCTTTCCTTGCCTCTCAAGATGGACAAGACATCCTGCATTCACCACAAAACCATTTCGTTAGTTCAATAGGTAACCTCATGTAATCTACTCATGACGCGGAAGTAACATCCAACAATACTCTGTGATCCTGTCCAACCGCCTTCATTCGAGTTCGGGTGGGTTACCCCGATCCGAACCTCCACGTCTCCGGCAATCATACGTACATACCTACGTTTCCTATCATTCACATAACAAAGGTTAATAACCCCACAATATGTCCAAACATACAATTTCCTCCATATAATCCCATAATACATACAAGCATACAATTCCCTCATATAATACCACCATACGTACAAGCATACACTTCCCTCCTATGATACCACAATACATACAAGCATACAATTCCCTCATATAATACCACCATACATACAAGTATACAATTCACTTATATAATACCACAATACATACAAGTATACAATTCCCTCATATAATACCACCATACATACAAGTATACAATTCACTTATATAACTTACTTTGACCCGTCATGCTACTCTTTCTTCTCCGATCTCTAAGACGAATATAACGTTCCATTCCTATACTCAATCTACGCATACTTTCCAACCCTTACATACATGAAACTCTCTCTCTCTCTAACCCGATCATGAGTACCCATATGTACATCACATATTCAATCTACATAATCATGACAATCTACTTACCGTATTTGATACCATCGAACAATGTATCAATTAAACTACACACACTTGTATCAATCTGTACTATGATCATATTTACAAAACCGACATTTCTATTACATGCTACACCCCTACATAGCCTTACAAAAGGTCCAACAATGTTAATTGATGCGTTAAACGCAAATACGGGTCGCACACATAAGCGAAACATCAACATACGATAGAATGAACAAAACAAAAATGAAATGTTCCAGGTCCCACCGTAAGGGAACGGTGCCACCGTACCCTTACGGTGGACCTCAAAACCCAACGGTGGTACCCCTCTGCCCTACGGTGGGAAAACGTTGCAGGGGCCACCGTAAGGGAACGGTGCCACCGTACCCCTACGGTGGACTCTGCACATTCCCATTTTGTTTCTCCTTTCCACCCCTTCTAGACCCATCCACGCCGATCCATTCGAAGCCACGTTTATTCCATTATAAAATCCAATTCAAGCCTTAACCTCGTTATTTACGTTCCATCATCTCACGGTCCTCATACTACTTACAAACACATATACATGTTAAGATTCATTATCCTAAGTGGAATAAGAACCACTTACCTCAAGTCCTCCAAGTTCATGCTTGTTTACTTGCCTCGTCTTGACCCATTAGCTTCACATGCTTGAGTCCATCATTCCTATCCTTTCATATCATCATGTTCACATCATTTTTAGCATACATGTTCATTCATAAGCCAATCATATCCAACTCGTATATCACATTGACTTGCATAGGTCAATTTCAAACATACATAAAACATAGCTTTCCACTCTTTTTGATTCATCATTCAAGCAATTAGACTTAACATCGTATATATCACATAACCAAGCTAATGTGTCTCACACGGAATCCCCAATCTCACAATCATGTTAGAACACACACCACATTATTTCCACATCAGTTGACTTTCCAGAAAGTCAACTTTCAGCAATACAAACTTTCTTTTAACAAACATGTGCCCATATTGTTATGCTAGATCGTATGAAATTCATCATAAACATTGTATTCCTATATCATTAACATACAAGATCATTCATCATACCAATTGACCAACACATGGTGTGCATCATGATATTTAAGCATAGTGTATACACTACTAATGCATACTTCTTACAAAATCCTACAATCAACTAAATCCCCACGTGATTACTCTCTAAGACGAAATCCTCATGTTAACCTACTATCAATTGCATCAATTATCACAATACATTCATGCTTGTCAAGTCTTGCATACAAATTCATACATCATACTCATCTAGACATTTCATCACACAATTGGTGTGCATACAACATCCTAAGCTCAATGTACAAGCTCCTAATACATACATTCTACCACAACAACATAATCACCTTAAATTATGACCAATTTCCACATGCATATCATCAACCACACATTATTCCTACAATTACATGGATTTACCACTCATTTAGCAACATCAAAGCTCTAGTGAAAACCCAATATCATCATCTTTTGCAACAAGCAACTTCTAGTGATTAGCTCACCTCTAGACCATTAGAGATGATCAATATCACTTAAAATCAAGCAATAATACGAATTTAACATCATTTGCTCAAAACCCACATGTGGGGTTCGAAACTTGGATGAGTTGGGTACTAGGGTTCTTACCATAAGCTTTAAACATGAAGACAACCATCTAATTCATACCCCCATCCTGCCATCATTCAATCTCTTGCATTTCTTCTTCAATTTTGGTGTGATTAGGGTTTGTTCTTGGCTCTAGAATGCCCCTTTGGGGCTGAATACGTATACACCCAAATGGGGTGTGTTTGGGCATTTTGTTTGTGGCATATTTACACCACAAGTCCCTCAAGTTTACCCCAAAGCCATTTATTATCAAAACCTTAACCATGCAAGTTTCTTTCTAGTGTTATCTCCCCATTATAAAGATAATTACTTACACTAGATAAACTTTCATATTAGAACATAACCCACATTCGCATCATCCCGTTTTATTATCCATAAAAAGGCTCATCCTACTATTTAATTCGTTTTTGTCATTTCTTATTCACGCCTAATGGCGTAATTAAGCGGAATGGATTTTCGGGATGTTACAAGTCTACCCCCCTTAAAGAAGGTTTCGTCCCCGAAACCTCCTTCATCACTACCAAACCAGGAATTCTCTACATACTTATTTACTCATTCACTTCATTCAAAGTTTCATGCCACATCGCAAGCCTACATATAGATTATAAAAACAACTTTACTCGTGGCAAAACATATTTCTATGTTTTGTTCTTACGCTCTTATATTTTAAGAGGCCTATCGCATTTATTAAACATAATAAATCGATTAGTCACGTATTTAACCAATAAATCCTACTTAGCCATTCATTCCCACATTAGTCACGAGACGTCCATCACAGGATTACTACAATATCCAACTATTAGCATTCCTTTTAAGTTCCTTCAATCATGTAATTAGTTAGACTATATACATGCGTATACCCCAATCCTTAGATCATGGTTATCACTTTCACAACATACATGCCATTTCATTCCCCATTCCTTCTTGCTTAACTTGAGAGTTATACATAATTGCATAGGCACTACTGAATCGGTACATCTACCATATACACCCCACCCCCTTTTGGTAAAAATTTAAAGCCATCCCATTCATGCTAATTGTCCGTTAGTTCATTTCATGCACTACCTACTATAAACACCCATTTTCGTTACTGAGCAACACCAAGTTTAACAAATATTCATTCATCTTTTGACCTTTAAGAGTCAACTTTCCAACTACCTCGTGCTTGAACTTTCCCTCGTTCATACGTGGGTACATTTCAACCTATATAAATTGCTACTTAACAATCACGAAATATTTAAGTTTACTAACCTTCCTTTTTACAACGTTATCCATCCAGCTACATGTCGACTCAGCTCGCTTCTTCTCAAGTCCATGCTATACTTAGCTTGCTTTAGCTCATTCATCACGAGTTCCAACTTGTCAACATCATATCACCTACCCTGTGGATTGCATTATACCCACAAATTCGACCATTCGTATCTACAAAACCATTGGTTGTGCATACCTTTCTCATCCATAACAACTGACTTTCAATAGTCCATACAAAATTTGTTTCAATTAGAATGTCTAATTATATACATCTTTCCTTTACAATTTGTTTCTATCGTTAACTACCGTATATTTTTACCCATCCTTACACATCAAGGTCCTTCCAACCTTGCCCCATTAAGGTTCTCCTACTTATCATACATGATTTCCACCCTATGAACCGTTAAGGTCCTCCCCACCCTTATGACCCGCTAAGGTCTTTCCATCCATTTTGACCCACAAGGGTACTTCTACAATTTTGACCCATCATGGTCATTCTACCATTTTAACCCATAAGGGTATTTCCACCATTTTGACCCATCATGGTCATTCTACCATTTTGACCCACAAGGGTACTTCTACAATTTTGACCCATCATGGTCATTCTACCATTTTAACCCATAAGGGTATTTCCACCATTTTGACCCATCATGGTCATTCTACCATTTTAACCCATAAGGGTATTTCCACCATTTTGACCCATCATGGTCATTCTACCATTTTAACCCATAAGGGTATTTCCACCATTTTGACCCATCATGGTCATTCTACCATTTTAACCCATAAGGGTAATTCCATAATTTTGATTTGATCCGCACTTGTCTACGGACTCAAACCTTTCATTCCAACTATTCACCCACACGACCACTTACTTTCCAATTCTACCAGGCATACCTGTAATGATTCTCATGGTCTCACGTGTATCGCATGCTTCTTGT
Organism: Ambrosia trifida; assembly: GCA_028751855.1. Lineage (NCBI taxonomy): Eukaryota > Viridiplantae > Streptophyta > Magnoliopsida > Asterales > Asteraceae > Ambrosia > Ambrosia trifida. Next base: position 145,988,291 of record CM054124.1, on the reverse strand, counting down.
GCACTGGCCAGGTGTACAGTCCACATGCTACCCACGTGCCTTCACGTAATCATTACCTTATGCCTAGGGACTGGTTTTCAGCTTCGTGCCACATTTCAATTTACTTCCTTAACAACATGGTCACTTTCCTTCTATGTTTTACCATCCCAAAGGATTTTCCTCCCACCGGTACCAATAGTTAATTATCGCGTACCTGTGATTATTCCATCTTATCTACAATTTCCGCGACCTATCTTGAATCGTGTCCTTGAGACCTCTTCATTATCCACCAAAAGCTCACCTTAACATAAACACCACACTTAGCTTTTAACATGTCATGTGAGTTAATATTAAATTCTACCTTTAGGCCTTGATCGAGCCTTGGATTGTACGGGTCACTATATTTAGGAGCACACAAGTTTGAGTTCAAGTACATACTTCCTTGTACTAGATTTCACTCAAACCAGGGCTCTGATACCAACTTATAACACCCTAAACTATTTTACAGAAAACTCGCAGCGGAAAAAGCCAACTGAAAAATTCTTTTCTTTAATAACAACCTTGAACGTTTAGAAACCGATTCTAATATGTATTTTTGGTGTTACATCTTAAATATTTCTTAATACATTCTACGTGACTCATCTCCATTTGATTATGTGACCGTGACCACGTACAATCTGCCTCCTCGCTCGATCTCCATCCTTTCCTTGCCTCTCAAGATGGACAAGACATCCTGCATTCACCACAAAACCATTTCGTTAGTTCAATAGGTAACCTCATGTAATCTACTCATGACGCGGAAGTAACATCCAACAATACTCTGTGATCCTGTCCAACCGCCTTCATTCGAGTTCGGGTGGGTTACCCCGATCCGAACCTCCACGTCTCCGGCAATCATACGTACATACCTACGTTTCCTATCATTCACATAACAAAGGTTAATAACCCCACAATATGTCCAAACATACAATTTCCTCCATATAATCCCATAATACATACAAGCATACAATTCCCTCATATAATACCACCATACGTACAAGCATACACTTCCCTCCTATGATACCACAATACATACAAGCATACAATTCCCTCATATAATACCACCATACATACAAGTATACAATTCACTTATATAATACCACAATACATACAAGTATACAATTCCCTCATATAATACCACCATACATACAAGTATACAATTCACTTATATAACTTACTTTGACCCGTCATGCTACTCTTTCTTCTCCGATCTCTAAGACGAATATAACGTTCCATTCCTATACTCAATCTACGCATACTTTCCAACCCTTACATACATGAAACTCTCTCTCTCTCTAACCCGATCATGAGTACCCATATGTACATCACATATTCAATCTACATAATCATGACAATCTACTTACCGTATTTGATACCATCGAACAATGTATCAATTAAACTACACACACTTGTATCAATCTGTACTATGATCATATTTACAAAACCGACATTTCTATTACATGCTACACCCCTACATAGCCTTACAAAAGGTCCAACAATGTTAATTGATGCGTTAAACGCAAATACGGGTCGCACACATAAGCGAAACATCAACATACGATAGAATGAACAAAACAAAAATGAAATGTTCCAGGTCCCACCGTAAGGGAACGGTGCCACCGTACCCTTACGGTGGACCTCAAAACCCAACGGTGGTACCCCTCTGCCCTACGGTGGGAAAACGTTGCAGGGGCCACCGTAAGGGAACGGTGCCACCGTACCCCTACGGTGGACTCTGCACATTCCCATTTTGTTTCTCCTTTCCACCCCTTCTAGACCCATCCACGCCGATCCATTCGAAGCCACGTTTATTCCATTATAAAATCCAATTCAAGCCTTAACCTCGTTATTTACGTTCCATCATCTCACGGTCCTCATACTACTTACAAACACATATACATGTTAAGATTCATTATCCTAAGTGGAATAAGAACCACTTACCTCAAGTCCTCCAAGTTCATGCTTGTTTACTTGCCTCGTCTTGACCCATTAGCTTCCCATGCTTGAGTCCATCATTCCTATCCTTTCATATCATCATGTTCACATCATTGTTAGCATACATGTTCATTCATAAGCCAATCATATCCAACTCGTATATCACATTGACTTGCATAGGTCAATTTCAAACATACATAAAACATAGCTTTCCACTCTTTTTGATTCATCATTCAAGCAATTAGACTTAACATCGTATATATCACATAACCAAGCTAATGTGTCTCACACGGAATCCCCAATCTCACAATCATGTTAGAACACACACCACATTATTTCCACATCAGTTGACTTTCCAGAAAGTCAACTTTCAGCAATACAAACTTTCTTTTAACAAACATGTGCCCATATTGTTATGCTAGATCGTATGAAATTCATCATAAACATTGTATTCCTATATCATTAACATACAAGATCATTCATCATACCAATTGACCAACACATGGTGTGCATCATGATATTTAAGCATAGTGTATACACTACTAATGCATACTTCTTACAAAATCCTACAATCAACTAAATCCCCACGTGATTACTCTCTAAGACGAAATCCTCATGTTAACCTACTATCAATTGCATCAATTATCACAATACATTCATGCTTGTCAAGTCTTGCATACAAATTCATACATCATACTCATCTAGACATTTCATCACACAATTGGTGTGCATACAACATCCTAAGCTCAATGTACAAGCTCCTAATACATACATTCTACCACAACAACATAATCACCTTAAATTATGACCAATTTCCACATGTATATCATCAACCACACATTATTCCTACAATTACATGGATTTACCACTCATTTAGCAACATCAAAGCTCTAGTGAAAACCCAATATCATCATCTTTTGCAACAAGCAACTTCTAGTGATTAGCTCACCTCTAGACCATTAGAGATGATCAATATCACTTAAAATCAAGCAATAATACGAATTTAACATCATTTGCTCAAAACCCACATGTGGGGTTCGAAACTTGGATGAGTTGGGTACTAGGGTTCTTACCATAAGCTTTAAACATGAAGACAACCATCTAATTCATACCCCCATCCTGCCATCATTCAATCTCTTGCATTTCTTCTTCAATTTTGGTGTGATTAGGGTTTGTTCTTGGCTCTAGAATGCCCCTTTGGGGCTGAATACGTATACACCCAAATGGGGTGTGTTTGGGCATTTTGTTTGTGGCATATTTACACCACAAGTCCCTCAAGTTTACCCCAAAGCCATTTATTATCAAAACCTTAACCATGCAAGTTTCTTTCTAGTGTTATCTCCCCATTATAAAGATAATTACTTACACTAGATAAACTTTCATATTAGAACATAACCCACATTCGCATCATCCCGTTTTATTATCCATAAAAAGGCTCATCCTACTATTTAATTCGTTTTTGTCATTTCTTATTCACGCCTAATGGCGTAATTAAGCGGAATGGATTTTCGGGATGTTACACTTTAATAAACTATCGAACACCAACGAACACGTTAGCGAACGTTCACGAACATAGACGAACGAACTCGACCTTTGTTCATGTTCGTTCGTTTAACTAAACGAACGAAATTTTTTGTTCGTGTTCGTTCATTTATTAAACGAACACAAACAAACTTCCCGACGAATGGTTCATGAACTGTTCGCTGAAAGTTCAATTCGTTTGCAGCCGTAACTATCAATAGTCATTTGTCAAGGCACAAACAATTACTACTACTTGGTTGTAGATAATTATCATATTTGTAAATCCATGGTCAATGCATTACCCATGATAATCACCATTTAGATCTAGAGCACCATCAAACCAAACACATGTATTAAAAATCAAACTTCACAAAAAAGTTACATAGTCAGGATATATACTTACATAAAACTTTTATACGAATTTATACATCTCAACAAATTAGTGAAAATATACTCCGTAATCCTGGATTAGGAAATCAAAATATCAAATAAACCGTAATCAAAAGTTGAATAATAGCAAACTTTGATCTTTACATGTGACATCCGTCACTTTTTCTTTATATTTCTATTTTTATATAATTATAATAATAATAATAATATTTTTAGTAATAAAAAAAATTCAGATTATACATATATATATATATATATATATATATATATATATATATATATATATTTAACACACACACTTGAAACCCATTATCAACCTATAACCCACACATAACCCAAACCCACTTCAACCTTGTGAATTGTCGGAGCCCACCAGAAACAAGATCCGGCCCATCAGCAGCCCAAGAAACCAGGCCCAAACCAATTCCCTCCCCTTCCCTTATCTGTTTATAAAAGAAAAAAAAAACGATTCTGCCGGGACTCGAACCCGGGCAAAAGCTGTCACACACACGCGTCCAAACCATCTGAGCCAAGCCTTATCTCTGACTTTATCTTAACTTAAATTCTATATATGGCCTTCCAAAAAAACAATCTGTGTCTTCCCCTTGGGCGCTGCTACTGTTACGCGGCCAGACCCTTTTATTTTTTTTTTTGTTCTTCTTACCTTGACCATTCAAACGAAACAATATGGTTACCTTTGACTAATTAACATCACCTAACGACTACACATCAATCCGGAGCACAATTAACGCGTCTAACAACCAATTCTTTCCAAATTAATAATAATCACACGTTAATGGGTCAAAACTTCTAAATTCTAGATCACGAGCTATTGGTATAAATTGATACCTTCTACACAAGCATAACTCGCCGATAATCCAACCTCTATTCTTATTTTCTGTTGATTTTTCGTAATGATCAAGAATTAGCTCGCGTTTGACTTTTGGTTTGACCGAGCATCAAATCACGAATTCGTATCTTGTAAGTTTGTTTTCTTTCGTGGGTTTTAATCTTCGGCACATGACGAGCAATAGCCCCATGATTCCAGGGGCTATTGGTCTCTAATTCGTGTGATTGAAGGATCTAGGGTTCGAAATCTTTAATTTGGGGAAGAACACACTCGCTGAAACTGGGTATTTATTTTAAACATACACAAATACAACACAACCACTGATCTGGATCAAGTGGTTGTGTCTGATGTTGTTAAACTGAATCACACAGGTTCGAGTCTTGCTATGGTCAAACATTTTTTTTTTTTGGTTATTCCTTATACATATATTATCTCTATTCTTTTTAAAAAAAAAAATCGTTTCAAAATACTAAAACTAATTTATAAATTCTACAAAATTTATTTTATGTTATTCCACTGATAAAGTTCATCATTCAATTTTTAGTTTTTCAAAAATAATTTATTTAATATATATAATAAATATTTCAACTTTATTCTATTTTATTTATAAAATTCAATAAAAATATCTAAACGATTTTATTAAATCTCACAAAAATTATCCTAAATTTGTATAACAATATACATTTCAGAAATAATTTTTATTTCTGAAAAACCGTTAGTTTAATATTTTTAATCAATTTTTGTTAGTTTTAATCCTAAATAATTCATAATAAATTCATTTTTCAATATTTTTGCACCAAAATTTTATATAAATTATTTCTAACTATCTAGAACTGAAATACAAATTTTTATTCAGAAATTCCTTGATTTTAATATTTTTAGACATTAAAGTCATATTTTGACAATTTGAAATAATTAGATTAAATATTCTATTTTCAAGAAAATAATTTTATAAAAATTATTTTCATACTTAAAATCTCATGTTGTGACTATATTCAACTTAAAATTTTACAAAGAGACTTTTATTTATTTATTCATTAAATTTCTTATGATTAATAAAGAATTTGTTTAATAAACAAATAAACGTTTACCCCCAAATTCGAAGCCCTAGAAATACATGTATCCTAGAGTTATTTCCCTTATACGTTATCAAATTCTTTAGGTTGATCCTTTGAGATAATTTCCAACACATATTTCATTGTCCAAGTTCAATTTCAAGTTATTACGTGAACTGTGAGTATTCCTACCCCTTTTTGCTTTTAAACATTTTTGGGGTGTTACATGTACACTATTACAATTTCAAATACAAGTTTACATTTTTACAAATACAATTCTAGTACTATGTGCATTGCTTACAACGTGTTTTATGCTTAGACAATACATGTGGATTACATTTGTACTTAGTGAAATCATTAACATGGTACAAGCCGACCTTAACATTGGATAGCGCTATTTGGATTGACAACCCGCCTAGATTGATTCTCCCCCTTTTTCATCGGAGAATCCGTGGCCAGTGTTAAGCTTTTATCCATTTATTGGATAAGTACACTACAGTTCATACAGTACATTATACAGTCACAGGGTTGATTTCGCTCATTTGTATGATACATAGTTTACATATTTGCACTGTAGCTTGCACTTGAATTGTATACTTTTTAACCTACTATATATATCAAAACTAGGAATGCTCACCAACATTTCATATGTTGACCAAACTTATTTTGTACATGTTTCAGGTGCAGTTTGATCTAGTGCTTTAGCAAGGAACATTTAGTGCTTTATTTTAATTCAGTTATTTCAATATTTACATTTCATTTAATCAATGTAATTTCCATTTCCATGTAAGACAATTTTGGATTATTCAATAATATTTACATTTTAGTACCATGAGCTTTTGAACAATCGTCACTACGTGGCACCTCGATGATTCCGCCATCGGTTGGGGTGTTACAGATTGGTATCAGAGCCATGGTTATAGGGATCTAGGTTATTAGATAAAATGGCCTAGACTATAACCGAACCTTCATGCATAATATTTCCTAAATCACCTTACCCCTCATTTCCCTCTACTTTCCTTCCTCTATCTTTCTCTTCTTCTCCATTTCTCTTCATTTTTCATCCTGGTGCATAGAGATGGTGTCCTACAAGGAGTGGAAGGTCTACATCATCATGGAACTGGAGCAGTACCTTTCATGAAGACACTCTTAGGCATAATGCCTACTCTTATTTTACTCCTTCGAAGTTGTTGAACTTTAATGAGTGTAATAAGGACACGTGCTGTAACACCTCGAGGTGTTACGGGTCTCTTAAACGGGTCGGATCGTACCCGACCACCCGCTTATTTATTTAATTATTTAAGTTCGAATCTCACGACGAACCGTTTTAATTGATTTTATAAATAATAATTATTGGATTTTTATTATCTTGGTAAAACGCTCCTTATATTCTATTTAAACGTTTCTTATTTTATTACTATACCCGTTACCAAACACCCGAGTTCCAGCAATTATCCCTGTAGCCAAACACCCCTTATTATAATTATGTTTTATAAACTCTCTTCTCTCTTTCTCTTGTTCGGAACAGACAAACTACACACACACAAAGTGTGTGTTGTTATAACTTCTCTGATAAGAAGCCTTCGCCGGACCACCTCTGGCCGCCGGAACCGCCGCATCACCGCCGTCTCCTCCTCTCTAGTCACCATCCTCCTCCTTACCTCTAATAACAACCCTCTTCCTTCCCTTTCTCTGCTGAAACCAAACCCGGTACCCAAACCGTAACTCTTTAATAAACCCCGATAAACAACCTGGTAACCTTCTGATTAACCAAACCCAACCCAATATAACCCGATAAAACCCCTTGCTTCATCTGTTCCGGTGACCTGTTCCTCTGTTTCTATTCCAAATCATACCCGGTAACCCACCAGTTAACCCGTAAACCACCCTGTTCGTATCTTTGTTTCTATTAACGAAGCCGGACAGTCACCGGATATGGTGACTATCAGCGGCTCTTGTAACCCTTCTTCCGGTCCATCTGTTAGCCAAACCTAACCCTCTGTTTATAATCAGATCTGGATAACCCGCGATTGGGAACCTGTAATTATCAACGGGTCTTGTGTTAACCGGTGACTGTCACCAGAAGCCATGGTCATCGGGTCACCCTTTGGTTCATATTCGGAAGCCGGTAGCCGAGTCTCTATTTCTGTTATGTATCGTTATAGCCGGATATAAGCCTGTTTCCCTCTGTTTTGTGCCCGACCAGTTCCTGTGAAGCCAACCGGTGATTTATTTACACGGTATTGATTACCGGTTTGGAAGACGGGTTTAATACCCGGTTGGATATAACTCCCGGTTAATCCCTGATTCTGTTCCGATTATATTCCGATGAGATCCGGTCATACCCCGGTAAATACATCTCTAATCGTTCTATTGGTTATCAAATATTATGTTATAATCTATTATTAACTAAAGATTATAATTGTTATTTGTTATGAGGTACCGATAAACGAGCTGGAGGATACAAGTCGTTACCGAGTCAACTCAGTGACTCGGCCAACACCCGGAATAGAACCCGGTTCATTGACTAGACGGGGATTATTAGAATTATACGATTATATATATAATACGAATAACGTACGGACTTGATAATAATAATAAGAGAATAATAATCATATATAGAATATATACGTTTATATATATAAGATCCGATATATAAAACGATATACTAGACTCGGGTTAATGATAATATTTTCTATTCTTTTATTAGCTACGAGTGCCAAGCTGTAATGGCCAGTTTATGAGTGCCAAGCTGTAATGGCCAGCTGTGACATCCGTCACTTTTTCATTATATATATACATTTTTAATAATAATAATAATAATAATAATAATAAAAATAATGATAATAAAAAAATCAGATTTTATTTTATTAAACCAAACCCAAGCCCACCTCTCTTTTTAATTCAGAGCCCAAGACCCAACCACTAACCCAACTACTTTTTTTATTGTGAAGCCCAAGATACTCGGCCCAATACACACCCCCTCTTAGCTGGCCCAAGCCCACTCCCCACCTTTTAAAAAAAAAAAGAATAGAAAAACATAGCCGCTCCCAGGACTCGAACCCGGGCAGCCGGCCGGGTCACCACACACACACACACGCTATACCACTTGAGCTACACCACATTTCTGAAATAAACTCAACCCCAATTATATTTAAACCTATCTAAGCTAACCATCTTCTTCCTCCTAACCTACTGCTGTTACGCGTGAAAAGGAAAGAAAAAAAAGGGGCAATCAACAACAGCTTTGACCATCGAATTGGCCGTGATTTTTGCGTCAATCATCATCAATAATTATCATAAAACGAGCGACTAACCTATACCAGTCAAACCCACGTATAAAACACTCATTAATTTGACTAAATTGGCGAAACCCATTCAATTCGCGGTCAAGACTTTCCAATCCATCGATCCAAACCTTTACCTATAAATTGGACCCTTCTTGACAAACTTAAGATGCCGAAACACAAACCCCTACTCTCAATTTCACCTCAAAACTCTTCCTAATCTGCATAATCGATCACGTTTGACTTTTTCGTTGACCGGGTTTAAATCATCGTTTCTGAATTGTAAGTAACAATTCTTAACACGTATTTGTTTATCGTTATTGCCCAAACAATAACCCCATGATTCCTGGGATTATTGTTTGTTGATTCATTCGATTGGGTTGGCTAGGGCTCGATATGTGAATTTGGGGAAGAACACTTATGCAAACAAACACATATAATTATTATAGAACGAGTATTGTCACCAACTGATCACACAGATCAGTTGGTAAAACAGTGTTGGTTAAAGCATTGAACCGGCCTACGGCCAGGGTTCGAATCCCACCTCAAACAAACATTTTTTTTTATTATTCCTTATACTTATATTATCTCCATTCTTTTTTTAAAAATCGTTTTAAAATACTAAACGTGTTTTATAAATTCTACAAAAATTACCATATGATTTTCAAATGATAAAGTTCATCATCCAATTTTTAGTTTTTCAAAAATAATTTATTTAATATATATTATTAATAATACAAGTTTATTCATTTATATTTATTAAATTCTATAAAAATATCTAAACGATTTTATTAAATCTCACAAAAATTATCCTAAACTTGTACAACAATATACATTTCAGAAAATATTTTTATTTCAGAAAAACCATTCATTTTATATTTTTAATCAATTTTTGTTAGTTTTAATCATAAATAAATCATAAGAAATTCATTTTTCAATATTTTTGTACCAAAATTTTACATAAATTATTTCTATTCATTTGGAACTGAAATACAATTTTTAATTCAGAAATTCTTTAATTTTAATATTTTTAGATATTAAAGTCGTATTTTGCCAATTTGAAATAATTAGATTAAATATTCTATTTTCAATAAAATAATTTTATAAAAATTATTTTCATACTTAAAACCTTATGTTGTGATTATATTCAACTTAAAATTTTACAAAAAGACTTTTGTTTATTTATTCACTAAATTTCTCATATTTAATAAACAAATTATTATTAATCAAATAAACGTTTGTCCCCAATTCGAAGCCCTAGAAATACATGTATCCTAGAATTATTTCACTTACACATTATCAATTACTTTAGGTTGATACTTTGAGATAGTTCCAACACATATTTCGTTGTTCAAGTTCAATTACAAGCTATTACGTAAACTGTGAGTATTCCTACCCCTTTTTGCTTTTATACATTTTTGGGGTGTTACATGTACACTATTACAATTTCAAATACAAGTTTACATTTTTACAATACAATTCTAGTACTATGTGCATTGATTACAACGTGCTTTATGCTTAGACAATACATGTGGATTACATTTGTACTTAGTGAAATCATTAACATGGTACAAGCCGACCTTAACATTGGATAGCGCTATTTGGATTGACAACCCGCCTAGATTGATTCTCCCCCTTTTTCATCGGAGAATCCGTGGCCAGTGTTAAGTTATCATCCATTTATTGGTTGAGTACACTACAGTTCATACAGTACATTATACAGTCACAGGGTTGATTTCGCTCATTTGTATGATACATGGTTTACATATCCACACTGTAGCTTGCACTTGAATTGTATAACTTTTTAACCTACTATATATATCAAATCTAGGAATGCTCACCAACATTTCGTATGTTGACCAAACCTATTTTTGTACATGTTTCAGGTGCAGTTTGATCTAGTGCTTTAGCAAGAGACATTTAGTGCTTTATTTCAATTCAGTTATTTCAATATTTACATTTCATTTAGACAATGTATTTTCCATTTCCATGTAAGACAATTTTGATTATTCAATAATATTTACATTTTAGTACCATGTGCTTTTGAACAATCGTCACTACGTGGCACCTCGATGATTCCGCCATCGGTTGGGGTGTTACACCAGCTAGATTTTAGGATGTCCGTGTCGTGTCAATAATAAACCCGGGTTTAGGACTATCTAATATATACCGAATTCTATATATATAAATTGTATATGTGATATATATCCTAAATAATACAATCTAACGAGTCCCACGCGTAAAACGTATCAATATATATATATTTGACATATAATTGTAATAAAAGAGACTATAGAAGACTATACGCAAACCAGTGAGTATCGTGAACTCCCCTCTTTTATTGTTTTATTAAACGTTTTAGGGGAAATACATGTCATTTATTAGAAAACATAGAAATGCTTTACCTAATAGAATGATTACTAATAGAAGTTATAGAAAGGGGATAATAGAAACGACAAGGACAGTACTGACCGGTATCTCGCCATTTCCTTTATTGTCCAACTAGAGGATAATAACCAATCTTACCCGAGTAGAGGGTAGGAATAAGTAAGATTTACCACAAACAGAGTGGTACCATCGATAGAAATGGCAACTAATAGAATATAATAGATTGACATATAATCAGTACAATTTAATCGAATTGATATAATAGAATATATTTCCCCTCCCGAACTAGAATAGTAAAGCATGTTTTATATAAAAGAACTATAAATAAACGAACTGGCCATTCGCTTTATAAAATACACGACCTCACCAACTTTATGTTGACAGAAACTATTTTTGGCATGTGTTCAGGTAACCCAACAGATATGATGACGTGGATCCTGGAAGAGTCAAGACTGTCCATATCCTGAAGTCCGCTGCGTAACTCCGATAACCCGACCCGATGACCCGGCCACGTCAGGCTGGGTCGTTACACGTGCAATCTGGAAGGGTGGACGCCTGTACACTGGGTTTTCTGGCATAGGCAAGCATAGCGCATAAATCCATTTACGGACCTGTTATGCTTACCTGGGGATTCCTGGAGTGAGTGTCCACTTATAGGTTAAAGCATGTCTTCTTTGATCACCATTGGGTTCAATTCCTTTGAAAAGTCAACGTCCTTGTTGAGCTCTACAGCTAGACAAGGGCACTCCAAGCATCTTATGCAAGTTTTACGATAATACTCTCTCGTTTCATATACAATATCCTATATATCATGATTTTCATATATTGCTTACAAGTTCATACTTTCATAATCAATTTGTACAGTTATACACTCACATTTTCTAATCTCATGATTATTAATTAACTACCTCATAGATGTCTGCTCGCCGCATGCTCCGTGATGCCAGCCAACGCCCTGTTCGTGCTTCTGGACGACGTTCTAATCGTCGCCTCGCATCTTTAGTCGCCGAGCAAATTGCTGCAGTGATCCCAAACCTTGTCAGTGAGATAACCCAGAATAGTAACAATGCCAACACAGGGAGTACGACTCAATTTCGGTGCACTTTCAAACACTTTAACTCCTGCAACCCCACAAAATTCACTGGTGAGGAGGGTGCTACTGGCCTCCTCCAATGGTTTGAAAGCATGGAGAGTACGTTTGTGAACAGTGAATGTCCTGATGAACTCCGCGTTCGCTATGCTACTAGTGTCCTTCAAGAGGGGGCGCTAACCTGGTGGAATGGCGAAAAGCGCAATCGAGGAGCTGATGTTGCTTTATCATTATCTTGGGCAGATGTTAAGGAACTCATGATCGCCAAATTCTGCCCTAGGAACGAAATCAGGAAACTGGAGGAAGAGTTCCATGGACTGAAACAAGACAGTGGTGAGAATCTTGCGTATAATACTCAATATCACGAACTTAGCATACTGGTTCCACACATGGTCACCAAAGTCTCTCGAGCAATCGAAAAATATATCGAGGTTTCCCTGACCTGATTCAATACATTGTCACTGGAGGCAAAGCCACTACGGTAGAAGAAGCCATCCAACTTGCAGCCACATTAACAGACAAACACGTAAGGAATGGAAACTTGGTTAGGAAGGGCACCAAGACACCTACTGAGAAAACCACCAATACTGTTGAATAATCTAAGACGGTTTTAGCAAAGGCCGCCACTACTGCTTCGAACTCTAAGAAACGAATGGGCGATAATCTGAACCGTACTGTTGTGGATCCTGTGACTCAACCTCCTATCAAGAAAGCCTACACGGGAAACCATCCTCAATGCAGCACTTGCAAGTATCATCACCCTGCAAATCTTCCATGCCGTCAATGCACTAGATGTGGAAGGTTTGGACACTTTGTCACTACTTGTCGTGTAACAGATTGGACGCAAGATAACCATCAAACAGCTGCCCAGGAACCACTACTGGTTACTAACGGTCGGGCATGTTACCATTGTAGAGACCCTAACCACATGCTACCTCAATGTCCCAAATTGAACAATGTAAACCTAGTGGCACATGGACAAGCTTTCAATATCAATATCAACGAAGCAGACGATCAGGATGACGTTAATCCCACTGGTTAAGCCATGGATGAAATCTTCCCAAGACTCGAAATCCAATACTTGTGTTTTCATTTTCATAATTCTATTATCATTTTGTACCCAATTTTGTCACACTCATTAGCATACAACATCTAGAAATTTCCTTGCATACTATTGTGTACGAACACAGATTGGAGATTTATCAAATTCGGTTACGTTTATTTTATATCGTATAAGTTTCAGACTCTACCTTACATTTTATTGAAACATTTGGTTTTGACTTCCATGGAAATCAAAATACTTATTTAAACCTGCAAAGCTTTTCTAAAAACATCATTGTTTGTCATATGAAACATGATTTTTCCCTTAGTTTGACTATCCATTGAACATTTAATTATTCATGATAACACTTACACTTAATGGCCTTAGTACTTACAAACTTGCTTGCGTGTGTGCATTATCCACGCAACTCAGATAAACATTTCATTTAAAAGGCTCCTCGGACGAGTGGTAGCCCATACTTAAATACTATTATACTTACAAGTCATTGCAAACCCATGCAATTGACCTCATTATTACATGGCCTCATTTCATTGATAACATCTCATTGTAACTCAACGTGTTTGATGTGACATCTTCTTGTGAAATTTATTTGCTTTAATATGTGTTAGATTAGGATCATAGAAAGACATAAAACCCTAATGTAAGGTAAATTGATGATTCCGGTCCGGAACGTAATCGTGAATTTACAGGTACGTTAGGGTAGTGTGAAATTCTATTAGAGTTTTTGGTAGGCGTCCAGTACGTTTTCAAGGTATCAAAGGTGTGGTGGGTTAGCTGCGGTACACCCTGTATACAAACACTAATGATGCATTGAAAGTGAGACTGGAAGTCGGACCAGGAACAAACTAACATCTCTCGAAACAATTCACTCTGTCCCCTATAAATCTACGTCGTGCCTTAACTCAAATTTCCAAACCACAGTTATCTTAATTTTTACCCAAGCATCCATAACCCTATGTTTCTAAATAACTTCGGGACGAAGTTTCTAAAAGTAGGGGATGCTGTGACATCCGTCACTTTTTCTTTATATTTCTATTTTTATATAATTATAATAATAATAATAATAATATTTTTAGTAATAAAAAAAATTCAGATTATACATATATATATATATATATATTTTTAACACACACACTTGAAACCCATTATCAACCTATAACCCACACATAACCCAAACCCACTTCAACCTTGTGAATTTTCGGAGCCCATCAGAAACAAGATCCGGCCCATCAGCAGCCCAAGAAACCAGGCCCAAACCAATTCCCTCCCCTTCCCTTATCTGTTTATAAAAGAAAAAAAACGATTCTGCCGGGACTCGAACCCGGGCAGAAGCTGTCACACACACGCGTCCAAACCATCTGAGCCAAGCCTTATCTCTGACTTTATCTTAACTTAAATTCTATATATGGCCTTCCAAAAAACAATCTGTGTCTTCCCCTTGGGCGCTGCTACTGTTACGCGGCCAGACCCTTTTATTTATTTTTTTTGTTCTTTTTACCTTGACCATTCAAACGAAACAATATGGTAACCTTTGACTAATTAACATCACCTAACGACTACACATCAATCCGGAGCACAATTAACGCGTCTAACAACCAATTCTTTCCAAATTAATAATAATCACACGTTAATGGGTCAAAACTTCTAAATTCTAGATCACGAGCTATTGGTATAAATTGATACCTTCTACACAAGCATAACTCGCCGATAATCCAACCTCTATTCTTATTTTCTGTTGATTTTTCGTAATGATCAAGAATTAGCTCGCGTTTGACTTTTGGTTTGACCGAGCATCAAATCACGAATTCGTATCTTGTAAGTTTGTTTTCTTTCGTGGGTTTTAATCTTCGGCACATGACGAGCAATAGCCCCATGATTCCAGGGGCTATTGGTCTCTAATTCGTGTGATTGAAGGATCTAGGGTTCGAAATCTTTAATTTGGGGAAGAACACACTCGCTGAAACTGGGTATTTATTTTAAACATACACGTATACAACACAACCACTGATCTGGATCAAGTGGTTATGTCTGATGTTGTTAAACTGAATCACATAGGTTCGAGTCCTGCTATGGACAAACATTTTTTTTTTTTTTTGGTTATTCCTTATACATATATTATCTCTATTCTTTTTAAAAAAAATCGTTTTAAAATACTAAAACTAATTTATAAATTCTACAAAATTTATTTTATGTTATTCCACTGATAAAGTTCATCATTCAATTTTTAGTTTTTCAAAAATAATTTATTTAATATATATAATAAATATTTCAACTTTATTCTATTTTATTTATAAAATTCAATAAAAATATCTAAACGATTTTATTAAATCTCACAAAAATTATCCTAAATTTGTATAACAATATACATTTCAGAAATAATTTTTATTTCTGAAAAACCGTTTGTTTAATATTTTTAATCAATTTTTGTTAGTTTTAATCCTAAATAATTCATAATAAATTCATTTTTCAATATTTTTGCACCAAAATTTTATATAAATTATTTCTAACTATCTAGAACTGAAATACAAATTTTTATTCAGAAATTCCTTGATTTTAATATTTTTAGACATTAAAGTCATATTTTGACAATTTGAAATAATTAGATTAAATATTCTATTTTCAAGAAAATAATTTTATAAAAATTATTTTCATACTTAAAATCTCATGTTGTGACTATATTCAACTTAAAATTTTACAAAGAGACTTTTATTTATTTATTCATTAAATTTCTTATGATTAATAAAGAATTTGTTTAATAAACAAATAAACGTTTACCCCCAAATTCGAAGCCCTAGAAATACATGTATCCTAGAGTTATTTCCCTTATACGTTATCAAATTCTTTAGGTTGATCCTTTGAGATAATTTCCAACACATATTTCATTGTCCAAGTTCAATTTCAAGTTATTACGTGAACTGTGAGTATTCCTACCCCTTTTTGCTTTTATACATTTTTGGGGTGTTACATGTACACTATTACAATTTCAAATACAAGTTTACATTTTTACAAATACAATTCTAGTACTATGTGCATTGCTTACAACGTGTTTTATGCTTAGACAATACATGTGGATTACATTTGTACTTAGTGAAATCATTAACATGGTACAAGCCGACTGTGACACCCGTCACTTTTTCATTATATATATGTATATATATTTATTTTTTTTTAACAATAATAATTATTCATACATATATATATATATATATATATATAGGTTTATAATAATAATAATAATAACAATAATAAGCTTAGTGTGTAGAAAGAGTTTTGGATAACAAATCCCTTTGGTTCAACTACCATCAGCCCAGCCCAGATCCACCTAGCCCAAGTATATACCCGGCCCACTAACCCACCACTTCTGAAATTAAAAAAAAAAGGATGTCCCTCCCGGGGTTCGAACCGGAATCAACCCCAAACATGAATCAGACAACAACCACTTGAGCCACGCTGGTGTTTTGTTTTAAACCCGGAGTTAATTATATATAAGCGCAGCTTGCTTCTAACCTCCCTTCCTTGTACCTTCTGTTCGAACAAGACAGCAGACATGGATACCAAATTTACATTTTGACCAACCACATCCCCACATTAACTCATAATTCCTTTTAAAATGGAATGGGAACACGATTAACGGTCTCATGCGCGTACAACCTGTCCCTAATCAGCATCAATTCCTCTCAATTTTTACCAATTATACTCGCATACTTTTAAGACGAGTCAAACATTTCCAAATCTTTGAGCTGGACGTTTACACTATAAATTGAACAATGTTGGACCATCACAACTCGCCAATACCTCTCTCTCAACCTCTATTTCTTCACAATTTCATTCTGTTCTTGTTATACGATTAAAGTTTTGACTTTTTGATTGACCGTCCAATCGAGCTCGTAACAACTTTGTAAGTATAATTATTGTAGTGGGTTTTGTTAATCGGAACCTACACAACATTAACCCCATGATTAATTGGGTTAATGTTGTGTAATCTGATCGATTTCAAAAGCTAGGGCTCGAAAGCCTTATTTGGGGAAGAACATGAAAAACGATTAAGATATATTATTTAGACAAACTGAATCCAAACACAACCACAGGCCTAGGCCAAGTGGTTGTGTTGTTGCTTTGTTAACGAGTAGGCACGGGTTCAATTCCCTGCTGCCACAATCTTTTTTTTTCTTTTTGTTGTTTGATTGTTTTCTTTGACAAACAAACTTACACAAATACATATTTTTTTTAAATTCATTTTAAAATACTAAAACACTTTTATAAATTCTACAAAAATTATCTTATACTAATCTGATGTAAATGATCAAACTACAATTTTTAGTTTTCAGAAATTTATTTATTTAATATATATAATAAATAAATCAAGTTTATTCTATTTTATTTATAAAAATCTATAAAAATATCAAAACGATCTTAATAATTTCTACAAAAATTATTCTAAGTTTATATAACAATAAACTTTCCTGAAATGATTTTTATTTCAGCAAAATCATTTATTTAATATTTTTAATCAATTTTTGTTAGTTTTAATCATAATTAAATCATAATAAATTCATTTTACAATATTTTTGTACCAAAATTTTACATAAATTATTTCTATTCATTTGGAACAGAAATACAATTTTTAATTCAAGAATTCTTTGATTTTAATATTTTTAGATATTAAAGTCGTATTTTGACAATTTGAAATAATTAGATTAAATACTCTATTTTCAATAAAATAATTTTATAAAAATTGTTTTCATACTTAAAACCTTATGTTGTGATAATATTCAACTTAAAATTTTACAAAAGACTTTTGTTTATTTATTCATTAAATTTCTTATATTTAATAAACAATTTGTTTGTTAAACAAATAAACGTTATCCCCAATTCGAAGCCCTAGAAATACATATATCCTAGAGTTATTTCCCTTACACATTATCAATTACTTTAGGTTAATCATTTGGGAGTAATCTCAATTCATATTTCGTTGTCCAAGTTCAAATTCAAGTTATTACGTGAACGGTGAGTATTTCCTATCCCCTTTTTGCTTTTATTCACTTTTGGGGTGTTACATGTACACTATTAAAAATACAAGTTTACATTTTCACAATACAATTCTAGTACTATGTGCATTGCTTACAACGTGCTTTATGCTTAGACAATACATGTAGAATACATTTGTACTTAGTGAAATCATTAACATGGTACAAGCCGACCTTAACATTGGATAGCGCTATTTGGATTGACAACCCGCCTAGGTTGATTCTCCCCCTTTTTCATCGGAGAATCCGTGGCCATTGTTAAGTTATTATCCACTTGTTGGATAAGTACACTACAGTTCATACAGTACATTATACAGTCACAGGGTTGATTTCGCTCATTTGTTTGATACATGGTTTACATATTTGCACTGTAGCTTGCACTTGAATTGTATAACTTTTTAATCTACTATATATATATCAAATCTAGGAATGCTCACCAACATTTCATATGTTGACCAAACCTATTTTTGTACATGTTTCAGGTGCAGTTTGATCTAGTGCTTTAGCAAGAGACATCTAGTGTTTTATTTAAATTCAGTTATTTCAATATTTACATTTCAATTAGACAATGTAATTTCCATTTCCCTGTAAGACAATTTTGATTATTCAATAATATTTACATTTTAGTACCATGAGCTTTTGAACAATCGTCACTACGTGGCACCTCGATGATTCCGCCATCGGTTGGGGTGTTACAGATTGGTATCAGAGCCATGGTTATAGGGAACTAGGTTATTAGATAAAATGGCCTAGACTATAACCGAACTTTAACTTTCATGCATTATATTTCCTAAACTACCCTACCCCTCATTTCCCTCTACTTTACTTCTTTCACCTTTCCCTTTTTCTCTCTCTCCATTCTTTTCATCCTTCATCATGGTGCATAGAGATGGTGTCCTACAAAGAGTGGAAAGTTTACATCATCATGGAACGGGAACAGTACCTTTTATGAAGACACTCTTAGATATAATATCTACTCTTATTGTTACTCCTTCGAAGTTGTTGAACTTTAATGAGTGTGATAAGGACACGTGCAATCTGGAAGGGTGGACGCCTGTACACTGGGTTTTCTGGCATAGGCAAGCATAGCGCATAAATCCATTTACGGACCTGTTATGCTTACCTGGGGATTCCTGGAGTGAGTGTCCACTTATAGGCTAAAGCACGTCTTCTTTGATCACCATTGGGTTCAATTCCTTTGAAAAGTCAACGTTCTTGTTGGGCTTTACAGCTAGACAAGGGCACTCCAAGCATTTTACTCTCTCGGTTCATATACAATATTTTGTATTTCATGATTTTCATATATTGCTTACAAGTTCATACTTTCATAACCATCTATGGATTTCACAATCACACTTCACCTTACCCTCTTAGCCACTTTTTTTAAATATTCAACACCCTACCCAAATCATATTATTTCTTTTCTCCACATGTTATTTATTTTAAAAACTATAACCTCATACTATAGCACAAACTAAAGATCTCTAAAACTAGTTGTATTACCTAGCAACTTTACAAAGTACATATTTTCCTCGAACTTAAATTCAATTGATTATTTATTGACGTAACAAACGATTTTGTATATAATGTTTTAAACTATTACAAAGCCTACTTAGCTTGTACTATTTAACAACTTTTGCCTTATGAACAAAACCAAATATTTATTTTTTTTTTTTTTTTGGAATAATATCTAGTCTCTAGATTCTCCATCAACACTCACTCATTTTCAACTTGTTCAAATTTTTACAATATTTGGCATACACCACAATCATGTTTTCTTATACACTTGATTATAACCTTTGATCCAAACCCCAAAAATTTACACTGCTATATAATATCCTTACTATAAAATAAACTCTTTATCAACTATCTTCACATTCACCATCTCTCACAACCTTGATTCTGCTTCAAGATTTTTCATCATCCTCTCAAGAACTAAATTCATATCCTTCTCACACGTGAGCTAGTTACCCATGATAATCAAACTACTAAAAACCTGATACTTGATTCTACAAGATTTTTTCCAAAACATCATTGTTTATGAAACTTGATTTTCCCTTAATTTGACTATTCACTGGACATTTAATTATTCATGATACTCGTGTTTTCATTTTCTTGATCTTATTGTACCCAATTATGACATACTCATAGGCATATAACATCTAGAGATTTCCTTGCATACAATTACGTACGAACACAAATTGGTGATCTATCATATTAGTTACGTTTATTTTAATCATAGATTTACATTTATTTGAAACGTTTAGACTTGATACTTGATCTTACAGAGCTTTTCTAAGAAAACATCATATGAAACTTGATTTTTCCTTTAATTTGACTACGCATTGAACATCTAATTATTCATGATACTCGTAAACATTTAATTATTCATGATAAACACTTACACTTAATGGTTGTAGTACTTACAAACTTGCTTGCATAAACATACTATCAATTTGCTATCTATGTGAATAATAATTGCTGCACTTAATAGAGGTCATCATGCCTTTTTCAACAGTCGGGAGAGGCCCTACAACCTGCTCCACGACTGGTGGAGGCTATCGAACATACTCAACGATTGGTAGAGGTCACTATGCCTTTTCAAACAGTCGGGAGAGGCCCTACAACCTACTCCACGACTGGTGGAGGCTATCGAACATACTCAACGATTGGTAGAGGTCACTATGCCTTTTCAAACAGTCGGGAGAGGCCCTACAACCTACTCCACGGCTGGTGGAGGCTATCGAACCTGCTCAACAATCGGTGGGATCATAGAAGGACATAAAACCCTAATGTAAGGTAAATTGATGATTCCGGTCCGGAACGTAATCATGAATTTACAGGTACGTTAGGGTAGTGTGAAATTCTATTAGAGTTTTTGGGAGACGTCCAGTACGTTTTCAAGGTATCAAAGGTGTGGTGGGTTAGCTGCGGTACACCCTGTATACAAACACTAATGATGCATTGAGAGTGAGACTGGAAGTCGGACCAGGAACAAACTCTGTTTACTTGTAGTTCATTTAGTCTTTCTGTAGTCAATCAACTCGTAAATTTATCATAGGATTCTTAAAACTTGAAACTTAGTGAATTACTAGATCTTTATTTTCCTTATTATTCGAGGCGAACCTAACCCAATCGTTAACCCACACCTATCAAACCTTCTATCCAAATCATTCGAAACAGTCTACTTTGTTAACTACAAATTCACGTCATACCTTAACTCAAATTTTCCAAACCACAGTTATCTTAATTTTTTTTTTACCCAAACATCCATAACCCTATGTTTCTGATAACTTCGGGACGAAGTTTCTAAAAGTAGGGGATGCTGTGACACCCGTCACTTTTTCATTATATATATGTATATATATTTATTTTTTTTTAACAATAATAATTATTCATACATATATATATATATATATATATATAGGTTTATAATAATAATAATAATAACAATAATAAGCTTAGTGTGTAGAAAGAGTTTTGGATAACAAATCCCTTTGGTTCAACTACCATCAGCCCAGCCCAGATCCACCTAGCCCAAGTATATACCCGGCCCACTAACCCACCACTTCTGAAATTAAAAAAAAAAGGATGTCCCTCCCGGGGTTCGAACCGGAATCAACCCCAAACATGAATCAGACAACAACCACTTGAGCCACGCTGGTGTTTTGTTTTAAACCCGGAGTTAATTATATATAAGCGCAGCTTGCTTCTAACCTCCCTTCCTTGTACCTTCTGTTCGAACAAGACAGCAGACATGGATACCAAATTTACATTTTGACCAACCACATCCCCACATTAACTCATAATTCCTTTTAAAATGGAATGGGAACACGATTAACGGTCTCATGCGCGTACAACCTGTCCCTAATCAGCATCAATTCCTCTCAATTTTTACCAATTATACTCGCATACTTTTAAGACGAGTCAAACATTTCCAAATCTTTGAGCTGGACGTTTACACTATAAATTGAACAATGTTGGACCATCACAACTCGCCAATACCTCTCTCTCAACCTCTATTTCTTCACAATTTCATTCTGTTCTTGTTATACGATTAAAGTTTTGACTTTTTGATTGACCGTCCAATCGAGCTCGTAACAACTTTGTAAGTATAATTATTGTAGTGGGTTTTGTTAATCGGAACCTACACAACATTAACCCCATGATTAATTGGGTTAATGTTGTGTAATCTGATCGATTTCAAAAGCTAGGGCTCGAAAGCCTTATTTGGGGAAGAACATGAAAAACGATTAAGATATATTATTTAGACAAACTGAATCCAAACACAACCACAGGCCTAGGCCAAGTGGTTGTGTTGTTGCTTTGTTAACGAGTAGGCACGGGTTCAATTCCCTGCTGCCACAATCTTTTTTTTTCTTTTTGTTGTTTGATTGTTTTCTTTGACAAACAAACTTACACAAATACATATTTTTTTTAAATTCATTTTAAAATACTAAAACACTTTTATAAATTCTACAAAAATTATCTTATACTAATCTGATGTAAATGATCAAACTACAATTTTTAGTTTTCAGAAATTTATTTATTTAATATATATAATAAATAAATCAAGTTTATTCTATTTTATTTATAAAAATCTATAAAAATATCAAAACGATCTTAATAATTTCTACAAAAATTATTCTAAGTTTATATAACAATAAACTTTCCTGAAATGATTTTTATTTCAGCAAAATCATTTATTTAATATTTTTAATCAATTTTTGTTAGTTTTAATCATAATTAAATCATAATAAATTCATTTTACAATATTTTTGTACCAAAATTTTACATAAATTATTTCTATTCATTTGGAACAGAAATACAATTTTTAATTCAAGAATTCTTTGATTTTAATATTTTTAGATATTAAAGTCGTATTTTGACAATTTGAAATAATTAGATTAAATACTCTATTTTCAATAAAATAATTTTATAAAAATTGTTTTCATACTTAAAACCTTATGTTGTGATAATATTCAACTTAAAATTTTACAAAAGACTTTTGTTTATTTATTCATTAAATTTCTTATATTTAATAAACAATTTGTTTGTTAAACAAATAAACGTTATCCCCAATTCGAAGCCCTAGAAATACATATATCCTAGAGTTATTTCCCTTACACATTATCAATTACTTTAGGTTAATCATTTGGGAGTAATCTCAATTCATATTTCGTTGTCCAAGTTCAAATTCAAGTTATTACGTGAACGGTGAGTATTTCCTATCCCCTTTTTGCTTTTATTCACTTTTGGGGTGTTACATGTACACTATTAAAAATACAAGTTTACATTTTCACAATACAATTCTAGTACTATGTGCATTGCTTACAACGTGCTTTATGCTTAGACAATACATGTAGAATACATTTGTACTTAGTGAAATCATTAACATGGTACAAGCCGACCTTAACATTGGATAGCGCTATTTGGATTGACAACCCGCCTAGGTTGATTCTCCCCCTTTTTCATCGGAGAATCCGTGGCCATTGTTAAGTTATTATCCACTTGTTGGATAAGTACACTACAGTTCATACAGTACATTATACAGTCACAGGGTTGATTTCGCTCATTTGTTTGATACATGGTTTACATATTTGCACTGTAGCTTGCACTTGAATTGTATAACTTTTTAATCTACTATATATATATCAAATCTAGGAATGCTCACCAACATTTCATATGTTGACCAAACCTATTTTTGTACATGTTTCAGGTGCAGTTTGATCTAGTGCTTTAGCAAGAGACATCTAGTGTTTTATTTAAATTCAGTTATTTCAATATTTACATTTCAATTAGACAATGTAATTTCCATTTCCCTGTAAGACAATTTTGATTATTCAATAATATTTACATTTTAGTACCATGAGCTTTTGAACAATCGTCACTACGTGGCACCTCGATGATTCCGCCATCGGTTGGGGTGTTACACCGACCTTAACATTGGATAGCGCTATTTGGATTGACAACCCGCCTAGATTGATTCTCCCCCTTTTTCATCGGAGAATCCGTGGCCAGTGTTAAGCTTTTATCCATTTATTGGATAAGTACACTACAGTTCATACAGTACATTATACAGTCACAGGGTTGATTTCGCTCATTTGTATGATACATAGTTTACATATTTGCACTGTAGCTTGCACTTGAATTGTATATCTTTTAACCTACTATATATATATTAAAACTAGGAATGCTCACCAACATTTCATATGTTGACCAAATCTATTTGTACATGTTTCAGGTGCAGTTTGATCTAGTGCTTTAGCAAGGAACATTTAGTGCTTTATTTTAATTCAGTTATTTCAATATTTACATTTCATTTAATCAATGTAATTTCCATTTCCATGTAAGACAATTTTGGATTATTCAATAATATTTACATTTTAGTACCATGAGCTTTTGAACAATCGTCACTACGTGGCACCTCGATGATTCCGCCATCGGTTGGGGTGTTACAGATTGGTATCAGAGCCATGGTTATAGGGAACTAGGTTATTAGATAAAATGGCCTAGACTATAACCGAACCTTCATGCATAATATTTCCTAAATCACCTTACCCCTCATTTCCCTCTACTTTCCTTCCTCTATCTTTCTCTTCTTCTCCATTTCTCTTCATTTTTCATCCTGGTGCATAGAGATGGTGTCCTACAAGGAGTGGAAGGTCTACATCATCATGGAACTGGAGCAGTACCTTTCATGAAGACACTCTTAGGCATAATGCCTACTCTTATTTTACTCCTTCGAAGTTGTTGAACTTTAATGAGTGTAATAAGGACACGTGCTGTAACACCTCGAGGTGTTACGGGTCTCTTAAACGGGTCGGATCGTACCCGACCACCCGATTATTTATTTAATTATTTAAGTTCGAATCTCACGACGAACCGTTTTAATTGATTTTATAAATAATAATTATTGGATTTTTATTATCTTGGTAAAACGCTCCTTATATTCTATTTAAACGTTTCTTATTTTATTACTATACCCGTTACCAAACACCCGAGTTCCAGCAATTATCCCTGTAGCCAAACACCCCTTATTATAATTATGTTTTATAAACTCTCTTCTCTCTTTCTCTTGTTCGGAACAGACAAACTACACACACACAAAGTGTGTGTTGTTATAACTTCTCTGATAAGAAGCCTTCGCCGGACCACCTCTGGCCGCCGGAACCGCCGCATCACCGCCGTCTCCTCCTCTCTAGTCACCATCCTCCTCCTTACCTCTAATAACAACCCTCTTCCTTCCCTTTCTCTGCTGAAACCAAACCCGGTACCCAAACCGTAACTCTTTAATAAACCCCGATAAACAACCTGGTAACCTTCTGATTAACCAAACCCAACCCAATATAACCCTATAAAACCCCTCGCTTCATCTGTTCCGGTGACCTGTTCCTCTGTTTCTATTCCAAATCATACCCGGTAACCCACCAGTTAACCCGTAAACCACCCTGTTCGTATCTTTGTTTCTATTAACGAAGCCGGACAGTCACCGGATATGGTGACTATCAGCGGCTCTTGTAACCCTTCTTCCGGTCCATCTGTTAGCCAAACCTAACCCTCTGTTTATAATCAGATCTGGATAACCCGCTATTGGGAACCTGTAATTATCAACGGGTCTTGTGTTAACCGGTGACTGTCACCAGAAGCCATGGTCATCGGGTCACCCTTTGGTTCATATTCGGAAGCCGGTAGCCGAGTCTCTATTTCTGTTATGTATCGTTATAGCCGGATATAAGCCTGTTTCCCTCTGTTTTGTGCCCGACCAGTTCCTGTGAAGCCAACCGGTGATTTATTTACACGGTATTGATTACCGGTTTGGAAGACGGGTTTAATACCCGGTTGGATATAACTCCCGGTTAATCCCTGATTCTGTTCCGATTATATTCCGATGAGATCCGGTCATACCCCGGTAAATACATCTCTAATCGTTCTATTGGTTATCAAATATTATGTTATAATCTATTATTAACTAAAGATTATAATTGTTATTTGTTATGAGGTACCGATAAACGAGCTGGAGGATACAAGTCGTTACCGAGTCAACTCAGTGACTCGGCCAACACCCGGAATAGAACCCGGTTCATTGACTAGACGGGGATTATTAGAATTATACGATTATATATATATAATACGAATAACGTACGGACTTGATAATAATAATAAGAGAATAATAATCATATATAGAATATATACGTTTATATATATAAGATCCGATATATAAAACGATATACTAGACTCGGGTTAATGATAATATTTTCTATTCTTTTATTAGCTACGAGTGCCAAGCTGTAATGGCCAGCTAGATTTTAGGATGTCCGTGTCGTGTCAATAATAAACCCGGGTTTAGGACTATCTAATATATACCGAATTCTATATATATAAATTGTATATGTGATATATATCCTAAATAATACAATCTAACGAGTCCCACGCGTAAAACGTATCAATATATATATTTGACATATAATTGTAATAAATGAGACTATAGAAGACTATACGCAAACCAGTGAGTATCGTGAACTCCCCTCTTTTATTGTTTTATTAAACGTTTTAGGGGAAATACATGTCATTTATTAGAAAACATAGAAATGCTTTACATAATAGAATGATTACTAATAGAAGTTATAGAAAGGGGATAATAGAAACGACAAGGACAGTACTGACCGGTATCTCGCCATTTCCTTTATTGTCCAACTAGAGGATAATAACCAATCTTACCCGAGTAGAGGGTAGGAATAAGTAAGATTTACCACAAACAGAGTGGTACCATCGATAGAATGTTCTATTGGTAATTATACCAAACTCCTATTTCTATTATTAGGTTAAAATGTTCTATTGAAATTCTCAATTTCTTCGTCATCCTCAGTTGTGATGATGCCTTTATCAGCTTTTGAGTTATTCAACAATTTCTCTGCTCATAAATTCATCATTCGATGGTGAATCAATTAATATCTTCAACAATATCTTAGTAATCTTCAACGGTCATGATCTGATTTGCAGGTACAATTTTTATATCGTCAATTCAGTTATAATCTTTAACTGTTGTTGATTTTGTTACATATACTCTACGATTTCAGTTTGTCTTTGTAGAAACATGTATCCCACGATTTCAATTCCTCAATTTTTAAATTTATATGGTGTTTGTAAGTTGCCTTAATTTTATATGTTAAACTGAAGTCATGGTTTATCTTATAATGTGATAAACCTTTCAGGTTGTTTGTAGGTGATAAATCAGCAATGTAATAAGGATGGGCCTCATCTTAGTGTGTAGTCTGATGATCTTCCTTCGCGTTCGAACCGATTATGTAACTCTTGGTTTTGATTATTGTTTTTTTAAT
Source organism: Ambrosia trifida (assembly GCA_028751855.1). Classification (NCBI taxonomy): domain Eukaryota; kingdom Viridiplantae; phylum Streptophyta; class Magnoliopsida; order Asterales; family Asteraceae; genus Ambrosia; species Ambrosia trifida. The sequence continues at coordinate 145,960,326 of CM054124.1, read as the reverse complement.
TAAGTTGATGTCTTGTGTTTTAATTTGTGTGAAAATATTTGGAGGCTTTAATTGGTTGTACAAATTCTGGTTTGAATCTGTTTTAACACCGTGTGTTATTATTGTTAATTAGTTTTATTAGTGAATGTACAATATCGTTCCTTTTGACTTTGTAACATGTTAATTATTCTTGCTTGATTAAGTGGCAAAAAAATTGAACATTTTTGAACTCGGTACTATGATAGAAGGATGATTTTATACTTAATATTTTAAGTTTTCGCCTACGTCCTGATGTTCGTAGTTAGGTTTCTTATAGTATGGTTCATGTATTGCTATTTGCTTTGATTTTGATTTTACCTTTGTTTTTGTCATGTGGTTGTGACAGCTAGAGTAGGTTATAGATTGATATAGGTAGTATGTTGAAGTATCTTTATAGTTGAAGTCCTAGTTATTAGTTAGTCTTGCAAAATGTATGTTATATTTCATGCATGTGGCTCTGTATCTATAATATTAAAAATGCAGTTCTAGAAGTGTTTTCATTCAATGGAAATATAAAAATCTACTTTGGTGTCTTTCTTTGTTGATTTTAATAAACTCCCTCATCTGAATTGCTATTACAGACATGTGCGTATACGTTACTCATTTGTGTTAAGTTGTAGTCATGGTTTATCTCTTTACTTGACCCGTTAACTCGCAGGCACTATTTTCTTGATGTTGAGCAATAATGGAGGGCATCATTTACTACACTCCTTTACTCTAAACAACTTGTGGAATATTTTGTCTTGGATGATGATCTCATTTCGTTTAAAGTCCATGTTGGTGGGTCAAAGTATGTGATGACTAATGTACAAGTGGCTCGTGTGTCTGATTTAAGGAAGAACGTAGTAATGAAGATAATGATCGTGAATGAAGTATATTTTGTATTTATCTAGTTTTAGTTTGAATAAGGAATTCATGTACCACGACTCTAAGATATTTAACATTTTGTTTCCTTATTTGTTGTTAAATTCTTTTTTTTATATGTGTAAGTTATGTTTTACACGTGTGTAAGTGTATGTTTTACACACATGAAATTGGTCATTATCATTTATTTGTTTATGTTTTACATATTTACATATGAATTACACATGCCTAAATTGTTCATTATCACTTATTTGTTTCTAATTAACATATATTTTGTCGTATTTGTACATGTGTCTATCATAAAATCGTCACTCATTTGTTTATATTTTACACATTTTCATATGAATTACACATGTGTAAACTGCTCACTATCACTTATTTGTTTCTGTTTTACATATGTGCATCTGTTTTACACATGTGTAACTTTGTTTATATTCATTGTATTTGTTTCTGTTGTACACATTGCAGCTAATTTAGACAAGTGTAAACCGCGAATTAAACCAAGATACTATTATGCAAAAATTTTAAGTATTATATTGACCAACAAGTAGCATTTTAATTATAATAGTACTATCCAAAAATAAAAAACATCAGATTACCCAATAAGTCGTAATAATTGATATACGATAACCATGATAACATATAATTAAAGTCATAATCCTTTACATACGCTAACCACGGTAACATAGAAACAAGTCCCAATCCATAATATCATCCAATCCTTTTTTGCATTTTGTCTCTCTCAAACTCCAATGCTTTCTTGATCACATTTTCTCTGTGAAAATTCTTTTTTAGAAGCACAATCTTCGCAACATTTTCTCTGTGCTTTTTGCCTCTGGCTTTTCTCAGTTTTGAAGCTGCATTCGTTGTTCTTCACACGGTTTTCATTGTACATTTCCTTGTGTCTCATTAGAAACCACAATCCATATTGTTTTCCACTCCTTGATGCTTCTGTTAAAGCAATTGAATGTAATTAAAAGCATTTTCAGCATGTAAACAACTTACTTACACATGTGTAAATTGTTTACATTACACAACTGTGATATTAACCGACATGATTATTTTGTTTACAACTTCTTGTGGCTTACTTACACATTTGTAAACAACTTACTTACGCATGTGTAAGCCATCTACTTGCAGGTGTATAAACAATGTAAACAACTTATTTAACCATGTGTAAATTGCTAATTACACAAATGCAATATTAACTAAGATGATTTACACATGTGTAATGATTTTTTAAGCTTAACCATGATGATGTACACATGTGTAAACCTACATACATATCAATGCTAATTTATTTTAACCATTATGATATACACGTTTGTAAACCTTGATATCTACGCTTGTTTTTTTATTAACTATTGTGATTTACATATGTGTAAACTTTCACATCTAATTTTACGATTTTTTATTTTTTTAGATTTACACATGTGTAAACCTACATACATATGCTTGTTTTCTTAACTATTGTGATTTACACATGTGTAAACTACTTAATTACACATGTGTAAACTGCCTAATTACAAATGTTTAGTCATAGTTATTTATTTCAATACCATTGTTCTAATGTTCACATGTGTAAAGATTTTTATACACTACGTAAGTATTATACTTATATCAAGTTTAACTATGATGACGTACACATGTATAACCTTTCATATATATATATATATATATGATTGTTTTTTTATAAATCAATTTATAATACATGTGGCAACTTCTTGGATTTTTTTTATTTTTACTTTTTCTTTCATCGTGCTTACCTTATGTTTTTTAAGTTCTCTCATTCGATGCTTTTGTTAAAATAATAAAATGTAATTAGACAACATTTCCAATACGTCTAAGTAACAACAAACACAAATGCTTATTGCTTACTTACACATGTTCAAACGGGCTACTTACATGTAAGACCCTAACCCGTAATCACGCAATCAACGCCTAATCATACGGGTTTTGAACTTACTTAAAACCACTCCCGATTTAAAACTTAGATATTTAAGAAAAACTTAAATTATCGTGATAAATATTTTTTGATTTCTACACTTTAACTATTACAACATATGATGATATTTCACAATTTCATGGGAGACTCTTGAATTCTATTACGGAAGCTTAATGAGTGTTCGGGCGTGTTCGGTTCTTCTCGCGACTTGATCCTTGCTCTGGGACGTCCATCAAATGTTTACCTAGAACCACCACACAAAGAATGGTTAGTGGGTTGTCAATAATACATTTAAACTAGTATGAGAGTCGTTACACATTGAAACGGAACGAACGAGGCCAAACGGCCCTATCTTAGGAGTACAAACTGCTGCAACTTATGCGCAACAGCTGTTTGGATCACCTTTACCCCTTCTAAAACTTAAAATCCGACTTCGACTTGCAAATAAGAATTGTTCTACGCTCCGAGAGCTTTCCAGGAATATAAAGAACACCTCCTAACGATTTTTCTACGATTTTATATGCAATTTTAAAGATCGTGTCATCATGTTGTTCTCTGTGAGCGGCCGCGCGGTCTCTGTGAGCGGCCGCTCACAGCTTCTGATGTAAATTTGGTGATTTTTAAGCATGGGAATCATGTCGCAACCGCATTTGATGATTCCCGAAGCCTAAGTATTGACTTGCCGACTAAATAAACCTTTGTTTGACGGAAATCATTGCCCGGTTTATGTCGCCATGATCCGGTTCTTAGTTTTGAATGTTTATGGCGACTTTTACACAAATCGACCCATTTAGACATTGAACTTAAGCAAAACACCATTCGACCACGCGCAATGCGTATAGTTTATGTTGTCAAGTCATTAGACACTTGATCAACTAAAGTGTTTGTCCGATTTGTTCATTATGACTTTGTTTTTAGATTTATCCTTTAGTAAATCTTTATAAATTCCCAAAATGCCCCCCTAGCCAAATCTTTCGATTTAGCCATTCATGGCGACTCTTCTTGATTCAAACCCATTGTTTTGGACTCAATGACTTGCTTAAAAACTTCTAAGTCCGTACGGACTTAGATTTTCAACATTTCTCAAGATTGTTATAATGTGGTCGATTCTAAGCGCTTTAGCGCGCATTAGACATAGTTATGGGATTAACTTACCTACTTGGCACCCTCACTTCATGTGATGCTTTAACACCCATATTGATTCGCCCGAAGGCGTTTATTTAACTACGGACTTAGTGTTGACCCATTCTCATGCCTATCAAACCATCCATATGAATCCTTGACATCAAGTGTTCTTTTTTCCTTCAATTTAGTATCCTATGTAAACATCTCATTTCACACACATTAATAGCCCGGGATCCAAATGGCGATCCACCAGCAATCGGCCCGTCAACACTATAACATCTAAATGCTTAGCATAGGAGCATTATGTACCGAGTTCAATTGATGCTCACAACATCATTTGACCCGTTTAACTATTTATTCATACAATCTTCAATCTTCAAGTTTTATTCATGAGTTTTAATGAAAATAACATTTTAACTCATTAGACCCATTTACAAAGATTTTTCCATTATCTAGTTAGGCGTCCCAACCGGACTTATCACTTTTATTTATTTAGGCGATTCTAGCCCATTACAAGCTAGTAACCCATTCTTTACAATCGATATAAGAATTCATGATTCAAGAATGTTTACAAGATCTTCTAGTTTCTAAGAGGCTTATTTAAGATAAGTCACTTACCTTGTCCTCATGTATGCCTTCCATGACCCGCTTAGCTCATTTGATTCGGTTTGTTCCAAGCCTCCACCTAGCTTGACAAGATCACTTCACTATACTCAAGATTAATTCAAGTTAGTCATCATATCAATTAACTAACTTGTGTCATGAGTTTTCACACACCCAATTCATTATACTTGTGTTTGGGTTAGTTTGACTTCTAGAAGTCAAACTACCCTTTTTCATGTTCATATGCACTAATCATTAGGCAATAGTCCTAATTATGAACCATCCCTTTTTATTTATCATATCGACTCATTAAATTTAGTGCACATTTCATCTTTCTAATCATCATTAGGCAATCCTATTTTATCAATTACTTTCATTCCTCACATAACATTTTAGTTTGTAAGGCTTTTTCACATATCTTCACATATTTATATCAACTAAGCATTTCATCAAACACCTAGTGTGCGTACTATGTTTTCATGATTTATTCCACTTACTAGACATTTAGCAAGTACCAAATTCATGAACTCATCATCAAAAATCATTCTAGCCATTATGTTAAGCTACTTTCAATGTCAACTAACACACATGACTCATGTAATACATATAGAATGCAATTCTTATACATTCCATGCCTTAGACATAGAGTTTCCACTATTTTAGTAACAATAAAGCTACTAATTAAAACTAAAATCACCATCTTTGCATACAAGCAAGTATCTAGCCATTTAACTCATTCCTAAACCATTAAGAATGATCAATATCACTAATAATCAACAATATCACGGATTTAACATGTTTTGTTCAAACCCACGAGTGGGTTTTCGAAACTTATATAAATTATGGATTAGGGTTCTTACCAAAGCTGCAAAACATGTAGAAAACCCTTAATTTGCAACCCATCAAGTCTACCCTCAAAACCCCTTGAATCTTTTCTTCAATTTGGTGTGATTAGGGCTTGTTTGAAGCAAGAATGCCCTCTTTGAGGGCTGAATTCGTTTTCCCCAAATGGGGTGTGTTTGGACCTTTTGTTTTGTGTTATATTTACACCACAAGTCCCTCAAGTTTACCCCAAAGCCTTTTCTTATCAAAAACTTAACTATGCAAGCTTGTTTCTAGTGTTATTTCCCCATTATAAAGATAATAACACTCACTAGGTTATTTTCATATTAGAACATAACCCGCATTCCCATCATCTAAGCTCCGTATTAATATTTTGTTTATCACGCCTAATGGCGTAGTTAGGCGAACGAATGGTTTTGGGGTGTTACAATACACATGTGTAAATTACTTAATTACACAAATACACTAATAATTAAGCTGATTTACATATGTATAAAATTTCATATATATTATTATATTGATAGCAACATCTTGAGCTTCTTTGACCATTCTTCCCTCACTTGTTCCCAATATCATTTCTCATTTTTTTTCATAACAGATGATTCAACTCTTGAATATAGCCGGATACGATTGTGATATAACAAAATTCACATAAACTTGCTACTTAATTAAGATCCAAATCATACAGTGCAGTCTAATCACCATATGTTCATATGATAAACCATACCACAACAAAAAGTATCATATTTACATCCACTTATTGTTCCTAAATTCCCTACATAATATCTCTACCCTAAGTATAACACTCTAAAAAAACCTAGATCCCTAATACTACAATAGTATCAATAACAAAAATAAACCTAATAATATTCAAGAAACATAGGGATAATAACAAGATCATCACATATTCAATCTTAATTAGAACACACAAGAATTCAATTTTTGGTTTCATCAAAACATATACTCCATGAAAATACAAAAGATAAAGCAATATATTACCCAGGGTAGAAACAAGGTGGGTTGAAGCAGAAGGAGTTGGCCTTGGCCCTTGGGAATGAATTGAAACAAAACTTCAAATATAAAGAACAATCAGACGAAAGGGTAAAAAAAATCAAATACAGATGCGCACCTTACCGGCTCGGTTTTGTATGCGATTTAATTCATGGGGAAGCTCTGGTGTCAGTGTTGGATTTTTGGAAGAACGATCTAAATCTTGATGAAGAAGATGATCAAGAGACACGATTTGGATTTTGGAAGCTCTGGCTCAAGTTGGTTGTGATTTGAATCCAGAAGGGTTTTTGAAATATCTTTTTACAATGTTGCCCTTTTTGGTTTTATTTTTATAGCCCCCTTCTCATTTAAACCCCACTTAATCTTAGCCTTTAATTGAAGATGATCTATGGATGAAAGTGGTTTTTAGTGTTCTCATAAAAATTGATGTTCTCAAGATAACCATCCCCTATATATATATATATATATATATATATATATATATATATATATATATATATATATATATATATAGAAAAAAGATCAAATAGGAACCAAGAGCCTAGTTAGGAACTTAGGAACCAATCTTAGCCCTCCATCTTTGATCTTGATCTAAAGGGTAAGAGTGTAATTAAACATTTAAATAATTATCATTTTCTTTTAATTTTATTTCATAATCTAATCAGTTATTTTTTGTTTCCTTAAAAAACTCACCCAATTCAATCTCCTAATCAGTTTCTCTAAAAAAACTCTCGCTCCCTTGTCACCCTCTTATCTCGATCCATCTATCGCCTCTCAACCTTCATCTCCTTTTTCCTCATCCGATTTCAGCAGGCCATGAATTATCAGAATTGCTACGATGAATAGCATCTAATTGCATAAGCTTTTGTCACTTCTGCAATTGCAACTGATGGAATCAGTTTCTTCCTAGCCAATCAAAGCAAAATCATCATCGCTATCAGTTCCTTTCTAGCCGATCAAATCTAAGGTGCTGGTTTGAATAGCATCAAATCAGTTGTGGTGGTTTCGCTTAAGTGACAAGTGGGTGATGGTTGAGGTATTGTAGTCCGGTTGAGGTCACGATGGTGATGAGTTTTGATCGAAGTTTGTTTTGGGTTTGTACGGTCGATGGGGTTTCGGATGCGTAGTTTTTGGAGGTTGTGGGGATGACGACCGGAAGGTGGGGTGTTTGGTCATGGACTGGCTCAGGGGGTTGGGTTAAGGTGATGGTTTTGGGTGGTAATGATGACAATCGTGGGTTTGGGTGTTTGGTTTTCAGGGGGTTGTAGTTATTAGGTTATACACTGGTGTATTATATGTAGTTATTAAGTTGTACAGTGATGAAAAGATTTGTTGTTAGTTGTTATAACATCATGTACTGCACATATTGATGAAGAATGATTACCATGGGGAAAAATAACTACTTTCCTAAAATAATGGGATTATAAAGGAACTAATTAAACATGTGTTATTAATAGTCAATATACAATTACCACATTGCCCTTTGATTTAATTAAATATTTAATTAATGTTTTACTTATTTACAATCATGCCATTAGAGATCAATGGCTAAGATTGGTTCCTACTTAAGGTATGGTTCCTATTTGAACCCTACCCTATATATATATATATATATATATATATATATATATATATATATATATATATATATATATACTAGTAGAGTGCCTGCGCGATGCAGCGGGAAACATAAACACTTCTAAGGGTGTGTATGGTTCTGTTAAGTTCGATTATTTGCTTCAACCTAAACTAAATCAAAAGTCATCAATTAATCAATCTTATTAAACAATTGGTTCCTTGGTTCGGTTAGTATTGTTAGATTATCGGTTTTAGTTCAGTTTAATTAATTTTGGTGAATAACAAAAACAAACTTTGGCTAATTTTTTTTGCCTAGAAGTACATAAATGGAGGTATAAATACATGAAATAGAGGTAAAAAAATAGCCCTGTAAACGAACCGAATGTTCATGAACTGTTCGTGAACTTGTCGACAGAAAGTTCGTTTATGTCGTTTATTTAATAAATGAACAATCACGAACAAAAAAATGTTCGTTTAGTTAAATGAACGAACATGACAAATGTTGAGTTTGTTCATTTATGTTTGTGAATGTCCATTTATGTTTGTTTATTTATGTCTATTTAAGTTTATTAATTACATACGTAGTTATATTTACATAAATACAAACATAAATTGGGCTTTAGCTTTTTTTTTTGGAAGGCGAATTTCATTAAAACAAACACCCGCGCCAACGATCTCTAAGGTCGAGACCGCCGGAACACGGAGAGAATTACATCAACGGTAAATCAAAATTACACCAATTTCTCCATTGTATCGAACCCTCCTTATGTCTACTTTTAAACCAAAGATACGCCACCGACTTGATATTCGAAACAATTCGCACCACATTAATGTCTACACCGTTGAAAACCTTTTCGTTCCTAGCCTTCCATATATGCCAACAAGCGATAGAAATGATACCGCGCAAAATCTCCTTCTTCTTGTTTGTGTAAGGCAACCCGTCAATGGCATTAATCACATCAGAAAACGAAAAAACAAAGAAACGGGGAACCTTGCACCAAGCTCCGATAATATCCCAAACACCACAGGCGATCCTACAACCAGAGAATAAGTGGTCTACCGTCTCGTCTAATTCGCTGCATAAGGCGCACATACCATCACCAACATTAATGTTACGATACCGAAGAGCTTCTTTGGTAGGAAGCCTATCCAAACTAGCTCTCCACATGAAGATATTACATTTACCCGGCACCCATTTACACCATTTATAACTCAAACTGTTAACCGATTGGTTGCCCCCATTCAGCCATCTCCGAGCTCCTTTAACCGAGTACCCTTCTCCGGAATCAGGAGACCAAATCCAATGATCCTTGCGAGTGTTCAACATTACGCTAGTTAGCTCACGATGGCATTGAATGAGCTCCTCAACTTCCAACTCGCTACTCGGATAACGCTTCCAGCTCCAGCCAATCGTACCAGCCCCATTGCCTTCAGTAATGCGATCTGCAACTGTGCAGCGCTTATTGCCGTCCAAACGAAACAGCATAGGAAATCTGAACTTTAACGGCTCCATGGTCAGCCATGGATCGATCCAGAATTTTAAGTTTAGGCCGTCGCCCACCACCCCTTTTATAGAATTAATGAAACCACAACCATTAACTTTCAAATTATAACCAGCTTTAACCAACCTTGACCAAGCACCGGCGAATCGATTATTACATTGGATAGTCTCCCATCTTCTACTAGATCCATGTATAGCATCCACCACCTTTTTCCACAACGCCCCTTCATCTATACGATATCTCCATAACCATTTAAGTAACAGCGCATAATTACTATCCTCCAACTTAGCTAACCCCAACCCTCCATCTTTAATACTCTTCGTCACTCTATCCCAAGCGACCCAATGTATTTTATTTTTTTCGTCACATCCGCCCCATAAAAATCTCTTTATAATGATCTCCAATTTGTTAATAACCGTAACGGGAGCCTTGTACAAAGAAAAATAATACGTCGGAAGACTCTCCAATACCGCCTTAATAAGAGTCACCCTACCCGCCATGGAAACCACATTAGCCTTCCACGAGGACAAGCGTTTTTTGAAAGTATCAACAATGACGTCCCAATTAGATATACGATTCATGTTTGCTCCAACAATAATTCCCAAATATCTAAATGGAAACGCCCCCGGTTTACAACCCATACGCCTAGCGCAAGATTCAATGTCCTCCATGCTTTTACCAATCCCGAACAAATTAGATTTGTTCAAGTTGATTCGAAGACCCGAACACATATGAAAAATACGAAGGATCCGCTTTAAGGCATCCAAATTTCCTTGAGACCATTCACCCATAACTAAGGCGTCGTCGGCATATAAAAGATGTGAAATAAAATTACCTTCACCATTCAATCGCACGCCTTGAAACATACCTTTGTCACACGCCATTCTAAACAAAGACGACAACCCCTCCATAACAATTAAGAAAAGAAATGGAGAAATGGGATCGCCTTGTCTAATACCTTTTTCGCAACTAAACTCGAAAGTAGGCGACCCATTCACAAGGATTGATGAACGAGCCGAGTGAAGGATGCCTTCTATCCAATTACACCACCTGTTCGGAAAGTTCATTTGCCTCATAACGGATATTAAGAACCCCCAATTAACGTTATCGTATGCTTTCTCGAAATCAATTTTGAAGAAGAAAAACTCTTTCCCCATCTTTTTTGCCCAAGCATAGACCTCATTAATAATCAGCGGACCATCAAGAATGAATCTCCCAGACAAGAAAGCCGACTGCGTCTCATGAATAATACTACTCATCACCTTTTTTAGCCGATTAGCAAGGACTTTAGAAATCACTTTACTAATAACTCCAATTAAGGTGATAGGTCGATATTCGTTCAATCCCACCGGATCTTTAACTTTAGGAATAAGCGTTATGAAGGAAGATCCCGCTCCACGATCAATACGACCTGTATCAAAGAACTCCTGCAACACTTTAACAAAATCATTAGCAAAAAGAGGCCAAAACCTCTTAATAAACTGGAAGTTAAAGCCATCCGGACCCGGAGCCTTATCACTCCCGCAATCAAACACCGCCGCTTTAATCCCCGCTTCATCAAACGGCCCCACCAAGCTCTCGGCTTCAATGTCATTCAGCCTCTTAATCCCGAAACCTTCCAGCGTCGGCCTAGCGGCCATATCTTCAACAAAACGATTTTTGAAAAACTTATAAACTTCTTTTTTCACATCGGAGGGCTTAAAAATCCACTTGCCATCAACGTTTAGCCCGGGAATATTGTTAACCATCCTTCTCAAATTAAGACAACCATGAAAAAAAACTAGTATTTTCATCACCCTCCCGAGCCCATCGAATACGAGATTTTTGTTGAATATCTTTCTTTTTGAAATTTCCCAACTCCCTTATGCGATTCTTAGCTTCATCGAACACCCACATTTCCGCTTCCGTCAAATCCCTATCATCGACAATCTCGTCTAAATCACGAATCTTCGCCTTCAAATTCACTTCATCTTCCTCCTCCGTACCCGTCCAACCCTTTTTCCATTCTATAATACTAGCCTTCAGCTTTTGAAGTTTCCTCATCAAAACGGCCTGAGCCGTGGCACTGCCCACCTCCTCCGAGCACACCTTCTCGACCACACCACTTAGACCTTCCCTTTGAAACCAAGAATTAAAGAATCTAAATGGTTTAGGACCAAAGTTTCGAGCTTCAATTTTTAACACTAACGGGCAATGGTCCGATTCCTCCCTCGCAAGCGCCCGATACTCCGCATTAGGCCATTCATTCACAAAATTCCATGACACGAACATGCGGTCAATGCGACTACACTTATTTCCTGACACATAAGTGAACTTCCTTCCTTTTAAAGAGAACTCGTGTATCTGCACCTTATCAATGAAATCGTTAAATTCAGCAGAAACCAAGGCATTAAATTTAGAATTCAGTCTTTCGGTCCGATCACGAACACAATTAAAATATCCACCGATCACCCAAAAAGCCGAATCTTGAGCGATAATACCATCAAGATCTTCCCATAAAACCCTTTTATCTCTAAGTCTTTGTGGAGCATAAACATTAACCACTGAGAAAACCTTCCCGTCATCTTTAGAAATACCACGAATACAAAGAAAATACCGGTTCTTAATGACTTGAGAAACCGAAAATCTTTTCAGATCCCATAAAGAAACCAACCCACCCGATCTGCCAGTCGCATCAACCCAATCACATTCAAAAACCCCTTGCCCCCAGAATTTTCCTAAATCCACGCCATCAAGAGACGCAAACTGTGTCTCCTGAAGCATAATAAACCCAATCTCATTAGCAAGCCGAAGCTTACGAATCCATGTACCTTTATCGTCACTACCCAGTCCACGAATATTGACAGAGAGGAAGTTCATTGATCAACTTCTTGAAAGCCTTCATCGACAATCACTTGAGCCAGCTTATCCGAAAACTTAATCATGTTTTTAACACCCAAACCATTAGCCAAAGCCACTGTAGCCTCAGTTTCATTTATCACCTCTACATTATCACCCAACCCAACAAACGGCCCACCAGAATTGTTATCTACCTCACAATTATTAACCAAGCCCACCCCTATAGTATGATCAAGATTACCTCCCTGTTGATGAGAATCCTGGACACCCGACGTTGCCCCTTTCTCCAAACCATGTTGCCCTTCATTAACTACAAAAATAACCCGGTCCAAATCGAACAAGTCTTCACCATCACGTTGTCTTTTTTTTCGGTCGATCATTCCCGGCCGGCGACACCGATTTACTTCGATTCCCTTTCTTCCTACAAAAACCTTTCCGTTTCTTGACAGTCGAGTCTTTACCAAAACTCTTCCCGTTGTCGTTGTTATCAACCCCCTCATGCATATCTAGAGCCATATCAGAAACATAATTAGATTCCAAATTTGACACATTCAAATCGGAACCCTCATCAACAGTGTGATTATCTTCGTGGGCCGTTTCCTTTACCTCCATACCTACTTCCTCCTCCTCCATATCCACCAAACAGTCAGGAATCCAGTCAGCCAACTCTTCCTCTACCAACACATCAAAACAATAAGATTTCCACCTCAGTTTAATTTTCTGGTTCACCCTATCCACCGCAGATCGAAGTATGCCCACACATGCAACGGAAAGATCACCATCTTCCTCTGGAAACATAGCTCGCTGAATGACCTCGCCGAATTTTGAAGCAACATCATCAAACACCTTTGAACAAGATAGGCTCAATGGGACTCCATGTATTTTGATCCATGCAATCCTATTGACCTTGAACGCTTGTCCATACCACTCCTCAATAGAATCAACGTAGTCTCCCCATGCATCTTTATTGAACGTAAAATCAATTTTTTTATCCCTGTCTTCAAACAGCAAGAACACACAAAGACCACCAACATATTTAATCTTAACATCAGCATGACCAATGTTTTTCAGCCACACACGTAACGACGTCAAAGCATGCAAGCTTTTCAAGTGAGCGATAATACCACGATCAAACCATTCCCCAAAGGCCACAGTTTTATCTTCCACAGTAACCTCCACCCCTTCCTTAATACCCATAGGCTCCTTGTTAAGTAACGAATCTTTGAAGGTCCTCCTATCATCAATAACCTTTTCCGTATTAGCCGTATGATTATCACTCACCAAATCCGGAGACTCTTCTTTCCTGCCATCATCCTGAACCGGTTGCCAAACCTTCTCCTCCTTCCTTGGAATGTGTTTACCATCGACAAACCTAGCCGGTGCAATAAATAATTTGTAGGAGCCTAACCAGACGTCTTTCAGTGAGGATTCTAAGTCATCCATGTTTCTACCCTTGCCAAACGTAACAAAACCAAATCGTTTCCCTAGCCGATCATACTTCCTGGCTATATACGTACCTTGAACGTCCCCATACTCTTTTAAAACCCTAACCAGATCCGCGGACGCACACCCCGGTGGAAGATTGGAAACAAAGAACTTAACCCCCAGATCTGTCTCCTTCTCGTGTTGTTGATGTCGGTTACCCCTTCCTTTGTTGATCGGAACATCATACCAAGTATCCTGCTTGTATTTGTCTCTCCCCGACATCTTCGGATGAAAACCCTAATCGCCGTACTTTAGACAATTACACACCCCTTAACTCTTAAGGATGGCTTTACCCTGAATTTTATTGGGGCTTTAGCTACTTGTATAAATATATAACCAATTAGTAATTGGGTTTTTTCAGTAATACAAAATCGTTCACATTTATTATGTCCGTCAACATTCGTTTATGTTCGTTGGTGAACTGTTCCTTTAGGTTTAAACGAGCGAACATAAACGAACAAGAACATGACAAATTTCTTAATGAACGAACATGAACACAAAAATGTGTTTAAATATGTGTTCGTGTTCAGTTAAAATTAAATGAACATTCGGTTCGTTTATAGGCCTAGGTATAAAAGCTAAAAATTTCAAAACCCCCTTCTATTTATACCGCCACTACAATTCATAAACCTATCTACTCAGCTTCAAACCATATTAGAGTATAATTTGCTATATACTTTTAATTAAAATTTTGATATTTTACATGATTAACAATATCTAGAGGTGAACAATAATTGAAACTCAACTGAAATCGAACAAAAACATTCAAAACCAAACATAAAATTATCCAAAATCGAGTTAACCTAATATCGGTTTTTTTGTACCCTAAGTTAACCAAAATTAACAAACCAAAACTGAACCATTCATACATGTATATCCATTATACATTCAATACATGTATTTATACCTTCATTTCATGTGCTTCAAAGCAAAATTTTAACCAAAGTTTGGTTTTGGTGATTAACCAAAATTAACTAAACCAAACTAAAAATGACAATCTAACCAAATAGACTGAACCAATTAACCTGTTGGTTAACAAGATTGATAAGCTGATAATGTCGATTATTGTTTCGGTTGAGGCTTATAACCGAATTGAGCCTAACCCAACCATGAACCATTAGAAGTGTCTGTGTTTCCTACCACATCGTGCGGGCATGCTATTGTGAATATATTAGTGGGTCTGTTTCAGTTTAACTAATTTGTGTTAACTAAGGGTACAAAAAGAAAACGATAACCAATTTTAAGTTAAATCGGATGTTTTCAGTTTTCAATAGATTTTGGTTCAGCTTTGTCGGTTTTTTTGTTTGGCTTCGGTGAACGGTTTAGTTATTGCTCACTCCTATATATATATATATTTGATCACGTAGCACATAAATATTTTTTAAATAAAAAATAGCATTACTATACTCAAATTAAAGATAATAAAATGCTCATTATTATGATGTAATTTTTTTTATAAAAGTATAAACGTATTCAAAAAATATGACTATTTAAAAATCATGGAAGGTGGTTTGTTTAAATAAGGAAAAGAAGTTTAACTATAATTTAAATAAATATAAGTTAAGTAAAGTTTAAGAGATTAAAGTGTAATTAAGATAGGGTATTAAAATGTAAATAACGTATCAATTACTATTTTACCCTTATTTTAGAGTTATTAATGAAAAATAAGTTTTTAACTTTTGGGTATCTTAAACTACCCCTCACTCATGCATTATAATACAGTATATATATATATATATATATATATATATATATATATATATACTAGCAGGGTGCCCACGCGATGCAACGGGGAACACAGACACTTCTAGGGGTGTGTATGGTTTGGTTTGGTTAAATTCGGTTATTAGCTTCAATCGAAACTGAAACCGTCATTAGATTGTCGGTTTTTAGTCCGGATTAGTTAATTTTGGTTAATAACATAAACCGAACTTTGGCTAAAAACTTTTGTCTAGAAGTACATGAAATAGAGGTATAAAAGCTAAAAATATATGAATTTATGAATGGTTCAGTTTCCGTTTGGTTGATTTCGGTGAACTAAGTGTATAAAAAACGATAACCGATTTTAAGTTAATTCGGTTTTTGTTAATTCAGTTTTCAATTGATTTCGGTTTAGCTTCTTCTGTTTTTTGGTTCGGTTTTGGTTAAATTTTCAATTATTGCTCACCCCTAGATATCTATAATATATATAATCTATTTGATAAGGGTATTTTAGGATACTCAAACGTTAAGACTTTTTTAGAATGTAATGCATAAGCAATAATTTTAGCCAAAGTTGGTTTTTGGTTAGTAACCAAATTAACTAAACTAAACCAAACTAAAAAGGATAATCTAAACAAATAAACCGAACCAATTAACTTGTTGGTTAATAAGATCGATTAACCGATAACTTTGGTTTCTGTTTCGATTGAGGCTAATTAGCGAACTGAACCGAACCAACCATACATCATTAGAAGTTTTTGTATTCGATGTTGCATCACTCGGGCATCTTGCTATGAATATATGAATGATTCGATTTCAGTTTGGCTGATTTCTCTTAACTAAGGGCACAAAGAAAAAAAACCAATAAACGATTTTAAGTTAATTCGGGGTTTGGTTAATTTAGTTTTCGATTGATTTTGGTTTAGGTTCGTATGTTTTGTTTTTTGTTTAGCTTATGTTCACAGTTCAGCTATTGCTGACCCATAGGCCGTAGATATTGGTAATCATGTCACACATAAAAATTTTAAATACAAAAATAACAATATTATACTCAAATTAAAGATAATAAAATGCTCGTTTTCATGATGTATTTTATTAAGAAAAAAATTAACGTATGAAAAATATACGGGCGTTCAAAAAATCGTAGGGGTAGCTTGCTTAAAATAAGGGGGAAAGTTTAATTAGTTTTTAAGTAAGCAAGGGTTAAGTAAAGTTGAGGGATTAAAATGTAATTAAGATTAGGGGATTAAAATGTAATTAATGGTTAAAAGTCTAATTTACCCTCATTTTAGGGTTTACCTTATGCATTAAATGAAAAAAAGTTTTTAACTTTTGGGTATCTTAAAATACCCTTCACTCAGGCTATAGGGTGTGGTCACCCTTCCCCCTTCCTTCCCCCTTGTCCACGTCAGCGCCATGTCATTTCCCCCTTCCCCTCCCCCTTTTAGGGGAAATGGTTCCCCCTTCCCCCTTCCCTTTTTTATTGTTTTTCTTTTTTATTTTTTTGTACATTTTATATTTCATTAATTTTTTTCATTAATTTTTTTCATTAAAATTAAAAACCAAATTACATATAAAATAAAAAACACTAAAAAAAAAAACCGAAACAAAAAATATTAAAAAAAACGGAACCAAAAAAAATTAAAAAAATACAAACTACTCGTTATCAACGTCATCGACACGGAAATTGTTCCAAATATGGTCGATTAAATCCGAGCAAAGGTTGGCGTGCATATTACTATCCTCTAATGCCCACCTGTTCGATTGTTGTTGTGTCGTGTCAACCGGCTCGAGATTCTCTTCAACGTCATTTGGGTCATACTCACATATCGCACGGCCTTCATGTGACATCCGTCACTTTTTCATTATATATAAATATGTATATATATATATATTTTTTATACAATAATAATAATAATAATAATAAAAATAATAATAATGATAATAGATAATAATATCCCATTTATCCAATCCTAGACTAAACCACAACCCAATCCATACCCCTTGTCCACCTCATGAGCCCAAGGCCCAACAGTAGTCCAGCCCAACTGCCCCACCCCCTTTTCTGCTTTTAAAAGAAAAAAAAAAAAAAAAAGATTGTTCCACCCGGGTTTCGAACCCGGACAACCTTCAACACACACACACGTGATCACCACTGGGCCAAGCCCTTGTTCCTGGTTTAATCCTAACCCAAATTATATATGAACCTTGATTCACTGACCTCATTTCCTTCTTCTCTGATGCTGCAGCTACGCGCGAACAAGGAACAAGAAAGCTTCCTTTTTCTTTTTTTGTTTGACCAATTAATTCAAATTAATGAATGGTAAAAGGTTTGACTAATTGATACGCGTCAATTTCAGTTATTATGGCCGAGATTTCAGCCTTAACAAAGCTAATCCTACGCGTTTGACTAACTAGGGTCAAACTTTCTAAAATCAAGAAATCGTACAAAGTAGTATAAATTGATCATTCACACGTCTTCACAACTCGCCGATCATCCTCTCCCAACCTCCAATTCCCCTTAAAAGTTCACTGATTTTGAGTTTTTGTTCGTCATTTAACTTCGGGTCTTGACTGTGCAATCTCAATTGATACGTGTTTGTAAGTATAATTGATTCTGTGGGTTTTATACATCGGCCATCACTCATCAATAGCCCCATGATTAATTGGGCTATTGATGAGTGAATCAGATTATTGCAAAAACTAGGGTTCATGGCTTGTTAATTTGGGGAAGAAACTGATTTTTCATACTGTTTATATTTTTATTAAACTAAGATAAATCACAACCACAGGCCTAGGCCAAGTGGTTGTGACTCCTGCCTATAACTAAGACTAACCGGGTTCGAGTCCCAGCTTGGGCACCCATTTTCACCTATTTTTTTTAAAAACAAATCAATTATATATATATTTCATTTAAACTTGTAAATTCATTTTTAATTATTAAAACCTTGTTATAAATTCTAAAAAATTATTTTTAACAAATCTGATGTCAAAGTTTCATCTACAATTTTTATTTTTCTGAAATTCATTTATTTAATATTTATAATAATTAAATCAATTTTATGCTATTATATTTATAAAAATCCATTAAAATATCAAAACAATTTTATTAAATTCTCCAAAAATTAACCTGAGTTTGTATAAAGTTAAACTTTACTGAAATGATTTTTAATTCTGAAAAATCATTTATTTAATATTTTTAATCAATTTTTGTTAGTTTTAATCATAATTAAATCATAATAAATTCAATTTTTATTATTTTTGCACCAAAATTTTATACAATTTATTTTTAAATATTTAGAACAGAAATATGAATTTTAAACTTATAATTCTTTAATTTTAATATTTTTAAATATTAAAGATAACATTTGACAATTTGTTATAAATAGAATTAATATTCTATTTTAAAAGAAAATAATTTTATAAAAATTATTTTTATACTTCAAACATATTCTTGTGACCATCTTGGATTTAATATTCATAAAAAGATTTTGGTTATTTATTTACTAATATTCTCCCATTTATTAAACAATTTTCACATTAATCCAACAAGCATTTATCCCCAATTCGAAGCCCTAGAAATACATATATCCTAGAGTTATTTCCCTTACACATTATCAAATTCTTTAGGTTGATACTTTGAGATAACTCCAACACATATTTCGTTGTCCAAGTCCAATTTCAAAGTTATTACGTGAACTGTGAGTATTCCTACCCCTTTTTGCTTTTATACATTTTTGGGGTGTTACATGTACACTATTACAATTTCAAATACAAGCTTACATTTTTACAATACAATTCTAGTACTATGTGCATTGCTTACAACGTGCTTTATGCTTAGACATTACATGTGGATTACATTTGTACTTAGTGAAATCATTAACATGGTACAAGCCGACCTTAACATTGGATAGCGCTATTTGGATTGACAACCCGCCTAGATTGATTCTCCCCCTTTTTCATCGGAGAATCCGTGGCCAGTGTTAAGTTATCATCCATTTATTGGTTGAGTACACTACAGTTCATACAGTACATTATACAGTCACAGGGTTGATTTCGCTCATTTGTATGATACATAGTTTACATAATTGCACTGTAGCTTGCACTTGAATTGTATATCTTTTAACCTACTATATATATATTAAAACTAGGAATGCTCACCAACATTTCATATGTTGACCAAATCTATTTGTACATGTTTCAGGTGCAGTTTGATCTAGTGCTTTAGCAAGAGACATTTAGTGCTTTATTTCAATTCAATTATTTCAATATTTACATTTCATTTAGACAATGTATTTTCCATTTCCATGTAAGACAATTTTGATTATTCAATAATATTTACATTTTAGTACCATGAGCTTTTGAACAATCGTCACTATGTGGCACCTCGATGATTCCGCCATCGGTTGGGGTGTTACAGATTGGTATCAGAGCCATGGTTATAGGGAACTAGGTTACTAGATGGAATAGGCCTAGACTATAACCGAACTGCAACTTTCATGCATAATATTTCCTGAATTGCCTTACCCTCATTCCCCTCTACTTCCCTTCTCCTTTCTTTCCCTTCTTCTCTCTCTCTCCATTCTTCTCATCTTTCATCATGGTGCATAGAGATGGTGTCCTACAAGGAGTGGAAAGTTTACATCATCATAGAACGGGAACAGTACCTTTTATGAAGACATTCTCAGACATAATACCTACTCTTATTTTACTCCTTCGAAGTTGTTGAACTTTAATGAGTGTGATAAGGACACGTGCAATCTGGAAGGGTGGACGCCTGTACACTGGGTTTTCTGGCATAGGCAAGCATAGCGCATAAATCCATTTACGGACCTGTTATGCTTACCTGGGGATTCCTGGAGTGAGTGTCCACTTATAGGCTAAAGCACGTCTTCTTTGATCACCATTGGGTTCAATTCCTTTGAAAAGTCAACGTTCTTGTTGGGCTTTACAGCTAGACAAGGGCACTCCAAGCATTTTATGCAAGCTTTTTCAATAATACTCTCTCGGTTCATATACAATATTTTGTATTTCATGATTTTCATATATTGCTTACAAGTTCATACTTTCATAACCATCTATGAATTTCACAATCACACTTCACCTTACCCTCTTAGCCACTTTTTAAATATTCAACACCCTCCCCAAATCATATTATTTCTTTTCTCCACATGTTATTTATTTTAAAAACTATAACTCATACTTTAGCACAAATTAAAGATTTCTAAAACTAGTTGTATTACCTAGCAACTTTACAAAGTACATATTTTCCTCGAACTTAAATTCAATTGATTATTTATTGAGGTAACAAACGATTTACTATATAATGTTTTAAACTATTACAAAGCCTACTTAGCTTGTACTATTTAACAAACTTTTGCCTTATGTACAAAACCAAATTTTGAAAATATTTATTTTTGGAATAATATCTAGTCTCTAGATTCTCCATCAACACTCACTCATTTTCAACTTGTTCAAATTTTTACAATATTTGGCATACACCACAATCATGTTTTCTTATACACTTGATTATAACCTTTGATCCAAACCCCAAAATTTACACTGCTATATAATCTCCTTACTATAAAATAAACTCTTTATCAACTATCTTCACATTCACCATCTCTCGCAACCTTGATTCTGCTTCAAGATTTTTCATCATCTTCTCAAGAACTAAATTCATATCCTTCACCTTCTCACACATGAGCTAGTTACCCATGCTAATCAAACTACTAAAAACCTGATACTTGATTCTACAGGATTTTTCCAAAACATCATTGTTTGTGAAACTTGATTTCCTCTTAACTTGACTATTCACTGGACATTTAATTATTCATGATACTTGTGTTTTCATTTTCATAATCCTATTTTCATTTTGTACCCAATTTTGTCGCACTCATTAGCATACAACATCTAGAAATTTCCTTGCATACTATTGTGTATTAAAACAGATTGGAAATTTATCATATTGATTACATTTATCATACAAGACTCTACCTTACATTCATTTGAAACGTTTGGACTTAACACTTGATCTTACAAAGCTTTTCTAAGAAAAACATCATTGCTTGATTGAAACTAGATTTTTTTTTTTCCTTAATTCGACTACGCATTGAACACCTAATTATTCACGATACTCGTAAACATTTAATTATTCATGATAACACTTACACTTAATGGCTGTAGTACTTACAAACTTGCTTGCATAAACATGCTATCAATTTGCAATCTATGTGAATAATAATTGCTACACTTAATAGAGGTCATCATGCCTTTTTCAACAGTCGGGAGAGGCCCTACAACCTGCTCCACGACTGGTGGAGGCTATCGAACATACTCAACGATTGGTAGAGGTCACTATGCCTTTTCAAACAGTCGGGAGAGGCCCTACAACCTACTCCACGGCTGGTGGAGGCTATCGAACCTGCTCAACAATCGGTGGGGTCATAGAAGGACACAAAACCCTAATGTAAGGTAAATTGATGATTCCGGTCCGGAACGTAATCATGAATTTACAGGTGCGTTAGGGTAGTGTGAAATTCTATTAGAGTTTTTGGTAGGCGTCCAGTACGTTTTCAAGGAATCAAAGGTGTGGAGGGTTAGCTGCGGTACACCCTGTATACAAACACTAATGATGCATTGAAAGTGAGACTGGAAGTCGGACCAGGAACAAACTCTGTTACTTGGTAGTTCATTTAGTCTTTCTGTAGTCAATCAACCCGTACATTTATCATAGGATTCCTAAAACTTGAAACTTGGTGAATTACTAGATCCTTATTCTCCCTGTTATTCGAGACGAACTTAATCCAATCCTTAACTCACACCTATCAAACTCCCTTATCCAGATCATTCGAATTTTCCAAACCACAGTTATCTTAATTTTTACCCAAGCATCCATAACCCTATGTTTCTAATAACTTCGGGACGAAGTTTCTAAAAGTAGGGGATGCTGTGACATCCGTCACTTTTTCATTATATATAAATATGTATATATATATATATATATTTTTTATACAATAATAATAATAATAATAATAATAATAAAAATAATAATAATGATAATAGATAATAATATCCCATTTATCCAATCCTAGACTAAACCACAACCCAATCCATACCCCTTGTCCACCTCATGAGCCCAAGGCCCAACAGTAGTCCAGCCCAACTGCCCCACCCCCTTTTCTGCTTTTAAAAGAAAAAAAAAAAAGATTGTTCCACCCGGGTTTCGAACCCGGACAACCTTCAACACACACACACGTGATCACCACTGGGCCAAGCCCTTGTTCCTGGTTTAATCCTAACCCAAATTATATATGAACCTTGATTCACTGACCTCATTTCCTTCTTCTCTGATGCTGCAGCTACGCGCGAACAAGGAACAAGAAAGCTTCCTTTTTCTTTTTTTGTTTGACCAATTAATTCAAATTAATGAATGGTAAAAGGTTTGACTAATTGATACGCGTCAATTTCAATTATTATGGCCGAGATTTCAGCCTTAACAAAGCTAATCCTACGCGTTTGACTAACTAGGGTCAAACTTTCTAAAATCAAGAAATCGTACAAAGTAGTATAAATTGATCATTCACACGTCTTCACAACTCGCCGATCATCCTCTCCCAACCTCCAATTCCCCTTAAAAGTTCACTGATTTTGAGTTTTTGTTCGTCATTTAACTTCGGGTCTTGACTGTGCAATCTCAATTGATACGTGTTTGTAAGTATAATTGATTCTGTGGGTTTTATACATCGGCCATCACTCATCAATAGCCCCATGATTAATTGGGCTATTGATGAGTGAATCAGATTATTGCAAAAACTAGGGTTCATGGCTTGTTAATTTGGGGAAGAAACTGATTTTTCATACTGTTTATATTTTTATTAAACTAAGATAAATCACAACCACAGGCCTAGGCCAAGTGGTTGTGACTCCTGCCTATAACTAAGACTAACCGGGTTCGAGTCCCAGCTTGGGCACCCATTTTCACCTATTTTTTTTAAAAACAAATCAATTATATATATATTTCATTTAAACTTGTAAATTCATTTTTAATTATTAAAACCTTGTTATAAATTCTAAAAAAATTATTTTTAACAAATCTGATGTCAAAGTTTCATCTACAATTTTTATTTTTCTGAAATTCATTTATTTAATATTTATAATAATTAAATCAATTTTATGCTATTATATTTATAAAAATCCATTAAAATATCAAAACAATTTTATTAAATTCTCCAAAAATTATCCTGAGTTTGTATAAAGTTAAACTTTACTGAAATGATTTTTAATTCTGAAAAATCATTTATTTAATATTTTTAATCAATTTTTGTTAGTTTTAATCATAATTAAATCATAATAAATTCAATTTTTATTATTTTTGCACCAAAATTTTATACAATTTATTTTTAAATATTTAGAACAGAAATATGAATTTTAAACTTATAATTCTTTAATTTTAATATTTTTAAATATTAAAGATAACATTTGACAATTTGTTATAAATAGAATTAATATTCTATTTTAAAAGAAAATAATTTTATAAAAATTATTTTTATACTTCAAACATATTCTTGTGACCATCTTGGATTTAATATTCATAAAAAGATTTTGGTTATTTATTTACTAATATTCTCCCATTTATTAAACAATTTTCACATTAATCCAACAAGCATTTATCCCCAATTCGAAGCCCTGGAAATACATATATCCTAGAGTTATTTCCCTTACACATTATCAAATTCTTTAGGTTGATACTTTGAGATAACTCCAACACATATTTCGTTGTCCAAGTCCAATTTCAAAGTTATTACGTGAACTGTGAGTATTCCTACCCCTTTTTGCTTTTATACATTTTTGGGGTGTTACATGTACACTATTACAATTTCAAATACAAGCTTACATTTTTACAATACAATTCTAGTACTATGTGCATTGCTTACAACGTGCTTTATGCTTAGACATTACATGTGGATTACATTTGTACTTAGTGAAATCATTAACATGGTACAAGCCGACCTTAACATTGGATAGCGCTATTTGGATTGACAACCCGCCTAGATTGATTCTCCCCCTTTTTCATCGGAGAATCCGTGGCCAGTGTTAAGTTATCATCCATTTATTGGTTGAGTACACTACAGTTCATACAGTACATTATACAGTCACAGGGTTGATTTCGCTCATTTGTATGATACATAGTTTACATAATTGCACTGTAGCTTGCACTTGAATTGTATATCTTTTAACCTACTATATATATATTAAAACTAGGAATGCTCACCAACATTTCATATGTTGACCAAATCTATTTGTACATGTTTCAGGTGCAGTTTGATCTAGTGCTTTAGCAAGAGACATTTAGTGCTTTATTTCAATTCAATTATTTCAATATTTACATTTCATTTAGACAATGTATTTTCCATTTCCATGTAAGACAATTTTGATTATTCAATAATATTTACATTTTAGTACCATGAGCTTTTGAACAATCGTCACTATGTGGCACCTCGATGATTCCGCCATCGGTTGGGGTGTTACACTTCATCTTCGATTATCATATTATGTAGTATCGTACAAGCGTACATAATATATCTCAAGCTTTGTGGATGCCATGCACGTGCGGGTCGCCCAATTACATGCCATTTCGACTTTAAGACACCGAATAACCGTTCGACGTCTTTTCTCGCCGACTCTTGGCACTTTGCAAACTTTTTCCTTTTGTCGTCCGTGGGAATTTGTATGGTTTTCACAAGAGATGTATAACTTGGGTATATACTGTGACACCTGGCAAATTCGGGTTAACAACGTGGTCTAGATGAAAGTCTACCTTAGCGAGTCACGCGTATATTGTACTTAACTGGGTTAGTTAAGTCGGGTTATGGTTCGGGAACTATTAGTTAGTCTAGAAGATCATTGGATGTTGGTCTAGAGGTTCATTAGATGTCGGTCCTTAACCAAGTGTACAAACGGTGACGATTTGTAGGATCGTCAGGGCATACGGAACGTACGAGTCTCGAGTCCCGGGAATTGGTGAACGAGTGTAAATATGTGTATTTACTTGTGTTATGTGTTTACAATCATTATGTGACTTGTCGGTACATGAATATGCATTAACATATGTTAAAACGGGGTTTAACGCGCAAAACACACAAAAGGAACCCCTACAGGCGATTAGGAAGCCTAATCGCCCATAGGGGAGGCGAGTAGGGCACATTAGACACGAGTAGGAGGCTACTCGTGTGTACATAAGGGCGATTAGGCCCAATCTCATGCGATTAGCAGCCCTAATCGCATGTAGCTGCTGCATACTCGCCTATAACGTGCTGGACGACTAGAAACGCCTATAAATACAACACTTAACCTCCTAAACTCCCTAATATCAACCCTAGTCGTCCCATAACCGCCCCAAACACTTAAACAACCTCTGGAAGGCGATTTTGATCAAAAACACAAGGTTTCAAGGTCTAACCATCATCCTTTTACAATTCCAAGGTTTGATTCTCATCCATAATACTTTGTAAACGTTTTTAATCAATCCCTAATGGTCCAAACCTGTTCATAAACGAAAAAGCTTTCTGAAAATCGTCAATAAGAGTTATTAATCGGATTATAACTAATAAACATGCGTTATGGGTATGTATGATTAGAAAGATAGGATTTTTATGAATCTTGATGATGTTTTGATATGTTATCATGCTAGGTCAGAATTAATATTGTTAGTATGATGATAGAAATCTCAGTAATTGGATAATAGGGTTATGATTACGTGCGTTAATTGAATGTTGCATGCTATGTGTATGTGTTTGGATTGCTTTGGTTGCATGCAGGACTGATTTTACAAGGATGAACGAAGGGTTTTGGGTTAAACATGTTTAGGATAGTGTTTGGGATGATATTGGGTAGTTACACACGCTCTGGATCTGATTTGGAGCGTTAAACGCGCGAAAAACCGGAACAGCAAGGTTACAGGCGAGTAGCCTTGCTAATCACGTGTATTAGGGGCGAGTAGCCCCCCACTCGCGTGTAATAAGGGCGAGTAGGCCCACTCGCCTGACTACAGGGGCGAGTAGCCCAATCGCATGGCCTCAAGGGCGAGTAGCCCTAATCGCCTGACTTAAGGGGCGATTAGCCCTAGTCGTGTGACATTTCATGCGATTAGCCTCCCTAATCGCGTGTACTGCTGCTGTAAGTATAAATTAGCATTCCGAGACCCGATTTGACATGTAGTAACATGCTAGGAACCTCGTAACATGTCTAATAACTTGGTAACATATATTTGGATGTATTGCGGTGATACGTGAACTATGTGCTATAACTTGTTAAACGTTAACGTGTGTTAAGTGTACTTGCGTTATTGTATGTTTTGGAACGTAAACATAACACGGGGAGTCTCGGGTCACCAATGGGATGTCGAGTCTTGTACTTTGGGTCAGTTAAACCGTCACGGTGTTTTCAAACGAACTTGGTTATGGTCTGGACATCTAGGGACTAATTAACCTGCGGGTTATTAGTCTAAGTACTTGTAACTGTCGTATGTTAGGTCGCCACTGTACGGGACTAACATAGCAGCTGAGTTTACTCGGGATTAGGAGTAAAGCAACTTAAGGTGAGTTTACGGCCCCTCTTTTAAACTGGTTTTATACTTTCGGGGGAGAAAACATGTGTTAAAACGATTGTTTGGTAAATTCTGTCATACTATGGGTTTCTATTGTGTACTACACGATCTTTGGAAGTCCCGGGGGGGAACCATGAATGTGCGGGTTTGCACAACGGGGAAATGTGAATAGCGCTATTGGGAGTGACCAACCCCGCTCGTCGACTTGGAGGGTCGGCGGGTGCATATTGTCTCAAACAGGAACAACAGGAACAACAGGAACATACATCGGGCATACTTTTGGTATTCGAGTTAGTAATGGTTTTCCAATCGTGGTAGTAACAAAACGTACGCCTAGCTAGCGTATACTGGTTTTCTATTTGTTATAGTATGGACAGGTGGACTTGGTACTTGAACTGCAAACCTGTAAACTCACCAGCATTTTTGTGCTGACGTAAACTTTTACATGTTTTCTCAGGTCGCTAAGGTAGCACAATGGAACTAGGGCGCACGCGTCTGCACGGCGTCTAGATAGAGTTGCATGATTTCATAAACATTGAACTTTGGTTATTTATGTTGAACCTTATTTTGAATAAACTTCCGCTGTAAACGGGATTTTAAAACTATGTTTTGGTATTGCATTAATTACATTTAGACTTGTTTATTGTGATCGTTGGTTTGGATCCTGGTTTGTCATGCGCCTCGCGGTAAAACTCCGCAAGTGGATTTTGAGGGTGTGACAGATTGGTATCAGAGCCAATGGTTATAGTGAACTAGGACTGCATGTAGAGTCTAGTCTATAGCCGAGTCGCACACACTAGACGATCACATGGTACTAAACGTTATAGTGGGTTACGTATGGTCTTGTCGGGGTGTCTCTAAATCGTTGGTCTTTCTACGTTACATCATCCGTTCTATCTTAGGTTGGGTTACTTGTTTTCTAGGCAGTGTGGTCTATTGGAGTAACTCGTGTGCTCTTGAGATTTGTCCAAGGCTCGGACATCTCCCTTTCGCACTCCAATAGAAACACTTGTCATGAACTACCGTAGTATTACGGTGTGCAGCTAAGAGTCTATGTTCGGTGATTTGATCTTTGAACTAGGAGAACACTTGGAGGACCATGTAGAGCGTTTTATCATTTTGGGTGCACACAAAATCATAAAACGAAATGCATGGAAGCACTAGTGAGCTCTGGGTTTGAAGGGATAGTCCTGGATTGGATCTAGCTGTGATCTTGTGAACATTAGTGGTTATCTTTAACTGCGAAACTAAATTTTCTCGTTCTTTCTGCCAGAATCATGTCTGGAGTGCGTGGAGGACGAGGAGGTGGTCGCAATGGTGGACGTGGTGGTGGTCGTGGTGGTGCTGGTGGTCGTGGTGGAGGTATTAACCTGTCACAGGCTGATCTGAACAACTTGCTCCAGGCTGCCTTTCAGTTAGGGCACAACGGTGGTGGTAAGTTGTTTTATCCGTTTTCTTGCCTTATTGGTGAACCTTGTTTACGTATTTCGTGGTTTCTCATACGTTTCATTTCAGGTGGTCCTGTTGACCCACCCCCACCCATGTGCACCTATAAGATGTTCCGGGACTGCAAGCCCCAGGAATTCTCTGGCACCGAGGGTGCGGTTAGCTTGCTTAGGTGGTTGGAGAAAGTGGAGTCGGTATTTCTGATGTGTAACTGTCTCCCAGAAGATCGGGTGAAGTATTCTGCTGCGTTGTTTCAGGACGTGGCATTAACTTGGTGGAATGGTATCACCCAGAACATGGGGATTGGGGAGGCATATGCTATGCCGTGGGAGAACTTTGTGCAGTTGCTGAAGCGGGAGTATTGCCCGAGAGAAGAGGTACAGAAGCTGGAGCATGAGGTGTGGAACCTCAAGATGACTGGATCGGAAATCGAGAAGTATACTGTGAGGAGAAATGAGTTGGCGGTGCTGTGTCCCGATTTGCACGTGCCAGAGTATCGTAAGATTGAACATTATGTCTCCGGGTTAGTGCCGGAAATTGCAGGGTTAGTGGCTGCTGGGAATCATCCTACTTATGCGGAGGTAGTTCGATCGGCACATAGGATGACTAACTTAAAGGTGAATGAGGGGATTTTGCCGGCGAAAGGTTCGACTGCTAAGGCTCCAGAGAACAACAAGCGCAAGTGGGAAAACGACGGGAAAGGGTCTGGGTCTGCACAGCAGGGTAAAAAGTTTGATAATGGGGGTTCATCGTCTTCGGGTAATAAGCAGGGTGGTTATGCGGGAAAACTGCCCAAATGCAACAAGTGTGGACGCCATCACCAAGGGAACTGCGACAGTAACCGTTGTCACCGCTGCCAGCGAACAGGCCACTATGCTAGAGATTGTCGGGTTACACTTCCATCGACTCAGGCTCCGACTAACAGTTCAGCTCCGACTACTCAGGGGACTACAGAGAAACAGGGATGCTACAACTGTGGTGACACTGGGCATTACAAGAAGGATTGCCCAAAACTGAAACAGGGCGGAAACAACGGGAATGGTAACAACGGGGGCGGCGGCAGAAATGCACGTGCCTTCGTCATTGGAGCTGCTGAGGCTAGGCAGGACCCTGATACAGTCACCGGTACGTTCCTTCTCAATAATCATTCTGTTAGCGTGTTATTTGATTCTGGTGCCGACAAGAGTTTTGTATCCATGGGTGTTAGTCGACTGCTAGATGTAGTATCTGTACCATTAGAGACCAAGTATATTATTGAGTTGGCTGACGGTAAAACTATTGAAGCTACTAGTGTTCTTCGGGAGTGTCAGTTAGAGTTGTCGGGTTTATCGTTCCCCATCGACCTTATGCCGGTACCTTTGGGTAGTTTTGACGTTGTGGTAGGAATGGATTGGTTATCTTTGTATCGCGCGGAGATCGTCTGTTACGATAAGGTTATTCGGATTCCTCTCCCTGATGGAGAATTTCTTTCTGTGTACGGTATCAAGGGTGGTGTTTCGCTAAATATCATCTCTAGCATGAAAGCCCTTAAGTGTCTTCGAAAGGGTTATCCAGCCGTATTGGCGCTCTTATCTGTTTCCACTAGTAATGAGAAGATGATTGACGACATTCCGGTGGTACGCGAGTTTTCTGATGTGTTTCCCGATGATTTATCTGGTCTTCCTCCTCATCGTCAAGTCGAGTTCGGTATTGATCTCGTACCGGGGGCTGCTCCTATTGCTCGGGCCCCCTACCGTCTTGCACCTCCCGAGATGCAGGAATTGTCTAGTCAGTTACAGGAGCTCTTAGATAAGGGTTTCATCCGGCCAAGTTCTTCCCCTTGGGGAGCCCCGATTTTATTTGTCAAGAAGAAGGATGGGAGTTTCCGATTGTGTGTAGACTACAGAGAGCTGAACAAGTTGACCATCAAGAACCGTTATCCTCTTCCACGTATCGATGATCTATTCGACCAGCTCCAGGGTTCTAGTTATTATTCCAAGATCGACTTGAGGTCCGGTTATCACCAGCTGCGCGTCAGGGAGGCTGACGTTGCAAAGACTGCTTTTCGAACACGTTATGGCCATTTCGAATTCTTGGTCATGCCTTTCGGTCTCACGAACGCACCGGCGGTTTTCATGGACTTGATGAACCGCGTCTGTAAACCGTATCTGGACAATTTTGTCATTGTGTTTATCGATGACATTCTGATCTACTCCAAGAACGAGACCGAACACGGCGAACATCTGCGGTTAGTTTTGGAACTCTTGCGACGGGAACAACTTTACGCCAAGTTCTCAAAGTGTGACTTTTGGTTACGCGAAGTTCAATTCCTAGGACATGTGGTTAATGAACTAGGAATTCATGTCGATCCCGCTAAAATCGAAGCGATCAAGGACTGGGGAGCACCAAAGACGCCAACTGAGGTGCGGCAATTCCTAGGCCTTGCGGGCTATTATCGTCGTTTCATTCAGGGGTTCTCGAAGATTGCTCAACCCCTCACCACTCTCACTCAGAAGGATAGGAAGTTCGACTGGGGTGAATCACAAGAGTCCGCGTTTGAGGAACTGAAGTCTAAACTGTGTTCTGCTCCTATTCTGTCTTTACCTGAGGGTCCTGATGATTTTGTCGTTTACTGTGATGCTTCCATTCATGGACTCGGTTGCGTGTTGATGCAACGCGAGAAAGTGATTGCGTATGCTTCTCGTCAACTCAAAGTGCACGAAAAGAACTACACAACTCATGACTTGGAGTTGGGTGCCGTAGTATTCGCGTTGAAAATTTGGAGACATTACTTGTACGGTACCAAATGCACCATCTACACCGATCACAAGAGTCTCCAACACATTTTCGACCAACAACACTTGAACATACGGCAGCGCCGTTGGATCGAACTTTTGAACGATTATGATTGTGCTATTAAGTATCATCCTGGCAAGGCGAATGTTGTAGCAGACGCCTTGAGCAGGAAGGAATCTTCTAAACCTCGTCGCGTTCGGGCGTTGCAGCTCACTATCCATTCGTCGTTACCTGATCAACTCCGTTCTGCCCAATTGGAAGCTTTGAAGGAGGAA
Source organism: Ambrosia trifida (assembly GCA_028751855.1). Classification (NCBI taxonomy): domain Eukaryota; kingdom Viridiplantae; phylum Streptophyta; class Magnoliopsida; order Asterales; family Asteraceae; genus Ambrosia; species Ambrosia trifida. Next base: position 145,928,709 of record CM054124.1, on the reverse strand, counting down.
AACCTTAAAGCTGAAACTATGCACGGTGCCGACAAGCACCTAGAGCGAAGGCCGGATGGCCTGCACTACTTCGCAGAACGCATATGGGTTCCTTTATTCGGGGGACTACGGGAGCTTGTTCTTGATGAGGCTCATAAGTCCCGGTATTCTATTCATCCTGGTTCGGATAAGATGTACCAAGATCTGAAGGTGCTTTACTGGTGGCCAAACATGAGGTCGGACATAGCCTCATACGTGAGCAAATGCTTGACTTGTGCTAAGGTCAAGGTGGAATACCAGAAACCGTCGGGTCTCCTGCAACAACCTGAAATTCCGGAATGGAAATGGGAACGGATTACTATGGATTTTGTCACACAACTTCCTAAGTCACCAAGCGGGAACGACAAGATATGGGTGATCGTCGATCGGTTGACGAAATCAGCTCATTTTCTTGCTATTAAGGAGACCGACACCATGGATCGTTTGGCTCGCCTTTACTTGAAAGAAGTTGTTTCTAAGCACGGGGTGCCAGTTTCTATAATCTCGGATCGCGATTCTCGCTTTACCTCTCACTTCTGGAAGTCTTTGCACAAGGCTTTGGGTACCCAACTAGACATGAGTACGGCTTACCATCCACAGACTGACGGTCAGAGTGAGCGTACGATTCAAACTTTAGAAGACATGCTGCGGGCATGTGTGATCGATTTTGGCAAAGGTTGGGAAGCTCATCTGCCGTTGGTAGAATTCTCGTACAATAACAGTTATCACACGAGCATCAAGGCTGCTCCGTTCGAGGCACTGTACGGACGGAAATGCCGCTCTCCTCTTTGTTGGGCTGAGGTGGGTGAGAGTCAACTCACTGGGCCCGAACTAGTGTACGAAACTTCGGAAAAGATCGTACAGATTCGTAATCGGTTGGCGGCGGCACGGGACCGGCAAAAGAGTTATGCCGATCAGCGTCGCAAACCACTGGAATTCCAAGTTAACGACAAGGTGCTTCTGAAAGTTTCTCCGTGGAAGGGCGTCATACGCTTTGGGAAGCGTGGCAAACTCAACCCACGGTATGTCGAACCATTTACGATCCTGGAACGGATTGGGCCGGTGGCATATCGACTTGATCTACCGACGGAGCTCGGTAACGTACACAACGTCTTTCACGTGTCAAACTTGAAGAAGTGTCTGGCTGACGAGTCTCTCATCGTTCCACTGGAAGAGATCAAGGTTGATGATCGTCTTCGGATTGTGGAAGAACCTGTGGAGATCCTCGACTACAAGATTCGTAGCCTACGTCACAGCAAGATTCGTATCGTTAAGGTTCGGTGGAACTCGAACCGGGGACCGGAATATACGTGGGAGCGGGAGGATCAGATGAAGTCTAAGTATCCTCATCTCTTTCCTAAGGAAGCGTTCGAGTCGAGACATGTCTCTTCGGCAGCTGAATGAATCTCGGGTCGAGATTCCTTTTAACGTGGGGATGATGTGACAACTCGGGTAAATCTCTCTCTTTTGGTTTCTACCTTTTGCTTGTTTCCTTCGTTACTTCTTTTGTTCTTTCTGTACTTGTACAAATTTTCGGGACGAAAATTCTTTTAACGTGGGGATGATGTGACACCTGGCAAATTCGGGTTAACAACGTGGTCTAGATGAAAGTCTACCTTAGCGAGTCACGCGTATATTGTACTTAACTGGGTTAGTTAAGTCGGGTTATGGTTCGGGAACTATTAGTTAGTCTAGAAGATCATTGGATGTTGGTCTAGAGGTTCATTAGATGTCGGTCCTTAACCAAGTGTACAAACGGTGACGATTTGTAGGATCGTCAGGGCATACGGAACGTACGAGTCTCGAGTCCCGGGAATTGGTGAACGAGTGTAAATATGTGTATTTACTTGTGTTATGTGTTTACAATCATTATGTGACTTGTCGGTACATGAATATGCATTAACATATGTTAAAACGGGGTTTAACGCGCAAAACACACAAAAGGAACCCCTACAGGCGATTAGGAAGCCTAATCGCCCATAGGGGAGGCGAGTAGGGCACATTAGACACGAGTAGGAGGCTACTCGTGTGTACATAAGGGCGATTAGGCCCAATCTCATGCGATTAGCAGCCCTAATCGCATGTAGCTGCTGCATACTCGCCTATAACGTGCTGGACGACTAGAAACGCCTATAAATACAACACTTAACCTCCTAAACTCCCTAATATCAACCCTAGTCGTCCCATAACCGCCCCAAACACTTAAACAACCTCTGGAAGGCGATTTTGATCAAAAACACAAGGTTTCAAGGTCTAACCATCATCCTTTTACAATTCCAAGGTTTGATTCTCATCCATAATACTTTGTAAACGTTTTTAATCAATCCCTAATGGTCCAGACCTGTTCATAAACGAAAAAGCTTTCTGAAAATCGTCAATAAGAGTTATTAATCGGATTATAACTAATAAACATGCGTTATGGGTATGTATGATTAGAAAGATAGGATTTTTATGAATCTTGATGATGTTTTGATATGTTATCATGCTAGGTCAGAATTAATATTGTTAGTATGATGATAGAAATCTCAGTAATTGGATAATAGGGTTATGATTACGTGCGTTAATTGAATGTTGCATGCTATGTGTATGTGTTTGGATTGCTTTGGTTGCATGCAGGACTGATTTTACAAGGATGAACGAAGGGTTTTGGGTTAAACATGTTTAGGATAGTGTTTGGGATGATATTGGGTAGTTACACACGCTCTGGATCTGATTTGGAGCGTTAAACGCGCGAAAAACCGGAACAGCAAGGTTACAGGCGAGTAGCCTTGCTAATCACGTGTATTAGGGGCGAGTAGCCCCCCACTCGCGTGTAATAAGGGCGAGTAGGCCCACTCGCCTGACTACAGGGGCGAGTAGCCCAATCGCATGGCCTCAAGGGCGAGTAGCCCTAATCGCCTGACTTAAGGGGCGATTAGCCCTAGTCGTGTGACATTTCATGCGATTAGCCTCCCTAATCGCGTGTACTGCTGCTGTAAGTATAAATTAGCATTCCGAGACCCGATTTGACATGTAGTAACATGCTAGGAACCTCGTAACATGTCTAATAACTTGGTAACATATATTTGGATGTATTGCGGTGATACGTGAACTATGTGCTATAACTTGTTAAACGTTAACGTGTGTTAAGTGTACTTGCGTTATTGTATGTTTTGGAACGTAAACATAACACGGGGAGTCTCGGGTCACCAATGGGATGTCGAGTCTTGTACTTTGGGTCAGTTAAACCGTCACGGTGTTTTCAAACGAACTTGGTTATGGTCTGGACATCTAGGGACTAATTAACCTGCGGGTTATTAGTCTAAGTACTTGTAACTGTCGTATGTTAGGTCGCCACTGTACGGGACTAACATAGCAGCTGAGTTTACTCGGGATTAGGAGTAAAGCAACTTAAGGTGAGTTTACGGCCCCTCTTTTAAACTGGTTTTATACTTTCGGGGGAGAAAACATGTGTTAAAACGATTGTTTGGTAAATTCTGTCATACTATGGGTTTCTATTGTGTACTACACGATCTTTGGAAGTCCCGGGGGGGAACCATGAATGTGCGGGTTTGCACAACGGGGAAATGTGAATAGCGCTATTGGGAGTGACCAACCCCGCTCGTCGACTTGGAGGGTCGGCGGGTGCATATTGTCTCAAACAGGAACAACAGGAACAACAGGAACATACATCGGGCATACTTTTGGTATTCGAGTTAGTAATGGTTTTCCAATCGTGGTAGTAACAAAACGTACGCCTAGCTAGCGTATACTGGTTTTCTATTTGTTATAGTATGGACAGGTGGACTTGGTACTTGAACTGCAAACCTGTAAACTCACCAGCATTTTTGTGCTGACGTAAACTTTTACATGTTTTCTCAGGTCGCTAAGGTAGCACAATGGAACTAGGGCGCACGCGTCTGCACGGCGTCTAGATAGAGTTGCATGATTTCATAAACATTGAACTTTGGTTATTTATGTTGAACCTTATTTTGAATAAACTTCCGCTGTAAACGGGATTTTAAAACTATGTTTTGGTATTGCATTAATTACATTTAGACTTGTTTATTGTGATCGTTGGTTTGGATCCTGGTTTGTCATGCGCCTCGCGGTAAAACTCCGCAAGTGGATTTTGAGGGTGTGACATATACCGTCAGCCAGATAATACCCGTGCTTATATTCTACCCCGTTGAGAACGAACGAATCATCCGGACCGGTACCATTAATGATGGGGTCGAAAACCATGGATCTTGCTAGAACATTTAAATCGTTACATGAACCAGCAACTCCGAAGAATGCATGCCAAATCCAAAGGTCTTGTGAGCAAATAGATTCTAGAATAATTGACGGCTCTCCAATGTCACCCCGCGTAAACTGCCCTTTCCATGCAGTGGGGCAATTACGCCATGGCCAATGTGTGACACCCGGCAAACTCAGGTTAGTAACGTTGACTAAACTAGTAAGTCTACCTTAGCGAGTCATGCGTATTACGTCCTTAACGGGGTCAGTCGAGTCGGTATGATGATTCTGGGAATCATCGGGAGTCGTTATGATGATCCGCGGGGTCATCGGGAGTCGGTCCATAACTATGGGTACAAGGATCGGCGATTCGTGGAATCGCCGGGCCTAATGCACACACGAGTCTCGAGTCCCGGGAATTGGTGAACGGATGTAAACGTGTTAGTTATCATGCATTATATGTTTGAAATCATTATGTGACTTATCGGTATGTGAATACGTGTTTAAATATGTTAAAATAGTGTTTAACGCGCCAAAAACCCATTCCAGCACCTTATAGGCGATTAGGAGCCTGGGGGACTCCTAATCGCGTGAACAGTAGGCGATTACAAGGGGAGTGGGGCGAGTAGGAGGCCTAATCGCATGAACAGAGGCGATTAGAGTCCCTACTCGCGAGTAGGAGGCTAATCGCATGAACAAAGAGGCGATTAGGCCCCTAATCGCCTGATCTGGGCTGCTAATCGCATGAACAGCAGAGTCCGGGTCAAAACACCTATAAATAGAACCCTTAACTCCCCAAACACCTCTAGAACAACCCTAGCTGCTCCTAAACCACCCACACACCTTGAAACACCTCTGGAACTCTTTTTGCTACAAAAATCACCATCTCCAAGCTTACACACCTTTCTTTAACAAAACCCAAGGTGTGTTCTTCATCCCTAACCTTTGTAAAGTTGTTATTTTGAGTTCCCCAAAGTTCCAGACCTTGTTTTACCAAAATGTGTCTTTAAAAACCTTTCAAAAGAGTCCTAAACCAAGTCTACACCTTAATGCTTGTTATTTGTGAAGTTTACATGCATATGTTGGTCTTCTTGGTGATTATAACATGAATGTTTTCAAGATATGATTGTACTTCTGCTATGTAGAGATTATTAGGAAGGTTGTCTTAGAATTTTAGCCATTATTGTGATGTTTTGAAGAAAATGCATATTTTGACCCATTTGTATGTTCTTGAGGATTTAGGATGATTATGGTATGATTGTTGATGCAATGTTGTTAGGATTCATACTAGGAAGATGTTAGATCATAGGTTTGATGATTTACATGTTTGTAAAGTTTGAAATCTGATTATTTCCATTTAAGGAAAGATAAGGTTGGTTGGTGAAACCTAGTACTTTGCCATTTTAGGAAACAATTGCATAGAACATGCTAGATCAGTGATATGTCGGGGGTTTTTGCTTGAAATGGGTTGGTAAATGATTTAGGTTTGATATTGGGAGTTGTTGCATGTTTCGGATCTGATTTGGAGGGCTAAACGCGCGAAAACCCGTTACACAGCAGCTGCAGGCGATTAGGCATCCTAATCGCCTGAGCTGGGGGCGATTATGCAACATTATTGGCGATTGGAACCCTACTCGCCTGATACATCAGGAGATTAGGCCCCTAATCGCCTGTAGGCTGATGCCTACTCGCGTGTGACCTTCCTAATCGCATGTACTGCTGTCGTGAACGCGTTTTGACATCCCGGAACACGATTTGATACCTAGGAACATGTTAGGAACCCCGGGATACACCCAATGACTTAGTAAGACGTGTTCGGACCTGTTTATGCGTTAATTGGACATTATGCTAGACTAGGTGAACTCTTGCACGTATTAAGTGTTTAATTGCATATGTTGCATGATGTCTTGCATTTATCTAACACGTGGGATGTCGGGTCACAATGGGATGTCGGGTCTCGTCTGACACGGTCGGTTTAACAGTTAAAGGTGTTTTCAAACGTTTATGGTCACGGTCTGGACATTCGGGGACTAGTTAGCCTGCGGGTTATTAGTCCGATACTTATACACATCTTATGATAGGTCGCCGCTATTTGGGGCTATCATAACATAATTACTTAACTGTTTTCAAGTAACACAATCCAAGGTGAGTGTCACAGCCCCACTTTTACCGTTTTACTTTCGGGGGAGAAACATGCTACTTATTTGATTACTCATCATAGATCATGTTATACTATGGTTATTTCACGTACTATGCGGCTTTTACAGAAAGTCCCAGGGGGGAACCATGAATGTGCGGGGATGCACAACGGGGGAAATGTGGATAGATCTATTGGGCCTTACAAACCCCACCCGACGGCTGGGAGCCGGGCGGGTGCATATTGTCTCTAACACTTTGGCGGTTACCGAGGCATCGGTAATCCCGTCCGTCTGGGCTGGCTTCAACACTTATACCGGTTTAGTAATGGATTCCCAACCGCAGTAGTAGCAACACTTAACGTCTAGCTAACGTTCTCATAACATAGTAGTAACGGGAAATGATCTTACCGACTTATAACAACACTTTATGAAAGAAAACCTGTGAACTCACCAGCATTATATGTTGACATTTTTGGCATGTTTTCTCAGGTCGCTAAGGTAGCAGTCAAGGGGCTAGGCGCACGGAGTCATGCACAGCGTCTAATATTTTGAAGCATATTAAACAATGTCTTTGTAAACAATGATATGTCTTTTGGTTGTAAACAAGAATGCTTCCGCTGCTGGTTTACAGCTCAAAGCATGATATTTTGGTTTTAAATATAATTATGAATGCATGTTTGTTGTATGTTTATTGTGATCGTTGACTGAGATCCTGGTGTGTCACGCGCCTCGCGGTAAAACCCCGCACGTGGAATTTGAGGGTGTGACACAATGCGTGCAATCGATGCTTCCAAGCATGCCAGGAAAGCCATGTTTCTCTGCATGGTGTGCGTAAAGCTTTTGGATTTCGTTCTTCGTTGGCCTACGCAAGTAAACTTTGCTATATAACTTGACGACATTTTCGGTAAACCGATACAAGCATTCCCGACTCATTCTAGCAGATATCCTTAAGTACTCATCCCATGAGTCACTAGCAGTCCCGTACGCCAACTGACGAAGTGCGGAAGTGCACTTTTGTAGCGTCGTAAAACCTCGTCTTCCTCTAGCATCATAGCGTAGTGTGAAAAACTCATCATAAGTAGCCATGTCGTTGGCAATTCGTTGGAATAATCGCCGACTCATTCGAAAGTGACGCCTAAATAGTTCGTCCGTGTATACGCAGTCGTCAGCGAAGTAGTCAGCAACCAAACGATCATGTGCACCTTAAATTAAAAAAAAGTATAAGAAAATATAATACCATAACATAAATAAATATCAAAAATAAAATATACCTTCACGATCTCTGTTTAAAGCGGCCCGCCTTGTTCCGAAGTTGTTTCGTCGTCACTGTCTACAAACTCCAACAATATTTTTGCCGTTTCCACCATCGCGCCCGCGAAAAAATTAGCAACGTTTGCCTCGTCTGAAGACGTACTCATGATTGTAAAAAAAATTTGTTGTGTAGTTTATAAAATTTGGGAATATGTATAAAGAGGGAGTAGTTTTGTTTGAGTTTGTATAAAAATGAGAGGTTAAATATATATATATATATATATATATATATAAATAAAAAGGTTTTTTTTTTCTAACGGTACAATGCCCCCAACGGTCAAAAAGTAACGTTCAAAATTATTGGAAAGTGGGACGGTGCCTTCGGTAAGATGTTGTCGTGTTTGCCGCTCACCGATCGGGGGGGGGGGGGGGGGGGGGCGGTGTTCCCCGTCGGCATGGGGTGCCAACTCACTTGCCGATGCCCTCCCCCGACCCCATACCCCTCAGCCTCATACATTATATATTGTATAGATATAGATAATCGTTAGTGGCAATCTCTTTAATAAGTCGACCTATATTTTTCTTTATAGCCACTCAACCCTCAATAACATTGCTGTATGCGTTAAAAATACATAGGCGTGTGCTTCTAATTTGACACGAGGAATAGGTCAGTAGATACGGCTAGGTGATATGAGAAACATGGACATGTACTTTCCCGGAACAATCTTATTAGTAGAGCATCCATGGCTAGTAATTAGAGGTGTATTTTCAACTTATTTCACCATATACTTCACCTTCTTTTTTTAGAACGATAAACTAACTTACCTATTAATTACTCCGCCTTCTCATCTGCACTCATTTGTAATTGCCTTCTGAGTATGGTGTGCCATTAGTGGTACACACCTATGTCATTCAAAATCACGAAATAACGTGGTTTCACATTTTCAACAAAATTTTTTCACGTTTACGTCATAATATTTTTTATTTGCTCATTTTCTCATAATACGGTATTTACATCAACGAAACAAATTTCAAGCCATTAATCATCATATTCCACGTTTGTTCGTAACCTGTCTAAATTGCATCATCACTATTAAGTAATACCCGCACAATGATCACATTTTTCATAAGCCCGGGTATTATAGAAAATGATCATATTTTAAATCCTAACATATGATTAAAACTGATGATAACAACCCATAAACTGTCTCAATGAAAACCCTAATGAAACTGTGTTTCATTTTCATTTCACTAGAAATAATAAACCATGTGAAGATCGTTTACAACTGATCCGAGAACCAAACGAGCATTTATCGAGCGTCAAGCGAGCGTCGAGTGACAACCATAAAATTGGGATGTTTCCTTCGATGTTTTAGTTATCGAATGACAACTAAGGTCGAAATGTTCGATGATAACACTAATACTGAGGTTTGACTGCCCGAGGATGAGGGCATGCTGTTTAGGTTGAGGCCAGTGAGATGTTGAGCATATTGCATCGAACAAATGTCAGCATTGTGGTGTAGGGTGATATCAAGCAACGATTAGCGACGAGCTACTAAAAACATAAAGAAGTCAAGACTTAGGGTATTACTACTAAATTTACTGTTAATTTGGGTTAAGCGGACTAGTTATATTTTATTTGCATATATCAGGCCAAACCTAATAGAATATTATGTATAAACCTATAAATATAAATATAATTGTAATTTGTGTGTGTTTAATTATACATATAACAAATAAATAAAAAAATTGATTCGAGCCGAACCGAACCGAGCAGACATTTGCTCATGCTTAACTTGTTTACAAACCGAACCAATCAGCTATTAACAACTGAGCAAAAAATCAAGTAATGATTTTTCAAACAAGCGATGAGCGATTTGAAAAGTCCTCTTCATATTCCACTAAAACAATTTGAAGGATATTCAAATTGCATAGTATACAATTGGTTTCAAACTAAAACTTCCTTCCAAATAATGAGAAATTGAGTGTTACATATCCTATCCATTTCCTCAATTTACTAAACCAATAACGTTGTGTTCCCGAGTTAACTTAAAGAGGGAAGGGAAAGGAAAAGAATCGAAGGAAAGGAAGGGAAAGGAAAAGAAAGAATAAACATCATTTCCTTCCGTTTCCTTCTAAATCGGAAGGAAACTAAACTTAAAGATTTTGCCTAGTTTTCCTTTCATTTCCTTTCTTTTCCCTCCTTAAATGAAACTCGAAAACACACTATGTTTTGTTTTCTTTTCTTTTCTCTCCTTAAATGAAATTCGAGAGTCAAAGGCATTATAGCCCAGCGACATCTTGGTGGTGAGTTAAGACTTAGGGACCATAAGGTCCTGGGTTCGAATCTTACAAAGGGGGTTTTCTCATAATTATGAGTTTCCTCCTGAATTGGTGACTTGATGGTGAATTATGATCGCGTGACAACATTGGTGGTACGATGATACTCCAGTGTTCCGTAAGTGATTCCAATTTATTAGCCGTTCAAAAAAAATAATAATAAAATTCGAGAACACAATCAAAATTTTGTTTTCTTTCATTTCATTTCATTTCCTTACTTTTTCATCGTTAACTTAACTCGGAAATGTTAGTCAGACCCTTCGCCTACCCCGGCCTATATATAGATAGAATCAGAATACAGTCATACACACACATATGCTTCAAAATATAACCGCTTATTATTAATTATTATTATTATTATTAGTTGGCTCTCAAACCTAACTGTTCGTTAAAACTGAAGCTGTATACTGTACACACCAAATTGTATACAATGGGAGCGTGCTTTTCTGACGTCAGCGGAGGTCAAGCCGCCGTCGGCGGTGACGTCAGTGGTGGTGGACATAACCTACAGTATCAAAGAGGTTTAAGTAACAACACTGTTGCTGTTAGTTCATCCAGTACAGCGGCTACAGACGCTGCTGTTGATTACTTCTATCTGTCCAAAGGTCTTCAACCGCTTTACACACGAATTGAGGTATATTAATCGAATTCCTGTTGTTAATTAGTTAATTTAGGTTTCTGTAGTTAGTTTTGGTTTTATAGATATATCTGTATGCGTATGCAATTGGTGTGTTAGGTTAGTAATGATGAATTGTTATGCAATTTGACTTGTAATTGTATTGTGCAACACTTTAGAATATCCACATAGGCAAAACTTCCTAAAACTGTTGGTACTCTATCTGCTGTGTAGTTAGGAGATAGGGGCGCGTGCTTCGGCGACATACATAAAAGGCCTAGATTGTCACAAATTACCACTTTCTAGATCTTGTTAAATACTGCGCTCGTTTTCTTTTGGAACTGGTTGTTAGGGGGGGGGGGGGGGATCAAAGTTAATAGAATAAAATATGAGATCAAGGAAACAGAAGAACGCACGAGTATGATCTAGAGGATCGGTATTAATGCAGAGAAAGAAATCGAATAATCAGGGCAATGTGAATGATCTTGGTGAGAACTGAGAACACCGATCATCACGAATATCATATGTATATGAGATGTTCCCGAGATATTAAGCGGTTGATTAAGGCTGGAAATAACTTGTTATCAAATGATAAGCAATCTCCCGTATAGCCGTTATCAACTGCCATCTGAATTAACCCGTAATATTAATCTAAGTTCTCATTCTAATTGTCTTACTTATTACATTACAATAACATAATAAAAACATAAAAAATAGTTTACAAGTCTAATACTGATAAAGGTGACCTTGGTGTTTGTTAGTAGCCTGTAGAGTAGGCAAAACTCCAAAGATAAAGATGGGAAAGAACAGACTAGTTTGGGACAATTTTCTTCTCTATTTTTTTCAATGCAAAGTTACAACTATTTAAATAGGAAAGAAACAACTAACAGTAGCCTACGTGCACTTTATTCTGCAACATTTAGGGAAACATGGCCTACACTATGCATGCATGTATGATAAAATAATATTAAAATAATAATGCTAGAGTTGTTCCACAACCCCATGACTTCCACTAAATCTTCTTGACTGAGTTCATGGGTTCTCCACTTTGCACATGGGTCTGCAATGGGTTGTGGGTTGGATTAGTTGGGTCCGGGATCGCATCAGTGTTCTAGAACTCCATCTCTCTTTTAGTTGTAAAGAGGTTGCATGTTAAATCGAATCGTGGTCTATGGTTACACTCTGACAATAGATGCAAACATGGAACATGTCTGGATACACACTACTAAAACACTGTCTTATTTCTGTTGGAATTAGAATGTAGCCACACATAGGAAGTGTTTATTAGGCTATTAGCACTCACTTATTTGACATTATCAAAGTTTTCTTCTATTTATTTATTTATTTATTTATATTAATCAATGGTTCTAGACTTCTAGCATATTATATTACTTAACTGCTTTTAAGTTACAAGGTTCTGAACTATGGTGACCCAAATGAAATATCACTGTTATTTAAAGCATGGAGTCACCTTTATTGGGTTGGTAGCTTGGTTTCTTTATTGTGTCCATGTGTTTTTTTCTTTTTTGGTGTTTTAGGCTTTTTGGGTCAATTATTTTACTTTTGGTGTGTGTTTTTGATGTTTTAGACTTTTTAGGTCAATTGTTTTATTTTTTATATGATATATAATTTTTATTGTATAGTTTTTTGTTCCACCACGGGCTTACGGCTCATGACGCGAAGGGAAAACGCCTCGAGGCTCGTTTCCGTTCTTTTAAACTTTGGTTAAACCATTCGACCTTTTATGCTAGTTAGAGAATATTTTGGTAATGTCATTCGTTTGGGAGATTATAAGTCAATTGTCAACCTGACTTTGGTTGCCATACCTGCAAGTCACCTGAGAAATGATGGCTTTTAGTTGTTCTGAGTATTGTGCAGGCCATTTCTAGGATGTAATATAGAGAAAAGTAGGTGCTTTTTGTTTGTTACCCTATAGCTTGATTAGGTTTGGTTTCATATTCAAACGTACAACATATACATTGTAATATGATATCAATCACTTTACAATAGCCTGCATGGTTCTGTCTTTTGGGTTGGCATGGCAGCGGGTTCGGCAACAACATTCGACATTGGCCATGGTGTATGGGGGATTGGCTGAGACTGTTGGCTTGGAACATGTTGTCTAGGAACAATAGGCTGTTGTGTAAGAACTTTATCAAGATAGTCGGACAGAAAATAACATAGTCAGGTCAATAGGAGATATTATCCCAGAGAATGGAAATGTTGTTGACTTGTTTCATCGAAACGGGCATGTCGAGTTATATAAATACGGGAAGTAGCCCGCTCTAAGCAGTTAGCAAGCACCGATAGCTTTGTATTTAGTGTTAATAGTTGATAAATTTACACACAATACTGTGAGGAGATAGTTTATGAGCTGAGTAATCATGTAAATAAGGGAACCCCCAATAGCCGAAGATACATAAGTTTTTATAGTTAGTGGTGTTATTAAACAACATATTAAGAGGATACTTGCTGTCCAGCAGTTTGGTGGGCAACTGGTTAATAGTATGAGTGGCTGAACTAAAAGCATCAACCCATAAAATGTCAGGGCATGAACAATAAAGAGCATGAGATGACCTATTTCAATGATGTGACAATGTTTACACTTCGCTCTGTCATTCTGTTAAAAGAGTGTAGGGATACTGTTTTTGATAACGAGTGCCGTTTTCCACAAGTAGAGAATGAACTTGATGGTTCACAAATTATGTATCACTGTCGTTTTTAAAAGTTTTGACCTTGCATGAGAATTGTGTACAAAACTAAGAAAAACATTTAGTATTTGAAAAAAAATTGGTTGTCTTTTATAGGGTAAAACCGCATGAACCGATAGAAATCGTCAACATGAATAATGTAACTGCCTTCACATATGTTGTCGCCATAGGAGCCAAATCCATAGATCACAATGCTTTAAAGTTTAAACAATGTACATGTGATGAACGTTTCAAATTAATGCCAAATGGTAACCGGTGTTGTTTTGAAAGCTGGCAAGAGGAACAAATGCTCAATTTTTGGTAACAGAGAAGTAACAAACGTCCAAATTTGTTTAATAAGAAAATGATATCAAAAGTTATGTGGCCTATATACAATGCAAAATCTCATAAGATTTTTGAATTCGTGAAGATGTATAGGATGTTGAGTTTGCTTGATTGTCCAGATTAAGAGTGTATAGTCCGTCTTCATGTGTCCTCTCCCAAGTACATGATAGAAGAATCTGGTGATACAGAGATGATGCAATGTGGGTAGTTTCCCCCAGAGTCAAAATACCAATCTGGGGAAGGGTTTGTGGATAGAAATTTGCATTAAAAGTATGGTCCACGTCGTAATTAGTAAACTAGGTTTGATGAGCAGAAGTGACCATATTAGGGCAAGTGTTGGCATAGTGACAATTGATTCGGCAAAGTTGACAATGAGGTGGGTGGCAGCCTCGGCCACATGCAAGTGAATGTGACCTCAACGATGGTTTGTATGATCCACGCCCCACGGATGGAGGAAATGGCATGTGTTGTTGGTGACGGGCAGGACAAACAACAATTTGAAGAAACATTTTGCAGCCTTGAGCGTGATAAATACGCTCCCCAAAAGAAGGTTGGGTTGAACAATCCAATGAGTGGTAGAGAAGGTCTGAAAGGACGGATTGAGCCCACAAAGAAACTAGTGAGACTTGTCCATCTCACCAACAAGTTGGTGGTGTGACAGAAAGACTTAAATTGTCTGCCATAATCAGAATCAGAAGTGCCTTTTAAGTCGCATGGAGTTGCATGCGTTCCATGAGTCCTTGGTCTTAGAAAGCGCAATGCGTTCTGATGCGTTTGATCCCAACAGCCTATGCTAAGGCTGGCCGGTGTAAGGGGATAGCACTCCATCTCAACTAACCAATCGATTTTTTTTTCTCGTTTTTTTTTTCTTCTATTTAATTAAAGGGCTTTATTCCATTTCCTGGTAGTTATTGGAACTTGGAAGAGGGGAATACCCTCTTGACGTGGCACATATGTGACGCAATGGAGCCCATATGGGCTCAATTCTACACCATGTAGCTTAATCATGAAACATCGCATCATGATGGGACAATTAAATCAAATCAAATCAAATCAAAGACAATTAAGGCTAAATCAAATATGATTTTCTATTTAAATCAAATCATAACAATTAAATTTTTTTAATATATAACATTACAAGTTACAAAGTAGAATCTATATATATTTTTGAAGACAAAACTTCATTTTATAAATGAAGACATGGCCTATAGGGGTGCAAACGAGTTGAGCCCTAGCTTGACTAAGCTCGAGCTCGAGATCGTTTAACTTGTAAAAGCTTGAGCTTGGCTCATAAGTATTTTTCAAGCTAGGGCTCGGCTAGTTTATTATTTATCAATTATAATTATTATTATTTTATATAATTTAGTTATTTTTTAATAATTTTATGAACAATTAATCATCACCATCATCCTCAGTTAATCCCACCTATAGCAAAGCTAAGGTAGGGTCTGAGGAGGGTAAGATATAGACAACCTTACCTCTATCCCTAAGAATAGAGAGGCTGCTTCCAGTGAGACTCCCAGCTCGATATGGTTTGGTATCAAGTCTTGGACATAAGGAACAGAACACTTAGCAATCGGGACAAACCCGATCTATGCATGTACCCCCTTTGTCTTTTGGCTATCCACGCCACCACATGATGCATGATTAACCGTCCATCGTTTTTAACGTTATTTTCACGAAATTAGTAAAATAACGTTAAAACTAGTGCAACTTTACTTTTGCCACTCAAGGGCCACACATATATACATTATATGCGCACCGTAAGTGAGGCGTTTTTATGAACAATTAATATATAAATTAAAATTTATATAAAACGTAGGCTTGTTTAGGCTCACAAGCTAGCTCGAACTCGATAAGCAAAGCTCTCTCAAGCTCGTTTACTAAACGAACTTGTTTTTTTGCTCGACCTTGTTTAAGCTCGGCTCATTTCGAGCCGAGTTCAAATAGCTTGCGAGTAGCTCGCTCGTTTGCATCCCCCACTAGAAACCGAAATTACACCAAAGTTTACACCATAAATACACGAAACTTGCAAATCATCAAAATTACAAATTACGTATGGGATACTAGTTTATACCCCGGGAGCGTCCCGGGTTGAGAAATCTAAGTAAAGTGAATAAAATTAGAAGTATCTAAACTATAAAAATGGCATCTGCCAATATATGATTAATGAATATTATTATTATTATTATTATTATTATTATTATTATTATTTTAAACAAATCTCTGCCATAAGTTATCATATTCTAATATAAAAAAAAGGGGTAATTAGGTCGGGTATCACCTAATCCCAGACCCGACCCAAACCCACAGTTTTTTTTAAAACTAATTCCAAACCTGCCATAATACCTGTCGGGTTACAAAAAATAGTCGTTTTTTTTTTCTCCGTTTTTTATATAACACTATGGTACTCGTTGGAAAGATAATAAAACACTCGTTAATTTGGTGTAATTTTTTTCTTTAAAAAATATCGTATATAAAAGATACTAGCTTATACCCCGGGAGCGTCCCGGGTTGAGAAATCTAAGTAAAGTGAATAAAATTAGAAGTATCTAAACTATAAAAATGGCATCTATGTATCAACTTACATTAGATACTTTTAAAAAAAATATACCAAAAGATCCATTTCACCTTACAACATCAACACCTAAAACAGAATATTAGGATCCCAAGCACTTCAAGAGGACAAAGATTGTTTAGCACCAATACATTCAGTCAAAGGTCTTTAACTGCATACAATAAGATTTGAGCTATTTTAGAATATGGTAGAAAAAGAAAACATAGCAATTACCTGTTGGAGAGCGTCCCGGGTTGAAATATCTAATCTGACATAATAAAATATCTAATATGACAACATAATTAATTACTTGCCAATATATGATTAATGAATATTATTATTATTATTATTATTATTATTATTATTATTATAAACAAATCTCTGCCATAAGTTATCATATTCTAATATAAAAAAGGGTAATTGGGTCGGGTATCACCTAATCCCAGGCCCGACCCAAACCCACAATTTTTTTTAAACTAATTCCAAACCTGACACAAGTTACATGCAGGAAAGCTTCGGGTAGCACTTTACCTAAAACAATTAACAATATATCTTCAATGTTAGTGCATAACCTTAAACACTATATAACTCTAATATTAAAACCTAACTTAAAACAATGTACAACTCCAATGCTAACACACGTTGTAAATAAAAATCATATTTACTGGTTTGAACATAACTAATGACTTGCCTATACATGATTAATGAATAATCTGAACACTTTATGTTTTTTTGCTGTATGAACAAAACCACACAAAAAAATAGTCGTTTTTTTCTCCGTTTTTTATATAGCACTATGGTACCCGTTTGAAAGATAATAAAACGCTCGTTAATTTGGTGTAATTTTTTCTTTAAAAAATCTCGTATATAAAAGATATTAACGTTTAAAAGTTATGGGAGAAAACATTAAAGATAAAAATCTAATTTTGTTTTTAAATTTTAAATTATTATTTTCCAAAAATAAAACCCTTACCACATGGGATGACACATGGCACACTCAATGAAGAGAATACCCTCTTTGAGTGTCATGTCATTAAAATAGCTTTGGTTTATTATATGTATAGACTAGCTGATTACCCCGGGAGGGTCCCGGGGTTGAAAAATCTAATTTTACGTCATAACCTATTGCAAATGGCTCAAGTTAACTAACCACAAAATCTCTCAATTATTGCATGTTTTTAATTTCTCACATTCTAATGGCTCTTATAATTCCTAACCTAATCAACTAAACAAACACTTAAGTTGGAAGTTGTAACCATTGCATTTCATTATGCCACGTGGCATAATCAAGAGATGGTTGTGGCCACCATTGAACGCCACAACAACAACTATCAATTCTTTCTGGGAGCGTCCCGGGGTTGAAAAATATAACCATTCTAATAATACTAATACTAATAGTAATAATTAATACTCTTGTAATTAAATAAATAAAAAAATAACCTTGCTATAAGGTGACACCATTTGTTGCAGTGTTGCGCGATTTTTTCTCATAACTTCTCTTGATAAAGTATACCTAGTAAAATTTCAATGATAACATGGCGATTGAGCTGATTTTCAACATCGTAGTTAAGAACCTAGTTTAAAAGAAAAAACATAATTAATGAATAACATGAACACTTTGTGTGTTTTTTTCCTGTATGAACGAAACCCCACAAAAAATAGTCGATTTTTTCTTCGTTCTTTATATAGCACTATGGTACTCGTTGGAAAGATAATAAAACGCTCGTTAATTTGGTGTAATTTTTTTCTTTAAAAAATCTCGTATATAAAAGATATAAACGTTTAAAAATTATGGGAGGAAACATGAGAGAGAAAATTTTAAATTTATTTTTAAATTCTTTTTTCCTAAAATAACTCAATTTAATTAAAAAGGGAAATAATTCAAAAACACTAAAATATTTCATTTATAATGCCACGTGGCAGTTTCATGGAGAGGTTGAAAGCACCATTGGACGCCACGTCAGCAATGTTCAATTCTTTTATATATATTAATAGATTAACATTTAAAAGTTATGAGAGAAAAAATGAGAGAGAAAATAATAAAGTTTTAATATTTACATTTAATAGATTAGGTATTTAATAGATTATGTTAAATCATATTTAATCCATATTTATTTCTTTTTTTTAATTGGTCTAGAGTTGCCACATCACATCCTATGTGGCATCTCTCAAAAGAGAGATTGCATAATATTATGACATGTCATTAAAAATGCTTTGGTTTATTATAGATATAGATATATACAAGGAAAGTGAATAAAATAACACGTTAATAAATTATATATCTCAATTACATCGAAAGTTACATGGAAAGAACGCGGTTACACATCACCTTACAAAAACATATATATTGACAAGACTCGTTGGATGATATAATCAGAAAATTTCTTGTGTGACCCGTCAGTCGAAATTGAATAATATTCATAAGAACTGGTAGATCCTTAAGAATGGGAGGATGTTTTTCGGATGTTAAAGGAGGCAAAGCAGCCGTAGGTGGTGGGAATAACCTACGACCTCAAAGTGCTCCTCCTAGTACCAACGTTGCTGTCAATGTCACCTCTTCATCCAGTAAGCCACCAGATGAGGCTGTTGATGTCTTTTATCGTTCCAAAGGCCTTGAGCGACTCTACACTGTTATTGAGGTATACCAGTTATTAGGGTGTCCGTATAACCAAGAACTAGGTTAAGATTATTAGTCCAATTCATATAGTTATAAATTTTGTGGATATGTGTGTAATGAGTAATGTTAGGATAACTAGCTTCTTATGTGATTTGGCACTATATAATAATCATGATCATGATCGTTTCTTTCCCCACTTGACATCACAAAACTCCCTAAGGCAAGGCGCACCCCTTTCATCAGGTGCATGTGAGGCGAGTGCTTCGGTCTAGGCGCATGGTATCCGTAGTCATTAGATACTCAGTTCTCTGCTTCTCCCTAATTATATTTTCTCCTTTGTTTTACATGTCGATGCCCTATAGAGTGAGTGTCGGGCTTTCTTTTATCTTGTTTGGAATTTGGAATTTGTTTACGTGACTAGGGTTAAACCACCATACTTTTGTCATAATTTTGATATTAATTTTTTTTAAAACAAATTAATCGTATGAGTTTTAGAGGTTTTTCATAATTTTGATATTGATCATTCATTCAGTTGATTTTAGTAGCTAATTATATTATTTTTTTGTTATATTAATCAAATAAATTCAATTGCTAATTGCTTGATTACATTAGGTGTTTTGTTATAACTGTGGAATGGTATTACATTTATGTCATTGTATATTTTGTTAATTGTTAATTTAATTATTGCGTTGTCTTTTTGTCTTGGTTGCGCTTTCTTTGAGCCTTTAACTACCAAAAATTTGCTTTATTGTATATTCTATTACTTAACTGCTTCTAAGACTTGGAGGCGCCTTTATTGGGTTGGTTGCTTGGTTCCTTTATTGTGTTTCCATTACTAGGCAGAGGCTAAATCATTTCACCTTTTATGCCTTGTTTAGAGAACATTTCGGTAACGTCATTCATCTAGTAGATTAGGAGTCAACTGTCAACAGCTAACTTGACTTTAGTTTCCATACATGCAAGTCAACATAACATGATGGCAAACACAATTATCATATTCTTCTTGCTCTGTATTTTATTGTTAGTGATATTATATAGCAAACACAAACCAACATTCTATTCAGCTTTGTGCAATATGCTAGTCGTTGTATTGTCTCTCTTGGAAGCAATTCCTCTCCAAATGTGACTGACTCCTTGATAATAAAATTGCAGTTATCTTTATCAGCTTCAAAATTACGTGATCTTGACATTATGTCAAAGGTACTTCAACTAGATCTTCTTTTATATTATTGTTTTCTTTTCATGTTAAGCTTTTTCTTTGTCCTTCAGTTCTCTTTATTTCTTTCAAGCATTCTTTGTCAATTTTTTTCAATGTATACTTATTTGTATTTACATCCTCTCCTGTTGTTTGTTTTGCAATTCTACAAATCTAAGAATATGTTTGATGTTAAGCTTTTTCTTAATTGTAGAGTGACCCTATGGCAGTTGTATATGCCAAGAACAAAAAAGGAATTCTCGAGGAAGTTGGTCGCACTGAGGTGATCATGAACAGCTTGAATCCCATGTGGATTCACAAAATCAGTGTTGTATTTCACTTTGAGATTGTTCAGCCATTGGTGTAAGCATCCTGCTACTTTATTTAGTTCATACTATTTGGTATAGCACCATTGGATATTTAGTGAACTATCTGTATATGCCCGTGTTCATTTTCAGCTTTCAGGTGTATGATGTGGATACAAAGTATCATAATTTGTCAACGAAGGTTTATAAAACTTCTTTTAACCATTAACCCTTAGTAGTTTGGTTAGAGGTGGCAATGTTATCCCATTCACTTATGAACATATCAATTCGTGTTATGTTTTATCTCTAACTTGTTTAAATACTCAATAATCATTTGCAAAAACCCGAGTACTATCAAAAGAATATAACTTTTGCAATCATATTTTACACCCTAACAATTTATAAAAAGTCCAATAATTTCGGGTCTACCCAGCCCACCTTACCCATACAAAATATTACTAGGTTTCACCCATTTTTCCAACTTGGAATTGTGTTTGGGTGATTACCATATGTGTTCTTTAAAGTTGTAGAATCTTTTTATGTTTTAAATCATGTTTAATTTTGTATATGTTGCACAGATGCTGGATCTAAAAGACCAAGATTTTGTTGGTGAAGCTAACTGTGTTTTGTCAGAGGTAAGTTTACTTGCAGTTCTAAGATTTACTGTCACTCTCAAATGTGTTACAGTCATAATATTTGTATTTCTGATGTATTAGGGCATGCTTTATAATTATCGAAACCACCTAGATTAATAGTCAACCCTTCCTTGCTAATTTTATACGAGTTCATTTTTTTAATTTTTTTTTTTTTTTTCTGTTTGTATGAGGATCACTTCACCAATGAAAACACATGTCTCACTTTTTTAAACACTTATCAAGTCTTTGTAACTAAGGCTTTTGAAGAATATCTAGGATCACTTCACCATGGCTTAGTTTAATATGTTGATCGTTGATCCAAACCCATTTTTACCCATTACACCTGATCTAAAGCTGATTCCTGTTCATCTAATACTGGCAGATCATGACGCACCAAAGCCGAAGTATGACCCTAAAACTCCGTGGTAGAAATGGGCATGATATTGGAAATTTGGGTTCAATAACTGTTCATGCTGAGGAAACAGTTGCTTCCAAAATGGCTGTTGAGATGAGACTCCGTTGTTCAAACTTGGATAACAAGGATCGATTCTCTAAAAGTGTAATTACTCTAATTGAACACCAACTGACAAAAGTTGTACTATAATCTTGGTCAATATTATTCTTAGAATCTGTTCATAATTTTTTACTTTTACCTCGTTAGGATCCATTTTTAAGAATCTCTAAGGTCGTTGAGGCTGGAAGTCCTATTCCGATTTGCAAGACAGAAGTAGTGAACAATAATTTGGACCCAGTATGGAAGCCATTGTGTATAAGTACACAGCAATACGTGAGCAAGGTGAAGTTGGCAAATTTTATTCTCTTATTTTTGCTGATAATCATCCTTAGATGATTATTTTTGTTCAAGCACCCTTTTCTTTTATTTTCTACCGAATGACATATTTTATTCTATTTTTACAGGATAACCCTCTAGTTGTAGAGTGTTTTGATTTCAATAGCAATGGCAACCATACACTTATTGGGTAAATCTTTTTTTGTTATTTTGTTGTAGTAGCATAAATGACACATTTTACTTTTTTGCAAGCTTGTCTACACTTTTCACACATAAGTTTTGACTTCAATAGCGGTGGCTACTGCATTTATATAGGAATGTGTCAGATAATGCTACTCGTGTGTAAGCTTACTGGGTTTACCTCTTTATAATTCCCTTCGGGGTTTCATTAGATGTTGCAAATGTAGGTGGGTTGGTAACGAGGCAAAACAAGTAATTTTTGGTATGGTCGGGACGTGCTTGGTACGCAACACCTTTTTGCTATTTTTTCAAACAATTAGTGTGTCAGATATGATTACATATATTACATTACTTCAGTAATAGTATATTGTTTTTCAACAAATTGATGTTGAGGTCTTGTGCATTAAAAGTACACTTTCGGTGACTTTCTACGAGTTTGAATGGTTTTCTTTTAGCTAACCTTGTTGTTTACCTGTGAGCCATTATGGGTAAAACATAACCTGAATTCACTAATTCATGAGCAAATTGGTGGAAATGGTCACCTCTAGGTTTCATGTTTAGCCTACTCTTAACTAGATATTGAAATTATAGAGAATTAATTGTGAAAGCTTTTATTATTTCCAGTAAACTGCATACATCAATTCAAGGTATGGAAAATCTTTACAAAGCAAAAGTAGGTGCAAATTTGGTCTTTCCATCTTCTCGTCACAAAGATCATGAGAAGGTAAATTGTGTTCATTTGTTGTAATACAATTTCCAAGGGTTGCTAAGCACGCCTGCAGTTTTCTTAGAAAGTTGTATGATAAAAAATATACTTTGCCAATAATGAAGCATTATGATTACAAAAAAAATGTATCTAGATCATGTTTTAAGATTTTTTTTCTGTTTACATGTTATATAGGTTCTCAAGGGTAAACTTTTTGTGGACGTATATGAAGAGAAGGAGTTGTATAGCTTTCTTGATTATATTTCTAGTGGGTTTGAACTGAACTTCATGGTTGCTGTTGATTTTACAGGCAAGTGTATGCTCCAAATAATTATGCTAAAATGTAATACCTACTAATTGTACATTCTTGCAACTATTAATTCTTCACAGCTTCGAATGGTGATCCTCGAAGACCAGATTCATTGCATTACATTGACTATTCTGGTCGCTTGAATGCATACCAGCAGGTTAGATGGTTTGCCACTTTTTTCTTTGTTTCACACTTTCACCTGTTTACAAATACGGACTGCTAGTGTTTTTGTATAGAATTGGAAATTTTGTGTAGTGTTTTTACCTCTGTCCGGTCAAATGAACAGAAATATCTTTAAAGGAAAAGGTCAAATCACCTAAAGTGTATTTTAATGCATAGACCTGCTAGATCATTTTATTCAAAAGTTAGATTACTATAGATAAAATCTAATATTTGTAATCATATTTGACACACTAATTGCCACACTAAAGACTCTTCATAACACTCTGAATCTTGTTTTTTTACTTGCACTTTTATGTTACATAGTGGAACTGGAGAATGTCTACTTATTCGTTCATATATGTATTTTCCTGATTTCAGGCTATCACAGAGGTTGGGGAAGTCATACAATTTTATGATTATGATAAACGCTTTCCTGCTTGGGGTTTTGGTGGGAAAATATATGATGGCTCTGTATCTCATTGTTTCAACCTGAGTGGAAATGCTGGTAGCTTCGAGGTAAAACTCTCTTTTCACCGCTGAAGAGGTTGAAAAGGAATCTCCCACTGTTACTTACTTGTAAAGTCTGGAGCTGGCAATTGAAACCCATTTATCAGAAAAAAATGTTATTAGTTTCTCGAAGGAATCCATTTACATAGATGACTATTTATGCATGACGAAAAGGGGGAAATATGAGGTTTACTACAAGTCCTATCTAATCTGTTGGCTATATTTCTGGGAATCTGGGATTTTTGAAACTGGAACTTATCCATTCCGTCAGTATTTAACTTATCTAAGACTTTATCCAACACCATTTATACGAAGAAGGGTTGCATTTGTTTGACAACAGGTCAAAGGGTATAATGTGGAGAAGTAGCTAACAAATGAAAATGCCACAAGAGAATTGAGAAGAACATGTTAAGCATGCGAAATGTCTTATAAGACGCATTCAGCTCAAATGCTTACTTGTTCTAGATCGTTTCAGTAGAAGTTAATATTTGTTTACAATCATATTTAATACCCTAGTTATATATGAAGTTTAGTGATTGGCAAAAAAAGTAAAATAACCCATTTTGACCCAGCCCGTTTGACCCACACATAAAATTACTCATTTTGACCCAACCTTATTTTGACCTGCCTGTTTGCCACCTGTACTGCTTTCCACATAGTAAAATAATTGCAAATTGCTAAAGTAGACTCACTTGTACCCAAAATAAGGAGATTGATTTCACGGCATAATTTTGCAGGTTGAAGGAGTACTAGGCATAATGGATGCTTATAAGAATGCGTTGCATACTGTTACTCTTCATGGACCTACTTTATTTGGTCAAGTAATCAATCAAGCTGCAGAAATAGCTGCTCAGTCCCTCTCAACCAACCCCACCAAGTACTTTATCTTGCTAATCATAACGGTAAACATGTAGTAAAACAATTCTGTATACGCGTTACTCCTTTTATTTCTATGAAGCTTATAAGTTGTATCTTATTTTGTTAGGATGGAGTTCTTACCGATCTCCAAGAGACTAAAGACGCAATTGTCAGGGCATCTGATCTGCCTCTCTCAATTCTAATTGTTGGAGTGGGTAATGCTGATTTTAAACAAATGGAGGTAAATGGTTTAAATTCATACCAACTAGAGCTAGGTTCATTAATGATTTAATGGTATTTGTTGGAGGTGGCCATTTCGACCCATTTAGTTATAAATTGGCTAAACATCCAACTGGTTAATGGGCTGAACGGGTTGAAAGTCGCACAAACTATTTTTTTTTAGAATTAGATTTTTACTGAGATAACGTAACAAATCTGGACATGTGTTTCGGGTTAACATAGTGTCTATCATATTTTAGACACTAGTTCTTTATAAGAAATCTGGACATGTAAAAGTTACCTTTGTAACCCACACCTACACATGCGCCACCTATAAATATTAGAAAAAGAACTGAACTGTTTTTGTATATGTACTACTAAATTGACAGATTATGATTATGTAGCAAGAATATTAACAACGACCCAAATTGTTAAACCACTCGAATATTGTGGTCTTTTAGTTATTTTTTCCTGTAAACATCATCGTGTGTGATTTGCAACGCTAATAATACTATCTAACAGATTCTGGATGCTGATACTGGACCACGTTTGGAGAGCTCAACGGGAAGGATAGCTACTCGAGATAATGTTCAGTTTGTTCCCATGCGTGATGTACAGCGTAAGTAACTATAAAGTAATTTCTACACAGGTCGGTATAGGTCGTTTTAGATATGTTTTATCTCTTAACGGGTCAAATGGGTAAATAAGAAGGTTCGGCTAAAAAGGAAACATGTCAAATGGATTGGAGGTATCAACTGTCAAATGAGTTGAAAGTCACCGATACTGTGCTCTGTTTAAGTCATGCAACCGCTTATATTGTTAGGTTCTACAAACATCAAATAGTTTTGTAGTAATTAGGTCAAGTAATTGTATTTAACATACCACTTAGTTGTATTGAATATACTCAACTATGGACATAAAGGGTTTTGACTCAACTAAAGCCCACTTGACCTCTTTTGACCCGTTACCCAACATGTCTCACCCGCCTACCACTTTTACCCTGGTTGTTGGCTTTCTATAAGGTTATTTCCCTTAGTATTTGGTACTAGGGTCGGTTTATTTGCACTCTAGTTTTGCAAACGGACTTTGTGTGCATGTTCATCGTTGTAACTTGCTCAATCTGAATTTATGCATTTTATTAACATTGTGTAGATGGAGAGAGGTCAATGGTGCAGGCTCTATTGGAAGAGTTACCGGGTCAATTCTTGACTTACATGAGAAGTAGAGATGTCAAGCCACTCCGTATTGATGTACACCAGGCTCCTTATCCCCCGGATCCTTTAATCACTTGATGCATGCTAGCATCAGTCTCGACTCTCCTTGGGATTAATTGATGCGTACTAGAAGGCTCTAATAACGCCTTTTTTTTTCTTTTCTTTCGTAGGCTCTTTTTTAACCTCTCAACGGTTCTTTCAAATTATTTTAAAAAATTATCAAAGCGTGAAAACGTGGGGTACATATGACGCTTCATCTCGGTTTTTGAAACGAATAAACGTAATGTTTGCTCTATGATATTTACATGTGGTTTATGCAAATCTATATCAATGAATTTTGCATAAAATATGATTCAAGTGTTTGGGTACAAACAAGTTGTTAGATCAGACTGAGTTTATAAATAAGTTGATTCATAAAAAAGCAAATAATAATGATTTGGTTTTTTATGATAATTTAGGAAGTAGTATGGACATTTACAACTATAAAATAAGCTGATGCATAAAAAAGCAAATAATAATGATTTGATTTTTTTTATGAATAATAATAATAATTTAGAAGGTTGTATGAACATTTACAACTTGTCTTTCAAATTGTAGCTCGTCTTTGCTTTGGATTGAGGATGACTGTTGGAAAATTTTCATATGATAATCTATTAACCGCTTAAACAGAATGATTTTTATTGTTTTATTACTATTATTAACACTCCAGTAAGACGATTCGTAATGGTTAATGCCCTCTAAAGGGCATTTTCTGTCATATCAGCAACATAGCGCCCCTTCAAAAAAATGTGTAATGATTAACGTCCATTAATGTATTTTCAATCATCACTTTCATATTTTCTCTCCTCTCTGAGCATTATTAGACCATGTTAGTGGGATTTGAAATGGGCGTGAAATTGTGTGAAAACACCCCCTACCCCCCCCCCCCCCCTCTTTGGCTATTAAAGGGCGTGAAATGAGGGAAGACGTTATATATGAAATGCCTCTCCCTCTCGCGGTGTGAACCAGACAACCAGTATACCCTTTTTTGGTTAACAATGGCTTTACTGACGTAACGTCCACATGGGTAAAAACGCCCTTGGGGGGGGGGGGGGGGCACGAACCACTACTCATGGTCTTATACTAGAAATGTATGTCTCTCTTCATTCCCCTATAATGCCCAGAGGGAAGGTGTTAGGGGTCATTACCATACTCATTAATGCCCCTATAATGCTCATTACGCATGGTCTAAATTATGTTAAGTAAAATAATGAAGGGCATAATATTATTAAATAAAGAAGCTTTATTACAACTTTCTAGTCTTTTTCTTGTTACCCCATCCATTCTTAATTGTACAAATTGTATACTCAACTAGATATTTACTTTGCGTTACGCGTCAGAACTTTGATATTTGACAGTGATTAGTTAACCCCAAAGACAACAACAAAAAATGGTAACACAACAACCGCCTATTCCAACAAACAAGACCAACGCAAATATTTTTTTATTAAAAAGGGTAAAAAGAAGTAAAAAAAAAAACGACTCAGATGTGCGACCATTATCGTCGTTGTAAAAGAAAGAGACTCGAATGTAGCAACGGCTGTAACCGGAGTTATAGTACTGGTGGTGTACTTGTCAAGAAAAGATGGAAAATAACCTATTAAATTAAGTTGAATTTTATGGATTGTATGATAATTTCATTATAGTGTATGGTAAAATTTGAACTAATAGATAAAAGAGAAAAAAAAAAAAAAAGCATAAGGAAAAAAGAGTTACCATTGCAAAGAAGTTTTTTTTTGAACATTGACTTTCATTCACAAAGGTGACAATGTGACACCAGCATGTTCGGCTTAAACATAATAGTAACATCTAAGTCTACCTTAGCGAGAAACGTTTATAAACAAACTTAACTAGGTTAGTTGAGTCGGGTCAAATTAGGATTGTCCAGGGTTCAATGATCTGGAGGATCATTGGGAGTCGTTTTGGGAATACATTAGTACCGGGTTCCGTTGTTGGTGACATTACATGAACTAATTAAGTATATGTGTAGATTATGGGTCGTGTGGTGGATTGTATACTTATACTTGCTTAAACGATGTACAAATGATTATACGTGCCTAAACATGCTAAGTATAGACTATGGATGCATGCTTACGTGTTAAGATGTGTTAGAATGCGTTAAACACGACAAACTGGAAAAAGGTTAACATGTGTTAAAGAGTGCTGTTAACATGTGTTAAAAAGTGCTGATGACCTGAATGTGGAAATAGTGGGCGAATGTGGAAATGGAACTTGAGAAATGGGCGAATGTAGAAACAAAGTGGGCGAATGTGGAAAGATTCCACACTCGACCATTACAAATGGGCGAATGTGGAAAAGTTCCACATTCGACCACATAAAATGGGCGAACCTGGACCTGGTATAAATACCATCCTTAGCCATTTTTCACCATTTCACAAACCCTAAACGCCTCCAAACACTCTCTATCAGCTATTATCATTGGGGAAGGAGTTTTTGAGCTTGTTTTTCATAACCTAACTCTCTAAATCATTACAAGTGAAAATCTAAGGTGTGTTCTTCATTCCAAATCCTTTTTAAACAATTTTAACTTGTTTTCATCTAAACCCCAAGGGTCCAGATCTGATATCAACATGTTTTATGGGTAAAAACCTTCCTAATATCTTTCTAAATAAAACCTATTCATAAACAATGAGTTTTTATGCAAACTAAACATGTGTTAATATGATATTATGCATTGTTTGATGATTACTTGTTGTATAGATGATATGATAACAACCTAGGGCTGTTATTAATGATGGGTTATGATTGAAACATGTTACCTTTGATTGTTGATGGTGTTTTGACGATTAAAGGGGTTTTAGTTAGATTTAGGGCTTGTTTTTGGATGGTTATGATAAGGTTATGATAGGGGTTTCTTGTTCATGATGATTCGAGTATGATGAGCTGATTATTGATTGATTTCAGAAAGTTTCCTAATTGGGTAATATTTTCATGCATGATGATGTGACATCTCCATAATTTACTATTTTAGGAAACTTGTAAAACGGATAGATTTTGGGGTAAAATTGGTAGGGTTTCGTAGGAATATATTAATGATGCTTGACTGCTGTAACTCATGATGTTTCGTGATGTTTTCGGATGTTTTTGGACGCGTTTTTGAGTAAACAACACAGCAGGGTCGAACCTGGAACACCTTCGGCCAGTCGAACGGGCGAAGGTGGATTCCAGGGGTCGAACCTGGAAGCTAAAGGGGCGAAGGTGCCATAGATGGGCGAAGGTGGGAAGAAAAGGGGCGAAGGTGGAAGTTCAAAGCCACATTCGACCTTTTAGGGACACCTTCGACCACTTACAGCCACATTCGACCCTACGTTAACAAAAATGAGATTTTTGATACAAACTAAGTGTTTTATGCTTAAACCTTGCGTGTAATCTATGTGTACTTGATTAGTTAGGGTAATGGGTCACCAACGGGATGTCGGGTCGGTCTAGTGTGTCGGTTGAACATTTAAACACGTTTTAAAACACACTTGGTTATGATCTGGACAATCGGGGACTAGATAACCTTATGGTTATTAGTCGGAACACTTATGTGAACATTTTGATAGATCTCCGGTAGAGGGATTATCAAGGGCTAAACATCTTTACTTATAATTGAAGAACGCAATCTAAGGTGAGTTCACGGCCCCACTTTTACTGCTTTAACTTTTGGGGGAGAAAACATGCGCTAAACAGTTTTGGTAACATATGTCATACTATGGTTTTAACTTTATATTGCTATACGATCTTTTGGAAAGTCCCGGGGGAAACCATGAATGTGCGGGTTTGCACAACGGGGGAAATGTGGATAGATCTATTGGGCGTGACCTGCCCCACTCGTCGGCTTGGAGGGCCGGGCGGGTGCATATTGTCTCGAACAGGAACATTATCGTGCTGAACATTACGGGCTGCTAAACATGCTAAACATTGCTAAACGTGTCCAGTAATGGTTTCCAATCGTAGTAGTAATAAAACACACGCCTAGCTAGCGTACTTGGTAGCATTGATATAGTATGGACATGGTAACACTTGGATAACATTTTTGAACAAACCTGTGAACTCACCAGCATTATATGTTGACGTCTTTTTGGCATGTTTTTCTCAGGTCGCTAAGGTAGCAACAACTGGATCTAGGCGCACGAGTCGGCATGGGCGTCTAGGGTTTAGAGCATGGTCTTCATTAAACATTTGAACTATGTCTTTTGGGTTGTAAACATTTAAAGCTTCCGCTACAGTTTATGTTTTTATAACTATATCTTTTGAGTTTTGTGTTATGCATATAGTGTTGTTTATTGTGACTGTTGTCTTGAATCCTGGTTTGTCATGCGCCTCGCGGTAAAACCCCGCAAGTGGAATTTGAGGGTGTGACAGATTGGTATCAGAGCCACTCCTGTGCCGTTCGGGATGGTGGGTGCATACCTCATCAGGGACGATGAGACTCTAACAGGGGGTGAATGAGACACCCCGGGAAAATCCCACATCGGCCGTGGCCAGGAGAGATCCTTGGTTCATAAGTAATATTCTGCCTCTTAAATCACCAACGCGTTTTGGGGCTTAATGTTAGTGGATGAGAGGAGAACTCCACAGTTAAGCGTGCTCAGGTGGGAGAAATTTCAGGATGGGTGACCTCCTGGGAAGTCTCCACTTGGGCAACCAAAAAACAAATCCGTGAGCTCTGGATGGGCAAAGCGGACAATATTGGTGATGAGAGGGGCGGGGTGTTCAGATGGTATCAGAGCCAATGGTTATAGTGAACTAGGACTGCATTTAGAGTCTAGTCTATAGCCGAGTCGCACACACTAGACGGTCACATACTTGAGTCGGTTTGAAACATGTACTAACTTTGTCGGGATGTCCTTACATCATCATCGCACTTCTCTGTTACATCATCCGATCTTACTCTTGGCTTTATACACTCTTATGTTCTTCTTCGGGGTTTGAAGGAGAAGGAGTTGACTCGTTGGTTTTTGCACGGCGGTGTCGTATATTGGGGTGGTCTTGCGTACTCTCGAGGTCTGTCCAGGATTCGGACGTCTCCCTTTCGTACCCCAATAGACACACTTGCTTACACATTATCTTGTGCACTTATGCTTGTGATAGCATGATGCTAGATGCCGACATTCGGCGACTTGAGTTCAAGCTGAGGGAAAGCTTGGAGGACCATGTAGAGCAGTTTATCATTTCGGGTGCACACGAAATCATAAACTGAAATGCATGATAATTCAAGTGGACTCTGAACTTGGATGCATAGTCCCGGATTGGGTCTAGGCGTAACTTTTCTAGCTACTAGTGGTTGACACTAGCAGTGAATCTGAATCTCTCGATTTCTGATTTGTCAGATCATGTCGGGCGCACGTGGTGGTGGACGTCGTGGTGGTGGTCGTGGCGGCGGTGGTCGCGGCGGTGGTCGTGGTAACAACAACATGACCCAAGCAGAGCTGAACAACTTGCTTCAACAGCAAGTGAACATAGCCTTGGCTGCTTTCCAGGCTGGGCACAATGCTATGGGTGGTGAGTTGGTTCTTATCTGCCTTGTTTCGTTCTTGGGTGTCATGTTTCCTTTGTGGTTTATCTTTGTGTCGTGTTTCAGGTGCTGCTGTCAACCCGCCTCCACCTCAGTGTTCTTACAAGAAGTTTAGGGACTGTCAGCCCCACAACTTCGCTGGAACTGAAGGGGCAGTGGGACTGCTCCGATGGTTGGAGAAGGTTGAATCTGTTTTCTTGATGTGTAACTGTCCTGTTGAGGACCGGGTCAAGTATGCCACTGCGACATTTGAGGGTCCTGCTTTGACATGGTGGAATGCTACGACGCAGAACATGGGCTTGGGGGAAGCTCATGCTATGCTTTGGGCGGATTTTGTTCAGTTATTGAAGAGCGAGTACTGTCCCAGGGAGGAAGTGCAGAAGTTGGAACATGAAGTCTGGAACTACAAGATGGTGGGGTCCGAGATTGAAGAGTATACTGTGCGACGCAATGAGCTGGCGGTGTTGTGTCCTGACATGCACACACCTGAGTACCGTAGGATTGAGCACTACATCTCTGGGTTGGTGCCGGAGATTGCTGGGTTAGTGGCTGCTGGGAACCTCCCTACACTGGCTGAGGTCGTCCGTTCTGCACACAAGATGACCAACATGAAGATTCTGGAAGGTGCTTTACCTCCCAAGGGCTCGACTGTGAAGGGTTCTGAGGGCAACAAGAGGAAATGGGAGAATGTGAGTAAGAGTGCAGTGCCGGCGCCGTCTCAACCGGCCAAGAAGATTGAAGGATCTGGGTCGTCTTCTTCGCAGAAGACAGGTGGATACATTGGGAAGCATCCCAAGTGTAACAAGTGTGGCTTTCACCATTCCGGGAATTGTGACCGAGCCCGTTGTCATCGGTGCCATCAGTTGGGGCACCATGCTAAGGATTGCAAGGTGGCGCTCACCCCAACTCAGACTCCTGTGGCTACTCCTGCTCCTGCAGCTCAGGGGACTCAGGGGAGGCAGGGGTGTTACAACTGTGGTGACACGGGACACTTCAAGCGTGATTGTCCCAAGCTGAAGCAGGGCGATAATGGGAGGGGCGGAAACGGTAACGGTAACGGGAATGGCGGCGGAGGCAGGACTGCGCGTGCTTTCGTCATTGGGTCTGCGGAGGCTAGGCAGGATCCAGACACAGTTACCGGTACGTTCCTTCTCAACAATCGCTATGTTTCTGTTTTATTTGATTCTGGTGCCGATAAGAGCTTCGTATCTGTGGATGTTAGTCAGTTGCTAGATATAATACCCACACCTTTAGAGGCTAAGTATTTGATAGAATTGGCTAACGGTAAGAACATCGAGGCGACTCATATCCTTAGGGAGTGTCACTTGGAACTGTCGGGTCTGTCATTCCCCATTGACCTTATGCCTGTACCTTTGGGTAGTTTCGATGTCGTTGTGGGCATGGATTGGTTATCGTTGTATCGTGCAGAGATTGTTTGCTTTGACAAGGTTATTCGGATCCCTCTTCCCGATGGAGAGATTCTTTCGGTTCATGGCGAGAAAAGCGGTGCTCCGCTGAGTATCATTTCTAGCATGAAAGCCCGTAGGTATCTTCGAAAGGGCTGTTCGGCCATTTTGGCACTTGTAAACGTTTCTACTGACGATGAGAAGAAGATCGAGGATATCCCGGTGGTTCGTGACTTTTCTGATGTGTTTCCTGACGATTTGCCTGGTCTTCCTCCCCATCGTCAGGTTGAGTTTGGTATTGATCTTGCTCCGGGCGCAGCTCCTATTGCCCGAGCCCCGTATCGTCTTGCACCACCCGAGATGCAAGAGTTATCCAGCCAGTTACAGGAACTCTTGGAAAAGGGTTTCATTCGACCGAGCTCGTCCCCGTGGGGAGCTCCTATTTTGTTTGTGAAGAAAAAGGATGGGAGCCTTCGTATGTGTATCGATTACCGTGAGCTGAACAAAGTGACCATCAAGAATCGTTATCCTCTTCCTCGCATTGATGATCTCTTTGACCAGCTTCAGGGCTCCAGCTACTACTCGAAGATTGACTTGCGGTCCGGTTACCACCAGTTGCGCGTCAGGGAAGCTGACATACAGAAGACTGCTTTTCGCACTCGTTATGGCCATTTTGAGTTCTTGGTCATGCCTTTCGGTCTCACTAACGCACCGGAAGTGTTCATGGATTTGATGAACCGTGTTTGTAAGCCGTACCTTGATAAGTTCGTTATCGTGTTCATTGATGACATTCTGATTTATTCCAAGAACAAGGCGGATCATGAGGAACATCTGCGGTTGGTCTTGGAACTTTTGAGACGGGAGCAATTGTATGCTAAGTTCTCAAAGTGTGATTTTTGGTTACGCGAAGTTCAATTCCTAGGGCATGTGGTGAATGAACTGGGAATTCATGTCGATCCGGCTAAGATCGAAGCTATTAAAGACTGGGAAGCACCAAAGACGCCATCTGAGGTGCGGCAATTCCTGGGTCTTGCAGGTTACTATCGGCGTTTTATCGAGGGATTTTCGAAGATCGCTCAACCCCTCACTGCTCTCACCCAGAAGGACCGAAAGTTCGACTGGGGCGAACCACAGGAATCAGCATTTCAGATGCTGAAGCTTAAACTTTGTTCTGCTCCTATCTTATCCTTACCCGAGGGTACGGATGATTTTGTGGTGTACTGTGATGCTTCGATTCGGGGTCTCGGTTGCGTGTTGATGCAACGCGGGAAGGTTATCGCTTATGCTTCTCGTCAACTCAAGGTTCACGAGAAGAACTATACTACTCACGACTTGGAGCTGGGTGCAGTAGTCTTTGCGTTGAAAATCTGGAGACATTACTTGTACGGTACCAAGTGTGAAGTTTACACCGATCACAAGAGTCTCCAGCATATTTTCGACCAGAAGGTGTTAAACATGCGGCAGCGTCGTTGGGTTGAACTCTTGAACGATTACGACTGTGCGATTAAGTACCATCCTGGCAAGGCAAACGTTGTGGCGGATGCCTTGAGCAGGAAGGAATCGGCGAAGCCTCGGCGTGTCCGAGCCTTGCAGCTTACCATTCATTCCTCCTTGCCTGACCGGATCCGTTCGGCTCAGGTGGATGCTTTAAAGGAGGAAAACCTTAAGGCCGAAACGATGCACAGTGCGGACAAACACCTTGAGCTTAGGTCTGATGGCCTACACTACTTCGCTGGGCGTGTTTGGGTTCCTTTACTCGGGGGATTACGGGAGCTTGTCTTGGACGAGGCTCACAAATCCCGGTATTCTATTCATCCAGGCTCCGATAAGATGTATCAGGATCTGAAGATACTTTATTGGTGGCCGAACATGAAGGCTGATATAGCCTCCTATGTGAGCAAATGCTTGACCTGTGCTAAGGTCAAGGTGGAGTATCAGAAGCCGTCTGGTCTCCTACAGCAACCTGAGATTCCAGAATGGAAGTGGGAGCGGATCACGATGGATTTCGTCACCAAGTTACCTAGATCACCAAGTGGTTGTGACATGATTTGGGTGATCGTCGACCGGTTGACGAAATCGGCACACTTCATACCTATTAAGGAAACGGATGGACTCGAGCGGTTGGCTCGACTCTACCTTAAGGAGGTGGTCTCTCGGCACGGGGTGCCTGTTTCTATCATTTCTGATCGTGATTCCCGCTTTGCTTCGCGTTTCTGGAAGGCTCTTCATAAGGCCTTGGGTACTCAGCTGGATATGAGTACGGCTTATCATCCGCAAACTGACGGGCAGAGTGAGCGGACGATACAAACACTGGAGGACATGCTGCGGGCATGTGTCATCGATTTTGGCAAGGGTTGGGAGACTCACCTGCCGTTGGTGGAGTTCTCCTACAACAACAGCTACCACTCCAGTATCGGGGCAGCTCCGTTCGAAGCTCTGTATGGACGGAAATGCCGATCTCCCTTGTGTTGGGCCGAGGTGGGCGAGAGTCAGCTCACTGGCCCGGAACTGGTGTACGAAACTTCGGAGAAAATCGTACAGATCCGTAACCGTTTGGCAGCTGCGCGGGATCGTCAGAAGAGCTATGCCGATCGCCGTCGCAAACCGCTAGAGTTCCAGGTTGGGGACAAGGTGCTTCTGAAAGTTTCACCATGGAAGGGCGTCATACGCTTTGGAAAGCGTGGCAAGCTTAACCCTCGTTACGTCGGACCGTTCGCAATCCTGGAACGGATTGGGCCGGTGGCGTACAAACTTGATTTACCGACGGAGCTCGGTAATGTTCACAACGTCTTCCATGTGTCTAACTTAAGGAAGTGTTTGGCTGATGAATCTCTTGTTGTGCCACTGGAAGAGATCAAGGTTGATGATCGTCTTCGCATTGTGGAGGAACCCGTGGAGATTCTGGACTACAAGATTCGTAGCCTTCGGCGGAGTAAAATCCGCATTGTTAAAGTTCGTTGGAACTCGGATCGTGGACCGGAGTTCACGTGGGAACGAGAGGACCAGATGAAGGCTAAGTACCCTCATCTCTTTCCAAAGCGCGCGTTCGAATCCAGGCATGTTACTGCTGAAGCAGAGTGAATCTCGGGGCGAGATTCCCTTTCAACGTGGGGATGATGTGACAACCGGTAACCTTTCTTTTCGTTTTCTTCCTTTTCGTCTTTTTCATTTTTGGGCTTCGTGCAATTTTCGGGACGAAAATTCTTTCAACGTGGGGATGATGTGACACCCGGCATGTTCGGCTTAAACATAATAGTAACATCTAAGTCTACCTTAGCGAGAAACGTTTATAAACAAACTTAACTGGGTTAGTTGAGTCGGGTCAAATTAGGATTGTCCAGGGTTCAATGATCTGGAGGATCATTGGGAGTCGTTTTGGGAATACATTAGTACCGGGTTCCGTTGTTGGTGACATTACATGAACTAATTAAGTATATGTGTAGATTATGGGTCGTGTGGTGGATTGTATACTTATACTTGCTTAAACGATGTACAAATGATTATACGTGCCTAAACATGCTAAGTATAGACTATGGATGCATGCTTACGTGTTAAGATGTGTTAGAATGCGTTAAACACGACAAACTGGAAAAAGGTTAACATGTGTTAAAGAGTGCTGTTAACATGTGTTAAAAAGTGCTGATGACCTGAATGTGGAAATAGTGGGCGAATGTGGAAATGGAACTTGAGAAATGGGCGAATGTAGAAACAAAGTGGGCAAATGTGGAAAGATTCCACACTCGACCATTACAAATGGGCGAATGTGGAAAAGTTCCACATTCGACCACATAAAATGGGCGAACCTGGACCTGGTATAAATACCATCCTTAGCCATTTTTCACCATTTCACAAACCCTAAACGCCTCCAAACACTCTCTATCAGCTATTATCATTGGGGAAGGAGTTTTTGAGCTTGTTTTTCATAACCTAACTCTCTAAATCATTACAAGTGAAAATCTAAGGTGTGTTCTTCATTCCAAATCCTTTTTAAACAATTTTAACTTGTTTTCATCTAAACCCCAAGGGTCCAGATCTGATATCAACATGTTTTATGGGTAAAAACCTTCCTAATATCTTTCTAAATAAAACCTATTCATAAACAATGAGTTTTTATGCAAACTAAACATGTGTTAATATGATATTATGCATTGTTTGATGATTACTTGTTGTATAGATGATATGATAACAACCTAGGGCTGTTATTAATGATGGGTTATGATTGAAACATGTTACCTTTGATTGTTGATGGTGTTTTGACGATTAAAGGGGTTTTAGTTAGATTTAGGGCTTGTTTTTGGATGGTTATGATAAGGTTATGATAGGGGTTTCTTGTTCATGATGATTCGAGTATGATGAGCTGATTATTGATTGATTTCAGAAAGTTTCCTAATTGGGTAATATTTTCATGCATGATGATGTGACATCTCCATAATTTACTATTTTAGGAAACTTGTAAAACGGATAGATTTTGGGGTAAAATTGGTAGGGTTTCGTAGGAATATATTAATGATGCTTGACTGCTGTAACTCATGATGTTTCGTGATGTTTTCGGATGTTTTTGGACGCGTTTTTGAGTAAACAACACAGCAGGGTCGAACCTGGAACACCTTCGGCCAGTCGAACGGGCGAAGGTGGATTCCAGGGGTCGAACCTGGAAGCTAAAGGGGCGAAGGTGCCATAGATGGGCGAAGGTGGGAAGAAAAGGGGCGAAGGTGGAAGTTCAAAGCCACATTCGACCTTTTAGGGACACCTTCGACCACTTACAGCCACATTCGACCCTATGTTAACAAAAATGAGATTTTTGATACAAACTAAGTGTTTTATGCTTAAACCTTGTGTGTAATCTATGTGTACTTGATTAGTTAGGGTAATGGGTCACCAACGGGATGTCGGGTCGGTCTAGTGTGTCGGTTGAACATTTAAACACGTTTTAAAACACACTTGGTTATGATCTAGACAATCGGGGACTAGATAACCTTATGGTTATTAGTCGGAACACTTATGTGAACATTTTGATAGATCTCCGGTAGAGGGATTATCAAGGGCTAAACATCTTTACTTATAATTGAAGAACGCAATCTAAGGTGAGTTCACGGCCCCACTTTTACTGCTTTAACTTTTGGGGGAGAAAACATGCGCTAAACAGTTTTGGTAACATATGTCATACTATGGTTTTAACTTTATATTGCTATACGATCTTTTGGAAAGTCCCGGGGGAAATCATGAATGTGCGGGTTTGCACAACGGGGGAAATGTGGATAGATCTATTGGGCGTGACCTGCCCCACTCGTCGGCTTGGAGGGCCGGGCGGGTGCATATTGTCTCGAACAGGAACATTATCGTGCTGAACATTACGGGCTGCTAAACATGCTAAACATTGCTAAACGTGTCCAGTAATGGTTTCCAATCGTAGTAGTAATAAAACACACGCCTAGCTAGCGTACTTGGTAGCATTGATATAGTATGGACATGGTAACACTTGGATAACATTTTTGAACAAACCTGTGAACTCACCAGCATTATATGTTGACGTCTTTTTGGCATGTTTTTCTCAGGTCGCTAAGGTAGCAACAACTGGATCTAGGCGCACGAGTCGGCACGGGCGTCTAGGGTTTAGAGCATGGTCTTCATTAAACATTTGAACTATGTCTTTTGGGTTGTAAACATTTAAAGCTTCCGCTACAGTTTATGTTTTTATAACTATATCTTTTGAGTTTTGTGTTATGCATATAGTGTTGTTTATTGTGACCGTTGACTTGAATTCTGGTTTGTCATGCGCCTCGCGGTAAAACCCCGCAAGTGGAATTTGAGGGTGTGACAGACAAGGACCTAACGAGAGGCCTGCCCCAAAAATAAGCGATTACAAAATATACATAGGAAAAACAAACCAATCTTTCCACCTAAGATGTTTATATCTAGCCCTATGTTTAAACCACAAAAACGAGATAGACTTAATACAAGCCACAACTTCTCCAAGATTCGCGCTCTTGTGTCTAAATACCCCGTCGTTTCTTTCTTTCCAAAGACTCCAAATTGTGACCAAGATAATGCCGAGCACTAAAGATTTACCTTTTTTGCCGTACGGCGCCTTCTTGTGCAGATCTAAAACTTCTAGGAAGTTATGAGCTACAAACGGCTCCATCTTCAACCACTGCATCACAAACGACCAAACACCATTCGAAAAAATACAGTCACAGAAAATATGGTTAGTCGTATCCATGTCCGAGTCGCACAGCTTGCATCGCACGTCCTCGAAATTCATCCCCCTTTTAATAAGAGCTTCAATCGTTGGAATTCGGTTCAGTTCAGCTCTCCACGCCAAGACGTTGCATTTAAGCGGAACCCAATTAACCCACTTAAAGATGTAACAGTCCTCGTATCCTCTCGAGTCACGCAGCAAGGATTTAACACTGTTAATAGAAAAGGAGTTTTCTTTACCTTCAACAACCCATAGCCACTTATCTCGACCAATCCCAAGCTTAATCTGTTCCAGCAGAGTAGACAAATAAGCTACATCATTGCAAAGAAGTTGATAATTATATGTGTGTATATATATTTATAATTATCTATGCTACATTATGAAGGGGAGTCATGGGCAAAAATGTCCAAAATGTTAAAGTTAAGATGGCATACCAAAAGCCTCAAGTGTAATCTCCAAATTTTTACCCTCTTTGTTCCATTTATACCCTTATGTACCACTTTTAATAGCAATTGTACAAAATAATAATGCAACTCATAAACTCTATCATTAACCATCGATACATCTATCACGGATCGATCATGGACAATGCAAAATAATAATGCAACTCATAAACTC
This sequence comes from Ambrosia trifida, assembly GCA_028751855.1. Classification (NCBI taxonomy): domain Eukaryota; kingdom Viridiplantae; phylum Streptophyta; class Magnoliopsida; order Asterales; family Asteraceae; genus Ambrosia; species Ambrosia trifida. Next base: position 145,889,055 of record CM054124.1, on the reverse strand, counting down.
TGTCATTAACCATCGATACATCGTGTTTAGTCAATTTCGTGCAATCACTAAAGCATAGATGAATAAAGTGATTAATTTTCTTATTTTCTTTTTTACATGCCATTCTAGCTATCGTAAGTGCGCCTATTCATAAACTCTATCATTAACCATCGATACATCTATCACGGATTGATCATGGACCATGCAAAATAATAATGCAACTCATAAACTCTATCATTAACCATCGATACATCGTGTTTAGTCAATTTCGTGCAATCACTAAAGCATAGATGAATAAAGTGATTAATTTTTTTATTTTCTTTTTTACATGCCATTCTGGCTATCGTAAGTGCGCCTATTCGCCTTGACGACATAGTTTACAACATAAATATTTCACATTCATAACTATCATACCACTAAGCCGGGATTTGGTCCTCTATTCTTATTAAACAAAAATATTTAGAGAACATTAACGACTTCTTAAATGCGTTAGAGTGCGACTAGCATCTTATAACATGTCTTTTAGATTGCGTATAGTAGCGTTATATTAGAGGTTGTGTACCCGCCGTATCGCGCGGGCCAACCCACTAGTAATATAACATAGGGAATATTTCTAGAATAGTAACTAGAAATTATTAGTGTTCCGATTATGTCACCGACAAAAACTTATGTTCCATTCAGGTCATTAAAGTTTATTTTGATGTTCTAATAGTATATATTTTACCTGAATAGCAAGTCACTAGTCCACATAGCATCTATTTATTATTTATTTTTAAAACATGCTGACATGTACTCTCACACGACATTTAATTTTTTTTTTTTTTTTGGATCCTTTGCATGGAGGGTGGAGTCTTCTATTTATAGGGGAAATTTGAGTACCTATCCCTTCAGTAAACTTGAGTGACCTAATTAGAACAAATTTTTTTATGAGTGATCAAATTAGAACAATCCAAAACTTAGTTAATATTTAATAAAGTTATCCCTATAATATATAATACATGTATATTTGCCGATGACCCCCAGATAAGCTGGTTTGGGGTGAGGTGGGAAGGTTTTCCCTTAGGGTTCCTGCCCGGGCTACACATGTTTGACTCTCGCAACTCCGCCAAAGATATTTTCAGTGACGGTTTGAACTTAGGTAAGGAGGACATCGGGTGTGTAGGGCGAGATTTGAACTTGGATTGGGGAGCTTTATGCCATGGGGTTTGTCCACTGAACCACACCTGTCAAAAAAAATAATAATCTATATATCTATCTATCTATCTATCTATATTTGAAAAGGTGTTGTCCTACATGACATTCATACATGCATTCTCTCTCTTAAGAGTGCCATGTGGGATCTTATGTGGTACTAATTAAAAAAACAAAAAGGATTGAGTTATTTTAGAAAAAAAAAGAATTTAAAAACAAATTTACATTTTTCTCTCTCATGTTTCCTCCCATAATTTTTAAACGTTAATATCTTTTATATACGAGATTTTTTAAAGAAAAAAATTACGCCAAATTAGCGAGCGTTTTATTATCTTTCCAACGAGTACCATAGTGCTATATAAAAAAACGGGAAAAAAACGACTATTTTTTGTGAGTTTCGTTCATACAGAAAAGAAAATACAAAGTGTTCAGGTTATTCATTAATCATGTGTTGGTAAGTCATTAATTATGTTCAAACCAGTAAATATGTACATTGTTTTAGCTTAGGTTTTAATATTAGAGTTATACATTGTTTAAGGTTAGGCGTTAACGTTGGAGATACATTGTTAATTGTTTTAGGTTAGGTGTTACTCAAAGTTTTCCTGCATGTAACTGTAAAACTAGTACATGTATATTTGTGACATTGATAGAAGTTACACAAACTCATAATAATTATCAAATCCCAAAAAACTGATACATATACGACAAATTAAAAAACAAACGATACGAATAAATTCAATAATAATAATAATAATAATAATAATAATAATAATAATAATTAATAGACGCCATATTTATAGTAAATTATTGTATTTATATTATTGTGATTAATGTGATTATTCCCTATCCAAAGATAGGAGTCATTGTAATTATTATAAATATTGACAATCAATAGAAGAGAGGCAAGCATTATTCTCTATCATGGTATCACCCTAAAGGGAACCCTAATACTTCTCCCTGCCGTCGCAAACCTCTCTTCCATTCTACTTTCTGTTCTTCGCACGGCAGCCTTTAACCTTCTGTTCCTCTTTTCTTTCGATCCTACACCTCCCTACTTCACTCAACCACCATGTCTTCCCCTGCCCAATCCTCTACTATCGTTCCCGCAATCACGGTTGAATCAAAACTGCATCCCGCAACAACCGTTTCAAATATTAAAAACTTTATACCTATCACACTTGAAATTGAATCCTCTCAATATGCGTCTTGGGCTACTTTATTCAAGATTCATTGCAAGGCGTTCATGGTTGACAACCATCTCAAACCTCGCCCTCCACCCACTGAAACCGAATCCTCCACATCTTCTGAATAATGGGAACGTATTGATGCCATTGTTTTACAATGGTTATACAGTACGATTTCTAATGATATACTTCATACCATCATCAATAATATCTCAAATGCTTATGAAGCATGGGTTGCTATAGAGGACCTTTTTCATGATAACAAGGCGGCCCGGGCTATATATCTCATGCAGAAATTTTCCAACACTCGCTTGGATGGGTTCTCAAACATGTCCGCCTATTGTCAAGCTCTCAAGGTTCTTGCGGATCAATTGGCTAATGTGGACGCTCCCGTTGATTCTGACCGTCTCGTGTTACAACTACTTGCGGGCCTCAATGCTGAGTACGAAGGTATATCCACCATTTTACAAAACACTGACCCTTTACCATCGTTTTATGTGGCCAGGTCTAAACTCATACAGGCCGAAACCAACAAATCTGAGCGAGCTTTACATGCCTCGCAAACTGCTGCTACCGGGTTATCCGCCACCACACCGAAAAACCACTCCTCACAAACCCCCTCTGACACCTCCGCCTACCGACCACCCAACCCCAACCACTTCGGACGTGGCCGAGGCGGCCGCACAGGCCGTCGAGGTCGTGGACGCGGTGGCTACGGGCGATCACAGAATCCATTTCCCTATTGGGCTTTCCCTTGGTACTCGGCGTGGCCCAACATCACTTCACAGCAGAATCCACAACAGCCCTCCCATCCTCAACAAGCCCAACAACAGGCCCAATGTCCATTTCCTTGGAGCATACCCCCTGCCCTTACCCAAGCAGCAACCGGCCCAATAGCGCAGCCCAGCAATCCGGCCTGTTAGGTCCACGTCCAGCAGCCCAAGGCCACTATGCAGCCTATAGCCCAACGGATATTGAACAAGCCATGTACACCATGTCCTTACAGCAGCCCGGACCAACACAGTACATGGACACTGGGGCCTCTTCTACCATGACTCACGAGCAAGGTAATTTTCAATCCTTTTCTAACTCTTGCATTCCTCATCATATTATTGTAGGCGATGGCAATACCATCCCGGTACTAGGACAAGGCACAAAATACCTGCCACCACCCTTCCCACCCTTTATACTTAAAAATGTCCTATACTCACCCAAACTAGTTAAAAACCTTATATCTGTCCGTCGTTTCACTAAGGATAATTGGGTGTCTGTTGAATTTGATCCGTTTGGTTTTCTTGTGAAGGACCTCAAGACGCGGGCTCCACTCCTGCGATGCAACAGCAGCGGTGATCTTTACCCTCTGGTGCACGGGTCCAGCTCCTCACAACCTATTGCTCTTGCTGCTGTCTCCGCTGATCTCTGGCATCAACGTCTTGGCCATCCAGGACGTCAACCTTTGCATTTAATAAAAACTAATAATTCTATTTCCTTTGATAAAGTTTCCAATAATGTTTGTGACTCGTGTGTTTTGGGTAAAAGTATTAGACTTCCATTTTTTACTTCTAATAATTCTACTGTTTTGCCATTTGATATAATTCATAGTGATGTGTGGACGTCTCCTGTTGTTAGCTCGTCTGGTCATAAATATTATGTACTATTTTTAGATGACCTATCAAATTTTTTATGGACTTACCCTCTCACCCACAAATCCAACGTCTTTTCCGCCTTCACCCAATTTACATCCACCATTACCACTCAATTCAACCATACCATAAAAACTTTTCAATGTGATAATGGACGTGAATACGTAAATAATAGTTTTCAAACATTTTTCACCACAAACGGTATCCTTTATCGTCTCTCTTGTCCATACACGTCCTCACAAAATGGTAAAGCCGAAAGAAAAACCCGAACCATAAATAATCTAATCCGTACCATCATGTCTCATGCCTCTTTACCCACAAACTTTTGGCACTTTGCTTTGGAAACTGCCACCTACCTTCTCAACATCCTCCCCAACACCACCACCAAAAACAAAACTCCCACCGAAATTCTCTATCACACCACCCCCACCTATGACCACCTCCGGGTTTTTGGGTGTCTATGCTACCCTCTAACCCCCCCTCCCACCATACATAAACTCGATCATCGTACCCAACCTTGCGTCTTTCTTGGCTATCCCCCTACCCATAGGGGGTACCGGTGCCTTGACTTGAAAACCAAACAGATCTACATCTCCAGACACGTAGCGTTCGACGAAACCACATTCCCTTTTAAATTCACCATTACACCCACCCCGCAATACACATTCCTCGATGAACCTACTGCCACAATTTCACCACACCTCCATACCCACATCACTACACCTACACAGCCTAGTAAATCAACCGCCCAACCCTCCACATCCCAACCCACCGTCCAAGCCCAATCCAACATCCAAAACCAAACTACCCCTACTTCACCACAACCCAATCCGGCCCATAGCAGCCCTCCCTCGCCCACGCAAACTGACCCATTACCGTCCCCTACACCGCCTCCCACCACAACCGGCCCAAACCCACCACCCACCCGTACCATGCATACCCGCTCTATGAGCGGGGTGTTTAAACCCAAACAACAATTCAACCTTCACACTGCCACTACACCGCCTATAATTCCAGTACCTAAAACCCCCCACTGATGCCTTAAATATACCGGAATGGTACTCTGCTATGACTACTGAGTTTAATGCACTAGTTAGAAATGGGACTTGGGAATTAGTTCCTCGTTCGTCTGACATGAATGTTATTCGTAGTATGTGGCTATTCAAACATAAATACAGGTCGGATGGCACTCTGGAACGATACAAGGCCCGATTAGTTTGTGATGGTCGGTTACAACAGGTTGGTGTGGACTGTGGTGAAACTTTTAGTCCGGTTGTTAAACCGGTTACCATTCGGACGGTTCTCTCCATTGCACTTTCTAAACACTGGTCAGTTCATCAACTAGATGTCACTAATGCATTTCTTCATGGGAATCTCCATGAAACCGTCTACATGCATCAACCTATGGGTTTTCGAGACAAACGGTTTCCTGATTATGTGTGCTCGTTGAAGAAGTCGCTATACGGTCTCAAGCAGGCCCCTCGTGCCTGGTACCAGCGATTCACAGATTTTGTCCTCTCTATTGGCTTTCGACACAGCAAAAGTGATGCTTCTCTTTTCACTTTACACCAGGGTCCTCATACAGCGTACCTTTTTACTATATGTGGATGATATTCTTCTTGTCACATCTTCTGACAAACTTCGTCATTCTCTCATGACCCAGCTTGCAAGCGAATTCGCTATGAAGGATTTGGGCCCCCTCTGTAACATCGCAAAATTTTCCCCAAAATTTTAATACATAAAAAGCCCTTATATATATATATATTTTTTTATTACACCTTTATCATTAATATTATACAAATGTGCCTAAGTCTTTATTTATCCTAACTCACAACTCATATACATACATAAATGTATATAAATAATAATAATAATAATATGATTCTAAATTCTTTTTTTTTCACATACAAGATTTTTTTTTTAAATAAAGCCTTGAGTCAAATAGTCAAAGTCCTAGTCAAAGTCTTAGTCAAACAGTCAAAGTCTTAGTCAAATAGTCAATTCATCATAAAACCTTACTTTATGGTGTTGACCAATTTTAATGGCTAATTGACTCCAAAACTAGTATAAAAACCCACCTATGATTCATTACACTTTGCACCTCTAAATCGATTGTTTCAATTCGATTAAACTCTCCCTCATACCTTTCTTCTAGAGTATATTACTTCTACATTTGAAGCTTTGATTATAAGCTCTTGCAATTGGCGAATTGGAAGCTTGATATTCTTTCTTTTTCGTTTTCTTCAATTTGGACTAGCTACGTTGTTGAGTCTTTGGGATTCGCCTCGCATACATTCACAACACATTATTCTATTTTTTTTACGAGACATAACATTTTGCTAAGGTGAGTTTTACATAGCCCCTTTTTTATTTATCACCATTTTTGGGGTGAAACATGTTACAACATCATTTATGCAATTCAATCATCAATGTGTCTATGTGTTTTTCTATGTTGCATTATGTCTTGAACATGACTAGGGTAAGCACAATTCTAGCATAATCATTAACATTGATCAGCCGACGGTATACATTGATAGATCTATTGGACTGACAATCCCACCCGGATACGTGCCTCCTACAAAGGTAGCGTGGGTGTTTGTTATCGCATAACATATTCGAGTGAACCATGAGCGTATGGGATGTACCACATTATAACAGTCACAAGGGTTGATTATGCACTCGATTTACTTCTAGTATGTTTTCACATATGGACTAGATTGCCATGACACACACATGAATTGCACAACATTTTTTTTATTCAATTATCAAAAACCTATGTAATTCTCACCAACTTTTGTTGACCCAAAACATTTTCAACTTAACATGTTTCAGGTTCTATTTGCTTGAAGATTTGAATTGATGCTTGAAGATATGTATATAGATTTATTCAATTTGATGTACAAATTCTAGAACAATTGTATGTAATTTATTTAAATCATTTAATGAAATTTATTATTCACCATGAGCTACTGAACAATCATCAATACGTGACATCCCGATGTTTCCGCCATCGGTTGGGGTCTTACAGATTGGTATCAGAGCCTTGGTTATAGGGAATTAGGTTATTAGAAAAATAATCTAGTCTATAACCATATGATTTTAACGAGTACTTGCTCCTTTTTACTTGCAACCTTACTTGCTTCTGTTCTCTATCTCCATCCTACTTCTTATCCCTACTTTAGTCCCTACAAGAAGATTGTTCTCCATCACAAGATCTACTCTTAGACTAATAGGACAAATCCTCAGGTTTAGCCTGAACCACCTTGAGATCTCGTCGAAGTTCTAGAAATTTAATAACGAACACATGCAATCTGGAAGGGTGAACGCCTGTATTCTGAGTTTTCTGTCTAGGACTGGCATTGCGCATAAATCCCAATCAGACGAGAGACCCGGATGCCTACCTGGGAATTCTCGGGATGAGTGTTCACTTATAGGCTAAAGCATGTCTTCATTATGTTATTAGAATCTAGAAGTTTTGATAAGTCGACGTTTTCATTTATTCGTTTTAATTAATGAATAAATGATTACATTCCTTATATCACCTCATTCATTTCATGCCACATTGAACCTTCATTGTGTCCCTTATAGATCATGTCTCCACGTCGCAGCACTCGCAATAACAGTGGTGAAAACCAAGAGGAAAGTAACAACAACCACAACACCAACCACAACAACAACAAAAACAACAAAGGTGTTGATGCCCAACTGGCTGCGATTATTTCCCAACAAATGGCGCAACAAATCACAACTCTGGTTTCTAACTTGTTGGCTCAAGTCATCCCAATGAATGGGAACGGCAATGGAAAGGGAAATGGCGATGGAAATCACATAAAGAACGGGACCTTAGTTCGGAAAGGCGAGAAAACAAGTATTGTGGTCGCGGTAACTACCGAGAACCAGAAGCGCAAGACCAGGGATCCTAATGTAAACCTCACTACACAAGCTTCTAACAAGAAACCCTATACAAGAAACTTTCCATTGTGTAACACATGCAAACGACATCACCCCACTGTTTCAGTGTGTCGCCTGTGCACCAATTGTGGTAGGTATGGCCATCTGGTCAACACATGTCGTGAGTCCCCAAACCCTAACACCAACCAACCCTGCTCAGGTTGCTAATCTTAATCGTCCTGGTAAATACAACTATGGTCAATGCTATGAATGTGGAAACCCAAATCATTTTCGTAACCGATGCCCTAAACTAAATCGAGATCAAGACCCTCCAGCTATTTAACAGCAAACCCCACCATTTGAATGATGTCTACTTTTTAATTCTATGTATTGACACTTTTTGATTCAAGTAATAAAATCAAGTATTATCATAACATCTGAGTGCATGCTTGTTTGAATGTGAACTAATTGCTATATCTATAATCATACTTGCTTACTTGTACAACAATTAGTTGACTACCAAACAACCTACTCAACGATTGGTAGAGGTCATCATGTCTTTCCAACAGTCGGGAGAGGCCCTACAACCTGCTCAACGACTGGTGGAGACTATCGAACCTGCTCAACAATCGGTAGAGTCATAAAAGGACGCAAAACCCTAATGTAAGGTAAATTGATAATTACGGTCCGGAACGTAATCATGAACTTACAGGTACGTTAAGGTAGTGAGAAATTTTATCAAGGTTTTCGGTAGTCGACCAATTGTATACCTAGTGTTTTTCTTTTAACTTCGGGACGAAGTTCCTAAAAGTAGGGGAGACTGTAACATCGCAAAATTTTCCCCAAAATTTTAATACATAAAAAGCCCTTATATATATATATATTTTTTTATTACACCTTTATCATTAATATTATACAAATGTGCCTAAGTCTTTATTTATCCTAACTCACAACTCATATACATACATAAATGTATATAAATAATAATAATAATAATATGATTCTAAATTCTTTTTTTTTCACATACAAGATTTTTTTTTTAAATAAAGCCTTGAGTCAAATAGTCAAAGTCCTAGTCAAAGTCTTAGTCAAACAGTCAAAGTCTTAGTCAAATAGTCAATTCATCATAAAACCTTACTTTATGGTGTTGACCAATTTTAATGGCTAATTGACTCCAAAACTAGTATAAAAACCCACCTATGATTCATTACACTTTGCACCTCTAAATCGATTGTTTCAATTCGATTAAACTCTCCCTCATACCTTTCTTCTAGAGTATATTACTTCTACATTTGAAGCTTTGATTATAAGCTCTTGCAATTGGCGAATTGGAAGCTTGATATTCTTTCTTTTTCGTTTTCTTCAATTTGGACTAGCTACGTTGTTGAGTCTTTGGGATTCGCCTCGCATACATTCACAACACATTATTCTATTTTTTTTACGAGACATAACATTTTGCTAAGGTGAGTTTTACATAGCCCCTTTTTTATTTATCACCATTTTTGGGGTGAAACATGTTACAACATCATTTATGCAATTCAATCATCAATGTGTCTATGTGTTTTTCTATGTTGCATTATGTCTTGAACATGACTAGGGTAAGCACAATTCTAGCATAATCATTAACATTGATCAGCCGACGGTATACATTGATAGATCTATTGGACTGACAATCCCACCCGGATACGTGCCTCCTACAAAGGTAGCGTGGGTGTTTGTTATCGCATAACATATTCGAGTGAACCATGAGCGTATGGGATGTACCACATTATAACAGTCACAAGGGTTGATTATGCACTCGATTTACTTCTAGTATGTTTTCACATATGGACTAGATTGCCATGACACACACATGAATTGCACAACATTTTTTTTATTCAATTATCAAAAACCTATGTAATTCTCACCAACTTTTGTTGACCCAAAACATTTTCAACTTAACATGTTTCAGGTTCTATTTGCTTGAAGATTTGAATTGATGCTTGAAGATATGTATATAGATTTATTCAATTTGATGTACAAATTCTAGAACAATTGTATGTAATTTATTTAAATCATTTAATGAAATTTATTATTCACCATGAGCTACTGAACAATCATCAATACGTGACATCCCGATGTTTCCGCCATCGGTTGGGGTGTTACACCCTCAGCTATTTTCTTGGTATTTCTGTGTCTCGCAAAGCAGACGCCATGTTTCTTTCGCAGCACACTTATGCGAATGATATCATCACTAGAGCCGGCATGCAGTCATGTAACCCGGTTGCCACACCAGTTGACACCAACAGCAAACTCAGTTCTTCAGGTAGCGATGTCTTTCATGACCCGACCCTTTATCGCAGCCTTGCAGGTGCTCTTCAGTACCTCACTTTTACCAGGCCTGATATTTCCTATGCTGTCCAGCAAATCTGCATGCACATGCACAACCCACAGATTGAACACTGGAACGCCCTTAAGAGAATCATTCGGTACATCAAAGGGACTGTTAACTTCGGGCTACAGCTGCACGGCACATCTTCCCAGTCCCTCATATCTTATACCGATGCTGACTGGGCTGGATGCCCAGATACCAGACGCTCCACCAGTGGCTATTGCATTTATTTTGGAGACAACCTCATCTCATGGTCATCCAAGAGACAAAGCACCGTCTCTCGCTCTAGTGCCGAAGCCGAATACCGAGGAGTTGCCAATGTAGTGGCCGAAATTTGCTGGATACGTAACTTATTGCTTGAACTACAGCATCCTCTGTCCCGCGCCACCCTGGTTTACTGTGACAACGTCAGTGCCATATACCTCTCCGGGAACCCAGTGCAGCACCAACGCACAAAACACATAGAGCTTGACATACATTTTGTGCGTGAACAGGTACAACGTGGACACGTGCGAGTCCTTCATGTTCCATCCCGATATCAGGTTGCCGACATATTCACCAAGGGTCTACCGCGCATTTTATTTGAAGATTTCAAGGACAGTCTCAGCATCCGTTCTCCTCCCGCTTCGACTGCGGGGGAGTAATAGACGCCATATTTATAGTAAATTATTGTATTTATATTATTGTGATTAATGTGATTATTCCCTATCCAAAGATAGGAGTCATTGTAATTATTATAAATATTGACAATCAATAGAAGAGAGGCAAGCATTATTCTCTAATAATAATAATAATAATAATAATAATAATAATAATAATAATAATAATAATAATAATAATAATAATAATAATAATAATAATAATAATAATAATAATAATAATAATAATAATAATAATAATAATAATAATAATAATAATAATAATAATAATAATAATAATAATAATAATAATAATAATAATAATAATAATAATAATAATAATAATAATAATAATCAAAATCAAGATGTGATACCTCTAGACTAACAAAGACAAAAGTGTTCTGAACAATAGAGATGATGAAACTCTAGAGATCGAAGACGAAGAATGAGAGACACAAACTCACAGTACTAATTAGAGAAAAGATTGTAGCTTTCTCTTTGATGGAAGATTGGATATTGAACCTATATGATGAAACATCCACTATGACAAGTAACCAGACTAATCTTGTACATCTTGTGATTTGTGAAAATATAAATTGAAGTGTAATTACATGTGTAAGTAAATAAATAACCAAATATCATTTGAAATGGATTATGTAAAAACTAAAAATAATAAAACTTAGAAAAAATGACATGAAAGAGGTGCAATATTGATAAACAATGAGAGAATGCAATGTGTCCATAGCAATTGGCCTTAGCGTGTTAGAACATTCAAGTAGTGGTTGTTGAACTATAATATTGGTCAAATAATGGATTAAATAGAAATTGACGATTTTTAAGTAATTTGGATGATGAGATCGAGGCTTGACGAAAATAATCAAACATGTCACGATGTAAATAGTTGTGTTATGATAGTGGTCTTTTAAAAAAACTTAATTTGATGTATACGATGATTATGGGTATTTAATTATGTGGGACTAATATGAATTTAACGAGTCTGGGTGTTTGGGATTGATTATTCAAAACACGTTATGCGTTTTGGAAAAACAGGGGTAAAACTGCTTATAGATTATTGCGTTTTGGTAGCCTAAAAAATTGATTATCTACGTTTTCAAAATGCAAACCCAAACAATAAAAACTGATTATCTGCGTTCTCAAAACGCAATAATCTAAAAATCAGATTCAAAACGCAATCCCAAACACAGACTATTGGGACAATATTAATTGAAATAGTCAAGTATGCCAAAGATTAGTATTTAGGATCAAATACACAAGACACTTTTTCTAGGAAGGGTGAGAAGGATTGTGATCCATTGATCATATATTTGAAGGGTTGAGATTAGTTTGTTTGAAAAGAATAAATAATAAATTAGAGGAAGGACATAAAAGAAAAACCACATTTGTTGACTTTCTCTCTCCACATGCAATGCACATGTCAATTCCCCCATCATTTTAAAACGTCTATAACTTTTTCATACGACATTTTTTTTTCAAAAAAATTTCACCATATTAACGAGCGTTTTTTTATCTTTAATATAAGTACCACATTGCTACATTAAAATTGGAAAAAAAAACAATTCGTGCTAAATGGGTTTTCTTCTCCGTTGTGTCTTTCTGCTCGTTCATTGTGTTATACTATGCATGTGTGCTTTATAAATATGTTATTTATGTTTTTTAGTCTACACATGATTTAACTTTGTCCATTGTGTTTTTAGTATGCTTTTAATTGTGTTTTACGCAAATGAGTTTTGTATTTAGGTGTACATTGTGTTTTATTATGTTGTTCATTGTGTAGAGTCTATTATTCACTGTGTTTTAGTCTTCTGTTCATTGTGTCTTTTATATGTCGTCCATTGTGTTTTACACAATTGGGTTTTTAACTTTTTTTTTTCAAAAGTATTCATTGTATTTTAGTCTTCTGTTCATCGTGTCTTTCGTGTGTCTTTCGTATGTCATCCATTGTGTCTTACGCAACTGGGTTTTCAACTTTTTTTTTTCAAAAGTATTCATTGTGTTTTAGTCTTCTATTCATTGTGTCTTTAGTATGTCGTCCATTGTGTTTTACTAGACTCTTGATTGTGTTTTATACCCTATATTTAATTGGTGTTCATTGTGTTTTACATTCCATTGTGTTTTACATTCCATTGCCTAACTGAAAGTGGATTGAAAAGAAAGTTGAATTTAAAAGTATTTGATTGATGGTCAACAAAGAAATCTTTTTATCAAGAAAAAGTTTTTCAGAAAAATCCTATAAATTGTACAAAATGAACGACTATGTATTTGTTTTATAAATAGTCGTGTTATCTGTTGCACATTTTTTTTTTTCTGAAAATGAAATCATACAACTATGTATTTGTTTTATAAATAGTCGTGTTATCTGTTGTACAATTTTTTATCTGTTTTCTTCTGTTGAATTCTAGTGATTTTAATGAGGTGCTCTAAATGCTTACAAATGACTGACAGTGTTGTTCTATTTATATTTATATAGAGACCAAAACAGTTGGTAATGTCACCATATAAGCAACATCTGATAACATCTAAACAATGTAACAACTGCCGGATAGATAACTTACAAAACAATTGGGAATCATAAAACTACTAAATAGCTTGATTTAACAAAAAAATGGTGTAAACTAGCAATCTTTCAAACCAGCATTCAACACCAAATGTTTGACTTTATTGACCAACCAACAGGTCTTCAATCCAGCTCTTTGGTCTTCATGGCTTCAATTCTTTATTCTTCATGTTGATGGATGAATGGAATCCTTGGGTTTTAGATTCATCATTAGCACTTCTTATAACCCAACAATATACTTTCTTCACATGTTGTGTACATACTTAATATTTTAAACTAATATTCTTGAGGGATGTTTGAGAGCAAATGGCCCTCAAATACTCAAAACTTTATTGGATCTTTAGATAAGGCGGAGAAAGGGTTCCAAATAATGTGTGGTGGGATTCTAACTCAACTCACCATTTTTATAGTCTTAAACTTGGTTATACGTTATGTCTTTAGAAATTTGAAAATAGAAGAAAGAAAGGGTGAGAGGAGGGTGAGGGGTTGGTGTGTGTATATATATTTTTTTTATTGTTAAGGGAAATGGTATTTTTAGACGAATTTTTAAATATCAATTCATCACAATGATCAAAGTAAAACGTTTGAGCAAACATTTAACATTATATGCGTTATTTCTTAAAGATAGTGTCTATAAACGAAATTTCAACCTAATAAGAAATATTTGTGTAACTTACTCTAAAGTCAATTATTTGTTTACACTTTAATAGGTTTTTCATGTTCTTTTACAAAACCAATGTTCACATTAGTAAGACGCAAAGTTAGTATGAATTTGTTACTTATTACGATATGATTATTTAGCATCATGTAATTTTGAAGGACAAATTCACATATGTATTATTAGATTATACCCCGGGAATGTCTCAGGGTTGAGAAATCTAATATGGCATATCAATTTTACATATGAAATATAAATGATGCGCTTTACATTTACATGCAGGAAAGCTTCGGGTAGCACCTAACCTAAAACAATTAACAATGTATCTCCAATGTTAAGGCCTAACCTTAAACAATGTATAACTCTAACATCAATACCTAACCTAATGTACAACTCCAATGCTGACACATGTTGAAAATAAAATTCATATTTACTAATTTGAACATAATTAGTGACTTGCCAATACATGACTAATGAATTATATGAACACTTTGTGTTTTTTTCTGTATGAACAAAACCCCACAAAAAATAGTCGTTTTTTTCTTCGTTTTTTATATAACACTATGGTATTCGTTGGAAAGATAATAAAACGCTAGTTAATTTGGTGTAATTTTTTTCTTTAAAAAATCTCGTATATAAAAGATATTAATATTTAAAAATTATGGGATGAAACATGAGAGAGAAAAATCCATTGTAAAAAAAAATTCTATTCATAAAATCATTTAATACCACATGGCACACTCAAGGAGGAGGATGCCTTCTTTGAATGCCATGTATGATTTATTGCTTTCAATTATATAATAGATTTATTTCATCTCAAAGCAAGCATGCTAATATGTAGAGTGCGTACTTATTATTTCTTTTTAACGGAATTATAGTCCTCCAGTTTTTGTATGTTTATCAAGGGTACTTTTCTAGGTTGAGCTTACGATATTTTTTTCCCAGGTTGGGTCAATCACTAAACATTTTGGTTTTTTAGTTTAGAAGACTAGAACTAAGGTTTTTTTTTTTTTTTTTTTTTTTTTTTTTTTTTTTTTTTTTTTTTTTTTTAACCGTAACTTCTTGAAGAAGCAAATCCATACCCATTAAGGCTAGGACAGGTCCCCACATGTGGACATCTTCGAGAAGCGAGTGCTAGTTCTGGTAATCTAACTGCAAAACAACACCACCATCAGGCTTGTTAAAAGAAGGAGAAGATGAGGTTTGTTCCTGTAACCACCCTCCAACATGAGAATAAGTCTATGTGTCGTCGGAATAAAAAGTAGGGTTGAAAGGAGAGTAGTGGGAATAACTTACCTTGGAGAAGGTCTCCCTTTTATTTAAAGTATATTTAGTTAGATGTCACTATCGCCATAGTTGTGTGGTCTCTATTAGAATAACTAAATGGTTGGTGTGCGTAGGACTACCATAACTAGA
Source organism: Ambrosia trifida (assembly GCA_028751855.1). Classification (NCBI taxonomy): domain Eukaryota; kingdom Viridiplantae; phylum Streptophyta; class Magnoliopsida; order Asterales; family Asteraceae; genus Ambrosia; species Ambrosia trifida. Next base: position 145,873,509 of record CM054124.1, on the reverse strand, counting down.
TGTATTGCCTTACCTTCTTATGGGCCTATAAATTTTGGATGAGTGTATGTGGGCCATCATAGATGGGTAATCTGGTATATCCCGCTTCACTTTGGGCCAGATGGGTAATCTCTATATATAATAAATGAACAAGGTTAAAGAGCCCTCAGGCCATTTGGGGAACCGTGCTCATTACGTGGCAGCACCACATTTAATATACTAACGTGTAAGTTCCTCATTCATTTGGATCTTTGGGTTATACCCGTTTGTCTATCTGTTTCAAAAAACACAAAGAGACTCATCAATAGTTATTAACTCTTTCAAAACCCTCTTTTCACTCTCTCTCTCTCTCTCTCTCTCTCTCTCTCTCTCTCTTTTTCTATGACATCCGTCACTTTTATCACTATTATATACGTATATATATATATATATATATCTCATACCTCCTATCTTGTATGTCACATTTTATCCTCACTAATAATAATAATAATAATAATAATAATAATAATAATAATAATAATAATAATAATAATAATAATAATAATAATAATAATAATAATAATAATAATAATAATGTTTAGTCTAACCACTCTTAAACCCAAGACCAACCCAACCTTCCCTTTTTATAGTTGAGCCCAGATTTGATGTCCAGCCCAAAAACAAGCCCACAACACCGCCCCAAAAGGAAATGAAGCCCAAGACCCCTTAGTCATCTTCTTCATTGCTGTCCGGCGAAAATTCCGGCCGGAAATTCCGGCCTAAAGATGGAATCCACATAACACACGCTATTGACCAAATTAATGCACCCTTGACTTGTTTCCAACCTTGTATACGTGTTTTGACCAACAGTTTCCTCGTCAGCAACGTAAATCTCGACCCTAAAATCTCGGCGTTTGACCGGAAAAATCAAATGGGGCATTTAATCAACTTCGGGTATAAAAGGGACACACCAGTAGACCATAAACCTTGCACACAACCTCACCACCCTTAAAATTCCTATTAAAAACGTTTCCAGACGTGGCTCGGATTCTCGCCGGCGTAACAGTTCCGGCTACCCTCTCCCCGTGTTCATCCAAGCCCGAAATTCGTAAGTTGTCATGCCATTTCGTTTATTTTCATCCCAGGTTTAAAACCCCTATGATTAATTGGATTAACAGGACCTTGAACGGGTTCAATTGAAATCGAATAGAAAGCTAGGGTTTCTAAGGTTTGAATTGGGGAAGAACACTACAGTCAGCTACGTATATAATTATTTCAAAACAAAAATATCAACCAACTGATCCACAGATCAGTTGGTTATGCTTGTCGTTTAAAAGGATTGAACCGGCCTTTGGCCAAGGTTCGAATCCCACAAACTGTTTTAATTTTTTCTTGTTTAAACCAATTATCAAAACCAACATATTAAACTTATATAATCAATTACAATCCAGTTTAACTCGTTCTTAGGGTGTGGCTTAGTTGGTGGCCACGCTTGTGATAAAACTCGAACCGGCCAAAGGCCCGGGTTCGACTCCCATAACCAACAAACCTTTTTTTTGCCATTTTTATATATATATACTTAATATGTTAAATTGTTTAAAATAGTTTTTAAATACTAAACGTGGTTTATAAATTCTATAAAATTTTTATATGATCTCCAAATGATAAAGTTCATCATCCAATTTTTAGTTTTTCAAAAATAATTTATTTAATATATATTATAAATATTACAAGTTTATTCATTTAAAATTATAAAATTCAATAAAAATATCTAAACGATTTTATAAAATTCCACAAAAATTATACTAAACTTTTATAACAATAAGCAATTCAGAATTTATTTTTAATTCAGAAAAACCGTACATTTTATTTTTTTAATGAATTTTTGTTAGTTTTAACCATAAATAAATCATAATAAATTCATTTTTCAATATTTTTGCACCAAAATTTTATATAAATTATTTCTAATTATTTAGAACTGAAATACAAATTTTAATTTAAAAATTCTTTAATTTTAATATTCTTAGATATTAAAGTTACATTTTGGCAATTTGAAATAAATAGATTAAATATTTTATTTTCAAGAAAATAATTTTATAAAAATTATTTTCACACTTAAAACTTTATATTGTAACCATCTTCAATTTGAAATTACAAAAAAGACTTTTGTTTATTTATTTACCAAATTTCTTTTATTTATTAAACGTTTAATTTATTAATCAAACGAATACTTATCCCCAATTCGAAGCCCTAGAAAGTACTTATAGACCAAATAGACTTAGACTTATTTGTTACATTATACATAGGGTGATACTTGGCAACGTTGGATCATACTTATTCAATTACACAAGACTTACCACCTTGCTAAGGTGAGTATTACTTATCCCCTTTTTCACTTTTACAACTTTTGGGGTGATTCATGCACAAGTATACAAAACTTACAAAATTCATTTACACATACATTTTTATTCATTTACAATTCATATACGTGTCTTGTTTATCTTTGTGCTTATGTTTGAACATGAACGTAGCTTAAATACAAAATCATACATCTAGACATAACTTATGTTATGGTGCTCTTTACATATAGACGTAACTTATGTTACGGTGCTCATTTAGACATAACTTATGTTATGGTGCTCTTTTAGACTTGACACGTGTTGAGGTGCTCATTATCAACTTCATTATATAAACTTTACATTTGATCTTTGTCTTGTTTGGTTACTTGCGTGTTTACATAATGCCTTGGTGATGCTAGACACATGAATTGTACTACTTTTCAAACTTATACTATATGTACAAAACTAAGTAGTACTCACCAACATCATATGTTGACAAAATTATTTTCGTGCATGTTTCAGGATAAGCTGCTTGACGCTTCACATAGGACCTTGGACTTAGATTAAATCAATCAATTATCTTTATTTATGTTGTCTTGTATTCAATTTCACATGTTGTAAAACAATATTCAATAATCAAATATTTACATTTTAGTACCATGAGCTTTTGAACAATCATCACTACGTGGCACCTCGATGATTCCGTCATCGGTTGGGGTGTTACAGATTGGTATCAGAGCCATGGTTATAGGGAACTAGGTTATTAGATAAAATGGCCTAGACTATAACCGAACTTTCATGCATAATATTTCCTAAATTACCTTACCCTCATTTCCCTCTACTTTCCTTCCTCTATCTTCTCTTCTTCTCCATTTCTCCTCATCTTTCATCCTGGTGCATAGAGATGGTGTCCTACAAGGAGTGGAAAGCCTACATCATCATGGAACGGGAGTAATACCTTTCATGAAGACACTCTTAGGCATAATGCCTACTCTTATTTTTGCTCCTTCAAAGTCGTTGAACTTTAATGAGTGTGATAAGGACACGTGCAATCTGGAAGGGTGGATGCCTGTACACTGGGTTTTCTGGCATAGGCAAGCATAGCGCATAAATCCATTTACGGACCTGTTATGCTTACCTGGGGATTCCTGGAGTGAGTGTCCACTTATAGGCTAAAGCATGTCTTCTTTGATCACCATTGGGTTCAACTCCTTTGAAAAGTCAACGTTCTTGTTGGGCTTTACAGCTAGACAAGGGCACTCCAAGCATCTTATGCAAGTTTTTTTCAATAATACTCTCTCGTTTCATATACAATATTCTGTATATCATGATTTTCATATATTGCTTACAAGTTCATACTTTCATAATCATCTGTACGGTTATACACTTCCATTTTCTAATCTCATGATTACTCATTGACTACCTCATAGATGTCTGCTCGCCGCATGCTCCGTGACGCCCGCCGACGCCCTGTTCATGCTTCTGGACAACGTTCTGACCGTCGCCTCGAATCTTTAGTCGCTGAGCAAATTGCTGCAGTGATCCCAAACCTTGTTAGTGAGATAACCCAGAATAGTAACAGTGCCAACACAGGGAGTACAACTCAATTTCGGTGCACTTTCAAACACTTTAACTCCTGCAACCCCACAAAATTCACTGGTGAGGAGGGTGCTACCGGCCTCCTCCAATGGTTTGAAAGCATGGAGAGCACCTTTGTGAACAGCGAGTGTCCTGATGAACTCCGCGTTCGCTATGCTACTAGTGTCCTTCAAAAGGGAGCGCTAACCTGGTGGAATGGTGAAAAGCGTAATCGAGGAGCTGATGTTGCATTATCTTTGTCTTGGGCTGAGGATAAGGAACTCATGATCGCCAAATTCTGCCCTAGGAACGAAATCAGGAAACTGGAGGATGAATTTCGTGAGCTCAAACAAGACAGTGGTGAGAATCTTGCGTATAATACCCGATATCATGAACTCAGCATATTGGTTCCACACATGGTCACCCCGGTCTCTCGAGCAATCGAGAAATATATCGAGGGATTACCTGACCTGATTCAAGACATAGTCACTGGAAGCAAATCTACTACGGTGGAAGAAGCCATCCAGCTTGCAGCCACTTTAACAGACAAACACGTAAGGAAAGGAAACTTGGTTAGGAAGGGCACCAAGACGTCTACTGAGAAAATCACCCATGCTGTTGAATCATCTAAGACTGTTTTAGCAAAGGCTGCCACTACTGCTTCGAACTCTAAGAGACGAATGGGCGATAATCAGAACCCTGCTGTTGTGGATCCTGTGACTCAGCCTCCTAACAAGAAAGCCTACACGGGAATCCATCTTCAATGCAACACTTGCAAGTATCATCACCCTGCAAGTCTCCCAGTCGTCAATGCACTAGATGTGGAAGGTTTGGACACTTTGTCACCACTTGTCGTGTAATGGATAGAACACAGGATAATCATCAAACAGCTGCCCAGGAACCACTACAGATTACTAACGGTCGGGCATGTTATCATTGTAGAGACCCTAACCACATGCGACCTCGATGCCCTAAATTGAATAATGTAAACCTGGTGGCACATGGACGAGCTTTCAATATCAATATCAACGAAGCAAACGGTCAGGATGACGTCAATCCCACTGGTTAAGCCATGGATGAAATCTTCCTAAGACTCGAGAATCCAATACATGTGTTTTCATTTTCTTGACCCTATTACCATTTTGTACCCAAATTTTGTCGCACTCAGTAGCATATAACATCTGGAAATTTTCTTGCATACTATTGTGTACAAACACAGATTGGAAATTTATCATATTTGGTTATGTTTATTTTAATCATAGAAGTTTAAAGACTCCACCTTACATTCATTTGAAACATTTGGACTTGATTTCCATACTAAAAACTTAATACTTGATCTTACAGAGCCTTTCTAAAAACATCAATGTTTGTTATATGAAACTTGATTTTTCCCTTAATTTGACTATCCATCGAACATTTAATTATTCATGATACTCGTAAACTATTTCTATAGGCCACTAAGATAACACTTACACTTAATGGTTGTAGTACTTACAAACTTGCTTGCATGTGTGTATTATCCACGCAACTCAGATAAACATTTCATTTAAAGGGCTTCTCGGACGAGTGGTAGTCCATACTTAAAAACTGTTATGCTTACAAGTCATTGCAGACCAATGCAATTGACCTCATTATTACATGGCCTCATTTCATTGATAACATCTCATTGTAACTCAACGTGATTTTTTTTTGTGACAACTTCTTGTGAAACTTATTTGCTTTAATGTGTTATAGTTTAGGATCATAGAAGGACATAAAACCCTAATGTAAGGTAAATTGATGATTCCGGTCCGGAACGTAATCATGAATTTACAGGTACGTTAGGGTAGTGTGAAATTCTATTAGAGTTTTTGGTAGGCGTCCAGTACGTTTTCAAGGTATCAATGGTGTGGTGGGTTAGCTGCGGTACACCCTATATATAAACACTAATGATGCATTGAAAGTGAGACTGGAAGTCGAACCAGGAACAAACCCTACTTGCTTGGTAGTTCATTTGGTCTTTCTATAGTCAATCAACCCGTACATTTACTCTAGGATCCCTAAAACTTGAAGTTTAGTGTTTTACTAGACCCTTATTCTCCTTACTATTCGGGATGAACCTAATCAAATCCTTAACTCACACCTAACAAACCTCTTATCCAAAATCATTCAAATTCTCCAAACCCCGGTTATCTTGATTTTTTTACCCAAACATCCATAACCTTATGTTTCTAATAACTTCGGGACGAAGCTTCTAAAAGTAGGGGATGCTGTGACATCCGTCACTTTTATCACTATTATATACGTGTATATATATATATATATATATATATATATTTATCTCGTACCTCCTATCTTGTATGTCACATTTTATCCTCACTAATAATAATAATAATAATAATAATAATAATAATAATAATAATAATAATAATAATAATAATAATGTTTAGTCTAACCACTCTTAAACTGTAACACCCCAACCGATGGCGGAATCATCGAGGTGTCACGTAGTGACGATTGTTCAAAAGCACATGGTACTAAAATGTAAATATATTATTGAATAATTTAAATTGTCTTACATAGATGAAATGGGAAAAATACAAAAGTCTGAACGAAACATGAAATTTGAAATAACTTATTAAAAGCACACTAAAGTCCAATGCTATAGTACTAAGATCAAACTGCACCTGAAACATGTACAAAATAAGTTTTGTCAACATATGAAATGTTGGTGAGCATTCCTAGATTTGATACATATAGTAAGTTGGAAAAATGTTATACAATTCAAGTGCAAAGCTATAGTGCAATTATGTAAACTATGTATCATACAAATGAGCGAAATCAATCCTGTGACTGTATAATGTACTAAATGAACGGCGGTGTACTTATCCAAATAATTGGATAATAACTTAACAATGACCACGGATTCTCCGATGAAAAAGGGGGAGAATCAACCTAGGCGGGTTGTCAATCCAATAGCGCTATCCAATGTTAAGGCCGGCTTGTACAATGTTAATGATTTCACTAAGTACAAATGTATTCTACATGTAATGTCTAAGCATAAAGCACGTTTGTAAGCAAATGCACATAGTACTAGAATTGTATTGTAAAAATGTGAACTTGTATTTGTAATTTGTATAAGTGTACATGTAACACCCCAAAAATGAATAAAAGCAAAAAGGGGATAGGAAATACTCACCTTGATTTTGATGATAAACTTGCAAGAAAATCTACGTGAATTAGTGAATTATGCTTGAGCCTTAAACGCATAGAACAACTTGACAAGAATTTTTAATAAAGCACTCTGAATATTAGATGACCTAGATATAAATATATTTGATATTAACATCACTATAGGACTCGTTAACTCTATGATTGTCCGGCGGCAAGGACCTTTACGACACTTGATTAATTATTCTTATGAGTTAAATCATGTATTCATCCAATAGAAGTTTAGGACTTACGGACTTTATTTACACTTTGACCACTAGTAATATATAAATTAAATAATTCTTTAATTACTAATATATTTGAATTGAAATAAGTTGTTTTGATGAACATATCTAATACACATACATGTACGTAACATGATACGCTCTAAAATATACATATATTTATATCAATATTCTCTACATCTTAATTAATATTTGAGTTAGTTTTTATTAAATATTACTCTTTATTGGTTCCTATTAATTATTTAAAGGTTTTAAGTGTAAACGAGCTAAAACGGTGTATTTGAGTTATTTTAAGACTCACTAAATTTTTAATGGTTGAATGGGTCATCTAATTAAATATATAAATTGGGCTAGACTCTTATGTAATTTTTGTGATGTAGGATTAAATGGGTATGGCCTGATTGGAGATGGAAGTTATTATGGAGGAGACCCATTGGGCTCGGCCCACATGTGGAAAATAGGTCTGCTACATGGTTCCAAAGAAAAGATCGGACGGTGGACAATGAGGAAGAGGAGCTGAAGGGTCATTATAAAGGAGTGTGTCTTTGGCGGCTGAGAAAGGAGAGCACAAGGAAGGCGAAAGGTCACAAGAGGGGGGAGCTGACATCGAAAAATAAAGAAAAAAAAAATAGGTCACTGTCACATAACAGTGTCTTCATCACTTATCAAAATAATAACAATAATAATAATAAAAGTAGCGGACGTTTGGAGTTGAAGCCACGAGAAGAAAGAAAAAATTATTATTTTAAAGGTGAAGGTCACAAAGAGGGGCGGCGACTACGGAGCTTATCGGTTTAATATTCTTTTAGTCTCGCTATGATTTTTGTTTGTGAACCTTTTAGATTTATTTTTATTTCTTTCAATATTATGGTTGGCTAGATTTTATGTTGGTTGTCTAGACTTGGGATGATTATTGAATATTATTGTTGATGGTTTTTAGGATTTGACACTCGTTTGACACTTGTTTATGTATAAAAATCTAAACTTTATTGGTTTTTGTTGTGATTTATCACCCGGATGATGTTTGTGTTATATTTTTAGACCTGTATGTGGCTTTGGTTTATTTACTTGGTGTTTTTAAACTAAAGGTTGCATATTTTTATCACTTGCTTCGTGTGATGATTTGATAAGTTGACATGTTGACTTAGGGTCTAGAAATTGCGTGTTTAACATCGTTTTGGGTTTGTCACCTACCTTGAGACCGAGAGGAGATATGTTGTGGGTTTGCTAGGATTTGTTGGTTTATATGGTTAGATATTGCACGAGAGTGAATTTCTTTCCCGGTATCCTTTTTATCCGCTTTCCCAAACATTTACCTTTAGGAATAGATTCACCCCTTGATACCGTTAGGTATTTGGTGATTAGTGAGACCGAGAGGAGATCTAATCTTTGGGTGCGTAAACTTGTATGTTTGGTGAGACCGAGAGGTGATCCATTCTTTACCCGGTGAGCTTCACGACCGCTTAGGATTTCATTTACTATTCTAGTGAGACTGAGAGGAGATCTAGATACTATAGTGTTTCCCGAGTTGGTCATACCCGTAGATCCCAGTAGTCATTCGAGTATCCATTTCCCATTAGCTTTCAGCTTTATCAGTAGGATTCCCAGTCTAGGCAGCCATCCTCTCCATTTCTGATTCTTCTTTCGTGAGCGTTTACTCTCTGATCTCTCGTCCTTCCTGCTTGTTTATTTCTTGTCTTATTTTATTTGGTTACTTGTTTATCGTTTTAGTTACTTTGCTAGTTTAAAAATCATGCTCTTTTATCTAGATTAGGACTCGATAGAGGTTTAGTATCGAGGGCTGCATATCAGTGTCCACGGATTGATACTCGGTCTTATCGACTTTACTACACTACGACCGGTACACTGCCGTGTTGTGTGGTTTAGCTTGGTGATTCTATTTTTAAAACCAGATTGTGAAACTTAAATTTATTTATATATATATATAAACCACAGCAATCAGTTTTTGGCGCCGTTGCCGGGGACACTGGCGACTTCGAGAATGACCCGAGTCGGGGATCTAGTCATTCATTCTTTGTTTATATCCGCTTTAGTTTAGTCGTGTTTTTATTTCTTGTTTGGTTTTAGGTTGTTCTGCGTGCCTTAGTTTACTTGTTGCTTTTGTATGAGTTTGGTTTTTACGTGTTAGAGTAGTCGTTTATTTTATTCTATTTTATTTTCGTTTATTAGTTGTGATTTTACCGTTTTATCTTGTCAGTGCATGCGACACACCCGTTCACAGGGACCAGCTGAGTTATCTGCATTTTCAGAACCGGAGCGTGTTTTTCGCAGTAGGAGGCGACACTGTGTTGTGGAGCATCTAGCACCAGATACGGAGCACGAGCAGGATTTCGGTCTTGCGTGGATATTCCAGACGGAGGCCGCCCTTGCACCAGAGGCATCTACTGTAGCTGAGGAGTTAGAGGTTGAGCCAGATATCACCATGGCTGAGGAGCGACCACGCCGTGTGGTAGCAGATTATGCGAGACCCATCACGGGTGCCGCTAGGTCCAGTATTGCCCGACCCGCTGTCGAGGCAAACAATTGGCAGATTCCACCTCAGATCATATCGTTGATTTCGACTACTTGTGTTTTTCATGGGTTGCCAAATGAGGACCCAAACGCTCATCTTTCTCGATTTTATCGTCTCTGTGACACGTTTCAAATCAATACCATGACAGAGGACGCATGCAAGTTGCGTTTGTTTCCATTCTCTTTAGTTGATCGTGCCCAGAGCTGGTTGGAGTCCCTTCCAGCAGGTTCCATTCGTACTTGGGAGGAGATGCAGGAGAAGTTCCTAAACAAATATTTTCCTCCTTCCAAGACTGCTCATTTGAGGACTATGATCCAGGAGTATCGGCAGCGTGCTGATGAGTCGTTTGATGAGACGTGGGAGCGTTTTAAGGAGTTGTTGAACAGGTGTCCTAATCACGGGATGGAGGACTGGGCATTGGTCGAGAAGTTCTATCATGGTACGACTTTGGCTACCAGGGACAAGCTCGACACTATAGATGGTGGCAATTTGTTGAACACCAAAGATCCCACTGAATGCGTTCAGCTTTTTGAGGAGATAGCTATGCGCAGCTATCAGAATAGGGAGTCTAGGGACACTACCCCAGCTGCACCCGCTCAGAGAGGAGTTCACACGGTTGACCCCACCACTTTGTTGGCAACTCAGGTTGAGGCTCTTACGAAGATGATGAAGGATATGCAGAAGAAGAGCGAGCAGAAGTGTGAGGTATGTCGAGGAGAGCATGACACGGTCGCGTGTCCAGTAGATGTTGCGCATCAGGAGCAGGTTGATTATGTTCAGAATGCGAACCAGACTTCGTATGGTAACAACTACAATTCTGGTTGGAAGAATCATCCTGGCTTCAGTTGGAAGAGTGGAAACCCACCGGGGTTCCCACTAAGATCTCAGCGTGAGAGTTTATTTCAGCAGCCCCGACAGGATGTGGGCCCGAGTGGAGGAGAGAAGAAACCCACTCTAGAGGACATGATGGCCCAGCAGTCGCAGTTGATGACACAGTTCATGGCTCGTGATGAAAAGAGATACCAGGAGACTCAGACGACATTCAGGGAGCACGAGGCTTTCATGAAGAGTCAGAGTACCGCGATGCAGAATCTCGAGAGGACTGTTGGTCAGTTAGCAGAGCGTCTGAATGAGAGGCAAGCTGGAGGTCTACCGAGCAACACAGAGAAGAATCCAAAAGATCAGGTGATGGCAGTTACCACCAGGAGCGGTAGAGGAGCCGTTGAGATCGAGCCGGCAGTTGTTCAGGAGCCGATCGATGAGGAGGTTGAGATGGAGGTCCACGGCGAGGTGCACCCTACTAGGTGAGTCCCAGCAAGTACCGCACAGTCCCAGGAGTCTCCCACAGAGCAGCAGAAGCAAAAGGAGCCCGTGAGAGTTTACACACATCCAGTTCCATACCCGGGCAGATTGAGGAGAGAGCGTGATACAGAGCAGTATAGTAGGTTCCTTGAGTTGTTCAAGCAACTCCATGTGAACCTTCCTTTTGTTGAGGCATTGACACATATGCCGAAGTACGCGAAGTTTTTGAAGGATCTTCTGACGAATAAGAAAAAGTTGGAGGAGTTATCTACTGTTACTCTTAGTGAGGAGTGTTCTGCAGTCGTGCAGAACAAGGTCCCATAGAAGATGACTGATCCGGGTAGTTTCACTATCCCTTGTCTGATCGGGAATCTTTCAGTGAGTAATGCTTTAGCTGACCTAGGTGCTAGCATAAACCTCATGCCATATTCTGTTTTTGCTAAGCTAAACCTAGGAGAGCCGTCTCCCACCCGTATGAGCATTCAGTTGGCCGACCGCACGGTCAAGTATCCACGGGGGATTGTGGAGAACATGCTTGTTAAAGTTGACAAGTTCGTCTTTCCCGTTGATTTCGTTATCCTCGACATGGATGAGGATGCAAATGTCCCTCTGATCTTAGGTCGACCATTTCTAGCTACCGGGAGAGCATTGATTGATGTCTTCGACGGTAAGCTCACACTTCGTGTAGATGATGACACAGTCACCTTTGATATCAATAGGTCGATGAGGCACACGGCCGACCATGACGACACTTTATACTTCATTGATACTATCATGTCTCATGTCGGTAGCGTTTTGAGCGGGATATGCGGAGGTGAGGCACCACCAGCAGGGGTGGTGAGTGTTGTTTCTGATCCTAGTCCTTCGACTAGTGACCCTCCCTCGGTACCGGAGGTTTTCGAGGTGATTGAGAGGGAGGAGCCTCAGGAGAGGCCATCTGTTGAGAAACCCCCATCCTTGGAGCTTAAAGAGCTACCGTCCCATCTTGAGTACGCATATCTTGATGAGGGTTCTCGGTTGCTCGTCATTGTTTCATCTGAATTGATGGAAGAGGAGCGGGCGAGGTTGTTAGTTGTGCTGAGATCGCACAAGCAGGCGATTGCGTGGAAGCTGATGGACATAAAGGGTATCAACCCTTCCTTTTGCACGCATAAGATATTGATGGAGGAGGAATACAAACCGGTGGTTCAGCCATAGCGTAGATTGAACCCACATATGCAGGAGGTGGTTAAGAATGAGGTCATCAAATTGCTCGATGCAGGCCTCATCTATCCTATTTCTGATTCTGCATGGGTCAGTCCAGTTCAGGTCGTCCCCAAGAAGGGTGGGATGACGGTGGTGACAAATGAGAAGAACGAACTCATCCCCACCAGGACTGTCACCGGTTGGCGAGTGTGCATCGACTACCGTCGATTGAATGATGCAACTCGCAAGGATCATTTCCCTCTGCCGTTTATTGATCAGATGTTGGAGCGTCTATCGGGACAGCAGTTCTATTGCTTCCTTGATGGCTTTTCAGGTTATTTCCAGATCCCCATTGCACCAGAGGATCAGGAAAAGACCATGTTTACATGTCCTTATGGCACATTGCGTACCGACGCATGCCTTTTGGATTATGTAACGCTCCAGCGACTTTCCAGAGGTGTATGGTTGCGATTTTTCATGACATGATCGAGGACTCCATGGAGGTGTTCATGGATGATTTTTCTGTATTTGGGAGTTCCTTTGATCATTGTCTGAAGAATTTGGATCGCATGTTGGCGAGATGTGAGGAGACCAATTTAATGTTAAATTGGGAGAAGTGCCATTTCATGGTACGCGAGGGGATTGTGCTGGGTCACAAGATTTCACAGGCAGGGCTTGAGGTCGATAGGGCCAAGATTGAGACCATTTCCAAGCTCCCGCCACCGACGAATGTGAAATCTATTAGGAGCTTCCTAGGCCATGCGGGCTTTTACCACCGTTTTATTCGCGATTTTTCTAAAATTGCGAGGCCGATGACCCAGCTGTTGGAGAAGGATACACCATTTGTATTCTCTGAGGATTGTATAAGGGCGTTTGAGACGCTGAAGGAGAAGTTGGTGAGTGCCCCCATTCTTATTGCCCCAGATTGGAGCTTACCGTTTGAGCTCATGTGTGATGCGAGTGATTTCGCAGTGGGGGCAGTTTTGGGGCAGAGGAGAGAGAAGCATTTTCACCCCATATACTACGCTAGTAAGACTCTTAATGATGCTCAAGAGAATTATACCACTACTGAGAAAGAGCTTCTAGCGGTAGTTTTTGCATTTGATAAGTTTAGATCATATCTTGTTCTCTCAAAGACCATCGTTTATACGAATCATGCAGCATTGAGGCATCTGTTTGCCAAGAAAGATGCTAAGCCACGTTTAATTCGATGGATCTTGTTGCTTACAGAGTTTGATATTGAGATTAAAGATAAGAAGGGTGCGGAGAACGTCGCAGCAGATCACTTGTCCCGACTTGAGGACCCTACTCGTGAGGAGATGAGAGAGGAGGCTATTGGTGACAGCTTCCCTCACGAGAGTCTGTTGTTTGTGAGCGCTCAGGACGAGGGATTCCCATGGTTCGCCGATTTTGCGAACTATTTATCGAGTGATGTCCTTGTGAAGGGCATGACATTTCAGCAAAAGAAGAATTTTTTTGCGGATGTCAAGCATTACTTATGGGAGGATCCGTATTTGTTTCGCATCGGTGCAGACCAGGTTATTAGGAGATGTGTGTATGGTGATGAGGCGAGGGAGATCCTTAAGCATTGCCACGAGGGACCAGCTGGTGGCCACCATGGAGCTACCTACACCGCGAAGAAGGTGTTTGATTCGGGCTTTTATTGGCCGACTGTGTTTAGGGATGCTCATGAGTATGTTAGGAGTTGTGATGCGTGCCAGAGGGTTGGCAATGTCTCATCGAGGGATGAGATGCCCCAGAACCCCATTCAGGTTGTTGAGATTTTTGATATATGGGGGATTGATTTTATGGGGCCGTTCCCGTCTTCACGAGGGAACAAGTATATTCTTGTCGCGGTTGATTATGTTTCCAAGTGGGTGGAGGCACAGGCCTTGCCCACTAATGACGCGAGAGTTGTTGTGAGATTTTTGAAGAAGTTGTTTGCACGCTTTGGTACCCCCAAATCCTTGATCAGTGATAAAGGCACCCACTTTTGTAATGCCCAGATGGAGAAGGTGTTGAAGCGCTATGGTGTCACACACCGACTTTCGACTGCCTATCATCCACAGACGAGTGGGCAAGTGGAGGTCTCGAATAGGGGTATCAAGCGCATTCTGGAGAAAACTGTCAGTCACAACAGGTCAGATTGGTCCGACAAGTTAGATGACGCGCTTTGGGCTTTCCGTACCGCGTTTAAGGCACCTATCGGTACTACTCCATTTCGTTTGATCTATGGGAAAGCGTGCCATCTACCGGTCGAGTTGGAGCACCGCGCTTATTGGGCTATGAAGACAGTCAATTTGGACATGTCTAGCGCGGGCCAACACCGGTTTCTTCAGCTTCATAAGTTGGATGAGTTGCGCGATGAGGCGTACGCGCGTTCATGGGGGTATAAAGAGCACACGAAGGAGCTTCATGATAGACAGTTGAAGTATGTGAAAGACTTCAAGTGTGGGGATAAGGTGCTCTTATATAACTCCCGTTTGAGATTGTTTCCCGGGAAATTAAAATCCCGTTGGTCGGGACCGTTCACGGTTCGAGAGGTGTTCCCATATGGGACAATTGAGATTGAGGAGGCAGATGGGGCTGCATTCAAGGTGAATGGGCATAGGCTGAAGTTGTATGTTGGTGGCCCGATTGAGGAGCGCAAGGTCGAGGCGGTCTACCTTGACCTCCCCGCTGATTGATTTGTCGTTAAGGTTCGTTCTCGGGTGTTTACCCGAGTGTACATATTAGTTGAGCTTATTTCTATTTTATTTTTGCTTTTCTTTATTTTGAGTTTTCATATTAAAATTGCAAAAAAAAAAAAAAAAAAAAAAGAGAGAGAGAGAGAGAGAGAGAAATGGTGAAGAAACATCTCCCCCGTACTCAATCTCCATTCGGGGGAGATTGTTTTCAAGCCATATTATTATTATTATTATTATTATTAATGGTTTGTTTCTTTGTGTTTGCCGCGATTCGCGAGCATTTGAGTTGTCATGCAGGTTATTATTTGGTTATGCTTGATCGAGCCGACAGTTACACGTTTGTAGGATGCTCCCACATATCAGCTTATCGCATTTTGTCAGGGGAGTATCAGTTTTCCTTTATCTTTTTCTTATTTTAATTTATGTTAGCCACTTTTGACACACATTGGGGACAATGTGCGTTTTAAGTGTGGGGATGGAGTATATAAATAAAATTTTTATTTTCAAAAAAAAAAAAAAAAGCTATATTTTCCCAAAAAAAAAAAAAAATTCAAAGAAAAAAAAATGAAAAAATATTCTAAAAAAAAGGTGAAAATTTTTGAAAAATACAAAAAAAAATAATAAAAGTCTTTGCAAGTCCCGAGGCGATTGATTACACACAGAAGACGCGCCTTAGCCATTGTAAAGCGTAAGCTGAAGGCGGGTCATTGTGGGTTTGCATTTCTTGGGGGCACGAGATTTCTTTAAGTTGCGCGATAGTAAAGTAGGTCCAGCTAGTCGGTTTTTGAAGTAAAATGGTTTTTGGGATACTTATGATAGTGGAACAAACCTGATTGAGGAAGACCACTCTTGGCTTTTACCGACATCCTATTCCCACACTTGATAGTGAGGATTTGAGCCAATTTGAGTACTATTATATTCACTTTCATTTGTTGAGTGCTGCCTACATGTTGCTTGATTACAGAACTTGTGCATCACGATACATTTTTAGACCTTGAGTTTGGACTTGACATTAGCGTGATAGAGGCATTTAGGATCCATCCACATCTTAGCCTTTTTTTTTCATTCTTTTTATTTTTCATTTTTGGACCCATTTGATATACCCTTAGTTGCCACTTTGAGCCTTTTTCCCTTTTCGTTTGTCTACCCTATGTGCCACTTTTATCTTTGTATCCGGTTTTAAGTTTTAGTTTAGTTGTTGAATAAAAATAGATATATTGATTATCAAAAAGAAAAAAGCAAAAAAAAAAAAAAAAAAACCAGAAAAAAAAGTTGTTCTAGTAGTATATAAATGAATTGTTGAGTTCGAAAAAAAAAAAAGAAAAAAAATAGAATAAGTTAGATATGGGTCAAAATTTCCCATCTTAATTATTTTTATATTTTGAGTTTATTTTCCAGATTTATTTTCTTTTTAGCCACTTTTCCCAAATATATCCTACCCTTAGCCCTTGCCTACCCATAAGTCCTCTTGATTAATGTTGGTCCAAGCATTTAGGTGAAGATTTGATCTTTGTACAAGCCTATGTTTTTCAAGCTTCATGTTTAGGTATTGAGGGATCACTTGTTATAATTGATATACACCGAGTGATGAGAGATGTTTGTGAGGGGTACTAGCTTGGTTTGGTTGGAATCTTGATGGGGAGTGAAACTTGATTATGTGATCCCATGTTTTTTAAAAAAAAAAAATAGTATCACCTTTGACTAGTTGGGCCATATGCTTCTTGACCGTTGTAAGTCTTGTGATTTCTTTGTGTCCTTAGGATTTGTGGCTTGCTTAGGCCTTGCTAGATGTTAGTCGTATTTGGTCTAAGTGTGTGTATGATGTGTTGTTTGATATTTGCTTAGGGACAAGCAAATGAATAAGTGTGGGGATGTTTGATACGCTCTAAAATATACATATATTTATATCAATATTCTCTACATCTTAATTAATATTTGAGTTAGTTTTTATTAAATATTACTCTTTATTGGTTCCTATTAATTATTTAAAGGTTTTAAGTGTAAACGAGCTAAAACGGTGTATTTGAGTTATTTTAAGACTCACTAAATTTTTAATGGTTGAATGGGTCATCTAATTAAATATATAAATTGGGCTAGACTCTTATGTAATTTTTGTGATGTAGGATTAAATGGGTATGGCCTGATTGGAGATGGAAGTTATTATGGAGGAGACCCATTGGGCTCGGCCCACATGTGGAAAATAGGTCTGCTACATGGTTCCAAAGAAAAGATCGGACGGTGGACAATGAGGAAGAGGAGCTGAAGGGTCATTATAAAGGAGTGTGTCTTTGGCGGCTGAGAAAGGAGAGCACAAGGAAGGCGAAAGGTCACAAGAGGGGGGAGCTGACATCGAAAAATAAAGAAAAAAAAAATAGGTCACTGTCACATAACAGTGTCTTCATCACTTATCAAAATAATAACAATAATAATAATAAAAGTAGCGGACGTTTGGAGTTGAAGCCACGAGAAGAAAGAAAAAATTATTATTTTAAAGGTGAAGGTCACAAAGAGGGGCGGCGACTACGGAGCTTATCGGTTTAATATTCTTTTAGTCTCGCTATGATTTTTGTTTGTGAACCTTTTAGATTTATTTTTATTTCTTTCAATATTATGGTTGGCTAGATTTTATGTTGGTTGTCTAGACTTGGGATGATTATTGAATATTATTGTTGATGGTTTTTAGGATTTGACACTCGTTTGACACTTGTTTATGTATAAAAATCTAAACTTTATTGGTTTTTGTTGTGATTTATCACCCGGATGATGTTTGTGTTATATTTTTAGACCTGTATGTGGCTTTGGTTTATTTACTTGGTGTTTTTAAACTAAAGGTTGCATATTTTTATCACTTGCTTCGTGTGATGATTTGATAAGTTGACATGTTGACTTAGGGTCTAGAAATTGCGTGTTTAACATCGTTTTGGGTTTGTCACCTACCTTGAGACCGAGAGGAGATATGTTGTGGGTTTGCTAGGATTTGTTGGTTTATATGGTTAGATATTGCACGAGAGTGAATTTCTTTCCCGGTATCCTTTTTATCCGCTTTCCCAAACATTTACCTTTAGGAATAGATTCACCCCTTGATACCGTCTCTATTATTTCAGATCGTGATCCTCGGTTCGCCTCTAACTTTTGGAAGTCTTTGCATAAGGCTCTGGGTACTCAGTTAGACATGAGCACAGCATACCATCCGCAAACTGACGGTCAAAGTGAGCGGACAATCCAAACGCTAGAAGACATGCTTCGGGCATGTGCGATCGATTTTGGCAAAGGGTGGGAGAGTCATTTACCGTTGGTGGAATTCTCCTACAACAACAGTTACCATTCTAGCATCAAGGCAGCTCCGTTCGAGGCTCTTTACGGGCGGAAATGCCGGTCTCCTCTTTGTTGGGCCGAGGTGGGTGAGAGTCAACTCACCGGCCCGGAACATGTGTACGAGACTTCCGAAAAGATCGTACAAATCCGTAACCGCATGGCAGCAGCTCGGGATCGTCAAAAGAGCTATGCCGATCGTCGTCGCAAGCCTTTGGAGTTTGAGGTTGGCGACAGGGTTTTGTTGAAGGTATCTCCATGGAAGGGCGTTATACGTTTTGGGAAACGGGGCAAATTGAATCCTCGGTATGTGGGACCGTTCGCAATCCTGGAACGGATTGGACCGGTAGCATACAGGCTTGATCTGCCGGCTGAGCTCAGTAATGTTCATAATGTCTTCCATGTTTCTAATCTGAAGAAGTGCTTGGCGGATGAATCCTTGGTTGTTCCTCTCGAAGAGATCAAGGTGGATGATCGTCTGCGTATCGTGGAGGAACCGGTTGAAATTCTCGACTACAAAATCCGTAGCCTTCGCCGGAGTAAAATCCGCATTGTTAAAGTCCGTTGGAACTCTAATCGTGGACCGGAGTTCACGTGGGAACGGGAAGATCAAATGAAGGCTAAGTATCCCCATTTATTTCCTAAGCGCGCGTTCGAATCAAGACATGTCTCTGCTGAAGCTGAATGAATCTCGGGTCGAGATTCCTTTCAACAGGGGGATGATGTGGCAACCGGAAAATTTTTCTTCTCTTTCGTCTCTTCCTTTTTGGCCTTGGGAAATTTTCGGGACGAAAATTCTTTCAACAGGGGGATGATGTGACACCCGGCAAACTCAGGTTAGTAACGTTGACTAAACTAGTAAGTCTACCTTAGCGAGTCATGCATATTACGTCCTTAACGAGGTCAGTCGAGTCGGTACGATGATTCGGGGGAATTATCGGGAGTCGTTATGATGATCCGCGGGGTCATCGGGAGTCGGTCCATAACTATGGGTACAAGGATCGGCGATTCGTGGAATCGCCGGGTCTAACGCACACACGAGTCTCGAGTCCCGGGAATTGGTGAACGGATGTAAACGTGTTGGATATCATGCATTATATGTTTGGAATCATTATGTGACTTATCGGTATGTGAATACGTGTTTAAATATGTTAAAATAGTGTTTAACGCGCCAAAAACCCGTTCCAGCATCACAGGGGCGATTAGGAGCTGGGGGGACCCCTAATCGCCTATATGCTCATGCGAGTAGGGATAATTACAGGCGATTGGGACCTAATCGCCTGATGTTATACGCGATTAGGCCCCCAATCGCGTGTAGAGGACTGCTACTCGCGTGTACTGCAGGGTCCGGGTCAAAACACCTATAAATAGAACCCTTAACTCCCCAAACACCTCTAGAACAACCCTAGCTGCTCCCAAACCACCCACACACCTTGAAACACCTCTGGAACTCTTTTTGCTACAAAAATCACCATCCTCAAGCTTATACACCTTTCTTTAGCAAAATCCAAGGTGTGTTCTTCATCCCTAACCTTTGTAAAGTTGTTATTTTGAGTTCCCCTAAAGTTCCAGACCTTGTTTTACCAAATGTGTCTTTAAAAACCTTTCAAGAGAGTCTTAAACCAAGTATACACCTTAATGCTTGTTATATGTGAAGTTTATATGCAAATGTTGGTCTTATTGGTGATTTTAACATGAATGTTTCTAAGATATGAGTGTACTTCTGTTATGTAGAGGCCATTAGGAAGGTTGTCTTAGAATCTTAGCCATTATTATGGTGTTTTGAAGAAAATGCATATTTTGACCCATTTATATGTTCTTGAAGATTTAGGATGATTGTGGTGTGATTGTTGGTGCAATGTTGTTAGAATTCACACTAGGAAGATGTTAGATCAGAGATGTTATGAGTTACATGTTGTAGAGCTTGAAATCTGATTATTTCCATTTAAGGAAAGATAAGGTTGGTAGAAGAAACCTAGTACTTTGCCATTTTAGGAAATAATTGCATAGAACATGCTAGATCAGTGATATGTTGGGGGTTTTTGCTTGAAATGGGTTGGTAAATGATTTAGGTTTGATATTGGGTGTTGTTACATGTTTCGGATCTGATTTGGAGGGTTAAACGCGCGAAAATCCGTTACACAGCAGCTGCAGGCGATTAGGAATCCTAATCGCCTGAGCTATTGGCGATTGTGCAGAGATTAGGGGCGATTGGGCCCTAATCGCCTGAAACTTCATGCGATTAGGCCCCCTAATCGCCTATAGGCTATTGCCTACTCACGTGTGACTTTCCTAATCGCATGTACTGCTGTCGTGAACGCGTTTTGACATCCCGGAACACGATTTGACACCTAGGAACATGTTAGGAACCCCGGGATACACCCAATGGCTTAGTAAGACGTGTTCGGACCTGTTTATGCGTTAATTGGGCATTATGCTGGACTAGGTGAATTGTTACGCGTGCTAAGTGTTTATTTGCATATGTTGCATGATGTCTTGCATTTATCTAACACGTGGGATGTCGGGTCACCAATGGGATGTCGGGTCTTGTCTGGCACGGTCGGTCTAACGGTTAAAGGTGTTTTCAAACGTTTATGGTCACGGTCTGGACATACGGGGACTAGTTAGCCTGCGGGTTATTAGTCCAATACTTATACACATCTTATGATAGGTCGCCGCCATTTGGGACTATCGTAACATAACTACTTAACTATTTTCAAGTAACGCAAACCGAGGTGAGTTTCACAGCCCCACTTTTACTGTTTTGCTTTTGGGGGAGAAACATGCTTTGTACGAACTATTTAAAGGTCATGTTATACTATGGGCACTTTATGTTACTATACGGCTTTTATGGAAAGTCCCAGGGGGAAACCATGAATGTGCTGGCACGCACAGCGAGGGAAATGTGGATAGATCTATTGGGCCTCACAAACCCCACTCGACGGCGGGGCCGGGCGGGTGCATATTGTCTCTACCTATCGGGTTACCGAGGCATCGGTAGCCCAGTCATTCTGGGCTGGTATCAACTTTTGGAAACGTTTAGTAATGGGTTCCCAACCGTAGTAGTAAAAACACTTAACGTCTAGCTAACGTTCTCATGACATAGTATTAACGGGAATGATCTTTGTAAAACTTGTGACAACACTTTATAAAAGAAAACCTGTGAACTCACCAGCATTATATGTTGACATTTTTGGCATGTTTTCTCAGGTCGCTAAGGTAGCGGTTGTCGGACTAGGCGCACGAGGTCATGCACGGCGTCTATTATTTTGGAAACATATTAAACAATGTCTTTGTAAACAATGATATGTCTTTTGGTTGTAAACAAGAATGCTTCCGCTGCTGGTTTACAGCTCAAAGCATTATATTTTGGTTTTAAATATAATCTTGAATGCATGTTTGTTGTATGTTTATTGTGATCGTTGACTGAGATCCTGGTGTGTCACGCGCCTCGCGGTAAAACCCCGCAAGTGGAATTTGAGGGTGTGACAGATTGGTATCAGAGACAACGGTTATAGTGAACTGAGACTGCATGTAGAGTCTAGTCTATAACTGAGTCGCACACACTAGACGGTCACAATTAGTCGAGCCTTAGCAAGTGGGTAACAACATGACTTGTCGGGGTGTCGGTGTCATCATCTACTACGCTACATCATCTATTTACTTCTTATCATCCTATTTCTTGACTCATCTTTACTTTGATCCGATGGCGAACGATATACTATTAACCTCTCTTGACGGCAGTGTGCATTGGGGTAGCTTCGGCGTACTCTTGAGATCTGTCCAGAGATTTGGACATCTCCCCTCTATGCCCTAATGAACACGCCCGTTCTTATGCATATTATATTGTACCTATACTTATGATAATATCATGATTGGGCGCTAGTGTCCGGTGACTTGAACTTCAAACTTAAAGCGCGCCTGGAGGACCATGTGGAACAGTTTATCATGTCGGGTGCACACGAGATCATAAACTGTGATGCATGGGATCCCTGGCGGACTTTGGGCTTGAACGGATGGACCCGAGCAGGGCTCGGTCTGATTTCTTGAAATTCCTAATGGGTTATACCACGGGCAGGCCTAAATCTTTTGTTTCATGTTGTGACAGAAGATGTCGGGAGCTCGTGGAGGTCGCAGGGGCGGCCGCGCTGGCGGTCGTGGTGGCGGCCGTGGTGGCGGCGGTGGCCGCGGGAACATTAATATGACCCAAGCTGAGCTGGATAATCTGACGCAGCAGCACGTGAATATTGCTTTGGCTGCATTTCAAGCCGCTCATAATGCTATGGGTGGTACGTCGATTCTCATCTATCCTACCTCGTTCTGGGGTACCTTACCTTTTCTTGATACTCACCTGTGTGTCTGTTCCAGGTGGTGCTGTCAATCCTCCTCCATCCCAGTGTTCTTATAAAAAGTTTATGGATTGTAAACCTCACAACTTTAGCGGCACTGAAGGGGCAGTGGGACTGCTCCGATGGTTGGAGAAGATCGAATCTGTTTTCTCGATGTGCAGCTGCCCGGATGGCGACCGGGTGAAATATGCTTCTGTGACCCTGGAGGGTCAAGCCTTGACTTGGTGGAACTCCACCACCCAGACTATGGGCATTGGGGAAGCCCACGCCATGCCCTGGGCAGAATTCATTCAGCTGTTGAAAAATGAGTACTGTCCGAGGGATGAGATCCAGAAGCTCGAGCATGAAGTCTGGAACCATAAGATGGTGGGTTCCGAGATTGAAGCTTATACTGCTAGGCACAACGAGTTGGCGGTGTTGTGCCCCGATCTGCACACACCTGAATATCGAAGAATTGAGCATTACGTCGCTGGGTTGGTACCGGAGATTGCTGGGTTAGTTGTTGCAGGTAATCTCACTGTTTATTCTGAGGTAGTTCGGTCAGCTCACAGGCTGACCAACATGAAGGTGACTGAAGGGGTCTTGCCTCCTCGAGGCGCTACTGTGAAGGCTTCTGATGGTAACAAACGGAAGTGGGAAGCTGTGGGGAAAGGCTCGAGCTCGGCTCAGCCTCAGCAGGTAAAGAAGTCTGATGTTGGGGGATCATCGTCTGAGCAGAAACCAGGGGGTTATATTGGGAAGAAGCCGAAGTGTGACCAGTGTGGATTTCACCACAACGGTCGTTGCGAGGACCGGAACCGTTGCCACAGGTGCCATAAGTTTGGGCACCAGGCAAAGGATTGCAGGGTTAATCTTCAGGGTAACCGGAACCCTCCTGCTACACCTACTCCGGCTCCTCCTGTCGCTGCTCCCCAGGGAAATCAGGGCAAACAGGGGTGCTACAATTGTGGTGAACTTGGTCACTACAAGCGGGACTGCCCCAAGTTGAAGCAGGGTGAAGCCGGGAAGAATGGGGCGGGTAATGGAAACAATGGAGGCGGAGGCAGGAATGCTCGCGCCTTCGTGATTGGTTCGAGCGGTGCTCGACAAGACCCCGACACTGTTACTGGTACGTTTCTCCTCGATAATCGCTATGCTACGGTTTTATTTGATTCTGGCGCCGATAAGAGTTTCATATCTCTTGGGTTTAGTCAATTGCTTGATAGGGTACCTACACCTTTAGAGGCTAAGTACTTGATAGAATTGGCTGATGGTAAGAAAGTTGAGGCGACGCACGTCCTTAGGGAGTGTCGCCTTGAGTTGTCGGGTTATTCCTTCCCTATTGATCTTATGCCGGTGTCCTTGGGTAGTTTCGATGTTGTCGTGGGTATGGATTGGTTGTCCCTATATCATGCCGAGATTGTTTGTTTTGATAAAGTTATTCGACTTCCCCTCCCTGACGGTGAAATTTTGTTAGTGCACGGTGAGAAGAGCGGGGTCCCGTTGAGTATCATTTCGTGTATGAAAGCCTATAAGTACCTTCGGAAGGGGTATTCTGCCATTCTGGCACTTGTTTCGGTTTCGTCTGAGGAAGAGAAGAAGATTGAAGACATTCCTGTTGTCCGTGACTTTCCCGATGTATTTCCTGAAGACTTACCTGGTCTTCCTCCTTATCGCCAGGTCGAATTTGGTATTGAACTTGCTCCGGGTGCGGCCCCTATTGCTCGTGCCCCTTATCGTCTTGCACCTCCCGAGATGCAGGAGTTATCGAACCAGTTGCAGGAGCTGTTAGAGAAGGGTTTCATTCGGCCTAGTTCGTCCCCGTGGGGAGCCCCTATTTTGTTTGTCAAGAAGAAGGACGGAAGCCTACGGATGTGTATCGACTACCGGGAGTTGAATAAGGTTACTATCAAGAATCGCTATCCTCTTCCTCGCATCGATGACTTATTTGACCAGCTTCAGGGTTCTAGTTTCTATTCGAAGATTGATTTGAGGTCGGGGTACCATCAGTTGAGGGTTCGAGAAGCTGACATTCCGAAGACCGCCTTTCGAACTCGCTATGGCCACTTTGAATTCCTGGTCATGCCTTTTAGTCTCACCAACGCACCTGCCATCTTTATGGATCTGATGAACCGTGTTTGCAAGCCTTATCTTGATAAGTTCGTGATTGTCTTCATTGATGATATTCTAGTCTATTCTAAGAACGAGGTGGACCACCAGGAACACCTACGTCTTGTTTTGGAACTTCTGAGGCGGGAACAGTTGTACGCCAAGTTTTCTAAGTGTAGCTTCTGGTTACGTGAAGTTCAATTCCTTGGTCATGTGGTTAATGAGAAAGGAATTCACGTTGACCCAGCGAAGATCGAAGCCATTAAAGACTGGGAAGCACCGAAGACGCCATCTGAGGTGCGGCAATTCCTAGGCCTTGCAGGTTATTACCGTCGTTTTATTGAGGGATTTTCGAAGATCGCTCAACCCCTCACCTCGCTTACCCAGAAGGACCGGAAGTTCGACTGGGGTGATTCTCAGGAGTCAGCCTTCCAGATGTTAAAGGCTAAACTCTGTTCTGCTCCTATCTTGTCCTTGCCTGAGGGCACGGACGATTTTGTGGTTTATTATGACGCTTCTATCCGGGGTCTTGGTTGTGTTCTGATGCAGCGCGAGAAGGTCATCGCCTACGCTTCTCGTCAGCTTAAGGTTCATGAGAAAAACTATCCCACCCATGATCTGGAGTTGGGTGCGGTGGTCTTTGCTTTAAAGATTTGGAGGCATTACTTGTACGGTACCAAATGCACTATTTACACCGATCACAAGAGCCTCCAGCATATCTTTGATCAGAAGGTGTTGAATATAAGACAGCGTCGTTGGGTCGAGCTTCTTAATGACTACGAGTGCGCTATCAAATACCATCCTGGCAAGGCGAATGTGGTCGCAGACGCCTTGAGCAGGAAGGAAACGGCTAAACCTCGTCGTGTTCGGGCTCTTCAGCTCACTATCCATTCCGGCTTACCTGATCGAATCCGTTCGGCACAGCAAGAGGCTTTGAAGGAGGAAAACCTTAAGGCTGAAACCATGCATGGTGCTGATAGTCACCTTGAACTCAGATCCGATGGGTTACACTATTTCGCTGAACGTATTTGGGTTCCTTTATTTGGGGGCTTGCGGGAGCTCGTTCTTGATGAAGCTCACAAGTCCCGGTACTCTATTCACCCTGGCTCCGATAAGATGTATCAAGACCTAAAGATACTTTATTGGTGGCCGAACATGAAGGCGGACGTGGCTTCGTATGTAAGCAAGTGCTTGACCTGTGCTAAGGTCAAGGTCGAATACCGAAAGCCGTCCGGCCTCCTGCAACAGCCTGAAATCCCCGAGTGGAAGTGGGAGCGGATTACGATGGACTTTGTGACCAAACTCCCGAAATCGCCCAGTGGTTGCGACATGATCTGGGTAATTGTCGATAGGTTGACAAAGTCTGCACACTTCCTCGCTATCAAAGAAACCGATGGTCTCGAGCGTTTGGCACGGTTATATCTCAAGGAAGTGGTCTCTCGGCACGGGGTGCCTGTCTCTATTATTTCAGATCGTGATCCTCGGTTCGCCTCTAACTTTTGGAAGTCTTTGCATAAGGCTCTGGGTACTCAGTTAGACATGAGCACAGCATACCATCCGCAAACTGACGGTCAAAGTGAGCGGACAATCCAAACGCTAGAAGACATGCTTCGGGCATGTGCGATCGATTTTGGCAAAGGGTGGGAGAGTCATTTACCGTTGGTGGAATTCTCCTACAACAACAGTTACCATTCTAGCATCAAGGCAGCTCCGTTCGAGGCTCTTTACGGGCGGAAATGCCGGTCTCCTCTTTGTTGGGCCGAGGTGGGTGAGAGTCAACTCACCGGCCCGGAACATGTGTACGAGACTTCCGAAAAGATCGTACAAATCCGTAACCGCATGGCAGCAGCTCGGGATCGTCAAAAGAGCTATGCCGATCGTCGTCGCAAGCCTTTGGAGTTTGAGGTTGGCGACAGGGTTTTGTTGAAGGTATCTCCATGGAAGGGCGTTATACGTTTTGGGAAACGGGGCAAATTGAATCCTCGGTATGTGGGACCGTTCGCAATCCTGGAACGGATTGGACCGGTAGCATACAGGCTTGATCTGCCGGCTGAGCTCAGTAATGTTCATAATGTCTTCCATGTTTCTAATCTGAAGAAGTGCTTGGCGGATGAATCCTTGGTTGTTCCTCTCGAAGAGATCAAGGTGGATGATCGTCTGCGTATCGTGGAGGAACCGGTTGAAATTCTCGACTACAAAATCCGTAGCCTTCGCCGGAGTAAAATCCGCATTGTTAAAGTCCGTTGGAACTCTAATCGTGGACCGGAGTTCACGTGGGAACGGGAAGATCAAATGAAGGCTAAGTATCCCCATTTATTTCCTAAGCGCGCGTTCGAATCAAGACATGTCTCTGCTGAAGCTGAATGAATCTCGGGTCGAGATTCCTTTCAACAGGGGGATGATGTGGCAACCGGAAAATTTTTCTTCTCTTTCGTCTCTTCCTTTTTGGCCTTGGGAAATTTTCGGGACGAAAATTCTTTCAACAGGGGGATGATGTGACACCCGGCAAACTCAGGTTAGTAACGTTGACTAAACTAGTAAGTCTACCTTAGCGAGTCATGCATATTACGTCCTTAACGAGGTCAGTCGAGTCGGTACGATGATTCGGGGGAATTATCGGGAGTCGTTATGATGATCCGCGGGGTCATCGGGAGTCGGTCCATAACTATGGGTACAAGGATCGGCGATTCGTGGAATCGCCGGGTCTAACGCACACACGAGTCTCGAGTCCCGGGAATTGGTGAACGGATGTAAACGTGTTGGATATCATGCATTATATGTTTGGAATCATTATGTGACTTATCGGTATGTGAATACGTGTTTAAATATGTTAAAATAGTGTTTAACGCGCCAAAAACCCGTTCCAGCATCACAGGGGCGATTAGGAGCTGGGGGGACCCCTAATCGCCTATATGCTCATGCGAGTAGGGATAATTACAGGCGATTGGGACCTAATCGCCTGATGTTATACGCGATTAGGCCCCCAATCGCGTGTAGAGGACTGCTACTCGCGTGTACTGCAGGGTCCGGGTCAAAACACCTATAAATAGAACCCTTAACTCCCCAAACACCTCTAGAACAACCCTAGCTGCTCCCAAACCACCCACACACCTTGAAACACCTCTGGAACTCTTTTTGCTACAAAAATCACCATCCTCAAGCTTATACACCTTTCTTTAGCAAAATCCAAGGTGTGTTCTTCATCCCTAACCTTTGTAAAGTTGTTATTTTGAGTTCCCCTAAAGTTCCAGACCTTGTTTTACCAAATGTGTCTTTAAAAACCTTTCAAGAGAGTCTTAAACCAAGTATACACCTTAATGCTTGTTATATGTGAAGTTTATATGCAAATGTTGGTCTTATTGGTGATTTTAACATGAATGTTTCTAAGATATGAGTGTACTTCTGTTATGTAGAGGCCATTAGGAAGGTTGTCTTAGAATCTTAGCCATTATTATGGTGTTTTGAAGAAAATGCATATTTTGACCCATTTATATGTTCTTGAAGATTTAGGATGATTGTGGTGTGATTGTTGGTGCAATGTTGTTAGAATTCACACTAGGAAGATGTTAGATCAGAGATGTTATGAGTTACATGTTGTAGAGCTTGAAATCTGATTATTTCCATTTAAGGAAAGATAAGGTTGGTAGAAGAAACCTAGTACTTTGCCATTTTAGGAAATAATTGCATAGAACATGCTAGATCAGTGATATGTTGGGGGTTTTTGCTTGAAATGGGTTGGTAAATGATTTAGGTTTGATATTGGGTGTTGTTACATGTTTCGGATCTGATTTGGAGGGTTAAACGCGCGAAAATCCGTTACACAGCAGCTGCAGGCGATTAGGAATCCTAATCGCCTGAGCTATTGGCGATTGTGCAGAGATTAGGGGCGATTGGGCCCTAATCGCCTGAAACTTCATGCGATTAGGCCCCCTAATCGCCTATAGGCTATTGCCTACTCACGTGTGACTTTCCTAATCGCATGTACTGCTGTCGTGAACGCGTTTTGACATCCCGGAACACGATTTGACACCTAGGAACATGTTAGGAACCCCGGGATACACCCAATGGCTTAGTAAGACGTGTTCGGACCTGTTTATGCGTTAATTGGGCATTATGCTGGACTAGGTGAATTGTTACGCGTGCTAAGTGTTTATTTGCATATGTTGCATGATGTCTTGCATTTATCTAACACGTGGGATGTCGGGTCACCAATGGGATGTCGGGTCTTGTCTGGCACGGTCGGTCTAACGGTTAAAGGTGTTTTCAAACGTTTATGGTCACGGTCTGGACATACGGGGACTAGTTAGCCTGCGGGTTATTAGTCCAATACTTATACACATCTTATGATAGGTCGCCGCCATTTGGGACTATCGTAACATAACTACTTAACTATTTTCAAGTAACGCAAACCGAGGTGAGTTTCACAGCCCCACTTTTACTGTTTTGCTTTTGGGGGAGAAACATGCTTTGTACGAACTATTTAAAGGTCATGTTATACTATGGGCACTTTATGTTACTATACGGCTTTTATGGAAAGTCCCAGGGGGAAACCATGAATGTGCTGGCACGCACAGCGAGGGAAATGTGGATAGATCTATTGGGCCTCACAAACCCCACTCGACGGCGGGGCCGGGCGGGTGCATATTGTCTCTACCTATCGGGTTACCGAGGCATCGGTAGCCCAGTCATTCTGGGCTGGTATCAACTTTTGGAAACGTTTAGTAATGGGTTCCCAACCGTAGTAGTAAAAACACTTAACGTCTAGCTAACGTTCTCATGACATAGTATTAACGGGAATGATCTTTGTAAAACTTGTGACAACACTTTATAAAAGAAAACCTGTGAACTCACCAGCATTATATGTTGACATTTTTGGCATGTTTTCTCAGGTCGCTAAGGTAGCGGTTGTCGGACTAGGCGCACGAGGTCATGCACGGCGTCTATTATTTTGGAAACATATTAAACAATGTCTTTGTAAACAATGATATGTCTTTTGGTTGTAAACAAGAATGCTTCCGCTGCTGGTTTACAGCTCAAAGCATTATATTTTGGTTTTAAATATAATCTTGAATGCATGTTTGTTGTATGTTTATTGTGATCGTTGACTGAGATCCTGGTGTGTCACGCGCCTCGCGGTAAAACCCCGCAAGTGGAATTTGAGGGTGTGACAACACTGGCGACTTCGAGAATGACCCGAGTCGGGGATCTAGTCATTCATTCTTTGTTTATATCCGCTTTAGTTTAGTCGTGTTTTTATTTCTTGTTTGGTTTTAGGTTGTTCTGCGTGCCTTAGTTTACTTGTTGCTTTTGTATGAGTTTGGTTTTTACGTGTTAGAGTAGTCGTTTATTTTATTCTATTTTATTTTCGTTTATTAGTTGTGATTTTACCGTTTTATCTTGTCAGTGCATGTGACACACCCGTTCACAGGGACCAGCTGAGTTATCTGCATTTTCAGAACCGGAGCGTGTTTTTCGCAGTAGGAGGCGACACTGTGTTGTGGAGCATCTAGCACCAGATACGGAGCACGAGCAGGAGGCGACACTATAATTTGTAATACCAAAGGTGTGGTGGGTTAGCTGCGGTACACCCTATATATAAACACTAATGGTGTATCGAAGATGTGACTGAGGGTCGGACCAGGGACCAACTCTATTCAACTTAACCAAATCACAATAATCCTTAACCTAAGTCTAAGCATAATCATTAGAATATTAATTAAAGCATATAAACGTTACCCATACTACACAAAAGATTATTACTCATCCAAACTCAACAACACAAATTATAACTCTTACAATCTTATCCTTCCATAAGTTCGCAACAGTACTTAACAGTCATTTCTAAATGAATTTCGAGGACGAAATTTCCTAAAGTAGGGGAGACTGTAACACCCAGCTATTTTCTAAAAGTCTAGTAAAACATTATATTCACATAACATTTTTATTTGCTAGCAATAATATCCTTTAGCGAAAAATACATTCTTGTTCGTTAACAATTTAGAGTAATTACTATTACTATTATTTTTATATATATAGAAAATAATAATAAAAAAAATCGCAATTACCATAATGAATAATATGAATTACTTCGGATCCATAAACGAAATTATTATGATATCAAACCGATTAATAATAGGAATTATTTAATTACTAAACAAACCATAATACTACAAATAATAATATTGATATAATAATAATAAACAAGAAATAAAAAGCACAAGACACAGGACACTGTGTTGTGTCTGCCTCGATGACAAGGAAAAGAAACAACCAACTTTTGATCATTTATTCATTTATTTTTTATATATATAATATATAATATCAATAATAATAAATTATCCTAGACAACATCAAAGCTTGAACCCATGCTTGCTAGGCTCGAGGTGCACATTCCTCTATTTATTTACATGTTAAAAACAAGCATATGAATGACATCTATCTATACATCTAATAAAACAAAGTCCATGTGGACACTTGTCAATGTCACATTGTGCCTCCAATTACATAGCCAATCAATTTGTGCCAAGTGTCCCATTGTGAGAATTTATAAAATTTTCGTTTTTTCTAAAAATCAAAATTCATTAATTATATTAAATTAGGTAATTATATTACATTAGGTAATTCATTATGATTTGGTCAAAGCTTCTCATTGAATTAATTAACTTCCCTAAAACAATTTAAACTCAAAATTCATAGAGAACATAATACAGAGAGAGAGACACGCAGAGATCTAGAGAGAGAAAGTGATGAACGAACCGATATTGGAAGAAGCTTATCATGTAAGTTCATTGTTCTCTGTGTCAGTGTTTTCCAGAACCGTCTAAAGTGCACGCCATGTCTTTGCAGAATTCTGGTAAGGTGATATTAATATTTAGTGTCAATATGAGTGGCTACTTCCAAGGGTATGCCCAAATGATGTCCTCGGTTGGTTGGAGAAGAGACAATGTTTGGAGCAATGGGTATGGTGGAAGCAAACCGTGGGGTCGCACGTCCATGTAATACCGAATTAGGTATTTGTTTTAAAGATTAATTTATAGATTAATCCAAATTATTTGTCTACACTATAACACGTTATAGCCTCATCTCAGTGTCCATTAACACATATATTATTTGTTCGAATGCGTATGTTATGGTGCAGGCACAATCAAATAAACTACAAATGGATGTATAAGTTTGAGTCATTCTACTGGTTCGTTCATCTCCCAATTTATTTTTATTTTTGTAAATTCGAATGTGTATGTATAATTTACAGTATGCTCACTGAGTTCGAATGTGTATGATTTCGTAATTTCATTTGATTTTCAGGTTAATGTTCTATGGCATGGATAGGTGGCTCGATATTGATAACATATCATACGAGGTAACAATACAAAAATTGTCTCATTTTAATCAAAATTATTTTTATATCACATTAATAACTTTCTTCTTTCATAATATTAGTCAATCTTCGACAAGTATTTAGGCATCCCCTTTCATTCGCAAACCTTAATACTTGGCTCCATTTTGTTTGAGTGGTTACACTTGAACGATCTTCTTCATATACAAAAACCGAAGAGTTAATTTCAGTAGGTATGTTCTACTTATACAAATGTGTTCTTGAGTTAGGATGAATTCTCGAGTGCTCTTAAGGATACATATGCGCAGCGATGAATTCCTAGGTTAATTATCATATGTTTTTTTCTTTTTCTTAGGTTAATTGTTGAATGGACAACGATACAAATTGTGAACAATAAATTTGCTCACTTTTGTTGATAATTTTAAATTTTTTTTTCTGATTTGTTTTTGTTTTTTTATCAACATATTTTTTGGTTGTTTAGACTGCTCGGGTTTGCATTTGGGATCATTCGGTGTTTGATTAGTCGGCTTTTAATACACGAGTTTTTTCATCTCGATATACAGGACGGGCAATTATTAGCTTCAATCCCAGAGACGGTTCACCTCACGGTAAGAGTTTCTAATCTTCTTTATTTAGTTGTTCATCAATATTTCCCATGCTCATGTTATGAATTACTTTCAATTTACCTCTAAAACGATTATTAGGTTCAGTTATAGATAATAATAATGTATTGTTTTTGGATTTATGCATAAATTTATAAAGAAAAAAATGGTTTGGAAAACAAAGTCTTCAATTTGGGTCGTTTTTAAAAGGTGTTGTTAAAACGGCGTTAGTGGCAATTTGTTAAATGTGTCATATTCCAAGGCTGTTTTTTATGTTCATGCTTTGTATGATAGAGATATTGATAAATTGAAGATATGTCACGTTTTCACGTTTTAGTCTTTTTACTTCTTTTTTAAAAAAAAAAAGCAAAAAAATGAGAATGAGAAAGGAAACTGACGTAAATTAGGAACTCATTAAATTTCCTTATTACATTCAAATTACTCACTTCCTAAATTTAGTATAATTTAAATGTTTTTTATTTTAAAAAAAAATTAAAAATCGGGATTACAATGTTACGCAAGTTATTAAACACTTTGACCGAAACATTAATGAATGATTTTCGATTTTTAAAAAATTATTATTTTATAAAAACATTAATGACTATTTTTTGAATTTTAAAAATAGAATAGTCATTAAATGTTTTTTATTTTAAAAAAAATTAAAAATCTGGATTATAGTGTTTAGGAAAGTTATTAAACACTTTGACCGAAACATTAATGAATGATTTTCGATTTTAAAAAATATTTATTTTTATAAAAACATTAATGACTCTTTTTTGACTTTTAAAAATAGAATAGTCATTAAATGTTTTTTATTTTAAAAAAAGTAAAAATTTGGATTATAGTGTTTAGGAAAGTTACTAAACACGTTGACCGAAACATTAATGAATGATTTTCGATTTTTAAAAAATAAATTCTTTTATAAAAACATGACTCTTTTTTTAATTTTAAAAATAGAATAGTCATTAAATGTTTTTTATTTTAAAAAAAATTAAAAATCTGGATTATAGTGTTTAAGAAAGTTATTAAACACTTTGACCGAAACATTAATGAATAATTTTCGATTATTGAAAAATAAAAAATTTTATAAAAACAT
This sequence comes from Ambrosia trifida, assembly GCA_028751855.1. Classification (NCBI taxonomy): domain Eukaryota; kingdom Viridiplantae; phylum Streptophyta; class Magnoliopsida; order Asterales; family Asteraceae; genus Ambrosia; species Ambrosia trifida. Next base: position 145,839,710 of record CM054124.1, on the reverse strand, counting down.
TAATGACTCTTTTTTGAATTTTAAAAATAGAATAGTCATTAAATGTTTTTTATTTTAAGAAAATTAAAAATATGGATTACAGTGTTTAGGAAAGTTATTAAACACGTTGACCCAAACATTAATGAATGATTTCGATTTTTAAAAAATAAATTTTTTTATAAAAACATTAATAACTCTTTTTTGAATTTTAAAAATAGAATAGTTATTAAATGTTTTTTATTTTAAAAAAACAAAAAATGTGGATTATATTGTTTAGGAAAGTTATTAAACACGTTGACCGAAACATTATTGAATGATTTTCGATTTTTAAAAAATAAATTCTTTTATAAAAACATGACTCTTTTTTGAATTTTAAAAATAGAATAGTCATTAAATGTTTTTTATTTAAAAAAAAGTAAAAATCTGGATTATAGTGTTTAGGAAAGTTATTAAACACTTTGACCGAAACATTAATGAATAATTTTCGTTGATGTAAAATAAAAAATTTTATAAAAACATTAATGACTCTTTTTTGAATTTTAAAAATAGAATAGTCATTAAATTTTTTTTTATTTTAAGAAAATTAAAAATCTAGATTACAGTGTTTAGGAAAGTTATTAAACACGTTGACCAAAACATTAATGAATGATTTCGATTTTTAAAAAATAAAAAACATTTATAAAAACAATAATGACTTTTTTTTTAATTTTAAAAATAGAATAGTTATTAAATGTTTTTATTTTAAAAAAATTAAAAATTATGGATTATAGTGTTTAGGAAAGTTATTAAACACCCGGCTGTGGAGTAGTCCGGGAAGCAAAATGTGGAAGAAGATTTACACAATGTGGGGTTAGCAACGATTTCACAAATATGGAGCGTATAATTAGCATTTATCGTTAGTTACACAATATTGGAAACATCTAATGTTAATAATTATGATTACCATTTAATTAATAATCTTTAAACATAAAATTATTAATCATATATAAATACATTTATAAATTTATTTTTAAACATTCAAACTCAAAATTTAAAAAATAATCCAGTTTTTAAAATTAATGACATTTAAACACAAAATAAATGCTGAATTATTTGATTTGTCACATTACTATTTTTAGCGTATAAATAGCATCTATAAGGTAATAGTCGGTTAAAATTATTGAGTAATGCTCCTTGATATGATACATGGGTCACTTTAGATAATGTTTCTTCCTATAAACGGGTCAAATAAGGTAATAGTCGGTTAAAATGTTGTTTTAGTGGTGTAGGTTCATGTTTGTTTACTTATAAATCGGTCGATTTGGGTAATGTTCAACTTTTCCAATGGGTCAAATAGGGTAAAAGTCGCCAACAGTGTGTTTATGGTGTTTTGATTAGATTGATGTTCCTTTTAGTTATACATAGGCCATAGGTGAATTGGGGCAATCTTCCCTTTTCTTAACGGGTCGATTTGGGTAATGTTTGCCTTTTCAAATGTGTCAAATAGAATAAAATATGCTCGAAGCTTTTTTAGCGGGTCGATATGGGTAATGCTCATCTTCTCAGACGTGTCAAATTAAATTGTGAAATTTAGGTGTTAGTTTCTTATTTTCATTTTTATTACTTTCTTATTGTTGAATATGCCATAAGTCTATTTTTAACACATACCATTTAAGTCGCCTTATTCAGGTTGGATTGTATTTAAGAAACCCTGTATTCTCACATGGCCAGCTTTCTGTCGCATTGTCAAGAGTTAAAAGCAGGGCAGGCGTGAAGATACTTATATTTGATGCTGGTGGGAAAGTGATGACTAAAACAAAAAATGTGGTTTATAAGGAAATTTTCAGCGATATTTGAATAGATGCGTATTCGTTGCTTTTAATTTTTAATAAAATGTTTCTACTTTATTTTTCTTATACGTTATACTACTCCAAATAATCGTACGTTGTTGAACTGTGTGTCAACGCGGGCAAATATCTAGTTTCCATCAAAAGGTAAAACCCACTTGCAACAATGCCAATTGAGACCTGAACAAACTTCTATCCTCCCCCACTGACTCTCTCTGCATAACAACCCCCTTCATTATCATTCAAGAACAATACCAATTAAACTCATCTCTCCCTTTATCTCTCTAGTCTGGCACCAGACTTGGTTCTGTTTGAACCCGCCAGCCAACAACCACCATTCACCCGAGCCACCCTTGCCTTCCCCTCTCTAGAAGGCAGCGGCGGCAAGGACAAGGAACTGCCGCCAACCACCACCCGAGCCTCACAATCACAACCCATCCCCTCTCATTCCTGAACAACACCTCCCTGCCTTGTCACTAAAACAACGCGGCGGCAGCAACAACAAGACTTCACATGAACCCGACACCATACCATATTCGATGATGCCTCCTCGTGATTCCATCGGATACATCGTTTAAGAGCAGAATGGGTTCCATTGGTGACCGGCTAAGAATCGTTTACTCCCCTTGACTGGCCGCGGTCGGACGGTACAGGCGTACAACGGACCGGTAAAGTACAGTGACTCGTCGGTACAAGTGGTGATAGGTGATGGTGCCGTTTGTTTTAGTGGTTCGTTGGTGTTGGTTTGTTAACAGTGTAGTGCCGATTGTCTTTCTCTTCTTCTTTCTTTGAGGTATAATTTCAAATTCATTTGTCATGGGGGGTATATACTTGGATTATGAGGTTGTGGTTTCCATGAAATAAAAGTAACAGATAGATGGGTGATATGAATTCTTCTATCTACATATAAATAATATAGATTAACACAAATGATAGGAACATAGGGTAGGATAGGTTATCAATATTTTTTTATATATATGTATAACAAAATATAGAATGGTTCCAATAATAACAAGAAATTGTTATTTGTATAACTGAGTTGAGTTTCAACCTTTAACCTTCTATGCACACAAAAATATTGTCTAGCATCTACGTTTTTTTTTTAGTGTATAACAGTCACTACAAATTTCTATCTTCGTATATATATAAAAGTTCAAAAGATTAATATCATCTGTTGGAATAAATATACGTAATGTTTGTATATTTATCGATAGCCATTATAATCATTTATATAATGATGATCAATTATTAATATTATCCTAAGCCCAATAAGAGATATGTCTTTGATGGGCGGACTATCATTAGATGGGCCTTATTAGGGTGTCCCCTGGGTATGTATAAATATGAAGAGATATTATGAGATTAGGGTAGAGACAATCATAACAACATAACACCATTAGGCATCCCCTATCTCTCTCTCTCTCTCTCAATGTGTTCATAACTCAAGAACACGTAAACCATCAGAACTGCATACCCTAAAGGGAACCCGATCAAGATGATGGTGTCTTCCATTACTGAGGTTCCTGAACGGATAAGCAAATCAGGTACACTTGACTAATTCTTATGTTTATACCTTATATTCTTATTAATATAATCAACATGTGGTATCAGAGCAATGTTGATTATATTAAGTATATCGATTCAATCATAAAGAAAATATATACTGGAATTCTAAAATATTAGATTCCAAAATAAATAATTAATTGTATGGTATTGGCCAGATTTTTTTTCCTGTTTTGCCGCAATTCATATCAATAATATTTTGGATTGCTATTAAATGAATAATTCCTCTTATGTCTAATTAAAGGCAATAAAAAAAAAATACGCCATTACCAGAAAGCTTTTCGTGAGAATTATTATACTAATGTCTATATTTTTTTATTAATTGAATTCGCTCCATAAACTCATTTAGGAGATAACTTACGGATTCATAAGATAAAAATAATATTGTTTATGTTTTTTTTTTCGGTTGATGTTTTTCAAGAACATCATAAGAAAACCGAAAATTATTATGACTTTGGTTTAAAATTGGATTAAAATTCTGTTTTCGATAATTTAGGACATAACTTTATCTCCAAGGAATTTTTGAAATCAATTATGATTAAGTCAAAGATTTCGAAATCTTATGATATCTTTGGAGATAGTCATTATTTAAATTTGGAAATAGATATTATGTAAATCCCTAAAATTTTGAACCAATTTATTATTATAATTATCTGTTTTCGATATTAATAATTGTTTTCGGTTTTAAGAATTAATGAATTTAGGTTCTCGGATTATCAGTTAATTCCCGAATTCAAGTTCTCGAATTTTTCCTAAGTTCTCGGTTTTAAGGCTTTCGATTAGGTTCACGGACAGGAGTTCTCGGTCAAGGTCTTCATCTTCGAAAACCATAATGTTTTTCGAGAACCCATAATGTTTCCAAGAACCCATCTTATTTATCGAGAACTATCATGTATTCGAGAACCAATATTTTTTCGAGAACTATTGAAGAATCCGAGAACTGTTAAAGTTTTCCGAAAACATAAGTTATTCGAGTACTCATAATATATTCGAGAACTCATTAGTATATCGAAAACTAATTCTGATATTCGAGAACTCATCATGACATTCGAGAACTCATTATGATATCTAAGAACTCATTAAGTCTTCGAGTACTCATGATTTATTCGAGATCTCATAAGTCTTCCGGGAACTCATCATTTTCGAGAACTCATTAAGTCTTCGAGAACTCATAATTTCGAGAACCCCTTATGTTATTCGAGATCTCATAGGTTTTTCGGGAACTCATTATTTTTCCGAGAACCCCTTATGCTATTCGAGAACTCATATAAAATTTTTTGAGAACTCAATTCTTTGAGAACCCATTATTTCGAGAACTCATAAGCTAATTCGAGAACTCTTTATTTTTGGGATCTCTAAGAAAATTACAGTTTTGATAAAACCTAATGTATCAAGTTTATTCAAAACATTATAAAACCTTGCTTAACTTGCAATAACATTTTGAGGTGTCACTTCTGCCCAAAGGTGATGTGTCACATTAGTTCGTTATAAAGATCTCGTTAAGCATTGTAGCTCGTTCACATAAGTGCCATAAGGTTTCACTTCTGCCCAAAGGTGATGTGTAACAGATTATGTTGGTGAACTGAGTGTATTGCATTAGAACTTTGAGTGTCTCACTTCTGCCCAAAGGTGATGTGTTACATTCACTGTTAGCAACTTAATACTTAAATAAATAGCGTATAGCCAAAGCTAGAGCATGTTATTTAAGTAGCTTATGTTGGTGTTATGATATTATCACGTCTTCATTACAAAATTGATCCTCACAATTAATGATCCTTCATTAATATAACGATCATAATCTAAGTCCGCCTTACATCAATACCCGTAACTTGAAACTAATCTCACATTCTTCTATAAATTACTATCTCAACTAAATAATCCATTCTTATTATCAAAACTAAGAAGAGTTTTCTCAACTCTTAGATCTTATTAAGTTACCTCTTAAGACATGACATTCCTACGCTCTATCTGATAAAGTATTACAGAATAACATATGAGCATAAGAAGTGGAATAAAATGTCTCTTACGGTAATTAAGAACTTCTTTTACTGATTCCTATCAGGTGAGCTACTAAAGATTCTGAAATTCCTAAGACTAATGTATTATCTATGAAATGAAAGAATATAACGAATTCCTAAGAAGCATGAAATAAATAAATCTAACTTTATGGTTAAATGGCATCTGTGAATACATCCTAATATTGAATAACATGACCCATAAAGCTAAGGGGTTACCCATGGAAATCAATAAATTTCTAGTGTATAATAACTTTTCCATCAGTACGATTAGATGCATTATGAATCAACTATAACACTCAGAAACATCAAAGTAAAATGAGTGTGTTGATAGCGAATTATGTACAGGAAAAGGAACGCATTAAACTAGAAAAGTTGATGTTATTCACCTTACTACCATTAAACCTAAAAGAGGAAGAATAATTACCATAGAGAGGATAATTATAAGGTCTGGAAACAAAATACAAGTACTACTTTCAGCTATAAGTTTCTCCAACGGGAAAGTCTTACTAAGCAAAATTGTGCCATTAAGAATAGGCATAAGCAATGAGATTACCCATAAGAAAAGAGAACAGCTGGCTAAGATATGTAGTGCCTAATTAAAGATATTTAACTCCACAAATGCTAATGAATTCCAATTAACATATAATGGTTGAGTCTAGTTTTATACGTTTCCTTACCAGAATTCAACAAATACTTAAGATGAGAGTTGGTGGAAAAAATTAAGGGTCTATTAACCATTAATAACTGATCTTAATGTTGAAGCTTTATGATACCTTACGATATTCTTGAGATTACTCAGAATTTAGTATCAATACTAAAAGCTACAATTTTTTGACAGTTATAAGGTTTTAATGACCAAACCAAAGCCACTATTAAGTTAAACTCTCATATTGTTTGTTGTCATTATCTGAATAAAAACCTTATGAAATAAAACTAGATGATCCAATAACGTTTTCACAACTTTGTTATCATGAAAATGAGAATTTAACAAAGGAAAATGAGACCCATGCAATTCATCCAATAAGACCAAAATTTCATGAGAAATCATGACCAACACTAAAGGATGCTTGGCTATCAAATCTCATTCTCAGTGATTTTAAAGCATGTGTTAAACGCCCTAAACATTAAATGGCGAAAGGAATAAATGGGTTTCCATCATAAGTCATAATTATTTGACATTAGTGGAGCTTAGATAAATATCGGATTGTATCTAACCTGTTTCATATAGACCAAAGTATTGAAGAAATCAATTCATATATACTTAACAAGATTCCCTCTAAGTATTTCCTTAAAATACCTTATGAAATTTGGACGATAAGGGAAATCAAGTATAAAATATATGAAATACTCTCGTTCACACGCATCGCTAAAACTTATTATGTGGAGATACTAAGAGACCATTAGTGGGAGCATTAGATGTCCTACTTATGACTTGCAAAAGTTACAGAGGTGGGGGAACGGAAAATTTGATCTATCCTCAAATTACACCTCTTGCACTGGCCACTGGACAACGCTCTATCACAACTTGTCTCCTTAGCACTTAACGTACTCCTAACAAAGTTTTGTGGACATAATTATCTTATGGAGGAGTCATAAGGAACTGTAACAACAACCTAAGTTATCATGACATAATGTGTTGCTGATCACAACAGAATGGTCATTAAATGTTGTTGGTAAATTTATCAGATGACTCATAACTTATTAACTCCATATAATACTAAATTGAAGACTTACTGTGATAAAGTCAGCTGTCATAATTTCTCAAACAGTAACAGTTTGGGTGGAGCTGCATTAGAGTTCGATACGAAATTATTGTTCGCTTATGATTAAGAACAAATAGAGGAAATCAGAATTTTGTATCGAATGCATTCATGATATGCTTATGGATCCAATAACTAAAGGTCTATCACCCATAAGTCTCACTAAGGGCCAACTAAGAGAAAAGGGTATTACTGATGACCATGTATAACTGCATATCATACTATGAGTGACTTATGACTAATGATTAATGATTAATTTTCCTCATTATGATTTGTTTGTCTATTAGTATGCTAAGCTAGCATAATGGCATAAAGACAATAATATAACAAATCAACTAAGGGCATAACGTTAATTGATCCTAATGTTAAGTTTTAAATTTGGGTGTAGTATGATTAATGGGGGTCCTAAGTCGAATAAAGACTTAGCGGCTGTATTTCTCTGCTACATTTTGGGTTTAGAACTAAAATGAGTATTAATCACTGCAGACTTACGTAATACTCATAATAAATGATTACTAGGCTAAGTGGGAGAATGTTGGAATAAATATACGTAACGTTTGTATATTTATCGATAGCCATTATAATCATTTATATAATGATGATCAATTATTAATATTATCCTAAGCCCAATAACAGATATGTCTTTGATGGGCGGACTATCATTAGATGGGCCTTATTAGGGTGTCCCCTGGGTATGTATAAATATGAAGAGATATTATGAGATTAGGGTAGAGACAATCATAACAACATAACACCATTAGGCATCCCCTATCTCTCTCTCTCTCTCAATGTGTTCATAACTCAAGAACACGTAAACCATCAGAACTGCATACCCAAAAGGGAACCCGATCAAGATGATGGTGTCTTCCATTACTGAGGTTCCTGAACGGATAAGCAAATCAGGTACACTTGACTAATTCTTATGTTTATACCTTATATTCTTATTAATATAATCAACATCATCAAATGCAGAAAAGGTGTGAAACGTTGTTGGGTATTTAACTTGTTTTTTTTCCAATTATTTTATTCATTTTATATTTATAAATGTCAACTAAACAAAAAAGTATATATTCTATACTGCATATTATAGTATTGTAAAATTTAGTTACCAAAATATATATTCTACGTATAAAGGAATCAACTTAAACCTAATAAATTATCGTATTTATTTTGCAAAAGCATAGATGGTTTTGTTTTATAAACAACTTTGGTAAATGAATATATTGAACGAAAGGATTACAAAGAATTATTTAAATGCCCATCGATCCTAATTTGAGATATTGGGGAATTAGAATTAATTGAATTTTGCAATAATATTTAGGAACTCGTAACTCAAGCTATAGGGATTGTAGTCGTTTTTCATTAGTTCCTTGCACGTTTATCCCTACCATTAAGGTGAGTTCATACTTGTCCCCCTTTATCCTTTATTCTTTGGGGCTCAACATGTATCATTATCAAAACTCAAACGATTTTAAACTCTACAATCTATTATGCTTAGTCTAAAGTCTATCATATTCTAAACTAGCTGATTACCCCGGGAGGGTCCCGGGGTTGAAAAATCTAATTTTACGTGATAACCTATTTCAAATGGCTCAAGTTAACTAACCACAAAATCTCTCAATCATTGCATGTTCATAGTATTCTAATCAGTAATAACTCATATTCCCTAATCTAAAACCTAATCAGTAATCATCTAAAGAATCACTTATGTAAGCTGCAACTATTTAAAAACTCATCACATCTCTTTAATTTCTCACATTCTAATGGCTCTTATAATTCCTAACCTAATCAACTAAACAAACACTTAAGTTGGAAGTTGTAACCATTGCATCTCATTATGCCACGTGACATAATCAAGAGATGCATTGAACGCCACGTCAGCAACTATCAATTCTTCCCGGGGTTGAAAAATATAACCATTCTAATAATACTAATACTAATAGTAATAATTATTACTCTTGTAATTAAATAAATAAAAAAATAACCTTGCTATAAGCTGACACCATGTGTTGTAGTGTTGCGCGATTCTTTCTCATAGCTTCTCTTGATGAAGTATACCTAGTAAAATTCCAGTGATAACATGGCGATTGGGCTGATTTTCAACATCGTAGATAAGAACCTGGTTTAAAAGAAAAAACATGATTAATGAATAACATGAACACTTTGTGTGTTTTTTTCCTGTATGAACGAAACCCCACAAAAAATAGTCGATTTTTTCTCCGTTTTTTATATAGCACTATGGTACTCGTTGTAAAGATAATAAAACGCTCGTTAATTTGGTGTAATTTTTTTCTTTAAAAAATCCCGTATATAAAAGATATAAACGTTTAAAAATTATGGGAGGAAATATTAGAGAGAAAATTTTAAATTTATTTTTAAATTCTTTTTTCCTAAAATAACTCAATTTAATTAAAAAAGGAAATAATTCAAAAACACTAAAATCTTTCAATTATGATGCCACGTGTCAGTTTAATGGAGAGGTTGAAGGCACCATTGCACGCCACGTCAACAATGTTCAATTCTTTTATATATATTAATAGATTCTATCATGGGCAATCTAAAGTCTATTATATGCTTGTACGCTATGCTATGTAGAATTATTTACTCTAACATACAAATGTTCATATAGTTGACAACCCACCTTGCATGTATAGCGCTATAGGATTGGCTATCCGCCCCCTACATGGGTCATGTTAAGCAAAATTCTTCGTGGCTAGTCGCCGTTTGTATGGTTCTCTTGCATATGCCTATAAGCAAAACTTTATTATACTATGTATGTATGTCAAAACTAGTATGCTCACCAATGCTTTATGTGTTGACGGATATTTTATACATGTTGCAGGAAAAAGCTTGATGAGACGATACAAGAAACATCACTTAGGATTCGGCCTTAGAAACAAACGAAACAATCTTTATTTCACTTCGTGTTTAAGTTAATGTATTTTTCTCATGAACAAATTGTATACTTGTTGAATCTTAGATACGAATGAAATCTATTTTAATCTATTATCACAATTTAGTGTAATGAAGTCTTTGAACAATCTATCACAAGTCTCACCTCGATGTTTCCGCCATCGGTTGGGGTGTGACAAATTTATATATATATATATAAACCACAGCAATCATAACACCATGCTTTAGGTTTAGTACATACAAGATTAGGGGGAAAAATTACATTATACTTTATTTAAGTTGGTGGCTCGAATCAATGTACTAATGGTCGTTGTAAGATGAGATGTGGTTTGGCTTAACAGTTGGTATTCGAAACTCAAAACAAGAAGCAAGCATCATGATTTTTTTTATAGACACCCAATTATTTATTTACACAAATGCTCAAGCTTACATGCATACAACAAACACACCCCCACAACACTTCTATACACAACATAGATATATGCACGTCTACAACCATAACTCTTTTTTTAAACCAATTCTATATTAAGCGGTCCTTTAGTCGCCGGAACAAATCAACGATAAGCATATGAAAACCGAGACAAAGGGTACCGATTACCTTAGTATCATAGGGAATGAGGGTATGGCAGCGGTGACAGCTCCCGTTAGTGTACGTCTGTGTTATTCAATATGAGCAGAACAACATGTGGGTGGCCGGACCGACAACGAAAATGGTGGCGTGGACGTTACAATGAGGTGGTGTCGATGGAGGTGATTGATGTTGTTGTTGTTTTTTTTTTTGAAAGGGTGGTGGGTGTTCGAAGGTTATGATGGATGGCGGGGGTAGTTGGTGATCTATGGCGGTGCGACATTTGTGACGTCAGGGTGGTGGTCTGATACGGTAGCGTGCTGTTTGAAGCGAGTAGAAGGGTCGTCCATTTATAGTACTAGGGTGTCGGTTTAGCTGTGTGGTTGTTTATGGTAGCTCCCGTAATTTCTGGCGAGATTTCAGCCATGATTTGGAGCTCTTTTGGTGACTAACCGGAGATGGCGCCAATCTTGTTGGCTGAAGTTTTATGAAAGAGGAAGGCCATTTATGAGTTTTGTTGGCTAGTGGGATTTTGGGTGTTTGAAACATTTCAACCTTTTCGTTTTTTTTTTTTAACAATAATTTGCATTGTATTGTTATTTTTTTTATCATCTAGAATAAACGCCCAAAATTGATCGATTATACAACGGATTAAAATCGCTTAATCTAATATCATAAATCGACTAATATTATTCTAGCGGTTTAAATTTTTAGGTGTTATAATTCTACCCCAACACATATTAAAGTATGGTTCATGCGATTCTAAAAATTTTGAATTATTGAAACTTTAGATCCCTAAAGTTATAATAAAATTATGATAAAAAAATTACGGATGTTACATAAACCCAAGACCAACCCAACCTTCCCTTTTTATAGTTGAGCCCAGATTTGATGTCCAGCCCAAAAACGAGCCCACAACACCGCCCCAAAAGGAAATGAAGCCCAAGACCCCTTAGTCGTCTTCTTCATTGCTGTCCGGCGAAAATTCCGCGGAAATTCCGGCCTAAAGATGGAATCCACATAACACACGCTATTGACCAAATTAATGCACCCTTGACTCGTTTCCAAACTTGTATACGTGTTTTGACCAACAGTTTCCTCGTCAGCAACGTAAATCTCGACCCTAAAATCTCGGCGTTTGACCGGAAAAATCAAATGGGGCATTTAATCAACTTCGGGTATAAAAGGGATACACCAGTAGACCATAAACCTTGCACACAACCTCACCACCCTTAAAATTCCTATTAAAAACGTTTCCAGACGTGGCTCGGATTCTCGCCGGCGTAACAGTTCCGGCTACCCTCTCCCCGTGTTCATCCAAGCCCGAAATTCGTAAGTTGTCATGCCATTTCGTTTATTTTCATCCCAGGTTTAAAACCCCTATGATTAATTGGATTAACAGGACCTTGAACGGGTTCAATTGAAATCGAATAGAAAGCTAGGGTTTCTAAGGTTTGAATTGGGGAAGAACACTACAGTCAGCTACGTATATAATTATTTCAAAACAAAAATATCAACCAACTGATCCACAGATCAGTTGGTTATGCTTGTCGTTTAAAAGGATTGAACTGGCCTTTGGCCAAGGTTCGAATCCCACAAACTGTTTTAATTTTTTCTTGTTTAAACCAATTATCAAAACCAACATATTAAACCTATATAATCAATTACAATCCAGTTTAACTCGTTCTCAGGGTGTGGCTTAGTTGGTGGCCACACTTGTGATAAAACTCGAACCGTCCAAAGGCCCGGGTTCGACTCCCATAACCAACAAACCTTTTTTTGCCATTTTTATATATATACTTAATATGTTAAATTGTTTAAAATAGTTTTTAAATACTAAACGTGGTTTATAAATACTATAAAATTTTTATATGATCTCCAAATGATAAAGTTCATCATCCAATTTTTAGTTTTTCAAAAATAATTTATTTAATATATATTATAAATATTACAAGTTTATTCATTTAAATTATAAAATTCAATAAAAATATCTAAACGATTTTATAAAATTCCACAAAAATTATACTAAACTTTTATAACAATAAGCAATTCAGAATTTATTTTTAATTCAGAAAAACCGTACATTTTATATTTTTAATGAATTTTTGTTAGTTTTAACCATAAATAAATCATAATAAATTCATTTTTCAATATTTTTGCACCAAAATTTTATATAAATTATTTCTAATTATTTAGAACTGAAATACAAATTTTAATTTAAAAATTCTTTAATTTTAATATTCTTAGATATTAAAGTTACATTTTGGCAATTTGAAATAAATAGATTAAATATTTTATTTTCAAGAAAATAATTTTATAAAAATTATTTTCACACTTAAAACTTTATATTGTAACCATCTTCAATTTGAAATTACAAAAAAGACTTTTGTTTATTTATTTACCAAATTTCTTTTATTTATTAAACGTTTAATTTATTAATCAAACGAATACTTATCCCCAATTCGAAGCCCTAGAAAGTACTTATAGACCAAATAGACTTAGACTTATTTGTTACATTATACATAGGGTGATACTTGGCAACGTTGGATCATACTTATTCAATTACACAAGACTTACCACCTTGCTAAGGTGAGTATTACTTATCCCCTTTTTCACTTTTACAACTTTTGGGGTGATTCATGCACAAGTATACAAAACTTACAAAATTCATTTACACATACATTTTTATTCATTTACAATTCATATACGTGTCTTGTTTATCTTTGTGCTTATGTTTGAACATGAACGTAGCTTACATACAAAATCATACATCTAGACATAACTTATGTTATGGTTCTCTTTACATATAGACGTAACTTATGTTACGGTGCTCATTTAGACATAACTTATGTTATGGTGCTCTTTTAGACTTGACACGTGTTGAGGTGCTCATTATCAACTTCATTATACAAACTTTACATTTGATCTTTGTCTTGTTTGGTTACTTGCGTGTTTACATAATGCCTTGGTGATGCTAAACACATGAATTGTACTACTTTTCAAACTTATACTATATGTACAAAACTAAGTAGTACTCACCAACATCATATGTTGACAAAATTATTTTCGTGCATGTTTCAGGATAAGCTGCTTGACGCTTCACATAGGACCTTAGACTTAGATTAAATCAATCAATTATCTTTATTTATGTTGTCTTGTATTCAATTTCACATGTTGTAAAACAATATTCAATAATCAAATATTTACATTTTAGTACCATGAGCTTTTGAACAATCGTCACTACGTGGCACCTCGATGATTCCGTCATCGGTTGGGGCGTTACATTTTCCCTCTTCTTTTCCTCTTCCCTCTTCTTTGTTCATCTGATTTCATCAAGATTCTTCAAGATCTCTTGGTTTTTCATCATCTCTGCCGACGTTTGTTTTGTTTTCGTTTAAGGTATTTTTTTTTCGTCATTTATCTTGGTTTATTATTTTGTTTTTCAAATTCTAATTTATGTTTTTGTTATGAATATTCTTTTTCTTTTCTCATCGTTGTTGTTATGTTATTCTCAAGCACCTGCCGTGTCTTCTTGCTAAAAGGTATGTGTTTGTTTTGTTATTTTTGTAATGTGTTATTTTTTTTTTCATTTGTTATACTAATCGCCGATGTTTTCTTCCGTCACATCACTGGATCTGTGTTATTTGGTTGATGAAGAACATATTGTTGTTACGGTTTGCTATTAGGGTTATGTTACTTCTCTAAACTTTAGATGTATTCTCTTTTGGTTTAAATGTATTCGTTTGATTACTCTTTGTGTTTTTCTTATTATTTCTTTTTAATATGTTTTTTTTTTAATTTCAAATATTATTTTTTAAGATTCCTTTTTTTATTTTATTTCTGTTTTTGTAAATTATTTATTTTATTTTTATTATGTTGTTATATGTTAGATTAGTTATCTATGATCTATGATTATTGTATATGAATATGAACTACTTATGGTTTAACTTCTCATGAGAAACCTCTGATTAGAAAACTACTGATAATGAAGTACTGATGAGGAAACCAAAACCTCTGTTTTTTTGGTTATTGTCATTAATATTATGTTGTTATATGTTAAATTAGTTATGTATGTTCTATGATTATTGTATATGATTATGAATTACTAGGTTAGAGTCCCGTGGGGACCCACGGTTCACCCGAAAGTAAAATGAAAAAAGTAGGAAAATAAGAATTGTATTATGCAAGTTGTTTTGGTTACTAAATGTTTGATAATGCAATATGTATGAATTTTGATGTTAAATGCAAAATGTCATCTAACATTTTAAGCAAGAACGATACAAATAGGACTAAACGTACCAGTTCATTTGTAACAGTGCATCCAAAACCAGGTAAACCATCGTAGTTAAATACTTGAAATTGTTCCATATTCAAACTCATTGGTTGTTGTAAAACATTGTTAGCTTCTTCTAAAACATTGTCAGTAAGAACTTTGAATAATTTCATTTGACGACCATTTTTGTTAAAAGTAATAACATGAAAACGGTTGAATTCCTTTTTTTCAAAACAAGTTAAATCACCAATATGGAGACGAAGATCATTTAGGAATTTTACCCAACCATTACAAAACAATAGTTACGACCAATCTTTTTAATTGACATGTTCCAATGATGTTCGTCATCTACATACATACTAATTGGCAAGTTAGGGAGTCCATCGGGATACTGATTAGCAACAAAGGAATAAGGTAGAACCTGAAAGAAAAATTATTGTGCACGTGGACAATTAAAATCCGATATAATCTTATATAAAAACGTGTAAAATAAAAAAATTGAAATTAATAATCTTTACCATGTGTATTGTTAATTCATGTTCAATCATTTTATAGAATGAGACATCCAATTGCATAGATGGAGAATGATTTTAATGCTTTATTATGAACGTATTTGGACTAACATAGTTGAAATGATATAGAACATTAAAAAAAACAAATCATTAACAACTTTAGACCAACCATTTGTAAAACAAAAAAACATCATCTATCAATTCTAATCGGACCAACCAAGATTGTCCTTCAAATGTGGCAACTGTAATGTTACTGTTGTGTATGTTTTTAGACAACAGAAATTTGTTCATGCCCTTCGGCACAGTCTGGATTGACACGTTAAAAACAACATTAAAAAGAAAGAATCATTTTTTTTAAATTAAATAGGCATATGAACATGAAAATAAGAAACATACCAAAACTGTTGACGAAGGGTCATGCAAAACCTTGAAGAATTGAGAACTATTGTGATAAAACATAATAGTGTTTGTGTCTTCGGATCAAATCCTGGTTTTCAAATATATATATATATAAATCCGATTCGATATATATATATATATATATATATATATAGGAAAAAGATCAAATAGGAACCAAGAGCCTAGTTAGGAACTTAGGAACCAATCTTAGCCATCCATTTTTGATCTTAATCAAGTGGGTATTTATGTAATTAGACAATTAAATATTATATTTTTATTTAATTAAAAGATTTATGTATGGCAGTTATAATTGATACCATGCGATTTTTTTGCCATTTGGAGATTGGTTTCCTTAATTATCTCAAATTCATAACAAAAAAAAAAAAGCGTCGATCATATCATAGCTATTAGTTGTACACATCAGTGTATTCAACCCTACATTATGATATCACTATATACATTAGTGTATTCAAACATTATATCAATGTACATCACAGTATACAATTTGTATATAATATATGTATATTATAATATCGTAATCGTCACATATATACATTATTGTATATTGTAAAAAAATTCATAATTAAGTAATACATTTAATGAACCACAATGTATAATATATGTACATAATAATATCATACTCGCCAGATTATAATATAAGAGTTTCATATTTGATATCATAATATATGTATACATCAGTGTATATTCAGCATCTTATTAAATTTTACATATTCACATAAATGTATATACAAATCATTATACATATACATCAGTGTATATTCAGAATAATATATTTGACGATTTTTATAATAACATGTACAAGTTAAATATATCAGACAATTTTTATAGTATACACTGATATATATAAGAGTTTCATATTTGTATATCACACTGATACATTTGTACACATCAGTGTATTCAACCCTACATTATGATATCACTATATATTGAATGTACACCATAGTATAGTATACATTAGTGTATATTAAACCTATATCAGCATCGACTCTCCTTCATTTAAAACCTGACAATCTTAAATTAGGGTTTCATCGATGAATCAATTACGTTTCTTTATAAATAAACACCAACGTATACTATTTTAGACTGTACAATCTGACCACTCGAATAACAATGAATAACATATTTGAATCGTATCCATAGCATATTTGGATCTTATTTTTGAAATCACGTAACATATTGTAATAATCATATCAAACGAAATAAAAAAAACAATTACTCAATAGAAATTACTAAAAATTAAGAATAAGAATGAAAGATTGAATATTCATACATAACTGTATACGAATTCATGATCTTCCTTAGTTTATTGATATGTTCTTCCTAGTTTTTGATGTATACAATAACGTAAAATGTGAGATTTTTGTGGTTTTATCAGTTACAATCCAAACATAATAACCTATTAATTAATAATCATATAGCAAAAGTCAATAATACCCCTTCATTTAATTAAAGATTTAATTAATGTTTAACTTATTTACAATCATGCCATTAGTGATCAATGGCTAAGATTGGTTCTTATAGTTCCTACAAAAGGTATGGTTCCTATTTGAACCCTACCTTATATATATATATATATAGGGTGTGGATAATATGGAAACCCTATCTTTTGGAAAAACCTTGCAAACTCTATTGTGACCATTGATCAAGTTTGATCAATGGTTTATAATTAATTTGCATATAATATTCAAAAGCAAGTGGGCCACTATAATAAAAAATAGGAATAAGGGCATTAAGGTAATCTTACTTAATGACACTTTTTTCTAAATCCTAGGTTTAAAAAGGTTGATTTGACACTTGTCAAGTCACATCTCTCCTACTTTATGACACTTTTTTCAGCACCAAAATTAACGTACGTTAGTGTTGTGATACAAAATTCTGACCTCGTGTGAGACATCACTATCATGTGTTAACAGACATATACTAAAAAAACATAATAAAAGAACACATAAAATGTGTATTTATTTAAGAGAGGATAAAAAATTATGACCTCGTGTGAGACATCACTAACATGTGTTACCAGGCATATACTAAAAGAACATATTAAAAGAACACATAAAATGTGTATTTATTTAAGAAATGATAAAAACGATCATAACAATCAACACTAAAACATATAAAAAACCGTTTAATACAAACATAATTATTTGTGAATTTTCAAAAAAAAACTATCATAACAACATAGAAAAAATCTAGCTATGCTTCGTTCTTGATCCTCATCATCATCTTTAACTCAAAACATCTCTTCACCTACAAAAAAAGTAAACATGTGTTAGCTAGGCTCTACAAAACACATAATGGGACATCAATGACATGTGTTAGTGTATTCTAAAACATATGTTTTACTGAAATAACGTATGTCATACAAACCGTAACACATGTTAGTTGGGTATATACTAACATGTGTTAACATCACTAACATATGAAAGGGCGTATACTTACATATGTTTTCTGAAATAATGTATGTCATATGAACCCTAAAAAGAATAAACCCTTTTTCAGTTTTCATAAACATGTGTTAGTTGGGTATATACTAACATGTGTTACATCACTAACATGTGATAGGGCGTATACTAACATATCTTTCCTGAAATAATATATGCCATATGAACCCTAACACCTGTTAGTTAGACATATACTAGCATGTGTTAGCATCACTAACATGTGTATAAAAAATATCACGTACCACAACCATATCATTTACCATAGCCGCATCACTAACATGTGTATAAAAACACATGTTAGTTGGGATCCTAAAACACATAATCAAAAAAATTTAATCACATGTGATCTATCAACCTCATGTCCCCCATCCAATAACAATCTAACATAAACAAAATAGTAATAAAAAAAAAGGTTAACATAAGTTTTTTTTTTTTTTTTTTTTTTTCATTCAAGCATTTGATCAAACACTTGGTGTGCAACCAAAAACTATCCTCAAAAAATATTATTATTATTATTCTAGCAAAACCCAAAACTTATTTCACTAAACCCAAAACATAATATTTATTATTATTATTAATATTATTATTATTATTTGTCAAAAAAAACACTCCTCACATATTATTTGTTTAATAGCCCTGTTAACTTGTTGAACTCAAAATGATAGAACTCGATATCCAAGTTGTCTTAATACATATCTATTAAAGAATAACCTCAGTTCATGCTGTTATCCATATTCACAAATAATGAATTAAAGAAATGGAATTGTCTTTCACTCAAGGTCATTGGAACTATGACAGGGGTGGTTTTGACCCTGTTGCAAGCAGTAATGCTAAACCTCCTAGAGTTGAATTATGGGCTGTTGCACGCCACTAATAATAATAATAATAATAATAATAATAATAATAATAATAATAATAATAATAATAATAATAATAATAATAATAACAATTTGACAAAAAGAAAGAACATAATACTTGACCTGTATCCCAAACCATCTTCAATAAGTTAGATGGGTGTTTATGAACAGATTAGAAGGTGTTTGCCGACAACCCGGTGAAGCAAGCGCCGCCGCCATCGCCACCGTGAACCACCACCCTCTCCTCCTTTTCTTTTCTTCCGTTTTCCCTCTCTCTCTCTCTCTGCTATGTGTTCTCTTCCTTCTTCCTCTGCTGCTCTTTCTCTTTCTCCGATTCTTGTCTCTCTCTAAGTTAGATGGGTGTTTATGAACAGATTAGAAGGTGGGGTGGGGTATGAGAGTGGTTTGGAGGCTGGACATTAGATGGTGACCAGAGGTGACGATGGTGGTTGTGGCTGGTGGTTGTGGATGGTGGTGGAGGTGGTTCTAGTAAGAGACAGAGAGAGGGCAGGGTAGAGAGAGAGGGCAGAGAAAAATTCTATATTTGAATTTGAAAACACAAATGAAGAGAGAGAGGGGGGAAAAGAATATATATAGGGAGAGAGAGAAGGGGGTAGTGGAATTGTCTATTATGCCCCTTTAAATATTATAGAATATTATAACACCATGGGTGATGTGGCACAACTTGGACCAAATAATGGGTTTCTTGAGGTTTTTTCATTTAGAAGGGTTTCTTGTCTATACTTCCACTATATATATATATATATATATATATATATATATATATATATATATATATATATATATATATATATATATAGGGGAAATGGATTAAAGAAACCCTTCAAAATGAGTAAACCCCCACAAACCCAATGAGTGGCCAAGATTAATCCACACCACCCTCTATTATTTTAATAAAAAAGGGTAGTCTAGTAAATTTACCATTCCCCCTCTTTTTTTTTTTGAATTTTTGTCTTCTCCCTCCTATATAAACACCTCACATACTCTCCCTCTCTCTCCATTTCTCTTTCTCTGCATCAAGATTATCACCACCACCATCATCCTCCTCTTTATTAAAACCATCCTGACCACCATACCTGACCACCACCACCACCACCACCGTCTTCATCCTCCATCCACCATCATCCACCACCGTGTCCATAGATATAACCAGGTCAAACCTTCGACTAGTTGTTACTCTATGCCTACTTCTTTTGAGAAGTTTTCAAGTAGGGTTAAAAATCAGTCAAAGATCAAAGGATTGGATAAAGATATTGGCAGGTTGAGTTTGGGGGGAAAAGGGAGCGCAAGTCCGAGTTTAAACAAGTCGGGGATTAAGAATTTTGTTCAGGGTATTGAGTTGGGGCCAAAGGGTTTGAGAAAGAGCTGGGAAGGTAGTATGGACATCAAGACTCCAAAACTGAAACTCACTAAGATTGATCCAAAGCCTGCAGCGCGATCTACTTCTGTGAGTTTTATATTTATTTTGATTCATTTCTATTTGTTTAGCTAAGTTTTGATTTCTTTTTGTTATCACGTTTGTTCTTTTCATATTATTATTTCCCAAGATTAAGGAAATTAGATTTTCCACATTTAGTTAAGTTAGGAGCTGCTTTTAGTGTTCAATGTTGAAATCTGAAGACCTATGTGTGATGCTTGTTTTCATGTTACTTTGGCTCGAGTAACTGCCACCATGGTCTCATGTAGTCAAGGAGTTGTGAGGTGTTTTTTTCACAAATACCTAACAAATTTAGTCTCTTAAACTTGTAGTCAAGTTTATTTGAAAATCGTATTTGCAAGTATTGAGAATCCTTACTTGTATTAAATACTACTTTTATATTCTTGTGAGTTGCTTTACGTATGTAACACCATAACTAATCATGTTTACACATAGGTAGCATACGTTAACACGTAGGTTTACATATTAATTAACCTTTTTTATATGTTATTATTATTAATATGTTTTTTAATCAAAATTGGTGAATTTTAATGTCTCTTAACATATGCAACAATATGTCTGATTTGTTTTTTTACCAGTATGTGCATGTTTGTATGAGTATTATAATGTGGGCGGAATGTATGTTTTGCATATGTTTCCTATATTGCGTCTGTTTCGTATGTAACAACAGAACTATGTTGGTATAAATTAGTTACCGGTTTTTTTACCAGATAGAAAGGTTTGATTTTTTAACTTTTCATGAAGTACACATGTTTTACTTTCAATAGCAGTTGCATATGTTAATAAAAAAGTCACTTATCAGGAATGTAATATTGCATATGTCTCTTAACATATGCAACAATATGTCTAATTTGTTTTTTGCCAGTATGTGCATGTTTGTATGAGTATTATAATGTGTGGAATGTATGTTTGCATCCGTTTCCTATATTGCGTCTGTTTCGTATGTAACAACAGAACTAAGTTGGTATATATTAGTTACCGATATTTTTACCAGATACAAAGGTTTGATTTTTTGCATATTATAGAGGAAGAATTAGGTTGAAATTTATGTTTGCGTCTGTTTCGTATGTAACAACACCAATAAGTTGGTATAAATTAGTTTCTGATTTTTTTTACCAGATACAAAGTTTTGATTTTTTTAGTTTGATAATGTTGATAACTAAATGTATAAAACGATGTTTTTTGTATTAGTTTCGTATGTTATTTTTTTTGTAATCCAATTGGTTAACATACGTTAAGACGCGAAGGGGGGGGGGTTGGCTTTACATGTAAATTGATGATTTTTGTTTTATTTTTGCAGGTGAGCATATTTTTTGCATTAAAGATGAAGATGATTATCAAGAATGAAGTGTAGACAATTTTTTTTATTTATGATAGTTTTTTAGCATTTGTTAATTTGTAATGACCGTTTTGTTTGTTTTTAGCACCTTATAAGAAACAATTCTTGTGTACATTTGAATGTTTTTTGATCTATAAAGTTTTTAATTGATTATATACAATCTATGTGTTTTAACGTATGCAACAAAAAAATCACATATGAGACCAGAGTCTGTGCAATTTTGACGTACGCAACACTGCATATGTTACATATGTAACATGACGTACGCAACAATTCTGGTGCTGGTACAATAAAACGAAAAAAAACATAGTATAATAAAAAAAATAATAAATCAGCATTTTTTAAATAATATTCACTGGCAACTCAGTTTTAACCTACGTAACACAACACATGTTACATATGTAACACGGGCATCTGGCAGATTTAGGACAATGATCACAAAAGTATGAGAGAGATGATGTGACATGTGTCAGGTCAACTTGTCATAGATGCTTTTTCAGAAAATGTCATTTGACCCTTTTGCCCTTTTTTGTCATCTAGTCTATTAAATTAAATAAAAAAGCATGAATTAAATGTGGACCATTGATCTACTTTGATCAATGGCTAGAAATGGGTTTACATGGTTTACTCATTTTGGAGGGTTTTTATTATAACCATCCCCTATATATATAAATCAAAAAGCATGAATTAAATGTGGACCATTGATCTACTTTGATCAATGGCTAGAAATGGGTTAGTTGAGTCGGGTCAAGTTAGGATTGTCCAGGGTACAATGATCTGGAGGATCATTGGGAGTCGTTTTGGTAATACACTAGTACCGGGTTCCGTTGTTGGTGACATTACATGAACTAATTAAGTATATGTGTAGATTACGGGTCGTGTGGTGGATTATATACATAGATGTGTTTAAATGATGTATAAATGATTATCTGTGCTTAAATATGCTAAACATAGACTAAGGTTGCATGCTTGTATGTTAAGATGTGTTAGAATGCGTTAAACACGACAAACTGGAAAACTAGTTAAAAAGGAACCCTGGTTCGACCACTTCGAGTGGTCGAAGGAGAGAAATTGTCTGGTTCGACCCTTTGTAGATGGGCGAACCAGGGAAGTGGAATTGAAGGAATTCCCTTCGACCAGGACAGGGCTCATTCGACCCTGTGTAAGGGTCGAAGGAGACCTCCTTCGCCCATTGAAATGGTGCGAAGGAGGATTAGTATAAATACCAACCTTTGTCATTTTTTATCATTTCACAAACCCTAACCGTCCCAAAACGCTCTCAAACGATCTTAATCACTAAGGAAGGAGTTTTTGCTCTTCTTTTTCATAATCTAACCAATCTACAACATCTAAACAAGAATCCAAGGTGTGTTCTAAATCCTAAACCTTTTTAAAAGCATTTTAATTCGTTTTCATCTAACCCTAATTGTCCGGATCTGTTCTAAGGGTGTTTTTATGATTAAAAACCTTTTAAACATCTTTCTAAATCAAAACATTATCATTTAACATAGGTTTCATGGTGAATAACATATGTAAATTGTATATTATGTGGTGTTATGTGTTGTTCAATGATTTGCTGCTATATCCATGATAGAAACATGATATAGGATTGTTATTGATGTTGGAATATTGTTGTTTAGGGTTAGGATTGGATATGATGATATTATGGGTATTTGGGGGTTTTTATTGGATCTAAACTTGATGCATGATATTTATGATCAATAGAATTGATAAGAAGAGATCGAACACTCGACAAACTGAGCATTTCAAGTTGAATATGAATCGATTTCAAAAGTTTCCAAATTGGGTAAATTATTCATGCATGAAAGTGATGTTTCCATAATCTTTACCATTTTGGGAAAGGGCTGAAACGGACGTATTATCGGGGGAAATCGGTGGGGTTTTGTAGGGATAAGTTATTCATGCTTGACTGCTGTGTTTGATGATGTTTCGAATCGTTTTGAATGTGTTTGAAGCGTTTTTAGGAAAATTTACACAACAGGGGCGAACCTGCCTCCTTCGACCGATCGAAGGTGCGAAGGAGGAAAACCAGGGTCGAACCTGGGTTTTTGTTGGGCGAATGTGGTAAAACGGGCGAAGGAGGCATCAAACGGTCGAACGAAATGTAAAACGGGCGAAGGAGACTGAAAAGGTGCGAAGGAGACTTAAAACTGACTGTTCGACCGTTCTGATGCAGAAATGAGATTTTTGATACAAACTAAGTGTTTTATGCTTGGACCTTGTGTGTAATCTATGTGTACTTGATTAGTTAGGGTAATGGGTCACCAACGGGATGTCGGGTCGGTCTAGTGTGTCGGTTAAACATTCAAACACGTTTTAAAACATACTTGGTTACGATCTGGACAATCGGGGACTAGATAACCTTATGGTTATTAGTCGGAACACTTATGTGAACATTTTGATAGATCTCCGGTAGAGGGATTATCAAGGGCTAAACATCTTTACTTGTAATTGAAGAACGCTATCTAAGGTGAGTTCACGGCCCCACTTTTACTACTTTAACTTTTGGGGGAGAAAAGATGCGCTAAACTGTTTTGGTAACATATGTCATACTATGGTTTTTAACTTTATATTGCTATACGATCTTTGGAAGTCCCGGGGGAAACCATGAATGTGCGGGGATGCACAACGGGGGAAATGTGGATAGATCTATTGGGCGTGACCTGCCCCACTCGTCGACTTGGAGGGCCGGGCGGGTGCATATTGTCTCGAACAGGAACATTATCATGCTGAACATACGGGCTGCTTAAACATGCTAAACATTGCTAAACGTGTCTAGTAATGGTTTCCAATCGTAGTAGTAATAAAACATACGCCTAGCTAGCGTACCTGGTAACATTGATATAGTATGGACATGGTAACGTTTTTGGCAACATATTGAACAAACCTGTGAACTCACCAGCATTATATGTTGACATCTTTTTGGCATGTTTTTCTCAGGTTGCTAAGGTAGCAATGAATGGAACTAGGCGCACGGGTCTGCACTGGCGTCTAGGCATATTTGCACGTTTTGTAATAAAAGTATTTTGAATAATTTTTGAGATGATAGCATAGTTGATTAAATGCTACTTAAACGCTTCCGCTTATAAAATTGTTGGTTATGTCTCTCTACGCTTTTCATATAGAGTTGTTTATTGTGATCGTTGACTTGGATCCTGGTTTGTCATGCGCCTCGCGGTAAAACCCCGCAAGTGGAAATTTGAGGGTGTGACATTAACTCCTGATGAGAATCTCTGATTAGAAAACTACTGATAATGAAGCACTGATGATGAAACAAAAACCTCTGTTTTTTTGTTATTGTCATTAATATTATGTTGTTTTATGTTAGGTTAGTTATGTATGTTCTATGATTATTGTATATGATTATGAACTACTGATGGTTTAATTCCTGATGAGAATCTCTAATTAGAAAACTATTGATAATGAAGCACTTATGATGAAACCAAAACATCTGATTTGTTGTTATTGTCATTAATATTATGTTATTGCATGTTAGATTATTTATGTATGTTCTATGATTGTTGTATATGATTATCAATTACTTATGTTTTAACTCCTGATGAGAATCTCTGATTAGAAAACTACTGATAATGAAGTACTGATGAGCAAAACAAAATCTCTGATTTGTTGTTATTGTCATTAATATTATGTTTTTATATGTTAGATTACTTATCTATGATCTGTGATTATTGTATATGATTATGATTAATATTATGTTGTTATATGTTATATTAGTTAATATTTTGGTTTTTTTTGTTGTTACAGTGTCACACCCTCAAAATCCACTTGCGGAGTTTTACCGCGAGGCGTATGACAAACCAGGATCCAAGTCATCGATCACAATAAACAAGTCTAAATGAACATATGCAATTTCAAAAACATAGTTTAAAATCCCCAAATACAGCGGAAGCTTATTCTCAAAACATAATCCAAAAGTAAACCAAATTATTTAATGTTTGAAAACCATGCAATCCTAACTAGACGCCGTGCAGACGCGTGCGTCCTAGTTCCGTAGTGCTACCTTAGCGACTTGAGAAAACATGTAAGAGTTACGTCAGCACAAAAATTCTGGTGAGTTTACAGGTTTTGTAATCAAAGTATCAAGTTCAACCTGTCCATACTACATCAATTTGCAAACCAAAGTACGCTAGCTAGGCGTATGTTTTATTACTACAACGATTGGAAAACCATTACTAACTCGCAAACCAGATGTTGTGCCTGAATAGTAATCATGTTCCTGTTTGAGACAATATGCACTCGCCCGGCCCTCCAAGCCGACGAGCGGGGTTGGTCATTCCCAATAGATCTATTCACATTTCCCCGTTGTGCTAACCCGCACATTCATGGTTTCCCCCGGGACTTCCAAAGATCGTATAGTAAACCATAGAAACCCATAGTATGACAGTTGTTACCAAAACATAAGTTTAACACATGTTTTCTCCCCCGAAAAGTGAAACCAGTTAAAAGAGGGGCCGTAAACTCACCTTAGGTTGCGTTACTTCGTAATATGAGTAAATTCAGCAAGCTATGCTAGCCCCGTAAAGCGGCGACCTAACATATGACAGTTACAAGTACTTAGACTAATAACCCGTAGGTTAGTTAGTCCCTAGATGTCCAGACCATAACCAAGTTCGTTTGAAAACACCGTGACTGTTAAATTAACCCAATGTACAAGACTCGACATCCCATTGGTGACACGAGACTCCCCGTGTTATACTTGCACTCACAAACATACAATCATGCAATCACACTTAACATACGTTAAAATCCAACAAGTTGTAGCACGTAGTTCAAGTATCTCATAAATAAGTCCGAGCACATGTTACCAAGTTATTAGATATGTTACGGGGTTCCTAGCATGTTCCTAGGTATCAAATCGGGTCCCGAAATGCTATATTACACTTACAGCAGCAGTACAGGTGATTAGGAAAAGTCAACTAGTGATTACGTGGGTCAACAGGCATTTAGGAAGGCTAATCGCCTATACTATAGGCGATTAGGGTCATGCGGTATGCAAATCATGAGTTTATAGGCGATTACGTCGTAAAGCATGCAATTCAGGGCTTAACTAGCATTTAGGATCGTAAATGCATGAAGTAAAGGCAAATAGGCCCCTATTCGCCTATACTATAGGCGATTAGGGCTTCCCATCAGGCGAATAGCCTCCTAATCGCCTATAGTATAGGGGATTAGGGTTCCTATTCGCCTATAGCACAGCTGTTCCGGTTTTTCGCGCGTTTAACACTCCAAATCAAATCCAGAACGTGTGTAAACATCAATTATCAATCAAACAACCATATCAAACATATTTCAATCAAAATCCTTCGTTTAACCTCGTTCTATCAGCCCTGCATGCAACCATGTATCCCAAAAACAATACACATAGCATGAAACATCACATTAACATGCATAACCGTAACCCTAATGAACAATTACTCATATCTCATCAACATGCTATCATCATTAATCTGTAACAACCTTAATATTATGTTATCAATCCACCTTGAATCACAAAAACCCTATCTTTTAATTATAAACACACATACTGCATGCATAATAGCTAGAATCCAATTAACAATGATTATTAACGAATTTCAGAAGACATTTACGTTTATAAACAGGTCTGGACCATTAGGGATTTAATAAAAACATTATTAAAGATTGCATGAATGAAAACCACACCTTAGATTTATGATAGATTGATGTAATAGGCTTGAAATCTTGTGTTTTGATCCAAAATCGTGTTCCAGAGGTTGTGTGTGTGTTGGGACGAGTTGTGGGACGACTAGGGTTGTTATAATGAAGTTTAGGAGGTCAAGTATTGTATTTATAGGCGTTTTTAGTTGTCCAGCACGTTATATGCGATTACGCAGCAGCATCAGGCGAATAGGGCTCCTAATCGCCCCTAGTATAAGCGATTAGGGCCTATTCGCCCCTATGGAACCCTACTCGCCCCTCCTTATAGGCGAATACAGATCCTATTCGCCTATAGGGTCTGGTTCAGCACATTTGGCGCGTTAAACTCCGTTTTAACATATGTTAACACATTTTCACATACCGACAAGTCACATAATGATTGTAAACACATAACACTTGCAAACAAACATATTCACACTCGTTCACCAATTCCCGGGACTCGAGACTTGTATGTTCCCTATGTTCTGACGATTCTACGAATCGTCACCCCTTGTACACTTGGTTAAGGACTGACATCTAATGAGCCTCTAGACTGACATCTAATGATCCTCTATACTAAACTAACAGTTCCCGAACCGTAACACGACTCGACTAACCCAGTTAAGTATAATATACGCGTGACTCGCTAAGGTAGACTTTAATCTAGACAGCGTTGTTAACCAGAATTTGCCGGGTGTCACATCATCCCCACGTTAAAAGAATTTTCGTCCCGAAAATTGCACAAGTACCAAAAGGAATAACAAAAGAACAGACAAAAGGTAGAAACCAAGAGAGAGATTTACCCGAGTTGTCACATACAGGGTTATATTTGAAAGATGGTTTCTCGCAGTTTTACAATGTTATTTAATCCTGAAACGCTAACTCTGGTATTTAATTTCCCTTTTGATGTTTATGTTTTTATTTAAATTTTGTTGTGTCTTATTTTTTTTCTTATACATTGCTGATTTAGATGTTGCCACTTACGTTTGGGAATTTTTTTTCAATCCAATGAGCTTGCGTTGGGCGAATTTGATTTAATAACCGAACAGGATCTTCATTGGCCTGTTAATCTTGAATTGATCGATGATGTTTTCTACTTCACAGATGGTTGGAAAAGTATGATGAGGGGTATAGGAATGACTGCCAATTGCTTTGTTTTTTTGGAATATTTGCAGCCCCAATCTCTGAAGGTTATGTTTTTAAATTTGAATCGGAAGTATAACATTGGCAATTGTTTCTATTATTCTGTTCGTGATTTGTCGTCCGACTATGTTGTAAGTTTGTTTTTTGTTTAATATAGTTATATATATGGAGACTGAAGTTTTAATTTATATTTTGATTAGTTGTTTAAATCATAAAAACTTTAATATTGTTTGCAGCCTGTTTCACGCGCTTTTTATTTCTACAACTATCATGATATTTTCCCTACCAAAAAGATTACCATTGAGGCTGTAGAGTTTAGGGAATGGGAGGTTACTTTTAGCCGTTCAGAGAATGGTAAGAAGTATTTTTTGCAAGGTGGTTGGGTAAATGTGGTTCGTGATCTTCGTTTGAGGAACTTGATGGTTGTTGTTTTCAAGCTTGTGTGTTGTTCACGTTATGAGATTGTTGCGTATCATAACGATGGAAGAGTACTCGATTTCGATGAATTGCAACATGTGGCCAATGCCGCCACTCCTTCTCATGTTGTTGTTATTGATTCGGATGATTCCGGGAGTCTCCCTCCTTCTACCTCTGTATCTGCTACGGATATTTTCTCCAAGAAAAGCAGAGTTGAAAAGGCCTGGGTAAAATTTGATATTTTTATATTTAGTTTAATTTTTATATGTTACAATAGTTGGGTATTTTGCTTAATTAATTTTCCATGTACTTTTTTTGCTATATAGGATCACTTTTATATGAAAGCCAAGATTCAGAAGCGCATGGTAATATTCTTAGTTTGTTTATATTCGGGATATATAAGTTCTATGAAGTTTAAGTTATTTAATTTTGTTAATTAATATGTTTTGGGTTTTTTAAGAAAATCACCAATACACTGGCTATGGCTTCTGGGCTGAAACCTGGAATGCCATTGAATATTAAGTTTGATGATCAAGCACCTGTGAAGGATGAGGTGGGGACTGAAAAAAATGGTTGTTATAAGAAGTAAGTTTTATTGCATTTAAATTATCTTTTGTTTATTTTTTTTAAAGTGTAAATTAAAAAAAAGCCTAATTGCATTTTATTCTTTTGCATTTTTATAGAAGGGTGGTGATATTAGGGTGGAATGTTCTTTTGAAGAAGAATGGATTGGCTGTTGGTGATGTTTGTGAATTTGAGTGGCTTAATTCTAATCGTCTTCTTAGTGTTTCTAAGGTTTAATTTGGGGATGTTTGTTCTTTTGACACATTGATAACTTTTTTGTTGGTGCTTGCACTAATGTTTTTGGGATATCTACATCCGTGGACATCTAATTTGTAAAATAACCAACTACTATATCCCTTATGTGTAAATTTTTGAGTAGATGAATAGATTAAGAGGGTGTTTATATATGTTGATTGTTTGTGATCTTTTCAACTTACCTAAATTATTTTTCCTATATTTTTAAGAAATGTTGAACATAATTTGTTTTGTCCTTTACTAATATTGTAAGTGTCATTTTCATTACGTAAATTTATTTGTTTAACCACCACTGTTTAAACTGCTGATTACAAACATCTGATAATGAAGTACTGCTCAGCAAATCCAAACCTCTGATGAATAAACTTCTGAAGACCTTTGTTAGTTTAAATAATTGTTTATACATACCCTAACTAGTTTAACTCCTGTTATAAAACCTCTGATAAGAAAACTACTGATGAGGAAAGCAAAACCTTTGATTAATAAACTTCTGAAGAGGTTTTGTTTTTTTAAATGATTGTTTTACAGATATCCTAAGTGTTGAATTGATTTTAAATTATGAATCGTCTTTGTTGTTTTTAAAATAAAGACATTTTTTTGGTGGATCTTTTGAAAAGTGATATAATATGAATGATAGGTTGTTTTTAATTAAATTTCGAATTTTTCCCAATTAGTGTATCAATTTGCTTTTTAAGAAACTGGTGTGTGTAAATGTATATATAAAAATAACACAAGCTTTAATTAAAATGACTCACCTAAAAACTACACACGCACGGAAAGTGTACCGGTCGCAAAGGAGTAAACAGATAAGACCGAGTATCGAACCCAAAGACGCGAATGCAACTCTAGATCACAACCTCTACCGAATACTAGCCTAAATAAATATATACTTATATGGGGGGTTGAACTAATAATTATAAACTTAGAAGAAACTAAATATAAATAAAATAACCTCAACTACTTATACGAACCTAGGAGCTTGGAGAAATCAGTAGGAAGAAGGTTGGTTACTTAGGTAAAATCCCTAGACACTAGCAATAAATCCTGAATCTAGTAATTAACTTGAGACCCTATTCTTATCTAATAAACCTCCTATCAAGTATGGCTCACTAGACTTAAGGCGGGACAAGTGTAGAAATGCTAAAATGGACCTGGATCGCCCTAGCGTACCAAAATCCCACATAAATCAGATTAAAACATCTCCTGGATTAAAACCCTCAAACTATGAAGCAGACTTAAACTCTACTGAAAAAAACCTAGGAAAACTCTAAACACGAACAAGTAGCGACTCCCGCCCTAGCGCTTGTCAACTACCGAACAATGCCTAGTTAGTTACCTAGCAAACACGAGTTAGATTTCTCACCCTCAAGAATGGACTGAACATTTTAGTTAATTTATTATATTAGTTTGTTATACTTGTGTCGTACTCCAACTCCAAATACTAGCACGCTAACCTAAGTTGACGAACTAGATTGATTTCTAGACCCAGGGGGTATCTCTACATGCCTAGCTCCACAAAACCAATAAACAAACTTCAAATAAAATCAACACCAACACACATATATCAAAGCCAACAATAAAATTAAAATCATGTAATTCTACACATCAAAATTAAAAACCAAAACCATTAAATACTGCATAAAACGTGTCTAGTTCATAAACCTAAGCAACCATAAAAGGTTTAGCTCACAATCCTTAGAAACATAAGTTCAAAGTCTATAAAAAACAATTTAATCATGTCTCTAAATAAATAAAAACAATAAAACAAACCCCCGGGTCTTCAAATATTATTCTTTAACGCGCCCAATATCTTCTTCCCTTCAAAGTCACCTCCAAAAAATCCTTTTGCTTCGTTCACGGCTTCTTAGGCTCGAACAGAAGCTTCCTCGTTTGAATGTCGAATGAATGATATATATTGAAAATAATAATCCCTTCTAATATAACTTGCCGTCCACTTAATACATATATCCATTCCAAATGTTGACCGACTTCGTGATGTTGTTTTAGGCTTGGGCTACGGCCCAAGTCTCAACATTTATTTTTTTATTATATTATTAGTATTATTATTAGCTTTCTAGCTCAGTGCTCTTAATTCGGGTGTTCTTGACTTGACCAAAATTTACTCGTTTACGCTCCAACGTCTATGAACACATGCTCTCAAGTGTTCGGGTCTCAATTAAAATTCTTTCGTTTTGAGCTCATTTTCGATGAACACCAATAAAAATATAAAAATGAGTACTAAGAGTACCAAAAACTAATAAAAACTATACAATGATAAAAATAGACAAACAAACGAATACACGCATAAAACTACTAAAAACTATGTACAAAAGACTCAATTATAACTCAAAATACATAGGAGAATAGATGTGTTTTACGACACATCAGAAACGTTGACCATAATGTGTTTTGTCCTTTACCAATATTGTAGGTGTCATTTTCGTTACAAATGACAAAATATGTAAGGTGTTTATATATGTTGATTGTTTTCATTTGATTTTCCCAATTTTTCTCGATTAGTCTATCAATTTGCTTTTTAAGAAATGTTGACCATAATGTGTTTTGTCCTTTACTAATATTGTTAGTGTCATTTTCATTACATAGATTTATTTGTTTTAACCACTGATGTTTAAACTGCTGATAACAAATATCTGATAATGAACTACTACTAAGCAAATCCAAACCTCTGATGAATAAACTTCTGAAGACCTTTGTTATTTTAAGTAATTATTTATACATACCCTAAGTAGTTTAACTCCTGTTGGAAAACCTCCGATGAGAAAACTACTTATGAGGAAAGCAAAACCTTTGATCAATAAACTTTTGAAGAAGTTTTGTTTTTTTTTTTTAATGATTGTTTTACAGATATCCTAAGTGTTGAATTGATTTTAAATTCTGAATCGTCTTTGTTGTTTTTAAAATAAAGATGTTTTTTTGTTGATCTTTTGAAAAGTAATATAATATGAATGATAAGGTTGTTTTCACTTATATTTCGAATTTTTTTCCGATTAGTGTGTCAATTTGCTTTTTAAGAAACGTTGACCATAATGTGTTTTGTCTTTTACCAATATTGTAGGTGTCATTTTCGTTACAAATGACAAAATATGTAAGGTGTTTATATATATTGATTGTTTTCATTTGATCTTCCCAATTTTTCCCGATTAGTGTATCAATTTGCTTTTTAAGAAATGTTGACCATAATGTGTTTTGTGTTTTACTAATATTGTAAGTGTCATTTTCATTACGTAGATTTATTTGTTTTAACCACTGATGTTTAAACTGCTGATGACAAATATCTGATAATGAACTACTGCTCAGCAAATCCAAACCTCTGATGAATAAACTTCTGAAGACCTTTGTTATTTTAAGTAATTGTTTATACATACCCTAAGTAGTTTAACTCCTATTGAAAAACGTCTGATGAGAAAACTACTGATGAGGAAATCAAAACCTTTGATCAATAAACTTCTGAAGAGCTTTTTTATTTTAAATGATTGTTCTACAGAGATCCTAAGTGTTGAATTGATTTTAAATACTGAATTGTCTTTGTTGTTTTTAAAATAAAGATGTTTTTTTATTAAATCTTTTGAAAAGTAATATAATATGAATGATAGGTTGTTTTCATTTAAATTTTGAAATTTTTCCAGATTAGTGTATCAATTTGGTTTTTAAGAAACGTTGACCATAATGTGTTTTGTCCTTTACCAATATTGTAGGTGTCATTTTCGTTACAAATGACAAAATATGTAAGGTGTTTATATATGTTGATTGTTTTCATTTGATTTTCCCAATTTTTCCCAATTAGTGTATCAATTTGATTTTTAAGAAATGTTGACCATAATGTGTTTTGTCTTTTACTAATATTGTAAGTGTCATTTTCATTACGTATGTTTATTTGTTTTAACTACTGATGTTTAAACTGCTGATGACAAACATCTGATAATGAACTACTGCTCAGCAAATCCAAACTCTGATGAATAAACTTCTGAAGACCTTTGTTAGTTTAAATAATTGTTTATACATACCCTAAGTAGTTTAACTCCTGTTGAGAAACCTCTTATGAGAAAACTATTGATGATGAAAGCAAAACCTTTGATTAACTAAACTTATTAAGACCTTTTTATTTTAAATAATTGTTCTCTAGAGATGCTAAGTGTTGATTTGATTTTAACTTTTGAATCGTTTTTGTTGTTTTTAAAATGAAGACTTTTTTTTATGGAATCTTTTGAAAAGTAATATAATATGAATGATATCTTGTTTTCTTTTAAATTTCTGAATTTTCCCGATTAGTGTATGAATTTGCTTTTTAAGAAATCTTGACTACAATTTATTTTGTCTTTTACTAATATTGTAAATGTCATTTTCATAC
Organism: Ambrosia trifida; assembly: GCA_028751855.1. Taxonomy (NCBI): domain Eukaryota; kingdom Viridiplantae; phylum Streptophyta; class Magnoliopsida; order Asterales; family Asteraceae; genus Ambrosia; species Ambrosia trifida. Next base: position 145,805,337 of record CM054124.1, on the reverse strand, counting down.
AAAGATTTATGCAACATCGTTTCACAAACATGGCCTATACACTCTTATGCATACTAATGACACAAATTTTCTAATTTCAACTCTCAAAATTGTTTCCCTCCCTTTTTGACTAACCCTCAAAGAGATTTATATATAGATCCCATTTGATTATAACCTTGGCACATATCATTCATTTCGGTTACAAGTAAAGGCATAGGATATGGCTTCTCAAGGAATTGACACGAAACATGCAATGGATTTAAGGTATCGTACATTGCTTCATTTCATAACTTTTATTTAATGTTAGTGACATGATTTTTCTTTAATTATAATTTATTTATATGTTAGTTTATGCTAGCTTATTACTAAATGATTGAGAAACGTTTATTATGATTCAAATTTTGTGTCTTTGTTGGATCAGTAATGCTCTTGATGTATTGCTTGCTAGTGAATACTTATGTGTTTAGCAAGTTCAATCAGATTTGCACAACGGAATGATAAGTAAAGTTACACTATCAACAGGAGTTATTACTCCCCCTGGATGTTTGAAAGCTAAAGACAAGTATTTAATGAGAATCTAAGTATAGAATGAGAATGAATACTTAAACAGATTCTCAGTAAATGAAATAGAAAGAACAATAAGAACAATAATAAGCTTTGAAGGATTTCTGTATTTATCAAAATCAATGTCTAAAACAGAGGGGATGAACCCATCTATTTATAGACTTTACATATACATGCACCTTGCTAAAAGTAAGTCAGTAACAACTTGCAACAAGTTGCATTCTTGGAACTTGTACAAAAAGATAAAGTAATACTAAACTAATAAACTACTGAAACATAAGTCGGTTAAAAAGATTCTTGAACAAATGCTGATGAATGACAAACTACTGATGAGTAGTTTGTCTTCAGTAGTTCTTCAGTGAACTGTCTGGTTAGACTTCAGAACTTCTGATACTTCTTCTTCAGTACTTGTTGAATCCTTCTTCAGTACTTTAGTCTTCTTTCTTCAGTAGTTCTATACTTAGGATATTTTGCAGAAGTGAATTAGACTAAGGTTTACAAAAGTGGTTTCACCAATCCGTTTTGTCCTAACAATCTCCACCTGGATTGATGAAGCCAAAACCTTTTCTAATTCTTTATTGTTTTCTTCTGTCATTAACAATCTTCCATATCTCCTTGAACATGGAATTCTTCAATTGATTAAGCTGTTCATCAGTGAGAGATCCCCTTTGAGGTTCCAGATGTTGAATTGTAAGCAAGTCCTGGGTTGATAGTTTCTTCAGTTCATTCATGGACTTGTAGGCCTTGCTTGTAAGATCTCTCCTTGTCACCAATACTGAGTTGTCATTAGTAAAGGACCATCTGATGATCAGCACTTTAGACTTGTCAAAGTCTGAAGTATAGGGAACCATGCTGGATCCCTGGGATGTTCCTGAGTGTTGGATATTCTCTATTTCAGTGTCTCTCAGGTGGGATTCACTTCTATCTTCCTGTTGCATCACATCAGGTAGTTTGAAAGTGGGTAAATGATGTTCAGTAACTACATTAGTGTGCAGTTTGTCTGTGATAGTCTTCTGGATTTGGTAAGCAAATGTTGAAGGATCCCTAAATTGAGTTATCAAAGGCTTCTCTTCAATATCAAAGTCTCCTTGAATAACTGTGTTGCCTTCCAACAACACCATCTTGAAGTCAGTCTTTGTATTATCCTCTGGTTTCTTCTTGGTAGCTGGTCTTTTAACACCAGAAGTTCTAACTACTGAAGTTGATACTTCAGAAGTTTTGAACTTCTCTGGATTAGCAGCCTTGGCAGCCTTGTACTTCTTGTATGTGTCTAGTAGTCTTTCTTCTTTCCATCTTGACACAGAGGCCTTTGAACCATAGTGATTTGCTACCAGTTCTTCAATCATCTCAGCTCTCTTGGCTTTTCCATCTTTACTTGTTGCAAGTTTGTCAGCAACAAGTTGAGCTCTTTTAGTCAGCTCATCCATTGAGAGCCCTTTGAGTGAATATGCTTTTGTTTTGCTGTTCTTTGTTATAAAATACATCAGTTATTGTCTTTTGTCTTCTTCAGCAACTCTCTCTGTTTCAGCTTGCCTATTCAACTCTGCTTCATAAGCTTGTAACTTTTCATTGAGGCTTAAGTCTTCCCTTGCTTCCAAAGCATTCCAGATCTCATCTTCCTTAGCCTTTCTTTGGGCTGCAATTAAACTCTTCTCAAGTAGTTCTTTGGACATTGATAGTGGAGAAGGGTTCAGCACAGTCATTGTTGTAGTTGTTGTAGGCCTTGGAATAGGAGTTGGTTGTTGTTGTTCAGTTGGTTTGGAAGGCTCTTCAGTTGGTTGTATGTTGGAAGTGTTAACTTCTGATGTGTTGACAGGAGTGTCAACTACTGAAGGATTGTCTTCAGTATTTTCTGACTCATCAGAAGTTTCATCAGAAGTTTCTTCAATATGTCCTTGGGAAGTTTCAGCTTCAACTTCAGTTCCAGAGATAAGCCTTTGTTGATCTTCTCTTTGTTTTTTTCCAGTGACTCCCTTGGTTCCTTAATCTTCTCCTCCTTTTTGGCTTCATCCACTTCTGGAAGCTTAGAAGGTTGAGAAGTTCTACCAGTGAGCTTAGCAATCTGTCTTGAGTTGTGGTCAATTTTGTTGGATAGATCATTCATTTTGGATTTGATCACCCCAAATTGGTTTTTGGTTGACAGCTCCAAAGCAGCTGTGAAAGTTTTGAGGTGATTGGCAATAAGGTTGTTCATCATCTGGTATAGGGGACCATCTGGGCTGCATAGTTGGTTCAAATCTATGCTTGTTGACCCAGGGAATTGTGTAGGCATATTTAGTGAGGGGTGTGTTTTGGGGTGATCTTCATGTTGTACAGAAGATGCCACTTTAGGGGAATCAGTGATCAAGTGGTCTTTAACCTGATCTGGTGTGACCATCTCTTTGAGCTTAGATACACCAGGTGCAGGACCTTCACTAGCAGCCGTCAATTCATGTTTAGTGGAGTGTGAATCATCATCCAAATCAATGGAATCATCTGAATCCCTGATTACATCCTCAGTGAGGACAGTATCAGTTACATCATGAGCTGAGCCCAACTCAGTTGTCTCATGTACCTCTTTTTCTTGGTTTAGAGGATTTCCTACCTCAGGCATTAAGCCTTCATCAGTAGTTGCCACAAATGAGGTCTTAGCTATGTTACTTCTATCCTCAGATCCACCACTGGGTGGTATTTGAGTAGTAGCAGCCACAAATGTACCTAGAGTTTCTAAGTTTGGGCTTAGAGACCCTGGTTCATCCTCATCTCTTGGGTTAGGGCTAGGGATATCCACATCCATGTCAAGTGATGAAGGTATGTCCCCTGTTTGATGTGGTTGTTGGGGACTGACATGTTCTGATGGGATGTTTTCTTTTAGCCCAGAGAGAAGTTTGGCAATTTCAAGGGCTTCAGGTTCAGAAAGTTGTTGTGCTGGTTCAGTAGTTTGGTCTATGGGTTCAGCAGTTTCAAAAGAAGAGTCTATGGGGATTGTTTTCTTAAATTTCTTTCTTTTGAATAAAATGGTTATTGGTGCTCTTGTGGGGGGTTTGAGATGGATGAGACTGAGAGGATGTTTTAGTCACATCTTTATCAAGTGCAGATTGCACATTAGCAGGTTCAGGCATCTCAACCTCCTGAACTGCATTTCTTTTCAGGCTGGTGGGTTTTTGTTTTTGTTGTTTGGGTTTGTTGGCCTTTTTGGGTGAAGGTTTGGAAGATGAGGGTTCCTTGGGGACTGTTGTGTGTTCCCCTTGGTCATCTTCTGGCTAGGTGGCCGGTTTATTGTGCCTAGAGTATGCTTGTGAGCTTAAAGGGTTTAAAACAGTTGTTTGACCCACAAGCACCTCTTCTCCAAGTTCCTTTATTATGAATTGCATAATAAATCTTGGATACAATAAAAACTTCTTTTTAGAATTGAGATGATGTAACACCAACTCATTGAAGAAAAGTGCTGATGGCCTGAATTTTGTTTCATTCACAATGGAATGAAAAATTGGTTGAAAAGTAGAGGGCATCTGATCATATGATCCAGTTTTTGGACTCAAACACATAATTATATAGTGAAACAAAAGTTTGTACTTAGGTTCAAAATATTTCTTAAAAATAGTAGCATGTGAGAGAGTACATTGGTAACCACACTCTGTCATGGTTAAATGAATTTCAGAGTTTGGAAATTGATCTGGGGCACCCACATCATCCAGACCCAGTCTAATCCCCAAAGTTTCGGGTGTGATTGCCATTCTTCTCCCTTGGATGGTTGAATTGAGGGAGATCACCTTATCATTTACTATCACCGTCTCCGCATTTGCCCAGAACTCATTAAGAGTCTCAGTGTGGATTGGAGGATCAATGGTGAGGGCAGTAAAGTATTGGGATTTGATGACTAAATCAATGATTTCGTCGTATTGGGACCAGGCTTCATGTTTTTCGAAGTAGCCTCTTTGATTGTGTCCCTGTTTCAGAGTTAGAGCTATGTGGTTTGTGTGTGTGTGGATCGAACAGTGTTTTTGCAGGTTCAGGGTTTGAGAGCTTTTTGAGAGAGAAGGAGGGAATTTTTTCTTTTTGAATGGATAAGTGTTGGAAAAGGTGTTTATCAGAAGTTTGTAACCGCCCTAGGTCAAACTTCTGAAGTGGGAAATGTCTGATTTGCCCTTAATGATAAAACTGCTGATGAAGAACAATTGTCATCAGTAGTTCCCATTTTCTCTTCAGTAGTTTGTTAACAACTGATGAGAACACTTTATTCATAACTTCTGAAGCTTATTTTATCAGAAGTTAATCATTTTTCAGAAAATATTCCCATACTGATGGTTTGTTCATCAGTAGTTTCTCTCTTTTTGTTTTTCAGAAGTTTTTAGTTTAAAAACAGATGTAAGTGAAAAATAAAATATGGGCAGGAAAAGTAAAAGAACACTTACAAATTTAGCATTCCAAGCATGGATACTAACTTCTGAAATGTTGATGTGTCAAGGGGTTTTGTGAATATGTCAGCTATCTGATTAGCTGTTGTGACATGCTTCACTTCAATCTTGCCTTTTTCATAGCAATCCCTTATGAAATGATACCTGATTTCAATGTGTTTAGTTTTTGAGAACTGAACAGGATTTTGAATGATGCTAATGGCAGATTTGCTGTCTACAAGCAATGGTGTCTTGGTCTCTTTGATTCCATAATCAAGAAGTTGATATTGGAGCCATTGTATCTGTGATGTACAACTTGCAGCTGCAATGTATTCAGCTTCAGCAGTTGAAGTTGCAACAGATGTTTTCTTCTTTGAATGCCAGGACACTAGACAGTTTCCCAAGAATTGACAACCACCAGATGTTGATTTCCTTGACATTTTGCACCCTGCATAGTCACTATCTGAAAAAGCTGATAACTTGGTATTGCTAGAAGCAGGATACCAAATTCCAAGTGTAGGAGTTCCTTTCAGATATCTGAAGATTCTTTTGACTGCAATGAGGTGTGATTCCCTAGGAGCTGATTGATATCTAGCACAGACACATGTTGAAAACATAATATCTGGTCTAGAAGTAGTTAGATACAAAAGGGAACCTATCATACATCTATATATGGTTTGATCAACCTGTTTTCCTTGATCATCTGGTTCAACTTGTGTGGTGGGTGTCATGGGAGTGGAACATGATTTACAGTCTTGTAAAGAAAATTTGTTCAATAACTCTTTAACATATTTTGATTGATGTATAAAAGTTCCATTAACTTGTTGTTTAATCTGCATTCCTAAAAAGTACTGCAATTCTCCCATTGTACTCATCTCAAATTTTGATTACATGAGTTTCTTAAATTCATCACACAATTTTGTGTTTGTTGAACCAAATATGATATCATCAATATAAATTTGAACAAGTAAGACATGATTTCCAACATTTTTAATGAAAAGAGTTTTATCAATGGAGCCTCTTGTAAAGTTATTTTTGAGCAAAAGTTGGAAAGTGTTTCATACCAGGCTCTTGGAGCCTGTTTTAGCCCATAAAGAGCTTTGTCAAGTTTGTACACCCACTTAGGATGAGAAGGATCCTCAAACCCAGGTGGCTAACAATCATACACTTCCTCTTTGATTTTTCCATACGAAAATGCACTTTTAACGTCCATTTGAAAAACTTTAATTTTGTTGGAAATGGCATAGGCCAGAAATAACCTGATGGCTTCAAGCCTTGAAACTAGAGCAAAGGTCTCATCATAACCAATTCCTTCTTCTTGAGAGTAACCTTGTACTACCAGTCTTCCTTTGTTCTTTATAATCATACCAGCTTCATCTTGTTTGTTCCTAAAGACCCATCTTGTGCCAATTGGTAGCTTGTTTGGTGGTAAGGGACAGATTTCCCAAACCTGTTGCTTCTTGAATTGAAGCAACTCGTCTTGCATAGCTTCTACTCAATTGTTTTCTTTGAGGGCTTCTTGGTACTTTTTAGGTTCCAACTGAGAAATGAATGCTGAGAAGAAGCAAAAGTTGGAACGCTGGTTTCTTGTGAGAACACCTGATGCAATATCACCCATGATTTGTTCAAGTGGATGATCTTTGTGTTCAATCAGTTGTTGTAAACCACTGACAGGTGTAGGTGGCTCTTGTACTTCATCAAACAAACCACTAAGGTTAATAATATCTGGTTCAGCTGTTTGAACATCTTCAGTAGTTTTAGGTGCTGAAGCAGATGTTTGAGTTTGTACTTCAGCAGTTGTTGAATCAGAAGTTTGTGAAACTTCTGATGGTTTGAAAGTTGACTTAATAACTGTTTGAGGAGTCCATGGTGCTGGATCCTCATCATCAAACCTTTGATCACCATAATAAGTAGGTTTAGATGAAGTAACAGTCTTTTCAGGTCCGAAGTGGAAGCTGTCAAGGTCAAAGAGTTCAGCAGGATGTGCTGGAATTAGAGTGTGTTTTGACTCATTGAACTTGACATTCAGTGTTTCTTCTACTATCTTGGTTCTTGAGTTAAAAACTTTGTAGGCTTTTCTAGTGGAAGAATAACCAAGAAAGTAACCTGAATCAACTTTAGCAGCAAACTTTGAAATAGAGTCTTTAATGTTTATAATGAAACATTGACATCCAAAAGCCCTGAAAAAGGAGATAAGGGGCTTTATGCCATGAAGAACTTCATAGGCAGTCTTGGAGTGTCTCTTGTTGACAAGGACTCTATTTTGAACATAACATGCAGTGTTAACTGCTTCAGCCCAGAAATACAATGCTAGGCCTGAATCAGCTAACATTGTTCTTGCTGCTTCAATCAGTGTTCTGTTCTTCCTTTCTACCATACCATTTTGTTCAGGAGTTCTGGGAACACTGAATTGTCTAATAATCCCATTAGACAAACAGAATTCATCCAGAGTTTTGTTCCTGAACTCTGCCCCATTATCACTTCTAATGGCATTAACAGATAGAGAATATTGTTTCTCTACTTGTAGAATGAAGAACTTGATGATTTTAGCTGCCTCATCCTTGGAAAATAAGAAGAATACCCATGTGAATTTTGAATAGTCATCAATGATGACCAAGCAGTACTTCTTCTTGCCAAGGCTCATGATTTTTACAGGCCCAAATAAGTCCATATGGAGTAGTTGAAGACATGCAGTAGTTTTTGATTCTTCAATAGACTTATAGGAGGACTTATGATGCTTTCCCTTCAAACAGGATAAACAGTGTTCTTGACACTGGTATACTTTCAAAGGTAGACCTCTGACCAAGCCCATTTTTGTGACTTTATTTATGGTTTTAAAGTTCACATGGCCAAGTCTCTTGTGCCAGATATCAGTCTCTGAAGTTGATGCCTTTGAGAAGAAACATGCAGTGTTGTTCAGTACTTTGTCCTTTTCAATGTCCACTGCATAGACATTGCCACATCTTTTAGCTATCAACAAAGTATGATCTTCAATGATCTTCTCTATCAACTTTTGTCCTTCTGCTGATATGATCTTGCATGTTGTCTTTGTGAAAAAGGAAGAATATCCTTTATCACACATTTGAGACACACTTAGCAAGTTGTACTCAAGGTTTTCAACCAGATTGACCTTGTCAAACTGTATTTTTTCAGAGGAGACATTGCCATGTCCTAGCACATATCCCTTAGCATTGTTCCCAAAGGATACAGATCCTTCTCTTTGACTGATAAAGTTGTTTATCAGGTATCTGCATCCTATCATGTGCATTGAGCCTCCACTGTCCACATACCAAATGCTATTTAAGCCTTTGGAGACCCTCTGCACAAAGTAGCAAATTAGTTAGATTTAGGAACCCAAGCCAGTTTGGCTTTGGGTTTGCTCTTGAGAACATTAACAGTTTGTTCTTGACCGGGTTGAGGAATCCATGTCTTTTTGGCAATGGATTTTTCATTAAGAGCAATGGTGGTATCCTTTTTAGGACCACCATCAACCCTGGTCATCAGTAGTTGTACCATGTTCATGAGATCTTTTATCTCAGCAGTTTGTGAAACTGCTGATGATGTAGGTCTAACTACTGAAAGACAATTTTGAGAAAAAGACTTTTGTTGAGATTTTATCTTTTTCTGAGAAAAGGTGTTTACTGGTTGTTGTTTCCTGGGAGAAAAAGTTTCTTTAAAATCATTTTTGATTTGTTTTCCCACAACCAGTTGTGAAATTTTCTTGTTGTACTGAATTCCTTTTCTATATCTACAAAATTCTGTCTTGTGGTTGAACAGACCTCGGATTTCACATTCTTTTGCCTTTTCTTTTTCATTTAAAGGCAAGTTCCTGACTGTCTTGATTGGTTTTAGGTCATCAGTAGTTTTCAGGTTCTCAACTCCTGATGTAGATGAAACTACTGATGGCTTAAAGTCAGATTTTATCAGTACTTCTGAAGAACTTTCTTTATGAGTTTTTAGAAAGTTTTCATGGAAAGATGTGCATTCTTTCTCTTCAGAAGTTTCACCTGAAACAATTTTTCTCCCATCTTTAGTAGTTTTGGGGGAAAAATCTGTTGGTGTTTCAGTGTGATTGTACCCTATGCCAAACCTAACATTTGAAGCACTTTGTTTGTTTAGCAGCAGTTGGTACCCCTTACAGGATTCTACCCATTTTTCACAAGTGACCTTGGTGTCAGCAAGCTCTTTTCTGACATTTCCTAGGTCATCTATCATTATTTTAAGTTGTGCTTAGGTTTCAATAGCATTGTTAGTTAATTTAGAATTTTCTTTTGCCTTTGCAGCAAGTTTTCTTTCTAAATCACATTTCATCTGAGTGAATTTTCTCTCAAAGTCATTTGCTTTGCCTTGTAAGTGCACATTGGTCTCTCTTATGAGAGCAAAAGATTCTTTACATGAAGTTGAACAAAGTTTTGTTAAAGATTCTTTTGATACCTGAGACAGGGCAGATTTTGAGGTGCAGCCCTCAAATGCCATTAGGGCAAAATTCTTTCTGCCATTGTCAGGTTCTCCCCAGTTGATGTTAAACATTTTGTTGTCTGCATCAGGATTACACTCTGTGGTGTCAAAAGGAAGACTGCTCCAGTCAACATACCCTGAGGTGAACAAGCATTGTTGTGAGGGTTGCTGAGTCTGTGGAGGTTTTTGAGCAGCTGGAATGGGAGGGATTGATTGTTGGCTCTGCATCTATTGAGCAGGAATCTGTACATATTGTACTTGTGGCACATATTGGATTTGTGGAGCTTGTGCCTGTACAAAATGTGCACTCCCCCGTGTTCCATTATTCCTATTATAACTAGGGTTATACAGATTTCCAGACTGAGATTGGTTGTAGCTAGAGCTTCTACACTCTTTAGCAAAGTGTCCCAACTTCTGACACTTGTGACATCTAAGTTTAGATTTGTCAAAACCAATTTTTGTAGAACTGTTAAGTCCTGGAAATTTCCTTCCTGACCTTTTGTAAAATTTGTTTGTTTTGATACTTAACATGGCCAGTTGGTGTAAAATGTCCATTTCTTCTAAGTCATCATTGCTGAAATTTTTTAAATCATCCATGATAAAAACACATGTTATCAGCAGTTTGACTATATTCCTCATTGTCATAACCTGGGAATGATCTTTCTGATGAGATCCCAGCAGTTATGTCAATGTGGTCAAAAGATCCAAAACTATTTGAACAAGTAGGTTAATCTTGTCCCAATAGTGCTGTACTACCTGGTAGATAGTCATCAGCAGTTTTACCAGAACTTTGTAATTTCTTCTTTTGATCGATTTCTCTTTCAAAAGTTAATAATCTCCCATGTAATTTTGTAAGAGTGAGGGAGCTAAAGTCTAGTGAAGATCTTAAGACTATAGAATATGTTTCCCATTTTTCAGGTAAAGACCTTAAAAATCTATGAAGCATAGATACATTTGTATAGGTCTGACCATTTAATTTTAACTCAGATATTAATGAGGAGAATCTTTCAAATTGTTGAGTTAAAGTTTCGCCATTTATGTGAGCAAAAGTTTCATATTGTTGAGTCAGGATTTCTCTGGTGTTGGCAATCACCTCTTCAGTTCCTCCAAACTGTTCTTTGAGGAAGTCCCAAAGCTCTTTGGCACTATCACAATCTAATAGGCCAGAGTAGATTTCATTTGGGAGTGCCATAGCCAACATAGAGAAAGCTTTAGCATCAAGCTCAAGTTTTAGGAAATCATCATCTGTATAGTCTTTTGGGTCTTTTGGTATTTCTTCTTTAGTTTCAAGGTTGATATTTACTGGTTTGTGAGGACTATATATCACAGATTTCCAGCAACCAGTGTTGGTCTATGATAATGTATGTGCCATTCTCTTTTACCATATATTGTATTCATTTCTTACTAGCATAGCAGGTTTATTGGCAGAACTAGTATTATGAGGATCCATTTTAAAGAGTATTGATTTGTTAAATATCTCTTAAAGTGATGGATGTTGATAAAAGTGAACTTTTAATCCTTTATTGAATATCAATGAGAGCCTGTGTCTGATTCTCAATGTGTTAGATTGATATGTGATCAGATAAACCAGTGCTCTGATACCAATTGTTGGATCAGTAATGCTCTTGATGTATTGCTTGCTAGTGAACACTTATGTGTTTAGCAAGTTCAATCAGATTTGCACAGCGGAATGATAAGTAAAGTTACACTATCAACAGGAGTTATTACTCCCCCTGGATGTTTGAAAGCTAAAGACAAGTATTTAATGAGAATCTAAGTATAGAATGAGAATGAATACTTAAACAGATTCTCAGTAAATGAAATAGAAAGAACAATAAGAACAATAATAGCTTTGAAGGATTTCTGTATTTATCAAAATCAATGTCTAAAACAGAGGGGATGAACCCATCTATTTATAGACTTTGCATATACATGCACCTTGCTAAAAGTAAGTCAGTAACAAGTTGCATTCTTGGAACTTGTACAAAAAGATAAAGTAATACTAAACTAATAAACTACTGAAACATAAGTCGGTTAAAAAGATTCTTGAACAAGTGCTGATGAATGACAAACTACTGATGAGTAGTTTGTCTTCAGTAGTTCTTCAGTGAACTGTTTGGTTAGACTTCAGAACTTCTGATACTTCTTCTTCAGTACTTTAGTCTTCTTTCTTCAGTAGTTCTATACTTAGGATATTTTGCAGAAGTGAATTAGACTAAGGTTTATGAAAGTGGTTTCACCAATCCTTTTTGTCCTAACAGTCTTATTACATATTCTTCTATTTTAAATAACAGCTCTGAGGCACAAAAACGGATTGTTATGCTTAAGGATGTTGATTTAACTAAAAGGGATTATACGCTCAAAGTTCGTGTTGTGAAACTGTGGCGGCAGCCTATGTATAATAATCCGGCTGAGACTTATTCTATTGAAATGATAGTTGTTGATGAGGAGGTATGTTTATTCTTAACATTATCATTTTGTTTATTTTGAATGAAATTTGACATTCAATTAATAGTATAATTTTTTTATGGTTTTAAAAGGGAACAATTATGCAAGAAAATGTTCTTAAAAGGTGGTTTTCAAGATTTGAGAGTCTGCTCACTGAAAAAGGTATTTTTCTATCTTATATATTTTAGTTATGTTTATCCTTATTCATGTGTTCATCCTGTTTTAAAATTTATGTGCACTTGTATTGTATTTTTACTTTTTGTAAATATTTTAGGTCAAATCTGCTTTGTAGTTCTTATAATATGATATGTGTGTTTTATTTAGTGGTTCGTTATAGAGAAAATATTTGAAGTTCAAGTTATTTGTTTTTTGTCACATCTTTTGTGTCTCTCTGGTTGTATCAGTGTTGCTTATTTAATTGTTTTCACCTTTGTAGTTTTTTGAATGTAAATGTAATTAGTTAATCAAAATTACTTAGGGTTTGTTGTTGATAACTTCTGATTAAGAATGGTAAACTACTGAAGAAGAAGTTACAACCTCTGACAGGCTAACCAGTGATGAGTTAAACATCTGAGGGTCTACCTGCTGATGACAAACATGTGATGACAAAATCTCTAATAACGAACTACTGATTAGAAAAGCAAAAAATCTGTGGATAAACTTCTTAATAAATGAAACGTTTTGTTTTCCTCATCAGTAGTTCGTTATCAGAGGGTTTGTCATCAGTTGTTAAATCATATGTAGTTTAAGTCATCAGTAGTTATCATCAAAAGTTATCATACAACAGGCTTATATGTTCATGCTTTTTTAAATTTTATATGTACATGTATTATATTTGTATTGTTTGTAAATATTTTAGGTCAATTTTTTATTTTATTTATTGTATGATTAGTACTGCTTTTAGTGTTTTAAGTACTTTGTGTTTATTAAGTGTTATTACCCTTTTTACTGTTTTCAATGTAAATGTAATTAGTAATTTGTCACACCTTCAAATTTCACGTGTGGGGTTTTACCGCGAAGCGCATGACATACCAGGATCCAAGTCAACGATCACAATAAACAAACACTAAATATATAAGTTGAAACCAAAACATTATGCTTTGAGCCATAAACTAGCAGCAGAAGCATTTCTTGTTTACAACCAAAAGGCATATTATAGTTTACAAAACATTGTTTAATATGAAACAAAACTCTAGACGCTGTGCAAGACTCCGTGCGCCTAGTCCGTTAACTGCTACCTTAGCGACCTGAGAAAACATGCCAAAAATATCAACATATAATGCTTGTGAGTTCACAGGTTTTTATAAAAGAGTTGTTATAAGTTTGCAAAGATCATATTCGTTACTACTAGGTTATAAGAACGTTAGCTAGATGTTAAGTGTTTTTACTACTACGGTTGGGAACCCATTACTAAACATGAACCAGTAGTTGAAGCATGCCCAAATGACTGGGTTACCGATGCCTCGGTAAACCCGGACTAGAGACATTATGCACCCGCCCGGCCCCGCCATCGAGTGGGGTTTTTGAGGCCCAATAGATCTATCCACATTTCCCTCGTTGTGCAACCCGCACATTCATGGTTTCCCCCTGGGACTTTCCATAAAAAGCCGTATAGTAATGTAAAGTTACCATAGTATAACATGACCTTTAGTAAGTAAGTATGTAGCATGTTTCTCCCCCGAAAGCAAAACAATAAAAGCGGGGCTGTGACACTCACCTTGGATTGCGTTACTTGAAAACAGTTAATTCAGTAAGCTATGATAGCCCCAAATAGCGGCGACCTATCATAAGATGTATATAAGTACACAGACTAATAACCCGTAGGTTAACTAGTCCCCGAATGTCCAGACCATAACCATGTACGTTTGGAAAAACCTTTGACTGTTAAACCGACCGTACCAGACAAGACCCGACATCCCATTGTTGACCCGACATCTCATGTGTTAGCCAAATACAAGATATCATGCAACATATGTAATTAAACACTTACACGCGCAAAAGTTCACTAAGTCTAGCAATACGCTCAATTAATGCATAAACGAGTCCGAACACGTTTTACTAAGTCATTGGGCATGTCACGGGGTTCCTATCATGTTCCTAGGTGTCAAATCATATTTTGGGATGTCAAAATACGCTTACAACAGCAGCGCACACGATTAGGAAACTAACATGCAATTAGGAAAAGTCAACTGGCGATTGGGAATGGTCAACAGGCGATTGGGATTGTAAATGCATGTGTTACATGCAATTGGGAGTCCAATCGCCCTCTGCAGACCCGTTCCGCTTTTTCGCGCGTTTAACCTTCCAAATCAGATCCGAAACATGTAAAAACACCCAACATCAAACCTAAACTATTAACCAACCCATTTCAAGCAAAAACCCCTAATTTATCACTGCTCTAACACCCTCGGTGCGATTATTTCCAAAAATGGCAAAGTACTAGGTTTCATTAACTATGCATATCTTTCCTTAAATGGCAATGATCATATTTCACAACCTACAACCTTGCAAATCATCATCCCTCTGTTATAACACCCTTCTAATGTGAATCCTAACAACAACCAATCATCAAATCATATCATAACATCCTAATTCTTCAAGAATCATTCAAATGGGTCAAAATGCATATTTTCATTAAAACACCATAATAATGGCTTAAATCCTTAGGGAAACATCCTAATAACTCCTACACATCAGGAGTACATTAATTATATGGAAACATTCATGTTTTGACCACCCAAAAACCATTTCTTTCATGAGTACTTCACATATAGTAAGTGTAAAGGTTTAGACTTGTTTTAGAAACTCATTTCAAAGGTTTTTAAAGACACAAACTTAGTAAAACAAGGTCTGGACCTTTGGGAACCAAAAGAATAACATTACAAAGGTTTGGGATGAAGAACACACCTTGGATTTTATCAAAGAAAGGTGTGTAAGCTTGGAAATGGTGAGTTTTGAAGCAAAACAAGTTCCAGAGGTGTTCTAAGGTGTGAGGGAGGCTTAGGATCAGTTAGGGTTGCACAAATGGTGTTTTGTGAGTCAAGGGTTGTATTTATAGGTGTTTCTAGTCGTCCACATCAGTACTAGCGATTATGCAGCAACATCAGGCGATTAGGGCTCCCAATCGCCCCTACTTACTAGAGATTGGGCCTAATCGCCCCTAGTTACAGGCGATTGGGGCTAATTGCCCTTCCCCAATCGCCTGATCCCTTCCCAATCGCCCCCATCATCCCGTTTTGGGTTTTCGGCACGTTAGACACTATTTTAATATATATAAACTCGTATTCACATACCGACAAGTCATATAGTGATTATAAACATATAATGCATGATAACTAACACGTTCACCATCGTTCACCAATTCCCGAGACTCGAGACTCGAGACTTGCGTGTATGCGTTAAACCCGGCGATTTCACGAATCACCAATCCTTGTACACATGGTTATGGACCGACTCCCAATGATCTCGCGGATCATTGTAACGACTCCCGATGATTCCCAGAACCATCGTAACGACTCAACTGACCCAGTTAAGTATGTAATATGCATGACTCGCTAAGGTAGACTTACTAGTTTGATCAATGTTACTAACCTGAGTTTGTCGGGTGTCACATCATCCCCCTATTGAAAGAATTTTCGTCCCAAAAATTTCCCAAGGCCAAAAAGGAAGAGACGAAAGAAAAGAAAAAATTTCCAGTTGCCACATCATCCCCTTGTTGAAAGGAATCTCGACCCGAGATTCATTCAGCTTCAGTAGAGACATATCTTGATTCAAACGCACGCTTAGGAAATAAATGAGGATACTTAGCTTTCATCTGATCCTCCTGTTCCCACGTGAACTCCGGTCCATGATTTGAATTCTAACGAACCTTAACAATGCGGATTTTACTCCAGCGAAGGCTACAGATCTTATAATCGAGAATTTCAACCGGCTCTTCCACAATACGCAGACGATCATCCACCTTGATCTCTTCGAGAGGAACAACCAAAGATTCATCCGCCGGACACTTCTTAAGGTTAGAGACATGGAAGACATTATGAACATTACTGAGCTCAGCTGGCAGATCAAGCCTGTATGCCACCGGTCCAATCCGTTCCAGAATTGCGAGCGGTCCCATATACAGAGGATTCAATTTGCCACGCTTCCCAAAACGTATAACGCCCTTCCACGGAGATACTTTCAATAAAACCCTGTCGCCAACCTGGAACTCTAAAGGCTTGCGACGACGATCGGCATAGCTCTTTTGACGATCCCGAGCTGCTGGCATGCGGTTACGAATTTGTACGATCTTTTTGGAAGTTTCGTACACCAGTTCCGGGCCGGTGAGTTGACTCTCACCCACCTCGGCCCAACAAAGAGGGGATCGGCATTTCTGACCATAAAGAGCCTCGAACGGAGCTGCCTTGATACTAGAATGGTAGCTATTGTTGTAGGAGAATTCCACCAACGATAGATGACTCTCCCAACCCTTGCCAAAGTCGATCACGCACGCCCGAAGCACTTGCCTTTGATTGAATTCTCGTATAACAACAGCTACCACACTTCGATACAGTGTGCGCCTTTTGAGGCACTTTATGGACGCAAGTGTAGGTCTCTCATCTACTGGACTTAAGTTGGGGACAGTCAACTAACAGGTCCCGAACTCGTGCACGAAACTTCTGAGAAGATAGTGCAAATCAAAAACCGGATGGCTGCTGCTCGTGATTGACAGAAAAGTTACGCTGATAAGCGTAGGAAACCTTTGGAGTTCCAGGTTGGGGACAAGGTTCTATTGAAGGTGTCACCTTGGAAGGGGGTGATACGCTTTGGAAAACGGGGAAAATTGAACCCACGATACGTTGGACCGTTCGAGATTGTCGAAAGGATTGGTCCGGTAGCTTACAAGTTAAACTTGCCTGATGAACTCAGTGGAGTGCACAACGTATTCCACGTATCTAACCTAAAGAAATGCCTATCGGATACGACACTAGTAGTGCTACTGGAGGAGATCCAGGTGGACGACCAGCTACGGTTCGTGGAAGAACCAGTGGAGATTCTTGAGCAGGGCGTCAACAAACTAAGACAAAGCAAAATATCTATTGTCAAGGTACGATGGAATTCCCGTCTAGGACCGGAATATACGTGGGAGCACAAAGATCAGATGCGGCTCAAATATCCACACCTCTTCACTGAACCTGAAATTGTGCATAGATCAAACGCTGAACATAAAGAAGCTCGCTCAAAGTGAATTTCGGGGAGAAATTCCTTTCAACTTAGGGATGATGTGGCATCCGGGAACCAAGCACACATTGCTAAAACATTACTAAGCTGGCTTTACTGTTTACTTACTGAATTTCGGGACGAAATTCTTTTCAACTTGGGGATGATGTGATACCCCGCAATTTCAGGTTCTTACTTTAACTAAACTCTAGTTACATTCCTTGCATTCTACTTAACTAGGGTTAGCTAGATAGGACACACGTTGCACAGTTATAGGTTAATAACTGCATGAAGTGGTAATTCGGGGAATTACCAGACTGTATACATGATTAGTGAACCTCGGACATTGGTGAACAATGAAGTTAAATAATTGTGAATTAATTGATTGTGATTAATTGCAATTACGTGCTTCTATGATACTTTGTGAAACTGTGTGCAAACTATATGTGATTACGTGATCTTAAACCGATATGGAGCACGAATAGGGCATGCATCATGTTATGTCATGGGATTATGAACACATAAACTACTTTTAAATATTTAACTATTTACTAATGGTTTTGGGCGCGGTGTTTTGCGCAGACTTTAAATTAACTGTTTTACTATTTCGCTTCCGCTATTACTTGAATGGTTTGGTTAAATCTTTTAAACGTGGTTTTACAATAACGAACTAAATGGTTTGGGCATTTAGAGTCATTCATGTGACTTATGGCTATGGGATCCTGGTTTGTCATGCGCCTCGCGATATAAACCCCGCAGTGGAAATTTGAGGGTGTGACTAGTTTGGAATCAAGAAGACCGGCTCGAGATAAAATGTCATGGGAATATTTGTATTGATAGAGAAATAAATCCGAGTTGGTGTGCGTCACCTCCATACCTAGAAAAAATTGAAGTAACCCAAGATCTTTTTTTTTTTGAAATTCTTGTCAAGTCGTGTGGTAAAGTTGGTTATAAAGGTGTCATTATTACCGGTGATAATAATGTCGTCCACATAAACAATGAGGTAAATTAAAATTTTATGGCGTAGGTAGGTGAATAAAGATGGGTCGGATCGACTGTTTTCAAATCCTAGTGTAATTAGGAAGTGGCATAGGCGTTGAAACCAAGCACGAGGTGCTTGTTTGACACCATAGAGGGCACGATTGAGTTTGCACACATGATTTGGTTTGCTTGGATCTTCAAAACCGGGTGGTTGTTCCATAAAGATTGTTTCAGTTAAGTGTCCATTTAGGAAGGCGTTGTTCACATCTAACTGACGCAGTTTCCACTTGTTGATCGTGGCCAGACTAAGAACAACACGGATGGTAGAGGATTTGACTACCGGATTGAACGTATGTGAGAAATCAAGTCCCAGTATTTGAGTAAACCCTTGGTGTAACACCCCAACCGATGGCGGAAACATCGAGGTGTCACGTAGTGACGATTGTTCAATAGCTCATGGACTAGAATTGTAAATTTGCATGCATTGAATTGAATAATTTATTACATTGAAAGGAATTACAAGATACAAAATTCTAATGTAACAACTAAAACTGAAAATAAATCTCAAATCTAAGTCTAATTTCCAAAAGCTTAGAAATGATCTCATAAGAACCTGAAACATGTACGAAAATAATTTTGTCAATACAAAAATGTAATGGTGAGCATACCCAGTTTTGAATACATATAGTAGATAAAGAATTTCGCAATTCACGTGTTATACTGTCTACAATTTAGTGTTCAAGCTGTGTACAAATGCTACCCAAAATCAAACCTTTCGTTCATAGAATCAAGAGTCACATATATATAGTATTCGCTCATAGTAGGTGACGAGAATAATCGTTCACACACAACAATAATCAAGTACTATTTATTTTTATGCTAGGCCGCCAAGCGGTTAATGATTAAGGTCCTAAGTACACACTATCAGCGATCAACAAGTAAAACACATACAAGAATTGCGATTGTGAATATATGATAAAACATGATTAAGTGAGTGAAGTAATAAGCATACATGAGTCACCCCAAAAGTGTAAAACATGAAAAAAGGGGAAAGATATACTCACATGTAAGCGAAAAGCAAATGCAAGCATATAGCAACCATGTAGCAAAGTCTGAAGATGTATATGTGCATCACGCTACCCATGCCCTAAAGTATACATTATCACTTTAAGATCTATATGAGTGTTTCTAGCGTGCATGTTGGTTACGTATCCTATTCACCCAACTAAACTGATCATGATTTACTAGTTATGTTTCCAAATGTTTTAACTCAACGACTGTTGAAATATAGTGTAAAACTTCTTGAATATATATATATATATATATATATATATATATATATATATATATATATGGAATCTACATCTACACTATCTACACTATCTACATCTACATCTACACTATATAATAAAAGAAAACACATGAGGGACACATGGCACTCCCTCATGAGTTCTCTAATTTTACTAATTAATATAATAAATTCAAATATAATTATATTAATTGATATTAATTGATTTGCAAAACCATAATATAAATACATTAATAATCATAGTTGTAACAGAAATCATTAAATACAGGTTTAATGATTTATGTTATTAATATAAATACTAACCGAATTAAAAATTATTTAAACATTAGTGATTCTTTTTTATATAACATATAAATATGTTATTAACTTTAAATTTAAATCATGTACCTTAAATAAACCTACTTATAAAATTTTGATCTTTTATTCTACGTTTAAAACTATGTTTGTTATGATGTTTGACAAATGATTATTAAGTTTTTTATTATTTTGGTCATTGTTTTAGATGTTAAATATGCTCAGCAAGTACATACTAATTCTAGATGTTTAAAAGAGTTCAAAAGTCAAATAAGCAAATTAATACACAATGTAATTGGTTAAGCTTTTTTGTTAGACTTTCATATTGTTCTAAACAAATAAATAAAGTAAACCAATCAACATTAATCTATTGCTATCTATACTAATAAAAGACAACACATGGAATACTAAGAACTCCCTCATAAAGCCTCTCATTTTCTTATTTAAAATAATACATTTATTTTAATTTGTTTCTTTATTTAAAAATAATTAATTTTAATTTTTATTACTTACAACTATAACTATTAATTTAATTATCAAAATTTAGTTCAATATATATATATATATATATATATATATATATATATATTATGTCTTTGTAAATTAATTAATATGATTATATTTTAATACAAAATTATAAATAAATTACTAGACATGATTTGAAAATGTTTATTAGCTAATATAAGTAAATATTATTAAAAAAAATATTCATTTTTTAAGATAGCGTATTTATATGTTATTAAATTTAAATTTAAATCGTGAACGTTAACTAACCTATTTTTTAATATGTGGTCTTTCACTCTAAGTTTAAAACTATATTTCTTATAGTGTTCTGAACAAACAAAATAAAACAAATCAATCCACATTAATTAAATATTTGATTAAAGCTAAATATGCTTAGCTATTTTTGTATTATAATAGCTTGATATATAAAATATGTTATATAAAAAACAATCATTGTTTGAAATTTTCATTGACTGTGTTGTTTCAAGTTACTTCAATAGAGAAATACAATATCTAAGTGGCAACAGTCTTTTCATTAGTAATTCGTTTTAGCTTTATTTTCACGCTATTAAATCACTAAATCTTTTTTTTTTATAATTACAGTCATATTGAACCAATAAATGGTATTATGTTTAAGGACCTTGATGTTAGAAAAAAATGATTATACACTTAAGGTTAGAAATATTTTGGCTTTGCAAGAAACTTGATGTCAAATCCAAATTAACGATACTCAATTGGGATGGTTTAACGGATGAGGAGATATTTTTAAATTAATTTCATTTTTTACATCTTAGCCTAAACAAATTTAATTTATTACTTTTGATTTTTTTTGTTGTACCTGCAGTCTACAAGGTAACAGCCACACTATGAAAATTATATGTTGAAAAGTTTGAAAATAGTTTTATGTGAATATGAATGTCTTTACAAGAAATTATTTAGGGGCTAATAAATATTTAATATTTTCGGTTGTAAGATGCAACTTTATTTATTTTAAATATAACATGTAGTCTAATTTTTCTTAATTATATTTTTAATTTTATATATAATATATATAATTTAAATTGTTCAACCCGTGTATCACACGGGTACATAACCTAGTATATATATATACATGATTATATGGTAAAATGTCATAACACAAACTTGTACTCTTGTATGTGAATCATGTTTAGGGTTTATTTATTTATTTATTTAACAACTAATAATATTTATTTTAACCCGAGTCATAACTCGTATAAAAGACATCAAGGTTTCTTCGTTTTCTATAACTATTAATGTAACATCCGGCCTCTCTCACCACCAATATTGTCCGCTTTGCCCCCGATGGGTTACCCATCCAGAAGCTCACATATTTGTTTTTGGTTGCCCCGGTGGAGACTTCCCAGGAGGTCACCCATCCTGGTACTGCTCCCACCTGAGCACGCTTAACTGTGGAGTTCTCCTCTCATCCACTAACATTAAGCCCAAAACGCGTTGGTGATTTAAGAGGCTTTCGATTACTTATGAACCAAGGATCTCTCCTGGCCACGGCCGATGTGGGATTTTCCTAGGGTGTCATAAAAAGGTCCAAGTTAATTGTGATACCCCGCATTTTCAGGTTAACACTTTTTACTGAACTCTAGTTAACTTGCATATTCATAGTGATCAAATACTTAACTAGGATTAGTTAAGTAGGCTTAACATATGTTAAATGCTATTAACATATGTTATAAGTAGGAAAAACCTTGTTTTGTCACACACACGAGTCCTGCATCCCGAACGTTGGTGATTTATCTGGCAAACATAATAATAAGCACAATGGGATTGTGATGAACGTAGTGTTACATGTTTGTGTGAAGTACATGCTTATGTGAATTATCGCTTGACTGGAAATTTATATGTAAACCATGCAAGTTACGTGCACCTTATGATTGATATGTTATGAAATAATAAAAACAATAGTTTTTATGCAATTTAAGGTGATTAATATCATCGGGCCCGGTATTAGACTAGAACATGACCAACGGGCCCGGTTAATGGACTAAAAGGGGCCCTAATACCCAATTGCTTGGGCAACAAGCCAAGCCCTTTTATAATTAGGAGACAAAAAAATAAAAACCCTAATCCATCCCCTCTATGCGTCGTGAACCAACCCCCACCCCCATCCTCTTGATTTTCAACAAACATCAATCCTACTCATTCCTTCAAGCTAGTTGTGGTGCAATCTCTAGGCTTTGAGGACTCTTGCTTTGAAAGGTATAATCTTTACATGATTTATGATGATTAATAATGTTGAAAAGTTTAAGAAAATCATAGAGCATGCATGTATATAATCGCATAACATGTGTTAATGAGAGTTCTTGAATGTTCATTGTGATTTGATGATGATAATTGTTGCTAGTAATCATAATTAAGGTTTTTGTATGATAATATAGGTGTTTAATAAGAACAATATGAGTTATGCATGTATTAGAGATTTTTATGCATGATTAGGGTTTGTGAATAACTTGGGGAGCAAGTTTCAGTTTCTGGCAGATTCATTAGGGTGTTTTGTAGGGGCTGTATCTTGATGTTAAATTGGTTGTTTTGATCGATTCTTTGCATGAATGGATTGTACATGCTCTTAGCTTTTAAGAATAGGCAAAATCATCTGATTTGGATGTCGTTTGATATGTTTTTGGAATTTTATTTGATTAAAGGTCATATCAGAATTTCGGAGTTATAAATTGGGTCAACTTTAAATGGGTATAACTCAAGTTTTACAAACAATTAAGTTATGAAATTTGGACAGGAGGTCAATATTGGAAAAACTTGGCTTTTCCAAGTGGATTCACCTCGTTTGGGTGAATACACAATTTTTGGAAATTTTTCTACTAAACTGACCTGTTGTGGAAATTTTCTGGACATTGCTGTGTTGTACGAATTTTAATAATTTTTGTTTTTAGTTTTAGGACAAAACAAAAATATGGGTTATTAAATAAATCCCAAAGAATATTCAGTAAAAATTTGGGAGTTTAATTTATTGACTAAGTATTTTAAATAAATTAGTTTTCGTGGCGCACAATCTGTCCTAAAAACGCAGATTGTGTATTATGTGTTTATGTGACTATTTGGAGTCTTATATAATATGTATTTGATATGAACTTATATGAACACTTATAGGAGATGTGTATAAGGTATAAAACTGATAATAATCGTTATGATCACCAACGGGATACGTAGGACTTACTTGTGCATGTAGAGTCACTAGGCGTCACTACACGATTGGAACTTTAGAAGTTTTGGACAAACGAGTTGCATGATGTGTTGGTTATGCACGTATACTCACCTAGTGACACTTGTAATAGGAAGTCGGTAGCTCGTTACTGTTTGAGGGATTTGGATCATTCACGTGCAACCTAAGGTGAGTTTCACTATTCTTTTCTCAAAAGCATGCGTCTCGGGTTTGAGACAACTTACAAAACGTTTTCTAGTCCGGTTTGGGACTACTTTTACATCTCGGGTTATGAGATGCTTTGACTCCTTGCGTGGGTCGGGTTTTGACTCCTTGTGTGGGTCGGTTTTACGATTCCTTGTGTGGATCGGGTTTTTTGATCAGTTTAAAACTTATTGGTCCTTTGTGAACTAAACACTCTATCATTTGGAAAGTCCTTGCATATTATTGGGTTAATCACTGGAGGCGAGCGGGGTATTAGTTGATAGCGCTATTAGGTTGTGCAGCAACCTCATGTCTGAGGTGCTTGAGGCACGGGCATGAACTTCTGACCACATTTGAGAACTGGTGTTGATAGACACCAGTTATTGAGGCAAACTATTACATTACTGAAGGTGTCCCAATAATTCTGTTTAGTTGCAATGAGTGGGTTAGCTACCCCTGACACGCTTAAACTGATGATACTTGAACATTTTGGTCTGGAGGACCTACACTTTTACTTGGTTACGTGGTTTTGGAAACCAACGCATTTACTTACTCATTTTCTTTACTTAGTGAACTCACCAACATTGTTTGTTGACCCACGATATACATGCTTTTGCAGGTAGTTAGCTTCCGGTGCCACGATTAGAAAGCACTGCACACTTCACTGCATTTGGGGTCTTGGGCATACACTTAAATTATACATCATGCTTTTACATTTTCTTTCGTATGGTTTTAATTTGGGCGCGTTGTTTTGCGCATGGTTTTAAAAGGTTTAAATTTGGTTTACGCTTCCGCAGCTTAACTAAACTTGGTTTTTGAAAACGAACTAAA
This sequence comes from Ambrosia trifida, assembly GCA_028751855.1. Classification (NCBI taxonomy): domain Eukaryota; kingdom Viridiplantae; phylum Streptophyta; class Magnoliopsida; order Asterales; family Asteraceae; genus Ambrosia; species Ambrosia trifida. Next base: position 145,780,997 of record CM054124.1, on the reverse strand, counting down.
TGGTTTGGGCATTTAGAGTTCGTTCATATGACTTATGGCTATGGGATCCTGGTATGTCATGCGCCTCGCGGTATAAACCCCGCAGTGGAAATTTGAGGGTGTGACATTAATCTTCTCAGAAATCAGTATTGTTACAATCACCCTCCCTTAGGGACTCATCGTCCTCGATGAGGTTTGTCCCACCATCCCGAACGGCACTGGAGTGGCTCTGATACCATTTGTAACATCCGGCCTCTCTCACCACCAATATTGTCTGCTTTGCCCCCGATGGGTTGCCCATCCAGAAGCTCACGGATTTGTTTTTGGTTGCCCCGGTGGAGACTTCCTAGGAGGTCACCCATCCTGGTACTGCTCCCACCTGAGCACGCTTAACTGTGGAGTTCTCCTCTCATCCACTAACATTAAGCCCAAAACGCGTTGGTGATTTAAGAGGCTTTCGATTACGTATGAACCAAGGATCTCTCCTGGCCACGGCCGATGTGGGATTATCCTAGGGTGTCATACAAAGGTCCAAGTTAATCTTCTAAGAAATCAGTATTGTTACAATCACCCCCCCCCCCCCTTAGGGACTCATCGTCCTCGATGAGGTTTGCCCCACCATCCCGAACGGCACAGGAGTGGCTCTGATACCATTTGTAACATCCGGCCTCTCTCACCACTAATATTGTCCGCTTTTCCCCCGATGGGTTGCCCATCCAGAAGCTCACGGATTTGTTTTTGGTTGCCCCGGTGGAGACTTCCCAGGAGGTCACCCATCCTGGTACTGCTCCTACCTGAGCACGCTTAACTGGGGAGTTCTCCTCTCATCCACTAACATTAAGCCCAAAACGCGTTGGTGATTTAAGAGGCTTTGGATTACTTATAAACCAAGGATCTCTCCTGGCCACGGCCGATGTGGGATTTGCCTAGGGTGTCATACAAAGGTCCAAGTTAATCTTCTCAGAAATCAGTACTGTTACAATTAAAAATCATGGTTTACCTATAAAAGTTTATAGAAAATGAAGAACTTATTTTTATAAATTTGACCTTGCATGAATAACTAAAACAATTAATCCATATGCCAAGACTTTTGTAGTTTGTCTAAAATCATGTAGAATGTTTATATATATATATATATATATATATACAAAAAATGGATAAGTGTAGTGAACCAATATTTAGTTCCTGTGAAAAATTAACATCGTGTGTATGTATATATATTTTGACATCAAAAGTAATTATTATTGTGTGTACATATATGTTTGAAAAAAAAAATCATGGATGAAAGATTTGCCTTTATGTATTGTTATAACAAAACATTTACTATATAAATGTGTTGGGTGACAAAGATTCATTCTAGAAAAATGTATGTAAAATATAAACAAAAGTACAGATGAAAACCATACCAAAAACTAGTAGGAAAACAAGGGTTTAAGACTTGATACTTGAGGGCTTTGAGCTTGAACTGGAAATGGTGGTTCAAAGCATTGTGTGTGCTTCATGGTATGATTGAGATCAGTGATCTTATAGATGTATAGATAGATGGTCATTAAAAGAATGTCCCTTATGGTTAGATGAAAACTCATGACTATTTTCATAGCAATTACTCATGAAGAGAAACATAGGAAATGGAAAAGGAAAAACGGTTTTAGTAACTCTCAAACTTAATCAATTTCATTACACATTTATTATTAAAATGTATTTCATAGTTTTATCAATTTAAGATCATTACTACATTTAAATATTGTCTTTAGCATTAAAAAGAAATGTCATGACATATTTAATATTCAAATAAGTTTTTGTAACTTAATTTCTAAATATAATAATTCTTGTATTTTTTTTTTTAAGAATGTAAATGGTATTCATCGGTTACGAAACCTAGTCATAACTCCATTTCATGCCATAGGTTACATTACATAATTATTGAAACGGAATATGAATGTAAGGTGAATGTATTAATGGATTTTGTCTTATTGTTTTGTTTGTTTTTATTATTAGTAGTTTCGAATACAAGACTATGAGTCTATAAATGTAAATATAAGAAATAAGGGGGGACTAAAGTTGTAAAATGATAAAAGTGAAAGGTGACGGATGTCACAGTCTCCCTTACTTTAGAAAATTTCGTCTCGAAATTCCTTTCAAGTGGAGGTTTCTATGAAACAAAAGATTTCGTAAAAAGGCAAGTAGGTTTTAACAAATGCATCAATAGTGATTTGACACGGTTTAAAGTAATGTTTTAGTATCCAAGGTAAAAGTTAGAAAGTTGAGAGTTTAAATGAGAAATGTTTTGGGAATGTGTAACGGGTGAGGGCAGAGGCACTGATGAAGGTAGTCTCCCCTACTTTAGAAAAGTTGTGATTGGACTTTACTAGGGTATGAGAGTGTAAGAGTATAAAAGGTTTTTTTTTTTTGTGGGTGGTCAAGAGAAAGACTCTAGGGACGAATTGAAGCTTGTGTAAGAACGTTCTTATCAAAAATTCCAGCTATTAGTCAACTATCTAATGAAGAGGTAGTAATGGGTAGGTTCTTGGTCAGACTCCTAGTCCGCTCCCGCAGTATCGTTTATGCTTATATATATAGGGTGTACCGCAGCTGACCCACCACACTCCCGATACTTTGGACTCGTACTGATTGTCTACCAACAACCTAAATAGAATTACACACCACCCTCATGTACCTGTAAGCCCATGATTGTGTTCCGGACCGTAATCATCGATTTACCTTACACTAGGGTGTTATGCTTTTCCATAACCCTAACATGAAATAAATGCGTGCAACCAATATGTAATATCTACTGTAATGAAATAATGTTCAATCATGACATGGTTAGAGGTCCTTCCCTTCTGGGTTTTCCCTTTAACCGTAATGTGAATAACATGTAAGTTTAAGACATGGTTTGAGGTTTTTCCCTTTTGGATTTACCTTTAACCAGTAAATTTATGTTCACATCGTTGGGCTCTAAACACCCACATTGATAAACTCCGAGATTTACACCGTTCCCCTCGGATTAAAGAAATACTCTAATCCGAGTCGTACGTGGGCACTGGCTTAGATCTCATACGAGTTATCAACTAGTATGTTTATTGGCCATGATGATGAACAAAATAATGTAAAGTATAACATGGTTTTGCTCAAAGTAGGAAAAAATATGCATACCAAATATGCGTTCATGTAAGTATATAAGTATAGCATCAAATTTCGATTGAAAGAATAGTATAACGTAAATTGAGTAAATCGCAAAATTTGCACAAACTGAAAGTAAACGAGTTGAACTCTTGCAAATAAGCAGTGTGAAAATAATCACAAATAACGTGTTAGAAATAATTATGAATAAAATGGTGCGAGAATAAAATAATGAAATTTACGGCAAGTGAGAGTACGCAAAACAGACGTATAGTCTACTGACATAAGGGTTTAAATTTAGTTAGTTTTACATATATGCATTATATGATAAAAGACAATTAGCAACATTCTGATAAGGATATGTCCAATATTTTGTTAAACCAAAAAGGTTTGCGACTGAAAGAGTGTGAGTGTAATAAGACAAATTTTCGTTTATCAAAAACGTAGTTTGCTCAATCTTTGTGATATAGTTGAAAGAATATTAGTAATGCATGAGGATAACTTTTTAGAAATCGAAGTGTGTTTTAGATTCAAAACAGGTTCATTTGAAAATTTTTCGTAAATACACATTTTCATTTGTTTACGAGATGTCAGGTTTGAAAAGTGTTATAAAGCTTATTATTAGTTGCAAATTTCTCCCGAAAACATATATTGGATACGTCATATGAAAACAAAAGATTTACATTTGACCTTTAAAATATGCAATACAAGTTTGTAAAATGCAAAATGAAACCATTCCATGAAGTATGTGTAAATCTAATGTGTTTTAAAAGACCAAGATTTAAAATGACGTGAATGATAAAATTAGCGTATGTGATAGATTACCAATATTTAAGAAAATTCATAATTTATCATTTGAGTCTTTGAATTAAAACATAAGTACCAATATCATAAAACATTGAGATTGTTTCCATAAGAAACTTTGACTAACTAAAGTAATTGAAATATTATTAGTGACTTGTGGGGCGTACTTTAGCCTATAAGTGAATTCTCATCCCGAGAGTTCCCAGATCGGCATACGGGTCCCTCGTCTGATTAGGATTTATTTGAAATGCCAGGCCTAGACAGAAAACTCAGGATACAGGCGCACACCCTTCCAGATTGCACGTGCCCCATCACTAGTGAATTCCAAAACTTTAGCGAGATTTAAAACGAGATACAGAAATAGATCCTTGAGATGTGGATTTCACTCCTAACTCAAAGATGTATTTCAAAATTGAAAACTATGGTGGAGTGAAACCAGTCACTAAGTTAAGGATATCACTCCCAGCTTAGTGATTAAGTTTCTTTTTGGAGGAAATACTTTTTGAGGTGTGAATATCACTCCTATCCCAAAGATATATTCCAAAGATATATCGCATATAAAGGAGTGAAACTAATCACCAAGGTATGGATACCACTCCTAACTTGGGGATATTGTTTCGTTTATGAAATACGAGTGTCTTCTACTCCAAGCAAAATACCAAAAGAATAACGAGAAAGAATCATAGCGAAAATATCTTGAAAGAAAATATAAGAATAAGAGAAATATACACGAGAAGACTCGTGAAAATAAGCTTAGTTATAGACTAGGCTAAAAGGCATTCTAATAACCTAATTCCCTATAACCATGGCTCTGATACCAATCTGTAACACCCCAACCGATGGCGGAAACATCGAGGTGTCACGTAGTGACGATTGTTCAATACCTCATGGACTAGAATTGTAAATTGGCATACATTTAATTGAATAATTTATTACACTGAAAGGAATTACAAGATACAAAATTCTAATGTGACAACTAAAACTGAACATAAATCTCAAATCTAAGTCTAATTTCCAAAAGCTTAGAAATGATCTCATAAGAACCTGAAACATGTACAAAAATAATTTTGCCAATACAAAAATGTATTGGTGAGCATACCCTGTTTTGAATACATATAGTAGATAAAGAATTTCGCAATTCACGTGTTATACTGTCTACAATTTAGTGTTCAAGCTGTGTACAAATGCTACCCAAAATCAAACCTTTCGTTTATAGAACCAAGAGTCACATATATATAGTATTCGCTCATAGTAGGTGACGAGAATAATCGTTCACACACAACAATAATCAAGTACTATTTATTGCTATGCTAGGCCGCCCAGCGGTTAATGATTAAGGTCATAAGTACACACTATCAGCGATCAACAAGTAAAACACATACAAGAATTGCAATTGTGAATATATGATAAAACATGATTAAGTGAGTGAAGTAATAAGCGTACATGAGTCACCCCAAAAGTGTAAAACAGAAAAAGGGGGAAAGATATACTCACATGTAAGCGAAAAGCAAACGCAAGCATATAGCAACCATGTAGCAAAGTCTGAAGATGTATATGTGCATCACGCTACCCATGCCCTAAAGTATACATTATCACTTTAAGATCTATATGAGTGTTTCTAGCGTGCATGTTGGTTACGTATCCTATTCACCCAACTAAACTGATCATGATTTACTAGTTATGTTTCCAAATGTTTTAACTCAAGGACTGTTGAAATATAGTGTAAAACTTCTTGAATATATATATATATATACACGATTATATGGTAAAATGTCATAACACAAACTTGTACTCTTGTATGTGAATCATGTTTAGGGTTTATTTATTTAACAACTAATAATATTTATTTTAACCCGAGTCATAACTTGTATAAAAGACATCAAGGTTTCTTCGTTTTCTTTAACTTTTAAAATCATGGTTTACCTATAAAAGTTTATAGAAAATGAAGAACTTATTTTTATAAATTTGACCTTGCATGAATAACTAAAACAATTAATCAATATGCCAAGACTTTTGTAGTTTGTCTAAAATCATGTATAATGTTTATATATATATATATATATATATATATATATATATATATACAAAAAAATGGATAAGTGTAGTGAACCAATATTTAGTTCCTGTGAAAAATTAACATCGTGTGTATGTATATATATATTTTGACATCAAAAGTAATTATTATTGTGTGTACATATATGTTTGAAAAAAAAATCATGGATGAAAGATTTGCCTTTATGTATTGTTATAACAAAACATTTACTATATAAATGTGTTGGGTGACAAAGATTCATTCTAGAAAAATGTATATAAAATATAAACAAAAGTACAGATGAAAACCATACCAAAAACTAGTAGGAAAACAAGGATTTAAGACTTGATACTTGAGGGCTTTGAGCTTGAACTGGAAATGGTGGTTCAAAGCATTGTGTGTGCTTCATGGTATGATTGAGATCAATGATCTTATAGATGGATAGATAGATGGTCATTATAAGAATGTCCCTTATGGTTGGATGAAAACTCATGACTATTTTCATAGCAATTACTCATGAAGAGAAATATAGGAAATGGAAAAGGAAAAACGGTTTTAGTAACTCTCAAACTTAATCAATTTCATTACACATTTATTATTAAAATGTGTTTCATAGTTTTATCAATTTAACATCATTACTACATTTAAATATTGTCTTTAGCATTTAAAAGAAAAGTCATGACATATTTAATATTCAAATAAGTTTTCGTAACTTCATTTCTAAATATAATAATTCTTGTATTTTTTTTAAGAATGTAAATGGTATTCATCGGTTACGAAACCTAGTCATAACTCCATTTCATGCCATAGGTTACATTACATAATTATTGAAACGGAATATGAATGTAAGGTGAATATATTAATGGATTTTGTCTTATTGGTTTATTTGTTTTTATTGTTAATAGTTTCGAATACAAGACTATGAGACTATAAATGTAAATATAAGAAATAAGGGGGGGGGGACTAAAGTTGTAAAATGATAAAAGTGAAAGGTGACGGATGTCACACTTAGGCTACAAGACGAGCTTTATATCGATCAAGAGAACCGTCGGATTTATATTTAATCCTATAAATCCATTTCGAGCCAATGACGTTGACGTTTGAAGGTCGAGGAACGAGATGCCATGTGTTGTTTGTACGCAAGGCATGTTATTCCTCATTCATGGCTTGAGTCCATTTGGAGTTTTTGAGAGCGGTTTTAATTCCCTTGGGAACCTGTGAAGAAAGAAAAGAGTCAAATGTTTTTGGTTTGAAAATATCATCTTTGGCTCTAGTTATCATGAGATGAATGTTGGAGAGGAGGAGATGGAGAGGATCCGGAAGAGTCAGAACTGGAGGTAGGAGTATGCAGAATTGTGGAGGTGGTGGGGTTTTGGTTTTGGGCCGCTGAAGAGGGGCCTGGTTGGTTTAAGTTTATAGGTGGAGATTGGGCCGCTGAAGATGGGCCTGGTTGATTGAAGTTTGTTGATGTATTGTATGGGCTGTGCAGATTAGATAAGGGTGGGGCGATGAGGTATGATTGGTCTTGAGTGGGTGGTACGGATTGGTTTGGGGAGGTGGGTGGTGTAGAGTCATCGAACAGGGAAGGGTGAGGAGGTGGAGTAGTTGGTTTAAGAATTTGTTTAGTGTGGGCCAAGAGGTGACGAGGATGATTTGGGAGATGAGGTTTGGTTTGGTGATGGTAGGTGATCATCAAAATTTGTAATAGGTAAGTTTGCAACATCCGAAGACGTTGATGAGGTATGAAATGGTAGGTGGTCTTCGTCGAATCTAGCATGTCGTGTGGTATATATTCGACCGGTTGTGATATCAAGGCATCAAAAACCTTTGTAGCGTGGACTATATCCGATGAATATACAAGGTGTACTTCTAGGAAGTAATTTATTTTTTGTGCAATCACGTAAATATAGGTAAACACGACAACCAAAAACACGAAGATTGGAATAGGTGGGGGTTGATGGAAAAGTATTTCAAAAGGTGACTTGTTGTGAAGGATGGGTGTGGGAAGGCGATTTATGATAAAGGTGGCGGAGGCAAAAGCATCAAACCAAAGATTTGACGGTGTATGGGCATTGAACATCATGGCTAACCCGGTTTCGGTTATGTAACGATGTTTGCGTTCAGCCCGCCCATTTTGTTCGGGTGTGTGAGGACAAGAAAGCTGATGATGTATGCCATGTTGTTTAAAAAATTTTTGCACTTGATGATTTGTAATTTCGGTTCCACCATCGCTTTAGAAGACTTTGATGGTTGTGGAAAATTGGTTTTGTACAAAAGGTAAAAAGGTGGTGAGAACGTTGTAAAAATCCGATTTAACCTTTAATGGATAAAACCAAGTGAACCGAGAGTGGTCATCTATAAAGATGACATAGTACCGATAGCCATCCGTGGATGGAACGGGAGCGGGTACCCATAGATCACAATGACTGAGATCTAAAACATGTTGTGCGCGTTTAGAGTTTTCAGTAAATAGTAAATGCTTAGCTTTTGAAAATTCGCAAGAGTTGCATAATCCCGGTTTGGGTAACAAGGATGTAACAAAAACATGTTCAAGTCTATTTAAAATAGAAATTGTATCAAAAGAAACATGGCCAAGGCGACTGTGCCATTTATTGAAAGATGCACGAAGATGCGTGGCCAAAAGCGCAGCAACAAGGGACTTGTGACTTTGAGTGGGAACGTGGAAACCGTTTTCACATGTGCCTCTAGCTAGAACTTTCGCTTTTTTTCAGTCCTGAATATGAAAATAATCATTAGAAAACAAAACGTCAACCGGCGAGTCATTTGTTAATCTACTAATGGAAAGTAGATTTTTTGTGAGGTTTGGAACAACTAAAACATTTTTTAATGAAATAGAATTGTTTAGGTTTGTTTTTCCAATATGAGTGACTCGGATATTATTAGTTTGAGGTTTTTAATGATTTAGACCGAGAGTAGTGCGAAGCATATGAGTGGTAGCACCTGAATCGGCATTCCAATCTGGAGTGTCGGTTGCAATGTTGCATTGAGCAAGGAAGGCATCGGCAAAATTAGCATCAAGAGACTTTTTAGCAAATGAGCCAAGATTTGGACAAGTAGTGGCGTAGTGTCCTTCTTTTCGACATAACTGACATATGGGAGGACGTTTGGTGTATGAACCTGTACGACCACCACGAGAGTTTGTTGATTGGCGTCCTCTTCCACGGGAAGTACCTGCACGATTATTATGATTTTTATTTTGATTTACATAGAAAGCGGCTTGGGAAGGTTGAGACCTGTGGAGTTTTTGGACAAAAATTTCTTGGTTTTTAGCATTTGCTAGTAAGTCATGAAATGAGGGTGCGGGACGGATGGTTCGTTGAGATGTAGAAAAAGTTTCAAACGAGGCGCCTAGTCCGCAAAGGAACCAATGACGCTTGTCCTCGTCACTTACGGGATGCCCAATAGCCACTAGTTGATCGGCTATGGATTTGAATTTTCGACCAAAATCGGCAACAGAGGAATCGCCTTTTTTTAGGGTTCGAAGAGTATCCTTGAGATTGTGAATTCGTTCTATAGAACAATGGCTATAGGCATCAATCAAGGCTTTCCAAACACCCACAGCTGTTGTGTGAGTGTGTGACCAATGGTCTCGGCCATGGCTTCTTTAGTTGGGGTGGAATTAATTAAAAGGAGGACCTTTTGATCATTTGTTTTCCACGATAAGAAGGCTAGGGTTGATGTTTCTATTCCAGAAGTTAAAGTTTCTGGTGGAGTAGATGTCGAACCATCTATATGACCAAGGAGATTTAGGTAGGCCAGAACCAGTGTCACTTGTTTCTCCCATGGGAGATAATTTGTGGAGTTCAATTTGATGTTTATTAGGTGGCTAAGGGAATGGAGGGGTATGTTTGAGAGATCATTTGTATGGGCCATGAAAGATAATCGGCTGGAGAAGGGACATAAAACATAAGAAGAAAAGAAAAAGTGCAGCGAGTAAAAGAAGGAATAGAGGAAAAGAAGAAGGGCAGCGAATTCAAAGATGAGGAGGAAGGCCTTAGCGCTCTGATACCATGTAATAATGGTAAATTCACAATGTATTCTATTGATTAATTACAAGAATATATAATGGAGAGGTATAACAATGATGGAGAGAATTGCTCTCTGTACTAAAATATGCAAAGCTTAATAAAAGGAAATAATATAAATGATTTGACTAGAGATGATTGAGGCATGATTGATTGAATATGTTGACAAAAACAATGGATTTTTATTAAAACGTTTTAAACAAGTTTTAAATTTATAAGTAAACGACAATTACTTTAGAAACTAAAACCAACACATAGGTAGAAAACCTGACGTGTATAGCATAGCTTTCTAGGGTAAAGACTGAGTATCGTATTTCAAAAACACACTTACCCCTACTCAACCTTTCATCATTTAACTAATTGGGTTTAAAAAAAGAAAACGGATGGGTTCTGTTAGGATCAGAAAGCTTGTTTAATCACAGATTCTTTGTATGAGCACTTGTTTAAGATTTATCAATAAGAGAGCACAGCGGTATAAGTATAAATGTTCTAAGTTAAAGTTTCACTTTAAACATGAGTTATTACTCCCCCTCAGTTAATGAACTAAAGCAGTTAATAAGAGAATCGAACAGTTAATGAATATAACAGTAGTAAATGCTTTGAATGATTCTAAATATATTAGAAAAGGTTAACTGCACAAAGATGTCTGAAATAGAAGGGATGAACTCATCTATTTATAGACTGATCAATACATACAAGTGAAGTATTCAAAAGATTATAATAATACTCCAACAGGCTGTAGTATTGGAACTTGAAGCAAAAAGCTATTAAAACTAATATAATATTAAATAACTGAAGTTAAGGGCGGTGGGAAGCTTCTATAAGAACTGTTGATGAGTGACAAACTTCTGATGAGTATATCTTCAGAAGTTTGATCTTCAGTAGTTGTTCTTCAGATCTTTGTCTAGTTCATCTTCGGAACTTCTAATCGTTCATCTTCAGAACTTCTGATCTTTACTCTTCAGCACTTGTTACAGCTTCTTCAGTATTTTGTCTTCATCTTCTTCAGTAGATTCTATACTTAGCAAAATATGCAGAGAGGATATTAGACTAAGGTTCATACTGGCTTGTCAATCCTCTTTGACCCAACAGGTTCTAAGAAAAATAGTTTTGAAAAAGGTTTTGGATTTTATAAAATAAAAAGGTAAAATAGTAGAGATAGTGATTATGCACATCTCGGGGCCCTCCGTATAAGTAGTTAAGTTTATTATTAGAAATAGTATGTAGTTTAATTATTTGTGAGGAGGACGAGAGTGAGCTTGAAGTGTTGACTCCTTGATAGAGAAACGATGATGGGATTGGGTACTAAACGGGCTAATCCGCATACCCAAACCCGAAAAACATTACCATGCGGAAGGAATCCACGCGCAAGGAACCAATAAAGCAACTCACTCTCGGTCAACTTCCACGTTATGGTCAAAGGCGAAAGTCATGCATGGTCAAACACCATGCATAAATCAGGGCTACGACTGCGTTGACCAAGCATTAAAGGTGATAGACCGTTCCACCATTTCCATTAATTTAGCTTTCCTTAAGTCACCTTACTAACATAATCAAGGGTGATGGAGACAACCTAACCACGGTTAGGACTTGGGTAATGGTGGCATGCGTCCACTCCTATATAAGGGATCACATCTCTAGTAGGAGGGGACACTTTCTTCTAACCTGGAGAGCTATCACTAAAAGATAGTATCCCCATTCACCCTGTTTTTGTCACAAACTGCTACCTCGTGTAGTCGTCTCCACATCCACCATCAACTCTTATTTGCAGGTCCCTCAATCCGAAGCTGCTAGTGAAGGATCAACCCTGTAGATACAATAATCTTATCATCCTAACCCGGTGGTAAGACTATTTGTTTCTTCATTGGCGCCATCCGTTACGGTTCTATAATCTTTCAAACTAGCAACTATGGTTTCCTCGAAGGATGCAAACAGAACCCCTGCTGAAGTAGATGCAACACTTGAAGAGCAGATCAATGATGTTGCACCCAACACTATTTCAAAGAACGTGACTCAGAAACAACAAGCTTCGACATTTCAGTTCAACCCAATCAGGGGAGGACTAACAGGAACAAAGAAGAAACAAGACAACCAATATCCGGTAGATCCGGATGAATGGCTAGCCAAACAAAATTCAAAAGCAGTTGCTGAGTACCAAAGAATGGTGCTCGAGAAGGCCAAACTAAATGTTCAAAAAACATTAAGTTTTGTTACTATGGAGGATAAGCTAGAATCACCTCCCGAAGACAACACTGGCCGTCGTCAAACAGGACCTCGCCAGGCGGTACGTGGTGGAGACCGTGGTAGAAATACTTGCGGTCAGGACCCTGTCAACCTGGATGAGGAACCAGACGGCTACGAATCTGAAGAAGTACATTATGACTCCACTCAAAAACAGTGTTCTAAATCGGTTGCGAGCAATCCTGTAACCCCAAAAGATGATGATCTTTATAAGCCTTACAGGCCAAAGACCTTTGCTGAGAGATCAATGTTTTGCGCACAGATTGCGCTGGAACCAATGCCCCAAGGATGCAAACTCCCAAGTACAATTAGGAAATACGATGGCCTATGTGATCCAGATGATCATTTGCACGCTTTTGACCGCGCATGCAGTTCTAAACTATGGCCTGTACAAGCCTGGTGTCACTTATTTGTGCAAACATTAACTGGTGCAGCTAGAGTCTAGTACGAAATTTTACCCGTCGGAAGCTTACTAGATTTCGATGACCTCATTCGAAAATTCAAGAATCACTTCTCGCACTTGCGCAAGCATAAGAAAGATAAAGCACACATCCTGTTGTGTGCCCGCCATGAGAACGAGTCATTAGAAGATTATATCATGAGATATAACAAGGAGGCTCTCCAGCTAGGTTGCGGAGAATTGCTTACCCGTGCAGCATTCATACACGGGGTAAGAAATGATGACCTAATGAGATGCCTCACCGGAAAAGATGGTGTGCCAAACGCTTAGGACGAAGTGATTGAAGCCGCTAAAGTGTACGCATCGTCTGAGCATTCTTTCAATCACAAGAAACATGCACACCAGAGCAGTACTCACAATTCATCATCTAACAACAAAGGGAAAGGAAATTAATTCGTTTGGTCCAGGATTTCTGGCACGCAGAAGAAGGAAAGTACTCGTCTGCACAAGATGCGCGGAACATGCTAAGCTCAAGAGGGTCTCGCGATCATAAGGGACACCACCGGAAGAATTATGATTGGACCCCGTTATCCAAAACACCGTCCGAAGTGTTGAAAACGGAACAAATCCAGTTCCCAAAACCGCAAGAGCTCCGAGGTGATAGACGACATGTTGACAAATCCAAATACTACGAATATCATGAAGACTATGGCCATCTGACGGACAATTGCTATAGCTTAAAGATGGAAATAGAGAATGCCATAAAATCTGGTCAGTTAACACACCTTGTGAAGCACATGCAGAGAAAGCAACGAGACAATACGGAAGGAGGCGAGCCCCCTCAAAAGAAAATACGCAACCTCAACGTGCATCACGTGTACAACACGACGCGCCACAGTTGCAATATGATTCATAGAGCCACCAGTCACAAATGCACATTCACTAACACAAACGATGACTCATGGAAAGAAGAGCAAGTGATAATGCCAAGAGTGAAAGGAGGGGCTTTTTCAACAGCTCCACTAATTATCACAGGAGTTGTCGGACATTACCGGACAAGGTACATGTTCCTAGACAACAGAAGCAGCACAGATATCATGTACCAGCAATGTTTCGATCAGCTGGATGACGACGATAAAGCAAGACTAATACCCTTGACAGAGCCCATCTCAGGCCTTATACACGAGATGATTTTCCCATTGGGAATGCTTACGTTTCTGGTGACACTTTCAGATGGAAAGCATTCACACACAGAGGTGTACGATTTTATTGTTCTTCCCGTCAACTCCTCACATGACATTCTGTTAGGACGGGAAGGTCTAGCAAAATTCAACTGTAACACATCCACACCACACGAACAGGAGTCGCCTTTATACGCGGAAACAAAACATGTCACACAACCGATGCGACGAAACCCGCAATGCAAATGAAATCAACTGTTAGAACTGAACCGGAAAAATGGGTTATAAACCCTGCATTCCCGGAACAGACAGTTGTCATCGGCCATGTAATCTTTGACTCCATTCGAATACATCTGAAGCAACTACTCACCAAGAATATGGACATCTTCGCATTTCAGCCGGCCAACATGGTTGGCGTTCTGCGTCACATCGCGAAACACAAGTTTAACGTCTACAAAAATGCAGAACCAGTTGCTTAAAAGAAGCGTAGTATGGGGCCGGAGAAAACAAAGGCGATGAATGACCAGGTAATGGAGCTCTTGAAAGCGGGTATTCTCCGCAAAAGTAAGTATCAAACCTGGGTCACAAACCCAGTCATGGTGGGAAAATCCAATGGCACTTGGCACTTGTGCGTCGACTATAAAGATCTAAACAAAGCTTGCCCGAAAGATTGTTATCAGTTACCTGAGATCGATTTAAAAGTCGACTCATTGGCACCTTACAGGTTCAAGTGTTTTTTGGACGCTTACAAGGGCTATCATCAAATCCAGATGGCCAAAGAAGACGAAGACAAAACTGCATTCCGCACCGATATGGGAACTTTTTGCTACACCAAGATACCGTTCGGATTAAAAAACGTTGGAGCCACTTATCAGCGTCTGATGGATACATCATTCATAAAGCAGATAGGCGTCAATTTGGAAGTTTATGTCGATGATCTCGTCATCAAAATAGAGAAGAGGACCAGATGTTGAATGACATCCAGAAAACATTTGATCAACTTCGAAGCGTGCGAATGAAATTGAACCCGGGCAAATGTTCTTTCGAAATGGAAGAAAGAAAATTTCTTGGAGTTATAGTAACGAAAGATGGCTTCCGCGCAAATCCAGAAAAAGTCCAGGCAATTGAGCGCATGCCGTCCCCGTCCTCCATGAAAGAAGTTCAGACATTAATGGGATGACTCGTAGCTTTGAACAGATTCCTGTCGAACTACGCGTCCAAATCATTCCCTTTTGTGGACACACTGAAAAATTGTTTGAAGAAATCCAACTTCAACTGGACTGCGGAAGCTGAAACAGCTTTTCAAGAAATGAAGAAATGTTTGAGCAATCCGCCCACACTAACCACACTGTTACCCGAAGAACCACTCACATTGTATTTATCCGTAGATGATACAGCAGTGGGCGCAGTGCTCATGGTCGACAGAAAGGGGGTACAAACCCCAATCTATTACGTGAGCCGTACATTGCTTGATGCGGAAACTCGCTACTCAACAATGGAAAAATTGGTTCTCGCACTAGTCCATGCTTCCAGAAGATTGCCCAGATACTTCCAGGGCCATCCTATCAATGTCTTAACTGACTTCCGCATCAATGACATCTTGCGCAAACCAAAACTTTCTAGAAGACTAGCCAAATGGGCCATCGAGTTGGGAGAACACTCAATTAGTTACAAAGCCAGACCTTCCTTTAAAGGACAAATCCTGGCAGACTTCATCGCAGAAGTTCCAACAGAT
Source organism: Ambrosia trifida (assembly GCA_028751855.1). Lineage (NCBI taxonomy): Eukaryota > Viridiplantae > Streptophyta > Magnoliopsida > Asterales > Asteraceae > Ambrosia > Ambrosia trifida. The sequence goes on along the minus strand of CM054124.1, from coordinate 145,765,456 downwards.
AACATCGAAGAGTGCCTAAACGAAGCATCTTCGAGACCAACTCCTCCAGATGACTCCCAAAAGTGGAAGCTCTTCACTGATGGTGCCTGTAATGACGAAGAAGCCAGTGCAGGGTTACGTCTGATAACACCGGAAGGAAAAGAGTACACCTACGCAATCTGACTCGACTTCCTAACAACTAACACTGAGGTGGAATACGAGGCACTCTTAGCAGGCTTGTGCATAGCAAAAAAGATGGGAGCTCAACACATTGAAGCTCATGTTGACTCCATGTTAGTATCCAATCACATAGATGGCTCATTCGAAGAAAGAGAGCCATCCATGATCTTGTATTTGCAGCATACCAAGGAGCTCATGCATAGCTTCGCTCATTGAAAAGTAACACACGTATGCCGAAGTCAAAACAAGCCAGCGGACGCCTTAAGTAAGATGGCATCAACTGCATTCGACCACATGGCCAAAGACGTACGGGTAGAGGTTTTAACAAACCCATCCGAACCACAAAAGCAAGTGAACATGATCCAGGCGGGAAAAAACTCTTGGATCACCCCTATAATGGCTTATCTGACCAAAGGGATCCTCCCATCCAACAGAGCAGAAGCTAGAAAGCTACAACACAGAGCTCTACACTACGAGGTCATCGACGGTGTCTTATATCGACGCTCGTACCTTGGACCATTACTACGATGTGTGGACTCTGCGGAAGCCATATATTTAATCAAAGATATCCACGAAGGGACTTGTGGACTGCACGCGGGTCCAAGAATGGTCGTTGCAAAGCTCATGAATGCGGGCTACTATTGACCCGGAATGCACCTGGACGCATTAAAAGAAATGCGTAAATGCGATGCCTGCCAACGGCATGCACCCGGAACACTCAGGCCTAAAAACAACTTAGTACCAGTCACAGCAGCATGGCCTTTCCAAAAATGGGCCATCGACTTAGTAGAAGCCAAAACATTAGCCTCGATAGATGGACGATCAAAAAGTTCATATGGGAGTTCATCATTTGTAGATTTGGCCTACCACTAGAAATCGTAAGTGATAACGGTACGCAATTTGCATACCAGCATTTACAAGAATGGCTCGCATCCATGAACATCAAACAAATATTCACATCGGTTGCGCATCCTCAAGGCAATGGTCAAATAGAGCGCGCAAACTGGAGTATAGTCGAGGGTATCAAAACTCGTCTGGGAACAAAACGCAGTGGCTGGGTCGATGAGCCTCCCCATGTCCTATGGGCTCATCGCACTTTATCAAAAACAAGCAATGGGGAAACGCCATTCAGCCTAACATATGGTACTGAGGCAGTAATACCCATAGAGGTCACATGCCCATCCCCAAGGGTCTTGTTCGCGTAAAATATTGACAACAACAAAGAGCTGCGGATGAATCTCGATCTACTAGAAGGGCATCGGGACACAGCTTCTGTCCGCGAAGCCTCTTACAAACGACAGCTGGAGAAATATTATAATGCGCGAGTCAAAGAACATCTCTTTCGCGTCGGAGACTACGTGTTCCGCAGTAATGAGGCGTCCAATGCTAAAAAGCCTGGTAAACTCGCTCCAAACTGGGAAGGACCTTATAAAATCTAGGAAGTATTGGGAAAAGGTGCATACGCCTTAGAACGCCATCGGGGGTTCGAATGTGGAAAATGTCCAGGTTCGACCCCTTAGTTTGACTCGAATGTAGAAAATATAACCTCTGACTCACTTTCGACCACTTAAATCCCACGTTCGACCTCCCGTAAGGTCGACAGTACAAACACAACTCACACAGCTTCTAGGTTCGACCTAAAACACTTCACATTCGACCTGTAAAAGCTAGGTTTGACCTCAAAACTCTACACGTTCGACCATTCTCTCCTAGGTTCGACCCGACCCATTTGAAAATGGTTATTCTTTGAAAATCAGTTATTTTGATCCCAATTTTTCAAAAGTTGATGAATTTTGACGATGTTGTGCAGGTTTTGCTTCGGAATTGATATGGAACGACTTTAATGAAGAGAATTCTTGATTTTATCCGTAAAATCTAGTCCGAATCAATCAATTTTCATCAAAACTCATAGTTCATTCAAAACAGAAAAATTTTGATCAATTTTGGGTCCAAATCAGTTCAAAAACTATCAATTTGTAGTTGTATGATCCTTATAGGCTCTGATACCACTTTGAGGAGGATCGTTTTAACAAAAACAAGTTTAGATGATCATACAAGTCTACTAATCTAGGTGCAGAATCCTAGATCAGTTACAATATGATAGTAATCAAATCAAAACACGCAATTCACCTTTTCAATATTCATTTCATTCATAAACAATGTTATAAACCTTACAATGAGTGTTTACAATGAAATAAACAAGTTTCAGACACTTCTTATAAACCTAGAGAGAAATCAGATCGAACACAGACGCAAATGACCAAAAAGTCAAACTAAAAACAAAAAATCAGCTATATATAGGCCTGCACATTCCCCCCCCCCCCCCCCGATAGGGTCGAATGTGCAGGTTCGACCCTTCACAAGGTTCGAACAAACACAATTAAATATGTCTTCCACATTCGCCTGATTCCTCTCCACCTTCGACCTTTAATTACCACATTCGACCTTCCAAATTCCACTTTCGCCCCCACAACTTCACAAAAACAACTTTTAAAGTACAATCCAAAAGCGTTAGTCGCAAAACGTGCATCAACAATTTGGACTAAAAAACGCAGGTGCAACCTACCAAAGGCTAGTGAATATGATGTTTAAAGAAAAGATTGGGGACACAATGGAGGTGTATATTGATGACATGGTGGTTAAATCCAAAAAGGCAGAGAACCATCTTCAGGATCTTAAGGAGGCATTTGACATCCTGGATGCCTACAACATGAAGCTGAATCCGTCAAAGTGTCACTTTAGAGTTGGTGCTGGAAAATTTCTTGGATATCTAGTCACCAAAAGAGGGATAGAAGCCAGCCCCGAACAAATAAAAGCTATCCTTGATCTTAAAACCCCAAAAAATATCAAGGATGTACAAAGGCTGACAGGTAGGATAGCAGCCTTAAACAGATTTATTTCAAAATCCTCAGAGAAGTGTAAGGAATTCTATGATAGCCTGAGAAAAATAGTAAATTCGACTGGGGACAGAGACACGAGGAAGCATTGAAGAAGCTGAAGGAGTATCTAGCAACAGCTCCACTCCTGATGAAACCTGAGGATGGAGAACCTCTGAAGCTATACCTTGCAGTTTCTAGGAATGCTATAAGTGCAGTATTGGTAAGAGATTTCGAGGGGGAACAACATCCTGTCTACTATGTAAGTAAAACTCTACTAGATGCTGAGACCAAGTATTCTCATCTTGAAAAACTTGTTTTAGCTTTAATAATGGCATCTAATAAATTAAGGCATTATTTTGAAACACATAGGATACATGTACAAACTAACTATCCCATTAAAAATGTACTTAGAAAACCTGAAATGTCAGGAAGAATGGCTAAGTGGTCAGTGAAGTTAAGTGCCTTCGATTTAGTATACGAGCCTAGAAATGCAATCAAATCTCAGGCTCTAGCAGATTTTATGGCTGATTTCAGTAGTGACATCCTGAGTGAAGTAGAATTTGAAGTACAACAATTAAAAGAAAATTTAGGAAAATGGATTTTATATACTGATGGTGCTTCAAATGCAAAAGGAACAGGTTTAGGGATACTACTAAAATCGCCATAAAGGGACAAAATACCTCATGCTATTAGATGTGCATTTCATACAACCAATAATGAGGCAGAATATGAAGCTCTCATTGCTGGTTTGCAACTTGCTAAAGACTTGCATATTATTAATATAGAATTATTTGTTGATTCTTTGTTGATTTCTAATCATTTTAATGGATCTTATGCAGTAAGGGGTCAAAAATTAGCTATTTATCTCGAAAAAGTTAAAATTTATCAACTTCCTTTGTAGAATTTTCACTAACACGGGTACCTAGAGAAGAAAATGTTGAGGCTGATGCTTTGGCAAATCTGGGATCCTCCTTAAATCTACCTGAAGGATCTAAGATTCCCATTATCTACATCCTGAAACCAGCAATTGAAGCACATCCTGAGGGTATCGCTAAATATCCTGAAGATAAAACGGTGCATCCTGAGGATAACACTGTTTTAGCTACTCAGGTTCAAGATGACTCATCTTGGATGACTCCTATAGTAAAATATTTACAGGAAGATGTCATCCCAGAAGGAGAAAATGCAAAAGCTTTCAGTATGAAGGTAACAAAGTTCATTATTATAGACAATGTTTTGTATATAAAATCTCTTGCAGGTCCATATTTAGGGTGTCTCAACAAGGAAGAAGCAAATGAAGTGCTCAAAGACATCCACGAAGGAGATTGTGGAAACCACATAGGAGGAAGATCTCTTTACTCATAGGTCTTGAGAACAGGATACTATTGGCCTACAATGAAGAAGGATGCCATGCAATATTCACAGAAGTGCGATCCATGTAGAAGACATATCAACATCCTTCATCAACCTGCTGAACCACTACATCCTATTATTTCACCATGGCCATTCATGAAATGGGGGATGGATATAGTAGGAAAGTTACCTATAGCTCCAGGTGGAAAGGTGTTTATATTAGTAATGATAGATTACTTTTCAAAATGGATCGAAGCTGAAGCATTTGTACAAGTGAGGGACTAGGAAGTGGTCTCATTCATTAAGAGAAATATCCTAACAAGATTTGGAGTGCCAGCTGAGATCATATGTGACAACGGTTCTCAATTCATTAGTAAAAGAACAACTGACTTTTGTTAAAGCTGGGGAATCAAGATGATAACTTCAACACCAGTTCATCCTCAAGCTAATGGACAAGCAAAATCCTCAAATAAAATTATCGTCAACAAAATAAAGAAGAAGCTTGGGGAGAAGAAGGAAAAATGGGCAGAGGAACTTCCATTCGTACTTTGGGCTGATAGAACTACTTCAAAGAATACAACTGGTCAAACACCTTTCTCCTTGGTCTTTGGAGCAGAAGTAATGCTACCTACGGAGATGGTCATGCCTACAGCTAGGAGACATCTTCAGGATGCTACTACCAACTCAGAAGCATTATTGCAAGATTTGGAAGCAGTGGACGAACTCATGAATGCTACTAAATTAAGGGTGGCTGCTTATCAACAAAGGATTCCTAAAGCTTACAACAAAAACATAAGGATAAGAAGATTTCAAGAAGGAGATTTAGTATTAAGGAAAGCTTTCCAGAATACAACAAAACCAGGTGATGGCAAGCTAGCTCCTAAATGGGAAGGTCCATACTTAATAGATTCTGAAGCTGGCAAAGGAGCATATTGGCTGTCAACCATGGAAGGAGAAATTCTGCCAAAGACTTGGAATGCTATTCACTTGAAATATTACCATGCCTAGGGATGCATGTGACTGATCTCTCTGGAAGAGAAAACTATAGTCTGAATCACAGGTGGGATGAAGGTGAAGGCTGATAGAGATCAATCATCTCCATATGTAAGTATTCTTAACTTATTTCCATTTTTTTTTTTTTGATTAAAATAGTCCATTTCGAGAATTTTGCAGTACCATCCTGAAGATGGAACATTTTGAAGACTAGAGGGTTGGCCACCCTCTCCTCCGTTAAGGTGTCCGACAATTTCCTAAGGTTTAAAGGTTTTCACCTTTCTCATTGGGTTAGCAACCCCGCCTGGAGCGCACGTCATTCATATATATTTTCAGGATGGTGGGACCAGTCCATGTAAAAGTGGCTGAAAATTTCATCATTTTTGAGATATATATTGAACTCTTAAGGTTTAGACATTTTTCAATGACTCTTACGTATTTGGCCTAGTCGCAAGGGCCTTGTCGCCAGTTATTTCTAAGATATTACAATAGGCCTTGACGCCAGAAATTCTCAAGATACTACATGTTGGTTTTCACCAAGTCATTCTAAATGGGCTTGACCCCAGTTTATTTAAAGGCCTAGTCGCCAGCATAATAACAATGATTGCCTTTATACAGGTTATTCTTAGACATTTCTTGAAAAAAGAAATAATCTTAAAGTCCATCTTGAAGATGTTATACTGGGGACATACTCAGAATAACGAAGATCATCCTGAGGATGACAAAGAAGGAAGAACTGGGGTCATCCTCAAGATGGTATCATCCTGAGGATGACTAAGCAGAATGAAGGGCATTAAGCTGAGAAGAGTATCTTAAGAGGATAAAGGTATCATTTTTGTAATTTCTTTATGTATGACCATTTGCTAATAATGGCAGGATATCAAAAAGAAAAGGGCACAAGGATGTAACGTCAAAAAAGTGGTTACCATATATTATTTATTGATGGGATTGGGTGCTCATAACTACGCAGAGCATACCCAAACCCGGAATTCAGCCCCGCGGAATAGCTTCTCGCGCACAAAAGAGGTTCCTCCGTCATTTTAAAGCATTAACTACTTCCCTACAATTACGGAGTGATATCCGCAAATGCCAACTGTAAAGGCGGTAATTGTTCCATGTTTCCTTATTTATAGCTATTCATTAACCACTTTACTAATATAATCCTTGGGTAGTGGAGACAACCCTAATCGGGCCTGGCCCATTACGATTAGGGTTTTGGGTAATGGTGGCATACGTCCACCTCTATATAAGGGATCATCTCCCTAATAGAGAGGACACTTTTGGCTAACCCTAAGAGCTATCAAACTTGATAGTATCCCCATTCACCCCCGTTTTTGTTATAAACTACTACCTTGTGTAGTCGTCTCCCTACCCACTTAATCTTTATTGCAGGTTACTCTAATCCAGGAAGTGCTAGTGAAGGATCAGTCCTGTGGTTGCATCTAGACTATCATCCTTACAAGGAGGTTAGGCTATTTGTTTCTTCATTGGCGCCATCGCTTACGGTCTACCAATCTTTCAAACTAGTGCAAATGGATTCTGGAACCGAACAACGTGCCGACCCCATCAATGTTGATGATGGAGTCCAAGCGAATCAAAACACAGTAGCACCAACGACGGTGACTAAGAACGTGAATCAGAGACAGGCCACTACAAACTTTCCAATGTTTGCACCAAGAAAGTCGGCGTTAGCATCGCAAAAGAAAACGACAGAAGAGCCTGTCGAAGATCTGGAAGAATGGTTGGCTCAAGAAAATGCTAAGACTATAGCAGAGTACCAGAAGAGACTGATAGCAAAAGCCAGGTTGGAAGCAAGAAAAACCTTGATTTTGACGCTGAAGACAACTCTCAAAACGAAGAACAACCTGCTTTTCGTCATACAGCTAAGCCCCGCCAGGCGGTACGTGGTGGAGAACGTGGTAAGATTACTCACGTTCAGGACCACGTCAACCTGACTGGGGAACCTGATGGTTATGAATCTGAGAATGAGATCAATTCCGATCCAACTTGGAAGCCGCGTAATAAGTCTGTGGCCAGCAACCAGCATAACCCAGACGATGATCTACACAAGCCATACCGTCCGAAATCATTTGCGGAAAGATCCAAATTCTGTGCAAGAATTGCGCTGGCACCTATGCCAGTTGAATGTAAGCTGCCAAACACGATCGGAAAGTATGATGGTTTGCGTGATCCGGATGATCATTTACACGCATTCGACTGCGCAGGCAGTTCTAAACCATGGCCGGTTCAAGCTTGGTGCCATCTGTTTGTTCAAACCTTAACAGGCGCGGCAAGAGTATGGTATGAAAGTTTACCGGTCGGAAGTCTTGTCGATTTTGATGATCTGATTAAGAAATTCAAGAATCACTTCTCCCACCTGAGGAAGCACAAGAAAGACAAGGCTCAGATTCTGTTATGCTCCCGGAAAGATAGCGAGAGCCTGGAAGATTATATTGTCCGATACAATAAGGAAGCTCTACAATTGGGGTGTGGTGAAGAACTTACCAGGGCCGCATTCATCCATGGAGTGCGACACGATGATCTCATGAGATGCTTGACTGGGAAAGAAGGTGTGCTTGAAGCATGGGATGAGCTGATAGAGGCAGCAAAGGTATATGCGTCGTCGGAACGCTCGTTTACACGCTCGAAAAACTTTTATCATAACAACAATCAAGGTACGAACATGCATGATAAAGGCAAGGGAAAACAATCGGTGTGGTCAAGAATTTCGGGTACCGCAGATGAAGGGAAGTACTCTTCGGGGCAAGATGCGCAGCAATTCCTCAACAGCAAGCACTCACGTGATTCGAAACCGCCAAGCAAGAAGAATTACGACTGGACCCCACTGTCAAAGACACCTTCCGAGGTACTGAAAACCGAACAAGTCCAGTTTCCTAAGCCCAGGGAACTAAGTCAAGATCGGAAGAACGTGGACACGTCAAAGTATTGCGAGTACCACGAAGACTATGGCCATATGACGGACAATTGTTATAGTCTAAAGATGGAGATTGAGAAGGCGATCAAGTCGGGCCAACTCTCACATTTAGTAAAGAATGTGCGGAAAAAGCCCAGAGACCCGCAAGGAGATGTGGATGCTAGTAACAAGAAGATAAAGAACCTCAACGCGCATTACGTACAGCGCTCGGGTCGCCATAACTGCTACATGACTCATAACAGGAGTCAGAAGAAAAGATCTTACTCGACCGCGCATGATGATTCTTGGAAAGAGGCACCTGTCGTCATGCCACGCGTTAAAGGAGGAGCATCTTCCACAACGCCATTGATCATCACGGGAGTCATCGGACATTATCGAACAAGATATATGTTCCTCGATAATGGTAGCAGTACCGACATCATGTACCGGCAGTGTTTCGATCAGTTAGATGCCGAAGACAAGGAGAAGCTCGTTCCAACCACAGAGCCAATATCCGGATTCATCCATGAGGTGATTATTCCGTTGGGTATACTCACACTTCCTGTCACATGGACAGATGGACAACTCTCCCGCACGGAGACATGTGATTTCATGGTGTTGCCAGTGACTTCATCGCATGACGTTCTCATAGGGAGAGAAGGATTGGCTAAGTTCAATTGCAATGCGTCCACACCACACCAGATGGTCGGTTTTCCGACGCGGGGAGGGGTGGCTTTCATACGCGGAAACAAAAATTGCCACGCAACAGACACATGCAAACCTCCCAAGATAATGAAGCCAGCAGACCGTACTGATCCGGAAAAATGGGTTATTAACCCTAAATTCCCAGATCAGACGGTTGTCATAGGCCCAGTAATCTCTGACACCATACGTGCGCGCTTGAAGCAACTGCTAATTAAAAATATGGACGTCTTTGCATTTCAACCCGCGGACATGGTGGGCGTTCCGCGACACATAGCGGAGCACAGGCTTAACGTCTACAAGTCCGTTGAACCAGTCGTCCAGAAGAAGCGCAGTATGGGGCCAGAGAAAACAAAGGCCATGAATGAGCAAGTGGAAGAGCTATTAGCTGCAGGAATCCTGCGGAAGACAAGGTACCAAACCTGGGTCGCTAACCCAGTCATGGTCGGAAAGTCAAATGGAGGCTGGCGGATGTGTGTGGACTATAAAGACTTAAACAAGGCATGTCCAAAAGACTGCTACCCGCTCCCTGAGATTGACTTAAAGGTGGACTCCCTGGCACCATTCAGGTTCAAGTGTTTTCTGGACGCGTATAAAGGGTATCATCAAATCCAGATGGCTAAGGAGGACGAGGACAAAACGTCTTTCCGCACAGATACAGGAACTTATTGCTATACCAAAATGCCATTTGGATTGAAGAACGCGGGAGCCACGTATCAGCGTTTAATGGACAATGCGTTCAACAAACAAATAGGGGTCAATCTCGAAGTTTATGTGGATGATTTGGTCATAAAAAGCACGGAGGAGGACCAAATGTTGTTGGACATCCAGAAGACCTTTGATCAGCTCCGCGCAGTGCGAATGAAGCTCAATCCGAGCAAGTGTTCTTTCGGAATGGAGGAGGGCAAGTTCTTGGGAGTGATTGTAACCAAAGATGGTTTCCGCGCGAACCCAGACAAAGTACAAGCAATCGAGCGTATGCCGTCTCCATCTTCTATCCGGGAAGTCCAGACACTCATGGGACGCTTAGTGGCTCTAAACCGCTTCCTCTCAAACTATGCGTCCAAGTCATTCCCTTTCGTAAGTACACTGAAAAGCTGCCTCAAGAAATCCAACTTTAAGTGGACAAACGAGGCCGAGGCCGCATTTAAAGAAATGAAAGAATGCTTGAGTCACTTGCCTATTCTCACAGCTCCACTCCCGAAAGAGCCATTGACACTATATTTATCCGTAACGGAAAAGGCAATCGGTGTTGTTCTCTTGGTTGATCGAAAGGGCGTCCAAACCCCAGTATATTACGTCAGCAGAACTCTGCTCGACCCAGAGACTCGATACTCAATGATGGAAAAGCTGGTGCTGACATTGGTGCACGCGTCAAGGAGGTTGCGGAGATACTTCCAAGGACACCCCATAATTGTCCTGACAGACTTTCGCATAAATGACATCCTACGCAAGCCAGAGTTGTCGGGACGATTGGCTAAGTGGGCCATTGAGCTGGGAGAACACACGATCGAGTATAAGTCAAGAACATCCTTCAAAGGGCAGATCCTCGCAGACTTTGCTGCGGAGGTCCCTTCCGAAAGCATCACTGAGTGTCAACAGGCACATATCACAATTCCCAATTCGGAACCAGCGGAGAAATGGGAACTATACACCGATGGGGCATGCAATGATGATGGCGCTGGAGCAGGCTTGCGCTTAGTTACACCAGAAGGGAAGGATTTCACGTACGCAATCCGCCTCAATTTCCCAACAACAAACAACGAAGCGGAATACGAGGCATTGCTCGCGGGATTGCGCATTGCGAAAAAAATGGGTGTGCAACACTTAGACGCCCACGTCGACTCCCAGCTCGTAGCTAATCATATCGACGGTTCTTACGAAGCACGTGAAGCTTCCATGATTCTATATTTGGAGCAAGCCAAAGCCCTCATGCGCGACTTCGCATATTGCAAGGTCCACCACATCAAGCGGAGTCAAAACAAACCAGCAGACGCGTTAAGCAAGATGGCATCCACGGTTTTTGATCATCTAGCAAAAGATGTGCGAGTGGAAGTCCTGGATAATCCATCCGTGCCTCAAAAACAGGTTAACGTTATCCAAGTTGGAAAAACATCTTGGATAACTCCTATTCGGGCTTATCTCATAAACGGGACACTCCCAGACAACAAGGCAGAAGCTCGAAAGCTCCAAAACAAGGCACTGCATTACCAAGTCATTGATGGTATATTGTACCGGCGCTCTTACTTAGGGCCATTGCTACGTTGTGTTGACTCCGCAGAGGCTACTTACCTTATCAAAGACATACATGAGGGGTCGTGCGGGCTGCACGCTGGCCCTAGGATGGTGGTAGCAAAGCTAATGAACGCGGGTTATTATTGGCCTGGAATGCATAGGGACGCTGTGGCGGAACTACGCAAATGCAAGTCTTGTCAACGTCATGCTCCAGGAACGCTGCGCCCCAAGAACAATCTGATACCTGTAACCGCGGCATGGCCTTTTCAAAAGTGGGCCATCGACCTCGTGGGCCCATTTCCCACAGCTCCAGGAAACGTCAAGTATCTGGTGGTCGCAATTGATTACTTCACCAAATGGGTGGAAGCCAAGCCTTTGGCCTCCATTGATGGAAAGAGCATTAAAAAATTCATTTGGGAATTTATCATATGTCGTTTCGGTTTACCTATGGAAATTGTAAGTGACAACGGCACGCAATTCGCAGACCAACACATACAAGAATGGTTAACCTCCATGAATGTTAGGCAGATATTCACCTCGGTAGCACATCCGCAAGGTAATGGGCAGGTCGAACGCGCGAACAGAAGCGTGGTAGAGGGTATCAAGACTAGACTTGGAACGAAGCGCACTGGTTGGGTTGACGAGCTCCCTCATGTTTTATGGGCTCACCGCACGTTATCCAAGACAAGTAATGGAGAAACCCCGTTTAGCCTTACGTACGGAACAGAAGCTGTCATTCCTGCGGAAATGTATTGTGCGTCTCCAAGAATCTTACTGGCAAGCCATCAGGTTAACGATACGGAGTTAAAGCTCAACCTAGACCTACTAGATGAGCGTAGAGACATGGCCGCCGTCAGAGAAGCCAACTACAAAAGACAGCTTGAAAGATACTACAATGCAAAGGTGAAGGCAGAGGCTTTCCGCGCGGGAGATTACGTCTTCCGCAACAACGAGGCATCTAACGCGGAAAAACCAGGCAAGTTGGCACCAAACTGGGAAGGGCCATACAAAGTTCAAGAAGTATTGGGGAAGGGTGCTTATGCCCTGGAGCGCTTGGATGGCACCCCAGTCCCACGCACATGGAACGCAGCCCAGCTGCGCATGTGTTACTTATGAAGTATTTTATCAATTTTGTAATAAACAGTGGCTATGACCATTTCGATTTCAATAAAAGAACTTTTAGTTTATTTTATTTTCTTTAACTTTGGTCTACATGCAATGACAACTACGGTCAAGAAACACATTCCATTAAACAAAACATTGGCGTACTTACATACCATCACCAGATCCAAAAGAAACAAACAAAACAGGTGATTCAGCCAACACAATACATGCACCTAGGGCTATTTAGCAAAAAAACATTAAGAAGAAAAAAGACATCAAGTGGCATGCTGCCAACCGGTGGAAGTTCGACGAAGCCTTAACTTGGGAATCTTGGGAAGATCCTGGAGCTCACCTAGCCGCTTCATCTTCACAGGAGCACCAAGCGAGCCACGCTTTACTGGTGGGTCCACTTGATCTTCAGTCAATAAAAGGTAACCACAATAAGTGGCTAATTGATGCATGGGAGTTGGAGGTACCTTGATCACAGGGGGATGATCAGATAATGACAACATCCCTTGCAATGCTTCAACTTCAGCTTTGGTGATTCTCAGGGGAGAGGCCATGGAAGCAATGAATAGCAAAATCAAGAGTTATGGGAAAATGTTAATCCATGGTTAACCTTTTATAGAAAAGACAAGGAAGGCCATTAATTACCATTAATGGTTAATACTCAAGTATGGACGTCAACCGTCACATCAATCAGCTGCAGCGCCGCCAAAACTGTCAGATGACATCAGCAGGACAAGTGGCACCCCTTTTCCAAGGCTGACGTCATCTAATCATCATGACAGTTCAACAGTTATGTTAAGCACAAAATTCATTAACTGGACTTGATAAAATAAAGCTTAAGAAAGCATGCAATTGTTCAGTTACAATAGTCACAAGGAAAAGGAGGATGACAAATTACAAAGAAAATCAATTATATATTATGAGATCTATATAAGCGTCATCTTCCGCCCCTTCATTCTGCGCGCCAGACCCCGCACCAGCATTGGACGATTCTCCTCCTCCTTGTGCAGCGGCTTTCCGCGCATCTTCTTCTCTCCGCTCGTTCTCTTCGAGCTCTGCGCAAAGACGATCAGATTCTTCAAAGTACTCGCGCAGCTGACCTATTGGATCATCCGTCTTCAGGCAATGGTCAATCACGTCGAAGACATCAAAGGTGAGGGTCTCGAACTCCTGCTGCGCAGCAACGGCTTCATCTTCATACGGTTTCCCAAAATGCTCTCCATCTTCAAGGGCTAAGCCAGCCGCATGGTGATGATAGCCCTCCACAAACCCTTCCTGTAAGCCACTCCGCATGGACGCCGCACCGATCTTCGCCACCGCATCGCCAAACTTCGGCTCGTTCCATATGCGTTTAAAAACCTATGGATCAAACATGAACAAGATAAGGCAATAAAGTGTATAACAACATATAAATACTCAAATAGAGGTTAAGGGAAATCGAACCCCTTGAAGACCGTGCTGCATCATCCAAGTTAAACGCTCCCGAGCAGCCTGCGAGGTTTGCGCAGCAGTACGGAGCTCATTTTGCGTTTGTTGGAGGCTTACTTCCAGCTGAACACGAGAGGAATCCAATAAGGCATTTGCTTCACCCAGTTGTGCCTTTTCCTCATCAAGACTCTTCACTTGTGCTTCTAACTCTGAAACCCGCGTGGTGGCAATCACTAAGTTCTCATGTTGCTCTTTCAACTTAATGACCGTGTCAGACAGTTCAGCTTGTTTGGCATCCAGAAGTTTCTGTTTCTCTTCTGCCTCGCGAACCACACGGGCCACCTCATTCTTCAACTTTTCAATAGTTTTCCGACCACGCTCTAGGTCTAAGTTGGTGCGCTCACAAGAATCTTTCCACCCCTTGGTAGCTTCAGCTTTCTCAGTCTTCATTTTTTGAATCTGACGGTTTATGTATAATAATATATATAGATATTTATCATTGATTAGTAGGAGGCGAACTTTATGTTAAATCAACCCCCATCAGGTTAAAACTAGGACCTCCCCTCTTCGGCCTAAAAGAAAAGACAGACAACCAGTAAGGATACTAGGAGGAGGGAAGCCGCTTTACCGAATTATAGAGAGACCGAAGTTGACCCCTCAATTGCTCAACTTCAGAACGAGAATCTGCACGGAATCGTTGGAATTCTCCCTCCCTTTTCCTTTGTGCTTCTTCCGCACTCCTGAGAGCCTGCCAAGAACGTTGGAATTCCTCCTCTCGCCGCATCATCGACCCGAAGTTACTAAAGCATAAAGCTAGATTCAAGCTCATGTCAGAAAACAATGAGCGACGGTCAATACCATCTTGATAGTCACGTTCGCTGGGCGGAACAGCATAGGAGATAAACTCCTCCGCACTCAATGGATTAGTAAAGCGGGTCGTCTGCCTTATATCCCACCGGGGCTGATACGGTTTGTTCGGGTCAAAATCACGAGGAGCTAACCTTCCTCCGCTCCCACTCGCTTTTCCGGACCCCCGAGCAGTCTTGGTTATATTCCCCTTCGGAGTTGAGGAGGTCAGCACACCTTCCGCGGATACCTTATCCGCAAGAACATCCGTGGAAGCAGACTTATCCGTTTTAGAGGGTGGATCCAGCTGGCTACCTTTTTCTCCTCGAGAGGCATCCGCCTCCACGATTGTTGGATCAACATTCACAGTGGACGACTCAACCAAAGGGCTTTTACCAGTGTCTTTACTTGCTTTCGGAGACACCATGACCCCTTCCACTTGAGAAGGTCTCCGGGTCTCCAACTCGGATGGATTTGAGCCTTGAACATCTTCCGGGACAGGCTCACTCACTTTCTCCACATTTGAAATGGGTTTCTTCAGTGCCCCTTGTGGAGCAGAACTTTTACCTGAGAATACCAAGGAGAAAATAATCACTTTGTGTTCCACATTCAGAAGTTGAACACAAGATATGGCACAGAAATTTACCAGGGATCTGCTTGACAGATTTGACTAACACAGGTTGCCGTTTAGGCGGAGGCTTCACAATTATTTTTGGGCCAGCAGGCATGACATTCGTCCTTTTGTTAAGGGTCAAATCCTCAACCACATTGGAAGAAGTTGCATTCACGACCTCCGTAGATGGCCTTGAGATTTGAACCTGCTTCTGGGCAAGATCTTCGAGACGCTTCTGATATAGCTCGTTAGATATCTCAACGGAATCATCAACGGGTGTAGGTCCGCGTGTACGCTGACGCTTGGCGTCATCGTCTGATTCCGTTGCCTCGTCATCATCTCTAGAAACAGTAGAGCTGGAGGCCACCTTCTTCCCTTTCTGAGATTCTTTCCGCTGACGTTTAGGACCAGCACCTACGGACAGGCATAAAACAGGGTTCAAGCGTCATAAATACTACGCTAACATATGACATGATTTACCTGTACATGACATCTTCTTACGACCCGGGGAAGTCTCACTGGAGTCAGCCTCGGTCTTCTTCGCTGGGCAAATCCCTGCGCCTGAAACAAAGGGCACGCGGGATCAGAGTCTGCAATACGCGGAACGCGACGCACCCTTTTTCGGCGCAGGAATCCTCCGCAGTAACACAAGAAACAATATATTGAATATCGAGAGGTAGTATAGGATGTAACCTGTACGCGTGTAATGCTGCGGGGCATTCTTGAGTTGTGGCATCAAAAAATTGCGAGCCATCCGCTCAATCACTGTGGGAGTTCCTTGGGGCAAAGCAGTATACTTCAGCTTAGCGGCCCCTCGGGCATCGAAAAGATCAAACTTTGTCATTCCTGCAAGGATAATGACATAAAGAGAAAGCACAAATATAAAAGAAGAAATACAATGAAGAAGAAATACACATGTACTTACTGGCATCAGCCGCGGTGGGCTCATGACCCTCCGGATTCCCCAAACGGCTGAGCCCTAGCATCACAAGCACGCCCTCTGGACACTTCTCCATAGACAGTGGAGTGGAATGCGCACACAGGGTATCATACCACGGTTGGTTTTTGTAATCTTTCATGGGCGGGAACTCCGCAATCCTTTCCTTCACCCCAATGCTCATCCACTGCAAGGCAGCGGGAATCACCCCTCGGTGGATGTAGAAAAAATTTTCCTTCCAATCATACATCGATTTGGGACTCTCTGAGACAATCTGAGTCCGATTCCTCCGGGGAGCTACACTGTACCACCCGGGCCCACCGCGGGCCTCTTCAAGAACGTAAAAAACATTCAACATATCAAAGGTCGGCTCTAGGTCAAGAGACCGACAGGTTGCTTCAAAATGCACGAGTCTAGACAGCCCAAACGGAGTCATTTGGGTAGGATGCACCCCATATTTCATAAAGGTGCTCACCAGGAACTTTGTAATGGGAAGACGAAAGCAACATCGGGTAAAGAACGCTTCATATAGAGTGATTTTACCAGGAGAAGCGTCCAACGCCGTCTTACCAGCAGCAGGTAGTTCAGGCTCCCAATCAGCCTCAATCCCATAGTGGTCGAGGAATGTGGAAAAAGAAGAGGCATCCCACTTGACAACGGTAGTGATAATACCCTTCTCTGTTTTCTCAGTCGTCTTTGTCAGATCAGCAGCACCAGATGTTTCTTGAGACATTTTTGATGATTGAGTAAAAGCAACGGTCAATCAGAGCGAGAGAGAAAAGGGAAGTTAGAAGGTTTGCAATGAAAGTTGTGAGAACGGTGAAGTTTGAAAAATGGAGAAATTTTTTTATACTGTGGGCTATAACTGCCAATGACGTCAGCCTGGGTAAGTGGAAACGGTTTTCCACACGACACGTGTCTGTGAACAGCTAATTAGGCGGCACACGCGCGCACCACGCGCTAAGCACGCGCCTGAGGCAGCTGTCTGCCATAACCGATGGGATGCTCACTGACACAAGTATAGCTTGTGACAGACGCTACCCACCATCCTTTGCTCATTACCCAACAGCTGTCCTCCACTAAAGTGGCACGTGACACGACCGCGGAGATTTAACGTCAAATTCAAGTAACGTTCTCCGCTCTCCGCATGGCAGGCACTCCGCTCTCCGCATGACAGACACTCCGAGTCTCCATTATTCTGCAACAACACTCCACCGATTACCATGTTTTCACCACCAAGGAAGGCTGAGCTATCATCCAGGGGCCACCATTTTAAGTCCACCATCCACCCTCTTCCCTCATACACTCGAAAAAAGGGTACACGCTGGACTGGGGGGACTTGATGGGATTGGGTGCTCATAACTGCGCAGAGCATACCCAAACCCGGAATTCAGCCCCGCGGAATAGCTTCTCGCGCACAAAAGAGGTTCCTCCGTCATTTTAAAGCATTAACTACTTCCCTACAATTACGGAGTGATATCCGCAAATGCCAACTGTAAAGGCGGTAATTGTTCCATGTTTCCTTATTTATAGCTATTCATTAACCACTTTACTAATATAATCCTTGGGTAGTGGAGACAACCCTAATCGGGCCTGGCCCATTACGATTAGGGTTTTGGGTAATGGTGGCATACGTCCACCTCTATATAAGGGATCATCTCCCTAATAGAGAGGACACTTTTAGCTAACCCTAAGAGCTATCAAACTTGATAGTATCCCCATTCACCCCCGTTTTTGTTATAAACTACTACCTTGTGTAGTCGTCTCCCTACCCACTTAATCTTTATTGCAGGTTACTCTAATCCAGGAAGTGCTAGTGAAGGATCAGTCCTGTGGTTGCATCTAGACTATCATCCTTACAAGGAGGTTAGGCTATTTGTTTCTTCATTTATGCATCATAGGCAAAATTGATGTCAACCCCTGGCTTCATCCAAAACCAGGACACATCCACCAGGGGTCAACATCTAAAGTCAGGGTCAATAATAGATTTGGGGCTTCGTCTTGAAACCAAGATCCCTCCACCCCAAACCTTATAATATCCTAAGTTATTACATACCAAATAGAAATTATTTGAAATTATTTAAACACAGACTACCAAAGTAACTACCACAAAAAGATTTAAAAAGTGGGCTCCAGCCTAGTCATCATATCCTTCATCGCCCATAGGAAGATCCTTCACCACCTCAACAACCTTGGCCTCTGCTGCCTTCACTTCAGCATCCTCAGGATCCTTGGTCGTATCTTTAGGATGAGCAGTAGGAGCAGGCTAATCCACATCTTTACCACCTAGGCTCTTGACCTTTTCCCTCCAAGCCTCAATGTCCAAGTCCTCTTGCTTGAATCCAGGATTCCTAGACTAGAGAGCCATCTTCAACCTAGCCTGTAAGACGGAGATGCTAGCAGATTTCATCAGCTCATTCCTATACTCATCCATCCCCCTCTCCTGACCCAACATTGACTGAGCATGCTCCTCTTTCACCCGCTTCAATTCAGCCTCTGTCTCTGCCAACTTGCTCTCAAGATATTTTCCTTTATCATGAGCAATTTTCTAAACATCCTCAAGTTTGGTTTGAGCATCATGAAGATCTTTGGCAAGAGCATCCATAGATTTCAGCAAGTATTCATGAACCTAACAGAGAGGAAAAGGAGAGTAAGTAATTTATATTCAAAATTATTTTTAACATTTCAATGTCATTCTCAGGATAAGACTATAAGAGGATGAATTGAGAAATCTTCCCTAATACAACATCAAAGTTCAACCCCTCTAAAGGAATGATTTCCTGGGCAATGGTGATAGCAATACTAACTTTCCTCTTCTTTGAGGCACTAGCGGCTCTAGATTTGGGGAGGATGGAGAGAGGACTGGCCATCTTGGAGCTAGATGGAGAGGCTGGAGTAACCTTGGTTGCCTTGACATCCATGCTATCAATATCATCCAAGTCAAAGGAAGCAGGTTTTTTGGCTGGGATTAAGACAATAGCAGGATTAGTAAATAAATAAAACAGTAAACATCCTCGGGATATAACTGTCCATCCTCAATTTTCTCATCATCATCCCAAGCATAGTTGTCAATTAATATAGTATTTACATTGACAAGTCACCATCCTGAGAATAACACATAGTTTTTATCAAACTAGCACTCTACCTCACTTTAACTAATTTGGAAAACAGGATTATCTTTAGTAGATAATTTTTTACCAAAACAGCCGTCTAATATAACAAAGAAATAACAATATGACAACTATGCTCAGGATGGCAAAGAAATTGGTCAGGATGCACAGTTATATCCTGAGGATGTAACTGTCTGACAGAATGATGAAATGGGCAAAGATCAATGAATGTAAATGTAATGCAACAAGAGAACAACACTCAATGTACAAGGAAAGCCCTTGATCAGTTGATGATCGCCGGCACAAAACCTCAGGAGGAGTCTAAGCCCCTACCTTGTCTATTAATATTAATAAGGTAAAAATTAGTACAACTTTGGATAGGTGATGAACGAGTATCTAAGATTACAATATGAGCATTGTGTGTGTTTAGAGAGAGTATCAGGTGTCTACGAAGTGTTAAGAAAGTGAGAAGTGTCCTATACTCGTTGATCAACCCCCTTTATATAGTTACAAATGAAAATAAATAGAAGATCCCATGAAATCCGCACTCTTTAATGAGCTAGTGAACTGTTTCAGGTCAGTAGTTAACCAATATAGACGTTGGCTAACTGTTTCCATGTTTTTCGCCTTCCATTAATGCTCGTCGGTTACATGTTTGACCTATTCTTTAGCCATATACTTGCTTCATACGTATAGTTCTTCAATGGTCAGCTTCTTTAGCCATATACTTGCTTCATACGTATAGTTCATCAATTATACTATATTAATAATAGAAAAGATTTGAACAATAATTATGATATTTTCGTAAATTTTCGATCTTCTATGGGTGTTTTTGTCTAACTTGCTGGAGATGGAAAGGAGGTTCATTACAATTGGTATAACCAATCCGATTCCTTCTCCGAAGTCCCACCGCCCATCCCTTCTATCCTCTTCAAAACCACTTATTTTGCACCGCCCATTTACTACCATCTTCTTTTCTCCTACCCAGTGCTACCGCCATCATAGAGATTCCTGGACATGGTGTGTAACCAGGTCGTCGGTTAGGTCGAAGGTTGCTGTATGCGGATGACAGTGACGAACCCTGGCGATGAAGATGGTGATTCTGCCTTTCCTGCCCACATCTATTGACAACGCAATGTCCCACTTCGTCGCCACACTTCTGAAGCTGGTGATTCCGTCTTTTCTGCCCACATCTACCGACAACGCAATGTCCCACTCCACCGCCCCGCTTCGCTTCCCCACTCCACCGCGACGTCGTCTCCATGCAACCGTCATCTCCTTCCATGCTTTTATGGTCCACGGAGGACGTTGTTGAGCCTGGTGGCTTTTTTTTTGTGGGTGGTGTTATGGACTGTTCATCAATTTATGGTAATTGTTTACTAATTTTGTTGTTTTTGTGTTAATTTCATGTAATTTATATTGTGTTATTACTGTACTTAGTTTTGATTTCATAGATGTGCTTGACTTTGTTGTTTTTTGTGTTACTTTTATGTTGTTGACTAAGATTATATTGGTTTTCACTTTTTTTTTGGGGTGGTTACAGTATTGACGCGTTTGGTTCTGTTTTATGTGTGCTTCTGGGCTTTTGGTGTTATAGGTCATGAGAAAAATGGATAACAAGTCAAATAGATCTAGGTCTAATGGGTCGAGTTTTTTATTTAATTGACAATTACCCTCTTTATGCAGTGGAAATTTAAAACAACTTACATGGACTGATAATTAGTAGTAGTGCATTTCAAGTTTAAAAAATTACAAAAGCTATGGCTTAGAGACAAAATGAAGACATTTACGTGGGTACAAGGAAGGATTGTTCTAACTATTGGTTTGCTGTGTATATAATTGCAGGAACTATAGAAATTCATATTTTGTGAAGGTTGGTGGAATAACAACAGAAGAAATGAACAGTTTGCAGATTGATTTTCTGTTTTTGATTAACTTTAAAAAGCATTTGAATTTCAGTGTTTTTTTAGAGCTATTGTTGTCATTTAAATGTTTAAAGGGTTTTGTTGCAGATCGGGTTCTTGATTTCGCATTCAAGAGTTGTATCGACAAAATTTTGAATTGTAAGTGTTGGTTTTATGCCGTTTAATTGTTATTGACAGATATGGTATGTGTTTATGTAAACTTGTAGAGATTAACACTAGAGCCTAAGATTTGTGTTTTTGTTATGATTTGTTCTTAGTTTTGTTCGTTTTTGTTGTTTGGTTTAGAATTTGTTTATGCAATAGAGGGTTTTTTTTCGTAAATGTTTCAAATCCTGTGTGTAATCAGAGTTCTTTTGCTTGTATGGTTTTTTCAGCTGAGATGTTGGTTCTTGCCGAAGATCTTGCTACAAAAAGGTCCAACAAATCCAGGTACACTATGTATCCAAAATGATAATAACACGAAATATTATATGGCTGTCTTTTGAAGTTAGGGATTTCCTTCTTCTCGTCTCCGCTTAGGCTAACAAGCATCTTGCCTTTTGAAGAGAAGCTTTTTTTATAGACTTTATACAAGGTGTACTATCTTCTGTCACAACAAAAATGCCCAACAAATCCAGGTACATTATTGGTTTGCTGTGTATATAATTGCAGGAACTATAGAAATTCATATTTTGTGAAGGTTGGTGGAATAACAACAGAAGAAATGAACAGTTTGCAGATTGATTTTCTGTTTTTGATTAACTTTAAAAAGCATTTGAATTTCAGTGTTTTTTTAGAGCTATTGTTGTCATTTAAATGTTTAAAGGGTTTTGTTGCAGATCGGGTTCTTGATTTCGCATTCAAGAGTTGTATCGACAAAATTTTGAATTGTAAGTGTTGGTTTTACGCCGTTTAATTGTTATTGACAGATATGGTATGTGTTTATGTAAACTTGTAGAGATTAACACTAGAGCCTAAGATTTGTGTTTTTGTTATGATTTGTTCTTAGTTTTGTTCGTTTTTGTTGTTTGGTTTAGAATTTGTTTATGCAATAGAGGGTTTTTTTTCGTAAATGTTTCAAATCCTGTGTGTAATCAGAGTTCTTTTGCTTGTATGGTTTTTTCAGCTGAGATGTTGGTTCTTGCCGAAGATCTTGCTACAAAAAGGTCCAACAAATCCAGGTACACTATGTATCCAAAATGATAATAACACGAAATATTATATGGCTGTCTTTTGAAGTTAGGGATTTCCTTCTTCTCGTCTCCGCTTAGGCTAACAAGCATCTTGCCTTTCGAAGAGAAGCTTTTTTTATAGACTTTATACAAGGTGTACTATCTTCTGTCACAACAAAAATGCCCAACAAATCCAGGTACATTATTTATCCAAAATGATAATAACGCGAATCCTTCTTGTATCCGCTTAGACTAACAAGCAGCTTGGCTTTCGAAGAGAAGTTTTTTATGTAGCCTTTATACAAGGTATACTATCTTCTGTCACAATTGTTGCTTTCTTCTATAGCCAACATACTTTTAACAATCTTTTTCTTGAACTTTTAGGTTATTACTTTCATATCCAAGAGCAATCGAATGGTGTTGCATCTTAGAGACGTTGAAAACTTCTATCTATTCACATCACAAAGGTTATAAAGCCTGTTTCAGGAAAATGATAAAAAAAAAATATTACTCGATCAGTTCTGTCATTGGGTCACAAGTTATGGACTTAGAAATGAAAACGCCTCTATATAGATACATGTACTTAACGAATCATGTCGAAAATCATATGAGTAGCGGCGCAACGCGCGCGGGGATAACCCCTAATTTTACTTAGTTTCACATTTCAACCTCTTATTCCTTCTTAATTTTTTTAAGAAAGTAGTTTTTTTTTTATATATAAAGCTAGAGAAGGATTATCTTGAGAACAATAAGGGCTTGTTTGGATAAATTTATTTAAGTTAAAAAGGACCTTTAGTTAAAACGACTTATTAACTTTTGACTTTTTAAAAACGAGTTTTTAGAAAAGTGTTTGGATTAGCTTATGTGGTGGGGGGAAAACAATAAGTTGATAAGTTATTTTGTAAAAAAAAAAAAACAAAGTGTTTGGTTTAACTTATTTAGGTAAAATAACCAAAAATGGTATGAGGAGGGAAACTATAAGGATATAAGAAGGGCATGTAAGTAAATAACCATCAATAAGTTATAAGGAGGTTCAAAAAGTCACTTATACCTTATTTTTTCAAAACAACTTATCATAGGCAAACAAAAAGTTAAAAGATTAAGTCATTTTCCATTATCTAAACACTTTTTTTAGCTTATTAACTTTTTGGAAAAGAAAAAATAAATCAAAATCAATTTTTTTAATACAAACTTCATTATAATTAAAGGGTTGGGTTATTCTACAAAGGCTACAAAAAATGAAAAGGATAGGAAGCCACTAGAAAATGACATGTGTCAAAGGATTAAACAAGTGAGATGGGTAATTTTGTCAAAAACATATGCACATGCAAGTCACATGCCATTTCCACCTTCATTTTTAAATGTCCGTAACTTTTTTATACGTCATCTTTTTTTTTTTAAAATTATACCATAAAATTGAGCGCGTTTTTATCTTTAATATGAGTACCATATTGTTATACTTTTGAAAAAAAATTCAAAACTCACTTACGTAAGACACAATAGAGTGTAAAACACAAAGAGCACCAATTAAATATAGGGTATAAAACATAATCAAGAGTCTAGTAAAACACAATGAACGACATACTAAAAACACAATGAATAGAAGACTAAGGGGGTGTTTGGGATTGATTATTCAAAACTGATTATGCATTTTGAAAAAGCAGGGGTGGAGTTGCTTATAGATTATTGCGTTTTGGTAGCCTAAAAAACTGATTATCTACGTTTTCAAAACGCAATCCAAACACTAAAACCTGATTATCTGCGTTTTCAAAATGCAATAATCTAAAAATCAGATTCAAAACGCAATCACAAACACCCTCTAAAACACAATGAATACTTTTGAAAAAAAAAAAAGTTGAAAACCTAGTTGCGTAAGACACAATGGATGACATACTAAAGACACAATGAACAAATGACTAAAACACAATGAATATTTTTGACAAAAAAGTTAAAAACCCAATTGTGTAAAACACAATGGACGACATAATAAGGACACAATGAACAGAAGATTAAAACACAATGAATACTTTTGGAAAAAAAAGTTGAAAACTCAGTTGCGTAAGACACAATGGAGATAACGTAAAACACAATGAGTACCAATTAAATATGCAATGAACAATAGGGTATAAAACACAATGAACAGTCTAATAAAACACAATGGACGACATATTAAAGACACAATGAACATAAGACTAAAACACAATGAATAATAGACTTAAACACAATTTACAACATAATAAAACACAATGTACACCTAAATACAAAACTCATTTGCGTAAAACACAATAAAAAGCATACTAAAAACACAATGGACAAAGTTAAATTATGTGTAGACTAAAAAACATAAATAACATATTTATAAAGTACACATGCATACTATAACACAATGAACGAGCAGAAGACACAATGGAGAAGAAAACCCATTTAACACGAATTTTTTTTTCAATTTTAATGTAGCAATGTGGTACTCATATTAAAGATAAAAAAACACTCGTTAATATGGTGAAATTGTTTCGAAAAAAAAAATGTCGTATGAAACAGTTATAGACGTTTTAAAATGATGGGGGTAATTGACATGTGCATTGCATGTGAAGAGAGAAAGTCAACAAATGTGGTTTTCTTTTTATGCCATTCCTCTAATTTATTATTTATTTTTTTCAAACAAACTAATCTCAACCCTTCAAATATATGATCAATTGATCACAATCCTTCTCACCCTTTCTAGAAAAAGTGTCTTGTGTATTTTATCATAACCCTATAATTAAAATACAACATTAATTAAGGAGTTTTACATCCAAACAATTCATTTTTTCTTACAAAAACACTTTAAAATTAACTTTTTACACATATGTAAATAAAACAGTTTACACATGTATAAACTGTAAATTTACGCATGTGTAAAAACAATTTATTTTCGTATACGTTTAAATTTTTACACGTAAATTGTGTTTTTGAGATGATGTCTTAATAATAAAAAAAAAGTGTAAAAATAAATTTTGAATCTAAAATGATTTAAATAGCGTTCTCACGTTTCACACGAAATATATGTTATCAAATTAACCTAAGCAAAACCCTTAAAAATTAAAATGGTATCTTTGTGGAAATTAGGGAATGAAGACCGCAATACACGCAAATGATTAACTTTAATAATCATTCTTTTGCCGTTCAAAAATAATAATAATCATTCTTTTATTTATTTTACTAATAATAATAATAATAATAAAGCAATCATAAAATTTAAATAATGGATTTGCCTAACCGCTAAAAATCATTAACAAAAATCTATACATATATATTACACACCACAACCTTATCTACATGGCTTTATCCCAAACATTTTTAGGGCAAACAAGTATTTGAACAAAAATCTTTCTTCCATGGCTTTATCTTCTTCTTCCTCTACCTCACTCTCCTCTTTATCCACCTCCTTTTCACCATCTTTACCTTTTATTAAACCAACCCATGTTCAACTTAATAATAATAATAATAATAATAATAATAATAATAATAATAATTTTATAAATTATGGGTTTAAATCCAACTACCCCTCATTGGTCATCAATTGTTCCTCTTCGGATTCTATGTCCTTTAGGTACCCAATATTATTGTCTTTTATTTTGGTTTTTTTTATTTTGTTATAATTATGTTTATTATTGTTATGGAAGTTTCTTGATTAGCAAAGAGTGTGTTTTTGTTGGTGGGTGATGTTTTAATTGGTACCCACATAATAAAGATTCAAAATTTATGTTTATTGTTTGATGATTTGAGGTGGGTATTGTGGATATATGAGCAGATTGTATGGATTTAGTATAAATGTTTACATGGTGGATAATTGGACTGAATATTTGTTTTGCAAAGCATGTTTTAGTCCCATTTTGTTCTTTTTTTTTTTTTTTTTTTTTTTTTTGGTTCCCAACTTTTTACTTTTTTAAGAAAATATAGGAAATTACAAAAGAATGCAGGTAGACGGCTAACTAAAATGTTGTGATGGTTCAACCCCTATAAAACGACGATCGTTGGTCTATTTCTAGCACGTTTGTATTCTTAACAGATTATGCATATTTGTCATTACACGATTCAGAAGAGATATCCAGACATACGAATCATAAAAATACACTATCCACCTTTAGGAGAATTTAATTATCCATTTATTATAACTACTTGATATGTTTTCTCAAGTATGCATCCTGACCCTACATTTGGTTATTTGGATTTTGTTGGTGTTAGTTTAAATGAAAATGGATCATCGAGAGGTCTGGTTAAGTGGCAAAGGGTGCTCCTTAAAGTAAGTGGAGAAGCACTTGCGGGTGATGGAGAGCAAAATATTGACCCAAAAGTAAGTAAAGATGATACTTCGCCTTTTAGTAATGTATATTCCTATTTTGAATCTTTGTAGCTTATAACGCTACCTTTGATTAATAATAGGTTACAATGGCTATTGCAAGAGAGGTTGCTGATGTGACCCGGCTTGGCATTGAGGTAGATTTTCATTATTTTGTATTCTTTGAGTGTCTTTTAGGTATACGAAAGGATACAGTTAATATGTTGAATGAGTTGTAGAAGATAGTGTTTGAATGTGTTCTTCAATTTGTAATTGTAGTCACCAAACCATTTGATACTATGAAACATTTCAGGTGGCCATAGTTGTAGGTGGGGGGAATATTTTCCGCGGAGCCTCATGGGCAGGAAGCAGTGGCCTCGATCGTTCATCTGCTGATTACATTGGGTACAACTTTTCCATGTTATTTTTTTTTTTTTTTTTTTTTTTTGTATTTTTAGATGTACTGTAATACATTTTCTAAGTTGAGAACGGTTTGATCATTTTTTTTTAATTTTCAATATCCATCTCGTTTTTTAAGTCAAACATGCATGCTTTTGGGACGGTCGGGCAATCCACATTTACGTTTTTGATTCATTTTATTTGATTTTGCTAAATTGTACAATAAATAACGTGCTGAATGTGATTATAAAATTTAATTGTTAGATAAATAAACTAACTTTTTTCTTAAAAAGCAAAACCGGGGATTTGTATGCATTTGTCGTCTACACTTTGCATGACTTTCAACATGTTGGATTTGTTCAACCCATTTGAACTTAGATAAAACTTGACCCGTTTATACGTAGTAATGTAACTGGTCAAAATGGATATCTATTCTTAAAATTAATAAAAGTTGTCTCTTGGTCCCCACGGCTTTCCAAAGGAGAATTTCAGTCCTTAATTCTTTTGACACATAAACGGGCTGATGGAGAAAAGGTCGTTAAATGCATTAATATCTATGATTTTTTAGATGTGAAAAGAAAAATGCTTGATATATTTTATTTGGACAAAACTAACCTTGCAACTACAATGGATTAGGATGTTGGCAACTGTGATGAATGCTATATATTTGCAAGCAACAATGGAGAGCATAGGGATTCCAACAAGAGTCCAGACAGCATTTCGAATGTCTGAAGTGGCTGAACCATATATACGTCGAAGGGCCGTAAGGCATTTAGAAAAAGGAAGAGTTGTCATATTTGCTGCTGGAACGGGAAATCCCTTCTTCACAACAGATACTGCTGCAGCCCTTCGCTGTGCCGAGAGTAAGTTCGTTACAGGTCAAATGGGCTATAAATAAAATGGTGGATTGATCAAATGTGCTAAATAAAAAAGATAGCTAAAAGGGAAACAGGTCGAAAGTCACACAAAATGCATTTATAATGCTTACGGCATCCTAAAGTTTTCCATTAAAAAATGTGGATTAGTATATAATCCAATCCTATGGTTAGAAAAGTGTTTGCTGATCAAATCGACTAATGCGTTGTTAATGCAGTTAATGCGGAGGTAGTTTTAAAAGCTACTAATGTGGATGGTGTGTATGATGAAGATCCAAGGATTAACCCAAACGCTCGACTTCTTGATTCTCTTACCTATCAACAAGTAACCTCCCGAGACCTTTCTGTTATGGACATGACCGCAATCACTTTATGCCAAGAGAATAACATCCCAGGTAGCTTCTTGGCCTGCTAATCCATGAATCAAACGAATTTGTATATTCTTTATTTGAATTCGTTGATTATCTGATTTAACAAAGTAAATCTGGAATAGACTCTAATCTGTATATTAACAGAAAAAATACTATACTAATAATATGGACTATTGGTTAGAGGTAGGAATTTCAACCTGTTTTTGTACTAATGGGTCGATCTGGGTTCTAATCGATCAAATCAAGAAACTTATCTAAAAGGGAAATTGGTCTGCAATTGTATATTAAATGCTTCAGCTTTTATTATAATATTTTTAAAAATAATTTTTTTATTATAATACCATTGTTTTCGACTTGCCTTGTTTTGATTCTGCATTGAAGGAAGCTCGTTCGTCTAATCATGATTTTTTTTTTTTCATTGTAGTTGTCGTATTTAATCTTGGAAAACCTGGTAACATTGCAAAGGCCATAAAGGGAGAGAGAGTTGGCACGCTGATTGGTGGCGCTTGTGTCTCGGCTGCTGCAGGGACCTGAATGAACCTTTTTGGATGATCTGCGACATCTGTCAAACTCCCGAGTTCTCATGCACTACTTTTTTCAGTAATGGGTCTAAATTATGAAGCGGTGTACCCTACATTTGGAGTAATAGGCAGGCAGCTGCCTGATGAGTAATAGTGAAATTCACTTAATGATTAGTAATGGTACAAGTATTTGTTTAGATATATGGTTGACCAATTTAGGGAACAAAATCATAAATTTAAAAGTTCTGGTCAAATTGATCATCAGTCATCATTTCACAAGTTCATCATTTAATCATTACTATTGCTAGTATTTTACTTCAAAGAAATATCAGCGGTGATTGTGGTTTATAATCATTTGTAAACAATAATCCACCTGTCACTGGGTTTCTTACAATATGTTCAAAGCAGCCGCGTGACAAGTTTTTCAGAACTAACCGAAGATGTTGCACTGGCTTGGTTCCATTTTCTCCGGAAAGTTACCATCTATTTGAGCTTTCATCGAGCCGGGGGTCTCACTGGAAGCAGCCTCTATTCCCACGGGGTAAAGGTAAGGTTGTCTACATCTTACCCTCCTCAGACCCTACCTTAGCTTTTACTATTGGTGGGATTAACTGAGTATGATGATAATGTGAGCAGATCTAATAAACACACGTGTCTTTACATATATTTTTTCGCACATATAGACACATGTAATCGTATATTGACATTACTACATCATGAGTCATGACATCTCGAATTCTGACTAGCACCACTTGAATTGGCGTTTGGTGTGGATGATGGTAAACGAAGCACGCAATTCTTTCATCCGCTACCCACAAACGGCCTTACGTACGCAACAATAGTTGTTCTATGAACAATCTATTTCATTTACATTTCTTAGCTTTGCAAATGGATCCATGTTGCGATTTTTTGAAATGGTTTAAACAGTTATATACTGCTACACTTCCATTGACATATATCTATCTATATACAAATCCCAGATTCTAATAGAGGAAGAGGTTTTTAAACCATATAATTATGGTAATAATATTGTATTAGATGAGAAATATAGTATTGAACAGACAAGAGCTAACAAAATTCTTGAAAGCATATATATTCAAGACTTAAATGTCAGACTGAGCACCTAAACAGCGGACACAAAGGAGAGTGTACCTCTAATTTGCTTTAATAAAAACTACTCATATTCACTTGCTGCATACATGTTACTTTCTTCCTTTCTCTTAGCTAAGCATAGGCGTCAAAACGGTTGTTTATGCACAGCCTTGATAGACATGTTAACTTGCTATTGGAATTAGTTTGACTAACATTGATTAGGTTCAAGCAGCTGCAGTCCTGGAAAAAAGAAACATTTTCTTTTGTAAATTTATAATGATGATGTGGTTATTAATAGCAGAATTCATGCAGATCAACATTAACATATACAATCAAGTATGAAAAAATAGCATTTCTATTCCAAAAATATATGCATGTTAATATGTTATCACATTTAATATGTTAAGTCAACCCTATACATAGTGCATAAAAGATAATTAGAAGCAGTGGAGAAAAACAGAGGCGGGTACTTAAACGTCTTGTGTGTCACATTGAAAGCAACGTGTAAAAGTGCATTGAGCAGTTCTCACAGTTCTCAGTCATACAACAATTAACATCCTATAAATACCAGGAAGATGATCAGTTGACTCTCACAGAAAGTCAACCCTTGACATGGGCAAGATGTATAGAAACAAAAGAAGGTGCTTCACACAACCCAAATGACAAATCACACTATGCTATTGTTAATTAAGTTTCTTGGTACATTTTACGAGCTTAAGAGAAAGAGAAAGCAAAGTGAACCCCATCAGATTCATCTTTTAACGACAGACAACGCAATAATATATATTAAGAAAAAACGCTTCATGCAGAGGTTTTTAGATGAATATAAACAGTAGTGTGATCTGTGGAGCAAATAAGAAAGGGCATAATCTTGAGTATATATGACATGTAAAGTTTCATGGTTACCTGTAAGTGCTGCAGGATCAAGCTCCCAACAGCCTCGCAAGCAGTCATCTGTAAAATAAAAGGCAGAAATCTGACGAGAGAATCTATTTAACTCTACTCGCGGTATGGCCACAATCTTCCCTGTTGAACTTTGTGTCCCTGAGGCCTCAAAAACCAACTTGGAACCCGATACACGCGTCAGGGACATAACTTTTATACTAACTTCATCAGTCCCAACAACTTCAACGATTTCACATTCTCCAGCATCCTGTCTTTTGCATAAAGCCCATATCTGCTGTTCCCATGGATGTATTTTAAAAATCTTTTTACCACACACTTCTGCTTTTACAGTATGAGAAAACGAATCTACTGCAAGTATTTTTGGTTTACCAGGAGACACTTTAAATAAACCACATGCACTGTATCCACTGCATGGCTTGTTGTAAGGGTTAAGTAGAGATACATGCAGTCTAAGAGATTCATATTCAATCTGTTTAATTTGTGCATACTGTAGAAAAGTTCCCTTAGCACGTTCCCAAAATGCCCATATTTGACCTATTTGAAATTTGAAGATCTGCTTGTCTGGTGACTCTGATCTGAAGTTATGATTAACTTGCAGTCCACATGCTGAAGAAGAATTTTGCCCATCATTGACGTTGACTGAACCAACTTTCGGCATGGGGCAGGGATCTGCATTTTCTTGATTTGGGCTCTTTAAACCTCTTGGTGATTGGCGAAGCTTATGCAAATCATTATCAAGACCATTCATGTTCTTCTTTGGGGTATTTACATTGTTAGAATAATAATAACAATAGTCTTCAAGGTCACTGGGAAGAGAAGCCATGTCCAGCTCAAACGATCCAGTAGGTACACCAGCTCTTTCGGTTCCATTCAGTTTTGCTGACGGGATACGATGAGAAAACCTAAACCGTTCATTGAATGGAATCGTATGTTCAGCAGCTCCTGCCCAGATGCCTCTCTGAAATACACTGGCAAACCCTTTCACTTTCAACAAGAAAGCAACAGTTACGCAATCATCATGCACAGAAAGAATCTCCACAATATCAAACTTGAATTTCTTATGGCTTTCTGGGTCCAAGCTCCATTTTATATCCCAATCCTTATAGAGAGCCCAGGTTTCACCTTTTTGTGGACTAACGGCATATGAAACTTTACTCCCACCTTTCTTGTTGTATACTATCTGATGAGAAAACATGAGTCGATCCCTTGTTTCCTCTGCTTCCCCACATACAAACTCCCCACAAGCAACGGGTAACCCTTCTTCCACCCATTTAATCTCAAGATCATCCTTTGGTTCAGACTCCAACCAAGTGAACCGCAGCCTAAACTCAGATGAATAAACCTTCCTAATTTGTGCATAGAATCTTGGCATGCCATCAACAGAATCATAGCATGCCCAGATTTGATCAACTGCAAAACAATGTTCCTCTTTATCCTTGTCAAAATTACAGAATTCTTGATCTGGACAGTCTACTAACTCCGGTTCTGAATCAGATTCAGAAAGATTGTCAGCTGACATGGCTTCTTCTCCCTTCGCTTTATGCTTGTCCTTTGGCATGCTGACATCGAATGTATCTTCACCACCAGATACATGTTCTTCTTTTATATCTTCAACGGCATTGGATGATTTCCTTGGTTGTGATCTTTTTTGAGGACTAAACTCATCATCACCATCTTCCTGGTAAGAAACATGTTGCTTTTGCCGAGAAGATCGTCTCTGATCGGCACTATTACCACCAAGACCACCACTAACTTCGCCACCTGCCGCCTCGCTTTCATCATAACTACTTTCAATTGATTCTTCCCTTGTTTTTCTTCCTCTCTTTTTATTCGTGTCTTTGGGGGTTTTTGTTTCCATTGGCTTCTGTACATCGACATTTGACTTTGTGACCCCTTCATGTTTATTGACTTTGGCTTTCTCCCGCTTCCCAGTCTCTTTCTGTTGAGGAACAGGCTTGGATCCAAGATTTGCCCTCTGAGTCTTCTCATTCACAAAACCGGGTCCCACGCCCCCTTGTGCACCAATGTCATAAGCAATGAAGAGCTTTGAGCAATGCTGACAACGCAAAGCTCCGTTGACATGTTCTATGTTATACTCATACTTTATGTTACAGAACGGACAATACGTCCAGAATGATAACCGAATATTCTTGTTTGATGTTGAGCGTTGAGCTTTATCCAAACCATTAGACTTAGTACTTGACCCATTTTTGAACTTGTTCTGACCGGCATTAGAAGTTTGATTTCCTTGACGGTTGTGAACCTTTGTAACAGCACTTCTGGTAGTTTCTCGATACTTAACGTCATAAACCAACCTTTTTTCTTTATCTGAAAGTATCATATTTGCTTCACCGATAAGTTTAAAAGCTGCTTCTGCTCCCGGAAATTTGTTTTTGTCTGGATGAAGCAGAAGTGCAAGTTTTCTGTATTGTTTCCGGATGGTTGTTTCATCAGCTAAGTTTTCAACTTGAAGGATTGCATATAGGTTCTTTCCACCACCATATATCTTTTTTTGTGCAGAACAATGAACATCACAAACTGCAATTATCTGGGATATATTATCTAATTCAGGGAATAATTGTTTGGCCTTCAATGCAATCTTTCGAGCCCCTTCAAAATCATTTTTCACCATCTTTTCTTCTGCAACTTCCTTGCCTCTACGAGCCTCATCTTTGTTACAATCCATTGCCACTATAATCTAAAAATGTAATACTCAGACGATCTTCTTGATAATAAAAACAAAAAATGGCTTTCTATGCTTTCACATGCTAATAGAAATAGTTACAAAGAAATCAATATCACCATGCTCTTCCTCCCCATAGTTCACTTCAAATCCAAATCTAAAAACACAAAGAAAGTGGAAAATCACACCAATTTCTGCTTTCAGTTATAACAATTATATAGCTTGTATTTATACATTTGTAACTATAATATCATTCACAAAATCGTGTTTCATTTTCCATCTTAAAATGTCATTTGCTATGATACTCTTTCATCTAGAGTTTCTTTGTGTTCACATAACTAAGATGAATATTACACATAGTATATAATCCTAACATGAATATGTGATAAGCTCCGGTTCTGACATTGTCACCAAGAAAAACATAAAATAACGATTAACGAATAAAAAAGATAACGTAATCAACTTTCGAAAGTTAAGTTGATCTCTCAACTCCCTCAATGATACAAAATCACGTTTCTGTAGTCGGTACTAAAAATGATCAAATGACAACCCTAAAGCAGTAAGGCCCTATTTATACAGATTCAACTAATCTCCATCCTAATATAACTCCAATCCCTATCAATAACATCTTTGTACTAACTTCACTTAATTATTTATAATTATTATACATCTAACTACAGAGTAGTACCAAAGCTTGTAAACATTTCATCACCACAGTCCATTGAGACCTCAAAACCTTAACAAATAACAACAAAGCATACCATTGCATATCATAACAAGAGTAAACAACATAGAGTACCAAAAACAGAATCAAAACAAATCAATATACACCTGCTGCTTATTTCAACTCAACAGGATCAAACATAAGCTCAATAACACAGCATAAACCCTAATTTCCAACAATTTCTAACGGTTACAAGTCCAGGTAACAGAATAACTACTAAATCATCATAGGCAATAATAAACATTTGCACACTAATATGAACAAGTATAAAAAAACCTAAAATGTAGTAAACACGACGCACAGTGTTTCGAGTGCAGGATATGAAATTGCGTAACGTAATAATGTGTCGAAAGGATATAAGTGTGTATAAATTAAAAAGCACGCGTTCAGGTACATACAATCAGTCTTCGTGTTCGTAACAATATAATATAACTTACAGAGTGGTGACGAAGGAGCCAGAGAGAACTGTGTAGAGAGAGAGAGAGAGAGGATATTTGAAAATGTTTGAGAAATGATTTTGGGGTTTTGTAAATAAGTTGGTTTCTCCCACCAGATTGGTGTGGTTTTGATTGGAGCTAAAACTTGGCGCCATTAGGTTTTTAGAAAATTTATAGAGAAAATTGTTCGAATGGTCCTTGTGGTTTATACTTTTTCACCTATAGTTCCTAAGTTTTCAAAATTACAGAGATAGTCTTGAAACAGTGAACTTTTTTAACTCGGATAGTCCCTGAGGCTAACAGACGTTAACTCCAAACGTTAAGTCACCTCACGTGCTCAACACGTGAGGGTATTTTCGTCATTTTAAGTTTGAAATGGCATTATTTATAATTTCTGAAGTATTCTCTCCTCAAACCTAACGTCTCTCTCTCTCTCTCTCTCTCTCTCTCTCTCTCTCTCTCTCTCTCTCTCTCTCTCTCTCTCTGTACAGCAACGAAGTCGAAGCCATCAACAATGGTGATTTGTGATTGTGGACAACAAGCAAGGATTCTCACATCTTGGACCGATCTTAACCCAGGCCGACGCTTCTACTCTTGTCCAACCATGGTAATTTGTTCTTTTCGATTACAATTTTAAAAATATAGATCAAAATCGATTTGCTAACATCATCAGCTTAATGGGGTTTCTAGAACCCTAATTGCAGAAGATTTTTAGGCTGGGTTGACCCCCCCCCCCCCTATGTGCAGACGTTCTGTTTCAATCATTCCTGGGCTACTAAGACACAGAAACCAAGTGGAGGCTGAAGTTGCCCAACTGCAACGTATGAACAGGCTGAAGACCAAGATAATATGTCTATTGGTTATAATATTAGGGTTTGTATTGTTTGGATAATATGTAATAGGTAGGTCTAGGATTAGGAATGATGTTATGTATGGATGTTCTATCTTGGTGATTTTTTGACCCATTAACCAAGTTATGTATTAGGAATGATGTTATGTATGGATCTTTTGGTATTATGTAATGTATTGTTGGTTTTGATAAATGGAAATGCAAATGTTGTTGAATTTTTGACCCATTAACCAAGTAAGTTTGTACATCAAACTTGGGGACAATATTTGACCCCCCATTTGACCAATATACCACTGCAATTCTTGTTGAATTTTTGACCCATTAAAACCAATCATTAAACACCAAACATTGAACAAGAACTTTGACCCATTAACCAACATACCACAATAACAATGTTTGACCCAGGAACTTTGACCCATAACCAACACCAAACATTAAACATGATTTACCATAACAAAACATAAATACCACATGGATTAACCATTAATACCAAACTGTTTTACAGCAAAACACTAGGACCTTAAATTGTTAAACATCAGACATAGTTTAACTACCAAAAGATAACAATTGTCATAAACATAAACTTAGACATTAAAACATTAACTAAGACATTAAAACCAGAAACTTAAAGATTAAACAGCAACATGTTGACTTGCAGGTTGACTTGGCACTTGACTTGAACTTGCACCAACACCAGAAGCTCCACCACCAGAACCTGCACCACCACCAGAAGCTCCACCACCACCAGAACCTGCACCACCACCAGATTTTCCTTTTTTCCCCTTCCTTTGTTGTTTCCCTTTCTTTGGTTGGGTCCCTTTCTTGATGGATCCACAAGTTCTTGAATTGTGACCCTTCTGTCCACATTTCTTGCATTTCACTGTCTTCCATTTCGTTGTAAGCTTCCCATTTATTTCCAAAGCATCATTTTCACTCTCAGCAGCCTTTCTGGCCCTCTTCTTCTTCTTTGCCTTCTCAAGGTTATCCTGCAACTCAACCTGATCCTTTCTTCTTTTCTTTTTGGGCCTACCAATTGATGTTCTATGTAATGGTGGGGTCAATGTGGTTGGAACTTCACATTTTGGCCACAACTCCCAACCATTAATAGGACCAATGGTGTGAGAATAAACCCTTTTCCAGGTGTCCAAGAAATAGCATTCATTAACCCATGATTCTGGGGGACCAACATCTTGACCATTCAATGCCATGTCCCAATTCACAGCAATTGCATGTCTACATGGGATTCCTGCAATTTCCCATTCCCTACAGCTGCAAGTCTTGTCCACAACATGCACAACATACTGAGAGTTTCTGGTACCAACATTTGAATTGACATTGCCACTAACTTGATACTTAGACCCACCACCCCACTTGACAGTGTAATTTACAGCCAATCCTTTATTTTCATCAAGTATATCTTTGATCTTAGGGGTAAGAGGACCATTAGATCTTGCAATCTTCCTGATTACATTCACAATTCTCTGCATCAAATACTCTCTAACAGACTCTAAAGCATATATTATTGGCTTATCTCTCCCATTAACTGTTCTTGCATTCAATACCTCACACAAGTTGTTCAATAAAACATCAGATTTTGCTCTACCTGAATAATGTTAATAAAGTAGGTATCATTATAACAGGATGTGAAATAAACTGTAAACTGAAGAAATCATATACCATTATACCTGAAAAGTGGGACTTTGTCCAGTGAATTGGTGGTATGGCAGCCAACCATTCATAGGCTTCCAAGTTGTATTTTTTCAACTCCTCCATTTTCAGTTGAAATTCAGGAACAGTTGTTGCACTGGCACAGTTCCATAGGCATTCTTTGAAAGCATCTCCTTTCCAAGTCATCTTCATGTTCTGGTGAATGTGCCTAATGCAAAACCTATGATCAGCTGCTGGAAACACTTGTGCAATGGCTGGAATAATACCCTGTTTTATCAAGTGAGAAACAAACAAACAATAAAACAAACTATTGACTAAACATCAATTAAACAATGAATGAATTAAATATACCTTTTGCCTGTCAGAGATAAAAGTGAAGTGTGCATTTGTAGGAAGATCCAAGTCATCCTGAATGCACTCCAAGAACCAAGTCCATGAATCCTTATTCTCTGCCTCAGCAATGGCATAAGCAAGTGGATAAATGCCATTATTGGGATCTATTCCCACTGCAGTCAACATTTGACCAGGGAAGGGTCCCTTCATAAATGCCCCATCTAACCCCAAAAACTCCCTTCTACATTCTTTAAATCCCTCTTTTAATGGACCCAAACAAATGTAAACCCTTTTGAAAATCCTTGTAGGTGAATCTGGGTCACATGGAGGTTCAACCTCAAACTTAACAGTTGTTCCTGGATTGGTCCTCTTCAGTTCCAGAGCATAATCCCTCAGCCTTGAATACTGTTCTTTAAAATCCCCTTGGATTTGCTTTGTAGCTTTCAGTCTTGCCCTTAATGCCTGCAAAACAGTATTAACAAAGTTAGTCCCTGAAAAACAGATTATAAAAACAGAAAATTAATTGTCAAGTTACCTTCATTTTTGATACACCAAGCTCGTACTTCCTCCCAAGCTCCTCTTGGATATGCTTCACAGAAATATTAGGGTTTGATTCAACTTGATTAAGTACCCATTGCTCTTTTGACAAGAAAGTAGATGTAAAAGATTGTATTTTCCTTGACTGTAGACACTTGTGTTCTGGATGATATGTCCTCACAACCCAAGTGTGATGTCCTTCTTCAAGTGGTGTTAGATAAAGTTCCTAAGGGCAGAGTCTACTATTTAATCTTGCTTTTCTCTTATCATTGCATTCATGTGCAGGCTTTTTTGTTCCCTTTTTTGTCCCACTTGTCCCACTTGGTGCACTTGGCCCAATTTCACTGTTTGGCCCACTGGGCTGAGGCCCAGTTGTATAAACAGGAACCTGCCCTTCACACACTGCTCTAATTCTTTGCTTGTCATTCCTAAGAAAAGATAAAGCCCTCCTTGTTTGAATGGCATGCTTGTTAATCATGGCCTTAACACCAGTAGCTGTACCAAACCTCTGACCCACATAGAATGTGGTTTCTGATGTTGGATGTTCCTTCCTTTTTTGTTTCCTTAGCTCTCTGAGTTTCCTAGTCCTTCTAGTCTCAAAATCATCCATGGATGAATCTGTCAAACTATCAAATGACTCAAAGCTGAGATCATCACAATCTAACAAGTCATCACTCTCACAATCTATATTGTTGCCTACTGATTCAGATGTAACATTACGCAATTAATAATTATACATTACCAATAATTTGGATTTAAACGACTAGCTTTATTATTATTTATTTTGTAGCATTTTATATATATATATATATATATATATATTTATATATATACAAAGATTTATAATAATAATAATAATAATAATAATAATAATAATAAATATAATTATAACAAAAAAAAAAAAAAACTTGAGTTGTGATTTTCTTACCCTAACCCCTAGTCCATTACCCAAACCATCCCAGCCCAAAATCCCATAACTGAAGCCCAAGCCTCAGCCCACCTAGAATCAGGCCCAAGACCATGAGCCGGCCCATCTAAAAACAAAAGAAGAGTGAATTGTTTCTGACGGGTTTCGAACCCCAGACCTCCCACACACCCACGCGCTTGTATACCGTCTGATCCACAGCTCGTTATTGATTAAACCCAACCCGTATTAAATATAAACACACTTCATAATCAACAGTTGACTTTTGATAAGTCAACTGTTACGAACGGGCTGCATTAATCAACAAGTCTGGACGCGTTTTAATCCCAATAAGGCATGATTGCATGATGTCCGGCCTATTATGACTAGGATACACGAGTATTGATTGTCAATTGATACCAAAATTAGCATATTACGCGTATGGACTTAAACACATAGTCAAACTTGCCAATTCAAGGAAACAGATCATCACCCTATAAATTGATTGCTTCTGGACCCCCTATACTCGCCGAATAATCCCTCTTCACCTCTAATTTCTCTTAAAAACCTCTGGTTCGTCGATTTCTGTTCAACATTAACCCGAGTTTTGGCCGGAGCAATTCTGTGTCAAATCGTTATTGTAAGTATTATTTCTTGTGTGGGATTTGTTAGTCGGCCTATGCACGACATTAACCCCATGATTAATTGGGTTAATGTCGTGATTTTTGATCAATTAAGAATTCTAGGGCACGAGATTGATAATTTGGGGAAGAACACTATTTTCTGTTTCGTTATTTGTATTTATTAAACAAGAAACAAACACAACCACCGGTCCAGACCAGGTGGTTGTGTCTGTGGCTCGCTTACAGACCCACGCGGGTTCGAGTCCCGGGTGTGGCACCTTTTTTTTATTTATGCTTTGTTCTATAAAAAGAATTAACCTTTTATTACTTAAAATTTTATAAATTCATTTTAATTTATTAAAACTCTTTTAATAATTCTAAAAAAATTATTTTTAGATAATCTGATGAAAAGCTTTCACCCACAACTTTTGGTTTTCAAAAATTAATTTATTTAATATATTTAATAAATAAATCAATTTTATTCTATTATATTTATAAAATTCCATTAAAAAATCAAAACAAATTTATAAATTTCCATAAATTTTATTCTGAGATATTTTAACATTAAGCTTTCTAGAAATAATTTTTATTTCTGAAAAATCAATTATTTAATATTTTTAACCAATTTTTGTTAGTTTTAATCATAATTAAATCATAATAAATCCAATTTTTAATATTTTTGCACCAAAATTTTATACAATTTATTTTTAAATATTTAGAACAGAAATATGATTTTTAATATAATAATTCTTTAATTTTTGTATTTTTGAAAATTAAAGTTAATTTTTGGCAAATTGTAATAAATAGATTTAAAAATCTATTTTTAAAGAAAATAATTTTATAAAAATTATTTTTGTACTCTAAACAACATTTTTGTGACCATCTTGAATTTAAATTTCATAAAAAGATTTTTAGTCATTAATTTACTAAATTTCCCTCAATCGTCGAATATTTTTTTTTAGTATTAATCAAACAAGCAATTATCCCCAATTCGAAGCCCTAGGAACTTATACATCTATAGACTTGATAGACTTAGACATATTTATTACCTTATAGGGTGATACTTGACATATTTGGGCAACACACTATTTTTCAAGGGATAACATTTTACCAAGGTGAGTTTACATAGCCCCTTTTACTCTATTTTCACTATTTTTGGGGTGAAACATGTTCAAATATTTTATACTATCATTTACTCATATTTACTTGTGATTCAAGTACATCATCATTCTATCATTTGACTGTAACAAAAAGACACAGTACAATCATTAACAATGATCAAGCCGCCTGTTTAGATTATAGCGCTATAGGTCTGACAAACCCATCCCCCGCATAAATTCAGGGATGATCGATAACAGTAACAACATTTAACTAACTTGCGAGTTAGTCATCAGTCGACACAAGGTTTGGTTGTACATAGACGCATTGTTGCATGTCGGTATCATACTCTATCATCATACAACTCTGAACGTTGTACAAACTATGGTTATCAATTATTTCCAAAAACCTATGTAATTCTCACCAACTTTTGTTGACCCAAGCCTTTTCAACTTAACATGTTTCAGGTCCTACTTGCTTGAAGATTTGCTTGAAGATATGTGCATAGTTTATTCAATTTGATGTGCGAATTCTTGTAGAACAATTGTATGTAATTTATTTAAATCAATTAATGAAACTTATTATTCTCCATGAGCTACTGAACAATCATCAATACGTGGCACTCCGATGTTTCCGCCATCGGTTGGGGTGTTACATCAGAA
Organism: Ambrosia trifida; assembly: GCA_028751855.1. NCBI lineage: Eukaryota > Viridiplantae > Streptophyta > Magnoliopsida > Asterales > Asteraceae > Ambrosia > Ambrosia trifida. Next base: position 145,724,094 of record CM054124.1, on the reverse strand, counting down.
CCTACAAATTCCTCCCCTTGGTCAACATATTCACTAAACTGCCTATTGTCTTCCACAGCATCATCCTCACTATTAAACTCCACTTCAAATTCACTATCTTCATCATCATCTCCACTTTCAGATGGTTCATGTTCATCTTCTCCATTTACTGGTTCATGTTCATCTTCTACATGATCATGTTCATCTTCTGCAGGTCTTTTACCTTTGTCAACCTCATGATCATGTTGATCTTCTTGATTGATAGGAAAGTCTTTATCAAACTGAGCACTATCAATGTCATATGAAAAATCTTTCAAGAAAGCAGCATTATAAATGTCATTCTCAACTTGATCATTGTCCTCCTCAACCACCACATTGTCAACCACATTCTCAACTACATCATCAGCCCCTACATTACCAAGATTACCCTCAACTACATTGTCAACCCCTGCATTATGATCATTACCCTCAACTACATTGTCAACCCCTGTATTATGGACTACATTTTGATCATCAACCCCTGCATTATGATCATTACCCTCAACTACATTGTCAACCCCTGTATTATGGACTACATTTTGATCATCAACCCCTGCATTATCAACATTACCCTCAATCCTAGTCTTAACCCTACCCTCTACATTATCTTTCCATTCAAGTAACAACTTTTTCCTAACCTTCAACTTCTTTCTCTGTTTTTTAGCAGTATCAGTGTTTACAGATACACCTACATCTTCTACTTCTTCGATAACAACTTTAGATGATTGTGTGGGACTAAAGAAAGTTTTTATCTTAGTTGCACCATGTTCTACATACATTTTAATAACCTTGTTCTTACTTACATAATTGCCTAAAAGCAAAACATCTTGATCATTCCCTAAAGGCCTTAAGCCGTAATCTAAATCAAGACCTGGTATTTGAAAATGGTAATACAGTTTTGTTTTAACATCGATTTTTAGGTCACTGATCATAAAGTTTATCTCATGCACAGAAAACTCGTCAATGTTGCAATAATCCACATAATGGTACCTTCCATGGGAGTACCTTCTTCCAGGAGCGTCAGTAAAACTACCATCATGATGAACTTTTAGTGTAAACAGGTGCTCATAACCAGCTGAAAAAGAAAAAAGTCATAATTTTAGGAAAAAAAGGTGTTAGGAACGAACCTAATCAACAAAATTGTTACTTTTAGGGTAAAAAAACTTACCATACACTCTCTCTGGGATGAAACGCCTACCATACTCAGATTCTTCTCTGATCGACCAAGTGTTGTGATACCTTGGATGTTGATGATCGTCTTCTTCCATTGATTAGGGTTTATAGAGCATCAGAGTGAAGATGAACAGGTGAGAAATGGGAGGGAAGATAAAACTGACAACTAGGGATTAGAGTTGAAATGACAGGGTTTTAATGCCATTTCAAACTTAAAATGACAAAAATACCCTCACGTGTTGAGCACGTGAGGTGACTTAACGTCTGGAGTTAACGTCTGTTAGCCTCAGGGACTATCCGAGTTAAAAAAGTTCACTGTTTCAGGACTATCTCTGTAATTTTGAAAACTTAGGGACTATAGGTGAAAAAAGTGTAAACCACAGGGACCATTCGAGCAATTTTCTCAAATTTATATTATAAACTGGTATTTTGTCATGTTTTTTTAACGGCTAACAAATTGGAATCACTCACGGAACACTGGAGTATCATCGTGCTACCAATGTTGCCACGCGATCATATTCCACCACCAAGTCACCAATTCAGGAGGAAACTCATAATAATTATGAGAAAACCCCCTTTGTGGTATTTTGTCAAGTGCGTGTTATAGCTGCGCACACCAGGTTGAACCGTGCAGTAACACACCAAGTGTAAAACACAATATGTAAGACATAATATGTCACACAAAATTCGTAAAATACAATTACTAAAAAGGTGTAAATCATAATGCTTTGAACTCCATTCGGAACAAAATTTACGTCGAAGCGTGGAACAACAAAAAGCACACATAAAATAAGTACGAAAACATAGTATATTTGACATTACTCATTTTTCGAAAGAAAAAAAATGTTTAAGTCGAAACGTAGGCCAACTCATATTTATATCGATACGTATTTAAAAATACACATGTAAAAAATAGTTTTTTGTCAAGTAAATGTGAGAAAAGAGTAAACTCGGAATTTATTAAAAGAAAATAAAAGGTTTAAATCTAAACGTACACCAACTCGTGTTTTACTCACATGTATATAAAAATTTTTACGTAAAAATAGTGTTTTTTCCAAGGTAAAGGTGCGAAAAAGTGTAAACTCCAAAGTTTCCAAAAGAAAAAAAACAAGTTTAAGTTGAAAGATATACCAACTCGTATTTATACCAACTCGTATTTATACCAACACGCATGGTTGCAAAAGTCGCTAGGCGCTCCCTAGTCGGATTCGGGAGTACTCGGGAAGTTCTCGGCCTAGTCGGAGAGTACTCGGGGAGTACTCGGCCTAGGCGTAGGGTACTCGGTCCTCGGCAACCTACCTTGTAGCGATTACTCGGGGAGTACTCGGCCTTCGAGACCTTGTTTTACAACAGAGCCAACACGTATATAAAAAACCACACGGGAAAAACAGTTTTTTGCCAAGGGGCTAAAAATGACAAACGACAAAGTTGGGGGTTGGAATTGTCAGTGGAAAACCCCATCGACATTTCCAAATAGCAAAAACATAATGCGTAAAAGACAATTACTAAAAAGTGTATAACGCAATGCTTTTAACTTGGTTTGAAACAAAATCTACATCGAAACGTGGAACAACTAAAAGCGCACATAAAATAAGTACAAAAACATATTATAATGTAGACCAACTCGTATTTATATATAAATAAAAATCCGCACATCAAAAAATAGTTTTTTTTTTGTTCAAATAAAAGTAAGAAAATGGGTAAACTCATTTTTTTTTCAAATTGAAAAAGAAAAAGTTAGGTCGGAATGTAGACCAACTCGTGTTTATACTAACACATATGTAAAAATTCGCATGTAAAAAATTAATTTTTTTTCCAAGTAAATGTACGAAAATTGGTAAACTTGAAATTTTAGAAAAGAAAAAAAAGTTTAAGTTCAAACATTGAGTGTCACACCTCGCCAAGACGGAATCACGGGGCGCGACACCAAAGGTTTCAAGCAAACGTCTAAAATAAACATAACTTTTGGATACCAAAGCATTAAAAGTTTACAACCACATTAAAATATATTGTTTTGAAAGTCAAGAGTTCATAGTTAAAAATCCACAAAAGTCGGTATCCATTATGCATGCTCAAAACGTATCCCAAGTTCCATTCATGATGTTAGTTGCCTCAAAAACATGCATAAAACTTTGTCAAAATTAATTCGGTGAGTTCACAGGTTTAAAAGATTTATAAAACGTAAAGTTAATGAGATCTGTGAATGACCAATCAATGCCTAGCTAAGACAATGACAAATGTGACCAATCATGAGTCCATAACCAAACCTTGACGAGTTGTGCTTCGCACATCGTACAATAAAGACAATGGATCATCATATATGAAATACTAGCACTCTTTTATCGTTTGTGTCCGGGTTAGAGAGACTAACCAGTATTTGGGGTGTCAGCCCAATAGATCTGTTGGGTCTGCTGACCTGGAGAAGAACAGATGATTGGAAAGCCAAAATATTCTACTCAGTTGATCCTTAGAAATAAACAGCAGTTTACAAGATACTTCTCCCAAAAGACTGTTGACCCTAACATCTGTTGTACTCAACAACTGTTGGAAACAACTGCTGCTGCAAAGGACTGCTGGATAAACAACTGTTAGTGAACAACTGCTAACTAAAGGTCTGATGAAGAATAATTGCTGACTAGAGTGTTGAAGACTAAAGGTCTGTTGGAGCCAACAACACTTAGGCTCCAACAGATGATACAAGACCATCAGAGTTTTCCCCAACAGCAGTTTACCTTACAGTGTTTTACAATGTAACAGTAGTTTATATTTAACAGATGTTTTATGTTGTTATTCTGTTAGAGGTCACTGTCTTAGGTGACGTCAGCTTAGATCATCAGTGGTTTGGATTTGTCTATAAATAGAACAGTGCTTGTACTGTTCTATTCATCACTCAAAACATTCTCTCAGACAAACAATCACAGAGTGATCAGGCTGAGGGGGAGTACTTGTAATATTGTAATCTTTCAATTAATGAAAGCATTCGATTAAAAACAATTATTCTCTTGTTTTGATTTATAGTTTATCATTTCGCTGCACTTTCCATTTATATTTACTTCATTCTTCTCATCTTTACTTAAACAAATCAAAACAATCAAACTCAGATTCTAACAATTGGTATCAGAGCTTGGTCAATTAAATTCGATCTAACCAATCAATTTAATATAAACAGATCAGCTCACAATTATTGATATCGTTTGTTTGTCGGATTAAAAACAAAGTAATAGTTTATTTTCGATTCAACCGTTTGTAAACAGACTTTGTTTTTGAAAAAAATCAGAGAATGGATTCAATCAATCACAATCCACACAACATTGGCACGAACAACAAGCCACCGATGCTTTTCAAATCTGAATACAATATCTGGCAACGTCGGATGAGCCATGTTCTAGCTCAACAGAACACTGGGTGTTGGAAGTCGGTTATCTTCGGACCACATGTTCCAATGGTGCCGAGTACTAAAGATCCCTAGGTTCAAGAGCCTAAGAAACTTGAAAACTACTCCGACCAGGATTTTCAGAAAATTGAGTTAGATGCTAAGGCCTTTAGTATTGTGGCCATGGCTCTACCCAATGATATATATGCTGGGCTGTTACACTGTAACAGTGCAAAGGAGTTGTGGGATGCACTGAAAGAACAATTTGGTGGGACTGAAGAGGTTATTGAAAACAACCATGAAATACTTAACCAACAATATGAAACATTCAGTCATGTTAAGGGAGAGTCATTAACTCAACAATTTGAGAGGTTTAACTGTCTCATTAGTGAACTAAAACTGGTTGGTCTAACTTAACCTCATTCAACTTTGAACCATAGGTTTTTAAGATCTGAAGAAACAATAAGTATCCCGGAGATTAGGACTAATCACCGGGGGGGGTTAATACCTATGTTACTGTCAGATTAATCCTTTACCCAAACCGTAATGGTGACCCGTGTGAGAGTTAATGTGAGTGAGTGTGTATGAAGTGTGTGAGAACACGAGAGTTAAGTGGTTCGGTCGTTAATGACCTACGTCCACTGTAAGCACACCGGAATATTATTGATGATAAGAAGATTACAATGGGTCTAGTAGTTGTGGTTATTTCTGAATGAATCTACAAGAATTGCATGTGATCTTATTTATAGAGATCACGGTGGGCTGCATGGGGCGGCCCACGGACGACGCCACCAGCTTGGGCCCAGCTGAGGCCCAAGCCCATGGTTCTTCTGATAATGGCGGGAAAGGACCTGTTACTGTTGATGTCGTCATGCTATAGTGTGGTCGTTGTAGTAGCCTGACATGTGGCGGGCTTCTGGTGGTACACAGTAACATCGTACTTGCTACAGTGCTCAGGCTATCCTGCTGGCTGATGTGACCTCTGACAGTTGGCGAGGTAATGCCTGCTGGTCACTATTCACGACAACATGTACAGTGTAGCCGTTCACCTTTTGTACTATCTGCCACATGTCCTTCTCCAGCTGGTATGTACTCTGACATGGATCTTTATGAATCTTCCTTCTGCCGTTCCTTGTACTTCATATGAGAGGTGCCAAGGGAAGATTCTGCGCGTGGTAGCACGCGCGTATCAGGTGTTGTATGTTGTTTATCGTATGCTTTGGCGCGCGAGACATGCTGATTGCTTGTCTTCGCGCGAGTGTGTTCCCGCGCCATTATCCGGCGTGGGGTTGTTGTTGTTCGGGGATAGGGACGCCTTTCAGATTAGGCTCCCTATCCCTTCAAGTCCCCCTAGTCTAGGACTTCTCCTGCTCGCTGATGAGGAGGTGGAGTGCTAGACTCAAAATGTGTTGGTCGCGGATGAAAGCTCATTTGCTCGTGTTGTAGCTTGTTGGCGCAGGTTCTTGGAAAACTCCGCGGGGAACGTCTTTTCTGGTTTTACGTCAAAGTTGCGCTGAGAAGGACGTGCTCCGCCTTACCCTTGCAGGCGTGGGGCGGGGAACGTCTTTTGCAAACTTACGTCAACTTTGCACTATTAAGGACGTTTTCCGCCTTGCCTTAACAGGCGTTGGGCGGGGAACGTCTTTTGCAAACTTACGTCAAGTTCACGCCATGTAGGACGCACTCCGCCTTATCCTTGCAAAATTTTAGGCGGGGAACGTCTTTTGCAGATCTACGTCAAGTTTGCGCCCATGAATTAAATGCTACTGGAGTGATTTACTGCGGGTCCTGAGTTGGTAATAAATTCTAAATCATTGGCATTCAATTTGTTTCTCATGAATGCGCCTGGAATTCGAATGATCAGTTACTTCTGATGGAAGTTTAATGGTTGCTGACGTGTTCGGTGACTGTCTGGTTGTGCAGACTGAGGCACGTCACGTCATGGTTGCAGTTACCAATTTCTCGTCTGTGTCAGGAGCGTGGGACACCACGCGTCTGACCTTTTGTCTTCGTGGTTGAGATTGTGCCACGTGTCAGTGGGCACGTGTTTCCTGTCAGGCGCGTGGATTAGCACGCGCTTACTTTATTGTAATCGTGAGATCTATTGACACGTGTCGATCATCCGACGCATGTGTGGCACACGACTGTCATACACTATCATCTGGGCCGCTCGTTTGTGTTGGTTGACACGTGTCGCCATCTGGTGTCTGGAATTTGAAAAGGTGTGACGTTTGGCCCTTCCTAGGTGGGTCCCACTGTCATTAATGCGATGAGTATATAAACCTCATCGTGGTTCATTTGAACGGTTACATTCATATATCCTTCTCCTTATTGTCTTCTTTTTCTCCCAAACTTCCGATCATCTTGTTTCTTTGAAGTTTCCGTTTAATCTTCAAAGATCTCACTGATCTTGAAGATTCATTGTTGAAACTTCAAGTTTCTTCTTGTTTGATTTCTTGCCCCGTTGTTTTCTGTCTCTCATATTCGTTAAATCTTCGTTTCTTCTTGAAGTTTCCGGTAAATCTTCAAGTTTTCCGGCTATCTTTTTCAGTTTCCGGCGAGTTTTATTTTGAGAATGTCTGAAGTTCCGGTGAGTCCGTCGCCATCCACCGAGGATGTTAGGGTGGAGCCGACTACGGAGGAGGTGGTGGAAGAAGAAGTTCTTGTCGAGCATGGCAAGATAAAAGAGAGGAAGTTGATGTCCAACACTTATTGTGTTTGGAGTCAAGAGGCCTTCAACCGGTTTTGCATCATGTATGGTATTCTGCCGGAGTGGGAGCCCACCCTTCCGTCTCCGACCAGCACTGTTCTCTCTGCCGGTAGCGGCCGGTTGGCATTGTACGAGGCCCACTTTGCTAAATGTGGGTTCCGCCTGCCGTGTACCCGCTTCCAGATTGACACCATGGTAGCCTATGGCGTTGGGCCTACACAACTAACCGCCTTCGGGCTTCTGAGGTTAGTTCATTTTGAAGCTTCATGCCGTGCCCTAGACATTGAACCTACCGTTGAACGGTTCAATGTCTTCTACTTTATGGCGCGGGACGAGATGTGGTTCTCGTTCAAGCCACGCCCCAAGGTGCCGCCTATGGCCACTCACACTCCTAAGTCCTTGCATTGGGCGAAGGAGAAGTTTTTCTTTGTGAAGAGGGGTGTAATCCCCATTAGTCTCCCCTGGAAGGTGATAGGGGATGGGCAGCGGGTGGCCGACATGCCTGTGCCCAAAGACTTTAAGAAGCAGGCGTGGTTCATCGCCCTTACTTCCAACGCCACTAAGCTGGAGTTCCACAACCTGACAGAAGGCATTTTCTTCCTTCTTGGGATGAGCCGCAATGGAATTCGGGCGGGCAAAGAGCCTTATATTGCGGAGGAGGGTACGTTTGTTTATTATCATTATTTTTGTTATTATTTTCTGTGTCCTTCCTCTTACCTTGTATGTTTGTAGGTGTGAGCAAGTTTCAGTTCTTTGCTGCCCGCCAGGAGAGGGGTATTAAGTGGAGGCCTTTGGCGGAAGGTCAAACTTCTTGTTTGGACGAGCTTGCTGACCGCTTCTATTACCCGGATCTGACCACCGCGCCCAAGCCTTATTATACAACCGATCCCTTCGGCCCTAGCATTTTTGGAGATGATACTACTGGATTTTCAGTAGGGATTGTCCCGCCGGTGAGCTCATCCGCGGGGCGTGGGCGTTGGAAACACGCGCCGCGGAATCATGGGTACCGAGCGAAAGTTGTGCTTTCTGACTCGGGTTCTTCCGTTTCAGCAGGGGAGGTTGTGAAAGGGCGTCGAAGGCGTAAGGATGGCCCGCCCTCTGAAGATGAGGAAGAGGTTGAGTCTTCTCAGTTGGAGAAGAGGAAGAGGGCGCGCGTTGATAGCGCTGCCACTAGCAGCGCTGCAGCTGCTGTGGAGAATGTGTCTACTGCCCCAGCAGGTGGGGGCGAGAGTGGGGGTACCACTCTGACTGAACCAGTGACAGCCTCTGAAGGCATTACTGATGTTGCTGGTATTCAGAAGACCAGCGCTGCTGAGGGGCAGGGAGGAAGTGCCCCTGTTTTTTCTGTGGGGATTCGCGCTGCCCCGACTAGGCAGCCGTTATTCCAAAAGCTGATAAAGAAGAAGGCGCCTGGTAAGCGATTTTTGCTGCTTTTTGAGTCTAACTTTGAATTCTCTTTAATCCTTTGTTTTGTTTTCACAGTGTCGCCCAAGATAACTCCCACTCCTCCTCCTTTGTCTCCTTCTGCGGAAGCTGCTCGTGTGGAGGAGGAGCGGTTGTGGCAAGAGCAAGAGATTGCTCATAAACAGGCGGAAGCCGATGAAGCCTTGCAAAAGGCTGAGGCTGACCGTGCTGCCGCTGCTGCAAAGAAGCGGGCGGAGGCCGATGAAGCCCTGTTAAAGGCTGAGGCCGCTAAGGCTGCTGCTGCCAATGAAGCCAGACAAAAGGCTGAGGCAGAGAAGAGGGCGGAAGCTGATCGCCTTCGCCTTCAAGAACAGCAGTTCTTGGAGGAGCGGGCTAGGTTGGCCAAGGAGCGTGAGGCCAAAGAGCGCGCTGATGTTGAGGCCCAGGAGGTGGGCCTTGGGGATGATGGTTTCGAGAGGGCCCTGTTTGAGCAGGGCCCTTCTGTGGCTGCTGGCTCGCGTCCGGATAGGCGCGAGTCTTCAAGGGTTGGTGAGGCGTCAGGGGCCTATGATGGCTCTTGCTGGGCTGGTGGTGACGCCATTTGGCGCCCTCGCTGGGCAATCAGGGAGAATACATTATTCTCCAACTCCCTGGCTGCTGAGGAGTTCGTCAGCGAGGTGGTGCCTCCCTATGAGCGCACTCACCAGGACATGTTGAGTCGTCCAGACCTTATTGCTGCCTTGTGCATTAATCAGGCGACTCAACTGTCCATGATGGATTCGCTGTGGCGCCGTGATTCGGCGTTGTGGCGAGATATGGAGAAGGTTGAGGCGGAGAAGGCGGACCTCACAGAAAAGGAGGCTGCCTTCAAGGCGGAAATTGCCAAATACCGCCGCCGTGCTCATGATGCGGAGGCGAAGGTCTCCAAGCTTGAGGAAGAGGCTGCTGCATCAAAGCGCCGTTGGGCAGAATCCTGGAAGAAAGCTAACCTTGAAACCATGAAGGTTAAGGATACTCTGGCCGAGGTGCAAGAGGAGAGGCGGACGGCGGTCCGCCAGCTAGAGGAGAAGAGCCGGGCTCTTACAGAGAGAACTGCCAAGTATATAGAGATGCGGAAGGAGTTGGAGTCTAAGGACTCGGCTCTTGTTGCCGCCACGGAGCGTGTCTCTTTCTTGGAGCAGGAGAGGGTTCAGATTCTTGGCGCTAAGGAAGATCTCGAGCGGGATCTGGACTCTTCTGATCAAGCTCGCCTCGAGGCTGTGAAGGAGTGCGAGGCGGCGAAGGTTCTGTTGGAGGAGGCTGTCTCTGCGCAGACCCAGATGCAGAGTTCCATCAGCTGGCTGATGACGGATGGAATGAGCGGGGTGAGTCTTCGCGCTTTCCTTGTTTTTGGTAATTGTTTTTCTTGTCATCATATTAACTTTATTTTCTTTGCAGGTCTTCAAGAGGTTTTGGCAGGAGCCAAAGTTGGGCGATCAAGTTGCCTCTATCGTTGCTGCAGCCCAAGCCTTTGGATATGGCGAGGGCTATGGTGATGGCTTCTTGAGTGCGCAAAGTGATGGGCGGCTTGAGGATGCGGAGCACTATGGCAAGCCGCTGAAGGAGGAGTATGAGGCGGAGCTAGCCAAGTTTGAAGAGATCGATTTTCCCATCCTTCAAGTTATCGCCGACTGCAACAACAACGCGGATCCCCTTGCCGCCTTGAAATATTTCATTGACAAATCTGATGAACTGGCAAGGGGTTCTGGCGGAGAAGCCTCGGGGGCGGGTAGTGGGTAGGCGTTGTCCTTATCGTTTGTAATCACCATTGTAAATACCAAAGGGTTTTTAAGTCCCTTCTTTTAATGAAATCTTAAGTTTGTTATATCGTGTTGTCTCGTTCTTAACTTACTTATTTAACCAAGTCGTCACCCGGTGTGTAAGTAGGAGTTAAGACGGTCGCTCGGCTAGACAGTCCGGCATTTAAGTGTTAACACTTTTGCCTTGAAGATTGTAGCGGAGGCCAACTTGAGCCATTTAGTCCGACTTAGGCGCACGATGGCCTTGCCTAGAAGACCTTTATCGCGTTTCACGCTGCGCGCTGTTTTCTTGTCCGAGTTGCAATGACTCTAGAAGACAAGTGTTTAGGCGCGTGGCGTTGTTATGCGTGGTTGCAGGTCCGGCAAGTAAATCCGTCTTGAAGACCATGCGTTGTATAACAGGTGTAAGCCCGACGCGCACGTGGCGCGTCTTGAAGGCGGACCTTGCTTATCATAGCGAGCGGCTTTGGTCTGACGTAATTTTGCCTAACTCTTGAAGACTTTTGGCGCTGAAAATGTAAGTAGAAACACAGATATAGGAAACGTTTTCATTGATAGTGTGGCATGTGTAGCCATGTTACATGATTACAAATAACAACGTCGCAGCTGTGCACCATTCCATGTTCGCGGAATGGGAGTGCCATCTAGCCTTTCTAGCGCGTAGGCGCCTTTGCCTAACACTTCTTGTATCTTGTAGGGACCCTCCCAGGTTGGGGCGAGTTTTCCCGGCTTTTCGGCGTTGGAAGCCTCGTTGTTGCGGAAAACGTAATCCCCCACCTTGAAGGTTTGCTTCTTGACGCGCTTGTTGTAATATTGTTCCAGCTGAGTCTTGTAGCTGGCTTCTTTTATTGCCGCGAGGTCACGGCGTTCTTCTAGTAAGTCTAGGTTTATGTGGAGTTCTTTATCATTGTCGGTTGTATCGGCCATCAATACTCTTGCCGTTGGGCAGGTGATTTCTGCGGGAATTACCGCTTCGGAACCGTATGTCAGGCTGAACGGTGTTTCTCCGTTGCTTGTTTTTGTGAGGGTGCGGTAGGCCCACAAGACGTGTGGGAGTTCGTCTACCCACCCTGTTCTTTTTGTACCCAGCCTTGTATTGATGCCTTCTACAATTGTGCGGTTGGCCCTCTCTACTTGACCGTTGCCTTGTGGGTGCGCAACGGATGTGAATATTTGTTTGACTCCCATTTCGGCCAACCATTGCTGAAGGGATTGGTCCTCAAATTGTGTTCCGTTGTCGCTGACCAACTGCATTGGCAAGCCGAACCGACAAATGATGAATTCCCAAAGGAACTTTTTGACATGTGCGCCGTCGATCTTGGCTAGGGGCTTGGCTTCAACCCACTTGGTGAAGTAGTCGATGGCCACTATCAAGTATTTTACGTTGCCTGGCGCCGTCGGGAACGGACCGACCAGGTCAATAGCCCATTTTTGGAATGGCCAAGCCGCTGTAACCGGTACCAGGTTGTTCTTTGGGCGGAGAGTATTTGGGGCGTGGCGTTGGCAGCTGTCGCATTTGCGTAACTCATTAACCGCGTCAACGTGCATGCCGGGCCAGTAATACCCCGCGTTCATTAGTTTCGCTACCACCATTCTTGGGCCTGCGTGCAGCCCGCAAGTTCCCTCGTGCACGTCCCGGAGGAGGAAGGAAGCCTCTGCGGGATCTACGCAGCGCAATAGCGGCCCTAGGTAAGAGCGGCGGTACAGGATGTTTCCTGTGAGTTGGTATTGCAGGGCTTTGTTCTTGATCTTCCGTGCTTCTAACTTGTCGTTAGGTAAGGTTCCGGAGGATAGGAAAGCTTTGATTGGCGTCATCCATGACGCGTTGCCTACTTGGGTGATGTTAACTTGGCGCGGGGGAACAGAGGGTTTATCTCGAACCTCAATTCGGACCTCTTTGGCCATGTGCTCGAGGACTGTGGACGCCATTTTGCTCAGCGCATCGGCTGGTTTGTTTTCGCTGCGCCTGATGTGTTCGACAGTGCATGTGTCGAATCGGCGCATGAGTTTTTTGGCTTGCTCTAGGTACATGGCCATAGTCTCGTCTTTTGCGTCGTAGGTCCCGTTGATCTGCCGCGCTACTAATAGTGAGTCCACGTGTGCTTCCAAGTGCCTGGCCCCCATTTTTTCCGCTATGCGGAGGCCTGCCAGCAACGCTTCGTATTCCGCCTCGTTGTTTGTGCTTTTGAACTCTAGGCGGATGGCATATGTGAACTCGTGCTTATCTGGGCTGATGAGGCGGAGCCCGGCGCCAGCGCCATCCCCGTTGGAGGCCCCGTCAGTGTATAGGGACCATTTTTGTGACGGATCGTGCGCTAGCGCGGGCGACTCTTCTTCAAGGCATTCTTGTATTTTGTCGGTGGGGATTTCGGTGACGAAGTCTGCTAGTACTTGGCCCTTGATTGCGGGTCGGGGTTTGTAACTGATTGTGTGCTCTCCCAGTTCGATAGCCCATTTCGCTAGTCTTCCTGATAATTCGGGTTTGGCCAGGATATCGTTGATCCGATAGTCCGTGAGGACATTAATTGGGTGGCCTTGAAAGTATCTGCGCAGTCTGCGGGATGCGTGGATGAGAGCGAGGACTAGCTTTTCCATAATTGTGTATCGAGTTTCCGCATCTAATAGCGTGCGGCTGATGTAGTAGATTGGTGTTTGCACACCTTTACGATCAACCATCAGAACCGCGCCTATTGCTCGTTCGGTGACTGAAAGGTAGAGCGTGAGCGGCTCTTTAGGGAGCGGCGCTGTTAGTGTGGGGAGATTCATTAGGCACTGTTTCATTTGCTGAAATGCTGATTCCGCCTCTGGGGTCCAGCGGAAGTTGCTCTTCTTCAGACAGTTCTTCAAAGTATCCACGAATAGGAATGACTTTGAAGCATAATTGGATAAGAAGCGGTTTAGGGCGACTAGTCGTCCCATAAGCATTTGTACTTCTTTGACGGAAGCCGGCGATGGCATCCTTTCGATTGCTTGTACTTTGTCTGGGTTGGCGCGGAAACCATCCCGTGTGACGATGACGCCCAAAAATTTCCCCTCTTCCATCCCGAATGAGCATTTACTGGGGTTCAGCTTCATGCGCACTTTGCGCAATTGGCTAAACGTTTGCTCGATATCCCGCAGCATGTCACTTTCTTCCCTGCTTTTAATTACCAAATCGTCGACGTACACTTCGAGCCGTACGCCGATTTCGTTCACAAAGGCTGTGTCCATTATCCGCTGATATGTTGCGCCCGCGTTTTTCAGACCGAAGGGCATCTTTGTGTAACAGAAGATGCCTGTCTCTGTGCGGAACGCTGTTTTGTCTTCATCCTCTTTGGCCATCTGTATCTGGTGGTATCCCTTGTAGGCGTCCAAGAAACATTTGAACCGGTAAGGGGCGAGGGAATCCACCTTTAAGTCGATTTCCGGTAGAGGATAACAATCCTTTAGGCACGCCTTGTTGATGTCTTTGTAGTCAACACACATGCGCCATCCTCCATTTGCCTTGGCGACCATTACAGGATTGGCCACCCAGGTCTGGTATCTGATGGGGCGGAGGATGCCCGCGTTGAGCAGCTCGGTGACTTGTTCATTCATGGCTTTTGTTTTCTCCGGGCCCATACTTCGTTTCTTTTGCACTATTGGTTCTGCGGAGCGATAAACATTGAGCCTGTGTTCCGCTATTTCCCGTGGAACACCCACCATGTCTGCTGGTTGCCAGGCGAAAATATCCATGTTAGTGATCAAGAGTTGTTTCAGGTGACTGCGTATGGTCTCGGAGATTGCATGGCCAATGATCACCGTTTGCTCTGGGAATTTAGGGTTAAGTACCCATTTTTCCGGCTCTAAGCGGGTATCTGCCTTGACCATTTTTGGCGGTTTGGCTGTGTCTGCGACATGGCAATCCTTGTTTCCCCGGATGAAGGCAACGCCTGTTTTGGTGGGGAATCCTACCATTGCGTGCGCCGTGGAGGCGTTGGCGTTAAAACGTGCAATGCCTTCTCTTCCCAGGAGTATGTCATGATTTGATGTGGCTGGTAAGACCATGAAGTCGCATATCTCCGTCCGCTCATGCGTGCCATCGGTCCAAGTTACGGGCAAGGAGAGCATGCCGCGGGGCATGATGGTTTCATGGATGAAACCGGAGATGGGCTCGTTGACTGGAATGAGCCTTGCTTTGTCTTCGCGATCAAGCTGTTGAAAGCATTGATCGTACATGATGTCTGTGCTGCTGCCGCCATCCAGGAACATATACCGCGTGCGGTAATGTCCGAAGACGGCGGTTATCACAAGTGGAGCTGTGCAAGAGGCGCCGCCTCTGACCCTTGGCATGAGGATGTCAACCTCTTTCCAAGAGTCGTTCAAAGGTTGTACCCGGGTACGTTTCCCTTGTTGGTTGTTGTTCCCTCGCCTCGTCATGTTGCATTGGTGACGGGGAATCAGCGTGACTGCATGAGTATTGAGGTCTCGGATTTTTTTCCGTGACCCCTCGCCCTGGGTTTCCTCATGAGCGTTACCTTTGCCAGCTCGGTGAACGTTCTTGACCAAGTGGCCCAACTGGCCTGATTTTAGCGCGGCTTCAATCTCCATCTTTAGGCTGTAGCAGTTGTCCGTGAGGTGACCGTAGTCGTTGTGAAATTCACAGAACTTGCTACGGTCCACGTTTCGTCGCTTCCCTAGGGGGTTAGGCTCTTTTAGGGTGACCTGCTCGGTTTTTAGAACTTGGGATGGTGTTTTTGTTAGCGGGGTCCAATCGTAGTTTTTCTTGGGGTGTCCGCGTTGGTCCCACGTTTGTTTGGAGCTGATGATTTGGCGGGCATCGCCGGCGGGAGAGTATTTTCCCTCGTCGGTAGTGCCTGTGATGCGGTTCCAAACGGATTTGTTTTTGTGTTTAGTATTATTATTATTATGGTGTTGTGGTTGGAAACCATGTTGCTGATTGAAAGATTTTTCAGAAGAGGCATATATTTTGGCTGAGCGGATGAGCTCATCCCAGGACTCTGGGATGTCATCCTTGCCGGTGAGGCATTTCATGAGGTCTGGACTGCGCACATTGTGGATGAACGCAGCCCGTGTGAGCTCCTCCCCGCAGCCTATTTGCAATGCTTCTTTGTTAAACCGGACTATGTAGTCCTCAATTGTTTCTCGGTCGTATCGTCGACACAGCAGAATGTCCGCTTTGTCTTTCTTATGTTTACGCAGGTGCGAGAAGTGGCTGCCAAACTTGTCTGTGAGGTCGTCGAAGTCCTTTACGCTTCCCGCTGGGAGGCTATCAAACCATACCCTGGCGGCACCCGTAAGGGTTTGAGCGAAAAGGTGGCACCACACTTGGACAGGCCAGTCCACAGACATACCTGCGCACTCAAAGTCGTGCACATGGTCGTTTGGGTCACGCAGGCCATCGTATCTACCGATGCTGCTTGGGAGTTTGGCCTTTCTTGGGATCTTGGCAGCCGCTATGCGGGTAACAAACTTGGATTTCTCGGCAAAAGCCTTTGGTCGGAATGGTTTGACCAGGTCATCGTCCACCTCACTGTCTCGCGACGTGTGAGCGTGTTTCTTTCCTTTGTAGCCTGAGTCGCTACTTGACGATTCATAGCCATCTGGCTCGTCGCGTGGTTTGGCGTAGCCCCGAACTCTGACGTTTCCGCCGAGCTCCCCGCTACGACCATCACCGTGCTCGGCCGTGTCTTTTTTCTTGTACTTTGCTTTTGCCGGTGTGTCAAAGGCAAGTGTCTTGCCCTTCTTCTTGGCTTGTTGTAAGAGCTTCCGCTGGTAGATTGCAGCGCTTTTGGCATTTTGACGGAGAAGCCATTGGTCCGGGTCTTCCTCGGCGAGATCTTGGCTGTCGTCGTCTGACTCGACGTCACGGATCTCAACAGCTGACCTGTCAAGCCGCGAAGTCGTTTGTTTGACGACGGTGTTTGGTGTGGTTGTGTTCTCCATCTGTTGGAGGTCATCTTCTCCGGTTCGGTGTACGCCGGAGGTGTTGGGGTTGGGTTCAGCCATGGGTGGGTTAAAAGATGAGTGAAAAAGAGCTGTTCTAACCGTTGGATGGCGCCAATGAAGAAACAATAAGTATCCCGGAGATTAGGACTAATCACCGGGGGGTTAATACCTATGTTACTGTCAGATTAATCCTTTACCCAAACCGTAATGGTGACCCGTGTGAGAGTTAATGTGAGTGAGTGTGTATGAAGTGTGTATGAAGTGTGTGAGAACACGAGAGTTAAGTGGTTCGGTCGTTAATGACCTACGTCCACTGTAAGCACACCGGAATATTATTGATGATAAGAAGATTACAATGGGTCTAGTAGTTGTGGTTATTTCTGAATGAATCTACAAGAATTGCATGTGATCTTATTTATAGAGATCACGGTGGGCTGCATGGGGCGGCCCACGGACGACGCCACCAGCTTGGGCCCAGCTGAGGCCCAAGCCCATGGTTCTTCTGATAATGGCGGGAAAGGACCTGTTACTGTTGATGTCGTCATGCTATAGTGTGGTCGTTGTAGTAGCCTGACATGTGGCGGGCTTCTGGTGGTACACAGTAACATCGTACTTGCTACAGTGCTCAGGCTATCCTGCTGGCTGATGTGACCTCTGACAGTTGGCGAGGTAATGCCTGCTGGTCACTATTCACGACAACATGTACAGTGTAGCCGTTCACCTTTTGTACTATCTGCCACATGTCCTTCTCCAGCTGGTATGTACTCTGACATGGATCTTTATGAATCTTCCTTCTGCCGTTCCTTGTACTTCATATGAGAGGTGCCAAGGGAAGATTCCGCGCGTGGTAGCACGCGCGTATCAGGTGTTGTATGTTGTTTATCGTATGCTTTGGCGCGCGAGACATGCTGATTGCTTGTCTTCGCGCGAGTGTGTTCCCGCGCCATTATCCGGCGTGGGGTTGTTGTTGTTCGGGGATAGGGACGCCTTTCAGATTAGGCTCCCTATCCCTTCAAGATCATTACCAGATAAATGGGACACTATTGGTATAGTTATGAGAAACTCAATTGGATTCAAGGACCTATCACTGACCCAGCTTCATGGTAAGCTCTTGACTTATGAGAGAGAGCTTAACCAGAAAAAGAAGCTCCAGGACTCTGGAAAAGTGTCTGATGACTATGTATTTGGTAATACAACACTTCTGGGTCATGATGAGGTGCCTGGTAATAGTAAGGATCAGAGTTATGATCATTTCATTGACATAACTTCAGGTTTTAATTCAGGTTTTAACTCTGACTCTTATTCACCAAAATATGCTTTTACAGCAAGTGGTGGTGATATCCAGGCATCTGATAACATATCCTTTGAGTATGATGACTTAAAATACTTTGACCCTGATGATTTGAAAGAAATGGACATTATGAACCAATTGGCCCTTCTCAGTGTAAGAACTAACAAATTTTACAAGAAAACTGGGAGAAGGTTTCCAGGGTTAACTGGCAGGTCAAAAGTGGGGTTGGATAAATCAAAGATTAAGTGTTATAAATGTCATAGACTTGGTCATTTTGCTAGGGAATGTAGGAGTCAACATGGTACACCTATGATTACCTATCCAAATCAGAGGCCACAGACCAACACTTATCAAATTTCCCATAATACCCCTGGACCAAATGTGCAAAACACTGCTCATTTTGCACAGTCCTCAAACACTGTTCCTGTCCAGTATGTCCAAACCACTGTTCCTCAGATCCACTATGTGCAAACACCTGTTGCTCAGGCACAAGTACCAATGACTGCTACTCCACCCTCTACCCCTGCAGAGACCAGTCAACAGAGTTTCTTCACACAAGGCTTTGTTGATTGGAGCAGTCTACCAGATGAGTTGACAAATGAAAATTTTGCACTAGTTGCCAAAGCTGAAAATGAACCAGAAAAATTTTGTTTCATGGCTATGGTAGAAGAAGTTGAATCTGAGGAGGTGGTGACTGAATCTGTAGTTGTGACTGATGATGTTGTTGATGAGGTAGTTGCAGGTGAAAAATCTGAAGAAGAGGTTGTGAATCTCTCAGATCCCTGGGGTGCATCTGATGATTGTGAGTGCAAGTGTGATTGTGCATTGATGGCTGCTGCTAAGGTATCTCCTCAAATCCTTAAAGATTTGTGTTCTGACAAATGTGTAATAGCATTTGCTAACATCAAAGAGGTGAATGAAAACCTTAGGAAGAAAATTTTAGATGATGAAGTTAAATTTGAGAAACTTTCAAAAGAGTTAAAATCAAATCTAACTGAAAAAGAATCTGAAATAGGTAGTTTAAAACATGAAGCAACTATAACCAAAGACCAGCTCCAAACTATGATAACTAAACATCATAGTTGCAAAAGTGAGCTTGAGTCCACCCAAGTTGAATGTCAGAAATGGGTGGAATCATGTAAAGGTTTTGAGATGTTACTCAACAAACAAACCACAAGTCATGTGAAGTTTAGGTTTGGTTTTGAAACCACTGCTCCAGCTTTTGAAAACACTGACAAAAGGGATCAAAAGTTTGTTGAGGTAGTACCAACTAATTTGAAGGGTCAAGAGATTAAAATCACTGAACCTAATGGCAAGAAAATTGTTCTTGAAAAACCAGAAGGTTCCTCATCATTCACTGAACTTGAAAAATATGAATTTAAACCTACTTGGTCTGATGAGTGTGGTACTCTTGAGAACTTCAAACCAGTTGAATTCAGAACCCCCGATGGTAAGAAAGCACCACAGGCAAAGGTCATTCCCCTGATAGATCTTCCAGCAGATGATCAAACATCTGTTGAAAAGAAGACTGAAAAAGGGAAAAAGAAAGAAAAGTCTGTTCACTTATTCTGTGATTTCTGTGAAAAGAATAATCATGTTACTAAAAACTGTTTTCTTCTAAAAGCATATGATATCAACAAAGGAACAAGTGTGTGTGATTCTAAGACCACATGCTCAATATGTGGTAAGAAGACTCACAAAACCAAAGAGTGCCTGTATCTCAAAAATTTTGATGTCAAAATACAAGAATACAAGGCTAAAACTCTTGCAAACCAAGTGGTGAGTACTTCAAAAGGAAAACCCAAGCAGACTATTGCTCCAGTTCAAACATCTGTTACCAAAAACTTAGAAACATCTGCTTCCAGATATGTTCAAGTAACAGATGCTCCACCCACCAACAAGTACCCAAGGGGATATGGACAACCACCTTGTCATAATCGGCCACATGTTTATGAAGAACCCAAGAGGCCTTCTAAACCAAGAGTGAACAGAAATCCCTATGGATACTATCATCTGTCAGGAAGTGATCAAACA
Organism: Ambrosia trifida; assembly: GCA_028751855.1. Taxonomy (NCBI): domain Eukaryota; kingdom Viridiplantae; phylum Streptophyta; class Magnoliopsida; order Asterales; family Asteraceae; genus Ambrosia; species Ambrosia trifida. Next base: position 145,704,364 of record CM054124.1, on the reverse strand, counting down.
TCTGTTCCACCAAGTGTTGACATCCAAGCACTGGCAAATGGTCAGCAACAGTTGTTGAACTTGATTCAAAAACTAGTTCAAACCACTGATCACCTTCCTAAGCTTGAGGTTGAAAAGTCTGTGGACCCATCCAAAGCCAACTTGGCTTTGGACACTCACCAAAACTAATCAATTACTGATGTGCAGGGAGCTTCTGCATAATTAGATAGCCTTTGGTATGTAGATAGTGGAGGCTCCAGGCACATGATAGGATGTAGAGCCCTTCTTCTGGACTTCTTAGCTCATGGAGGGGGTGATATATCCTTTGGTAATGATTCAAAAGGTAAGGTGTTGGGTTCAGGGACTGTTCAGGCTGGGAAACTCAAGTTTGAAAATGTCAATCTTATTGATAATCTTAAATTTAATCTTCTTAGTGTATCACAAATGAGTGACAAAGGGTATGGCTCATTCTTCACTAAGAAAACTTGTAAGATTATTGGGCCAGAAGTGGTGAAAAAGATTGATACCATCATTGCTGAGAGCAAAGCACAACTTGTTGCTCATAGAAGTGACAATATGTATGTAGTTGATATGTTGAAGGATAATCCTATGGCAAATGTCTGTCTGTTTTCTGCTGCCTCCACTAAAGAGACAGAATTGTGGCATAGGAGACTGGGTCACACCAACCTTCAAACTATCAACTCACTCTCCAAACAAAGCCTTGTCAGAGGTTTACCATCAAAAGAATTCAAATGTGATGAGCATTGTGTTTCCTGCTTAAAAGGAAAACAACATAAAAGCTCTTACAAATCCATTGATGAGTCCAAAATAAGTCAATGTCTACAATTGTTGCACATGGACTTGTTTGGCCTGGTTAAAATCATGAGTCTAAGAAGAAAGAGATTTTGTCTTGTCATAGTTGATGATTTTTCTAGGTTTACATGGACTTACTTTTTACACTCTAAGGATGAGACTGCAGGTATCTTGAAGGACTTTGTCACCAAAGTTGAAAAACAATATGACTTGCCAGTAAAAGTCTTTAGAAGTGACAATGGAACAGAGTTTAAAAATAAGGAGTTGGATGATTTTTGTGTGTCAAAAGGGATTGTGAGGCAGTACAGCATCCTAAGAACACCAGAGCAAAATGGGGTGGTCGAGAGGAAAAATAGAACTCTCATTGAAGCTGCAAGAACCATGCTAGCAGATTCTGGTTTGCCACTGTCCTTCTGGGCAGAAGCTGTAAACACTTCTTGCTATGTTCAAAACAGAGTTTTAATCAACCCAAGACATCAAAAGACTGCTTATGAAATTTTGTTCAAAATCAAACCATTAATCTCATTTTTCAAAATCTTTGGCTGCCCATGTTTCATCTTAAATCTTAAAGATTCCATTTCAAAATTTGTAGCCAAAGTAGATTGTGGATATTTTCTGGGATATTCTTCTACTGCCAAGGCCTATAAAGTATTTAACACAAGGACCAAGACAATTGAAGAAACTCTGAATGTAAAGTTCAATGAACTTTCATCCCTAAAAATCCCAGCAAATCCTGCTGAGTTGTTTGATTTAGATAAATTCAAATTTGAAGATATTACTATCAAAACTAACAGTGCAGGTATTTCACAATCTCCACAACAAGATTACAGAACAGATGTTGTGATCCCAAGTAGGGCTGCAAACAAACTGAACTTTCAACGAACAATTCATGAACCGTTCGGCGGGAAGTTCATTTGTGTTTGTTCGATTAGTAAATGAACGAACACGAACAAAAAATTCTGTTCGTTTAGTTAAACGAACGAACATGAACAGAGGTCGCGTTCGTTCGTTTATGTTCGTGAACGTTCGGTAATGTGTTCGTTTGTGTTCGATAGTTTATTAAGGTTTTTAATTTTTATACTTTTTTATATTATTTTATTTATTTTACCTAATAAATAATATATATGAGGTAAATATATGACTATATGAGATCAATAAACCTAGTTTTTGCATCCAAGCTCATTATATGTTTCCACGTTCTAGCATTGATGCCATCCACCTTCAACACCCTCTGCCATCCACCCTAAACGCCCTTCTCCAATTCGAAGTATGTTCGAACAATTAGGTTATTATATTTTGGGGGATCTAGCTAATGTCTTAATGTATGTGAATTCGATGTTATTCAAAAGTTAATATATGTCCGTTTGTGTTTGTTTCCGTTCATGAACACTTCTTTGTGTTCATGAACACTTGTTTGTGTTCATTGATGTCCGTTTGTGTTCGTGTGCGTTCATGAACAAAATTAACAAACGGACACAAACGAACACGAACATGAGTGTTTTCTTAACAAACGAACACGAACAAAAAATCCCGTTCGGTAAGTGTTCATGAACTATTCGTGAACACATAATTTTCTTAACAAACGAACACGAACAAGGCCTTGTTCGTGTTCGTTCGGTTCGTTTGCAGCCCTAATCCCAAGTCATTATAAAGTCTATTCTGCATAAGAGGAAGCAGCTGTTCAAAACACCTGTCAAAACTCTGTCACAGCTGAGTCAGCCACTGTTGGCCAGTCCTACCCTCAAACCACTGCTTCACCTATTACATCCACTGCTCAATCATCTGTTGACAAAAGTCAAACCTCTGTTGACAAAAGTCAGTCCAGTTTTACATCACTTGGACCCATTCCTCCACTTCCATTTCAAACATCTGTTGGCACTACAGAAGTGCAAACAGATGTTACATCAACAGAGTCACCAAACCTCTGTCCTTCACCTCAAAATGCCATCATACCATATCAGGGAGATCTAATCTACCTAAGAGCTCATCCACCAGATCAAATCATTGGCAACATCAGAGAGGGTGTGCTCGCAAGAAGCCAATCCTCAAATATCTGTCTTTTTGCAGGCTTTCTATCTCTCACACAACCTGTCAAGTACCAAGAGGCACTAAAAGACAACAGTTGGGTAGAAGTTATGCAGGAAGAGCTCCTTCAGTTTAAAAGACAACAAGTATGGGAACTTGTACCATTGCCTAATGATGTTTGTCCAATTGGCACAAAGTGGTTCTTCAAAAACAAAACTGATGAAAGGGGTATAGTTGTCAAGAATAAAGCCAGGCTTGTGGTTCAAGGATTCAGACAAGAAGAAGGGATAGACTATGATGAAACCTTTGCTCCTGTAGCTAGGTTAGAAGCTATCAGACTCTTTCTAGCCTTTGCTATCAACCACAACATCAAGGTGTATCAGATGGACATCAAATGTACATTCCTATATGGCAAAATTCAGGAGGAGGTATATGTATGTCAACCACCTGGTTTTGAAGACACATTCCATCCTGATCATGTCTACAAGCTTAACAAAGCTTTGTATGGACTCAAGCAAGCACCTAGGGCCTGGTATGAAACTCTTTCCACCTTTCTCTTATCCATTGGTTTCACAAGAGGTAAAATTGATAAAACCTTATTTTTGAAATGGAGAGGGAAATACTTAATGATTGTTCAAATATATGTGGACGACATCATTTTTGGATCCACATGTAACAAAATGTGTGAAGAGTTTAGGGAACTCATGACAGCAGAGTTTGAAATGAGTGCTATGGGTGAACTTTAGTGCTTCCTTGGTCTACAAGTGAAGCAGCTGCAAAATGGCACATTCATTCATCAAAACAAATATGTGAAAAATTTGTTAACTAGATTTGAGATGAATGACTGTAAGCCATGTAGTATACCCATGAGTACAGCCAAGCTACTCACTATTGATGATAAGGATGAACTGGTTGACTAGACACATTACAGATGCATGATTGGGTCTTTATTGTACTTAACTGCATCTAGGCCAGACATTATGTTTGCCACTTGTGTTTGTGCTAGATCCCAGGCTTCACCCAGAAAGTCAAACCTTATTGCTGTGAAAAGGATATTTAGATACCTAAAAGTTGCTCCCACACTTGGTATCTGGTATCCTGCTAATGGAAACATTGAGCTTTCAGGTTATTCAGATAGTGATTTTGCTGGCTGCCACACCACAAGGAAGTCTACATCAGGAGGGTGCCAGTTTCTAGGGAATGCCTTAGTCTCATGGCAAAGCAAAAAGCAAGCAGCTGTTTCAACTTCAACAGTTGAGGCTGAATACATTGCTGCTGCAAGCTGTACAGCCCAACTCATGTGGCTTCAAAATCAACTGCTGGATTTTGGGATAACTGCACTAAGAACTCCACTCATGTTGGACAGTAAAGCTGCTGAAAATATCATCAAAAATCCAGTATCTCACTCCACAACAAAGCACATAGACATCAGACATCATTTTGTCAGAGATAGCTATGAAAAAGGTTTGATTTCTCTGCACCATGTTCCGACAGAGGATCAGTTGGCAGATGTGTTGACAAAAGCTTTAGACACATCTACCTTCACAAATATGATTTCTAGAATTGGTATGCTAAACCTGGACTAAACAACAAAGATGTTTTAAATAAAAACATTAAAATGTTTCAGAAAAATCAATAATCATCCTTAAAAATAGCATTTTGGTTGAAAAATCTGTTAAGGATAAAACAACCACTGTTTCATCCACTCTATCCACTATTAGTTGACAAATCTGTTTCAAACATCTGATCAGATAAAACAACCATTGTTTGGTTGAAAATCTGTTTTTAAACCTCTAATCAGATAAAACAACTGTTTCATTATATATATATATATATATACATACATATGTCCATCAGATGTTTGCCACGTTTGCTCTCAAAAGCAGAGTTTTGGCAACATCAGCGGTTTCACCAGAGCCTATAAAACCCTTGTTTTACCACAACAGTCGTTGCACTGTCTCATTGTATTCAAAATACTGAAACCGCCTTCGTCAACCTCAAACCCTTACTCAAATTCCACTCATCTTCCCACTCGAAATCCATTATAATGGATCTCCAAGCAAAAGCCACCCACAATTATCTCCCATATCTGGTGAAAACAGATGAAAACGTTCCATTCCATTCCACTATCGACATCATCTTAAATTCCAAATACCTGACAATCCTAACTGCTGATGCTCCCATTTATCTCGATACCCTCCAAGAATTTTGGTTGAATGCTGAGTTTCTTCTCCAAGACAAAAAGCCTACATCCATTATCTCAAAAATTGGAGAGTCAAGTATCGCCATTACCCCTGAACTGATATCCACAACCTTCTCACTCAATGACCTGTCAGGTAACGACTCATTCCCTAAGGCAAAGCTTCACACAGAGTTTCAGGAAAGAGGTTATGATGCACAAATGACTGGGTCAACTCTGTTTAAAAAGTTTTTCCCGCCAGTCATGAAATTTTTCTTTCATACCCTCATTCTCTGTGTCTCTGCTAAGTCCACTTCCTTCAATGAAATCCCATTGAGGATTCAGTACTTGGGATATGCTATGTTGTCAGAATCTGACTTCAATTTATCCTAGGGACTGTTTATGGATTTAGTATCAAATGTGAAAGCCATAAAGTCTGGGTCTAATAATGCTTTTCTGATTTACCCAAGAATTTTGAGTGTAATCCTTCAAAAGGTTTTACCAGAAAAAGATTTCAAAAAGGGTGAGTCTGTTCAAATGAAGAGTCTAACTGATGAAACTTTCACAAGAATGCTGGGTTCAACCACCCAAGAAAAAGTGTCAAAAGTTTAAAAAACATAAACAAAGAGGACTAAGACAACAACTGTTGTCCAAACCTCTGCTGTGAAACCCACACCAGCCACCTCCAAAAGAAAACGTCCATCCACAAAAACCACCACTAAAACCAAAAAGGGGCCTCTGGAAGATGAGATACCAGAGGAAAACCCTATTGCAACACAAAAGCAACAAGAAACCACTGTTGTTACTTCCTCACAACAGATGGATATATCTCAACCTGAACAAACTCCTCATGAATCCTCCCAAAAGGATCATGTTGTAAGCCAAAGGGAAACACATCATGGTGCATATGAGTCACTTGACCATATGTTCACAAGCCCCTCTCCCAGGGCTAATTCTCTTTTCACTCCTCCACCTTCACCAAAACATGTCCCTCCAACCATGCAACCTCTGTTTGAGGCTATTGATAAAACTCAGGACAATCCCAGTTCCTTCTCTTCACCCATCAATGAGAGTATACCCCCACAAGTGACTGGGACTAAGGAAAATCAATCAGCCATCCCACAAGCAGAAGAGGAGGTTACACCCCTAGAGTTCAATGAAACTCTAGGTGAGTTTTCCAGTGAAGCAGCCACTACTGATGTAGAGACCATTGTCTCACAACAGGACAGTGGTTACATAGCTAAGACTTCCTTGAAGGCAACAACTGATGAGGCTACTATAGTGTCCCCAAAATCAGTTGGAAGTCCCTAGAACCAAGAAAAAGGGGCATCTGATTCTCATCCTTTGGACTCACCTCCTAAGACTGAACCAGTTACAGCTACCACTGGTAGGAATCCAGATGATCCTATTAACTTGGGTGATGGGTTAAAATACCAAGAATTGACGGCCAGAGTACAGTCCATAGAAACCTCTGTTGCTGATATCAAATCAGATATCAAGACAATATTGGGATACCAAGAGTCAACCATCCACAGCTGATATTGCTAGTGAGCTATGGAAATCTGTTTCCCCCCATCATCATAGCTCACAGAAAACTAGCAGATCAGACACATGAAACTTACATGGCTGAAATCAGAAATATGGTGGATGCAAGGTACAAAGATACCCAAGCTGATATTAAAGCCATTAAAGACCATCTGCTGAAGACCACTGGCTCTGCCCCTACCACAATTCTCAGAGATGAAGATGATGATGACTTCACTGCCGATGATGCCAAAAAGGGGGAGAGTGGCAGAGATAGATTGCCAAAGCTAGATCCCTTTGGTTGTCCACCCTCACAAAAGGGAAAATCAAAGTCTGTCAACAAACCAGGGTCTACCCATATAGCACCACAACAACAACAACAACCAAATGTTCAATCCCCTGCTGTTACTGAAACTGCCAAAACCAGCAAAGCAAAGGAAGTTGATACCTCTGCTAATGAAGAAGCTGAAAAGGCTGCTGAGGAAAAGCAAAAGAGGGCTGACACTTTGGAAGTTAAAGCAGAGTTCTTGGTACAATTAAAGAAAGAACAACAACAAGAAGTTCAAGATGTGGGTTCCTCAAAAAGGAAGAAAATGCATGCCAAACATGTCAGACAACCACCATCCAAACTTGCTGCTAAAACCACTGCTACCAAAACCACTGCTGCCACCAAAACCACTAATACCACCACAACATCTGAACCTATCACTACAACTACCAAACCAACCACTGAACCTACTACCACAACCACCAATACACCATCTACAACCACTCTACCACCCAAATCCTAAACATCTGCTGGTTCTACAAAAGTGCCAACAGATGTTAACACAACCACTGCTTCAACACCACCATCACCAAAAATCTTGTACAAAAGGAAGAGAAAATCTACCTTTGTGGTACAGGATGAAAACATTCACACATCACCACCTACTACTTCAACCACACAATCTACACCCTTATCTGCCATTCCACTTTCATCATTCTCGCCACACACCTTTCAATTTACATCCCTTAGACCACCACCAACCATTACACCATTGGCTATTCAGTATCCTCTTGAACTTGATCTACTCAAGGGGAAATGCAATCCTTCTACAATACTGAACAACCATCTGAAAGATCTTTCCCATCTCTTCCAAATTTTCCTGTTCCCCTAAACATAGACCAATATCTTAAATTCGAGGCTGAACAGGCAGATGCAATCATCAAAGAGAAATGTAAAAGGAAAGATGACAGGAGTGTTCAGGGCATTCATTCAGCAGAGCTTAGCAAATTGAGAAGGATTGAAGATTTTGCTAAGACCCTGAGCAACTCCATGTCTACCATGCCTCTCAGCAGTGACATGGAAAGGGAGGTTAGGGAATCACTTCTTGAACAAATCTTGCCAACCATGCCCCACAAAGCAAACAAGAAACAATTTGTAGGCTGGACCACTCATGCTCTCAGAGAAGAACTTATAAGAATTGAAGATATGGCCAAGAATCCTCCAACAAAGGTCTTTGCCCTTGACTTTAGGAAAGGCAGAGATCCAACCAGAGCCTTGAAGTTCAAGAGAATGAGACAAGAAATTGTGGCTGCAAAGTATGGGGAAATGAGGTCTGTTGCTAAATGGTCAGAGCTGAGGCTGGTTGAAACTAACAAGAAATTGGAAGAAAACAGGAAGAAAGACCCTACCTTGCCCAGAAAACCTGTCTACTCTGATGAACCCTTGATGAAGAGACCTCAACGGGCTTTTACATTAGACAGCTTACTTGACACTTCTGATCTATCTGCTGCTGCAAGAAGACATTTCAAAAAGAAGAAAGAAATGTCTAAAGAAGATCAGAAGAAGTTTGCTGATACTTTTATAAAGGAGGGCCTCTACAATCAAATACATTTTTTCTCTGATCCCACTACTGAAAAACTCAGAGAACTCATTGGGAGACATCCATCACCAAACTCATCCAGAATAAAAGTGCATCTCAGTAAATACACTGATTCAAAAATTCTAAAATGGAAGGTCAACAAAGACACCCTTGAATTGACTCTGCTCAGATCAGATGGAGAAGCTCAAAAGCTAAGCATGGATGATGCATATAGCCTATGTTTAGATGACCTCCAAACACTGCTAAACCTTGAGCTTGAAAGAGATACAGAAGACCTCTACTCTTTGAACTTTGAGTTACAATTCAAAGGTCAAATCCGAGAAAGTCTGATGATGAAATAAAGATCAAGAATAAAGGTTAGTTTTGGCATCATCTGTTCTAGGGGAGATTGTTGGGTCTGCTGACCTGTAGAAGAACAGATGATTGGAAAGCCAAAATATTCTACTTAGTTGATCCTTAGAAATAAACAGAAGTTTACAAGATACTTCTCCCAAAAGACTGTTGACCCTAACATCTGCTGTACTCAACAACTATTGGAAACAACTGCTGCTGCAAAGGACTGCTGGATAAACAACTGTTAGTGAACAACTGCTGACTAAAGGTCTGATGAAGAATAACTGCTGACTAAAGTGCTGAAGACTAAAGGTCTATTGGAGCCAACAGCACTTAGGCTCCAACAGATGATACAAGACCATCAGAGTTTTCCCCAACAGCAGTTTACCTTACAGTGTTTTACAATGTAACAGTAGTTTATATTTAACAGATGTTTTATGTTGTTATTCTGTTAGAGGTCACTGTCTTAGGTGACGTCAGCTTAGATCATTAGTGGTTTGGATTTGTCTATAAATAGAACAGTGCTTGTACTGTTCTATTCATCACTCAAAACATTCTCTCAGACAAACAATCACAGAGTGATCAGGCTGAGGGGGAGTACTTGTAATATTGTAATCTTTCAATTAATGAAAGCATTCGATTAAAAACAATTATTCTCTTGTTTTGATTTATAGTTTATCATTCCGCTGCACTTTCCATTTATATTCACTTCATTCTTCTCATCTTTACTTAAACAAATCAAAACAATCAAACTCAGATCCTAACAAGATCTATTCAAGTGTTCCATGGCTAAGTCCATAACTAATGGTTACAGTAGGGAAACTACACGAGAGCTTTATGAGATCTCTAAACATAGTGTCTCGTGTTCACATAAAGTCTAAAGGAAATCATTTTAAATCAATGTAGTCATAATAAATATTGCATGCTTTTCCCCAAAACGTAAAACACTAAAAAGGGGCCTTGAAACTCACCTGTCACACCACGCCAATGGCGGAAACACGTGCCGCAACACTCGAAAGCATATCAAAGTTAGATCAAACAATAAAATATTACACACAACCAAAGCATATCACCTATTTTTTTACCTTAATCCGTGTATTTAACTACAAGAAAACAAAAACAAAAATACAATTTACCACGTCCAGCCCCACCACTCTCTTCAGCTAACAAAATCCCCTCACCTTCCCCTTGTCCCACCACCGTTGATTCGCCACCAAACTTATGCTTAGCACTATCATGTAGATTCTTCCTGTATTGGCTCGCAATTGGACTGTCAAATATCATCTCCTCGTCCGACGTGCTTTGAATGGCCATTTTTGCAGACCGAGTCAATGGGGACTTGTTCCACGGCGAATCACCCAACCTCAAACAATCATCCTCCTCTACAGGTTTAGGATTGTTTTCCTCGGCCTTATCTATTGTTTCTGTTTACAAGTGGCTGACGTCACATACGGATCCACAACTTGTTATTTTTCGTATAAACCAATTATTTTGCATAAACAAGGGACTTACCTACTCCCATGGTACTGCATTTGTTTATTATTGCTAGCACCTCGCTGATTTGCTCATCGGCCGTAACACACGCAACAGATTCAGCTTCGTTCCCCTTCACTATTTCATTAATCAAAGCATCATACCTTGACTTTACGGAAACAACTTCCTCCCTTTCTGGATACTCCTCGTACAGCTTACAGATGGCCGATTCAACCTTTTTTTTGGTTCTGAGCATCACATCTACCAGATTATCAACAAGCTGCTACCCTTTCCTATTTATCATTTGAATCATTATACCATACAATGTAGTATTAGAACTATCTTTAGTAATACACGTGACAAACCTGGACGCTTGGTTCATCTAACACAAGTGTTGGGTCAAAGAGGATTGACAAAGCCAGTTTTGAACCTTAGTCTGAATCACCTTCTGCATATTTTGCTATGTCACACCCCGCCTAAGGTGGAAACACGGGGTGCAACTGAAATGATTTCCAAGCACAAAAGTCACACGAGCATTATTTAAGAAAACGGGAAATACCATTTAAAACATTCAAGTTTTACAAAACATGACATTAATTGTTTGAATTAGACACCATTGTTAAAAGTGTTTAGACCAAAACATCACAACAGCGGATCAAAAGATGGTATCCCCCACAAAATGCTCGCACGCGACCTTCCCAAGTTCCATGCTCCATGCTAATTTCCTGAAAAACATGCATGAAAATAAATGGGTCAACATAAAGTTGGTGAGTTCACTGCTTTTGTATGTTGGACCTGTAATCCCAAATCCGACTAAATTACTGCCTAGCTAGGGTAATAATTAATATGTGATCTGACATAAGCCCATAACCAAACCTTGACGTGTTGTGCCTCGCCCATTGTACACTAAAGGCAATGAATAAATGTGAAATACTAGCACTCTTTGATATCTGTCATCCGGTCAGAGCGACTGACCAAGAGTGGGGGTGTCAACCCAATAGATCTATCCCGGTGTTTCATGGCTAAGTCCATAGCTAATGGTTATGGTATGATGTATGACACGAGGGTTTAATGGATCCTGAACCTTGATGTCTCATGTTCACATATAGTCATGTATGTAACTGAAAACTGAACTTTGTACGCATGTTTTTCCCCCGGAAAAATGTAAAAACAGTGAAAAGGGGGCAGTGAAACTCACCTTATGGTATGTCTTGGAAATGAACTAATGAGTTTGGGCTAGAGAGATCGAACTACGTGTCCTATGTAAAAGAGACATTTTAGGTCTATGTTACTTGTACTGTTTACAAGTTGTTCTCTTGTTATGCTCGTTTTTGTAACTTAACTCTTTAAGTTAAATGTGTCTTTGGTGTATGTATGTGACAACATTATTTAAAAGATACAATGTTTATCTTTTAAATGTCCCACATTAGGGCTCCTAATGTGATATGGACCTCATGATGGTGTGTTACAAGATTCACCATACTCATGTAGACTAGTGATCTTGGTAAAAAGAGAGCCTTGTTTCTTGGAAAAACATTACTTTTATTTGTAAAAACACATGTTTTATACACTTCTAGTGTAGTATGTTCTCATGTATTGTAGGTTTCACAACCTTGAACTTGGTATGTCTATAGATTTATAAAATTTAGGTATCTTTTACTCATTAATTTTCTAAGTTTAACAACCTTTATGAAAATAGTAGTATTTATGTCAAAACATAGCTTCTTATAGACATGAGTACCTTTATGTTTTGTTATGGATCTAACATGTCACACATGATCTTTAATCATTGTCATTATGTTAATGAGCTTTGGAAAACATATGGTTTTTATTACAATGTTTCGGCCAACATAGTCTAGTATACATATATATATCGGCCCTAGTGTGTGTGTGTGTATACATGTTTATACTTACTAGCATAATGCATTTAAAACAATGAGTTCATTCACTTATTTGGTTAAATTACAAGAGCAAACATACTAATGAACAACTTTGTATTTAAAAGACTTTGTAAAAATAGAAATCATAAGTTTAAAGAAAATAATGTTATACCTTCTAGTTTAAAAAAAAAAAGAAAAAAAAAAGAGGGAGTTAGGGACCTTGTACAACCTTGTTATGCTCCTTGTACCCCTAATGATCCCTTGAAAGTTAATGTTTATGTCTAAAGGCTTGGATGAGAGGTGGTTTTGTTGTGGTGGTGGCCGAGTGGTGGTTCGGCGGTGGTGGTGATGTGGTTCGGTGGTGGTGCGAGCCGAGAGAGGGAGATGGAGAGGTGAGGATGTGGTGTTTAGTTGTTTTGTGCACTAACCTCTCTAAATCTTGGCTCTATTTATAATAAGTATGGATGGTAAGTCATCATGGTTAAAGAAATGTGAAAGTAAGCATCATTCCAAATGTGGATTAAGATCTCTTAAAAGGTGATTTTGGTTAGATTTGGTGGAGATTATGGAGGTGATGGATGCATGCGTTCTTGGTATATGGGAGCCGAAAATGGAGGGTGTTTGGGAGGCCATGGATTAGTCAACTCACTTAGGATTTGATGCTTCATAATCATAGTGTTTTGGGTGATTAGAAGGGTCTTTAGTTGACTTGGTAAGATATGGCACAAGATATGGTGGATGTCAAATGAGGTAAGTCAACGCTAGACTTTCCTAAGTGTCATAAGATGCTTTCCTTATTCATGTAACATCTAGGAATGTGATTAGGGCTGTGCAACGGTTCAGAACCGGATCGACTAGAATTTATAAAGAATATTTTTATATAAGAAGAAATTATAAAATATTTTATCGAGAGTGTCAACGAATCCCGAAATAGAATTAAGAAAGAATTTTATAGAAATAGTTAATGCAATAAGTATAGAAATCTCGAATGATAATCATGTTTTTGAGAAAGAACAATTGATGCATTGCCATAAGAATCTTAAATCAAAGAATCGTAACAACGACTGTTACCAGTAGATTCCGAGGTTATAAAGGTAAAGTTACATATATTGACTGTAGAATTGTGAAAGACCTTATTCACGATAATACAATGAGAAAAGTCAAATAATATGTATTAGATACAATGCAGTCAATCATCAATGAAATAGTCAGAAAGAATATCATAGATGATTTAAGAGAAATCTTAATCATCAATGAATTAGTCTTTTCCGGTACCTTTAAAATCCGGATAAGATACGTTTAATAATCCGAGAGTTCCAGAAAATATTCCTACTCTTTAAAAATCGGAATTACAGTGATGATAAATTCTAACGTTCGAATAAGGGAGGTAGTAGCTCGGATCCTATTCAAGTCATTATAATGATGGGACTTCCGTATCTATCTCCTGAGAACTAAATAGAATCCATCATTGTAATTGAATCCGAATATTAAACGAGAGGAATATTGTATCGATTTGAGACTCTAAAAATGTTTACTGAAAGTTTATAAATCTTTCAGAAGAAAAACGATTAGAATCTCAAAATCTTTATAAAGAAATAATATTCAGTCTACTTCTTATTCTAATAAGAAAAAGATAAAAAGAATATTATAGAAAATATCAATCTATACCGAGAACCTTTAATAGTCATATCGAAACAATACAGATAGTCCATATATCTGAATTAATATGACTATAGCAAGAAAGGTTAAAACGTAATTAGAAATCGGATCAAAATGTAGTCTTACGGATTGACGTTTCTAATAAGTTATAGTTTTGGATTGATATAAAATCGAGTTAACCACAACCCACGAAAACTGATCATGTCTCGTTGATAAGTGTTCGAGTCTAAATTGTAACCTCCTTATAGATTAAGGATGTAAAGGACAAGATCACTCAAATTTCGGGGACGAAATTTCCTAAGGGGGGGAGAATTGTAACACCCCGACGTGTTACGGGTCTCCTAAACGGGTCGGGTCGGACCCAACCACCCGATTATGGAATAAAATAGTCAAGTTCGAATCTCGCGGCAAACCGGTTCAACCGAGTATAGAAATAATAATTATTGGATTATTATTACCGCGGTTAAACGCTCGTTACCTGTTAATTAGAACGCCGCCAAATGCTTTTATTTAACTTTTATATTCGTTGCCAGATACCCGCGTTACAGTAATTATCCCCGTTACCAAACACCCTCTATTTTAATACCTCTATTTAAACCACCCCTCTTCTCTAAACTCTCGCTACTCTCTCTCTTGTCTGTATATTTTCACTCACCCACACAAGAAAGAAGACAACCCAGCCGGACCAACCCTTGGCCGCCGGAACCACCACCGCCGGACAGCCATGGCGGCTGTTGCCGCCTCTGCTGCTGCTCCGGTCACTGCTCCGTCTCCGGCGCCGCTATCTTCTCCAGCGAAGCCCCTTTCTTTTCCGGTAAGAATTCCTTTCCCCTTCTCCTATGACGCGACAAATCAAACATAACCAACCTGATATGAACCCCGAACCCTACCCTCATGTTTCCCTCTGTTCTGATAAGCAGACAGTCACCAAGATCCGGTGACTGTCGAGTGTTAATTCCTTCACAGCCATAGGACACACTAATTAAACCCGAAACCATGTTCTCCTCTGTTTGTTGATGGTCCGATTGGTTTCCGGTCAGAATTCCGGCTATGTCCGAAGTCACCCGATAATATCCATTTGTTCCTGTTATCAAACCTGAACCAACCCTCTGTGTCGTGAACCTTCTTATAACCATCAACCGAACCTTAGTTTTATTATTGTTCCGAGTATGAATCGAGCCCGGTTCCCGTTGGTTATAATCAGTCCGGTTATATTCCCATCCATATATAAGTTATAGATTATTTGGTTAAATGATACAATTATCATTGAAGTATTGGGTATAATCTCTTGATTATTAACCTATCTTGGTGATTGTTGTTATAGGTACCAAATATGGAAGACGGGTCCGATACCCGGTTCGATATAACTTTCCGGTCAATCTTCAATTATGTCCCGGTAATAACCCGGAGAGTGTCCGGTTATTAATTGGGTAAGAATATCTCCATTTGGTTAATTCGTTAATATGATTTGATTAATGATAAGTTATTAATATATAATCATGTTGATTGCAAGGTACCGTTAACCGTATTGAGGAATTAGAGTCGTTACCGAGTCGACTCAGTGACTCGGTCAACACCCGGAATAGAACCCGGTTTCAAGGACTAGACGAGGATTATTATAATTATAAGAATTATATATATAATACGAAATAACGTACGGACTTGATAATAATAATAAGAGAATAATAAACATATATAAAATATATATGTTTATATATATACAAGATTCGATATATAAAACGATATACTAGACTCGGGTTTAGAAGTGTCTAGAGTTCTTTTAGGTTCGCGTGCCAAGCTGTAATGGCCAGCTTTATTTCTTTTTGCCTAGGAAGACCAAACCCCGAGTTTAGGACTATTTAATATATATCAGATTCTATATATATATAAATTGTATATATGATATATATCCTAAGTATTACAATCTAACAAGTCTTACGCGTAAAACGTATCCATATATATAGAACATATAATTGTAATAAGAAGATTAGCTGAAGATATAACGCAAATCTGTGAGTATCGTGAACTCCCCACTTTTACTGTTTTATTAAGTGTTTTTGGGGGAATACATGTCATTTATTAAAACCGAATTGCTTTACATAAAACGATTATTAAAAGAAGTATGACGGGGACATAGAAACAACGAGGACAGTACTGGATGGTATCCGCCATTTCCTTTCTTGCACCAACTAGAGGGCAGGAACCAGTAGATACAAGTATTATCACAAATAGAGTGGTACCATCGATAGGAATGGCACGAACTATAATCGATATG
This sequence comes from Ambrosia trifida, assembly GCA_028751855.1. Classification (NCBI taxonomy): domain Eukaryota; kingdom Viridiplantae; phylum Streptophyta; class Magnoliopsida; order Asterales; family Asteraceae; genus Ambrosia; species Ambrosia trifida. Next base: position 145,688,356 of record CM054124.1, on the reverse strand, counting down.
ATAGAATTGGGATATGATTGAATGGATGTATAATAGAGCTGGTTATATAGAATATATTTTCCCCTTCAGAATTATAAATGTAAAGCATGTTTATAAAAGAATGTTTATAAAAGAATGTTTATAAAAGAATGTTTTATATAAAAGGATTATCAATAAACGAACTGGCCATTCACTTTATAAAATACACGACCTCACCAACTTTATGTTGACAGAAACTATTTTTGGCATGTGTTCAGGTAGCCCAACAGATATGATGACGTGGATCCTAAAAAGACTAAAGACTGTTATTATCCGAATTCCGCTGCGTAGCTCCGATCACCCGACCCAACGACCCGGCCACGTCAGGCAGGGTCGTTACACCTCTACCCCTAAGAATAGAGAGGCTGCTTCCAGTGAGACCCCCGGCTCGATGTGGTTTGGTATCAAGCCTTGGACATAATAGACTAAACACTTAGCAATCGGGACAAACCCGATCGGTGCATGTACCCCTTTGTCTTTTGGCTATCAACGCCACTACATGATGCATGATTAACCTTCCTTCGTTTTTAACGTTATTTTCATGAAATTAGTAAAATAACGTTAAAACTAGTGCAACTTTACTTTTGCCCCCCGAGGGTCACACATATATACATTATATGTGCACACCGTAAGTGGAGCTTAATAGAATATTTAAATATTTATTTTAATTCAAAACGGTTCTAACGGTTCTTAACTGGACCCGTCGGTTCTAACCGGAACCTAACCGGGAACCGATTATGCCAAAATATGAGAACCGGAACCGGAACCTATAACATTAATTCGGTTCGGTTCTAGCGGTTCCGGGTCGGTTTCACGGTTTTCGCGGTTCGGAACTGTAACATCGCAAAATTTTCCCCAAAATTTTAATACATAAAAAAAGCCCTTATATATATATATATATTTTTTTTTACACCTTTATCATTAATATTATACAAATGTGCCTAAGTCTTTATTTATCCTAACTCACAACTTATATACATACATAAATGTATATAAATAATAATAATAATAATAATATGATTCTAAATTCTTTTTTTTTCACATAAAAGATATTTTTTTTTTAAATAAAGCCTTGAGTCAAATAGTCAAAGTCTTAGCCAAACAGTCAAAGTCTTAGTCAAATAGTCAATTCATCATAAAACCTTACTTTATGGTGTTGACCAATTTTAATGGCTAATTGACTCCAAAACTAGTATAAAAACCCACCTATGACCCATTATACTTTGCACCTCTAAATCGATTGTTTCAATCCGATTAAACTTTCCCTCATACCTTTCTTCTATAGTCTATTACTTCTACAATTGAAGCTTTGATTATAAGCTCTTGTAATTGGCGAATTGGAAGCTTGATATTCTTTCTTTTTCGTTTTCTTCAATTTGGACTAGCTACGTTGTTGAGTCTTTGGGATTCGCCTCGCATACATTCACAACACATTATTCTATTTTTTTACGAGACATAACATTTTGCTAAGGTGAGTTTTACATAGCCCATTTTCTATTTATCACCATTTTTGGGGTGAAACATGTTACAACATCATTTATGCAATTCAATCATCAATGTGTCTATGTGTTTTTCTATGTTGCATTATGTCTTGAACATGACTAGGGTAAGCACAATTCTAGCATAATCATTAACTCCGTACAAGCCGACGGTATACATTGATAGATCTATTGGACTGACAATCCCACCCGGATACGTGCCTCCTACAAAGGTAGCGTGGGTGTTTGTTATCGTATAACATATTTAGGTGAACCATGAGCGTATGGGAGGTACCACATTATAACAGTCATCAGGTTTGGTTATGCACTCGATTTATTTCTAGTATGTTCTCACATATGGACTAGATTGACATGACACATGAATTGCTCAACATTTTTATTCAATTATCAAAAACCTATGTAATTCTCACCAACTTTTGTTGACCCAAAAACATTTTCAACTTAACATGTTTCAGGTTCTATTTGCTTGAAGATTTGAATTGATGCTTGAAGATATGTGTATAGCTTTATTCAATTTGATGTACAAATTCTAGAACAATTGTATGTAATTTATCTAAATCATATAATGAGAATTATTATTTACCATGAGCTACTGAACAATCATCAATACGTGACATCCCGATGTTTCCGCCATCGGTTGGGGTGTTACAGGAACCGTTTATTGCTCACCCCTAAATGTGATGGAGGTGACTAAAGTTTGTCTTAGGAATCTTGGTGGAAAAATGTCTTGAAAGGACTTGTGTAAGAGTGGAAGACACAAACACTACACACATATGCATATGTGTGTCGTGTATATATGTATGTATGTGTGAGGATTTATTTTTGGTAAGTCAATTAGCATGGAATGAATACAAGGTCAAGTGTTTAGCTAAATGTGGTGGAATCTAGGAGACTTTGAAGTGATGGTTCATTGAAGTGTAAGAGTTTAATCTTTGGAAACCACACTATACCTATGTATATCTGTGTGTGTGTGTGCCGTCGTATATGTATGTATGTATATACATATATATATATATATATATATATATATATATATTATATATATATATATATATTGAACATTTAAAACTCATGTCTTGTACAAGTGCATATACATATGTTGTGATTAGATGTTAAGTGTGATCTTTGTACAAGTTTAGGTGCCTTAAATATATATATTTTTAACTAGTCGTATTACTAGTCGCATGTGGGCGTTGTGTTCGGGTGATTTTTGTATACGGACATTGTTTGATTTTGTCCTCGATGGAATCACCATTGAGATGTTACGTATCATTGTATGAGTTTCCCAAACTTGGGTTTTTGATACGATCTCTCTATAGCTCAGATAACTATTCAACTAGTTATGAAATTGTATCAACTAGTGGACCTAATGCTAGACTGTAAGCATCGAAACTGACTTGCTGAGGCCCTGTATGGCTCAATTGCAATAAAACATGTAATATGAGATGTCATGCACAATGTGTACGTGTAACTAATGTACGGATATGACCTGTGATTTCGATGGGTGTCACATGCTAAGTATAGAATCTACGGAAGAAGAAGAAGAAAAGGACAAGTACTAAAGAAGCTTATACAAAGTGTTGAAGAGATAAAGTCCTGAAGATGAACCAGACAAACATCTAAGGAACAACTACTGAAGAAATACTTATCAATAGTTTGCCACTCATCAGCAGTTTTGTTAGAAGCTTCACACCGCCTTAAACTCCAGTAGTTTTAGTAGTATATTAGTTTATGTTATTTTATGTACAAGTTCCAATACTACAGCTTGTACTAGAGAAGATAATTAAAGATCATACTTTGCTTGTGTTAGTTGTGGTTTACATATATAAATATTTTAATTTTCACAATCTGGTACCGGTCGTAGTGTAGTAAAGTCGATAAGACCGAGTATCAATCCGTGGACACTAATATGCAGCCCTCGATACTAAACCTCTGTCGAATCCTAATCTATATGAAAGAGCATGATTTTTTTAACTAGCAAATAACTAAAACAATAAACAAGTAACCAAATAAAATATGACAAGAAATAAACAAGCAGGAAGGACGAGAGATCAAAGAGTAAACGCTCACGAAAAAGGAATCAGAAATGGAGAAGATGGTTGCCTAGACTGGGATTCCTAATGATAAAGCTGAAAGCTAGCGGGAAATGGATACTCGAATGACTACCGGGATCTATGGGTATAACCAACTCGGGAAACACTATAGTATCTAGATCTCCTCTCGGTCTCACTAGAACACTAAATGAAATCCTAAGCAGAGTGAAGCTCACCGGGTAAAGAATGGATCACCTCTCGGTCTCACCAATCATAAAAGTTTACGTACCCAAATGATTAGATCTCCCCTTGGTCTCACTAATCACGAAACACCTAACGGTATCAAGGGGTGAATCTATCCCTAAAGGTAAATGTTTGGGAAAGCGGATAAAAAGGATACCAGGAAAGAAATTCACTCTCGTGCAATATCTAACCAAATAAAACAATAAATCCTAACAAACTCACAACCTATCTCCTCTCGGTCTCAAGGTAGGTGACAAACCCAAAACGATGTCAAACATGAAATTTCTAGATCCTAAGTCAACAAGTCAACCCATCAAATCATCACACGAAGCGAATGATAAAAATATGCGACTTTTAATTTAAAAACACTAAGTCAATAAATTATAGCCACATACGGATCTAAAAAAAATAACACCAACATCATCCGGGTGATAAACCACAACAAAAACCAATAAAGTTTATATTTTTATACATAAACGGGTCAAAACGAGTAGCCAAATACCAAAAGAAATCAACTTACATCAAGATTCATCCCAAGTATAGACAACCAAATAAAATCTAGCCAACCATAATAATGAAAGAAATAAAAACAAATCTATAAGGTTCACAAATAAAAATCATAGCGAGACCGAAAAATACCAAACTAATAAGCACCGTAGTCGTCGCTCTTCTTTGTAACCTTTGAGCTCCCAAAATATTAATTTCTTTTTTTCTTCATTCTTTCTCGTGATTCTTGATTTTATTATTATTATTGTTATATTTTTTTTTCGATGATAATGATTCTGCTCCTTTTTTTTATCTTTTCTGCGCCTCCCCCAAGTCTCACCCTCGTGACACTCCCTGCTCCAAATGACTAGTATTATGCCCGCGCGCTTCGCTGCGCAAATACAATTCTAAAAAAAACATGCCAACGTATTGCATTGTAATTTGGCTAAATTTCGTAAAGCATGTCTCTTTCTCGCTCTCATTCTCATAAGAGACGGGTTTTGAAAGTAAATTTAAGATTTAACAATCAAAATTACAATTCTTGTTTTTTTACAACCCACGTATGTTTTTATGTTTATTTTGTTCATACAATTATTCAAGCTTAACTTTCTTAGTATAATATAATGATTTTAGAATTTATATTTATATTATAGTCATTTTGCAATTGATATAGACGGTCACTTTGTCTTTTTAATTGAAATCATATAAGGTTGAGGAGCTTCAAAACAACTCACATGATAGTAATGAATGTGATAATTCAAATACATTAATAAGTCTCTAAATTGATTATATAGTTATAGTACAAGTGCATAATGCAATAAGGGGTATTATGAGAAACTTTTACATGACATATCTATATTAAAGCATGAGTCTCTTGATATCCCATCTTAAAATAGGTGTAAAATTACTTTTCTAGACATGTCTCCTCCTTAATAAGGTAACATAGATTAGCTCCCCCTCTTGCTTTTTATTATTCTTGTTGTTGCTTTCACTCTCTCTCTCTCTCTCTCTCTCTCTCTCTCTCTCTCTCTCTCTCTCTCTCTCTCTCTCTCGCTCTCTCTCTCTGCAAGTGAGGCCCTACTCCTTTCCATGGGCCGGCCCAAATATTTCCCTTTGATAATTTTTTTTCTTTTGTAACCCAAACTTAATTTATGGTGTAGTTGAGATGAGGCCCAAAAGATATGTGATCATGTAGTTTTGGTTGTAGTCCAATGTCCATCTTGTATTGGCCCGGACCCAATAGTTCCTACAACACAAAAATTTAGATAAGAGTCTAGTCCAAATTATATATGTAATTAGATGACCCATTTGACCATTAAAAATTTAGTGAGTCTTAAATTAACTCAAATGCACCGTTTTAGCTCGTTTTCGCATCAAACCTTTAAATAAATAATACAAACTAAATAGAAGTAATATTTAGTAAAAACTAGCCCAAATATTATTTAAAATGTAGAGAATATTGATATAAATATATGTATATTTTAGAGCGTATCATTGCCAAAAGTTGTGGCAATGTCTATGCAGTGGACATTGAAAAAGATAAAGTATTGAACAACACTGCTTGTTTCTTCTCAAATGCATCAACTTCTGAAACAGACCTTTGGCATAGGAGACTTGGTCATGTGAACTTTAAAACCATAAATAAAGCCACTAAAATGGGCTTGGTCTGAGGTCTACCCTTGAAGGAATACTAGTGTAAAGAGCATTGTGTTTCTTGTCTTAAGGGAAAACATCATAAGTCCTCTTATAAGTCTATTGAATAATAAAAAACAATTGCATGTCTTCAACTACTCCATATGGACTTACTTGGGCCAGTCAAAATCATGAGCCTTGGTAAGAAGAAGTATTGCTTGGTCATCATTGATGACTACTCAAGATTTACATGGGTCTTCTTCTTATTTTCCAAGGATGAGGCAGCTGATATTATCAAATTCTTCATTCTACAAGTAGAGAAACAATATTCTCTCTCTGTCAAAGTCACAAGAAGTGACAATGGGACAAAGTTCGGGAACAAAACTCTGGATGAATTCGGCATGTCTAAAGGGATTGTTAGACAGTTTAGCATTCCCAGAACTCCTGAACAAAATGGTGTGGTAGAAAGGAAGAATATAACATTGATTGAAGCAACAAGAACAATGTTAGTTGATTCAGGCCTACCTCTTTATTTTTGGGATGAAACAGTCAACACAGCTTATTATGTTCAAAATAGGGTCCTTATCAACAAAAGACACTCCAAAACTGCTAATGAAGTTCTTCATATCATTTAGCCCCTTATCTCCTTTTCAGGGCTTTTGGATGTCAATGTTTTATTCTAAACATTAAGGACTCCATTTCCAAATTTGCTACTAAAGTTGATCCAGGTTACTTTCTTGGTTATTCTCCAATAAGAAAAGCCTACAAGGTATTCAATTATAGAACCAAGATAGTTGAAGAACCACTAAATATCAAGTTCAATGAGTCAAAACATACAATCATTCCAGCACATCCTGCTGAACTCTTTGATCTTGACAGTTTTAATTTCGGACCTGAAAAGACTGCTATCACTTCATCTAAACCTACTTATTATGGTGATTAAGGGTTTGATGATGGTCCTCCATCATGGACTCCAAATGCAGGCTACAAATCAACTCCCAAACCATCAGAAGTTTCTCAAACTCCAGATTCAACAAACCAAACAACTGCTGATATGGAACCCCAAACTTATGATTCAGCTCCCAAAACTGCTGAAGTTGTACAAACAGCTGAATCAGACATCATTAACCATTTAACCTCGGTGGTTTGTTTGAAGAAGTTCAAGAGCCCACTCCCATAACACAAGAACAACTGATAGAACACAGAGATCATCCATTGGACCAAATCATGGGTGATATTGCTACAGGGGTACTTACAAGAAACCAGCTTTCCAACTTCCGCTTTTTCTCAGCATTCATTTATAACCAAAGAAATACCAGGAAGCCCTCTAAGACAACAGTTGGGTTAAAGCTATGCAGGATGAGTTGCTGCAATTCAGGAAGCAACAGGTATGGAAAATTTGTCCCTTACCTGTTAACAAGCTACCAATTGGCACAAGATGGGTTTTCATAAATAAACAAGATGAGACTGGTTTAATAATCAAGAACAAGGTAAGACTGGTAGTCCAAGGTGTCACACCCCAACCAATGGCGGAAACATTAAGGCGCGACTTGTGATAGATTGTTCAAAGCCTTCATGATACTAGATTTGTGACAATATAATTTAAAAGGTTCCATTTCATAACACTAAAAGCAAGAAGTACAAATTGTTCATAAAAAGGAAGTTACAACAACATAACAATAGAATTAAAATAGTGCGTTTCTAAGTCCAATCCTAATGAGTTTCTTGAATCAACGCATCAAATATCTCCTGCAACATGTATAAAATATGCGTCAACACATAAAGTATTGGTAAGAATACTAGTTTTTGAATACATACAAAGTAATAAAATGTTTTACTCGAATCATCATGCTATAGATTTGTGACACCCGAGGAAAATCCCACATCGGCTGTGGCCAGGAAAGATCCTTGGTTCTTATGTAATACAATGCCTCTTAAATCACCAACACGTTTTGGGGCTTAATGTTAGTGGATGAGAGGAGAACTCCACAGTTAAGCGTGCTCAGGTGGAAGCAGTATCAGGATGGGTGACTTCCTCGGAAGTCTCCACTAGGGCAACCAAAAACAAACCCGTGAGCTCTGGATGGGCAACCCATCAACCCATCGGGGCAAAGCAGACAATATTGGCGGTGAGAGGGATCAGATGTTACATCCTTTATTTTCGGTTTTAAGCAACACTGTAAGTCTATTTTGGTGTTGCCATTTTGTTCTAGGTAAGATTATGATTAAACCCCATAATATTGATCATTGATCTTGTGTTAATCAAAGTAATTATAACTAGAGCTAAGGCTAGGGTTAGGGTTTGGTTGGATTGAATGGGGAAGAAGATGACCGTAGGTTATAATTTAAATACATATAACTTTGTGATTAATCATCAAAATATATGTCGGTGTAGTGGTTGTGTGTTCATGTGCTAAACAAGGCAACCCAGGTTCGATCCCTATGAACCACGGGTTGGCCTCTTTTTTTGTTATATATTTATCTTCCAATTTTTTTGTAGATGCATATTATGCGACTAATGCTATTGGATTGCGGATTTCATAATGTTTTGTCTACTATCGAACGGTCGAATGAAGAACGGTCGAAGGTGGATAAAGGGTCAAAGGTGCACAGGGAGGTCGAAGGAAGATTTTATGTATGTATGTGTCTTGGTTCGACCATGTCGAATGGTCGAACCTGCACATTCGACCAACACAAATGGGCGAATGTGCAGGCCTATATAAGGTCAAGTTGATTTTTGAATTGTAACTTTTGACATTTTGTTTTCCCTCCCTGGGTGTGTTCTCCCTAGGTTTATTATTGAGTCTGTAAAAGTCTTTTAATCATTATAAACTGCTATTTCAAGTGTAATCCTTTATCAAAGTGAATGAATTAAAGATGTTTATGATGATTTCTGTGTTTTGCTAGTTTTATTATCATTTTGTGATCAATACAGGGATTCCGCACCTGAATTGAACTTGTTTGATCATTATCTTTGTTGTTTAGACGATCCTACGTGCGTACATTTTTTTATTACTAAAACATATAAACTCATAATATTCATAATAAATTCACTTTTGCTTCAAAAATTATAAAACTTTAGGTGCAACATCTTGACACCATAAATAGAATTTACACACTTTTATTTTTTGGAAAATATTTTATTTTCATATTGTTATTGATTTTAATTTTTTTAATCATAATTATTTGATTAAAAATTCATTTTTAAATGATTTTAACCCCAAATTTTTGGGAAATTTTTTCTAAACATCGAAAACTTAATCTTACTTTACTGGACCAGAAATATTCAGTTTTTATAGATTATCCTATTTTTAATCATTTAAATACATTTTAAATTCAATAAATCAATTTTAAATACAAATAAAATGAGAAAAATTTAATTTTAATCATATTACATCAGAATGTATTTATTTTTCATAAAAGTATCATTTTTGAACCTTATCTTGTATTTTCGTTGTATTTATGCTTATTTAAATCTAATAAGTCATTTATTAATCCATAACACTTAAAATATGTTTTATGAATTATTTCTCTTATAAAATAGAAATATTTTTATGTTCTAAGTCATAATCTTCAATATTTGACTCATTTGTATAACTTATATTTATCTGTTCAAATTATTTCTAATTATTGTAATTATTTACAATTATAGTTAAAGAAATTAATTTGATTCTTTTGTCCCAATTATTTTGGAAACTTTTTTTTAGAAAAACTAAATATTTAATTGGTAATAATTATATTACCTAATCATGCTTACAGACTTTAATCATATTATTATTTTTTAGATACATACTAATTCGTTTATCGCAAAAACTCTAATTCCCCAAATCGACTTAGCAAACTCTAATGCCTTAGAACCCTAGATGGCTTAGAGTTTTAAGACATCTCCCTTATTAGTATTCTTATACGTTATAGGTAGAATTCTTCTGAATTCCCATTCTTTCACTCATGACAGCTTAAGTTGGATTTTGATCGCTTTCGCAAACAGTGAGTATACTTATCCCCCTTTTTTTTTTTATCTTTTTACACGTTTTGGGGTGATTCATGTACACATATTAAACATACACGTGCACTTATTCATAAACGTTTTACATACAATTCATATACATGTTATGATTGAATTCTTGTGCTTTATGCTTAAACATAAATGTAGTATACTTGCAATCATTACAAAATCATCAACTTAGCTAGCCGACTTTAACAATGGATAGCGCTATTTGGATTGACAGCCTACCTAATGGAAAGTACCTATGTGTGTGGGAAGTCCTAGGTCATTGTTGATGCTTTAACTTTGTCACATAAGAGGTTTGATTTTGGCCCGCGTTGTGTACTTACGTGTTTTCCATATTTGCCTTGAATGAATCATGACACATGAATTGTAAATCATTTTTTATACTTATATTATACGTACACAAAGTAAGTGTACTCACCAGTCACCAGCATTATTGTTGACATTTTATTTTGTACATGTTTTAGGAAACGCTTGATGATTGTCACTTAGTCTTGGACTTAGGCATAATAAACAAGCTTTAAGTATCGTTTTGCTTTGAGAGTTGATGTATTGGTTTGACTTTGATGTATGACTTTTAATCATGAGTTTAAATAATATTTACACTTTAGTACCATGTGCTTTTGAACAATCGTCATTAGGTGACATTTCGATGTTTCCGTCATCGGTTGGGGTGTTACAAGGTGTCACATACAAATCATACAAAAGGCATAATCAATCCGTGTTTGCGCTGCGGGTCCTAACACCGTAGTGATAGGCCGTTAAAACTTAACAATGACCCTAAAAGGTCGGTGCTCTACTCCTATAGCGCCATACATGTTAAGGCGGGTTGTGTGCATAAGGCTCTTGTATCATAGAATTTGATTTCTAAAATGGCAATGACATATAGGCATGTTTGATAGACTGAGCATGTGTATATGAAATCATTTAGTGTATTTGCATATGATACATGTTGAGCCCCAAAAGTGATAAATAGAAAAAAATGGACAAGTATGAACTCACCTTAGGGTGCGTTTAGTTAGATTCCGTTAAAAGTCTTGGGAGGAAGAGATTTAGCTCCGGTTATTCTAGAGTTTAAAAGGAATGGATTTTAGATTCGGAGGAATGATTCATAAGTTCAAGGAAGTCATGCATTGCCTTTAAGGCGAACCAAAACACAAACCACCATAAAGGTGATTCAGATGGTCAAGAGTTAGAGGTAGTAACCAAGCACAAAACCACCATGAAGGTGATTTGGATGGTGAAAGTTAAGTTAGGAATGTGAATCCATCTTAAAAAGTTTCGTGTCATGACCTCTTTGCTTATGGATCAAGCATGGATCTTAGACAAGGGATTTTCCCATTCTTGTATGGAATAAATCCGAATTACAAGAAGGGTCAAGAGTTTGGTAAGGTAGGGATGTATCCACAAACCTTTCAAGTTATTAGATTAATAGTTGTAGGATGAAGATTTTGAAAGTATATATTAGTATTACATAGTATAACTAGGAAATTAAAGTAGAGTATGGTGACTTAGTTTGGATGAGCCTTGGCTTTCCTTTGTCAACCATTAACCATAACACAAGTCCATCCAACATTAAGTTGTTAGTGAACTCGGTTGGTATAACAACAACTAACATCCCAGTGCATAAAAAATAGAAGATAACCACCTTTGAGGCCTTAAATTGGTGTTCCACTCATGTTTATTTGCCTTAGCAAACAAGAGCAAGGTCCTAGAGGTTTCCCCAAGGGGTTAGAAGAAGAGAAGTGAAGGAAATGGAAGAAAAGTGAAGATTAAGGCTTTAGAACTCACTAATTTTTAGCAGAAAAATTGCTTGATATTCTTGAAGATTTGAGAGATTTGGGAGTGATTAGAGAGTGTGGGAAGTGTTTAGGAGGTGGTGGAGGTTGATATTTATAAGGAGGATGGGGATTGGGGTAATAAAGATGGTGATTGGGAGGTAATTTAATTAGTATTTTCAATTTAACCCCTAGAGTTTGATCTACTTATTATTTATGTTAAAAACTCATAATTATGAATAAGTGTATACAAGTATGTATAACGATTAAAATGTATGATCATATTCCGAAGCGATTATAGACTTAAAGTATAGTTCGGTGTGGTATAAAAACACGTATTTGTGGTTGATTATATATTGTGTAAGTTTGATAAAAATACGATTTCCACCATGATCAAAGTCTTGGATTTACAATGATTGAAATTGAAATATGAATTAGAATATAACAAAATACAATGAAAATACGAAATGTTACACAAGGTTTCTCTCAAGAAAAAAGGAATTGATTATGATGAAACCTTTGCTCCAGTTGCAAGGCTTGAAGCCATCAGGTTATTCTTGGCTTATGCTATTTCCAACAAAATTAAAGTTTTTCAAATGGATGTAAAAAGTGCATTTTTATATGGCAAAATTAAAGAGGAAGTGTATGTTTGTTAGCCACATGGGTTTGAGGATCCTGCTCATCCTAATTGGGTGTACAAACTTGACAAGGCTCTATATGGGCTAAAACAAGCTTCCATAGCTTGGTATGATACACTTTCAACATTTTTACTCAAAAAACACTTCATAAGAGGCTCCATTGATAAAACATTTTTCATAAAAACATGTTGGAAATCACATCCTCCTTGTTCAAATTTATGTTGATGATATCATTTTTGGTTCAACCAATACAAAACTGTGTGAAGAATTTAAGAAACTCATGCAATCTAAATTTGAGATGAGTACCATGGGAGAACTGCAGTACTTTCTAGGACTGCATATCAAACAACAAGCAAATGGAACTTTTACACATCAATCTAAATATGTTAAAGAATTACTAAACAAATTTTCTTTACAAGACTGTAAATCATGTTCCACTCCCATGAGTCCAATCACACAAGTTAAACCAGATGATCAAGGAAAACTGGTTGACCAAACCATGTATAGATGTATGATAGGTTCCTTTCTCTATTTAACTACTTCTAGACCAGATATTATGTTTTCAACATGTGTTTTTACTAGATATCAATCAGCTCCAAAGGAATCACACCATATGGCAGTCAAAAGAATTTTCAGATATCTGAAAGGAACTCCTAACCTAGGAATTTGGTATCCTGCTATCAGCAGTACCAGATTAATAGCCTTTTCAGATAGTGACTATGCAGGGTGTAAAATGTCAAGAAAATCAACATCTGGTGGATGTAAATTTATTGGAAACTGTCTGGTGTCATGGCAATCAAAGAAGCAAACATTTGTGGCAACAACAACTGCTGAAGCAGAATATATTGCAGCTGCAAGTTGTACTTCATAGATATAATGGCTTTAAAATCAATTGCTTGATTATGGAATCAAAGAAACCAAGACACCATTGCTCCTAGACAGTACCTCAGCCATTAGCATCATTCAAAACCCTGTTCAATTTTCAAAGACAAAACATATTGAAATCAGGTATCATTTCATTAAGGATTGCTATGAAAAAAGCAAGATTGAAGTAAAATATGTGTCAATGGCAAATCAAATTGCTGATGTTTTCACAAAACCCCTTGACACAACAACCTTTCAGAGGTTAGTATCCATGCTTAGGATGCTTAACTATCACAAACCTCTGATGACCATGGATGGAGAAAGTACTGATGTACAAAACATCAGTATAGGAATATTTTCTAAAAAGAGAAACTCGTGATGATAATAATCATCAGAAGTTAAATTGGGTGTTTTCAAACATAATCTCATCAGTTGTTGAAAACTACTGAAGAGAAAATGGGAAACTACTGATGAACAATTTATTCATCAGAAGTTTTCGTAAAAAGGGCAAATCAGTCTTTTCCCATTTCAAAAGTTTGACCTAGGGCGGTTATAAACTTCTAAAACCCCCTCTTTTCATACTTATCATTTCAAAAACAAAAATTCCCTCTCTCAAACTCTCTTAAACCTGCAACTATTCCATCAAAACCATCCATGGCTCTCGTTCTTAAACAGGGACACAATCAAAAGGGCTACTTCACGAAGGATAAAGTCTGGTCCCAATACGATGAAATCATAGATTCAGTCATCAAATCCCAATATTACATAGTGTTTACTGTTGACCCACCAATTCATACTGAAACTCTCAATGAGTTCTGGGCAAACTCGGTGGTAGTAACCGTCAATGATAAGGTAATTTCCCTAAAGACGACGATCAAAGGGGAACCATGGCAATCACACCTGAAACCCTGGGGATACGTCTAGGTCTTAATGATGCTCAAGCCCCATATCATATTCCATCTGGAACCATTCAATTAACCAAGACAAAGTGTGGTTACCAAGGTACTCTTTCACATGCAACAGTGTACAAAAGATTTTTTGATGCAAAATATAAACTTTTGTTCCATTATATTATCATGTGTTTAAGTCCTAAAAATGGTTCATATGATCAGATGCCCCTACTTTACAACTTATTTTCCATTCCATTATGAATGAAACCTCTTATAGGGCATCATCATATTTTTTTAATGAGTTGGTGTTACACCATCAAAATGATAAAAAGAAATTTTTGCTATACCCAAGGTTCCTAATGCACTGTATTATTAAGGAACTTGGTGAAGAGGTACTTGTGGGTGAAACAACAAAGTTAAACCCTTTAACCTTACAAGTATACTCAAGGCATAATAAACCGGCTTCCATGCCTGAAGATGACCAAGGGGAACAAGAAACAGTCCCCAAGGAACCCACATCTTCCAAACCCATTTTCCAAAAAGCCAAAAAGCCCAAACCACAAAAATCCAAACCCGCCAACCTAAAAAGAAAAGCAATTCAGGAGGTTGAGATGCCTGAATCTGCTGATGTGCAATCTGCACTTGACAAAGGTGTAACTGAAACTTCCTCTCAATTACATCCATCTCCACCCTCACCCAAAAGAGCTAAACCTATATCCATTTAGTTTTCAAGAAAGAAACTCAAAAAGACCAAAACTGCTGACCCTCTTTCTGAAACAACTGAAACAATTCCTACCAACCCCAAAACTACTGAACAAAAACTTTCCCACACAACAGTAGAGATAGCTCAATTTCTCTCTGGGCTGAAAGAAAACATCCCATCTGATAATGTCATTCCCAATCACCACATAAAACAGGGGAACAAACTATTGAACTGGACATGGATGTGGATGTTATCAGCCCTATCCCAAGAGACGAGGAGGAACCAAGGCATCTAAGCCCAAACTTAGATACTTTAGGTACATTTGAGGCTTCTACTACTCTTATACCACCCAGTGTTGGATCTGAGGATAGTGGCAACATAACTAAGACCTCTCATGTGGCAACTGCTAATGAAGGCCTTGAGCTTGAGGCATGAAATCCCCAGAACTAAGACAAAGGGGTACATGAGACTACTAGGTTGTGCCTAGCTCATGGTATAACTGATGAAGTAATCACTAATGATGTAGTCAGGGATTCAGATGATTCCATTAATTTGGATGATGATTCACAAATTCCACAAAAAGAATTGACGGCTGAATGTGAAGGTCCCGAATCTAATGTATATGCACTCAAAAAGTTAGCCACAAAGGATCAGGTTAAAGACTACTTGAACCCTAATTCCCCAAAAGTGGCATCCCCGTTTTTTACCGAGGATCTCCCCAAAACACCCCCTCCACACTCACAAAAACCTAACCAATTATTTCGGTCTTCTAGCATAGAATTGAACCAACTATGCAGCCCAGATGGTCCCTTATACCATATGATACACCACTTCATATCTTCAAACTTTCACAACTGCTATGGAGTTGAAAAACAAAACTCAATTAGAGATGATCAACAATGCTATAGACCTGAAGATGAGGGAGTTGTCTATAAGAGATGAAGGCACCAGAAGACAATTAGAACATCTATCTGGTGTTACACCTCCTGCTCATTGGTTAGCAGAAGTGGATGAAGCCAAAAAGAGGGAGATGTTAGCTAAAAGCAAGGCGCCTGAAAAGATTTCTCTTGAAGCCTCCAAAAAGACTAGACAAGAAACCTTCAAAACTAGACAAAAAATTGCCTTAAAAGAAAGACATGATTGGCAAGAAAAACAAGAAAGACTCCTTAGAGAAAAAGTTCCGAAAGCTTCCCAAGGCTTAGAAGCAACTGATGAAGACAATCCTTCAGTAGTTGGTACTCAGATCAACACTTCGGTAGTTGTAACTTCTCAAACTACAACTAAACAACCTTATAAAGCAACTGAACCATCTCCTATTGAAATTCCAAGGCCCATTCATATAACTGCAACTGTTTTGAACCCTTCTCCAATATCATTCTCATCAGAAGAAATGGAGAAGAGCTTATTAGCAGCTAAAAAAAAGGCTAAGGAAGATGAAATATGGAACAACTTAGAAGCAAGGGAAGACATGAGCTTTAATGACAAACTACAAGGCTATGAAGACAAGTTAAGAGAGTTAGAATAAGAAGAAAAGGTTGCTGATGAACAACTCCTTGTTTCTGAAGAAGATAAGAGACATCAGCTGATGAATTATATCAGTAAAAACAACAAGACAAAGAAACACT
This sequence comes from Ambrosia trifida, assembly GCA_028751855.1. Taxonomy (NCBI): domain Eukaryota; kingdom Viridiplantae; phylum Streptophyta; class Magnoliopsida; order Asterales; family Asteraceae; genus Ambrosia; species Ambrosia trifida. The sequence continues at coordinate 145,671,938 of CM054124.1, read as the reverse complement.
CTCTTAGGGACTCTCAAATGCTGAATTAGAACATTGGGCAAGAATTATATCAGACAAACTTGCTACTGAAAAAGATAGAAAGATGAAGAGAGCCCATGTTATACAAGAATTGGCAGACAATGATTATGGTTCAAAGGCACAACTGTCAAGATGGAAGGATGCTGATCTTCATGAAACCTACAAAAAAGTTTTGCAGCAAACAAATCCTGAAAAGTTCAAGACATCAGCAGTTTCTCAAACTTCTGATCCTGCAAAAAGACCAACTTCCAAACCTCAAACTGCCAAGAAACAAAAGCCAGAGGAAGAGATCAAGACTGATTTCAAAATGATCTTACTTTAAGGAAATTAGATAGTTGGTCAAGACATTGAATGGGAAGAAAAGCCGCTCCTTACACAACATAGGGATCCTGCAACTCATGCCTATCAACTGACTCAAACCATCACAAACAAAACACAAACCAAGGTAATCACTGAACATCATATTTATATTCCTAGTGATACACCTAGTGTTGTACAAGTTGAACAAAGAAGGAGATCCAACCTAATTGTTATTGAAATAGATGAACCTCAAACATCAGGAAGAAACCAAGAAAAGGGCATAGTTCCCTACACACTAGACTTTGATAAGTCTAAGGCAAAGAAAGTGAAATGGTCATTCACTCATGCTTCAAAATCAGTGGTGATGACAAGAGGAGACTGTTCTTTCAAGATCTTAAAGAACATAGATGAACTGAAAAACCTTTCAAATGAAGACCTCCTCACAGTTCAACATCTTGTACCAGATTAGGGACCACTCCTCACTGAACAACAAGCTCGCCAACTCAAGATCTCCATGATCAGAGAAATATGGAAAATTCTTGATTGCAGAAAGAAAGAGAATAAAGATTAGATAAGGTTTTGGCTTCATCAATCCAGGGGGAGATTGATGGGTCAAAGAGGATTGACAAAGCCAGTTTTTAACCTTAGTCTGAATCACCTTCTGCATATTTTGCTAAGTATAGAATCTACTGAAGAAGAAGATTACAAGTACTGAAGAAGCTTATACAAAGTGATGCAGAGATAAAGTTCCGAAGATGAACCAGACAAATATCTGAAGAACAACTACTGAAGAAATACTTATCAGTAGTTTGCCACTCATCAGCAGTTTTGTTATAAGCTTCCCACCGCCTTAAACTTCAGTAGTTTTAGTATTATATTAGTTTATGTTACTTTATATACAAATTCCAATACTACATCCTGTTGTAGTATTATTATAATGTTTCTAATACTTCCTTTGTACGTATTATTCAGTCTATAAATAGATGGGTTCACCCCTTCTATTTTAGACAGCTTTTGCAGTAAACATTTCTAATATATTGAGAATCATTTGAAGCAACTTATTACTGTTTTATTCATTAACTGTTTGATTCTCATTAACTGCTTTAGTTCTACATTCAAGGGGGAGTAATAACTACTGTTAAAAGTGATACTTTAACTTAGAACACTTATTACGTTCCACTGTGCATTTACTTTGATAAATCTTAACAAGTGTTCTTAGAAGAATTTGTGATAAACTGATCCAACAACAAGCTTTACATTGTCGCACGAAGACAACCCTTTCAGAATACCCCTTCCAAACCCCCACCTTTTATTTCAATATTTTCTCGATCTCACAACCTTTGGAATGTCCATAAACTCATAGGATATATCGAAGTATCAACGTCAATACCCTTGCAGTAAAACTATCTATGTATAAAAACTGTAATTAAAAGGCGTCTCTGTGGTTAGTAACCAGTAACAAATTAGGCCAGTAATCACAATGTAACTAAAAGCTACCATATGTCAATAGTAACATACCGTTAAAAAAGTCAGCGGACCGGTAAAAGGTGGATCTGAATTCTCTCGTCTCCAACCATACTTACAATACTTTAGTACCTCAACTCCAGCTCACACCAGTCCATCCCAGCAAAATCCAAGTCATCTGTAATATACTCGAGTATGGTATCCTTCAAACTAACTTGTTTGTGATAGTCAGCCATGATAGCGTAGAAGCACATTATAAAATCCATACGGAATTATCCTCTCCATCGAACTGTTTCTCACTCATATCAACCATTTGCTTAAGAGATATAAATCTGCTAGGGGGTACCTCTTTTTCCATTTGGCTATGCATTCATCATGCGCTTCCCTACGCTCCAGCGAATTGAAAGGCACCCCTCGAATCGGAATACCAAGGATCTTGTGCACGACTTCGGCATCAATGCAAAGTGTCCCAGATGGCACAGGAAACTCCAAACTTTCAGGGTTGAAATTATCTACAACATAATGCCCTAACTTCGCTAGTATACCATCCATTTTAAGATTGAGCAACCTGCCGAACCCCATGTCTTTCACTGCTAAACGTTGTTCGTCACTTAGTATACTTATGCATCTTGACAACTGTGTTGGGGATGATCTAGTACGTATTCCCAGCCACTCGTTCATCTTTGACCTTTTCCATTGCATGCCAGGCTCAAGCCCATCCTTCCACGTTTTCTCTACCCTCTTCCATCTTTTGGTCTCCACTACTCTAACTTTCTTTGTCTTAGACGTATCTGTTGAACTTTCTATGGCTCACATTTTTTGATCCTGTTATCCTCACCGGCGAACACGAAGACACATTATTCACAATAATTGCTTGTTTAGCTGTTACACATGTAACCAGCTTCATAACACATGATTTACCTATGTTAACCCCAAACTATTGAATTAAGACATAATAGCTTTACCTTTGCTTTTGGGCGCATGACGAACACGTCTGCTACAAAAAAAGGACACATTGTTTGCTGCATAGATACCAGAATTATTAATAAATTAAAAGCAGCAAATTATAAAATACGTCGCCAAATTAGAATTTTGTACCGACCATTATCCTTCTGTGCCTTTACGCTTGACGGACCTGCATCGTCATGATCAGAAGCCTGCTTCTCCCGAGTACCAGAATTCAACAGCACATAAATATCGAATTAAGAAGAAACTTCTAAATTTACCTTTACGGGGCCTCTTAAAGTGGATAAGTGGTGTGTCATAATCATAGTCTACACATACAAAAAATAAGCCACTTTAAAAAAATTACATTACTATACGATAGTCACCGGATGTAACACCCCAACCTATGGCGTAAACATCGGGGTGCCACATAGTGACGATTGCTCAATAGCTCATGCTGACTAATAAATGTCTCAATAGATTATTAAATTAAATTACAAACATTACATACAAATCAAATAGGTTCAAATAGGTTCAAATAACAATAACAAGTTTATTTTAATTGAGTCCAAGGCTTCAACTCCTATGTGATCCTCAAGCAAATGCTAAAACTTCCAAGTTTATTTTAATTGAGGGTGTCAACTATAAATAGTTGGTGAGGATACATAAGTTTTAAATAAAATAATGATAAAAAAAATCATGTAGCAATTACTGTGACACAATTAAATAAAGATAGTATTTGCGAACATGATCTACTGGTAGCTCAAGTTATTGTTTTGTACAATCAACCCTTGTGTCGACTGAGACCTAACTGGCAAGTTAGTTAAATGTTGTTACTGTTTCGATCATCCGTAAATTTATGCGGGGGATGGGCTTGTCAGACCTGCAGCGCTGTAATCTACACAGGCGGCTTGATCAAAGTTAATGAATGTACTGAGTCGGACTATATACCACAACCAGTTCACAAGTATATAAGTTTATAGTATTATGCGAAAATGTAATTGCACAAGTTTCAAACATGTTTCACCCCAAAAACATTGAAAACGGTAAAAATATGGGGATATGTAAACTCACCTCAAGCAATCAAATAAGTATCTGTAACGCAACGAACAGCTAGCAATATGATTCACGAGGAATCAACCTAGATGATGCAAACAAAGTCTAAGGATACGAATACCTTAAAAGTCTAGGGTTTTATAGATTAGGCACTTAGGGTTTTCCTAAATTTGGGGATTAACTTTAAGCGTTTAATTTATGGAAGAATTTTTCAATAAATCAAATTTAGATGTTTAAAACAAGGCGTTAAAAAATATACGAAGAGATTTGTTTAGAAAAATTTAATAAACCATAAATTTTGTAATTAACAAGGTTTAAATAAATTTCCAATTATAAAGCATAAAGTCTTGGAATTAAAATACACGTCGAAACAAAAATAATAATGGAAAAAAATAGTGATTTAAATAAGCTAAAATATATTAAGTTAAAATTTTCTGGAATCTAGATATATATTCTTGATCTATTAGATAAAAAAATTAGAAATTTTTTTTGATGTTAAAATCGTAAAAATCTGATTTATTATTATTAAATTATGATTTAATGATGAAAAATGTATTAATTTTCAGAATTAAAAATAATGTTGTTTTGAAAAAAAATCAGAATTTTTATGGATTTATTACATATACAAAAATAGGGGAGGGTTATCTTGAGAACAAGGAAATTTGAGAGAACACTAAGAACCATTTTCATCCCTTGATGATGATCAATCAAGGGCTAAGATTAAATAGGGGATTAAATGAGTAGGAAACCTTAAATTTAAAAGAAAAGGGGCAATATTGTAAAATGACAAATGACAAATCACAAACCATCTCTCACATTTTACTCTCGTTTTTTTCCCTCTTCTTCCCTAACAAAAACCCTAAAACTCTTAACAAACTATAATCGATCAACCGTCTCATCAACATTCTCTAGCATCAACATCTGTTAAACATACTTCAATTCCTTTGTATATTCACTCAACTGTAAGATTTTTTTTGGTTTTTCATTCTCAGTTCTCCTGGAAACCTTCTAATTTTTATCTATCATGATAAGGTTATCTCTCTACTTATGTTGAATTTATTGAATTTGGATAGTTGTGTTCATGATATGAGATTATCATCTTCTTGGAATGTGAGAGTTATGTGAGGATGTAAAAGGGACAGTTAGGTTTGATTAATTACACATAAGGTGTTTGATTAAATGTCTAAATGTGTGTTGTAATGATTTTGTTGGGTTACTTTTGTTTAACTAGTTGTAGATGAGGTGTTTGAGTAAAGGTCTAAGTGTATATTGCGTGGAATTTGTTGAATTACTTATGTTTGAGCAGTTGCATATGAGGTGCCTGCTGAAAGGTTTAAGGTCTAAGTCTTTATTGGGTTGATTTTGTTGAAACATGGAGACAAATAAGTGACAATGAATAATTACACATGTGTAATACAACTAAACATGTGTAAGATGGAGACCAATAAGTGAAAGTAAACAGTTTATACACGTGTAATGCAAATACAAATGTGTAATACAACTGAATATATGTTAGTTAGAAACAACTAAGTGACATGAACACTTTACACATGTGTAATTTAGATGCAAATGTGTAAAACAGAAACAAATAACTGACATTATATAATTTACACATGTGTTATGCAACTGAACATATATTAGTTAGAAACAAATAAGCGAAAGTAAATAATTTACACATGTGTAATACAACTGAACAAATGTAAACTAGTAGCAGTGAACAATTTGTACATGTGTAAGACATATTGCATAAGAATATATTAGACTTACATATGTGTAAATCATAATGGTTAAAGAATAGGCATACATATAAAGGTTTACACATGTGTAAGCCATAACAAGTTAAAAAAGTAAACAAAATAACTATATACATGTAAGTTTACACATGTGTACATCATAATGCTTAAAATTCTTGCACGTTTTTGTTGAACGAACCATTGGAAGAAGTACAATAAGGTAAACTACATTATGTACTTGATTGATAATCGTTTGATAATTGAATCATCATATATGTGTTTAGGTTAGGTTTGGATTAAGTGTTGTTTTAACTAATTTTTGAATCGGTACATTGTTGATTTGAGGATAATTAGGTTATGTTGTGTTTAATACTCGTACATGGATCTGTTATTGACCTAAATTAGTTGTATAATGTCAAGCTTGTAATTGTACGTCGATCAAGTTTTTGTTTTTCAAGCTTAACAGGTTTCTTGTATTTAACTAACTTCTTGAAAAGCATATTTCATTCTTATGTAGTTAATTATTTGTAAGAATTAAGCTTCTTGAGTTCATTCATTGAGGCTTAAACTAAGATGCACTGGTTCCATAGATATAATGAGAAACTATTTTATTTAATGCATAGACGAATTTATATTAATCCTGGTAATCTAATAGATATGTGATATATAGCAATTTACATATGTGTAAAAAAAGCTGAATATATGTAAAATAGATTAATAAGTGTTTCTAGAAATCCTACTGATTATTTCATTTTTTTTTTGTTTCGGAATCGAATGTGTGTCTACTACTCGAGAATTGTTGAAGATCCTAAGTAGAAATTAGAGCAGCGGCACTTGTAAAGTATATACGAATCACACAACAAAGGATAATACATAAAAAAGGTGTTCCTTTAGATACGGACATGTGCTGATTGTGCAGAACGTTTCAGGATACAATGGATCATTTGTTCTCAAGGTGCGGTTTCGCATTTGGAGTATGGTTTGTAGTCGCTAATTGGTGCGGGCTGCAGTTGGTTATTGTAGGAGATGTAAGGCAACTGCTGGATCTGTTTAACTACTCGGCTGCAGACAAAAAACGAAGAAAAGTGCTACGTGGGATCTGTCTTGTGACGATTTGGGTCATATGGTTAAACATAAGTGATAAGATCTTCAAGACAAAGGAGCCGAAGGTTTTTGAAGCTGTCGCAACTATAAATTCTCTTTCATTTTTTTTGGTTTAAATGTCGGTCTCGGTTCAATAATGTGGTATGGAACGATTGGTTAGTGTCTCCCTTGTATATGTTGTAATGGTGTTGTTTTGGGAATCCACGGTTTGAGGATTGTCCATTTTGAATGAAAGTAAATATTCAAAAAAAAAGCAACAACTAGACATGACCTTTTTATTTATTATATTTTTGTTAGTTAAAACATTAATGTATTTTGAATGTCATGTATTCCTAATAGTTATAAAAAGACATGACTTTGAATATTTCACATTTACATTACAGCTTTTGCAAGTTTTGTATATTAAAACATACATAGATATGTGACAATGAACATGTTACACATGTATAAATAAGCTGAACATGTGTAAGCCAACCAAAAATATGTGACCTTTACGCATGTGTAAGTTAGCTGCATATATGTAAAACTAACACAAATATGTCACTTTGAACAATTTACACATGTGTAATTCAGTTGCACATATTTAAATAAGCACAAATATGTGACATAGATAACTTTACACATTTGTAAACCTGTTGTGCATATGTAGAACACACATAGATATGCGACAGTTTACACATACATAAATCAATAGCATATATGTAAAACAGACATTAATATGTGACGAATAACACTTTATACATGTGTAATTCAGTTGCAGATACGTCAAACAATCACATACATATGACTGAGAAGAGTTTACACATGTGTAATTCAGCTGCACATATGTAAAACATACATAGACATGTGATAATGGCAGTGAACTATTTATACATGTGTAAATTAGCTGCACATACGTAATTTACACATGTGTAGAATAGACACTTACACATGTGTAATACAACTGTAAATGTGTAATGCAGAAGGAAATAAGTGACACTGACCAATTTACACATGTGTAAAACATACAATTGAACAAAACTATACACTTGCACATGTGTAAATCAACTGTAAATGTGCAATTCAGAAATAAATAAGTGTCGTTGAGTAATTTACACATGTGTAAAAATGGCCATTTGCATATGTGCAGAACAGGCAAGTGAACTAATCTAGACACTTACACATGTGTAAATCAACTGCAAATGTGTAATATGGAAACAAATAAGTGACAGTGAGAAACTTACACATGTGTAATTGAGACATATGACTAAATTAGAAAAACAAATCTCAACACATAATAGTAGAACATTGAAATAATAAAAATAAGGGGAATTGTGTCGGTATAAAGGTTTATACATGTGTAAGTCAACATGATAAAAATAAGATGTAAGTACTAACTACACCGGATTAATAATGTGTACAAATAGTTTATTCTCCCATTTCCAATGAACCACCAAGATTCAATCGACTTCTCTGTCGCCACCTTTAGTTGTTTGATTGTTGTTATTTCTAGGCTTCATCTTCATCCTTATTGCCAACGGAACCGTAGTAATGAAGAGTTGACCATTGAAGTCACCACGTGACACTTGTTGCTAGTGTTAATACTATAATGGTTGGATTTCTTCTTTTTTCTTTGCATTGTTGGTATATCAACAGGAACACCAATGGTCTCTCAAATTGGTCGTATTTTTTACCCTCCTAGTCGCATCGCCACAACATCATAAACACATGTCACCTCATCACAATATCAAATGTCGCTAGCTAGTGCCCGCACAAGTCTATCCTAAAAGATTAATAATCATTACATGTAAAAGAAGAGAATAAAAGAAACATAGTATGTTAGATGAATGTATAAGCACGATTTTATCCATTAGATCTATTACAAGAACGATTTTCACAATGTATGAACGTATAAGCAAAACTTTATCCAGTATATTTATGAATTCAATCGGCACTACATCTAGAGCTTTCTATTAAACCTCAAGCACTCGGGATCAACCACGATATATCAAAGTTCCCTAAATATTTTCAAACTTACATGCCCTAATGTCTATTCAAACTCAAAAACAATAACATTTCTACACTCTATTTTGTGAATACATACAAAAATATCGATCAAAGTTCCCTAAATAATTTACATGCCCTAAATCCACTTCAAACTTGAAAACTGTAACATATCTACAGCCAATCATATGATTATGTATTCTACACAATTATTGACACTACAATAGCCAGTTAACCACAACTATTAACACTACAATGACCAATGAGTCACAAAAATAAAAGTTATTAATAAAAAAGAACATGTAATTAAGAAACTAACCTAACTCGTTCCTTATGCTTCCCAATAAAAAAACCTAAATGCGAGAACATACCTGAATCTGCAGAAATCCTATGGATTCCTTATTGATTTGGATAAAGATCATATGGTTTGAATTATGACTAGTAGAGATTTGAAAAAAAAAAAAAAAAAGATGACCAAAAACATACCTAAATCTATTGAAATCGTAAGGATCCAGAATCGATTGAAGGATGATATCGATTGAAGGATGGTTGAAGATCGTACGAATCCAGTCTTCCAGAGTTAACTGATGAATAGTTGAAGGTTGGTAAAGATAGAGATATGGAGAAAATGCAATGAAGGTGCTAATTACTATTTTAACCCTTTTTAAAAAATATAAGGGAAATAAATGAGTGGTTAAGATTTGTTCTTATGGTTCTCACAAAAGATGGGTGTTCTCATTTAAACCCTCCCCTACAAAAATAAATATCCAAAGTTATATAAGAATAAAGAGTTGTATAAAGTTTAAAAAAAATGGTGCTGACCCTGGTCTGTGTAACTCAAGAAGCCTAACCATCTGAGCTGTGAAACTTTTTGCTTTTAAATCCCGCATAAACGTTTAAAACCTGCAGATAATTAAACGGATTTTCCCCAAATTAAGAATAGTGTAAACCCTAAGTTATATTCAAATCAATTAACGATCTGCTCGATTCTGTTAGATTAATTAATCTTAGGGCTTTCGATCTTACACTATGTTCCAGAGTTTCATTAAAGGAAAGAACCGGAAAGAAAGTGAAGGAATTGAAGGGGAAATGAAAAATAAGTGTGTTCCAGAGTTTCATTAAAAGAAAGGAGTGGAAAGAATGGGAGGAAGTTGAAGAAAAATTATTGCTTAAAATCTTCCTTCCAAAATGGAAGGAAGGGAAAGTTATCAATTAAAATGTTTTGTTATTTACTATTTTATCCTTCCATTTAATCTAATATAACATCCAACGAAGGTATTATTGTAAAATTAAATCTTTCTTTTCTCTTCCTTTCAACTCGGGAACACATAAAATTTTTATTTTCATTTCCTTTCCTTCGAACTCGGGAACACAAAATAAAGTTATATATTTCTTTTCCTTCCCGTTCTTTTCTATCCTAAATCTCCTTTCTCTTCTTTTCTTTCCGGTAGAAAACTCGGGAACACAGCGTTAGATCAAAATCGACTAATTAGGATACGAGTAATCGAGGGGTAAAGCCGAAACAAAAGAAAGGTTGATCTGGAACGATTAGGTGGATGAAAACAGAAATTGTTTGAGGGTTTTAGAAGGCGATGAGGGTCTGATGAAGGGTGTAGGATCAGTTTATAGGCTGCTTAGCGAATTTGATAAGTTTTATAATTGGGATCTATTTGGTTTAATGTTTATCTTGAAGATTTAATAATTAACCGACCTAATGTCGTTTTTATCGCTTGATTCACAGCAGTTAGAGCCATTTTTAAGGGGTCGATCAAGATCTAATAAGTAAATTTGCATTATCCACACGCTAAGAACGCGAATTTGGATCGATTTGAATGAGGATAAGGCTAGTTTGATTATAATATACTAAATGTTTATATCATATCTATTTATTTATTTGTTTACTTAATTTATAATGAATAAATAAATCATATAATTTGAAAATAGTTGAATTGCGTAATAGAAATTACGAGAGGTTACACCGGAAGACCTACCTAGTTGACGGTTTGCTTCTCCCACCGAGTAGTCGATATGCCAGTGTACTTACTATGCTTGTTTGCTGTTGTGTCATCAGACAAAATCACCACACTTTTTTTCTTCCTGTTTCATACATTACATTCATAAGGGGACATTTATAAACCATCATCTATTGGACCCTTAAACCTAAATACTACAAAGCAACTTCTTTTACATCATCAATGTACTATTTGTTTTACATCAATCAACAGTTTGACACTAAATCTTACAAAACCCCCTTTCCATTGTTATGCACAACAACCAACGAAACACGTACCTTTTATAAGACTTCTTATAACCCAAGCATAGGCTAAAGGAAGATAAGCTCCACATGAACGATTTCGTCGTTGGATTGTTGATTCACTGATTAGTAGTTAGTTGTTTCGAATGTTGTTCAATTGGATTGATAAAACACTGTTTCTTGTTCAAGAGAGAGAGAAGGGTTGCAAATGAGAAATTTGAGTTCTTTAGTTGTAAATAAGGTAGACGAGAGAGGGAGAGATAGAGAGAGAGAGAGAAGTGATGAAATGGCATGCTGCAGTGTTCATGCAGTCACCACACCCAATGTGGTGGTTAATTACTCATATACCCTTTTTACTACATCTCTTATCCTTTTTTGTACTTTCACTTAATATTATATTACTAATCAAATCTACACCATTGATCAATGGCTATAACAAGGTTTGCAGGGTTTATTCATTTTCATAGGGTTTATATTCTAACCTTCCTCTATATGTGTGTGTGTGTGTGCATATATATATATATATTTTTTATTCACATGATTAAAATTATTGTTTTTTCATTTTATAGTACATTAATTTTTAGGTTACATCATAACACATATTTTATCACGTCATATTAGATTTATTTATCCAGAAAAATTTTGGAGATATAATCTAGTTTATTTCATATTTATAGAGAATCGACACGAATAAGGGGTGTTTGGGATTGTGTTTTGAAATGAATTTTTAGATTATTACGTTTTAAAAACGCAAATAATCAGTTTTTAGTATTTGTGGTTGAGTTTTGAAATGGATTTTTAGGTTACCAACAATAATCTAAAAGTAGCTCCACCCCTGCTTTTTCAAAACACATAATTTGTTTTGAAAAAATCAATCCCAAACACACTCTAAGTCTGTTTGGTATGGGGTAATGGAATAGATGAAGGAATGGAATGGATGAGGTAATGGAATGGATAAGGTAATGGAATAGATCATTACCATTCCATGTCTTGTTTGGTTGCCATGTGGGAATGAAACAAAACATTACTTTGTGTTGTTGGATAGATAGGAAAAGACCAAGGAATAAAATCGGTGGTTAGTAGCAGTGGTGGGTGGTGATATGTGGCGGTAGCAGCGGTGGTGGGTGGCGGTGGCGGCGGTGGTGGCGATGGTGGAGGTGATGGTGGAAGGTGGAGGTGGATGGCAGTGATGGTGGATGGGTGACGATGGTGAGTAGTGGCGGTAGCATGGTGGTGGATGGTGACGGCGGTGATGGGTGGCAGCGACGACGGTGGTGGGTGGCGGCAACGGTGGCGAGGGGTGGAGTTGGATGGCGGTGATGGTGGGTGGGTGACGATGGTGAGTAGTGGCGGTGGTGGATGGAGTTGGCGGCGGTGGTGGGTGGGTGAAGGTAGTGGTTGGTGGCGATAACGGTGGTGGTGGTGGGTTGTGGCGGCAGCGGTGGTGGCGGCGGCAACGGTGGTGGGTGGTGGGCGACAGTTGTGGGTGGTGACGGTGGTGGTGGGTGGTGGCAATAGCGGTGTGGGTGGTGATGATGGTGGTGGGTTGTGGTAGTGGGTTATGGTTTTGTTAGTAAAGGGTGAATGAGAGATGGAATGAAAAAAAACATGGGGGTTGTAACATCGCATATTTTCCCTAATTTTTTTTAATAAAAAAATGTGTTTGTCTTAAACAATGTATGTTTTAAACGCCTTATACAAATAATTATTTAATAAAACCCGTCGAATCTCGACGTTTTAGTGTGTTTTAAATTTTTTCGTAACATTTTTACTAGTATAATCATTATATATGTGTGTGTATATATATATATATAGTCATGAATAATAATGCTTCAAAAAAATGTGTTGGTACCGGGACTCGAACCCGAGCCCAACTGTTTAAACACACACAACACAACCACTGAGCCACCTTGCCTCTTTGTGTTATTATCCAAAGACAATTAACTATATATTTATAGATGTGTGATTTAAACAGTAAATTGACAGACTTAATATTTCACATTTGTATCCAAGGGTATTTTCGTCTTTTCCACCCCATGTATATGCCTTCTTCCTTCATCATCAATTTGCAACAACTCCCCATTTTGGGATATGTAAGAAGCAGCTTCTGCCGCCTCCAGGGTTTCGCCACCAACATCTGACCCCGTCATAGCTATTGTCGTCACTCACCATCGTCATCATCATCCTCACACAATGTCAACGTCACCGTATTATCTAACAGGAACCGGTTACTGCAGTCACTCGTTGTCGTCATCATCATCGTCACACAACGTCACCGTCACCACCATCAGCGCCTTCACTATCCTCACCATCATGACACTGTTACCATAGATATAAAGAAAAGAGAGAACGGGAAAGATAGACATGGATGTCTTCAACCATCAAACCCTAGCCGCCACGCGAAAAAAGCACATGCAGTTGCAAATCATTGGTGACTAACAGATCCACTCCGATCTATTATCATCAATCAATCTATTGATTTACAAACTTTTTTTGGTAATTTCACACTATGGCTTTAGGGGTGGTTTAGTAATTCGAGCTAGCCGGACAGCAAGACATCTTGCGGTGTCATGACTAAGACACGTGTTCCTTTCAAGTCTGATGGTGATTAAGACATGTGCCCCCTTCATAGCTAGAGCATGATGCAGACAACTGTCTACCTGACCCCCCTCCACCGCCTACGCTAACACTCGCAACCACCACCGCCCATCTTTTTCTCACCTCCGTCGGTAGCGACGGTGGTTCTTAATTCCCATGGAGATTCGATGGTTCAGGGATTTTAGTGGGTGTTGGTGATGGCGGCTCAAACTTAGGATTGTGTATGTGAGGAAATGCACATGCTGAATATATGGCTATGGAGGGAGGATTTAGAAAGAGATTGTTGTGGTTTATGTATGTATAGGCAGGCTAACACTTAAAGTTGAATGTGTACCAGAGAAGAAAAATGTCAAGAGATGATGGTCCTGTTGACCATCAAAAGTGGAAGGATGTTGGATTTGGGTTGGTGGTTGGTTGGGTAGATGTAGAGTGGAAGTAGCAATTTTCAATATTGGTTTCCTAGAAAAAATGCATCCACATCAACTTTTTAAGTGGGTGGTAAATGTAAGTGGCACATGGTTTTTGACACATGTATAAAATTGGCATAACACCGGGTGTAGTGGGGCGTGATTTAGGCGTGTTTTAGTAACACAGCGCCCCCCACATCATTACAGGGGGCGCCATGTAGTGAAAAATGGGGAAGGCGTTATATTAATAACGCTTGAACACAATTCTACCATCCAATAATTGTTTCACACGTAGACTAGGCAACGACTTTATTTTTAAACAGTCAAAATTTTGACTGTTGTTTTAAACGGTTATTATTATTTTTTTACTTTATATATATACACACTACACAAACAACCACACTACAACACATTTTTTAAAAAACTACACTACAAACCAGATATGGGTGGTGGATATCCAAACGATCTTGCCGAACCGTCCAATCTCCGTATGGGAGAAATTTATGATTAATTATGTAATGTTTTAATAAGTAGTTTAGGATTATGTAGTGTTTAAATAAGTAATTTAGGATTATGTAATTTTTAAATTTATATTAGTTGTGTGTTTTAATATTATTTATAATTTTTTTATAACATCTGTATATTTTTTTACATTTTAGTTAAATAGTTTAAAAAATAATAAAATAAATAACCAATCAGAAACAGGGGCCTTATCTTTTTCCCACTACCACTACACCCCATTTTCACTTCAAGCCCCATGCTGACTCAGCAGCCACGTGGACCAATAAGAAACATGGGCCTTAAGTTTCCCCCCCCTCAATTACACATGGTCTAAGGATACACATGGTTTTTGAAAAATGTATAAAAAGGGATAACAGTATTTTTAGGTAGGATTATTTATCAAACAACTATTAGTTACAATTGTAATTTTTATATTTTATGATATATTCACAAGCTAAAAATTTACTATTTTATCAATTTAATATTGATTGTTTATATTTATTAAAGCCTAGCTACGCAACGTTTTATTTCTCATATTCTTTTTATCGTGTTACAACTATTTTGTGGGTTTTCTCCATATATTGATATAGCCAATGTCGGTATCATTCGAATTTTCCCTACGACAACGCGCGATTGAGTTGGTCCTCCGTTGCAATGCGTTCACATATAGATAATTAGATACTAGTTTGACTTAGGCGCAACGCGCCGTTTCAAATCCAACTAGTTAAACTTAACACTTCTTTAAACGATTAGTCAAAGTCAAGATTCAAACCCAATCAACAACAGTTGACCGCGAAATTGAGCTAAGTATGGAAATCATAATTGTTTTGAATGTTGTAGACTTGGCTTTCAAAATTATCTATGCACAATAGACCCATTATAGCTTAAATCATTCCTAATTTGTTCAAAATTAACGCGTGTAACATTAAAGGATAGGTCAAACTTTCCAATCGAAGGACCAGACCTGTTATACTATAAATTGAAGCCTTTGTTAGACCCTAAATGTGCCGAAAACTTCATCCATATTCTTAATTCTTTCTGTTTTTCACTAAAATTCGTGAAATCAAGTTTTGTTGACTTTTTGGATTAACCAACGATTTGAAGCAAGGGTTCTAGGGTATAGTTTGGGGAAGATGAAGCTTAGTAAGTTCGAAATCAATAAAAAACACCAACTGGCTTGTATCCCAGTTGGTTCACGACTTATGATACTGGACACGAACCGGCCAGAGGCCCAAGTTCGAGTCCCGTCCACCACGACATTTTTTCTAAAATATCCTTTTCATAAGAAAAGAACTTATTTATTTCAAAATCGGCTATAACCCGGATTCGAACCCATGACCTCGTGCATTCCTAGGCCTTATAATCACAAGTCCAGACCAATTGGTTTGGACCCTAAGAACGTTAATAACTCAGATTTAATTGTATTTAAACACTACTTAATATGGAATAATGAAATTCTTATAATTTCTTTATTAATCAAATTTATAAGAAAAATCCTTTTATTTAACAAAACGATTTCTATAAATTCTACAAAATTTATTCTATGTTATCCAAATGGTAAAGTTTACCATACAATTTTTAGTTTTTCAAAAATAATTTATTTAATATATATAAAATATATTACAAGTTTATCATTCATAAATAAAAAATTCTATAAAAATATCTAATTAATTTTATAAAATTTCACAAAAATTATTTTAAACTTATAAATCAATAAATGTTCCAGAAATAATTTTTTATTTCAGAAAAAAAGTTTATTTAGTATTTTTAATTAATTTTTGCTATTTTAATCATAAATAACTCATAGAAATCTGTTTTCACTATTTTTACACCAAAATTGTACATAAATTATTTTTGTTCATTTAGAACAGAAATATAAATTTTAATTTGAAACTTTGTGAATTTTAATATTTTTAAGACATTAATACTATATTTTGACAAATAAATATTATTAGTATACTATATATTCAATTATTAATGAAATAATTTTATAAAAATTATTTTCATACTTACAACATTATAATACAACCATCTTTAATCAAAATTTTACAAAAAGTCATTTTATTTATTTATTTTTCTAAATTCTTTATTTATTTATTCCACTAACAATTTATCTAAATTAACGATTAATCAATTATCAATCCCCAAATTAGAAACCCTAGAACTACTTGTAGACTAGAAAACTTAGACTATTAAGTTTTCCCATTACTCAATTATTGCCTTATAAATAGGGTGATATTTGGACACAAGAGCCACAAATATTCTATATCAAGGGATCAATTCTACCACTAAAGTGAGTTTACATAGCCCCCTTTCACTATTTTACATTTTTTTGGGTGAAACATGTTTAAACATTTTTTATACAATAGCAATTACTCATTCTCGTTATGTTGAAACTTGTGACTCATTTTGATTTGTAACAAAAAGACACAGTACAGTCATTAACATTGATCAAGCTGCCTGTTTAGATTATAGCGCTATAGGTCTGACAAACCCATCCCCCTGCATAAATTCAGGGATGATCGATAACAGTTACACTTTTACTAACTTGCGATTTAGGTCTCAGTCGACACAAGGTTTGATTGTACAAAAGACACATTATTACATGTCGGACTCATACTCTTACATTATACAACTGTGATTGTTGTACAAACTATTGTTATCTATCATATTAAAAAACCTATGTATTCTCACCAACTATTTATAGTTGACCCCCCATCTTTCCAACTTAACATGTTTCATGTTTATTTGCCATTAGAAGTCGTACAAGTGTTGGAACACATAGGAGCTATGGACCTAGTTTATATTAATCAACTTTTGTAATCTTTAATTGTAAGATGAATGGTAAGTTGTTTAATATTATTCAACTTTCATTTAGTACCATGAGATATTGAACAATCATCAATACGTGACATCCCGATGTTTCCGCCATCGGTTGGGGTGTTACAAGGGTCTTTTTGGTACGAGGTAATAGAATGGACGAGGGAATGGAATGGACGAGGTAATGGAATGGACAAGGTAAGGGAATGGATCATTACCATTCCATGTCTTGTTTCGTTGCCATGTGGGAATGAAACAAAACATTACTTTGTGTTGTTGGATAGGCAGGAAAAGACGAAGGAATAAAATCGGTGGTGAGTGGCGGTATTGGGTTGTGGTTAGTGGTGGTGATGGTGGGTGGTGATATGTGGCGGTAGCGACGTTGGTGGGTGGCGGCGACAGTGGTGGCAACGGTGGAACGTGGAGGTGGATGGCAGTGATGTTGGGTGGGCGACGATGGTGAGTCGGGGAAATTGTGGTGAGTGACGGTGGTAGGTGGTGGAGGCGGCGGTGGGTGGCTTACGGTGGTTGGCGGTGGCGGCGGCGGCGAAATTGGGTGGCGTTGGGTGACGGTGGTGGTCGGTTAGGTGAAGGTAGTGGGTGGTGGTGGTTGGTAGCGGCGACGGTGGTGGGTGGTGATGGTGATGGTGGGTGGTAGCGGCATCGGTGGTAAGCGGCGGTGTTGGTGGTGGGTGGTGGCAGTGGTGGTGGGTGGTGACGATGGTTGTTGGCGGTGGTGGTGGGTGGTGACGATAGTTGTTGTTGGTGGTGGCTTATGGTGTTGTTAATGAAGGGTGAATGAAGGATGAAATGAAAAAAAATGGGGGGTGGATGGAATGGTTTTGAGGGAATGGAATGCCTTGTGAAATGGATGATTCCATTCTTTTGACAAACCAAACACACTATTTTTCATTACCTTGTAATCGTCAATTCCATTCCCACTTCCATTCTATCAGGGTATGTTTGGTATGGGGTAATGGAATGGAAGAGGGAATGGAATGGACGAGGTAATGGAATGGACAAGGTAATGGAATGGATCATTACCATTCCATGTCTTGTTTGGTTGCCATGTGGGAATGAAACAAAATGTTATTTTGTGTTGTTGGATAGGCATGAAAAGACGAATGAATAAAATCGGTGGTTAGTGGTGGTGGTCAGTGGCGATGATGGTGGTGGTGATATGTGGCGGTAGCGGCGGTGGTGGGTGTCGGCAGCAACGGTGGAAGGTGGAGGTGGATGGCCGTGATGGTGGGTGGGCGACGATGGTGAGTAGTGGCGGTGGTGGGTAGTGGTTGGTGGTAGTGATGGTAGGTGGTGGTGTGTGGTGGTTGCGTGGTGGTGGGTGGCGGCAACGGTGGCGATGGGTGGAGGTGGATGGCGGTGATGGTGGGTGGGTGACGATGGTGAGCAGTGGCGGTGGTGGGTGGCGGCGGTGGGTGGGTGATGGTGGTGGGTGGCGGTGGGTGGTGTTGGATGGCGGCGGTGGGTAGGTGACGATGGTGGGTGGCGGCGACAGTAGTGGGTAGGTGGGTGAAGGTAGCGGGTGGCGATAGCAGGTGGCGGTAGCGGTGGTGGGCGACGATGGTGGGTAGTGACGGTGGTGGGTGGCGGCGGCAGCGATGGTGGGTGGCGATGGGTGGCGGCAACGGTGGCGATGGGGGGAGGTGGATGGCGGTGATGGTGGGTGGGTGACGATGGTGAGTAGTGGCGGTGGTGGGTGGCGGCGGTGGGTGGGTGATGGTGGTGGGTGGCTGTGGGTGGTGTTGGATGGCGGCGGTGGGTAGGTGACGATGGTGGGTGGCGGCGACGGTAGTGGGTAGGTGGGTAAAGGTAGCGGGTGGCGATAGCAGGTGGCGGTAGCGGTGGTGGGCGACGATGGTGGGTAGTGACGGTGGTGGGTGGCGGCGGCGACGATGGTGGGTGGCGGTGGTGGTGGGTGGTGGCAACAGCGGTGGTGGGTGGTGACGATGGTGGTGAGTGGTGGGTGGTGGTGGTGGGTTATGGTGTTGTTAGTAAAGGATGAATGAGGGATGGAATGAAAAAAAAAACATGGGGGGTGGATGGAATGGTTTTGAGGGAATGGAATGCCTTGTGGAATGGGTGATTCCATTCCTTTAACCAACCAAACACACTATTTTTCATTACCCCGTAATGGTCCATTCCATTCCCCCTTCCATTCCACCATACCAAACGCTACCTCATACCAAACGTTACATGGGGGTGGATGAAATGATTTTGAGGGAATGAAATGTCTTGTGGAATGAGTGATAACATTCCTTTAACCAACCAAACACACTATTTTTTATTATCTCGTAATGATCCATTCCATTCCCCTTTTATTCCATCATACCAAACACTACCTAAAGATCCAAAAGAATTATTATTATTATTATTATTATTAGCAAAATAAATAATAAATAAATAAAATAATAATATTAATAGAAGTTAGGGTTTCTTGAAAGGTAGGTTAAAAAAACAGGAACCAAAACAAAAGAAGAATTCAAAACTTTCAATCCCCCCCACAATATTTGCTCCTGGCGCCCCTCTTTCCCCAAATAAAAACCAATAATAATTTCCTTCAAACTCTACAAAACATATCACAAAAGCCTTCAACCGAATCTAATTTCTCTCTCTCTCTACAAATCCTCCCCTGTTTATAGCGTAACATCTACGCCCTTATTCTCCGACGATGAAGAAAGGAACCAAGCGTAAATCCACCCGTAAGGACGACGGCGCCACCACCACCACCACCACCACCACCGTTGAACCACCGCAGCAGCAGCAGCAGCAGGAGGAGAATAAGGAACTTGAGAAACCTGTTCGGAAAACGAAGCGTGCCAAGGCCTCGAAGCCGGAAGCAGAGCCGGAGTTTTTTGATGATCAGCGTGAATTGGTAATTTATGTGTTTTTTTTTATGTTGTGTTTGATAGGTGTTGGTTCATTGTTGTGTTAGATCTGTATTGCTTTGTTAATGTTAGGGTTGGTAATAGGTTATGACTTATGAAATTGAAGGTTAAAAGGGTTAATTTGAAGAATACAGATAGTGAGACAGAGAATTAAACAGAACGTGATTTAACAATTAGCTGGTTGATGTGTAAGATCTGTGATGCTTTGGTTGATGTTGTGGTTAGGAGGTTGCATTGATTGACATTGGAGGACTGAATTGGTGGTTGATTGATTGGTTATTAAGTTAGGGTTGGAAATAGGTTATGGAATTGAGTGTTAAAAGAGTTTGTTTGAAGAACAGAGACAGAGAATTTAAACATATAAGTTAGTTTTAGCAATTAACCGGTTGATGTGTGAGATCTGTAATGCTTGATTGCTGTGACAATTATGAGAATATTTGTGTGTTTTCGTGTTGAACTGGTGTGAGTTGTTGATATGAATTACTTGATTGGTGTTGAACTGACTAAGTGGTTTATTGGTTGTCTAATTAGATAGGGTTGGAAATATTTTACGGAATTGAAAGCTAAAAAAGTTAATTTGAAGAACACTGACAGCGATTTCAGACACAACTTAATTCAGTTTATGTATGATTGTATGTTCTCTGCTTCTCTTACATATAAAACTTAGAAAAACAAGGAAATACAATTGTAAAAAACATGTGAAACTGTCTTAGTAACTCTTATTTAACATGGGGTAATCGTTACTACTTACTAGTCTAGTATGCATCAAGGCTGAATCATCAGTTAGACCTCTATAATCTTTTGCCAATGGATGTGCTTTGTTCACAATCCTTTATTTTTTTATGTCTCTTACAGTTAAAATATGTGTGGACGCTGTTACAGATGTAGACGCAGATAGTTTTATTTAATCTATCACAAATCTTGTAATATATTTAAAGTTCTCTTAAAAACTTTTTGCATCAACGTGGTCATTTGATTGTTCTTTATTTTCAAATTTTGTTATGCACTTGAATTATAGCCAGACAAAAACATGATGTTTGTAGTTAATATCTCACTGTTGAGGACTAAGGTTCCACCTTATTTTATTTCAATGTTTTTTTTTTTTTCACTTATTGTTCTTGCAGGAGGATTTATGGAAGCAAATCTTCCCTGTTGGGACAGAGGTATGTGCCACCGTTGATGTTTAATTTGTTATTTTGTTCTTTGTAGGCTACTTACTGGTTTTACATTTTAATGACAGTGGGACCAGCTTGACTTGCTTGATGAATACAATTGGAATTTTAAAAATCTGGAAGTGAGTAACACTGCAGCGATTGTTTAGTTTCCAAAAAGAAATTGATTATATTTTTTGTTTCTTTTACCAAATTTTTGTGACATTGTGAAATTAAATATTTGAATTTTTAAGAAACAGAACTGAGCGAGTTCTAATGATTTTGTTAAACTGTTCAGGATGCATTTGAAGAGGGTGGGGTATTACATGGGAAGAACGTCTACCTCTTCAGTTGTACAGAGCGTAAGTAGACATGATCCTCAGATTTTTAGATTTTGGAAGCAACATGCTTGTGTACTTCAGTTCTAAAATATTGTCTTGATACATCACACTATACATTTCGGTTAAAAAAGATGTTAACACCCACATTCTAATAAAAATCAAGACATTCATACTCTTTATTCTTTGTTTTGTGGTTTAACATCACTTGATTTTTCTTTGTTACAGCACAATTGCTCTTTTATAACGGCCAATCAAAAGTAACCTGCATACCTGTAGTGGTAGCGGTAAGTATAACAATCTTTTCCCTTTCTTTCATTTTACCGTTTACATCCTGCAAGATATGCATATGATTTGTGGTGGTTTGGGCCTCTGGGGTATATGTGGCAGTTTCGTATCATTATTATTCGTAAATCGATTTTGGTTATATATTTCCAACTGAATGGGTCAGTTAAAAAAGATAGTTAAAAAGGGAATGGGTCAGATCGTGATTGATGTTGTGACAGAAACAACAGAGTCATGATTTATGTGTCTTTGCATTTGCATGTTGTGTTAAATCTGTCGGTGCTTAAATAGTAATTAATATTTGTCTTTGTTGATTGTTTCAATTTTTTTTTTGTCTCTTAAAAGTTTTTTGTACTCTTGAGCAGATTGTGTCTCCATTTCCTCCTTCTGATAAGATTGGAATTAACTCAGTACAAAGGGAGTCTGAAGAAATTGTTGACATGAAGAGGATGAAAATGGATTGGGTCCCATATATCCCATTAGCAAAACGGTAGTGGTTTCTTTTATATGGAATGCTATATTTGATAAATTCCAATTAATGATCATAATTTTGCTGCTGGTTACATTGAGATGAATATAATTTTTACAGGGGTGCTTCAGTTGAAAGACTCAAATCTCAAATCTTTATACTTTCCTGTGTCCAAAGAAGGTATCCCTCCCTAAATAAAAGTTCTGTCTTTGTGCCTGTTTAGAGTGTTTACATGTTTTTTTAGTGTGGATACAATTATATATTTTATTCTTTATTATTTTACTCTTTGGTAAAGACTCTGTTGATAGTCGAATAGTCGATTACACTGGAAGATGAAAACAGCCTGTCAACATAATTTGTTTATATATTTTGCTTGCTTAGCTATTTTTGGGGGCAAAACAGTGCAAAATGGCTATTTTTAGCTATTTTTAATGTTTAAGTTACAGTTGTCTTGTGCTTGGATTGGTCGGTAATGTTGTTTAATATCTGTTTTAAATACAGGGCTGGTTTAAGACATTTAACGATGGATCGTGTCAAGAAATTTGAATATTGCTTACCATGTAAGTACACATGCGGATTCATTAAGGCTTTTATTTTTTTCTTCTCTTTTCCCCTCGTATGAGTGTTCATGATGCTCACTGAAAGAGTGTTGACTTGTTTTTATCTTAGAATGATTTAAAAAAAATATTTTTACTGTATTGATTTTCACATTTTGATAAACATATTCTTTTAGAGGGCAAATGGATCTTCAATTTTCTTACAAGTCATAAGTTGGACAGTACATTGTAGACTTGAGACATAGACTTGGCTCTGTACATATAATCTAAGAGCTATAGCCTACAACTCTATAAGTGCTCAGGAGATAATCTGAACTAGTAATGATGGTAAAGGTTTCGGTATAGGTGGATCAATAGACAAAGAGGATTGACTTGGCTGATGCATTGTGAGGTGTAGAAATTAGCTATGATGTAGTTATTTAATAATTCACAAAGACCTCTCCTTTCGGGAAGAAGATTGGTTTAGTTATAGTTGGAGTGAGTATAGAAGGTTGGGTGACTACTGACTACATACCTGTCTTCTAAATGCCGTGACTAGTGTGTTTCTCTGTTGTGACTCCAATTGGTTTTTTTTTTCGCTTCTGATTGTACACCATACCCGCGGTGGATTAATTTGTTTCTAACCTTTTGCAGACTTTTATCATCCCTTCAAGGAAGACGATACCGAACAGAGTACTGTTGTGGATATCATGTATCCAATAGAACCCAAGCCTGTAAGCTATTTTTTGTACTTCTTTAATTTATGCACCGGATTGCATAATTACCTGTTTGTATCGGGCATGCTTTAGCCGTACCCAACTTACTCTTGTAGTCTTGTGCTCATTTGCAGCATCAAAGTATGCAACTTTGTTGTGGCGAGTACTTACCATATCATTCTGATATGTCATAACCCATTCATTCATTCTATAACTTTTCACCAGGCTTGGCACTAATACGCTTTATGATTTTGCTTGAATCTGTATAGGTTGTCTGTGAGTTCGATTGGGATATGGATGACCTTGAGGTGAGCTGTACTTTTTAAATTTTTATTACTTTACTAATTAATTATTGGTTAGTAGCCTTTTGGCTATTTTGCAATATGCTTCTAAAAATGTTTTGACTCGTGTATCGTTCTACACCCTTTGAAAAGTTTTATACAATTTTGTAGGAATTCACTAATGAGCTCATTGCTGCTGAAGAGTTGTCTGAAGATCAGAAGGACGCCTTCAAGGTAAGCTTAGTAGAGTAGTTAAAGTCTTTTTTGTTAATTAATACTCTACTTTAAACAATATTTAATCAATTTTACAGGAATTTGTCAAGGAAAAGGTTCGAGAAGCAAAGAGAGCTAACCGTGAGGTAGTTTGTCTAATCATATGTTACAGTTTTTTTATTTTAGAGGTGACAATTACTTGTTGCTAAAAAGGTGGCTATTAAGTGTCCTTTAAGTAAATGTTTAAAGCTGTGGTAACTTTCTTCTGACACACTTATACCGTTTAATTGCCCATTTAGTTAACAGTTTAGTTTTTTAATTATGTCATTTCCTAGGCAAGAGAAACGCGAAAGAAAGCTCGAGAGGAAATGAGTAAAGAGAAAGTCGCTGCATTTGAGAACATGAGGTTTTACAAATTCTATCCGGTTGCCACACCTGACACCCCAGATGTTTCGAGTGTCAAGGTTCGATTACATTTTATTAATTTTGTAATAGTATTTCTTTTATATTTTACATTGGCTGTTATTTTTATTATTATTTAATTTGGTCACTATATAGATCCATTTAAAAGGTATACAGAAAATTATACCTAAATCACATTTTCTTCTGATTTTGATCATTAAAATTGTGCTACATTTGAATAACAAGTAGGTTAACCATGTGTGTGTTTTGTTGCAGTCTCCATTTATAAATAGGTACTATGGCAAGGCACACCAAGTTCTCTGAACAGCAGGTTAATCAGTTGATGCAAATTTTGGTGTGATGGTGGCAGCGGCGAGAACGGGTGGCTGAAGAGACTAGGAAAAAGGCTCTATCCTCATGTCGTAAGTTGTAGGAATTTTGGAATTTGTGTATTTCATAATGTTTTACCTAAGAATGTTATGTTTATTTATCAATGAGAATGAGATCTATATCCGAATGACACTAGAAATTATAAAGTTTTTTGCTAAAGTTATACACTATGTATGTAGCACTCTTAGGGGCTGTTTGGTAGCCTTTTAATCATCCTTTTAACCATTCAGGTCTGAATCATTTAGCATTCAGACTGTTTGTTTCAGCATCTAAATTGAATGATTAAGTTAATAAGGAATGCTGAATAATTTAGTTCTTAACCATTCAGAGCCTATTAACCATTCAGACCATCTTAATGATTCAGCACTTAATCAACCAAACAGCCCCTTACTCGGAAGGAGCTAATATGTCGTATTTATATGCAATCAACCAGTTCCATACTAATGGAATTCCATGTGTGATGTCGTGGGAACACGGCTGGTATTGTTTTCGGTTCGTTACAGTGTTTACAACAATCAATCGATGCCATAAAAATTGAATACTGGTATTGGTTGGGTATTGGTTCTATTCGTCATTGTTTTACCGCATCACCTTAATAATCAGTAGAAGGACCACGGGACATGATTATGAAGACAGAGCAACGCATAAGGCACATTTTATGAGCGATGTGACATGTTGTAAACCTCATTCCATCACTAAATTACTTGTAACACCCATCACATTCATCACTAAATCATTCTCCACTTATTACAAAAATAAAAAAATAATCACAACATTTCACCTCATCCCAAACAAACCACCCATCCATAGGGGTGTTCAGAAAAACCGCAAACCAAATAAAAACCGAAAACCGAACCGTAATCGTAACCGAAAAAACCAATCCGAACAACGAATTTGGTGTTTGGTTTGGTTTTAACCGAAACCGAATTGCTTATTCGGTGTTTGGTTTGGTTTTTGGTTCTACATTTTTTTATTTGGTTTATTTGGATAACCGAATAAACCGGTAAAATAATTAATTATTGAATAAAAATAATAATATTTAATAACTCATATATAATATATAAGCCCAAAATATTAAACCTAACCCAAAATAAATAAAGCCCACCAATTTATAGAGGTATTAATATGAGTATAAACCAGTAAACTAGGGTTCATTTTACTATTTCTAATTTTTATGATGTTTCTGTTTGCGTAGTTTGATTTTTTGGTTTATATTTATTGCAAACTTTCTTTTCGGATTTTGGAACATATAGGTATATAAGTTAGAGAAAAAAAAACTTCGTTTCAATTTGGTTTGTTTGGTTGAATTTGGTTTGGTTTTCATATTTCTAATTTGGTTTGGTTTGGTTTTTGGTTTGAGGTACAAAATTTTGAAAACCGAATAAACCGAATCGAATAAACCAAATAAACCGTAAACCGAACCGATGAACACCCCTACCCATCCATCACTCACACAACACAACAATCACGAGTGTGAAGGGGGCTGTGGAAATCAAGTTTCAAGGTGTGGTAGAGAGGGTGGCGCCGGTGTTTCACGTCGTCATGCCATTATGGTTGCCTCACCATGTGACACCCTCGAGTAAGGGTGTTTTTAGAAAAAAAAAAATAATAAATAACTACACGGGTATGTAACAATAAAAAAATGCCATTTTAAAATCATCTATTTTAGAAAAAAAAAAAATTGTACTTAGTATGTTAATCTTTTATCAATGACTTCCAAAAAATAGGATGTGAGATGAAAACTTAACGGATTTCATAAACATAATTCTTAAGGTATATAAGTAGATTACATGGATGGTCACTTGGTTTGGTTTTGTCCATAAAGTCTAAAATTTGAAGATTTAGTCTCCAAGTTTCTCTAAATCTTAAATTCACGACTTTTATGACAAAATTCAAACTTTCGCTCAAAACTACACTATCCTTGTAATTTACCCATATTAGGCACATATGTGTAATTGTGTCATCTTTTTAACTGTCACGTTATAAATTGTCTATCATATCAGTAGCACATAAACATATATTCTCACTCAATTTTTCTTCTTCTTATGTGTAATCAGTAATGCCACCTCAAGTTTTAATCACCTACAACCACATTAAAATTGGTGGGAAAAGGTTAGGCCCACGAACCACAACTTCCCATGCTCGGTCATAACCAAGCCCCCATCACACCCCCTTTACATTCCTTGCAGCAGTATGTAACATTTCTAGATCAACCGTTATAGTCTTCTTTCTATTTTACTAAGTTATTATGTTATGTTAATGAACAAGTTTTAATCCTAGATAGTGATTAAAGATTAACAAACTTTTACTAAGTAGTATTTTAAAAATTTTAAATTATTTGAATTGTGTTATTTTATTTCAAAACATTCACTAGGTTCATGGGCATGCGTGAGTTTGCTAGTAGGAAAAAAATATAAAACAATATAGGGAAATTGGAATTAAATAATCTCAATTTTGTCGGGTTGGAGAACAATAATTATAATTTGAAAAGTGGAATCTAACATGTCTAACATGTCTTGATTTTTATTTAACTGGACCAAAACTAACGGTTGTTAATCCACTTAGTTTTCTACCTGTGTGTCATGTCACGTTTGCAGTTGACGTGTAAAAAATGTCTTGGTTGGCAAAAAAATAACATCAGTCAGTTTTGGTCCAATAAAATGAAAACAAGATAAATTAGGTGTGTCAACTTTCAATATTCAAATTGAAATTATTACATTCTAACCCGATAAAATTAAAAATATTTAATTTCAATTCCCCAACAATATATTATACTGTTGTTATATTATTATTTGGAAGAGAAATGTTTGTCGTGTTGAGAACATGATCTGCAGAAAAGATACGTTACACACTTATTATACTATACTATACTATACATCTCTCTTACAAATAAAAAGATGCTCAAAATACATCATCCTCTCTCTCTATCTTCTGTCTGTTGCTCCAATCATCAATGGCAGTTAACTCCACTGAAGAGAAGGTTCTTTATTTTTTCCATTAATAATTATTAATTGCATCCATCATTTCTGTTCCTAGTTTCAAATTAACTTAATCTCTGTTTCCTTTTCATTATTACTTCAGTTCTCTTAGTAATCAGATAAATGTTAATTGTTTTTATGCAATCAAGTTTGGTTATTACTGGATGATTGTGATTCCTAGGGTTTTGAATGAAATGATTTATGAGGCTTTATGAGGTGTAGCGCGCAGCTTGTTGCCCGTCTTCCTGTTTTAATATAACTTGACAGTCATGAAATGAAGAGATATTTTAAATAAATAAAAAAAAAAAACTTTTTGGTGTTTTGACCTATTTGATATGTTATCTTTTATGCTACTTGTTTGAGTTGGGTTGAAGATAAAAATAAGTTGAATCGGCTCGTTTATAGGTAAACGACAACTCTCACAAACAACAAAGCTATTGGTAGTTGGGTCTAGATAGGGTGAGATGTAGAGACCCCCGACTTAAAAAAAAAATTGTGAAAAAGAAACAATGTATGAAGGGATATGGGCCCGGACCATGGAGGTCCGGACTTCTTAACCAGTATCCTAGAAGCCTAAAAAACAACCAACAAGCCACACGACGTACGCAAAGTGCTCCGCCCGCATAAGTGGACGCCACATGCCGCGTAACGACGCTTTTGGTATTTCCCTGGTCATGACAACCGCCTGCGGATACATTCCGCCATGCAACACCATGCCAGCTTGGAGGAGACAACAGTGCAAAGGACATTTTCTGATAAGCCAATCACAACCGACGGACGTGCGACCCAGTGCCTCTCCACAGATGAGGCAGGAGGTGCACATGACAACGACAACTGGCTAATCAGCATCCGCTAACAGTGGTACAAGGTGTCGCTCCCCCAACGGCTATCATGAGAGAGATATGAGGTACAGTTGACAACGACGTCTGGCCAATCATGGCCTGTTAGCACCTATACTAGGTGTCGTACCACGATCGCGCACGGTGCAGAGATGACAAGAAGTACAGTAACAGCAGGGCTCAGCCAATCATACGTCCGGATCCATGTCATCCTTAAACCTCCACTAACAATTGCCAAGAGAGGGGGCAACAGTACATTCTGAAAAGCGACGTCTAGCCAATCACAGGCCTGCGGATTCATCTCCACCTCTGCGGACGATGTGCGTCGAGGGCAAAGAGGACAAAATGGATATCCTCAGATGTTGACAGCTCGACCAATCCTTCTCATCCACTCTCGGCTATAAATAGGCCACTTGGCCAAAGGTAACCACATGCTATCTTGCAACGAGACACACTTGGCTCTTGCAACCTTTTCTTCTCCCTAAATACTCTTTATTTTTCACCGGAGAAACGATTACTTATTCTCATGTCGGAGGGTGGTTATGAGAAGAACCACCCATCTCCCTTTCTTGTAATGAGCTCACGGTGTTTCGGTTTTGCTCAAAGCCATCTTGCCTAGGAGTTTGGACGGAGAAAACTCTCTGTTGAACCTCATGAGTCTAAACCCTAACTGGCTTAGAATTGTGTTTCTTCAATGCACAAACTGAAGAATATGTAATGGCCCGTTTACAGGTAAACGGGTCAAAATTGCCATAGTTACATAAAGCCATGTAATGGTGGATTGGTAAAACAGAAAGTTTTGTTGATTTTTGTATGTGTGTGGGTTTAGACAAGTGTTTGTAAGGAGGATAAATAATAATTACTTGTTTATAAAACACATAAAATAAAATAAAGAAAGAAATTGGATTCAACTAAACATGTCCTTTTTTGGTATAAAATTGCTCATTCTTGCTAACTGTTGAGTTTTTAATTTTACATTTTTTATTAGAATGAGAAGTTGATTGCTCAAGATTTTTTTTCCTTAAATACTTAAATCATATTAATATTTCATTGAAACACTTGTTGCTCCATTTATGTGTTTGCTCTATTATGGTTCATATAGTTACATTGCTTTAACCAACTTAAAGAAGCTTTCAGTTAATTTTAGTTAATATGAACAAATATATATATTGGCAACTACTTATCTTTCCAAGTGTGAGGATGATTTTTCATCTCTTTATATACACATACACACATATGTAATGTTTACATGTCCTTTATTGGCCTTAAATGTACATTGAGCTACCATAAGTTTCCATTCTTGTGTTTGAAGATCATTTAAGGACTCATGTACTGTCTTATGGCTAAGTTTTTTGGTCACTAACTTGTAATATTTCGCTGACACTTTTGTTGTTACAACATTAAAGACATAATTTTATGTTTTTTCTTTTTGTTTTCTGTTTCTATGTATTATGTTACCTTTATATGTACCATGAGATATACGTCACAGACTTAGTTTCAAAACAGAAATCAAAACACTGACACCCCCTGCCCTTTGTGTCACCCGAAACGGAGGCTCATCATGTGTTCTATATGTCAATAAGTTAAGGCATATATATAGTTAAAAAGTGTGTATATTTATTTTTATTTATGGAGATGGTTGTGTTGCATGTATGTATGTAGGGATGTGATGCTTACAGTATTGTAGTATTGTCTGATGTGTGTGAACTGCCAATGGCTCTCTCGAGTCCTTCAGCAGAAGAGGTTTGTATTCCACTTAAAAGCCAGCTGTCATTGGATGCGCGGTTGAGCAATCAAAGATATATCGATATGATGGTGGAAAATGCAGTTGCCATAGATGATGATGATGATGATGATGTTGAAAAGGGTGGAAAGTCAGAGACTCAATGCAACGAGCAAGTGTTGACGGTGAGTTGATGAAGTTACTCTATTTGTCGATTAATATCATAATGATCCTATTCCTAGTGCTGGAAAAATTTGCGGGCGGGTTGAAACTGGTTTGGGTTAATTTACTAACTTAAGGAATTTTGCAGAAGCAGATCAGCTTCGACATGGGAGGCAGATACATGCAACTGTTGATGAACCACAGCCTGATGCTATCCAAGTATTCCACTCGAGGTACTTAATCATCTTCTAACTCATACCCTGTTGAATACATTCTTGTTAGCAAATTAATATTTCGACCCGTATATGTGAAAAATGTTAATTTGATAAAAGAAAAATAGTCAAAATGTCAAACAGGTAAAGAAATTTAAAAGAAAATAAAAAGCAATTAACGGAACCAGTCAAAGGTGTCGAATATCATGCCAAGGTTTTAAACCTCAAAAATGTAACATCCGATTGATGAAGCGTATGCTTTTATCTGGCAGATAGAATTGCAACCGAGAAAATTCTTGATGCTCCCAAATCGAGGAAGTATAAGCGTGTTGCTTCTTTTAGTTCAAGAAAAGTTGTTCTCCTGTTCTGAGTCTTGTAAGTTAACAACTTCTCATAATTTTAGAAGTTCACAACCCAAAACGTGCCAACGTGCCATGATTGACGCCCTAGTTTTTGCCATTTAAAGACCCGAACAAGTAACAACAAACGTTGGTGAAATTTGTGCCGTCAGTCATATTTTGTGTTTGAGATTTACACAAGATCAAAGGGATATTAGACATTTAGACTAGACTCTTAACACGAGTTATGAGGTGCAAAGTGCATGCTCGTATGAGCTAATATGATTCAAGACCATAAAATGGCAAATAAAAAGCATAGCTAAAAGGGTTATGGGTCAAACACTCAAAACAAGTTTATTTCAAGTAAGTCAACTAAGCAAAGAGTAAAAGGGTAACGGGTTAAACACTCGAAACAAGTTTATTTCAAGAATGTCAACTAAGAAAAGAGCTAAAAGGGAAACGGGTCAAACACTCGTAACAAGTTGGAAAATGTCTACTTCTCTTAAATCATTCTATTAGAAGATTTAGCTTATTGTTGTAACAGTATTTCTTATTGTAATAGTATTAAGTATTAACACACTTAAGTATTTATAAACAAGGGACATAGAGTGCTTGTGGCCATTACCCATCTTGATGATACAGCCACTAAAATGTGCATCACTGCTGACAAGTCGATACATTTTTTTTTCACTTTCACATCAACTAAAATGTGTTTTTTTTTGTCTCCTTTGGTTTGATTTATTTTACAGGTCGAGTCTTGGAACGATGATACTTATATACCTGACATTAAGAGTTAGACAAATGGGTGACGCCTCAGTTCATTCGGACTGAACTTACCTTCACTTTGTAAGTTAACTTCTCTTCGCCCCTGAAAACAATTGCTGCGTATTCAAGTTACGCGGTCTTTGATTGTTTCGACAGACGAATTCTTTCCGTTTTTAGTAAGTGCATTTTTTTGAAATGTTACAGCCTAATTCTCTCTTGATATGTACATAACATGAGAAAACATTGTTGTAATGTAGTAGTGGATGATCTTCTCTCTTTGCTATAAATTAATTTGGGGGAAATGGAATCTAATAATCCCAACTTTGGGGGGTTGGAAGGCAGCAGTCCCAACTTGCAAGTTGTACCACAGCAGTCCCAACTTGTCAACTATTTAATTTGAACGGTCCCAGGCTAACGTCTGTTAACTTTTCCAGTCAAGTGCCACGTAGGCAGCCCACGTGGCAGTCCTACGTGGCAAAAGTGCTTATCTGTAAAAAAAAAAAAAAAAAAAAAACGTGGGCCATGTCCATGTGTATTAATCAGATTTTTTTTTTAAAAAAATCAAAAAGTTGGGACCCACAAAATCTATTAACAACACTCTCAACCCTCTCTCTCGATCAAAACATTTCCCCCATTTCATACAAATCAGACAACCCCAAAGACGATGATCAAACCCTAGATTATAAACCCTAAACAACCCTAGACGATAATTATGGCTGAAGAAATCTCGATTAAGCTCTGGTATGGTGGCACCTTCGTTTCTCATGCTTCAAGATTAAGATATTGTGGTGGTGAACAAGAAACAATCAGGTTAGATATTGATCATGTTTCGTATTTTGAAATCGTCGATTATGTAATGAAAGCATGTTCATATGTATCGAAAGATTTTATCATGTATTACAAGTTACCTAAGAATGGTGGTTTGAAGCTATTAACAATTGATGCTGATGTTATGGACATGGTGAAGGTTTTTACAAATGTTGATGAAACTGTGAATGTGTATGTGCAATGTGGCCCCATTAGCAAACCTCCTTCTACACCCTGTAAAAATCCTTCATCAGTCAGCTCACCCAACCCATTGATTAGCCCAATAAGAAGCCCATTTGGAAGCCCATTAATCCCACTAGTCAGCCCACTTAGAAACCCTAGTCAACCACTTGCAACTAGTCAACCACTTGCAACTCCTAATGTAGTTAATGAACAAAACATGCCTAGTTGTAAGAAAAAGTTAGATGCTTTAAGTGAGGTTGAGAAAGGAAAGTCTTTAGATGAACCACCTGCCAACAAGAAAAAGCTTCAAATTTTTGAAGATGAAATAGAATCAGAGGAGGGGTTTAGTTCAGGTTCTGATGATTCAAGGGATGAGACTTATAAGGTTAATAAAGATTATGAAGAATCCAGTGATGAAGTGGTAAGTGTTTATGGGACAGAAGAAGAGGATGATGAACAGGATGATGAACAGGATGATGCATTAGATGGAGATCATTATGGGTCAGAAGGGGAAGATGAAGAATGGAGAGAATCCCAGTTGAACATCAAGAAGGTGAACATAGAAAATGATGAAACAACAAATAAGTTGTTACAACTATGTTTGCATGCAAATGATATTGAAGCACAAGACACTGCTAATAAACAGCCTGTTGATGGACACAGTAGCTATGAAGACTCAGAAGGGGATGTAAAGACACCAGGTGATAGCTCTGATGATGACATTTTAGGAAAGAAGTATTCTCCAAGTGTTCCTGTTGTTACTGATCACACTGACTGGACAAAGTGGACTTGGGTGGTTGGTACAAGATTCCCAAGCAGGGATGCTTTTAAACAAGCTGTCAAGAAGTATGCTGTTGCAAATGGTAAGAATGTAGTTGTTTCAACTAGTAACAAGAATAGGGGAGGTCGTATAGGTATTACTTGTGTTAAAGACTGTCCATTCAATATTTATTGTTCTTTCCATGAAGAAAAAAATTGTTACATGGTAAAAAAGGCAATAAACAAGCACAATTGTCAAAGAAATATGAAGAAAAATAGGCAGTTAAGTTACACATTCATAGCCAATGAATTCTTACCTGTGTTTAAATGTAAACCACATTGGTCTGCTAAGGATATCCAACTAGCTGTGAAAGAAAAGTTCAAGGTGTTGATAAGTAAGTGGTTTGCATACAAGGCTAAAAGTTATGCACACAGTCAGTTGTATGGGTCAATGAAAGAACATTACTGCAAACTAGGATCCTACTTAGAGGCTTTAAGAATAGCAAATCCTAGTTCCACATTTGAGTTGATGACTGTACCACCTGGATACCTAAATGCAGATTCTAGTGCAACTTGTGATAGTTTTTTTAGGCTGTTTGTTTGTTTTGATGGGTTGAAGAAGGGTTTTTTAGCAGGCTGTAGGAAGGTGTTATGTTTAGATGGGTGCTTTCTGAAAACATTTTTGGGGGGTATGTTATTGGCTGCAGTAGGCAGGGATGCAAATGATAAGATGTATCCAGTTGCTTGGGCAGTGGTAGAAGGAGAAAACAATGATAGTTGGACATGGTTCATGGAACAGTTAAGGAGATGCTTACAGGTTGTTGATGGTGGAAAGGAGTGGACATTGTTATCAGATCAACAAAAGGTAACATCATCTACTTTTACAAGAGGAGGGTCAAGTCAAAGTAGGGGTGGAAAGTCAACAGGGGAAGGGGCAGGGGTTGCTTTTTGGTTTCCAGACTTTATGCAACAATGAAGGATATTTGTGTGTTAAACTTATGTCTGTTTTTATGTAGTTTGTTTATGACTTTTTATGTATTTTGAATCATGTTAAGTTTATGACTGTTTATGTTTGAATCATGTTAAGTTTATGAATGTTTATGTTTGTGTTTTGACCCATTGTCATGTTTATGTTTGTGTTTGAATCATGTTAAGTTTATGAATGTTTGTGTTTTGACCCATTGTCATGTTTATGTTTGTGTTTGAATCATGATTATGACTGTTTATGCTGCAAATCTGTTTTGCAGCATGTATGACCCATTGGAATGTTTATGTTTGTGTTTTGACCCATTGTCATGTTCCTACTCTTCATGTTTGAATCATGTTTATGACTGTTTATGCTGCAAATCTGTTTTGCAGCATGTATGACCCAATGTCATGTTTCTTTGTGTTTTGACCCATTGTCATTAACAAATATGTAAACACATTCAACTTAAACACATTTTCATTGCATTCAAAGACCCATTTTCATTGCATTCAAAGAACACTTACATAACAAACTAAAGACATAAACATGAAACATTACATATTCAAGTTGGACATTACATAACAGATTACAAAAACAACACATAATAATCCTAACACATATCCTGCATTCCATGAACGAGATTTGAGCAGCTGAACTTTGAGAAACTTGTTTTCATCCTCCAAGATTCTGTTTTGCAATTGTAGGTTTTCAATCTTCAATTCTTCAATGGTAGGGCATCCTCCAAGATTACAATTCTGTTTTGCAGCTGGACTTTGATTAAGCAACTTCTGCAAATCATCTTTCCATAAGAAGAACTCGCAATTTTGTTTCTACAAGAAAACAATCAAATCATAACATACCCATGTTATTTGAAACAAACAAAATGTAATGACTTACTGGCCAGTACCGACACCCATAAAATTCTTTGCCAATTCGTGGGTTGTTTCGTTTAACCACCCTTGGGATTGCAGGTACGTCGTGATGACAATAAACCTGCCCTTCCAAATCGATCTTGAACTTTTTAAGGCTTCTGTTTGATGAGGATGAAGACGTCGAGCTCATCTTTAGTGTCGAAGTATTGATTGCTATTGTTTAGGTTTGAAAATTAGGGTTCATCAATTTGGGGTTTTAGGGTTCTAAGAATCTGATCAGTGTGATTTTGGGGAAGATTGATTTGATCGAATTAGATGGATTAATATGGTGAGAGATTTGTACGTGGGTCCCACCTTTTTGATTTTTTTTTTTAAAAAAAATCTGATTAATACACATGGACATGGCCCACGTTTTTTTTTTTTTTTTTAACAGATAAGCACTTTTGCCACGTAGGACTGCCACGTGGGCTGCCTACGTGGCACTTAACTGGAAAAGTTAACAGACGTTAGCCTGGGACCGTTCAAATTAAATAGTTGACAAGTTGGGACTGCTGTGGTACAACTTGCAAGTTGGGACTGCTGCCTTCCAACCCCCCAAAGTTGGGATTATTAGATTCCATTTCCCCATTAATTTGTGATGATGTTAATGAGGGTATGGGCCCAGGCCCATTCTCTCTTCATATATTTAATTTACAGACTTATGGGGCCCAATTTGACTTCCAAAAGGTTTAGAAAGTAAACAAGTTATATAAATTGTTGGGGGTTGTTCATGACATGTAAATTGTAAAGTCACACACAAATAGTATATGCAAAAGCTACATATAATTATGAAGTATGAAATATGACTTAATCATGTTCAACTCAGCATGTATTGTGATTTGTGAATATATAGCAATATATGACTAGAAGGCAAACATTTACTTATGAAGTAAATTGTGGACTTTCACAACCTACATCATCTCCACGACGATGCCCATGAAAGTTGTTACGCCAATACCTAATGAAGTTTTCGCGAAAGAAGGCAGTGTTTTAGGTACTTTGTGTTATGGACTGAAATCATTGCAACGTATGAAACTTGTTCCACATCGGCTGCATGGGCAATCAATATGGAGTTTATAACTCAGGTGGGCTCTCTCTTCCATCAGACTAGACTTTCAAGATGAGTTATCCTGTTTGGGTTGTAACACTTTTGCATCATGGCCCTAACAGGGTTGGAATCATCATAGCTAGAGGTGCACAAACCAGTTTCTTTTTTTCTCAAACCGGTTCGGGTTGAAAACTGTTTTTTAAGTTCTCTAGATTTTTGAAAGCTAAAAGATACAAGGGGTTGGAGGGCTAGATTTTGCTAGATGTGCACACATGAAACTGAACACGAAAAAGTAAATGACACATGGATTTAACGTGGTTCGGTCTACGATGATCTACGTCCATGAGTGACAACTATGAATTCTTTTTATTGAGTTGATAATAAATTACAAGTACAAAATAGCATTATATAGCAAGCCAATCACGAGCAAAGGTCCGCTCGACTTAGTTCGGCTTGAATTATTTTTGTAATTTATTTTAATATTATATATACATACACACACTCACTAATAAAAATTTTTTTATCGTTTTATATGTACACCTCTTTTGTATTTGGCCCGCTATAGGAAAATATACAAATATATTATAAATAGTACCCCAATTAACCCAATAAAAAATTTAATACTAAATATAAAACTAAAAAGCTAAGCTGTTAAACGACAATTTTTTTACTTTTCTCTCATTAGTAGGGCTGTTCACGAGCCGAGCCGAACCGAGCGGACCTTTACTCGTGCTTGGCTCATTTACAAACCGAACCGAGCCGATCGGCTCGTTTACAATCGATCCGGAAACCGAGAGAGCATTGTTCGATCACACATTTTTTCGAGCGAGCGGCGAGTGTTTTCAGACAGCCATAAATTTGGGTTGTTTCCTTTAATATTCTTGCTGCCTAGTGATGACTGAAGTTCGACCGTTCGAGAATGAGGCTTTAGTTGAGGCCAGTGAGGTGATGAGCATACTACAAATAACAATTGTCGCATTGTGGCGTAGGTTGATAGCTGGAGATGATTGATGTTGGACAACTAATGGGAATATGAAGTCAAACATGTTTTTTCACGACTTAGGGACTTACAATTAAACTAGTGTTAAGTTATCATTGGGTTGACTGAGCCAATAACTATAAATATAATTGTATATATTGAGCCAAACACAATAGAGTGACATGTATAAAACTATAAATATAAATGTAATTAATGTGTATATATATATATATATAATAAATTAATAAAAATTATATCGAGCCGAACCGAGCCGAGCGGACCTTTGCTCGTGCTTGGCTCGTTTACAAACCGAACCGAGCCGATCGGCTCGTTTACAACCGAGCGGAAAATCGAACGAGCAATTTCCAAGCAAATTCCGAACGAGCGCCGAGCGTTTTGAACAACCCTACTCATTATTTGTCAGCATTCAATCGTCTTCTGTTATCACCCTGAGCTACAGTTCGTCAATTGTGCTTTGTATTATGCTCATCGCGTCATCAACTTCAACTCGAGCTTCATCCTCATCCTCGGACAGTTGGACCTTAGGCTTAGCGTCATTCTCTGACCTCGGTCGTCAACCGACAATAGAAACATCAAGGGAAACATCCCAAATTTATGATTGTTCAAATCACTCGCGGCTCGCTAAGAAAAATGTGTGCACGGAAAATGCTCGTTTACGTGTTTGACTCGTCAACACCCTAGGTGTGGACATAACTTAAAAGTTATGCATTTGGCTTTTGGCCATATGAAGTTTTCATTAATGTATGCTATTCACGTGCTCTACATTAAGTTTGGGATATAAGATTTGATTTTTTTCATAATCTTTTGGTTGTTTTTTTAAGTTACCTTTAATGCATGATCCTGAAATTTAGTATTATAATATTTTATTATTGAAGAAAAGGAAATCTTGGGTAAAATTTAATTTAATGTTACCATTACATATTAACAGGGATAATGAAGAACTCAAAATATTTTTGAGTTAAAAATAATGTTAAATGTGGACATAAATATGAATACATGGAAACTATTAGACGACTCACATATGGAACTAGTTGATTATCTCGGGAAGATTTTGGGGCTGAAAAATTTAATATGATTTAATAAAAAAATAATAAAAGAAGAAAACATATCACATGTATTGAAAAAAAATGAATAACTCATTATGTTTTGCAAAAGTTCCAATACAATTATATTATACACCGGGAGCGTCCCGGTTTGACAAATAGAAGTAGAACGAAGATAGATTGAATATATCTAATATCATAACATAATTAATGATTTGCCAATACATGATTAATGAATATTATTATTATTATTATTATTTATTTATTTATTTATGTTACTCGTTTCTTATTCAAATATAAAAAACCCTAAGTAGTGATTTATTAGTCGAGTAAAATATATTTGAAAACAAAACCTCACAAAAATAGTCGTTTTTTTTCTCCGTTTTTATATAGCACTATGGTACTCGTTGGAAAGGTAATAAAACGCTCGTTAATTTGGTGTAATTTTTTTTAAATCTCGTATATAAAATGTATTAACATTTAAAAGTTATGAAAGGAAACATGAGAGAGAAAATTTAATTTTGTTTTTAAATTCTTATTTTTTTCCTAAAATAATTATCTATAACTATATATATATATATATATATATATAGATTTATTAAAAAACTAAAAAATTAAAAAATCCCACATGATGCCACGTGGCACATTCAAGGAGGGGTTGAGGCCTCCATTGAATGTCACATCATCATAGTTCAATTTTTTTTATTAATAGTTACTAGGTGAGATCCCGTGTGGAAACACACGGGAGGATCAAAACCTGCTTTAGGCCCAACCAATAGACAGCCTGCACGTTAACCAACCCTTATCCGCCTTACACTAACCACTGACGCGTCGGCAGACCAAACCCTGCAAAACACTCCATCTATCGGTAAAACAAAAACTGTATTTAGTAACGTCTGTTCATTTCACAACATTAGTAAATAATACACTGACGCAATAGATCATTTGTTACTAAACGGTTTGTAAGTCAACGTCTGTTCGTTTCGCAACTCTGTTCATTACATCATTTCAACGGTTTCTTTCGAACAGTTGTTGCATTAACCACCGACTGACCGACACGTCAACAGCGCAAACGTCTGCTGAAAGAACCGCTGTTTCGCAACGACTGTTTATATCTTTTAACACTGATCAGACGTTTAGTAACTGAAAGGTAACAACAAAGAAACAAAAACTCTACAGACAGATTAAAAACCTGTAGTCAATATGTAGCGATATAAAAAAAACCATATATAATCAACGTTAAACAAAACAAATATAATCAACTTTAAACATCAATATACATTGTGAATTCCATCTTCATAATATCTGTTTATACATATTAATATACATTAGGAATTAAAAAACTTAATCTTTAATTCCTTTGAAGGTACAATTCCTTTTGTTCTTGAACTTTAAGCACTTTAGGCATATGTAACTCAATATTCGTATTAACTCATTGATATGCGATGGATGGTATCCACGCCTAGTTAAATGAATTGATAAACTTAAGCTTCAATTCCATTGAAGCTTCAAGCTGTGCGTGTAGATCTTTAAATCTTGCCAAAAGTTCTACATCCTTAATACTGGGCTCTGAATTGCACAACAATGACAAAGCACAAACACCAGTTGAAGGCATTGACTTCAAAATCCACTGAACAACGTCTCGCTCAAGCGTGCCCGAGTGCAAACGGTCAAAACAAATCTTCAACTCCCTTGTAGTCTTCAAATCTTTATAGTATTGTCGTGTAATTTGATTAAGAACAAAGTCCTTCATTTCATCTTCACGGTTAACACTTGGGGCTGCCATTGATACAATTGGTGAACACTGAAAATGTAAATGTTAATATATTACTAATTAAAATCGTTTATGATAAACTTTCGAATTTCTTTAGTATTTTATAGACTAACAACGCGTGAAGATGAAAGGTCATACGGTAGAATATTTATTATACGTGGGCTAACGTGTGAAACATAAATGCACGAAGACTTTGGAAAACGAACAGACGAAAAAATTTATCTATAAATTCCACACAGTACATATTCTAAAATTCATCTACAAAAATGGCAAATAGATCATACTACCATTTTGTGGATACATCAGATGTTAAGTCTTTATCTAGCGCTTGGTCACTAACAGAAAAGAGAAAAGATGAAAATATTTGCAATGAAGTAGAGAGGCTCGAAGAAAAAATTAAGGAACAATGCTGGGGAAACATTGCCCTACTAGATATGGCCTTGCATGAACCAACAAGTGCTTTAAAAGACAAGCTTGAAGACTATTTGACGCAACAACTACAAATCGAAAACAACATCAGAGAATTCCTGACGGAATTAAAAGACGATCTTTCAAGGGAGATACTGAAAAAGAAACAAAGAATTTTGAAATTTTAATTAAGTAGTTTTGTATAGTAGATATAATTATTATTATGTACGTTTTAATTTTAAATGTTAACCTCTGTTTATTAAAAACAACATTATTTATCCCATCGTCTGTTATTTTGAGAACATCTGCTTATTACCATCTGTGTGTATGTTGGGAACAATTAGTTTAAGGTCTGTTTACTAAAAACCAAAAAAAGTAAACAAAGCAACTGTTATACTCCGTTTGGTAAAAAATCAAATTAAAGAGTCAATCTAGTGTTTAAAATAAAAACTGTATTTTGTAAGGTCTGTTCAATTCAAAATATCAGTTAAATGTACACACAAATTAAATAGTGTTAATAAAGTAACTTGAAAATCGTCATCATTAGTTTAGGGCCTTTTTATAACATCTGTTGACAGTAAAAACAACTGTAGTCACATAAAAGTTTTTCAGTATTTTTTGCAACAGATAGGGTAATTTGTGGAAGTAAATACAACACCATAAATGACGAAGCAAAAGTGACAAAGCATTGGAAATTATTAATTAAAACTTTCATATATATAATAAACTTAATATTAAAACAATATTCATACTTGAAATAATATTGTGAATGCCTACATTTTTTTATAAAATGAATGAATAAACCAATAACTCCTAAGTTGATTTTCAATTTTATGAGTTGTTTTCAACTTTAAATAATATTAATCTTTTCAAATTTATAATTATCACAACTATAAAAATAAATCAAGTAGATAAACATTGAATTTAACAGAAATAAATAAAAAAACTGAACACTTATAAAAGAACAAATACAAAATATATCTAAAAAAACTACTTTAATTATTATAGCATTACAATATGTGACTTTACAAACTAATAAAAATACAAGGAAATATAAAAAAAAACCCTACTAACAACGAAACCCTAGTCATTGATATTTCTTCACAGCATCATCGATTCAAATGACAAACCAAAACAATGAACACTAGCACACGATAGCAGGTCGTATGTAAATATAATCCAGATCCAAAAAGCTTAACCATTGAAGATAGGAAATGGATGTATATATATAATAATAAATTGATGTTTTCCTTTGATTGGAAGAATCATAGGAAAACATCAATTTGAAGTAGTTTACCAACAAACTGTTGGCAACCTATTTTCCTTTGATTGAAAGAATCTTTCAAAAAATTTGTGGAAGAATTAAAAGTAAAATCATAATGCATATTGAATGGAGAGATGTAAAGTGAGAATACTGAAAATGAATATTGGGAATTCATCCCCTTTTATAGACTGAAATATAATAACTATTCGAAATGGATGTGTATATATAATAATAAATTGATGTTTTCCTTTGATTGGAAGAATCATAGGAACACATCAATTTGAAGTAGTTTACCAACAAACTGTTGGCAACCTATTTTCCTTTGATTGAAAGAATCTTTCGAAAAATTTGTGGAAGAATTAAAAGTAAAATCATAATGCATGTTGAATGGAGAGATGTAAAGTGAGAATACTTAAAATGAATATTGGGAATTCATCCCCTTTTATAGACTGAAATATAATAACTGTTCGAAAAGGAAAAGTTGGTTTTCAACTTTATTAGTTGCATTTGAAGAAACTATAAAGTCGGAAGCTAGTTATCAAAATTTTAATTTATTTTTTATAGAATAAACATATACTTTATATGAATAAAAATTCCACTAAAATATTCCCATCTATAAAACGGGAAATTATAGTTTTTAGAGATATCCATGAAAAACTTTTTTAACAAATGACAAAAATATACTCACTGTTAGTAATATTTTAATATATATAAACTGAATATTTACATATAACTCACTTAAGTTATTATAACCATCAATTCAAATTATTAACATGAATATTATCATTATGTTCAATGTCCTAATAACATGAATATAATCACTGTTATATTAATAAAACAATTAAAACTAATGTTCTTACAAATAATTTGAACTATTTTCTTGCTCTTATATATTTAAAAATTGAACATATATTTTATATCAATAAAAATTATACAAAAAAAATCATCATCTATAAAACGTGTAATTATAGTTTTTATTGACTACTTATTATGTTTTAAATAAATAATATTTCCATAGCAAACTTCTTTAAGAAATGACAAGAAATATACTCAATCTTTTATTGCATTTGAAGAAACTATAAAGTCGGAAGTTAGTTATCGAAATTTTAATTTATTTTTTATAGAATAAAAGACAACTGCAAACATAACAATAATAATAAAATAATGTTTTTAATAAGGTTACTTCAAAACCGTAAATATTTTAATATATTTTAATGACATGAAATATAAATTTAAATTAGATCAGTCTTTTCAAATTCATAATTACAAACAGCCCGCAGCGCCCTAAAAGTCTTTGATGAGCACTGTACAAACAAAAGATCTAGATGGAAATATAACTTAAATTTAAAGATTATTATTTTATATTAACTAAACAATTAAATGTATTGTTCTCACATATGAATTAAAGTCTTTTATTGTTCCCATGTGTATTTAAAAAATGAAATATACTTTATATGAATAAAAAATCTACTAAAATATTCCCATCTATAAAACGGGAAATTATAGTTTTTTATAGATATCCATGAAAAACTTTTTTAACAAATGACAGAAATATACTCACTGTTAGTAATATTTTAATATATGTAAACTGAATATTAACATATAACTCACTTAAGTTATTATAACCATCAATTTAAATTATTAACATGAATATTATCATTATGTTCAATGTCCTAATAACATGAATATAGTCATTGTTATATTAATAAAACAATTAAAACTAATGTTCTTACAAATAATTTGAACTCTTTTATTGCTTTTATATATTTAAAAATTGAACATATATTTTATATCAATAAAAATTATACAGTCCGCAGAGCCCTAAAAGTCTTTGATGAGCAATGTACAAACGAATGATCTAGATGGAAACATACGATAAGTTAAAACATTATTATTTTATATTAATTAAACAATTAAAACTATTGTTCTTACAAATGATCTGAAGTCTTTTATTGTTCCTATAAAACGTGAAATTATAGTTTTTATTGACGACTTTTTATGTTTTAAAAAATAAATAATATTTCAATGACAAACTTTTTTAAGAAATGACATGAAATATACTTAATGTAACAAATATTTTAATATATGTAAACTGAATATTTACATATAAATCAATTATGTTATTAAAATCATCTGTTTAAATTATAAATATAAATATTATAATTATGTTCAATGTCCTAACAATCACTTTGGTAATTATAACATATTTACATTTTTAATAATTCTTTACGAAACACCAAACATCTGTTGATTTTAACAGTAGACAATTTTGTTTTTTGACTAACCAAATCCACCAAGCGACCCCCAGTGGTAAAGATAGGGACACTACATATCAATAGACCTTGAGTAAAGAGCTTGATGTTGAAATTTATTTTTCCAAATAATCATCATTAATATTTACTGTGGCTATTAATTTCTACATCAAATCAAGTGATGTACTTGCATCATTTGAAAGACATATATATATATATATATATATATATATATATATATATATATATATATATATATATATATATATATATATAGGGGATGGATAAAAAGAAAACCTCATCTTCATGAAAAACCTTAGAAACTCTATTGTGACCATTGATCAAGTTTGATCAATGGTC
This sequence comes from Ambrosia trifida, assembly GCA_028751855.1. Taxonomy (NCBI): domain Eukaryota; kingdom Viridiplantae; phylum Streptophyta; class Magnoliopsida; order Asterales; family Asteraceae; genus Ambrosia; species Ambrosia trifida. The sequence goes on along the minus strand of CM054124.1, from coordinate 145,627,275 downwards.
CATGATAAATTTCTATTTAATAATCAAAAGCAAGTGGGCCACTATAATATAAAATTGGATATAGGGCAATATGGTAATCTTACTAAAGCAAGTGGGCCACTCTAATTTTCTGAATCCTAGGTTTAAAAAGGTTGATTTGACACTTGTCAAGTCATCTCTCTCTTACTTTATGGCACTTTCTCCAGCACGAAAAATTAACATACGTTAGTGTTGTGATGCAAAATTCTGATCTCGTGTGAGACATCGCTAACATGTGTTACTAGGCATATACTAAAAGAACATAATAAAAGATCACATAAAATGTGTATTTATTTAATAAATGATAAAAACGATCATTACAATCAATACTAAAAATGTATCAAAAAAGTTTTCATACATACATAATTATTTGTGAATGATAAAAAACTATCATAACAACATAAAAAAGATCTAGCTATGCTTCGTTCTTCATACTCATCTTCATCTTTAACACAAAACATCTCTTCACCTACAAAAAAAGATAACACGTGTTAGTTGGGCTCTCCGAAACATATAATGAGACATCACTAACATGTGTAGTGTATTCTAAACACATATGTTTTACTGAAATAACGTATGTCATATGAAACCTAACACACGTTAGTTAGGCATATACCACGTATGCCATATGAACCCTAACACCTGTTAGTTAGGTATATACTAGCATGTGTTAGCATTACTAACATGTGTATAAACAATACCAAATCTGCAATGCCATGTGTATCGTACTCAATTTGAAGTGCCAAGTGTATAATACTCAAACATGTGTATAAACAACACTAAATGCGATTTTTACAACTATGTTAATACAACTACTCAAATACAATTAATATGGTTTGAAATCCAACAATAGTGTTAGCATATTCTAAAACATATGTTTTAATGAAACTAATGTATGTCATATGGACCCTAACACCTGTTAGTTGGGCATATACTAGCATGGGTTAGCATCACTAACGTGTGTGAGCATACAAGACTCGAACTGCAAAAAATAGACACAATTCTAAGTGGTTCCTACTCGACACAAAAATCACGTTGCTTTTAAATAATAAATAATAATAATAATACTCAATTTTATAACTATGTTAATACAACTACTCAAATACGATTAATAGGGTTTAAAATCCAACAATACATCAGTAGCATGTGTTAGCATGTTCTAAAACATATATTTTACTAAAAATAACGTATGTCATATGGACCCTAACAACTGTTAGTTGGGTATATACTAGCATGTGTTAGCATCACTAACGTGTGTGAGCATACAAGACGTGGACCGCAAAAAATAGACATGTACCCTATACGAGTTCATAACAATTTCACTTGCCAAAAAATTATTAAACAGAATACAAAAATTATTTAAACACCCTATTCACCAAAAGATTAAAAATTTATAATCTTTATAAAAAAAACATCACTTACCACAGCCACATCACCAACGCCGCCTTGTTCCAATAGCCTACTCGTGAAAATCAACACTGGAACAGATACACATGTTAGTTTTGGATCCTCAAACACATAATGGGGCATCACTAACATGTGTTATCATATACTAACATAAAAAAGACTACAAATTTATTCATCAATCACATGTGATCTATCAACCTCATGTCCCCAATCTAATAAAAATCTAACATAAACAAAATAATAATAATAAAAAAAAATAAAAAAGGTTAACATAAGTTTTTTTTTTTCATTCAAGCATTTGATCGAACACTTGGTATGCGAAAAAAAACTGTCCCCAAAACTATTATTATTATTATTCTAATAGCTTGTTTCATTAAAATAATACCTCCATCTTATCTTTGCATTCAAAACTAATAAAAATAAAATCACAAAATAATAAATCAATCACCACGTAGCCACTGTATTCAATTAGCTTCTTTCATAATAGCTCCAAAGTGACACTTAAAAAACAGATTCATAATATTCATGTTAAGAAACATGTTCATAGCATTTTCAGATACACAAACACCCCCAAATCCCAAATCGATCAAAACAACGACAACGATTGTATTAAACCATACCAGGAGTCCAGGACACGGAGAAAGATTGAATAATGGATCGGATGAAACACGACCATGTTCTTCCCCAGTTTTCCTCACCGGCCGGTATCTCCTCCGGCGACCGGTGTCTTCTTCCCCGGTTGTCCTCACAACCAGTAAGTACCAAAATATCCAGATCCAGATCCACAGAAAGAGAGTACCAGCGATGTTTTTGCGTGTTGTGCCAATGAAGACAAACAATATGGAAAACAGGGGTCACGGTGGTGGTGGTGTTTCTAGAGAGAGACAGAGAGAGGGTAGAGAGAGGAGCTATAATCTGTGTTCAGACGGTGGCGGTGGCGGTGGCGTTATGGTGGTGGTGGTGGTTCTAGAGAGAGACAGAGAAAGGGGGTGGGTAGAGAGAGAAGGCAGAGAAAGATTCTTCAATTTGAATTTGAAAAAAATGAAGAGATTGGGGGGGAAAATTAGTTTATATAGGGAGAGAGAGAAAGGGGGTGATGAAAATGTCCAAATTACCCTTCCTAAAATAATATTATCAAATATTGGTTTGGATGATGTGGAAACATATGGGCAAAGCATTGGGTTTATTGGAGTTTTTCATCTAAAGTGGGTTTCTTCCATATACTTCCCTTATATATATATATATATATAATATAATATGTATGTGCATGTTGATATAGAAATAAAATAAAATGCAAAGACATAAATAATCTTCAAAAAGATTGTAATCTATAAGTTTCATTAAAAAGAACACAAACTTTCTATCACAATTTTCCATGCATTTTTTACTACCAAAAAACAATGTTGTTCTTTTCAAAAATTGTATAGATAGTAGAGCATTGTAAGGCTAAAAATCAGTATCTAATATTTTCATCATAATGGCAAGTAGCTTTTTACTTAACTAAGTTCTATAATATTTACCTTCCTCAAGTAACCAAAGGTTAACAGAATTTAAAATTAGAAGTTTATTGATCAAAGGTTTTGCTTTCCTCATCAGTAAAAGAAATTATCAGTAGTTTTCTCATCAGGAGTTAAACTACTTAGGACCTCCATAGAACAATTATTTGCATCCGAAGTTTGTCATCAGGAGTTAAACTATTATTTTAAGTAACAAACTTTTTCAGAAGTTTTGCCTTCTTCAGCAGTAGTTCAATATCAGTAGTTTTCTATTCAGAGGTTTCTAATCAGGAGTTAAACTACTTAGGGTATGTATAGAACAATTAGTTAAAGTAACAAAGTTGTTCAGAAGTTGATTCATCAGAGGTTTGTCTTTAATCAGCAGTAGTTCATTATCAGTACTTTTCTCATAAGAGGTTTTTTATTAGGAGTTAAACTACTTAGGTTAATATGAAAACCAACACAACACGTAGCATAATGAATTCAGGTTCATTCAAACGATATAAAACAAAGTAATAACTTTTACTAAACTTTTTACTAAAGTGCATGATAACATGTTCAAAATATCTTAAACAAAACACCATTCTAAGTTTATATTTCTAAAACTTAATTATCATAACCAAATGTAAAATAATTAATAAACTTTAATCATCCATAACATCATCATCAACCTTTGAATCTGATGATTCTTCGACTTCCACCATTGCCTCTTGCTCCCTCAGCAACATTATTCTTGCACGGATCATTTGTTCGACATTTAGCATTGTTGTGGTTCTTCGGTGTTATACATTCGTATTTGGTTGAGTTCCTCTAGTAAGTCTGTGACACCCGGCATATTTGACTTGACATATTTAAACTTATAAGTCTACCTTAGCGGGAAACAGTTTAATTACGTACTTAACTGGGTTAGTTGAGTCGGGGTTTTCTTACGTATTGTCCAGGGTTCAATGATCTGGAGGATCATTGGTGTCTTTTACATACACACGAGTCTTGAGTCCCGTTGTTGGTGAATTACATAAACTAGATTAAGTGTTATGCGTAGATTGATTCTTATGTGGTGGATTATATGCAAATACGTGTTTAAATGATACTTAGATGATTGTCCATGCTTATATATGTTAAACATAGATTAGGGTTACATGTTCATGTGTTAGGGTGCGTTAAAATGTGCTAAACACGACAAACTGGAAATCGGGAAAATGGCTCTTTCCTGGTTCGACCATTCAAAGGGTCGAACCTGGCCCTCAGCCTGTTAAAGGTCTCTTTCGACCAAATAAAACTACGTTCGACCCATGTAAAGGGTCGAACCTGGCTACCCGTTTTAAAGATGCTACATTCGACCACCCAACTCCACGTTCGCCCACATGAAAGGGTCGAACCTGGACATACTATAAATACCATCCTTAGTCATTTTTCATCATTTCACAAACCCTAAACGCCTCTAAACACTCTCTTTCGACTCTTATCATTGGGGAAGGAGTTTTTGAGCTTATTTTTCATAATCCAACTCTCTAAATCATTACAAGTGAAGATCTAAGGTGTGTTCTTCATTCTAAATCCTTTTTAAACAATTTTGATTCGTTTTTATAAAACCCCAAAGTTCCAGATCTGATCTAAGATGATTTTTATGAGTAATAACCTATCTAAAGCCTTTCCAAACAAATCCTTATCATAAAACATGAGTTTCTTAAGTATGAACATATGTTAATGATCTTTCATGGTTATGTTATTTGATTATTTGATATTGTATGATACATGGATGATGTAGGAATGTTCTACGTTGGTTATAACTGATAAGTTTTGATTACCTAGATTACAAAGTATGGCATGTTGATGTTAGGGCTAATTTGGGGATTTTGATGAATTTGAGGATTGATGCATGATGTTGTTAGGGGTAATATGATTAGGGGTTTTGATCTACATGATAATCTGAGTATGAAGATGTACTTATTAAGTGATTTTACAAAGTTTCCAAATTGGGTAAGATTTCCATGCATGATGTGACATCTTCATAATTTTGCCATCTTGGGTAAACATTAAAACGAACTGATTTGGGGGTAGAAATGGTAGTGTTATGTGGGGATACATTACCCATACTTGACTGCTGTGTTTCATGATGTTTCGTGATGTTTTCGGATGTTTTTGATGCGTTTTTGAAAGAATTAAACTGATAGGGTCGAACCTGGAGTATCTTCGACCGGTCGAATGGTCGAAGGTGGGTCTCCAGGGTCGAACCTAGATTCTAATGGTCGAACCTGCACTAAATGGTCGAACTTGGCTTGAAATGGGTCGAAGGTGGAAGAAAAGGGGCGAATGTGGAAGTGAAAAACCATTCGACCTTATGTTATCCAAAATGAGATTTTTGATACAAACTACGTGTTTTATGCTTGAACCTTGTGTTTAATCTATGTGTACTTGATTATTTTGTGTAATGGGTCACCAACGGGATGTCGGGTCAGTCTAGTGTGTCGGTTAAACTGTCAAACACGTTTTCAAACTTACTTAATCATGATCTGGACAATCGGGGACTAGTTAGCCTTGGGGTTATTAGTCACAACTCTTATACAACATTTATTGATAGATCGCCGGTATTTGGGATCATCAAGACTTGTCTTAATTCTTGTTTTGGGAACGCAAACTAAGGTGAGTGTCACGGCCCCATTCTTTACTGTTTTTGGAACATTCTGGAGGAGAGACATGCGGTAAAACTTTCTAACTTTTAAACCAACATATTACATGATACCTCATGGATACTTAGTGACCTTTACTTTCATCATTAAAGTCCTCTCATGTCTTAGTGAACCATCAATATGTGGGTACATAGTGGGGAAGGTGTGAATAGATCTATTGGGCTTGACTAGCCCCACTCGGGCCGACTGGAGGCCGGTGGCGGGTGCATATTTGTCCTATATCTTACGGCACCGGGTGATGAACCGGTGACGGGTTTGAGGCATTCTTATCTTGTCAGCAGTGGTTCACGACACTATAGTATCATGTAACGATGTCTAGCTAGCATCAGGTATTGATGTAAGGATTGTTGGGTTTGGTTTACTTATGATAAACTTTTACAAACTATATCTCTGTGACTCACCGGCACTTTATGTGTTGTCTAACTTCGCATGTTTTCTCAGGTCGCTAAGGTAGCAGGGAGTCTTAGGCGCACTGGAGTCGCACTGCGTCTAGTCTTGCATACATAAGCAAACCGGGTTGTGTTTGCATTCATATTTTGACATTGGTTTTGTAAACATTAAATTTTGCTTCCGCTGTCGTTTTCTACTTTACTTATAAACTGCGTGATTGGTATTTCTACGTAACTTTTATTGCATATAGATGTCGTTTATTGTGACCGTAGTCTTGGATCCTGGTATGTCATGCGCCTCTTGGTAAAACCCCGCAAGTGGAATTTGAGGGTGTGACAGATGGTATCAGAGCCACTCCTGTGCCGTTCGGGATGGTGGGTACACACCTCATCAGGGACGATGAGACTCTATCAGGGGGTGAATGTGACACCCCAGGAAAATCCCACATCGGTCGTGGCCAGGAGAGATCCTTGGTTCATAAGTAATGTCTTGCCTCTTAAATCACCAACACGTTTTGGGGCTTAATGTTAGTGGGTCGAAGGTACTCCAGGTTCGAACCTGGATTCTGATGGTCGAACCTGCACTAAATGGTCGAACTTGGCTTGAAATGGGTCGAAGGTGGAAGAAAAGGGGCGAATGTGGAAGTGATAAACCACATTCGACCCTATGTTATCCAAAATGAGATTTTTGATACAAACTACGTGTTTTATGCTTGAACCTTGTGTGTAATCTATGTGTACTTGATTAGCTTGTGTAATGGGTCACCAACGGGATGTCGGGTCAGTCTAGTGTGTCGGTTAAACTGTCAAACACGTTTTCAAACTTACTTAATCATGATCTGGACAATCGGGGACTAGTTAGCCTTGGGGTTATTAGTCACAACTCTTATACAACCTTTATTGATAGATCGCCGGTATTTGGGATCATTAAGACTTGTCTTAATTCTTGTTTTGGGAACGCAAACTAAGGTGAGTGTCACAGCCCCATTCTTTACTGTTTTTGGAACATTCTGGAGGAGAGACATGCGGTAAAACTTTCTAACTTTTAAACCAACATATTACATGATACCTCATGGATACTTAGTGACCTTTACTTTCATCATTAAAGTCCTCTCATGTCTTAGTGAACCACCAATATGTGGGTACATAGCGGGGAAGGTGTGAATAGATCTATTGGGCTTGACTAGCCCCAGTCGGGTCAACTGGAGGTTGGTGGCGAGTGCATATTTGTCCTATATCTTACGGCACCGGGTGATGAACCGGTGACGGGTTTGAGGCATTCTTATCTTGTCAGCAGTGGTTCACGACACTATAGTATCATGTAACGATGTCTAGCTAGCATCAGGTATTGATGTAAGGATTGTTGGGTTTGGTTTACTTATGATAAACTTTTACAAACTATATCTCTGTGACTCACCGGCACTTTATGTGTTGTCTAACTTCGCATGTTTTCTCAGGTCGCTAAGGTAGCAGGGAGTCTTAGGCGCACTGGAGTCGCACTGCGTCTAGTCTTGCATACATAAGCAAACCGGGTTGTGTTTGCATTCATATTTTGACATTGGTTTTGTAAACATTAAATTTTGCTTCCGCTGTCGTTTTCTACTTTACTTATAAACTGCGTGGTTGGTATTTCTACGTAACTTTTATTGCATATAGATGTCGTTTATTGTGACCGTTGTCTTGGATCCTGGTATGTCATGCGCCTCGCGGTAAAACCCCGCAAGTGGACTTTGAGGGTGTTGTAACACCCCAACCGATGGCGGAAACATCGGGATGTCACGTATTGATGATTGTTCAGTAGCTCATGGTGAATAATAAATTTCATTAAATGATTTAAATAAATTACATACAATTGTTCTACAAGAATTTGCACATCAAAATGAATAATACTTTGCACACATCTTCAAGCAATAACTCAATTCTTCAAGCAAGTAGAACTTGAAACATGTTAAGTTGAAAATGTTTTGGGTCAACAAAAGTTGGTGAGAATACATAGGTTTTTGAAAAATAATTGATACCATATTTTGCACAACATTCACAGTTGTATGATGATAGAGTATAATACCGACATGTAACAATGCGTCTTTGTACAACCAAACCTTGTGTCGACTGTTGACTAACTCGCAAGTTAGTTAAATGTTGTTACTGTTATCGATCATCCCTGAATTTATGCGGGGGATGGGTTTGTCAGACCTATAGCGCTATAATCTAAACAGGCGGCTTGATCAATGTTAATGATTGTACTGTGTCTTTTTGTTACAGTCACGTGACAGAATGAGTAAATGATAGTGTAATTGAATCACAAGTTTCAACAATGTAAGAATGAGTAAATGATAGTGTATAAAATGTTTAAACATGTTTCACCCCAAAAATATAAAATAGTAAGAGGGGCTATGTAAACTCACCTTAGCAAAACGTTATATCTGTTGAAAAATTGAATAGTGGTGTTGCCCAAACAATGCCAAATATTACCCTATAATAAGGTAATAGACATGTCTAAGTTTATCTAGTCTACAAATGTATATGTTCTAGGGCTTCGAATTGGGAATAAATGCTTGTTTGATTAATAATAAAATGTTTGATATTTGAGCGAAATTTAGTAAATAAATAGACAAAATCTTTTCATAAGAATTTAAATTTAGGATGGTCACATTAACGTGTTTAAAGTACAAAAATAATTTTTGCAAAATTATTTTCTTTAAAATAGATTGTTAAATCTATTTATTACAAATTGTCAAACTTTAACTTTAATATCTTAAAAATACCAAAATTAAAGAATTTTCAGTTTAAAAATTATATTTCTGTTCCAAATATTCAGAAATAATTTGTATAAAATTTTGGTGCAAAAATATTAAAAATTGGATTTATTATGATTTAATTATGATTAAAACTAACAAAAATTGATTAAAAATATAAAATAAATGATTTTTCTGAAATAAAAATCATTTCTGAAAAGCTTAATGTTATAAAAACTCAGGATAATTTTTGTGGAAATTAATAAGATCGTTTTGATATTTTTATAGATTTTTATAAATAAAATGGAATAAACTTGATTTATTTATTATATATATTAAATAAATAAATTTTTGAAAACTAAAAATTGTAAGTTAAACTTTTTCAGTAGATTAACTTAAAATAATTTTTGTAGAATTAATAAAAGAGTTTTAATAATTTAAAACGAATTTATAAAGTATAAGATATATATATATATATAATTGTTTTTGATACAAATATAAAACAACAAAAAGAAATGGCCAAGCCGGGACTCGAACCCGCGTGATTCAAGGGCATGGCACCAGACACAACCACTTGGTCTAGACCAGTGGTTGTGTTGATTCTTGTTTTAAAAAAATATAAATAGCATAACTGATCTTCATGTTCTTCCCCAATTATTACCAATCGAGCCCTAGTTTTCCAATTGAACCATCCACACAACATTAACCCAATTAAACATAGGGTTAATGTTGTGCATCGGCCGATTAATGAAACCCACAAGAAAAATCGAACTTACAAACACGTTTCGATACTGATTCGATTGGTCAACACTCGAAGTCAACAAACGCGATCAACTGTTAGGAACAGAGAATTTTTATGAGAAATTGGGGATTGGGAAAGGTTGTTCGGCGATTGTAGGAAGTCCAGAAGAGTTCAATTTATAGTGAAATGGATTGGTGTTCGATTTGGCAATTGTTGACCGAGTCGTTAATGTTTGACGCGTCAAAAACACCAAATTGGTAAGAATTAATGGCTAATTGGTAGTATGCTGACTCGATGAGGGCCGGTAATCGCGTTGTGATGATAATCATAGACCAATTTACGAGTTTATGTTGATTGATTATGGCAAGACGCGTCTCACAGTTGACTTTTTCAAGTCAACTGTGAAGGTTGTAACTAACGATATCATAATAAAAGTCTGGTTTTGAATCAGATAGAGGTGCCAGCCCAGTTGGTTGATGAGTGTTGTTTAGTGGTTGACCCGGGTTGCTGCTTGGGTTCGAAACCCAGCAGAACCATTTTTTTTTATTAAAACAGAAAAGGGGGGGGGGGGGGGAGAACTAGTGGGCTTGGGCTTGTCTGGTTGGGCCTGCTTTTGGGTTGGGTTATAAAATCAACTAATCAATTATAGATCTAGATTATTTATTATATATTATTATTATTATCCCTTATATATATATACATATAAGTTGTGGTAGGAAGAGAAAGACGTAGGCACATTATGAATGATAAAATAAAACATACGTATTAGAATTTGGGAAAATTTAGCGATGTTACAGTCTTCCTTACTTTTAGAAACTTCGTCCCGAAGTTTATTAAAAACATAGGGTTGAAAATAAAAATAGTAGTCACTTGTGTTATAGCATGAATAGAATAAACTGTCTCGTGTTTTGATGAACTACCAAACAACTAGAGTTTATGACCTTGATAGAATTTCACACTACCTTAATGTACCTGTAAATTCATGATTACGTTCCGGACCGCAATCACCAATTTACCTTACATTAAAGTTTTGCGTCCTTCTATGTCTCCACCGATTGTTGAGCAGGTCCGATAGCCTCCACCAGTCGTGGAGTAGGTTGTAGGGCCTCTCCCGACTGTTGAAAAGGCGTAATGACCTCCACCAATCGTTGAGTAGGTTCGATAGCCTCCACCAGTCGTGGAGAAGGATGTAGGGCCTCTCCCGACTGTTGAAAAGGCATGATGACACATAGATTGCAAATTGATGACATGTTTATGCAAGCAAGTTTACAAGTATAACAAGCATAGTATACGAGTTGTAGTTGTATAGATCTAGTTCACAATCATGCATACACCATGTAAACAACTCTCAAAAATATCAATATTAGAATTTATTACTTGGATCAAATAGCGTCAATACATAGAATAAAAGCAAACAACGTTCGAATGGTGGGACATGTTGTTAAGTAGCTGGAGGGTCTTGATCTCTGTTTAATTTAGGGCATCGGTTACGGAAGTGATTTGGGTCTCCACATTCATAGCATTGACCATAGTTGTATCGATTAGGATTAGTAGCCCGAGCAGGGTTGGTGGGTTGGTTGGCATTGGGATTTGGGGTCTCGCGACATGTATTAACTAGATGGCCATACCTACCACAATTGGTGCACAAGCGACACGCTGAAGCAGTGGGATGATGTCGGTTGCATGTGTTACACAATGGATGGTTTCCTGTATAAGGTTTCTTGTTAGAAGCTTGTGGAGTGAGGTTTGCATCAGGATCCCTGGTCTTACGCTTCTGGTTCTCGATGGTTACCGCGGCTACAATACTTGCTTTATTGCCTTTCCGAACTAAGGTCCCGTCTTTTACGTGATTGTCCGTTAAGGTAGCTGCTAGACGCTTGGCTTCCTCCAAAGTAGCAGGGTTCCTTCCCCACATCGTATCCTGAATCTTCATGGGTAAGCCACCAATGTATTTTTCGATTGCAATAGGCAAGGGGGTGACTTTGTGTGGTAGTAGTAGACTAAGTTCGTGGAAACGAGTGTTGTAGGCAAGGTTTTCTCCACTATCTTGGATAAGGTCGTGAAACTCGTCTTCCAACTTCTTGATTTCGTTGCGTGGGCAGAACTCATTTTTCATTATCTCCTTGACTTGATCCCAAGTCATAGCAAGTGCAACTTCAACTCCTCTGGTGCGTTTTTCCTCATTCCACCAAGTGAGTGCTCGTTTGTGAAGAACACTCATAGCATAACGGACCTTAAAGTTATCGGGGCACTCACTGTTAATGAAGGTATTCTCAATACCCTCGAACCATTGTAGAAGACCAGTAGCTCCTTCATCTCCACTGAACTTAGGAGGATTACAGGTATTAAAGTTCTTAAGAGTGCAAGCTGGGAGGCCATTCCCGTTCCCGTTGTGGTTTCCATTTCCGTTGCCATTACCGTTTCCGTTGCCATTACCGTTCCCATTCATTTGGATGACTTGAGCCACCAGGTTAGGAATCAGAGTTGCCATTTGTTGCGCCATTTGTTGAGAAATGATCGCAGCTAGTTCGGCATCGAAACCATTGTTGTTGTTGTTGTGGTTATTGTTGTTGTTGTTGTTATTGTTGATACTTCCTTCTTCATGATTGCTGCCATTGTTAAGGCGATTGCTGCGACGAGGAGGCATGATCTGTATGAGACACAATGAAAAGAATGAGATTATATAAGGAATGTAATCATTTATTCATTAATTAAAATGAATAAACGAAAACGTTGACTTATCAAAGATTCTAGATTCTAATAACATATGAAGATATGCTTTAGCCTATAAGTGAACACTCATCCCGAGAATTCCCAAGTAGGCATCCGGGTCCCTCGTCTGATTGGGATATATGCGCAATGCCAGCCTAGACAGAAGACTCAGAATACAGGCGTTCACCCTTCCAGATTGCACGTGTTCGTTATTAAAATCTAGAACTTCGACGAGATCTCAAGGGGGTTCAGGTTAAACCTGAGGATTTTGTCATATTAGTCTAAGAGTAGATCCAGTGATGTAGAGCAGCCTTCTTGTAAGGATGAAAGTAGAGATAAGAAGTAGGAGGGAGATAGAGAATAACAAGTAAAATAAGCAAGTACTGATTAAGTCCTATGGTTATAGACTAGATTATTTTTCTAATAACCTAATTCCCTATAACCATGGCTCTGATACCAATCTGTAACACCCCAACCGATGGCGGAAACATCGGGATGTCACGTATTGATGATTGTTCAGTAGCTCATGGTGAATAATAAATTTCATTAAATGATTTAAATAAATTACATACAATTGTTCTACAAGAATTTGCACATAAAAATGAATAATACTTTGCACACATCTTCAAGCAATAACTCAATTCTTCAAGCAAGTAGAACCTGAAACATGTTAAGTTGAAAATGTTTTGGGTCAACAAAAGTTGGTGAGAATACATAGGTTTTTGAAAAATAATTGATACCATAGTTTGCACAACATTCACAGTTGTATGATGATAGAGTATAATACCGACATGTAACAATGCGTCTTTGTACAACCAAACCTTGTGTCGACTGTTGACTAACTCGCAAGTTAGTTAAATGTTGTTACTGTTATCGATCATCCCTGAATTTATGCGGGGGATGGGTTTGTCAGACCTATAGAGCTATAATCTAAACAGGCGGCTTGATCAATGTTAATGATTGTACTGTGTCTTTTTGTTACAGTCAAGTGATAGAATGAGTAAATGATAGTGTAATTGAATCACAAGTTTCAACAATGTAAGAATGAGTAAATGATAGTGTATAAAATGTTTAAACATGTTTCACCCCAAAAATATAAAATAGTAAGAGGGGCTATGTAAACTCACCTTAGCAAAACGTTATATCTGTTGAAAAATTGAATAGTGGTGTTGCCCAAACAATGCCAAATATTACCCTATAATAAGGTAATAGATATGTCTAAGTTTATCTAGTCTACAAATGTATATGTTCTAGGGCTTCGAATTGGGAATAAATGCTTGTTTGATTAATAATAAAATGTTTGATATTTGAGCGAAATTTAGTACATAAATAGACAAAATATTTTCATAAGAATTTAAATTTAGGATGGTCACATTAACGTGTTTAAAGTACAAAAATAATTTTTGCAAAATTATTTTCTTTAAAATAGATTGTTAAATCTATTTATTACAAATTGTCAAACTTTAACTTTAATATCTTAAAAATACCAAAATTAAAGAATTTTCAGTTTAAAAATTATATTTCTGTTCTAAATATTCAGAAATAATTTGTATAAAATTTTGGTGCAAAAATATTAAAAATTGGATTTATTATGATTTAATTATGATTAAAACTAACAAAAATTGATTAAAAATATAAAATAAATGATTTTTCTGAAATAAAAATCATTTCTGAAAAGCTTAATGTTATAAAAACTCAGGATAATTTTTGTGGAAATTAATAAGATCGTTTTGATATTTTTATAGATTTTTATAAATAAATTTTTGAAAACTAAAAATTGTAAGTTAAACTTTTTCAGTAGATTAACTTAAAATAATTTTTGTAGAATTAATAAAAGAGTTTTAATAATTTAAAACGAATTTATAAAGTATAATATATATATATATATATATATATATAATTGTTTTTGATACAAATATAAAACAGCAAAAAGAAATGGCCAAGCCGGGACTCGAACCCGCGTGATTCAAGGGCATGGCACCAGACACAACCACTTGGTCTAGACCAGTGGTTGTGTTGATTCTTGTTTTAAAAAAATATAAATAGCATAACTGATCTTCATGTTCTTCCCCAATTATTACCAATCGAGCCCTAGTTTTCCAATTGAACCATCCACACAACATTAACCCAAATAAACATAGGGTTAATGTTGTGCATCGGCCGATTAATGAAACCCACAAGAAAAATCGAACTTATAAACACGTTTCGATACTGATTCGATCGGTCAACACTCGAAGTCAACAAACGCGATCAACTGTTAGGAATAGAGAATTTTTATGAGAAATTGGGGATTGGGAAAGGTTGTTCGGCGATTGTAGGAAGTCCAGAAGAGTTCAATTTATAGTGAAATGGATTGGTGTTCGATTTGGCAATTGTTGACTGAGTCGTTAATGTTTGACGCGTCAAAAACACCAAATTGGTAAGAATTAATGGCTAATTGGTAGTATGCTGACTCGATGAGGGCCGGTAATCGCGTTGTGATGATAATCATAGACCAATTTACGAGTTTATGTTGATTGATTATGGCAAGACGCGTCTCACAGTTGACTTTTTCAAGTCAACTGTGAAGGTTGTAACTAACGATATCATAATAAAAGTCTGGTTTTGAATCAGATAGAAGTGCCAGCCCAGTTGGTTGATGAGTGTTGTTTAGTGGTTGACCCGGGTTGCTGCTTGGGTTCGAAACCCAGCAGAACCATTTTTTTTTATTAAAACAGAAAGGGGGGGGGGGGGGAACTAGTGGGCTTGGGCTTGTCTGGTTGGGCCTGCTTTTGGGTTGGGTTATAAAATCAACTAATCAATTATAGATCTAGATTATTTATTATATATTATTATTATTATTATTATTATTATTATTATTATCCCTTATATATATATATATCTATATATATATCTATATATATACATATAAGTTGTGGTAGTAAGAGAAAGACGTAGGCACATTATGAATGATAAAATAAAACATACGTATTAGAATTTGGGAAAATTTTGCGATGTTACAGGTGTGATGTCGCTTAGGGTGACGAAATACCTACGGTTGAAGGGACAGAATCGCCAATGGACAACGTTTTCCATTTTTTTTCCTCTGTTTTTGTTTTTGTTGTTTGTCTTTTTTTTTTTTTTGGTGTTTGTTTGCTTTGTCATTTCTGAGATGATAAAGGCTATATATAGATATAACTAAACCGCGTGTAAGGAAGATGACGTGACAATTACGATTTTCAATAATAATGATCATTATCTTTGTTGTGGCTAATAATTTCTTGATCAGATCATATTGAGTATTTCATTATAAATTAAGAAAGTTAATTGATATTGTTTTATATAATAAAATTATTATTTGTTTTAAGAAGTTTATAAAATTTATCAAATATATTTTATAGATATTAAACATAGAGCATCTATATCACAAAGTTAACTCATAAATAACTGAAATTGTAAACGAAAACTCAAGTATTTAATGGACATAAACTGAAACATAACTAAGTCGTTAACTAATTATCAGTAGTTGGTGTTTTCAGAAGTTTAGTCATCAGAAGTTTTCCTTTCCTCATCAGTAGTTCATTATCAGAGGTTTTTTCATCGGAGGATTTTCATCAGGAGTTAAACCATCAGTAGTTAAGCTTTCAGAGGTTGTAAGTTCTTTTTCAGTAGTTTTAGTATGGATTTGGCCCAATAATGTTTATAGGCCTGAATTTGTTTTTGGACTTTTTTTTGGATTTAGCCCAATAATGTTTATTAGGCTCGAATTACTTTTGGGATTTTATTTCTTATTAGGCTCAATTATTGGTATTAGGCCCAACAATTTATATGGTACATACATATATATAATATATATATACACACACACAAAGACACATGTGTGTATTGATCGAATTATGAAATAATACACATAATTAAGAGTTATAAGAAGCGATTGGCTTAAAGTTGTTTTTGGTATTCATGTTTTAACGGTCTCAATTTGTTTTTGGTTTTTTTTTTTTAGATTTTGGCCCAACAATATGTATTAGGCCCGTATTAGTTACTGCATTTTATTTCTTATTAGGCACAATAATTGTTATTAGGCATAAATTAGTTTGTGACTTTATTTTTATTAGTTGAATAATGTGTGATATAATTTTTCAACCCTGTGTGTTACACGGACCGTTAGACTAGTATCATTATATATATATATATATATATATATATATATATATATATTTACTAGCTTTTATCCCGGGAGTGTCCCGGGGTTGAAAAATATAACAATTCTAATAATACTAATAGTAATAATTATTACCCTTGTAATTAAATAAATAAAAAAATAACCTTGCTATAAGGTGACACCATGTGTTGCAGTGTTGCGCGATTCTTTCTCCTAGCTTCTCTTGATGAAGTATATCTATGCATCTTTAAAAGAGTAAAATTCTAATGAAAGCATGACGATTGAGCTGAATTTTAACATTGTAGATAAGAACATGGTTTAAAAGAAAAAACATTATTAATGAATAACCTGAACACTTTGTGTTTTTTTTTTCCTGTATGAACGAAACCCCACAAAAAATAGTTGTTTTTTTCTCCGTTTTTTATATAGAACTATGGTACTCGTTGGAAAGATAATAAAACGTTCGTTAATTTGATGTAACTTTTTTCTTTAAAAAATATCGTATATAAAAGATATTAACGTTTAAAAATTATGGGAGGAAAATAAGAGAGAAAAATTTAAATTTGTTTTTAAATTCTTTTTTCCTAAAATAACTCAATTTAAATTTAGTAGATTAGGTTTTATATTATTATTTATTTATTTTTAATTTGCCACATGGCACACTCAAGGAGGAGAATGCCTCTTTAAATGCCATGCCATTAAAATGGCTTTCTTAAGCCTCTATCACCTCATCAACATTCAATTCTTTTATTATAAGTTATAGATTATAGATATGGCTTCTAAGTTCTAAGCACTATGCCTAACCAATGGAAAGAATAAGAAGTTGGCAGGCAACCCACTCTGAATTTTAAAAAATATTTAACTAAAAATATTTAACATTAGAGCATGATGTTACATAATACGTTAAATTCTTATCATCAAAATAAATTAAATATAACATCATGATCGATAAAAATAAGAGGTCAAATTTTACATTCTTATTGAATGTTTTCAATTTTTTTATCCACCTCAACATAGCCCAACATTTTCGGTTCGAGTCCATCCTACCCAATAACACATGACTTAGATCTATCTTCGTATAATCTGGTCCACAATTTGAATTTTTTTTAATTTTCAGTTTTAGATCCGGTTCATTTTCTCTCAGTCTGATTTGGTTCGGTTTCGACCCAATCCAAAACCCTAAAATCAAATCTCATCCTTTTTAATATCTAACAAAGACCGGCCACCCGGTTACACTTATAGGCAAAAAAGGCAATTCGTACCCATAATCGTAGACCCGACTCATCACCAATTATAGAGGAAACCCTCGCCTGAAAGTTCCACCGTGATAAAACCTCTGACTCACGTATAACATTTTGTCACAAACAAACTCCAACCACTAACATCTTCTAAAAAGGTCATCCGGATATCTTTAAAACACGTTTTTCGGAATTGGTGTAAATTAAGGGTGTAAGATCATTCACAATAGTGTCCCCATAAATTTTTTTGAGAGGAAACCCTATAATTTTTTATGGGGTTGGAAGTGGTTGTGAGTGAAGAAAATGGGGAATCTACTATTTATCGGTATATTTGGGAAAAACTGGAAACTGGAATTATTTTTTAATATTTGTTGAAAGTGATTGTGAGCGGAGGAGAGAGAAACTGTAATGATTTATAATGTAATATGTGGTTGTGATTGGTTGTTAGTGAATGGGGAACTAGGAAGCTACTGTGAATGCTCTAATAGCTCGGCTCGAAAGTAAATCCTAAGAGCTCGATCTCGAGCTCGGATCGGCTCGAGGTAATTAAAAAATAATTTTTAAACGACCTAAAAGCTTGGCTCGATCTTGCTTCAATAGCTTAAATGAGCAAAAGCTCGGGTCACTAACATTATTAATTAAAATTGAACATGTTCAAAGAACAAAATCGCATACATAAAAAAAATTAATATAACATTTGTTTGGGCTTGTTTAAGCTCACGAGCCTAAATGCGATTTGTATATAAGGCCTGATAACTAAACGAGTCATATTTCAGGCTCTGACTCGTTAAATCTCGATTCACTCGAACTTTTTATCAAGCCAATTTCGAATAGCTTTCAAGCCGCTAAGCGTCATTTATACCCGGTGTAAATCTTGTGTGTAGTGTAGTAATGGTCAAGTTGGCGGTATCATCTCCGCGTCCTATAAATACACAACCCGATTGAAAATCCAAACACATATTATTATTATTTTCTTTTCAAACCCTCTCTCTCTCCAAAATTTTCTGCATTCTCTTTCTCTCTCTAACATTTGATCACAGATCTAAATCTAAACGCGTAGGAGACAGGTCTGAACAACAATGGCGGCGGTGTCACCTCTTGCCAAATACAAACTGGTGTTTTTGGGCGATCAATCCGTCGGCAAAACCAGCATCATCACCAGATTCATGTACGACAAATTCGATACTACCTATCAGGTATCATTTCTTCTTTCATTTATTATGATGATGATGATGATTGTTATTTGTGTTAGATTGTTGATGAATTGTATGTAATTGAGGCCTGATGATTGGATCTCGATGTTAGGATGATGAAACCGTGTCGGTTTTATTTAGGTTTTGCGTTCGTTCGTTATCTTTGTATACTTATTGTCCTATAGATGATGTTTTTACGTTAGATCATTCCTGAAATAATGAAATGTATGCAGATGAAGCTGGATAACTGGATCATGATGTTAGGATGATGAATTCGTGTCATTTTTATTTAGGATTTGCGATCATACGTTGTTGTTGTTGTGTAGTTATTGTTTTATAGTTGTTTAGGTGTTATTGGTACAGGATTGTTAAATTTTGTTGAAAGGTATAGATATGTTAAGATTTAAGGACATGAACTAGCATTGATCATTGATGTTTTGGATCAGTTCTGCTTGTAGGAAGCTAAATCAGATGATGTTTTTATATTAGATCCAGATTTTTATGCGATTTAAGACAGATGATCCGGTCGCGATGTTAGGATGATGACATCGTGCCGATTTTATTTAGGTTTTGTGTTCGTTTGTTATTGTTTTATAGTTATTGTTCTATTGTTATTTAGGGAATATAGGTGTTATATTACCGGAATTTTTGCCTTCTAATGACAGGAACATATAGGTTAAGATTTAAGAACATGAGCTAATATTGATCATTGATGTTTTGGATCAGTTCTCCTTGTAGGAAGCTAAATTAGATGAAGTTTTTGTGTTAGATCAATTCAGAATTGTATGCGATTTAAGACAGATGATCATGTCGATTATATTTAGGTTTTTTGTTCGTTTGTTGTTGTTGTGTAGTTATTGACTTATTTTGTTTTATAGTTATTTAGGGAATGCAGGTGGTGTTATTATCGGATTGTTAGTTATTTAGGTTATATGATTTAAGGACATGAGGTTATATTGATCATTGATGTTTTGGATCAGTTTTGCTTCTAGGATGCTAAATTAGATGAAGTTTTATGTTAGATCGTTACTGAATTGTATGCAGTTGAAGCCAGATAACTGAATCATGATATTAGGATGATGAAATTATGTCGATTTTATTTAGGATTTACGTTCGTTTGATATTGTTGTTGTATTCTTGTTCTATAGTTATTTAGAGAATATAGGTGTTATTTTCATAGTTATCAAAGGTGCTAGGCGCACTGATAGGAGTAAGGACCCGAATCACCGGTTCAAATAAAACTGTAAATAAAAGGATAGATCTAACGGCTCGCTTGGATACAGATTCACCACCAAACGAAAAGATAGGGCTGCGAATCACTCCCGAAGATACAAATACACCACTCCGGTTATGAATTCGGGTCTAAGATCACCACTCAATATGCCACAATTGAGCTAGCATAGACACAATCAATTTAACCTCAAAATCCATTGAGAGAAAAATTAACCAAAAGAAATGTTCATTCATATAAACTCACTGTCCTCATTAGCAAACAAGGTTCAATACATAAAGGAAAAAAACTACTCCACGTTCCTAACTTTAGTAAACTGTCAAAAACTACTTACTACCAAAAGAGATACGGGTACAAGTAAATAAAGCTTCAAAATAAAAATGCAACAAAATAAAATAAAACATATTATAAAATGAAAGGAACTGCTTGTAAGTTGTAAACGTGGGTTAATGCTTGACCCGTCACCCATTTTCATATCTTGCGGTCTATCGACGGGTTACGCCCGACCCGTTTCTTACGGGTCATAATTTGCTATCACGCACTCAAGGCGCATAGGCCTCACCTTGGGCTTAGGCGCGAGGCGCAGAAAAAGCAAGGGCCTTCGATAAAAAAAGCGAACAAAGAAAATAAAGAAAAATTTATTAAAATAATACTATTTTTGATTTTTCATCCATTTAGTATCAAAAGTTTTAAAATATTGATGCATTAGTGTATAGAAGTAGTTTTCCTTAGATAAAAGTAGAAATCTCGCTGGAATCTAGCCATAATTTAACGAATTTGTCTGGAAACTCTCTGGAATTTGGGAATCTAGCTGAAATCTGCGCCTAAACCATCACCTAGAGAATTAAAGCGCAATTTCCTTGACTCAAAGCGCAAATGCATCGCCTCGCCTAAAAAATGGGCCTAGGCGCAAGAGGCGATGGCTTTTAACAACTATGGTTATTTTAACCGGTTGTTACGTTGGTAGTTTCTGTTGGCAGGAACAAATAGGCTAAGATCTAAGAATATTAGGTAATATTGATCATTGATGTTTTGGATTTTTGTAGCAGTCTTCTAGGTTGAGGATTTTTGTACTCCATCTCATGAAATTGTGTCAATTTTAGTTTTGGAATATCTTGTTTTTCTTTTTGTTTGGGGATTTTTTTTTCTAGTTTCCTTATGTCTTCATTATGTAAGGTGTTGTAATATTTATTTGATCCACTAAAAGAAGTTCAAATGGTATATTAAATGTTAGCACAAATATTTATGTGATATTCTCTTAACTTTTTGATTATATGTAAGCTAACTTTGATATGTGTGCACTTGCTTGTTACAATTCTCATCGGTGGGATGTGAATCATGAGAATTAGATGGTCATCTGTAATAAACAGGTTGTATAAGATGGAGTTTGGTTGTGCTTTTGCTTTTTAAAGTATATATATTTAAGAAATTGATACATGAAATGACCAAAGAGGACATTCTTGGGTGTGCAGTTGCTTGACAGACAACTTATGTTTGAAAAAAAACTTGGTCAGCTCTTGTTTGCTGGAGTGCTGGGTAACATTCCTTTAGCAATAATTGCAGAATTATGCTATATTTGATATCTACATGCTGAAGGCAAACTGAAAAGGTAGTATAAAGCCACCTCTTCAGTGTTTCTTTAGAATGTGATAAAGGCTGATGCTTGATCTGTTGCCTAAATCTAATATGCAAGAACAAACAGGTTTTAAATGTCAGTTCCCTATTGTAAAATCTTAAATGTATAGTTTCTTTGCAAAAAATCCTCACTGTAGGTGTATTATTCTCTTGGATTTTTTTTGTTTGTTTGTTTAGTTTAGTTGGCAAGTGGACTATAGATATGCACATGTACATTTTGATATACAGAGAGAGATACTATTTCATGATACATCATAGAATGAATATGCACCTTGAAGGATACAATGTTTTGAAGTGCATACCTTTGAGTACTGTTTTGACTTTCAGTTGATTGAGTCTTGTATCTGTTTGATTTTGGACATATCCAAGTATCCATTTTTTGGTTCTTTCTGTCCTTATCCTTCATTGTTTATTTTGTATGACCTTGTAATGTGTCCACATTCAGAGGACGTTAATAAACCAAAAGCTCTGATATTTTGGATATTAATTGCAGGCTACCATTGGCATCGATTTCTTGTCAAAGACAATGTACCTGGAAGATAGAACAGTTCGATTGCAGCTTTGGTAGGTTTTCATGTTTGGTACTTGTTGCTTTTTTTTTTTTTTTTTTTCAAATTCCCTAACAATTAAGTAGAGTTTTTTTTTTTTTTTTTTTTTTTTTTTTTTTTTTTTTTTTTTTGTTATTACATTGCTTCACGTGTTTTCATCTACATTTCAGTATTTCATAACAATGTCTGGTAACATTTCAGGGATACTGCTGGTCAGGAAAGATTTAGGAGTCTCATTCCAAGCTATATAAGAGATTCATCGGTTGCAGTCGTCGTCTATGATGTCGCTAGTGAGTAGATCTCATGCACATTTTCCTTCTCCAAAGCATTTTTTCCTGCATAGTGCCAAACTCTGCCGCTTTTTAATAGTTAATATTATTTCATATCTATATATAGATATAGATAATAATATACCTCCATTCATACAATTGTAATTACCAACATTTTTTACAAGTGGGTGGCTAGTAAACGGGCAACAAGCTACGACGCTACCCCCTTTTGAATAGCAAAACCTACTCTATTAAAAATAAAACCGTTGTCCTTGGCCGTTGTAGATATTTTGACATAAAAAAGAAAACAAAGTTTTTTTGTTAGTCCTAGTGCATTGCAGAAATATAGAAATTCTAAAACTGTGGACATTTTTTGCTATCTGAGCAACCTGAACAGGCTCTAACTGAAGTAGCAGTTATAACTCAATTGTATGAAATGAGGTTAATTCAGATTGCAATTTATTTGATAACTGGTCAAATGTAGAAAATTAGTTAGAAATGAAATGGGGTAAACGTGCACAAAAGTTTCCTAACTTGTAATTACAACGTCTTGTATTATTTTATGTACAAAAAGTTATCTTATTATTTTGATATATAGTTTTTTAGTCTTACTTATTACATTAATTGCTTACAAAATACAAGAAAAGGGACAAAAAAGTGTTGGTGTCCAATTTTATCCATTTTGACCTGCACATTAAAGTCACCCCTTCTGACCCGAACCTGCACATTTTGCCACCTCCAGGGTATATCTTTTTTGATACGTACATTTTAGTTTTTGTTATTATCGAATAAACACTCACATCCTTGCTTGTAACAATAATTCGTATAAAAATTTATCAGACACTTGTTCTATTTTAACCTGTTTGGTATATGGGATTTGTTATTTTGCAGATCGACAATCATTCTTGAACACTGCAAAGTGGATAGAAGAAGTACGTACTGAACGTGGAACTGACGTCATCATAGTTCTTGTTGGAAACAAAACTGATCTTGTTGACAAAAGGTTTGAGATTAACAGTTTTAACATATCTGTTACTTTAAAAGCAGCACGTTTTTTGTGAAACTGTATATAAGTCAACCTTGGCTGCAGATATTGTTTGATATAGGTGACAAGATGGGCGGGCTGGGTAAAAAATGATTTGGGTCGATACAATTCATTTTTTGCTACCGGTCAAATTTAGACGGGTCTGTAGGAATGAACCGCCATCACTCTTTTTTTGTCGATTTTTTTTGTATATTTAGCAAGTTAACGATGCATTAAAAAACGACATCCTTACAACAACAACAATAATAATAATAAAATAATAATAATAATAATAATCAACATCATTGAATAAATTGTATGTATTAAAAATACACTTTTGGCGATTTTCATCATATTTGACCTGTTGATTTATTTGAAGCATTCTCTTTTTATTAGCTAAAATCGTTTCATTTGCCAGTTTAACCTGTTTGATAATAAATGTTAATAACCCAAAGCTGTGTTTTTCTTGACATTAGAACCATATTTTGTATTGTGGTATTTTTAGCTTCTATGCATTTTGGATTTTTGGTCATGTAGCATCATCCCATTCGGGGGTCTTTATATATTATAATCTTACTTTGTAAGAAGCAATGAAGATGTAATTATGATTCCCATTGGATTTGATAATTAAACAGGCAAGTTTCAATTGAAGAAGGAGATGGCAAAGCTCGGGAATTCGGAGTCATGTTTATAGAAACCAGTGCAAAAGCCGGATTCAACATCAAGGTTTAATCTATTATCTTTTATATAGCTGCATCCATCAAACTGATTTGCATTATGTACCAAAACCATTCGCTTAGTTACGTAGTATCGGACCTTATATTTTATTCATCAACTTGTAACTCACTGGTAGGGGGTGCTAAATTGGTTGTTTTTGCTGCCCGGAATTTTTTCAACGTTTTACCTTTTTTTTTTGCGGATTAATACTGTAAAATTACAAATTTACAACAAAAACACAAATGTGTATAAAGTATAAACCAATATGTTAGCGTTATGATCAACCCATGTGGCAAAATGGTCTAGTTGGGTAACAAGTCAAAACGGGTAAGTTTGTAGGTTGAGTTGGGATGGCCCGCCCACAAACGCTTCTAAAAAGTTGCATGTTTGACCATTTCTCTTCCATATACAGCCTTTATTCCGAAAGATTGCTGGTGCATTACCGGGGATGGAGACTTTTACCTCCACAAAACAAGAAGACATGGTTGACGTGAATTTGAAATCTTCGGGTAGCACATCACAGTCAGAACAACAGGGTGGAGGCTGCCCGTGCTAGAGATGCATTTTGTAATCGGTTGGTTGGTTGGTTGGTTGGTTGGTAAGTTAATTTGTTGATAATTTTGCTTTGTAAGTGACATGATGAAAGTAAGAAGATATGATATGCATCTATATTATAATATACATTTGTAGATTCATCATTATATCTCCATACAGCAAGACAATCATGATATGAAAGTTTTTGGTAGCTCATTTGGTTAATATACATATACAAATAATGGTTTGTTTTAGATTCAACTGAAGCATTATCCTAACTCAAATTGGAAGTTACAAATCAAATAAACTGACACATACCAAGTGCATTATATTCACCTTTAGTTGGTTTCAGTGCCTGATCTTCACCTTTATGGATAATTGGATTTTGATTAGTATTGTGCATTTACGAATGATAAATTGAAGCTCGGTTCTTGTATTTTTGAAGGGAGCGAGGGATGGTTAGTATTCGCGTCTAGAAATCATAGTCATAGGATTCGCTAGTTAGGCTGTGTATTGCGAACCGAATCGCACGTACCGGAATTGGGGTTTTCTTGTAAAACATAAAATTTTGGTAACCTAAAACTGGGGTTTTTTCTTGTAAAATGTAACACCCCAACCGATGGCGGAAACATCGAGGTGTCACGTAATGACGATTGTCCAAAAGCACATGGTATTTAAAATTCAAGTTCCATTAAATAAATATTCTAATAATGGAATTTATTACAACGAAAAGGAAACAATACTAAATGTTCAACTTCAAACTAAGCCAATAACCAAATAAAAATAAAACTAGACTTCAACTTCTAACGTCCAAAGCACGTAGAACTTCAAGCTGCATTATTCCCTGAAACATGTTTAAGTTGGAAAATGTGGGGGTCAACTATAATGTTTTAAAAAAATTTAATTTGCAAAGTTTTGTAAGTCATGTCTATATATATCAAAACAATTTGTAATAATATTAATTGGAAACCATGGTGTTGTATAGTCAACCCTAATGACAATGACGTAACTCAATGAGCTAGTAAAAAAAATGACGTAACTCAATGAGCTAGAAAAAAATGACGTAACTCAATGAGTTAGTAAAAAATGACGTAACTCAATGAGCTAGTATAAAAAGCTGTTTCGATCATCCCTGAATTTATGCGGGGGATGGGCTTGTCGAACCTATAGCGCTATAATCTACTACAGTTGGCTTGATCAAAGTTAATGACTACACTGAGGCGGGTTCACCAACTAATAATAATAACAAATGCGTAAAGATATAAGCAAGACAAAAGTAAACATGTTTCACCCCAAAAAAATATAAAAACATTAAAAAGTGGGGCTATGTAAAACTCACCTTAGCAAAGCAAGCAAATTTTCCAAATAGTGCAAATACGGTTGAGAGAATCCCGAAGGATTATCCTAAACAGTTCACAAAAACATAACCTAATAAGTTGGGAAAACTAAATCGAGTCTAAGGCAATCTATGGTTATAAGCACTAGGGGTTTTAGTTTCTAATTTGGGAATAAATTTCATACGATCTTATTATAAAGAATTTGGTATAATAACATAGGAACATTTGTTTTGTAAAACAATTCCTAACAAAGTTATTTTAATAAACATATATAATAGTTAATAGATAACTAAACAAAGTTTCAAACATTTTTATCCATTTTTATTAGTAAACGCAACTATAATCTAAATGATTGTGAAACTTTTGTAAAAACTTATCTTATTATTTCTTTACTTTTTTTTTTATAAAAAAAATGTACTACTAAAAATAATATGTAAACAGTATACTTGTACATTGAATAGACATGCATTCTATAAGTTATAAAGAATTTATAGCTAACTATAAACAAACACTTTGAGCCAAAAACTATACATTTATTTTACTGATCTATAACTTTAATATATTGTAAAGAATACTAATAAAAGTTATGGCAAAAAGGTATATGTAATACAAAAGAGTACTATTGGAGTAAAAAAAAAATACATGGCAAAAAGGTTTTCGTGGACAGGATTAAAACCCAAGTCCCAATGAGCCACACTGATTTATATTAAAAAAAAAAAAAAAAACTGAATATAGATCAACATACCCTTTCTTCCCAAATTAGATTTCATAAAAACCTTAGAAGCCTATACAGTCAAAATGACCATGAATTTGCTACTAATAATCACTATTATCAAAGGGTATTGCTACGGAAATAAAAGCAAAAATAAGGTATGTAAATAGTACCACAAAAAGGCGTCGAAATTAGAGACGGAGGGTAGTCGGTGTTGGATTCCTGTTAAGCTCCGATGACCAAAGAACCCAGCTCGAAATAGGTATTTGATGGTGTGGGTTTTGATTTCGAATGAGTCCTGAACCGAGGGGGTGGGTTTATATAGTAAAACAACTGAGTCGGTTGGGTTTTAACGGCCAAACCGAGATTTTTTTGGGGACCGAAAATAGCTAGTCAAAAGTGCTTCAAGCGTCCGGATTTTATGACGAAAAGATTCGAGATAGAAGTTAGTTCGAGATTGTTGGTTTAAATAGGACGTAAATACCGGTTTCACCGAGATCGACCTTGCCGGAAAATCCGGTTTTCCGGTGACAGGAACTGTGAAAAAGAAGGAGCCAAGAAAGAGTTTTCAAACTTTATTTTTTTTTCCAATAATAGTCCTTCTAGTTTACATCCTTTACAAACCAACATCAAAGTTAAATTTTCTTTATTATAATTAATATTATAGTTAACTTTACAAACTTATACAAATAGATATTCAAACACTTCATTAAAAGTTAAAATTTTATAAATTTCAACAATCTTAGTTAAATTTTTATAAAGTTAATAATAATATTTAGTACACATATATATCAAAATGAGGAACAAAGTTCGAACGAAAGATAAAACGCCATTGATATCTTTATTAATAATACTAAAATGAAACGATTACAATGGAAAAATTCAAATCGTTACATAAACATGTGAGTTGTCCTGACCACCCACACAGTGGCGGATCCAGGAATTTTTTTCACTGGGTTCCTTTTTTTAGGTGTTTCAATTTCATATGACCAAACATAAAAATTTCGGGTCGGGTCAAAGGTTCGGGTCGGATAAAGTTCACCACATAAAAAAATACGATGCAATGGACGCTAGTCCTAAGTGGAAGATTGGCTAGCAACACGAGAATTGTAGTGACTAACGAAGCAATGGACGCTAGTCCTAAGTTTTTATATAGAAGCACTAACGCAACGCCTACTTGCACAAAAACTAGCCAAAAATCATGCATATACCAAGCGTAATCGCCTATTCTTTCTGCATCAACAGCCATGAAGTTGATGATTTCACCACTTGAGTTCCCTTGCTTTGACTTGCTGAAGGTGGCCATCCCTTTTTGGTAAATAATGGCAACAATGGCAAACCTGGCTTTGATTCCAACTTGTTGGAGCTTAAAGCACCAATGTCGATGTGTAAAACACTCAATAATCTTGGAAACAGGAATGGACTTTTTTGCAGGAATAGGTATTATCTACCTCTAATTAGTGCAACTAGGGGGATAGGAGAAAAAAATTGCAAATAGGTAGGTAACACTTTGGATTGGCGACCTTGAATCCTTGGTTTAAAAAAGCGCGTCTGGGGCGCGCTTAAAGCGGTTGAGGCGCGGGGCGATGAGAAAAACACTTTTTTTTGTCGAAAAGCGCTCGACTCCATGAAACTCTCGGCCCAAAAAGAAGAAGAATAAAAAGAACATCATAATATATAAATTGTGAAGGAAAAAACGAATTGAAAAGAATGAAAACGAATTGAAGGAAATCGTAAGAATAGACCAAGATGACCAACAAACATGATTGATATTATTTCCAAACAAAACTGCAACAAGCTAACTGCTATCAATGGCCCTGCTAATCCTATTTGTTTTTAACTTCATTAATTACTTGGTTTTTGTAAGCTTGTTGTCCATTGTAAAGCTAATTAATTTCAATAACATCAAATTAATCGCCTAATTTCATCTTCATGTAGGATTGTTTTTGTAAGAAGCTAATGGTAACTCACAAATTCATGATTGATGGCAGAAATAAATGGAATTATTGTAGGAACAATAACTAGATAAATAAACTTACAAAGCGAAGGAGGAGGGTAGCGGTTGCCGGCAGGCTGGAGGAGGCGAAGGGGCGGCGAGCAGTCAGCAGAGGTCAGGAGGAGGAGGTTGGCGGCGTTCGGCGGAGGTCTGAGGAGGATGAAGCAAGCTCTCTTACGTCTCTCTCTGTGTTGTTTGTTTGGAAGGAGGATGAGAGGTCAAGAGTTAACTTATTAGGGTTTTGTTAGTTTTGAATTTGAAAAAAAAAAAAAAAAAAACTAAACTGGAAACAAAAATATTAACGCGTGGGACGGGAATTGAACCTGGATTCATTAGTATGTTCATTGTGGGTCTTACCACTAAGGCATCTACAATTTTTTGTAATGGGTTCCTAAGATAATTTTCTTATGGGTTCCTTTTTTTTTCTATATACATTTACACTAAAAATTACAAACCGAGTGGGTTCCCGGGAACCCGCCGATTTAGCTGTAAATCCGCCCCTGCACCCACAAGAAGTACGACCCTAACTCAATTTAGCAAACTCTAAAATGGAACAATGTATATGCACCACAATTGTATCACCATCACATAACCTTAACTATATTACCAGTGTCGTTACCAATCGGAAACTGAACCATGTTACAACTTACAACGGTGTTTGGTGAAAGGGGTGAGGGTGGTAGCATGGTGATGGGATTAGTCTAACTTGGTGCAAGGTTGCTTGGCTCAAACCTTAAATGTGACAACTCGGGTAAATCTCTCTCTTTTGGTTCCTACCTTTTGCTTGTTTCCTTCGTTACTTCTTTTGTTCTTTCTGTACTTGTACAAATTTTCGGGACGAAAATTCTTTTAACGTGGGGATGATGTGACACCTGGCAAATTCGGGTTAACAACGTTGTCTAGATGAAAGTCTACCTTAGCGAGTCACGCGTATATTGTACTTAACTGGGTTAGTTAAGTCGGGTTATGGTTCGGGAACTATTAGTTAGTCTAGAAGATCATTGGATGTTGGTCTAGAGGTTCATTAGATGTCGGTCCTTAACCAAGTGTACAAACGGTGACGATTTGTAGGATCGTCAGGGCATACGGAACGTACGAGTCTCGAGTCCCGGGAATTGGTGAACGAGTGTAAATATGTGTATTTACTTGTGTTATGTGTTTACAATCATTATGTGACTTGTCGGTACATGAATATGCATTAACATATGTTAAAACGGGGTTTAACGCGCAAAACACACAAAAGGAACCCCTACAGGCGATTAGGAAGCCTAATCGCCCATAGGGGAGGCGAGTAGGGCACATTAGACACGAGTAGGAGGCTACTCGTGTGTACATAGGGGCGATTAGGCCCAATCTCATGCGATTAGCAGCCCTAATCGCATGTAGCTGCTGCATACTCGCCTATAACGTGGGGATGATGTGACAACTCGGGTAAATCTCTCTCTTTTGGTTCCTACCTTTTTCTTGTTTCCTTCGTTACTTCTTTTGTTCTTTCTGTACTTGTACAAATTTTCGGGACGAAAATTCTTTTAACGTGGGGATGATGTGACACCTGGCAAATTCGGGTTAACAACGTTGTCTAGATGAAAGTCTACCTTAGCGAGTCACGCGTATATTGTACTTAACTGGGTTAGTTAAGTCGGGTTATGGTTCGGGAACTATTAGTTAGTCTAGAAGATCATTGGATGTTGGTCTAGAGGTTCATTAGATGTCGGTCCTTAACCAAGTGTACAAACGGTGACGATTTGTAGGATCGTCAGGGCATACGGAACGTACGAGTCTCGAGTCCCGGGAATTGGTGAACGAGTGTAAATATGTGTATTTACTTGTGTTATGTGTTTACAATCATTATGTGACTTGTCGGTACATGAATATGCATTAACATATGTTAAAACGGGGTTTAACGCGCAAAACACACAAAAGGAACCCCTACAGGCGATTAGGAAGCCTAATCGCCCATAGGGGAGGCGAGTAGGGCACATTAGACACGAGTAGGAGGCTACTCGTGTGTACATAGGGGCGATTAGGCCCAATCTCATGCGATTAGCAGCCCTAATCGCATGTAGCTGCTGCATACTCGCCTATAACGTGCTGGACGACTAGAAACGCCTATAAATACAACACTCAACCTCCTAAACTCCCTAATATCAACCCTAGTCGTCCCATAACCGCCCCAAACACTTAAACAACCTCTGGAAGGCGATTTTGATCAAAAACACAAGGTTTCAAGGTCTAACCATCATCCTTTTACAATTCCAAGGTTTGATTCTCATCCATAATACTTTGTAAACGTTTTTAATCAAATCCCTAATGGTCCAGACCTGTTCATAAACGAAAAAGCTTTCTGAAAATCGTCAATAAGGGTTATTAATCGGATTATAATTAATAAACATGCGTTATGGGTATGTATGATTAGAAAGATAGGATTTTTATGAATCTTGATGATGTTTTGATGTGTTATCATGCTAGGTCAGAATTAATATTGTTAGTATGATGATAGAAATCTCAGTAATTGGATAATAGGGTTATGATTACATGCGTTAATTGAATGTTGCATGCTATGTGTACGTGTTTGGATTGCTTTGGTTGCATGCAGGACTGATTTTACGAGGATGAACGAAGGGTTTTGGGTTAAACATGTTTAGGATGGTGTTTGGGATGATATTGGGTAGTTACACACGCTCTGGATCTGATTTGGAGCGTTAAACGCGCGAAAAAAACCGGAACAGCAAGGTTACAGGCGAGTATCCTTGCTAATCGCGTGTATTAGGGGCGAGTAGCCCCCCACTCGCGTGTAATAAGGGCGAGTAGGCCCACTCGCCTGGCTACAGGGGCGAGTAGCCCAATCGCATGGCCTCAAGGGCGAGTAGCCCTAATCGCCTGACTTAAGGGGCGATTAGCCCTAGTCGCGTGACATTTCATGCGATTAGCCTCCCTAATCGCGTGTACTGCTGCTGTAAGTGTAAATTAGCATTCCGAGACCCGATTTGACATGTAGTAACATGCTAGGAACCTCGTAACATGTCTAATAACTTGGTAACATATATTTGGATGTATTTCGGTGATACGTGAACTATGTGCTATAACTTGTTGTGCGTTAACGTATGTTAAGTGTACTTGCGTTATTGTATGTTTTGGAGCGTAAACATAACACGGGGAGTCTCGGGTCACCAATGGGATGTCGAGTCTTGTACTTTGGGTCAGTTAAACAGTCACGGTATTTTCAAACGAACTTGGTTATGGTCTGGACATCTAGGGACTAATTAACCTGCGGGTTATTAGTCTAAGTACTTGTAACTGTCGTATGTTAGGTCGCCACTGTACGGGACTAACATAGCAGCTGAGTTACTCGGGATTAGGAGTAAAGCAACTTAAGGTGAGTTTACGGCCCCTCTTTTAAACTGGTTTTATACTTTCGGGGGAGAAAACATGTGTTAAAACAACTGTTTGGTAACTACTGTCATACTATGGGTTTATACTGTGTACTACACGATCTTTGGAAGTCCCGGGGGGAACCATGAATGTGCGGGTTTGCACAACGGGGAAATGTGAATAGCGCTATTGGGAGTGACCAACCCCGCTCGTCGACTTGGAGGGTCGGCGGGTGCATATTGTCTCAAACAGGAACAACAGGAACAACAGGAACATACATCGGGCATACTTTTGGTATTCGAGTTAGTAATGGTTTTCCAATCGTGGTAGTAACAAAACGTACGCCTAGCTAGCGTATACTGGTTTTCTATTTGTTATAGTATGGACAGGTGGACTTGGTACTTGAACTGCAAACCTGTAAACTCACCAGCATTTTTGTGCTGACGTAAACTTTTACATGTTTTCTCAGGTCGCTAAGGTAGCACGACTGGACTAGGGCGCACGCGTCTGCACGGCGTCTAGATAGAGTTGCATGATGTCATAAACATTGAACTTTGGTTATTTATGTTGAACTTTATTTTGAATAAGCTTCCGCTGTAAACGGGATTTTAAAACTATGTTTTGGTATTGCATTAATCACATTTAGACTTGTTTATTGTGATCGTTGGTTTGGATCCTGGTTTGTCATGCGCCTCGCGGTAAAACTCCGCAAGTGGATTTTGAGGGTGTGACAGATTGGTATCAGAGCCAATGGTTATAGTGAACTAGGACTGCATGTAGAGTCTAGTCTATAGCCGAGTCGCACACACTAGACGATCACATGGTACTAAACATTAAGGTGGTTTACGTATGGTCTTGTCGGGGTGTCTCTAAATCGTTGGTCTTTCTACGTTACATCATCCGTTCTATCTTAGGTCGGGTTACGTACTTTCTAGGCGGGGTAGTATATTGGAGTAAATCGTGTACTCTTGAGATTTGTCCAAGGCTCGGACATCTCCCTTTCATACTCCAATAGAAACACTTGCCATAAACTACCGTAGTATTACGGTGTATAGCTAAGAGTCTATGTTCGGTGATTTGAACTTTGAACTAGGAGAACACTTGGAGGACCATGTAGAGCGTTTTATCATTTTGGGTGCACACAAAATCATAAAACGAAATGCATGGAAGCCCTAGTGAGCTCTGGGTTTGAGGGGATAGTCCTGGATTGGATCTGGCTTTGATCTTGTGAACATTAGTGGTTATCTTTAACTGCGAAACTAAATTTTCTCGTTCTTTCTGCCAGAATCATGTCTGGAGTGCGTGGAGGACGTGGAGGTGGTCGCAATGGTGGACGTGGTGGTGGTCGCGGTGGTGCTGGCGGTCGTGGTGGAGGTATTAACCTATCACAGGCTGATCTGAACAACTTGCTCCAAGCTGCCTTCCAGTTAGGGCACAACGGTGGTGGTAAGTTGTTTTATCCATTTTCTTTGCCTCATTGGTGAGCCTTGTTTACGTATTTCGTGGTTTCTCATACGTTTCATTTCAGGTGGTCCTGTTGACCCACCCCCACCCATGTGCACCTACAAGATGTTCCGGGACTGCAAGCCCCAGGAATTCTCTGGCACCGAGGGTGCGGTTAGCTTGCTTAGGTGGTTGGAGAAAGTGGAGTCGGTATTTCTGATGTGTAACTGTCTCCCAGAAGATCGGGTGAAGTATTCTGCTGCGTTGTTTCAGGACGTGGCATTGGCTTGGTGGAATGGCATCACCCAGAACATGGGTATTGGGGAGGCATATGCTATGCCATGGGAGAACTTTGTGCAGTTGCTGAAGCGGGAGTATTGCCCGAGAGAAGAGGTACAGAAGCTGGAACATGAGGTATGGAACCTCAAGATGACTGGATCGGAAATCGAGAAGTATACTGTGAGGAGGAATGAGTTGGCAGTGCTGTGTCCCGATCTGCACGTGCCAGAATATCGTAAGATTGAACATTATGTCTCAGGGTTAGTGCCGGAAATTGCAGGGTTAGTGGCTGCTGGGAATCATCCTACTTATGCGGAGGTAGTTCGATCGGCACATAGGATGACTAACTTAAAGGTGAGTGAGGGGATTTTGCCTGCGAAAGGGTCGACTGCTAAGGCTCCAGAGAACAACAAGCGCAAGTGGGAAAATGACGGGAAAGGGTCTGGGTCTGCACAGCAGGGTAAAAAGTTTGATAATGGGGGTTCATCGTCTTCGGGTAATAAGCAGGGTGGTTATGCGGGAAAACTGCCCAAATGCAACAAGTGTGGACGCCATCACCAAGGGAACTGCGACAGTAACCGTTGTCACCGCTGCCAGCGAACAGGCCACTATGCTAAAGATTGTCGGGTTACACTTCCATCGACTCAGGCTCCGACTAACAGTTCAGCTCCGACTACTCAGGGGACTACAGGGAAACAGGGATGCTACAACTGTGGTGACACTGGGCATTACAAGAAGGATTGCCCAAAACTGAAACAGGGTGGGAACAACGGGGGCGGCGGCAGAAATGCACGTGCCTTCGTCATTGGAGCTGCTGAGGCTAGGCAGGACCCTGATACAGTCACCGGTACGTTTCTTCTCAATAATCATTCTGTTAGCGTGTTATTTGATTCTGGTGCCGACAAGAGTTTTGTATCCATGGGTGTTAGTCGACTGCTAGATGTAGTATCTGTACCATTAGAGACCAAGTATATTATTGAGTTGGCTGACGGTAAAACAATTGAAGCTACTAGTGTTCTTCGGGAGTGTCAGTTAGAGTTGTCGGGTTTATCGTTCCCCATCGACCTTATGCCGGTACCTTTGGGTAGTTTTGACGTTGTGGTAGGAATGGATTGGTTATCTTTGTATCGCGCGGAGATTGTCTGTTACGATAAGGTTATTCGGATTCCTCTCCCTGATGGAGAATTTCTTTCTGTGTACGGTATCAAGGGTGGTGTTTCACTAAACATCATCTCTAGCATGAAAGCCCTTAAGTGTCTTCGAAAGGGTTATCCAGCTGTTTTGGCACTCTTATCTGTTTCCTCTGTTGATGAGAAGAAGATCGACGACATCCCGGTGGTACGCGAGTTTTCTGATGTTTTTCCCGATGATTTATCTGGTCTTCCTCCTCATCGTCAAGTCGAGTTCGGTATTGATCTTGTACCAGGGGCTGCTCCTATTGCTCGGGCCCCCTATCGTCTTGCACCTCCCGAGATGCAGGAGTTGTCTAGTCAGTTACAGGAACTTTTGGACAAGGGTTTCATCCGGCCAAGTTCTTCCCCTTGGGGAGCCCCAATTTTATTTGTCAAGAAGAAGGATGGGAGTTTCCGATTGTGTGTAGACTACAGAGAGCTGAACAAGTTGACCATCAAGAACCGTTATCCTCTTCCACGTATCGATGATCTATTCGACCAGCTTCAGGGTTCTAGTTATTATTCCAAGATCGATTTGAGGTCCGGTTATCACCAGCTGCGCGTCAGGGAGGCTGACGTTGCAAAGACTGCTTTTCGAACACGTTATGGCCATTTCGAATTCTTGGTCATGCCGTTCGGTCTCACGAACGCACCGGCGGTTTTCATGGACTTGATGAACCGCGTCTGTAAACCGTATCTGGACAAGTTTGTCATTGTGTTTATTGATGACATTCTGATCTACTCCAAGAACGAGACCGAACACGGGGAACATCTGCGGTTAGTTTTGGAACTCTTGCGACGGGAACAACTTTACGCCAAGTTCTCAAAGTGTGACTTTTGGTTACGCGAAGTTCAATTCCTAGGACATGTGGTTAATGAACTAGGAATTCATGTCGATCCCGCTAAAATCGAAGCGATCAAGGACTGGGGAGCACCTAAGACGCCAACTGAGGTGCGGCAATTCCTAGGTCTAGCGGGCTATTATCGTCGTTTCATTCAGGGGTTCTCGAAGATTGCTCAACCCCTCACCACTCTCACTCAGAAGGATAGGAAGTTCGACTGGGGTGAATCACAAGAGTCAGCGTTTGAAGAACTGAAGTCTAAACTGTGTTCTGCTCCTATTTTGTCTTTACCTGAGGGTCCTGATGATTTTATTGTTTACTGTGACGCTTCCATTCATGGACTCGGTTGCGTGTTGATGCAACGCGAGAAAGTGATTGCGTATGCTTCTCGTCAACTCAAAGTGCACGAGAAGAACTACACAACTCATGACTTGGAGTTGGGTGCCGTGGTATTCGCGTTGAAAATTTGGAGACATTACTTGTACGGTACCAAATGCACCATCTACACCGATCACAAGAGTCTCCAACACATTTTCGACCAACAACACTTGAACATACGGCAGCGCCGTTGGATCGAACTTTTGAACGATTATGATTGTGCTATTAAGTACCATCCTGGCAAGGCGAATGTTGTAGCAGACGCCTTGAGCAGGAAGGAATCTTCTAAACCTCGTCGCGTTCGGGCGTTGCAGCTCACTATCCATTCGTCGTTACCTGATCAACTCCGTTCTGCCCAATTGGAAGCTTTGAAGGAGGAAAACCTTAAAGCTGAAACTATGCACGGTGCCGACAAGCACCTAGAGCGAAGACCGGATGGCCTGCACTACTTCGCAGAACGCATATGGGTTCCTTTATTCGGGGGACTACGGGAGCTTGTTCTTGATGAGGCTCATAAGTCCCGGTATTCTATTCATCCTGGTTCGGATAAGATGTACCAAGATCTGAAAGTGCTTTACTGGTGGCCAAACATGAGGTCGGACATAGCCTCATACGTGAGCAAATGCTTGACCTGTGCTAAGGTCAAGGTGGAATACCAGAAACCGTCGGGTCTCCTGCAACAACCTGAAATTCCGGAATGGAAATGGGAACGGATTACTATGGATTTTGTCACACAACTTCCTAAGTCACCAAGCGGGAACGACAAGATATGGGTGATCGTCGATCGATTGACGAAATCAGCTCATTTTCTTGCTATTAAGGAGACCGACACCATGGATCGTTTGGCTCGCCTTTACTTGAAAGAAGTTGTTTCTAAGCACGGGGTGCCAGTTTCTATAATCTCGGATCGCGATTCTCGCTTTACTTCTCACTTCTGGAAGTCTTTGCACAAGGCTTTGGGTACCCAACTAGACATGAGTACGGCTTACCATCCACAGACTGACGGTCAGAGTGAGCGTACGATTCAAACTTTAGAAGACATGCTGCGGGCATGTGTGATCGATTTTGGCAAGGGTTGGGAAGCTCATCTGCCGTTGGTAGAATTCTCGTACAATAACAGTTATCACACGAGCATCAAGGCTGCTCCGTTCGAAGCACTGTACAGACGGAAATGCCGTTCTCCTCTTTGTTGGGCTGAAGTGGGTGAGAGTCAACTCACTGGGCCTGAACTAGTGTACGAAACTTCGGAAAAGATCGTACAGATTCGTAATCGGTTGGCGGCGGCACGGGACCGGCAAAAGAGTTATGCTGATCAGCGTCGCAAACCACTGGAGTTCCAAGTCAATGACAAGGTACTTCTAAGAGTCTCACCGTGGAAGGGCGTCATACGCTTTGGGAAGCGTGGCAAACTCAATCCGCGATATGTCGGCCCATTTACGATCCTGGAACGGATTGGGCCGGTGGCATATCGACTTGATCTACCGACGGAACTCGGTAACGTACATAACGTCTTTCACGTGTCCAACTTGAAGAAGTGCCTGACTGACGAGTCTCTCATCGTTCCACTAGAAGAGATCAAGGTTGACGATCGTCTTCGGATTGTGGAAGAACCTGTGGAGATCCTCGACTACAAGATTCGTAACTTACGTCACAGCAAGATTCGTATCGTTAAGGTTCGGTGGAACTCGAACCGGGGACCGGAATATACGTGGGAACGGGAGGATCAGATGAAGTCTAAGTATCCTCATCTCTTTCCTAAGGAAGCGTTCGAGTCGAGACACGTCTCTTCGGCAGCTGAATGAATCTCGGGTCGAGATTCCTTTTAACGTGGGGATGATGTGACAACTCGGGTAAATCTCTCTCTTTTGGTTCCTACCTTTTGCTTGTTTCCTTCGTTACTTCTTTTGTTCTTTCTGTACTTGTACAAATTTTCGGGACGAAAATTCTTTTAACGTGGGGATGATGTGACACCTGGCAAATTCGGGTTAACAACGTTGTCTAGATGAAAGTCTACCTTAGCGAGTCACGCGTATATTGTACTTAACTGGGTTAGTTAAGTCGGGTTATGGTTCGGGAACTATTAGTTAGTCTAGAAGATCATTGGATGTTGGTCTAGAGGTTCATTAGATGTCGGTCCTTAACCAAGTGTACAAACGGTGACGATTTGTAGGATCGTCAGGGCATACGGAACGTACGAGTCTCGAGTCCCGGGAATTGGTGAACGAGTGTAAATATGTGTATTTACTTGTGTTATGTGTTTACAATCATTATGTGACTTGTCGGTACATGAATATGCATTAACATATGTTAAAACGGGGTTTAACGCGCAAAACACACAAAAGGAACCCCTACAGGCGATTAGGAAGCCTAATCGCCCATAGGGGAGGCGAGTAGGGCACATTAGACACGAGTAGGAGGCTACTCGTGTGTACATAGGGGCGATTAGGCCCAATCTCATGCGATTAGCAGCCCTAATCGCATGTAGCTGCTGCATACTCGCCTATAACGTGCTGGACGACTAGAAACGCCTATAAATACAACACTTAACCTCCTAAACTCCCTAATATCAACCCTAGTCGTCCCATAACCGCCCCAAACACTTAAACAACCTCTGGAAGGCGATTTTGATCAAAAACACAAGGTTTCAAGGTCTAACCATCATCCTTTTACAATTCCAAGATTTGATTCTCATCCATAATACTTTGTAAACGTTTTTAATCAAATCCCTAATGGTCCAGACCTGTTCATAAACGAAAAAGCTTTCTGAAAATCGTCAATAAGGGTTATTAATCGGATTATAATTAATAAACATGCGTTATGGGTATGTATGATTAGAAAGATAGGATTTTTATGAATCTTGATGATGTTTTGATGTGTTATCATGCTAGGTCAGAATTAATATTGTTAGTATGATGATAGAAATCTCAGTAATTGGATAATAGGGTTATGATTACATGCGTTAATTGAATGTTGCATGCTATGTGTACGTGTTTGGATTGCTTTGGTTGCATGCAGGACTGATTTTACGAGGATGAACGAAGGGTTTTGGGTTAAACATGTTTAGGATGGTGTTTGGGATGATATTGGGTAGTTACACACGCTCTGGATCTGATTTGGAGCGTTAAACGCGCGAAAAAAACCGGAACAGCAAGGTTACAGGCGAGTATCCTTGCTAATCGCGTGTATTAGGGGCGAGTAGCCCCCCACTCGCGTGTAATAAGGGCGAGTAGGCCCACTCGCCTGGCTACAGGGGCGAGT
This sequence comes from Ambrosia trifida, assembly GCA_028751855.1. Classification (NCBI taxonomy): domain Eukaryota; kingdom Viridiplantae; phylum Streptophyta; class Magnoliopsida; order Asterales; family Asteraceae; genus Ambrosia; species Ambrosia trifida. The sequence goes on along the minus strand of CM054124.1, from coordinate 145,587,767 downwards.
AGCCCAATCGCATGGCCTCAAGGGCGAGTAGCCCTAATCGCCTGACTTAAGGGGCGATTAGCCCTAGTCGCGTGACATTTCATGCGATTAGCCTCCCTAATCGCGTGTACTGCTGCTGTAAGTGTAAATTAGCATTCCGAGACCCGATTTGACATGTAGTAACATGCTAGGAACCTCGTAACATGTCTAATAACTTGGTAACATATATTTGGATGTATTTCGGTGATACGTGAACTATGTGCTATAACTTGTTGTGCGTTAACGTATGTTAAGTGTACTTGCGTTATTGTATGTTTTGGAGCGTAAACATAACACGGGGAGTCTCGGGTCACCAATGGGATGTCGAGTCTTGTACTTTGGGTCAGTTAAACAGTCACGGTATTTTCAAACGAACTTGGTTATGGTCTGGACATCTAGGGACTAATTAACCTGCGGGTTATTAGTCTAAGTACTTGTAACTGTCGTATGTTAGGTCGCCACTGTACGGGACTAACATAGCAGCTGAGTTACTCGGGATTAGGAGTAAAGCAACTTAAGGTGAGTTTACGGCCCCTCTTTTAAACTGGTTTTATACTTTCGGGGGAGAAAACATGTGTTAAAACAACTGTTTGGTAACTACTGTCATACTATGGGTTTATACTGTGTACTACACGATCTTTGGAAGTCCCGGGGGGAACCATGAATGTGCGGGTTTGCACAACGGGGAAATGTGAATAGCGCTATTGGGAGTGACCAACCCCGCTCGTCGACTTGGAGGGTCGGCGGGTGCATATTGTCTCAAACAGGAACAACAGGAACAACAGGAACATACATCGGGCATACTTTTGGTATTCGAGTTAGTAATGGTTTTCCAATCGTGGTAGTAACAAAACGTACGCCTAGCTAGCGTATACTGGTTTTCTATTTGTTATAGTATGGACAGGTGGACTTGGTACTTGAACTGCAAACCTGTAAACTCACCAGCATTTTTGTGCTGACGTAAACTTTTACATGTTTTCTCAGGTCGCTAAGGTAGCACGACTGGACTAGGGCGCACGCGTCTGCACGGCGTCTAGATAGAGTTGCATGATGTCATAAACATTGAACTTTGGTTATTTATGTTGAACTTTATTTTGAATAAGCTTCCGCTGTAAACGGGATTTTAAAACTATGTTTTGGTATTGCATTAATCACATTTAGACTTGTTTATTGTGATCGTTGGTTTGGATCCTGGTTTGTCATGCGCCTCGCGGTAAAACTCCGCAAGTGGATTTTGAGGGTGTGACATTAAATACACTCATTTTTCTTGGATGAAAACCAAATCAAACCATCACACCAATGTTTTCATAACCGGACCGGACGTTAAACCGGTCTTCTTAGACTCTTAGTTGAGTTTGGGTTTAAAATTTAACCTTGTGGGTTAAAATGGGTTTAGTATAATTTTCAAGGGGGTTAGGATGGGTAATTTTAATTGTAGGAAATAATTAAGTATGTCAGAATGGGTATGTCAAAAAAAAAACCAAAAACAAAACAAATTGGTCAAAATGGGTATTTTTAGATAACCATACACAAATCTGAATTAAAACTCACCCAACACCAAAAGCGTTGATGCATCATATAAATCAATGTAATTAAAAACAAAAAATTATATCTTTTGCATTTGTTGATAACCCCAGTAGGTTCGAGACCGTTCGGGTCGTTAACGGACGGCCATGTCGAAACAACACGGGTCGTTAACGAGACCGATCTCATCGAAACGGTTCAAGTCGTTAGCGGGCTTGATCGAGTCCAAACGGTCTGGGTTGTTGACCGGCCCGTTCGGATTGAAATGGTCTGGTCGTTGACGGGCCCGTCGGGTCGAAATGGTCCGAGTTGCTAACGGGATCGGTCAGGCCGAAACGGTCCATGTCGCTAACGGGACCGGTCAGGTCGAAACAGTACGGATCACTATAGGACGGGTCAGGTTGAAACGGTCTGGGTCGTTACCGGGCCCGGTCGGGTCGAAACGGTCCGGGTCGCTACCGGGCCCGACCGGGTCGAAACGGTCCGAGTCGCTACGGGACGGGTCAGGTTGAAACGATCTAGGTCGTTATCGGGCCCAGTCGAGTCAAAACGGTCCGGGTCGCTACGGGACGGGTTAGGTTGAAACGGTCTGGGTCGTTACCGGGCCCGGCCTGGTCGAAACGATTCCGGTTGCTAATGGTCCCGATTGGGTCGAAATGGCCTGCGCCCTTACTGGGCTTGTTCGGGACGAAACTTTCCCGGTCGTTAAAGGGCCATTCGCGTCAAAACGGTCCCGATAGTTGACGAGCCCGATCGGGTCGAAACGGCCCAGGTCGTTGACGGGCGGGGGGGTCGAAACGGTCTAGGTCGTTAACGGTCTGGTCGTGTTGAAACGGTCCGGGTCGCTAACGAGCCCAGTCGTTGACGAGCCCGATCGGGTCGAAACAATCCAGATGGCTAACGTGCCCGGTCGGGTCGAAACGTTTCCAGTCACTAACGAGCCTGGCCGGTTTGAAACGGTCCTGGTTGCTAACAGGTCCGGTCCGGTCAAAACAGTCCGGGTCGCTACTGGGCCCGGCCGGGTCGTAACGGTCCGGGTTGTTAACCAGCCCGATAGGGTCGAACAGGTCCAGTTCGAAATGAAATATTTCGGATCCCTTAAAATTTTATTTTTAAGTTTATTTTTGTTTTTTTATTTTTTTTACATTTTTTGACTTTTTTTAATTTTTTATTATTATTTTAATCTATTTTGATGTGAATCTATCTTAATCCAAACCATTCAGACCCAAACCCATTCTGACCTAATCCATCCCAACCCATTTTTTTAATCTACACATCCTAACCCAAACATATCCTGACCCAACAACCAACCCAACCCAACCCAACCTACCCATTTTGCCACCCATATTATATATAGTATAAAATCCAGCAAGAAAATAACTAAAAACCGGAATAACATATGATAGTAAACATTTTATATTGCCTAACAAAAACACTTAGAAGAAAAAATAAACAGACAAACTTTTTTTTTTTTAAATTTAAACCAAACTAATTTGTTTGTCAAGTCTAATAAGATGACAGAGTTTAACTTTTACTTTGATATAGGCTGAATTTTTTTAAAAAAGAAAACACTTAATTTAAAAGTAGAAAAACAAGTCTTATATGTTTATTCTCTCACTTCAGCCCAAAATCACCACCACCGTTCTTCCTCTACTTCCATTGCTAAGTTGTCTTCGTAATTCCCTGAGAAACCATTATGGTTACACTTTGTTTCATATCCTATTTTCATTTCTACCAACTCAACCATGATATTTTAAAGAGTCAAAATTTTTAAAAAAATGTCGTCTAAATACGCAAAATTTTGATGACCAGGGTAACGGAAAATCTCGCCGGAAACTGAGACACTCATCCAAACCTTGAAGAGAAGACGGCCCGACCGTTAATTTATGCTGGTTTTCTGGTTCAACCACCGGGTCACTGGTCCGACCGGCCGACCACTTCACATACGGTTCGAAGAGGGTGACTGGACCGCCAGCACAACCGATCTCTGGTTGAACCGTTCGGACCGGCCGGTCCGGTTCGGTTTTTAAAACATTGCATCACACCATGCTAGAAACATCATTTGTACTATGGGATGCGATATTTAGCTTTAAAAGTTCTATCAAATCATATAATCAAGAACCAAAACCCTCTAACTCATAAAATGAACTTAGGGTTGAGAAAAATAACCTAAACAAATTGATTTACTCATCATCATTATCATCATACTCAGTTAATCCCATCAATAGCAAAAGTTAAGGTAAGGTCTGAGGAGGGTAAGATGTAGACAGCCTTACCTCTACCCCGTGGGAATAGAGAGACTGCTTCCAGTGAGACCCTCGGCTCAATAGTGGTTTTGTATCAAGCCTTAGACATAAGGCACATAACACTTAGCAATCGGGACAAACCCGACTGGTGCATGTACCCCCTTGTCTTTTGGCTATCAACGCCACCACCTGATGCGTGATTAACCATCCGTCATTTTTAACGTTATTTTCACGAAATTAGTAAAATAACGTTAAAATCAGTACAACTTTACTTTTGCCTCCCGAGGGCTACACATATACATTATATGCGCACAACCGTAAGCAGGCCTTAAACAAATTGATCTAGTGATTCATCAATAACACAACCAAAGAAACACACAATAATATACTTAAAACATGTCAATGGATTATAGCATAGAATCATCAAATGTTTATATTTGGATACTCATTTAGCTTCATTTTTATTTGAGAAATTATCAATTCATCACCAACATGGTACCGATCTCATCCATATTCTTTACATATTTTTAAAGGTTTTCAATACTTCTATTACATTAAATTAATTTTAACTATGACACAAGGGTTGTTTAACGAGTCCTTTGAGCTACAGTTACGAACTTGGCTCGAGCCGGTAACAACAGTTACACTTCCGAAGTTAACTCTTGACTCTGTATTACCACCCAAGCCAGATATAACCTTGTATTAAGCTTTCCTCCAACTTGAACCATCTCATGCCTTGATGAGTAGGCTCGTTCTTGCTAAATTTTGATTATTGTATCTTTGTTATGAGTATATTATATTATGGCGACTATCCATATTTCAAACTCTCTTATCACATTAATGTTTGTACAAATGTTTATAAACAATGAATGTTGTATTTGGTATTCAAACATAGATAAGATGAGTTATTTTATTTGCTATTATCTCTGTATCAATGTTCTTATTTATATTTTGTATATTGGTTGCTAACGGCTGGTGGGGTGTCACAGGCTGAGGCAACCATGAAACAACGACGCCACCCCATCTACTACACCGTGAAGCCTGATTTTCGTGGCCTATGTCATGCCTGTGATTGTTGTGTTGTGTGTGATGGGGTGGGTGGTTTGTTTGATAGTATGATGTGACGATGAATGTTCCACCACCCTTAAAACGTGTTGTTTTATAGCAATGTTTTTTTTATAAGTTTAAATAACAAATCAATAACATTTAAAATAATACATCTTTCAAATTACAAATATATATATGAGCTAATACATACTAATCCAAAGGAGTACTCAAGTTAAGCTAAGTCAAGACTAATCTTTTTTTTTTTCTTTTCAAAGCAAAGTCACAGACATTTCGAATCACCCTTCCACCTAAATAACCACATTAATAACAGAATGTGGTACCTATGACCTTTTGGTCTAGTGGTATGGTGTCCCTTCTTACAAATGTGAGATTGTGGGTTTAAATCCTTGCAAATGCAAGGTTAGGTGGAAATAAGATGGTATAAAATTTACCGTTAAAAAAAATAACAGAATGTAATGACTTGGCCTTTGAGAAAATCTACAATTGAGAAAACTACCTAGCTCTACCCATGGAACTACCATTGGACCAATGAGCTCGAGACAAAATCAGTTTAGTTTTTTATTTTTATTTATGAATAAACTATCTTTTTTTTTTAACATGAAACATTAATTTGATATTTATAGTTTAACAAGATACGAATGTACTTATGACATAATGTTCTACAGGTATAGTGTTCTTCCTTACAAATATGATTTTATAAGTTAAAATCCTTACAAGTGTAAAGTAAAAGTGAAAAGTGTTGGAAAAAGTTTGTTATCGCTTAACTTGAGTGCTTAACGGGTCGGGTAAGCGGGTTGACGTATCCAACCCGACCCGAACCCGAAAATTTTACATCGGACACGATCCGAACCCAAAAATTATATCATACATATGAACATGAACACGACCCGGATATTCACGGGTTGACCCAAACGCGACTCGTTCAACCCGTATTTTTTTATTTTTGTTCAAAAATTAATATATTATAATACATTTAAATTAAAATTTTACTTAAAATCACAATTTTAGTTAGAAAATCTTACGTTAGTTTATGTTTTAAGTTATGATTATGGCATAAAATACCTAACAAATTTAATTTGTGATATAAAACATATTGTAAAAAATAATAAAAATATGTTAAACAGGTCAACCTGTCAACCCACCTGGGTTGACCCGATCCCAATCCTCCGTTTAGCTAAATTTGTTCACGGGTTCAACCTGAAACTGACCCGAACCCATTTAAAGTTTAAACCAAACCTAAACCCCACAAATTTCATGTTAGATTTGTATCGTATTCTCGGGTCGTGTCAGAAATTCATATCCCTACTTTTTAACTCAAATATTTATACTAATCCAATTTAATTTAAGTTTTTTTTCTACCTAATTTATAAAGTGAACTAGGTTTTAGGCCCGCGCGCGCATTGCGGCGCGCTAAACTGGTTAAAACACCTTGCTGCCTGTTGCAGCAGTATTCACCTTGACTTTTCACATATCTTATAATCCCCTCTATATATCTGGTCCACCATCTATATAATATATTCCACACAAACCAAAAAATTTTCTCCGGCTAAAACAATGACCTTCGACAACTACTCACTGGCTCCCTCTTGTACGTTCTCACGTACACCTAGTATCGACCCAACCAAACAATTCACATACGTAGCCCAATCACCAGCACCCAGTTACCCATCTCTTGCATACACTACTACAACCTCCCTACACCAGTTAACCATACTACGTCAACGCTCTCTTCCATCAGATCTTTTATCCGGTCAACCTCCGGTACGGTTAGACATACGTTGTGTAGTCAACTCAAGAAACGAAGTTAGTCACGTTGATGAACTGCCCAGAAAAACAAATGTAAGCTTTTTGCCATGTGGCTGTCACATCATGTGACCCACTCTTGAAACGCCCTTTAGGAATCATACACCCCAAATTAAATTTCATACACCGTATCCCACATCACATGTCAATAGAAAGTTATCACATACTCCAAAATATTATGTCACGCATCTCAAAATATGATATTACAGAGGGTATAAAACCTAGAACCCTTCTAAATATATTACTCTGTTTCGAATGAAACAACCCATATGTGCTAAATGATTTATTATTCAAAGGATCAAAACTCGGGGTTGGGAAAAGTGCTAGGGCCAGACAAATGGTTATTACTACTTCCAGACTAATACATGCTTAAGACCTAGTATCAGTTCCTATCCATTAGACCTGCCCCATGCCGCCTTTAAAGTTGAAAGAAACATTTATAATTGGACCGATTTTATTAGGAAGCTATTAGTGGTAAAAGAGCTGGTTCTCTTTTTGGGGGACCTGGGTTCAATTCCTATGGGAGACATGTGATGGATACCCCCACCCTTGTGGTGGTGTAGGTGGTTGGGAAGTGATGGAGAGACCCTTGACCCTTGTGGTCATGGGTTCAACTCCTGATCCCTCCAGGTTTTATCAGTTCACTGCCGTCGTGCCTTCGGGCGGGTTTGTGGGCCGGGTTTTCCCTGGAACTGGAGACGGGTGGGCCGAAGGGCTCTGTCCGTACGGACTAGAGGCCGTCTGGGGCCCCTTTCGGCCATTGGGGGCCGCGTACAGAGTACCCGGCAATACTTTAGTTGATCGTTCAAAAAAAGTATCACAGCCGACTTTGAAAGGTTGATTTCGTGGTAAGGAAAAAAAAGTAACTCACCAACGTTTCTTTTTAGTATATACTAGAATTTCGCCGGCCGCGCGTTGCGGCGGCAAGCCAAACTAATTGTCAAGTTCGTTTAAATCGAACATAAATATTCACATGACGATTTCACATATTGGGTCAGAAAGTAAGTCAACCATGTGTCGGCATTGTAGTACAAACTGTAGTGTTTTCATGGAGCTAAATAAAATATAACTCATGAGACACATTAAAGCTACTTACCTGATATTGATTATTTTCCTGTATCTAAGTCCTTGCCAACCAGCTCCAATAACACCACATGATACCAAAATAACCTCTAACCCTTCAAATTTTATTGCTTGAATATTCACTTAAACCAAACATTACTTGGAACATTTTAAGGGTCTCAAATATGTTTGCAAGAAATTTTTGTTATAATGATGCACATGCTCAGAAACAGCTACATGATTTTAGTTGGAAACAACATTCTAAACAAATTTATCCATAGAACATCAAGTAATCCATCTCAAATAAGACAAATAGCACACGCAGAGCAATATAAAACACGATTTGCAGCACTTAAAATTAGATTTTCCAGCATGTAAACCACCATTTTACATCATACAAACCACCGTTTACAACACTATTTTCCAACATTGTTAAACATCATTTATAGCACTTAAAACACATTTTACAGAAACATTCTACAGCATACAAACCACCATTTGACAGCATTATTTCCAGCAACATTAAACATCATTTACGACGCCTAAAAATATACTTTCAGCAGCATTATACAACATATAAACCCCATCTACAACAACACTTATAACGCTTAAAAGAATGTTCAAATACACTACACGCCATATCGACTACTTTCATTTCGTTCGCATACAAACACGTATATATCAAACTAGCTGATTACCCCGGGAAGTTCCCGGGGTTGAAAAATTTAATATGATTTAATAAAAAAATGATAAAAGAAGAAAACTCAAATCACGAAAAGAGTAAATAACTTAAACATAATCAATCTTAGTTAAAATAACATTTATTTAAAAAGTTAAAAAAATTAAAAGCATAAACCATATTAAACATAATACAGTATTAAAAGGATAACCTTCAACATATAATCATCTTCACGTAATTTAAAATATTTTACAATTTGACTTTAACTTATATAGATGTAGAATTCATGATGGGGGTTGAAAAATATAACCATTCTAATAATACTAATGCTAATAGTAATAATTATTACTCTTGTAATTAAATAAATAAAAAAATAACCTTGCTATAAGGTGACACCATGTGTTGCAGTGTTGCGCGATTCTTTCTCCTAGCTTCTCTTGATAAAGTATACCTATCCATCTTTAGAAGAGTAAAATTCCAATGATAGCATGACGTTTGGGCTGAATTTCAACATTGTAGATAAGGACCTGGTTTAAAAGAAAAAACATGATTAATGAATAACTTGAACACTTTGTGTTTTTTTTTTCTGTATGAACATAACCACAAAAAATAGTCGTTTTTTTCTCCCTTTTTTATATAGCAATATGGTACTCGTTGGAAAGATAATAAAACACTCGTTAATTTGGTGTAATTTTTTTATTTAAAAAATCTCGTATATAAAAGATATTAACGTTTAAAAATTACGGGAGGAACATAAGAGAGAAAAATTTAAATTTGTTTTTAAGTTGTTTTTTTCCTAAAATAACTCAATTTAATTTTAGTAATTGAGAATTGAGAGATAGAGAGATGAATTTAGGGTTATATGTTTATCTTTTTTTTTTTTAATTAAAAAGGGAAATAATTCAAAAACTAAAGTCTTTCAATTATGATGCCACGTGGCAGTTTCATGGAGAGGTTGAAGGCACCATTGCACGCCACGTCAGCAATGTTCAATTCTTTTATATATATCTATCTATATATATAAAAGAAAACGTATATGCTGACGTGGCGTGCAATGGAGGCCTCAACCTTCCATTGAGAGTGCCACGTGGCATCATAATGGAGAGTTTTTGGTGTTTTAGAATTGTTTCCCTTTTTAATTAAATTGAGTTATTTTAGGAAAAAATAATTTAAAAATAAATTTAAAATTTTCTCTCTCATATTTCCTCCCATAATTTTTAAACGTTTATATCTTTTATATACGGGATTTCTAAAAGAAAAAAATTGCACCAAATTAACGAGCGTTTTATTATCTTTCCAACGAGTACCATAGTGCTATATAAAAAACGGAGAAAAAATGGATTATTTTTTGTGGGGTTTTGTTCATACAGGAAAAAAACACAGAAAGTGTTCATGTTATCACGTAAAATTAGATTTTGTGGGGAATATGAGTTATTACTGATTAGAATACTATGAATATGCAATGATTGAGAGATTTTATGGTTACTTAACTTGAGCTATTTGCAATAGGTTATCACGTAAAATTAGATTTTTCAACCCCGGGACCCTCCCGGGGTAATCAGCTAGTTAATAGATATTGAACATACCCTTAAGTTGGCAAAGCAACCAAGCTGAAACGAAAAGTCTAAAGAAACAAAGCAACAGGCTGATCCAAATTCTCACCCACATGGGACTCAAGAAACCATAGCCAGTGAGCAAACAATTCGTAATACCAACAGTAACAATAACGGATCATGTTATAAGAACACCCCCTAACCGGATGCACATCCCTAGCCATCACATAATCCATCAATCATTAATTATTTGTAATACATGCGTACTAAGCAACATACGACGCCCTATACAACATACGACGCCCTATACAGGCGCATACCATCATATCATACACCCCTATCCAACTATTAACATCAAATCAAATCAATAAATGAAAAAAAAAAATGAATTTGAATTCCAATTTAAGATGAACAATTGGTACCGGGTACTGAAAAATACCACGGAGCTAGGGTTTGTTAGGGTTTTGTTGTGGTGAAAGGCATCGATTGTATGGAGTTTTTTGTACTCCCTAATGTTGTAGTGTGGGAATTGACGGGATGATCGGAGTAATGACCGGAAAAGGGAGAGGATTTGCTGCCGGGATGCGCCACGGTGGCCATTTTGTTCATAAGCGATTAGAATGCATGAATGGTTTATTACAGATCTTTGACCAACGCTACCTTCTTGGTCAACGCCGCCATGTCGGATTCATCCTTTAGAAACCCTAACTGTCGTTGGTCGGAGCTTTGTCGGAAAACCTAGTTCCAGATGTCGTTGTGGCTGGTTTGATCTCAGAACCACCGTCAGATGCACAATAGTGGTATGAAGGGAGTCACACGCCGGAGCCTTCGCGGAAGATGACCGGCTCTCTCTTTCTCCGATCTTTATCTCTCCCTCTTGTTTCTATTTCTGTTGCTCTCTCTGTCTTTTGTAACAGAAGAAATTAAAGAGAACAAAATCTCAGCACACGTGGCTCTAGAAAATACATTGAGATGATGACGCATAAGTCACCGACCTTTGTATTTAAGGATATATATTATAGTAATAACATAGCAGTCAATCTTTAAAAACAAAAAGTGCCCTAAATCTCCAAAACCCTCATAGCAGTTCATCTCCAAAATCATCAATTTCGTCTCTGTTTCCACTGGTAAATATTTCCTCATTTTGTTTCCTGATTTCAATTTATTATTATTATTGTTGTTGTTGTTGTCTCTTTGTTGTTTTTTCATTGTATCATAATGCTTCGAATTGCTCACGTAATTAGATTTAGGGTTTTAGCTGCAGTTTTTTCTGCCTTTCTGATCTATGTTTGTTTCACTTAATATAAAATCTGTTATTCATTCTACTGTTTTTTAAGGTTTGTTATAGAAGTTGTTTGAAACATGGGGAGTAGATTGGGAAGAAGAGTGGTTAACTTTGCTAATATTCCAATTAAGCTTCTCATGCCCACTAATTTCTCCAACATTACCGAAATCGCCCTCAAAACCATCCCCTCTGCTACCAAGGTTAGTTTTCACCAACATTTTCTTGTAGATTATTTCAGGTTTTTGGTGTTTTTTTTAAATCTTGGTTTTAAAAAGCGCGTTGCTATCCGATGCATTTTGATTCCAGAAGCCGATGTGTGATGGCGAGGCATTCATTATTAAAATAATATAATATTTATGGGTCTGTCTATTGACACCCCCTCAGCTTCTATTTAAACCCCCCTCCCAGGCGCCTCGCTTAGGCCTAAGCGAGGCGCTTGGGTCACATTAATTACTAATCAGTACGAGGTTGCATGGGAGTTTGAAAAAAAAGGGGGCCAAGCGCCTCGCTTAGGCCTAAGCGAGGCGCTTGGCCACAGGGGGGATGAATCTGGACATTTTGATGTTGGGAAGGTTTTGGTTTGGATTTTTTTTGTTTTTTGTTTTTTTTGTTTGTTTTGAAGTGTTTTTTTTGAAGTGTTTATTTTTTTTTTGTTTTTTACTTTTTTATCTATTTAGGGTCTTTATCTATTGTAATTTTTTTAAATTTAAAAATTCTAAAAACACCGAAATAACCCGTGTTTTTTTTTTAAATCGTTTTTATTGATTTAGGGTATTTATCTATTGTAATTTTTTAAAATTTAAAAACAACGTAATGACCCTAATCAAACTATAATTAATCAAGTAATCCCAACTTTAACCTATTAATAAAGTGTTCGATTGTCACTGTGACTGGATAAATTATTCACGGAGAAGACCTCGTCGAAGAAAGATTGAACGAATTCGCGACTTTTGATACGAATATGGTGGTTGATGGTCAACGTGGCGTCGTTTTGGTTCATAACATGTGATTTGTATTTGGTTTGGGATTGAAAGGGTTGAGTGATCTTTTAACGTTTATAATCGAATGTTTACTGTTTGGATCTCATTGGTTTTACTGGCTTGCAATTTATAATTTGGTTTTAGTTCGTTTATTATTTATGGGTTTAGTATTTATTAGACAATTAAACATTCAAAACACACAACATATATAAACAAACGATCAAAATGCATAATAATAAAAGGTAAAAAGAGTAATAAGTTTTGTCCATACACATCATAAAAAAAATACAAATAAAAGAAGTCTACTGTGGCGGTGGTGGTGGGGCCCCCTCTGCTGGTCCACGGTGTGGTGGTGGGCGTAACTCTACCTGCTAATGCCTCGCCATCGCCTGCATCGAGTCGACCGTCCACTCCTGAATGTCCCGGAGCTCACCGATGCGGTGATCCATGTCCTCTGCCACGAAACGCGCAGCAGGAGTGAGGTCATCATATATATGACGGGGGTACTGCTGCTGTGGTCGCGGCGGAGGAGGTGGGGGGCGTCATCGTCGTCAGCACCATCGTCCACACCCGCCATCTCTACCAGGAGAGGCTCTCCCGGACGCACCTCAACGTAGGGCGGTATATCAGCGAGGGTAGGAAGGGGGCCCGGCACAAAAGGCTTCTTGGTTCCGTATGCTCGAAACCGATGCACACCCTTCGAGACCTCGAAGAGGATCCCCATGCTCCGGACATTGGCGTCAGCAAGCTCTGCCGATGGGATCGCGGGCAGCAAGCGAGGGTCGGTTTCTGGCGAGAAACCCAGCTGACGCGCAATGTGAGTGACGAACGCCCCGCCATAGAGATGTGCGCGAGTCTGGCTCTTGTTGCAGCACTTAAAGTAGTCGACCAGGGACGCGGCTAGGTTGCACGGCTGCCGCATAATCAAACAGTACAAAAAGAAAAGGTCACTCTGGTTGACCTTCTCCCGACTGTTCCCCCGTCCTGCGATAGAGGTGGCGATCGCATGCTGAAAGTAAATGTGCAGGGGGTCCCTAATCGACGTCGCCTTCGCAGTATTTGCGCCAAAGTGCGACTTGGAGATGAACCTTCAAAACCTGACCAGGGTCGGCCTATCCACCGTAATGAGACCGTCCCGGTACAACGCAGACTCGGTCTCCGGGGCTGTGTACAACCCCGAAGCAACAGCAAACTCCTGCAAAAAATAATTGTAAATATTAACAACTTTGGTAACATAATAATAAAATGACAGATAATTGAAATAACATACCTCATAGGTCATCTCATGCCAACTCCTCGCCAACCGAAATCGGATGGGGCGAAAAGTCTGAGCCGGGTTCGGGTTGTCGGACGGATCCAGAACCACGAACGACGACATAAACTCTATCGTCAAAGCCCGGTAAGAAGGCTGCTCGGCTATGTCAAAGAGACGACGCCAAGGAGTGTCAGACCCCACATAGTCGTGAGCCCTACCCACCTCGCCGACCCTCTCCAGAAGCGACCAACTAATGTACATCTGAGGGTCGACAACCATATGACGCATCTTCATGCAGCAGCGCCGCGCATCGTCAAGCCCTTCCTCAAACTCCAGGTAGGGGTGGCCCAGTAAGGGGTCCGGTGGTGGACCCCGTCGCCTCTTCTTCGACGAAGGCCCCGGTGCAGACGACCCAGCGTCATCATCACCACCAAAAACATCCTCAACAAAATCTGGCTCCATATCCATATCTATGTAAACAATAATTTTCAATCACTAATGATAATAACAGTAATAATAATAATAATAAAAAATAGGGTAGTTCTAATTAAACCCCCAAACTTCGTATATTTATGTACGCTTTATATCATGCCAAAATAAAGTTTGAATAGCGTTTATTTGAAAAACATAGTTTCTTTTATACAAAATAATATATTTTGAACATCCGATATGTTTCTTATATTTTATAAAAATTTGGGGCAGAGTCTCCTCTGTTTTTTATAAGAAACCAGACAACACACGTCGTCCATTGTATCCCACAACATCAAATTGTCCATAATAATAATAATCGTAATAATAATAATATTAGTAATAATCGTAGTAATAAATAATAATAATAATAATAATAATAATAATAATAATAATAATAATAATAATCGTAATAATAATAATCGTAATAATAATAATAATAATAATCGTAATAATAATAATAATAATAATAATCGTAATAATAATAATAATAATAATAATAATAATAATAATATTAGTAATAATAATAATAATAATCGTAATAATAATAATAATAATAATAATAATAATAGTAATAATAATAATAATTATAATAATAATCGTAATAATAATAATAATAATAATAATAATAATAATCGTAATAATAATAATAATAATAATAATAATCGTAATAATAATAATAATAATAATCGTAATAATAATAATAATAATCGTATATTAATAATAATAATCGTAATATTAATAATAATAGTAATAATAATAAAAAAAACTAATAATAATAATAATAATAATCCTAATAATAATACTAATAATAATAATAATCCTAATAATAATAATAATAACAATAATAATAACAAAAAAAGCGTCTCGCCGAGGCCAAAGCGAGACGCTTTGGGTCGTCTTCCCCCGGCGAATCCCCAACCGGACCACCCAACCGGAACCACCCAACCGGACCAACCCGACCGGAAACACCCAACGACGGAGGAGGAGGAAGAAAAACTAACCTTGGGAGGAAGAACACACGGCGAGGAGGAGGAAGAAACACGGCGGAGGAGCGGTGAAGAACAAGGCGGAGGAGCGGTGGGAGGCGGTGGTTGTGTGTGTGTGGAGAGAGAGCAAAAGAGAAGAAAGAAAGAGAGAGCGTCTGCCTTGGGATTTAAACCCAAAACCAGGCGTCTCGCTTAGGCCTAAGCGAGGCGCCTGGTTAGAGCAAACCGTCAAAAGCAGGCGTCTCGCTTAGGGCCTAAGCGAGACGCCTGGTTAGGACGGTTACTCTAACCCAGC